>OY728141.1:1784657116-1787157116 GCA_963277665.1 Viscum album | reverse complement strand
TTATCTTTTTACATAAAAGGCAATTATTTCAGAAAAATATCATCAAGTAACATGGGGTAATATTTATTTCTAGAATGAAAAATTGATCATAGTATTTTAAATTTTAAAATATAAAATCTATATATGTTTCTGCAAAATGAAAATTTAAAATGTAATGGAAAACAAATTTTATTAAAAATTAACATTTTTAAACATTAAAAAATCGTTATATTATTTCCTTTAAATTTATTATTTGCATAATATTAATTTATTATATCACATATTATAATTAATTTTATTATAATAATAATCATTTAAGAGTATTTTATTTAATTTAACGATATTTTAAATAGTTATTTGAGAAATAAAAAATAAACCATATTAATTATTTATCATATAAACATAATAAAGTACAACTAATTACAATATTTTTATTTACTAGAGGTTTTAATCACCTTATTATTTCTGAATAATTTTCATGTAATATATCATGGATCATTTTGTTTTAGTGTTTCATATGGAAGAATCTGTTGAACATAATATTAATTTTAAAACATATATTACAAAATAGAAGGGTGTTACAATGCTATACTCATGCACATTTGGAAGTCGATGTCTCTCATAAATTGGATACATTAATTGATTAAAAGGAATCATCAATCACATTAAATATATGATTCATTCATGAGGTAAGAAGATATTTTCATGGTTGGTGGTTTAAGGGAATACAATTCCATTAATTTGTAGTTTCTATTCATGTTCAAGTATATCACCTGCCCATACTTAGTATTATCCCCTAAAAAACCCTGAATATGTAATTATGAATTCTGAACCTATATTATAATCATTTTTTATTAATGATTATCTTTTTATTAGGACCCAACCAAAAATTACGAGGATTAGGATCTTTCATTGAGGTCAAAATATCCTTATTTTTATGTTCACTACTAAATCATTTTTTTCTTTCACATAGGGGAGGAAAAGGTCTTGAGAGTGGATCACTATAGTAAAGGGTGATCATTAACGTTTAATTCCCAAAAAATAATATTAAAAAAATCACAAATAATCCACCCCCAATTATTGGTGCACTGACTGATCCATACATTTCAAGTGGTATCAGAGTCAGGGATGACTTTTTCTCCTATTATTATTGAGTTTAGGTATGGATGGTTAGGGTTCTATTAATATTACAGTTCTTTTATCTTAAGTGGGATATATTTTTATGTTTTGAAAAAATTAATCCTACCTTATCTTCTATCACATGGTTTGATGGTTAGTGATGTTGTCATTTTAGTCTTTCCACCCTTTTTAGAAAATGTATCGATGACATTTATTGAAATGATAAACCTGTAGATTGATGGAAATTGAAAAATAATATATCTTCATCAATTTCACACAAAAAATTCAATATAGTGATTGGGATAAATAATTCCAATGAAATTTTGGAAAAGACAGAGAATATGTATGAAGGGAACATCATATATCAAAGAAGAAAATTACAACATTAAAGAGTAATATTATAAAATGTTATAATTATTTAAGATGAAATTATTAAAGTCTATTTTACATGAGTTCAAGAAATTATTATTTATACTATATTATTTGAGAAAAACAGGAGGATTATATACAACATAAAATTTATGATAAAATTTACAGATAGAGTTGAATCAAATATTTCAACTATCAAAGATATATGTGATCATTGCCTTAATAAGTGGAATTATATTCTATTTAATAATGAAATGATAAAAGAAATCATTTATAATAATAAAATTGAAGAGTAGATTTATTTTAAATAAATTTAGAAATGATAAATGAAATAAAAAGAAAATAGCTCTCATGCGACTCGTTTGGATATGATAACAGTGATTCAAATCATTAGATATTAATGGATGTCATTTCTCTAAGTATCATGAAATGAAATAGAAAATATAATGATTTTTTTCCATATAAAATCTTTGTATGTTTTTTAATTAATAATTTTTTACATATTTTCCTTTAAAGAAAAAAAATTGGGATATAAGGATGAAGAGTTTGGAGATAAATACAAAAGTAATTCTGAAGGAAAATCTGGTGGAGGCTATAAGAAATCAAATAAAGGGGGAATTAATTTGTCCAATAAAATGTAAATAAGTTTTATAATAAATAAGGAAGTTGATAATACTATTTAATTATTGAATCATAGGAATAATATGAAATAATAGACACTAAATATATGTTACTTGTTGAATATAAAAGAGGCAGTTTTGGTACTGAGGAAGAAGAGGAAGAAGATGAATCCAAAATGAATCACAAGTTTCAATCATAAATATAAGTATATATTTAATTGAAAACCAGTCTCAAGATAGAAGTTAATAATATTGGTAAGTAATTTGAAGAAATAAATTAAGATAAATATGAGTTTAATGGAAAATAAAATGAGTACAATTAAGAGATCAAGCTTCTCAAGTTGAAAGTGGCTAAGCCAAAAAATTATAAAAGAATCAGATAATAATATATAAATTCAAAATGAATCATATAAAATAACGGATCAAACGTGTATTAAATATTATAATAATAAGTTAAAAATGAATATTGACAATGAAAAATCTTTTTAAATAAAGTTTGTGTCATCTCAGAATGCATAGAGAGGTAGTTAGAATTGTCATCTAATTTTTATAACAGTTATATCTAAAACTTTATATATCTACAAAATGATATTGCAGTCCCCAAAAATAATTTTAGACCAATAAATATTTAGAAAAAATCTCCATATGATGTTCACTTAATCTAATTTAGTAGATCAAGATCATAAGAATCAATGTTATTAAGGACCTATGTAAAAACATTAGTTCTTGCATCAAGACAACAAGAATAATTTCATCTAAAAGACCAACAATTTTATATAGATCAATTTTTTGGGAATACCAATAGTGTTTTGGATCTTATGGTAATAATTCAAATGTTTTTTACTATAACATAACACTTCTTTGGAATTAGAAAAGCCTATAATTTATGGGAGTCACTAAGTTGATACAATAAATGGACCAATGAAGAGAGAAAACGAAAATGAGAACACGTATATAATGCCCTTCAAAAATGTTTTTTATTGTCTTATAAAGATCCTTGGATTATTTTATCAACTCATTCATCATGCTGGTGAATTTGTGATAATGATACCAGGTTAAAAATAATATACGACCAAAGAATTAGAAATCAAGGAAGAGAGGTAACTTATTTTTGAATTTCCTATCAAGGCTAATATATTGAGATATATGCCTTAAACGTATATTGTTTCATCAAAATTTACATTTTTTCAAATAAATTCACAACTATGATTGATGGGAATATAGTATTTTGAATATTAGATAAAAATACAATATCTTATACATAAAAACACTATTATTTAAAATTCCATATAGTTATGCTTCTTCCATAAGTCTTCTAAAACTACATGGGATGTCCCTTGGGAAAATACACAAAAGAAAGGGTAAGATAAAAACCCCATTAAGGGAATAATAATGGCAATAAATAATAACGTGAGGGTCAAGAGGCATAATGTGACATCATATAGAGATTGATCATAATCATGAAAATAAGGTGTATATAAATGAGAGCATAATATCATTGAATCATAAGCCTTCTAAAACATCCTGAAGCATGAAATCATAATAATATTTCAATTTTAACCAACAACATGACATAATATAAGATAAACTCCATCATAATCATGGTACTGCCTGAAAAACTGCCATCATAACATAGTGTGCTTAGTCTTATTGCATGTGAACCATATATAGTGTGCTTAGGCGAACTCTGTTTCCGCCCTATGTAGTGTTATTAGGACATCTGATCATGCACCATACATATAATCTTTGAGATATTAACATTACCCAGTGTATTTGAGATCTGTAATAGTCCCAATCATCTAAACGTTGCCTAAATTCCATCATAATATAGTGTTCCTAGGATGACCGTTCGTACACCATAAATGGAATATCATGAGACATTAACATTACCCAAGGTATTGGAGAGATATAATAGAACCACTCATCACAAGTTAAGATTAAAACAATAATAATATGAAAAATATTATGTGTGACAGATGAGGAAAATAAGAAACCTCACATGATCTTAATAATGATAAACATATGAGAGGATAGTGGGTTTCATAATAGCATCTTAAGGAAAAAATGAATGATATATCATATGGGTTCTTAAGTGAATACAAAATTTAATTATTCCAAAAATTCATAATTACAAAAATAAAAATTATTCTTGAGAATCGTAGTCATTTTACAATATAATTATTCAAACAATTTGTGGAATTTATTATAACAAGAACCTCTTAGGTGATGATTTTCAAAATGAGACAATGAACTTTTAAATAAGAAAAGGTAAAATGTTTTCATGTAAATTTATAATTGAAATATAAATGTATTTCATAAAATAAATAAGGGTTTTCATAAAACATTCAATATTAAAACATTTCATATAGTAGGAACATGACATGATTGTAGACATAAGGTAGTTTCCGTTTTAAAATAAAAAACATCGATGAAAACTTAAAATGTACTTTACCCAACCAAAAAAGGTAAACTAAAATAGGTATAAATTTAAATATCACATATATACATAATATATATGATATAATTAATAATATGATAATGTAAAAGGGTTAAAAATAAAGTGAAAAAGTGAATAAAAGGCAACAGGGGTGACTTAGATGATCAATTAATGTATATTTGAATGTGTTATGAGCATGTACTAAAAAACATAAAAAAATTAATATCATTAAATATATACACAAGAACCATATTAACCAATATTTAATTTAATTATATCCATTTATTACAGTTTAGTTATATATTATTAATATAGTTTATGATTACATGTGTTACTCTTGGTTGTTTGGTTAGTTTCTTTGTAACACTTATATTTTTTTCAGTGGTAAAAGGTGTTGAAAAATGAAATAATGATCTAAATAATTTTGAAGTCTTATATTATTTTTTATTCCATTAATAAAATGCATATATATTTTTGTATTTTTTCCAAATAAAATCCAAAAATAAGAAGGGTAAATTGAAAAGTATATTTGAAGTGGTTAAAGTTTTTATAACTATTTATTATATATATTACAAAATTGTTTAATTATATTATTATTAAAAAATATAAAACATGTGAAAAATATCATATCAATTTGTTTAATAATATTATTATCCTATCATTTTTGTTAGTGATGGAAAATTTAACATGTTGTTCACAGAGTCAGTAATCACTACACACACCTGACAATGATTTCATTTATTATAGTGATTTTAAAGGAGAGTATGAAATAGATATTACATTAGTATAATAACATTTAAACAAATTATAAAATATATTTTAATTATACATTCATTTATACATGGGATTTTAGTGGTGTAGAATAAGAAAATAACATAGAAACTTTTGGTTGAGAGTATTTTGTTTCCCTTCTATGTTCTCCCATTGGTAACTCCTTAAGAATATTTAGCTTAGTATTTTCATGAGAAAAAATCTCGAAAGAAATGGGGAGTGTGTTTAGGAGAGACTAGGATAGATTTTTGTTGTATCCATTTATTTGGAATGGGTGGAGAAATGATGAGGTGGTTGTCTCCTTTTATAAGTGAAAAATGGAACTTTTGTAAAAACACATTATTTCTCAATGATATAACTCCATTATTCAAGTTAGAATGCTACAAAATGAACAATAAGGGTATGTTTATAATTCTAAATCCAATAATCTCTAAAAAAATCAATATTAAAAATGTTTTTAGTGCTTATTGACAATTGCTTAAGGTTTAATCAATTTTTACTACAATTTACCCTTACCATGATAGATCCACTTTTACCATTGGAGGAAAATTTTAAAGAAAAAATCTAAATTGATATTTCTTAATAATTTGAACTTTTTTATTTTAAAAATTTATGAAATTTTATAAAATTAATCTTCCATGAGTTACAGATAATAAATTTAGTATAATCATATAAAACAAAAAAATCCTATATTTAGAAAAAAAATTGTATTTTAAGAATATTGTTAATTTTAAAGATAACATTATAAATTATACGGATTATATTGAAAAATGTTATTAATTAACATTAAAATAATTTAAAAAACAAATTTAACCATGTGAATCTTTTCCTAAAATAACAGAAAAAAATCAGTTTTGTTAAAGCATTACCAAAATTTTCCAAGATGTTAAGCAAGAATTTTATATATCATCATAGTATTTAAAAATAATTAATTTAAAATAGAAAAATATATTTTATATTATAAAAATTATTTAGAAAACATCCATGGTTTTTTATTATAATAATATCATAAAATTGACTGTATTAGTAAAATAAATATTTTTCACCACTAACGTAAAAGTCAATTATTTTTAAAAAAATATAAAAAATTAACAAAATAATATATATATATATATATATATTAAATAAATAAAAAATTTATATTTTTAAAATTAAAATCCAAAATTTTATGAACATTATTTTTAAATAAACATAAAAATATAGAAAAAATTGTTATTATAGGAAAATAACTTTCGTAAATTAACTATTATTTTCCCTAAAAGTTTCAAATTAATTAAGTGTTTAATAATTATTAGTTAAATAAATATATCCTTTTAGTATTCAACTAAAATAAAATTATAACCTCTAAAAAACACTAATATCAAAAAATATATGTATTGTATGTATAAGGATAATTAATAAAAAATAACGTTTTGAAAAGAAAAAAAATTCAGGATATATATATATTATTAAATGTTAACATAATCATTATTTCTAACTGTATATCTACTTATGATATTCAAATAATATATAATAATGAAATAGTCCCTGATTTTAGTTTTAGGTGGTGGTTCAGCTCACATGGATCTTGTGGAAATCTCCACGAGCTTGGGCTTCACTTGTATACTGTTTTTATTAAACTATAGTAGTTTATGTTTGGATTGGGATTAGTTTATGGGAAACCCTAGAGAAGATAAAATGATTACAATATTATATAAATGTGTTTTTATGGAATACTAATAATTTTGGAAATTATTTTTCCCTACTCCAACTGTTTAATTTTTTATTCGTGTTAGGGTTACATAAATTTTAATCTAGCTAATTTAATGTATATGTCTTAATGGTCATATTCAATATTAAAAATAAATCAATGTTTTTTGGGGATTTTTTAGTATTTGATAAATAATATTTAATATATAATTAATTTATTGACAAAATATAGTTAAATATCACGTCCTTATATTATCCCCCCCTTAAAAAAATTTATCATCAAAATTTAAATCATTATTTATGAATGATGTTAGCCAAGGGAATCTATAAGGTGTATTGAGATGTGATATTTATAAAGATGTATAAATAAAATATATTCACTTAAAATAATCACAACCCATATATTTTGTTTCTTCAGACCCATTTGAGTTTAATACCTCTAGGGGAGTTATGTTAAAACCTATTTGTTTTTTTCAGTATTTTTTAGTCAGAAGTGTGATAAAAGATTATCATAAATTGGTGTATGGCATGAAATGTGTTTCCAAATGTTATAACAGATACACTATACACAAAAATATTTTATAACTTGTTGTTATTAAATTTGGAAGTGCTGGTAAAATTTTGAGGTCGAATGAGGAAGTCGGTGAAGAATGATCCTCCTCTATATAAGGCTCATTGATATCCCCGCTCAGATATCTCCCAAAGCATTTCATAGTAGTCTCCCCCACCACACTGGATGGTACCTATAGGGTCCTGAAAAATCTGCAAAGTAGAATGAGAATTCCTTTTAATCCAAGGGAGATTCTACCCAATTTCCCCCAAAGAATTGGGGAAAAGTATGGAGAATACTCAAAAGATGGCACAAGCCGAACCGGTCTGAAAACCAGTCCAATGATAATGGTACGCAGACGGTTCCACGAATCACCCCCCTCCGCAGACCACAGTCATTTGCGAAATGGAGGTCGGGATCCTCCTTAGGCACGAATCAGGACGGGCGCCAATCCGGACCACTGTCACAAAGCGCCCTAGCCATGAACCACATCAACCAGCCTGGACCGCATCAGTTATCGTTTGTAGAATAGAGGCGGAACCCTGCGTGACCGTGAAGCACTCTCTGAGCTAGTTTGGTTCGCGAGGAAGGCAGTTTCACTGCCCCCCGCGAGTTTCAGATTGAACAAGTCATCCGTAAAATGGGTTTCTGATCCCGAGCCTTCACAAAATGTGTCTCATGACCACATATACCTATCTTTCCCCACTCTATAAAAGGAGATCGAGGGGGAGGAGGGAAAAAGGGAGAACAAGGGAGATCGATCTGATTCGGGGGGAAGGATTTCGAAGGAAGGAGCTTAGGATTTTTCAAACAGTGACGTTCCAGTTCGCGTACCAGAACAAGTATAAAGATGGAAGCGAATTAATAAGGAATCGGAAATTCATAACAAATTGGTGAACTACAAACATAAAATAACAATGAATAGAAGACCGCTAACCATGGCCCCTCCGTAGATGTGCTCTCCACAGACCAGGGAGTTTATGAACCTTTTCTAATCCATCGCACTATGTAGCACCCTCCTACACGGGCGAAGCCCCGACCGGCGTCTCCCATGGCCGCCGCTACTCGCATGGACCCCTACGCGTACCAATCTAGTACGCAGGCCGAACCCGAAGCTGAGAACCACCCTGGTTCGCGGGATGCCCGTCAGTCTGCAGACCCCCTGGTTCACGGACGACCTCTCTAGCCACGTAACACCTCCCTACGTGAAGGTCGCCACAACTCATACACCTTTTTGGCCCTCCAGATCCTTCAGAGTTCCCATTCCTCGAGCCAGATAAAATCCTTCCAATCCAGCTTGATCCTCCGCAACCCCTTAATTTTCCCATTCATTACCCCTGAGCCGAGGCCTCCACCAGAGCCACCAGACCTGTGTGATGTAACCTTCAGGTGCATCAACGCGCCGTTTTGTGTTCACATACCCACTGTAAGTGAGGGCGAAAGGGTTTCTCTATCCCTTGAGAGGATTCCTGAAGCATTTCGGGGTTCACATTCTCATGGTAATGCGGACTCTGAGCCCAGGAGTCCCCTTTCTGACCCTTCACATGTTAGGATTAGGGCACTTCTCTCCTCCTTGGGGAATGGTGGGCAACCCATCAGAAGGAAGCCCCCATGCACCTTCGTACTTCCCCACGGCCATGGACAAGGAAGGATGTAGTGGGGAAGGGTGCTGCTCTGTTAATCTTTAGGGACAAGTCCATCTCCCACTGCGCTTTGATGCCATGGGTATCCATCTCGGAGTAAGCCCCGACTTTTTGGGCTGCTCCATGCGTAAGCCCCAATCCACTTCCCATGGACACACCTTTCACGACGTGATCATCTAGTCCCTGCTGCCTCTTGTTTCTCACACCGAGCATTAATCATGTGGGCTTAGAGTAAACATCGACCATGAAATCCTCTTATGGACCTCCTCAGAGTGTAATCCCTAATTCCAATCCGAACTATGTGAACTTTGATTCCCCACCACAGGGATATGTAGGAAGCCTCCAAGAGTTTCAAGCCTGGTTACCATCAGAGCCCTAGGTCCACAATCACGTCGGTTCTCCGACAATACCATTCAAACGACATGGACTTTGATCCCTGTCTTCTAGGGAGGGTATGAATGAAGCCTCTCTGAGGTTTAAGCCCAACAACCGGTCGATCCGACTGTCTTCCCGTCAGTTCACCACACCAATCCTAGGAAGCCTGGAGTGTATGTCTCATACCAAACTGAACTACGTGGATTCAGATTCTTATCACTAGGATATGTAGAAATTATGTACCACAGGTTCAATCCAAATGATCAAATCACCATCTATCCCCCTTGTATGACAATAAACTCTAGAGTTCCTGATTACAAGGCTTTAAACCAGTGTCGTCTCAATGAGTCTAGACTCATCGAGGTCATTAGTCCAATGAGGGATAGTAAACATCGGGCCTAAATGATTCTGAACCCCTATGTCTAGATGACCATTTCTGACCTGGAGTAATCCAGGGATACTATTCTTGGGTATAAACCAAAGATTCGCAAACATATGAATATGTCTTAAATCTATAAGAGAGTCATGGAATAGGAAATAATTCCCCACAAAAGGGTGCGATTAGCCCAACTTTCCATCTTCTCAACCAATGTGAGTTCTTAAGCATCGCTAGTCTAACCACCCAGTGAACTCCTGCCTTTGGAAAGAAGGTCCACGCATTGATGGATATGGAACCATTGGGTGTTTCGAGGCGAAAATGGTGCACTTGATACGAGTGATTAAGCAGAACCAAATTTTCTCTAATCAACCCTCGGGTAGCGCATGTTTCTCCCCCACAACCCCATCGTTCACCTCAAGACAGAAAAATGGTGAACCCGACATTAATATTTAACAAATATTGACGGATTTAATCTAATCCTGCCATGTTCCCCTTTATACTCACAAGAGGGGCCAAGAAAGGTCATTAATTATGCATAGGATCAATAGATGCTCCTTTGAAGGGTTTTCTATTTGTATTTGTTAAAATATTTTACAGGTACCACTCATAACTCCCTTCGATCCAATGGCATCACGAAGGAACTCACAGGTGTGTGCTTCCAATAATGCAAGGACCAGACTTCCTCACCAATGGAGAACCCCATCACCGACTCAACATCTTCAACGCAGGGACTCAGATTCGTTGATATGAGATTACCACATGAACGTTACTCCCCCGAAGGCAAATGCATCCATGCATGCCCTCCAATTGGCTAAGTCCCACCGGTCTCCCACCCATGAAGCAACCGTGAAGGCAATTCCAGATGGCCGCTATTACTGTCTCCAACCATTTCGGGAGTCTATCCCCGGAACGAGACAACGTGTACCTCCCTTGTCTTAGGGAGGCGGATGAGGTCGACGCTGAGGACATCATCCCCACTGAACAGGGGTTCCGCTCCAAAGACCTCACCGAAAGGCATCATCATGGTCACACTGTGACTCAAAATCCTCACGATAAGAAGGATGTCACCCCGAGGATCCAGTACTACGGTCCCCAAGCTCCGACCCCTCAGACTGCCCGACGAGGGTGGAAAACGTACAATCAAGGACTGGTCATCACCCTTGTCCCTGAAGAGGAGATATGGTGCCCAGTCACAGAGACGTACCATGAACAGGCACATACACCTGTTTTCTCCTCCAGAGTCCGCCATCCAGACATGGCGGCATCATACGAGCAGGTGTGCATCCCCGCCAGGCTCCACCAAGCTCGTCGCTCACACAGGATGATACCTACCCGGAAGGCACCACTCCCTTCCCAGGGTCGTGAAGCCCACCAACCAGACATGGTGGCGACCCAGCGCTTGCATGACAAGCTGCAAGCAGATGCTCTTGATACCTACCATCACAGCATGGTGGCGATCAACAAATCCCGCCATCCAGATGTGGGGAAAATTAATATGCGGGCCTGTGTCCCTGCCAAAAAAGGCCACTGAATTGATACAGTGGGAAACTAATATATGCAGGGCCAGCTCCCGGCGGATGCAAGTAAAGTCTGCCATCCTGATGTGGCGGAAAACAGAGAGATAAAATGGGATAAACCTACCCAGGGGATGATTCGTTCTCCAGCCCCGACAAAGGAGAATTGTCAGTACCCACTGACCACTGGAGGATCCGAGCAGGATATTCCTACTCCGATACCGAAATGGGCCTTCATACCCGTTCCAGCCAAAGATGTCTCTCTACATATCCTAGAAATTATGAAGGGGCAGGTATCGATCCCAGATCATATCTTTAAGAGTTGTCAGAATGTTATTGCATCAGAAGCAACAATAAAGACTCAGGTCTGTGAGCTCATCTCCCCAATTGAGGTGACTCATCTAAGAGACGAGATAGCTGCCTCAGAGCAGATAGGAATCTATGCTTCTGACCATGAGGTTCTCTGGATATATTCTGCGACACGATGGCAACCGGATCGAGCAACTTCACTCGTTCCAACTGGGGGACACCTGTCCATCATGGTGGATGCTCCAGAGCAAGAATATATTCCTGCCAAAATTAAAGATGTTCATTTGCGTATCCTGGCAGCATCACAGTACCCAATTAGATAGGGACCCAATGGTGGAGGCCATTGTCAATAGCAGACGATCATCTCTGCCCACAAAAAAGTGCCCCGAACGTGCCGAAGGCAGTGGGAAAATGAATAGCGGTTTCATGACTCTGCTCTACTAGAAGCTGGGGTTCCCGTTTCTGCTAAGCGCATATAGAAGGATCTAAACCCTTCCCATCCATTACAATATTATGGGAGTATCAGTAGAAGTTGTTAAGGTCCTCCCTGCAATGTTGCTACTAGCAGCTCTAATGGTTCTCCCCAGAGCACCCACAGGGGCCTCCCCCATGGGCATATAATGATCGATCACAAGAGCTCCTCTTTTGATGAGAATCACAGAAAACCTTCACGTGACTAGAAGATTGATAAGTAAGAAGGCCCTCCACTTGCTGTGGTCCACCCAGAAGGTCCACCTCGTGGTATACACTACAAGCACTCTACATGCAGTGGGACCATAGATTATGATAGTAGTCCTCACTATAATAATCGCAACTACGATGGCCCTCCCCACAGTGACTTATCACCACAACAAGAAGGCCCTCCCCTTTTCGTGGCCTTCCTTGAAGGTACTCCCCAGGGGTTATGTTGCAATGACACTCCATGTAGTCGAGCATCGGATCACGGTGGTATTCCTCTCCACCCTGATAACGGAGGTCCTTCCTGTAGAGACGTCATGCAACGAGAAGGACCTCCCCTAGTTGCGGTACATTCTGAAGGCCCTCCCCAGGGTTTACTCCACATATATTATCCCTGCGGAAGCTGTAATGGTAGTCCTTACCGTTGCAGCAGCTGGGATGGTAGTCCTCGCCACCACGACCACCATTGCGAAGGTCCTCCCCGCAGTGGCCCCAAGCATCAAGAAGGTCTTCCCCTTATCATAGTGTGTCTTGAAGGTCCTCCCTAGGATACACATCGAACGTCAAACCATGATGGTCATCCTCACCATGATGGACATTTTTGCGAAGACCCTCCCCGTAACAATGCTACGAAGCCAGAAGGTTCTCCCATTGTTGTGACATGCCTTGGAAGTCCTCCCTAGGGTATGCACTACAAAAATCTTCTATGTAGTAAGGCGTCAAGCAGAAATGGTAGTCCTCACCATTGCGGCCGCCATTTCAAAAGTCCCCCCATCAATGACACATCACGTCGACCGGAAGGTCCTCCCCCTGGCGGATTATGCACAGAAAGGCCCTCATATGTCGAGGCACTCATAACGATGGGATCAAGCATGTCATATTCCCAGCTAGTCTCCAACGACACTCTTCTTCAACCGAGAGACGTTCTGGGGCCACGTTCATCTTCTAAACCACCTCGGAATTGCCCACATGAAAATACAATACCTACCCGTCCCACTGCCTCTGACCATGCTATCGGTAAGCACCTCAGTTTGGCTGACCCGGTAGAGGATTCACTATTAGAGGAGTATGTCAACATGTCGCACCTGAAGAAACGACTGGAAGATATGATATACCAGTTATGTTTTGGCCCACGACCACCCCTCAATTCGACATACCCATAAAGTTGTCAGAAGAATGCGTGCACGACATCCGCTATAATATATGTACAACCCTCCACCAGCTAAAATAAAGTTGCATTTCCTACGATGGGTATGGAGACCATGTCAATACAATAAGAGTCCTCCTGCGTCGCATCGACCTAGAATCTATTCCTTCAGCACGGAAACCGCGACCTGAGAGGCGTTAAGGGAACCCTGAGTTAGCCTGCCTCCATGCACTGAACCAGTTGCATCGCCTTATTGGTGACACCCCAACGAGAGTCCATATCAGAGGATGGGGAGAACATCGAGCTTTGCATTTCACTCCGCTCCACGCCCAGAAGAACCTGTTCGACATGGTATCTTGTAACGCCATCACGTCACGATGGAAATCGAGTTGGGTCCCTACTCTGGAGAGAAAACAAACCCAACAAAGACAGGCCTTGAGTAAGTCCCAGAAGCGTCAGGCCCGATGGGAACAAGCCATCCAAGGACTCTTGAATCAGGTCGCTGAAAGAATACAACAGACCTCTCACCTAAGAGAGGCCAATCAACTGTCATTGCCTGCATCCCCACAAGGGATTGTTTCACAGAAGAACTCGACACCAAACCCAGTTCACCCTCGAATGAGGGCACGCGAGATCAAGCAGGTAGTGATAGCAGCAGCCACTACCGCAATCCAGGGTCAACCCCAACCTACAGTTTTGGGGGAATTTTTAACAACAAATGCCACCATAAGACCAATAAAGATGGGAAGTGACTCAACATCCAATGAATGGAGCTAACCCCATCCCTCAGGACTGGGGGCATTTTTACCTCCTTAACAACAACCTCCACAACAAGAATCAGTATTCTCTTGTCTAGGGAGGACAGTCACAAGAGGAGGTTCCTACCCTATCCCGTCCTTTGAATCATCATCTCATTCAAGAGAGAGGCGTACCGTAAGGTCGCATCAAATAACTCTCTGCATCACCCTTCGTCAAGGAGTCCAAATGAGATCCCAGGACACGAATGGAAAGACTAGTAAAAGACAAGGGAGATCCTATTACTATTTGGAAGATGACATCTTATCCCCCCCACAATATCAATTCATCAACATCATAGAGTTTAACCCCACAGGTAACACGGAAAGTGATGAAAATCCAGATGGATCGAGAGACGATGGATCCTGTCAAGATGTGACTCACAATGAACCACCGAGTGTGCACACCCGGAACCAGAGGGCCGCCCTAAATATGGCCGCCCCTTTAGCTAACCCTCTTCCACCTACCTTGCGAGCTTCCAACAAGGATAAGATCAAAGGACCGGTTACACTTAAACCGCCACCTTCTCTCGAAAAAAACGAGCCACTTACCATCGAAGAGAGATTCTCTCAACAGGAAGAGGAAATGAAATAATTGAGGTGGCTTAATGTCAAGCTACTTCGGAGGAACCACCTTATTGATAGCGCATCCCAAGAGGATTCACATCATGTGGTCCCGGTAAGCGCACCTCAAAGACCAATTTTTTCCCCAAAAAAGAAGCACAGTCAGGGCTCCTGCCCAACGAGGCACCCAGCCTGTCCGACTACCTAAATGTGGATCCAGCAGAATACCAAGAAATCCCTACAGTCAGGAAGTAACTAGAGAAAGTACGTATGAACCCTCCAATGGTGTCACAAACGGCACAAGAACCCCTTGTGCCAACCGAGCTGGATCCTCAAGCAATGCCTCGGGCAACACCTACCCAAGACCGGGCCCAAAAGGATGTCAACAGGGGTCTCACCAACACCATCGAGGCACTAACATCTCTATTAGAATCAATGGAAGGTCAACGCGCTCTGATACATTCAGAGCAGAAGCCCTACCTGGATTGGGTGATCAACACACAACCTCCACCCAATTTTGGGAGCCCTGTATTCACTATCATCAATGGATCAGGTGATCTGGAACAAAATTTGATGCACTACGCATCTTATTGCAACCCTATGAGGGGAACTCGGGAACAACAAGAAGCAGTGAAACTCAGATGCTTCGTACGGACCGTGCAAGGGTCTGCCTTCATCTGTTATATGAGCCTTCCATCCCAGTCAATAAAAATCTGGAAAGACCTTCGACAGTAGTTCCTCTTCCACTTAAGTTCAACTCTGCCTAAAACAACAGTCAGTGACCACATGAACTACAAGCATAGGGAGAACGGGAGGGTCTCAAATTTCATCGCTAGATGGAAAGGTCTGATCTACTCCCTGAACAGGACAAAGCCTCAAGATGAGTTTCTTGACACATGCATCGATAATCTTCGAGATGAGATGCGAACACCGCTCATACCAGTGGAGTGCACCAATGGCTTCTACCATCTCTCGGACATTGCCCATAGAATTGAGGACTCCCTGCAGCGGACGAATCTGAAGTCTCAAATAGCCACGTATGCTTCCACAAAGAGAGCAGTTAGAGCTGAAGCTTCCTCTGCCATGCCCATGCCACCCATGTGACTGCTCCACCGCTCAGGATTCCACAAAATCGTCAAGGCCCCTCAGAATATCAGCAGCCGCCTCCGCCTAAGAAGGACGATTAGAGAGGATCGAAGTGGAACTAGTTTGAGGAATGAAGATAAAAATTATACTCTTTCCGATAGGACCATGTCTGCAGCTACTTCATCGCCCCCATTAATTGCAACTTGCTCCACCTACCGGAGCCAAGAAAACCCAAAGATGTTGGCCGCGATGATAGGCTAGATTACTTTCCCAACCATCGAATGTTGGGGCACAATATTCAGGATTTCTTTGTCTTCAAAGGCCTCCTACAAAGGATGGTAGACTCTGGGAAGGTCGACCTGGGACTACCCCCAACACATGTGACATACATTTCTACCGCCAACTCTGATAAGGGGGAGGGGTGACATGATCTCACCAGCAAAAAGGGGAAAAAATTTGATAACTAGATGAGTTAGAAGACTATCAATCAAGGAGGGCATACTCCGAGCAAAACTACAGTAGCCGGTGTTGCCGCCAACAGCCCCTGATGTCGCACATCCGACAATATCAGCCTCACAACCCTCCATGATCCGGTCATCAAGGAATAATCAAGAAGGGGGGAGACAAGATAAATAGTATCAGTCTACAACAAGGACGAAGTTAGCCCAGACACTGTCAGATTTTATGCCCCCAAACTTGGCGCCATGTGCACTGACCAACCAAACGGTTCCATCAAGGATAACCGAACGGGTTGACTTGTCAGAGGATGAGGAGCCAATCATTGGTTCCATCAACATCATCCATCTTATGGAAGCATTCCCGGACAAAGGTTATGGTTATAGACCCGAGTTCCCAACACAAAGAGCTTGGATGAGGAATCGCAGAGGCAGGGGATACCAGGGGAGGCGCAGTTGGGGCAGAAACCAACCCTATGGTTGGACCTCACCCAAACCTTCAATATGGAAGAAACCCGTGGGAGAGCCCTTCAACAGACTGAACATGAGATAGAATATCCTACCACCTCAACAAGAGCCCACTCCGGCATTGTTATTCTGCGGTACCCATCAGAGGAGGAACAAGTGTCTAGCCACTTAGTGTGCCCAAACAAACCGGCCGTGCCAAATCCACAAAACATGGGAGCACTGTTGACATCTGACCCCATAGCCAGTCCCTCCTCGTCACATATTCCATATCCCAAGATGCCCGCAAAAAATCTCCCACCAACGGAGAAGCATCGTCCACTCGAATAGAAATACAACATCCTTAAGGAGCTGGCATCGGTACCAGCTAGACTATTGATCCTAGATGCCTTGCGTTTGTTAGCGGACCTCAGGGCGGTACTTATAGAAGCCTTGCTCAACCCCCATGAGTTTCAAGACGAGGTAAGTGAAATCGAGATTTACCAGACGGAGACTAGCTCAGAGTAATGAAATGAAGTGATTTCCTTCACTGGTCTGGATGAAGATGCCTTCATGCAAGGACACATCAAACCACTATATGTGTCCAGCACACTAGATGATGTTGAGATCCGTAATGTCTTTATTGAAAATGGCTTTGTGGTTAACCACCTTCCCCTACAGACACTCCGTATGTTGGGATACATTTAGGGTGATTTCATACCCTCATCCACCACTCTACTAGGTTACGATAAGAGTGAATAGAAGCCAATGGGAAGAAATTAATCTAAAGACCGATTTTGGTGACCTTGTGACCTACTCAGAATTCCTGGTGGTCCGACAGAACACTAATTTCAATGGACTACTGGGAAGGTCATGGCTGCATAAGGACATGGTCGTTTCTTCATCCTACCACCAGTGTATCAAGTACTACATCAATGGGAAAAGTGGGACATTGCACACTGACAATGCCCCTTTCGATCTCTCCGAGTCACATTACATTGACACCGGGTTCTATGAGAAAGAGAAAAAGAAAATTTGGTCAATGCTGTCGATTGGATGTCCACTCAAATGGTCTAGAAATGGTTACTAATTACCCCCTTAGATAGCTAGGACAAGACTACGTACTTCCCATCAACCATGTTGAGAGCAGGGGTTCGAGTCCGGACACACAATTAGTTGTTCTCATGACTTCAGCCATAACAGCCAAGCAGGACAATATGAGAACATCCTCCAACACTCAATTTGGGGAGAATACTAGAGCAGGGACACCAACAATGCCTTGCCTCCGGACTCCCAGGATCCCGTGTCAAGAACACTCCCCCCATCAGATCAAGAAGATGAGAATTTTGGAGAAGAGGAGGAGGAAGATCTCAAGGATGCACCTCCCGCATTTGAAGAAGGTATCTCTACAACTGTGGACAAGCTCAGGGAAATAGACCTGGGTACCGAGGAAGACCTGAGTCCCACACTTATTAGTAGATCCATGTCCAATGAGGAGCATGAGGTATATACCTCCTTCCTGAGGCAACACCGGGATGTCCTTTCCCGGAATTACATGAAAATGTCGGGGCTCGATCCCGAAGTGGCGATGCATCACCTGGGTCTGGCAAATGTCCACCGGGGCTATAAGCAGGCCGCCAGAAGGACACACCCCTCACATGCTTCCAAAATAGAGGCTGAAGTCGATAAGATTACTAAAGTGGGCTTCATTCGGGAGGTCCAATACCCCATATGTTTGGCCAACATTGTCCACGTTAAGAAAAAGAATTTACAAATCTGAATCTGCATCGATTTCATAGATCTCAATCGGCATTTCCTGAACGACGACTTCCAGGTCTCGATCACCGAGTTATTAATCGATGCAATGGCCGGTTATGATGCTCTATCCTTCATGGATGGATATTCTGTGTATAATCAAATCAGGATGGCCCGAGAAGATGAAGAAGCCACTGCATTCAGAGCCCCTCAAGGAATATCATGTTACAGGGTCATTCCCTTTGGTCTCAAGAATGCTGGCGCTACATATCAACACGCCAAGCATCGTATCTTTAAAGCATTCCGTGAGAGATTTGTCGAATGTTAAGTAGATGAATTTGTGGTTATGTCCAGACAACACTCAGATCACAAGTCAGATCTTGAGACCCTCTTCAACAAACTTCGACAGCATAGCCTAAAGATGACCCCCTTGAAATGTGCCATCGGGGTTACCTCAGGGAAATTCCATGGCTTCATCGTACACCATCATGGCATCGTAGTCAACCCTAAAAAGACAAAGGCTATCCTCGTCCTACCAGACCCCACAATATCACAGAGTTGAAAGAATTTCAAGGTTACTTGGCCTACATCAGGTGATTCATAGCCAACCTAGTAGGCAAATGTTTCCCCTTTACCAGGTTAATGAAGAAGGGAGTCACATATCAATGGACAGATGACTGCCAAGAGATGCTTGACAGCCTAAATAGGTACCACTTAAGACTGCCGGTGCTCATGCCCCCAGTTGAAGGAAGAACTATCATCCTATACGTGATGGCCCTAGAGCAATTACTGGGATCCTTTCTCATGTAGAAAAATGATGCCAGCAGTGAAACCAGTCTCTATTACCTCTGCCGAACCATGATTGATGCTGATAGTCGATACTCAAACATCGAGAAGAGTTGTTTGGACTTGGCCTTCACAGTTCTAAAACTAATACAATACCTGCAGCATCACGAAGTCAATTTGGTCTCGCATAATAACCCGCTCAAGTTCATCCTCAGCCGCCCGATGCTGACCGAGCGCCTATCCCAATGGGAATTCATCCTACAACAGTTTGACATCTGGTTTGTTACTCAAAAGGCCATCAAAAGCCGGTCATAAGAAGATTTTCTGGTAGAGCACCCGTCAACAGGGACTACCACACTAGACATTGAGCTACCTGATGAAGACATCTTTGCGGTTCAAGAGGAGCTCCCAACATGGGAAATGTAATTCGATGGTGCATCCGAAGCCCAACAGGGTAAAGGATAGAGGATCCCAAATTTAACAAGGTGGGCATGGGGATAATATTCATGTCCCTGGAAAAGGCAGTCTTTCCATATTCCTTCCTCCTCTCAGAAGGATGTACGAACAATGAAGCAGAGTATCAAGCCCTCATTACAGGCCTGGAGCTCACACTTCAGGCCCATGTACAACAATTTAAGGTAAAAGGTGACTCGGAACTGGTCATCAAGCCAGTCAATGGTGAATATGCTTTCAAAAAATAGGAGGTGATTCCTCTGTTTGACCATGTATGAGTGTTAATGGAAGAATTATCCAGAAAACTAACATTCACCTATATTCCCCGGTCTCAGAATTCTCAGGCCGCTGCATTAGCTAATGCGGCCACAACACTAGCTGACCTAGATCGAGATGAAAAATTTATCAGTATTTCTCATTGTCGAATGGTCCTGCCATTTTTTCAGACTAAGACAGAAGAAATAAACGAAGTTAGTCCTACCCGTGAGCCATATGCTCCCACTACCAACTAGATGACACCCATTGCAAGTTACCTTCAATGGGGAGAACTTCCATCAGACAGGTCTGAATGAGAGAAAATACAGAGAAGGGAAATCAACATTGTCCTATATGGAGGCATAGGTCAGCAGGTGGTCCTCTACAAATAAGGCCTCAACGGAGTCCTCCTCAGATCCATTTATGGAGAAGAAACCCCTGCCGTCATGACTGATGTACATGCTAGAGTATGCGGGGCACATCAGCCAGGGTCAATGCTTTCCCATCAGGTTCGAAGACATGGATACTATTGGCGCACCATGGCATGAGATTGCGAGCTCTTTATTGCAAAATTCCACTCATGCCAAATTCATTCCAACTTCATACACCAACCCCAGGAGTTATTTAATCAGGCCAAGTACTCCTGGCCATTTTTCGTATGGGGAATGGACGTCGTGGGACTATATCCTCCCGCCACAGCCAAACATCTAAAGTATATCCTCACGACGACTGACTTCTTTTCCAAATGGACAAAATTCGTACCCCTTAAGGAAGCCAGGGAAAGAAGCATTGTCAGCTTTGTGAAAACCAATATCATCACCAGATTTGGTGTCCCTCATACCATACTGATGGATAACTGTACCAACTTCTGCTCTGTTGAATTGGAGAAACTATACCTTGAATATGGAATTAAGGCTAACCACTCATCCCACTACCACGCAACGACCAATGGATAGATAGAGGCTTTCAACAAGAACCTGTCCAAAATTCTCCATAAAATGGTGAAAAAAGACAAGAATTCATGGCCAGATAAACTCCTCCATGCATTTTGGGCTTACCGAACAACAATCCGCACCACTACCCAGGATACTCCGTACTCATTAGTATACGGAACAGAAGCGGTCTTTCCCCTTGAGCTCCAATTTTCCTCACTCCATGTTGCCATTTGTGATCAGTTATACAACTATGAACAATTAGAAAAGCGGTTAGGTGAATTGGAAGAGCTGGACGAGAAACAGTTGCACACTTTTCACCATTTTGAAGTATAATAGAACCATATTGCACGAGCCTTCAATAAAAAGGTATGTCTTCAGTATTTCTTGGATGGAGAATTGGTGTTCGTCCCCCAGACCCCAATGATACCTGGAAAGAAACCTCAATGTTAGAGCCCAAGTGGGACGGACGATATGTTATACTTAAGGTTTACATCAACGGAGCATATTCCCTAATCTCCATGGATGGGAAGTTCACTACCGCTCCTACAAATGCGAGATTCTAGAAGAAGTATTTCACATTTTAAGCTAAAATAAGTTATCGTCCGAGCTGCAGGACGTTAAACTGCCAAGTGCCCAACGGTCCAAACTCTATGACCATAAAATAGGAGTATTTTGTCCTCACTGGCATAACTAAAAGTAGTTATCATCCGAGATAAAGGACGTTAAACAACCAAGCGCCCAACGGTCCAAACTCTATGACCCTAAAACAGGATTACTTCATCCTCACCGCACAACATTAAACATTACGGATTTTCAGAGAACTATGTATGAATTGATTCCTACCCTTGTAGGATACGTAGTGACACTAGGGTCCCCCATCCTGGCCCATCCATCCCCAAATAAAATTAAAAATGCCCTCCCCCCCTGTACGGACCAACCCTATACGGGGTGTATTCCTTGTCCTTACTGTACGACGTTAAACTACATGGATAAAAGTTAAAAATGCCTTCTCCCCCCCCCCCCATGTACGGACCAGCCCTACATGGGGTGTATCCCTCGTCCTTACTCCACGACGTTAAACTAAAGGGATAAGAAGATTTTAGAATGCCCCTTTCCCCCGTGTATGGACCAGACCTGCATGGGGTGTACTCCACAGAGAACTATGTATGGCTTAATTTCTGCCCTCACAGGACACGTCATGATGCTGGGATCCCCTATACCGACCCATCCACTCCCAAATGGAATAAAATTAAAATAAATGACCCCTCCCCCCATGTACGGACCAGACCTGCACTGGGTGTACTTCTTTCAGAGAACTTCGTACGACTTGATTCCTGCCCTCACGGGATACGTAGTGATGCTAGGGTTCCCCATCCTATCCCAGCCACCCCCGAATAAAAGTTAAAAAAATATTCTCCCCTCATGTATGGAATAGCCCTACACGGGGTGTATTCCTTGTCCTTACTGCACAACGTTAAACTGCACAAATAAGAAAAAAAAGCCCCTTCTCCCCAGTGTACTAGACAGACCTGTACGGGGTGTACTTATTTTATAGAACTATTTAAGGATTGATTCCTGCCCTCGAGGGATATGTTTTGATGCTAGGGCTCCCCATCTTGGCCCAGCCATTCAAAAAAAGCTCTCTCCCCCCATGTACAAACTAGACTTGCATGGGGTGTATTCTTCTTCCTCACCGCACGATGTTAAAACTGTTTTGACTTCATCCTCACCGCACGACGTTAAACTGCACAGACTTCAGAGAACTATGTGAGTCTTGATTCCTGCCCTCCTAGGATATGTATTTACTTCAGTGTCCCTCACCTTGTCCCAGCTGTCCCCAAATGAAAGTAAAAAATGCGCTCTCCCCCCATGTACAGACCAGACCTGAATGGGGTGTATTCTTCATCCGCACCACATGACGTTAAAACTGCATGGAATTCGTCCTCATTGTATGACGTTAAACTGTGCCGACAACAGAGAACTACGTGAGGAATGATTCCTGCCCTCGCAAGATACATAGTGACGCCAAGGTCCCTCACCTAGGCCCAGCCATCCCCAAATGAAAGTCAAAAATGCTCTCTCCCCCCATGTACACACCAGACCTGCATGGGGTGTATTCTTCATCCTCACCGCACGACGTTAAAACGGCTTGGACTCTGTCCTCACCACACGACGTTAAACTCCACAAGCATCAGAGAACTACATGAGGCTGGATTCATGCCCTCGCAGGATATGTAGTGACGCCATAGTCCCTCACCCTGGCCTAGCCATCCCCAAATGAAAGTAAAAAATTCCCTCTCCCCCCATGTATGGACCAGATCTGCACGGGGTGTATTCTTCATCCTCACTGCATGACATTAAACTACATGGACTTCTTTGCAACCCACCCATGATATATGGAATAACGATGTGGAAATACTCCTTGCGCATTGGGATGCATCCTCCCCATACATCAGACTCCACGACCTAGATAATTATGGATCTTCATAACAATTCACTGCAATCGGAAGTGGAGAGTCATAGACTCGAGGACACCTTTGCATGACTATGAATACCATGACCTCAGTGGCTCTTCATATTGATATCCCCTAACTCATCTACCAAAGGCAATATTTCCTTAGGCGATACTCTTCCTATCTTTGTACGCTTACCAGCCTCAGATCCCCCATATCATATCTCCCGATCCTGAAATTTATGGAGAAGTGGTTTACAAGTTCATTCCCCTCTCACTTCCAAATGTTTCCAGGGTATCCCTACATGGTTAGAATATGTGTCCGCCCGTGGTTAGCACAATGACATGAATCTACCAAATTCAAGCTAGGGATAGGCCATATTAACTCAACGGAAAACTGCGGTGAAGATGTTTCTTGTATGCTTTAACACCATTATCCCCACATGCTGAACTCTGTTCTGTGAGAAATCAAGGATTTTCATAATCATTCATGGCAAACGGAAGTGGAAGGTCATTGACCTGAGGACACCTTTGCATGATAATGCATACCATGCCCTCAGTGGCTCCACATGTTGATAGCCCCTGGACCATATACCAAAGTCAAGATTTCCTCAGGTGATACTCTTCCTAGCTTCGTATGCTTATCAGCCTCAGATCCCCCATATCATTTCTTCTGATCCAAGAAGCCCTGGAACCACGATTTACACCAATCAACCCCTCTCCACGTCTTGAGAATGCCGAGGTGTTCAAAGCCCAGTTACATTGTGATCAAGAGCGGCCTTTGAAACTACGTCCTTATTGCATAACATTAAACTGCATGAAACATCTTGGTCGCTTGGCATAAAGCTTCAAAGACTATGAATTAAACATCCAGGTAAATGCCTCCAAATAAAATTATTTTCCCTGGTTTAAAAATTCCCCCCATCCTCGCTGCATGACATTAAACTACACAGAATCCTATAATAATGCTTCTCGTCTTTACCACATGACGTTAAACTGCACAGAAGCCGTCCTTTCCACATGACGTTAAACTTCACGGTCAAACCTGTCACGGGTTTAGTAAAGAACAAAGGCTTTTCTCTCCCTCATTGTTTGGTTTAGACCTGCACTAACCACCATCTCACACCAGCATGAGGAGGGATGACTTCACCCAATCTCAGGAAATTTAACCCAGATGTTTCTTCTCTATCCATGCACCCTCTCCTTATAAACCATACTTTGTACACACAAAAAACCAAACCCTTGAAAACCACCCCTAGTGGTCCCGAATCACAAACTTCCTTAAATTTGTCTGGATATCGAGAGAATGTAATCATTGACCTAAGGAAACCTTTTCATGACTATGCATACCATACCCTCAGTGGCTCTTCATATTGATCAGCCCTGGCTTGCCTACCAAAGGCAAGATTTCCTTAGGTAATGCTTCTCTCCGTATGCCTCTTAGCCTTTGATCCCCCATATCCATCCCAGGATCCGAAGACCTTCTGAGCAACAGTTTACCTAAATCTTTCATAACCCTGCCTGAATATAGTGGAACGTCTCTGACGAGATTACTAAGAACCAGGAGAAGCCATTGCACAATGATGAATGTCCAGGCTGCATGACGTTAAACAGCGCCAAGCTCCAACCATCCTTCATGCTAACTAAATGCATAGGAAAGGGACCCTGTGTCCACATTACTGATTAATAACGATGTTCTTGAACCCTTTCAGATGACACACACCCTTTCCGAGCCACCCCTAGTGGTTTTCATAATTCACCAAGCCACCCATGGTGGTTTCCATAAGCTGAACTTCCATGAAGTCCTTAGGCCATTAGAAACAGAGAGTCATTAACTAAAGGACACCTTTGCATGGCTTTGCATACCATGCCCACAGTGGCTCTGCATATTGATCGCCACTGGCCCGTCTACCAAAGGAAATATTTCTATAGGTGATGCTCTTCGTACCTCTACACGCCGATACGGCTCCAATGCCATGAGATATGCCTAGCATGCCGTTCAAATCTAAACATACTCCACCTACATGCGTCTGAAGGATATCGAGAAATATTTTAATCAAACAAAACTCATTGGGGACCTCGCCCCACCGTACCTGGTCAAATATGTTCGACATAAAACATCAGTAATTATAGTCTTTTCGGCGGGACTTTAAACCGCTCACAAAAAAAGGTGGAAAGCCTGTTAGGCTGAAAACCCAAAAAGTGAGACCTAAGAAAAAGCCAATCCATGCCTGCTGGGTCCACACCAAATGGGCCCAGGCCAAATTAGGGTATTAAAATAAAAGGAAAAAATTTTGTGGGGGTTTTTCTACAAAACCCTAGCAATAGTCAAACTATTCTCGCTAGATCCCATGATCCAAGAAAAAGTTAGTGTTTGTTTCTATTTTCCTGAATTTTGATTAATTGTAATTCAGTTAGTTGTTATTTACGGGACAATTGTTCCAGTAACAATCACATTTTACAACAAGGAGAGATTGAGAAATATTGTATTCCATTTGAACAAAAAGTGAGGACGCCCACAAGCTGGGGCCTCCCCCTCATAGTAACAAAAATGGGGGGAGTAAGCAATGTAGGGTTTTCAATAATGACTCTGGTTGTCACAAAGGATCCTGGCTTGCTCTCTCCATCAGATCGAAAACCGTGCGACGATGGTTGTTGCAAGTCTGCTCCAGCACGGACTTCTCTTTGGCCTTATCCTCGGCCACCGAACGAGTGTTCCCCACTATTGTTTGGAGGTCATTGATTTCTTTTCTGGTGGATTCATGGCTAATAGTTAGAGCTGAAAACTGATCCCTTAGCATTGTTACCCATAAATAAAATTCATGTAACTCGGTAGATAGGGCGACCGCCTTCTCTGGAGTTCTCTCTTTCCCTGATTTTAGATGAGGGAGCTTTATCATGGCTTCCTATAAGGCTTGGGTCCCGCAATGAGAGGCGGCGATGTGAGAAAGTTTTTGTTCATTAATGGAAACTTCCTCACAGTCCGTGACAACCTAGAAATGAGAAAATGAAACTTCTGATAGTCAAAGCCACCTGACCCCAATCCTAGGAAGAGTTGTGGGAGAGCTTTAGTTTTTGTTTTCATCTCAGCTAGAACAGTTTCATTGAAAATCTCACAAATCTGGGGCTAGGCACACATGCACACTGCACGGTGGTCTGCCATGACACGAGGATCTTTGGTATCCTCGCTAGATAGCATGATAAAGAAGTCTGGCATTGTGATCAGTGCAAACATGTGCATGCTAGAAGATGGTTCCAAATATGGAAGGACTGAAGCTTTTAACCCTGGTTTGAGCTTGGGAATCAAGTTTCTAATTCCAGTATGGGATGAAAAAACATTAGGCGTAGTCTCACTGGGACCTGAAGACACAAGATCATCCTCATCCATGTCCAAGGGGTTGGGGTCCATCGGAACTTTGGCCACAGTGGGGCTGGGAGAAGAAAATCACTTGAGTCGCTTTGATCAATGATCCATCAGTCGGTCCTCCCTCAGAGACGATGTGGAGGGTGCGGTAGGAACAACAGCTGCAATGACTCCTAATTTGGGGCCCTTCCAGATATCCTTCCCCAAGATCCCATTAGGTTAATGTTTTACCCACATTCTTGCATACTCTAAGGATAAGTTGGAAGCCGCTTTTATGCCAGGAAAGGGAATGCTTGTGTCAGATCCCTCCAACATCAGCATCAACCACCATTGACAGAGAGTGGCTAGGTGCAGTCCTCGAACTCGAAGAGGGGAAAGGGAAACATGTAGTTTCATACACCCAAACTAGCAGGAAAACCCATGGGGGGAATAAAACTCGCCCAGAGAAACGCCTTCAATCCGCGTGGACAGAAACCCATCCTGTAGTGAAATCCTGTAAGAACGCTCTTCCAGGATCCCCATACAGTTGTCAACCATGACACCGGAAGGGGTTGGGTAGGGAGAGAAAGAAAACTTGGAGATGTCACTGAGAAGCTTGATTACTTCATCAAAACTGAGGGACTTCAAGCGAAACCTAGCTATATCATGTACGGTAGGTAGAAAGGTACGAAGCGGGATGACTGTATTATGACGATACTCATAACAGTGGCAATGATCTGCTACCCAGTCGTATAGAAATTTAAATGGCCCACTCAGATGGTAGGGTGACCTACCCCCCTAAATATGGCTCAGTAATTCATAAATACGTGCCAAAGTGGGCATGACCAAGTTCACTGGGCGGCCCTCTACCAACTCAACTGCTATCATCAAGGTGAAAGGCCCGACCCCTGGGTTGATATCCCGAGAAGGGAATAGCCACCCGCTAAAAAACATAGCAAACAGACCTGCCAGCCTGAGCATATGTGGCACACCGGGGCGCACCTCATAACCCCATGAAAGGTAGTCTCCCACCTCCAGAACCACCCAGTAAGAACCTGGGAGGGTTTGTGACTGTTGAGAAGGATGAGTCCTCGGTCGCTTGATCTTTGACATAGGACCAGTGGTGTTCAAAAATAACCCTATCCAGGTGCTATTGGGAATAAGAGAGCGGGAACGTAATACCTGACCTAGTGACTGCTCCTCTATAATAACCAAATCCCTTGCCAACAAAGGCAGTTTTTCTACATCATCACATGCATCGGGAGTGGGAAGAAACTCATCATACATCTCACCAATAACTAGAAGCACAAAAAATTTGTAGAAATCCCATAAAATAATTCCAACTTCACCATGGGAAAAGTTGAAAGTATTAGTGATTGAACACTAGCGACTGAGCAGGTTAGGCAGGATCAAAGTTGGTGGGTAAACATCGAACTGGGAGGCCCACACGGAGGAGTACAAATTGACTGCTTCCAGTGACTCGGGAGATTCCTAACAATGAGGATGGACCCAGAAGTCCCAGGCCCATTCATTTGAGAAAATTCCACCAGACCGAAGATCCCACCTAGGAATCCACCTCGCGTCAGGATCCACTCGAGAAAGGTTGATAACAGAGGGGTAATTCTTGAAGATAGCTTCTTGAGAGAAGTCTTGAGTGCACTGATCACTTTGGATCTAAATAGAGCCTCTCGAAATGAAAGTGTCTTTCAGATCAAAATCACAGATCATCTCCCCTAATGATGTATGGTTCGACTAAATGCACTTTGGTGATGCTTCCAAGCAAGGAGATAGAAGACCTAATAAATTTTGGGGGATAGGGACGTCATCTTGATGACCGAAGCCGTAAAGTGGAAGTCGATTTGATAGTGGATTACCCAGGAGATCAGGAGATAGAAAGTCCTTTAAGACACCATCGTCAGGAATGATGGACCAACTAGGGTCCTCTTTGATGATCTTCGCTCTGCGAATCATATCTAGACATCTCCCTGAACCAATTGGGAGAGGCTTGGCAGTAGGCCTAGGTGAAGGGCGAGGGGGATCCATGTTTTCTTGCTCAATTATAAAAACCAGGAAAATGGTTAGTCCATAATAATGAAATCTGGACAAAAATACCAAGTATATATCAAAGGAGTCAAGAAGCCTTCATGACGAGGTCCCCAAGAAAGCCTCAAAATGTGGTTTGCGAGGACTGCATCTTGCAAACCAACCCTACGTGGAAGAGGTCTATGGTACTCTTGACCGTGGAGCGTTGGCTAGAGAACTGCGAACCAGGTTTCTCTACGGAATATTAATCCCATATTTAAATAATTAGGTTTAGAATACATAAGACATTTTCAATGTCTGGAAGGTTTCAGACCGCGGACCATCAAAAACCACAGTGCCAGTTCCTACGCGGCCCATCGTGACATACTTTTTAATTAATTAAAAGTGATAGTTCGTGAATGAGAAATTGGTTTGCGAGTGAAGATGACCATGAACGAGGAATGGTTTGCGGAAGTGGTAGCTGGTTCCCGAATGAGGAGTTTCGAGATGGAATGAGCACACGGAGACAAAAAATAAAGATAGATTTGGTTTCGTGAAGAATCCGGTAAAAGAAAAAGGAGGGGCCCTCATATTTATTAGTGTGGTCCCCTACCAGGTCGACTCCCATATCGCAAACTATCCATGTTTCAGGAGCACTCTACATCGGAATGGCCATCGCTAAATTTTGATTGGACCCCATTTAGATGGGGGGAATTTGTAGGGTCTTGAAATATCTGAAAAGGGGAATGAGAATCCCCTTTAATCCAAGGGATATTCTACCCAATTTCACCCAATAAATTGGGGAAAATTATGGAGAATACTCAAAAGATGGCACAAGCTGAACTGGTCCACAGGTCGGTCCAATGATAACGGTTCGCAGTCGGTTCCGCGAAGCACACCCCTCCGTGGACCGTTGTCATTCACGGAACGGAGGCGTGGATCCTCTGTGGGCATGAAGTAGGATGGGCGCCAATCCGATCCACTGTCAGGAACCTCCCCAGCCTCAAACCGCATCAACCGTCTCAGACCGCATCCTATGTTGTTCACAGAATGGAGGTGGAACCCTGTGCAACCGCGAAGAACTTATCGAGCTAGTTTGGTTCACGGGGAAGGCACGTTCAATGCCCCTGCAAGTTGCGGATTGAGCAAGTCATCCGTAAACTGGGTTTCTGATCATGGGCCTCCACAAAAGGTACAGAATGACCACAAATACATCTCTTTCCCCACTCTGTAAAAGGAGATCGAGGGGGAGGAGGGAAAATGGGAGAACAAGGGAGATCGATCAGATTTGGGTGGAAGGATTTCGAAGGAAGACGCTTAGTATTTCACAAACAGTGAAGTTCTAGTTCGCGAAGCAGAATAGGAATAAAGTTGGAAGATAATTAATATGAAACCAAAAATGAATAACAACTTGGTGAACCACAAACTTAAAATAACGATGAAAAGAAGTCCATGAACCAGGGCCCCTCTATGGATGCGCTCCCCATGGACCAGGGAGTTTATGCCCCTTTTCCAATTAGTAGCACCGTGTATCACCCTCCATCATAGGAGAAGCCCTGACCAGTGTCGCCCTCGGCCGCCGCTGCTCGCATGGACCCCTCCGCGTACCAACCGGGTACGCGGGCCGAACCCGAAGCTACAAACAACCCTGGTTCACCGGATTCTCATCAGTCCGCGGACCCCCTGGTTTACAGATGACCTCTCAGCCACGTAGCACCTCCTTATGTGAAGGACGCCACCACTCATCCACTTGTGTGTCCCACCAGATCGTTTAGAGTTCCCATTCCCCGAGCCAAATAAAATCTTTCCAATCTGGCCTGATCTTCCGCAACCCCCTCATTGGCCCATTCATCGCCCCTAGCCGAGGCCTCCAACAGAGCCACCAGACCCATGTGATGTAACCTTCAGGTGAATTAGCTCGCCGTTCTGAGTTCACATACCCACATTAAGCGAGAGTGAAGGGGTTTCTCTAGACATTAAGTGGATTCCCAAAGCATTCTTGGGTTCACATTCCCATGGTAATGTAGTGTCCGAGCCTAGGAGTCCCCTCTTTTCCCCTCCACTTGTTGGGACTAGGGAAATTTCCCCTCCTTGGGGAATGGCTGGCTACCAATCAGAAGGAAGCCCCCATGCACCTCTGTACTCCCCACAGCCATGGACAAGGAAGGACATAGTGGGGAAGGGTGCTGCTCCATTCTTATTTGTGGCCAAGTCCTTCTCCCTCTGCACTTTGACACCATGGGAATCCATCTCGGAGTAAGCCCCATATTTTTGGGCTGCTCTATGCATAAGCCCCACTCCACTTCCCACAGATGCACCTTTCACGACGTGATCGTCTGGTCCCTGCTGTCTCTTGTTTCTCACATTGAGAATGACTCATGTGGGCTTAGAGTAAGCAACGACCATGACATCCTCTTATGGGCCTCCTCAGAGTGTAAACCCCATGACAATCTGAACTACGTGGACTTTGATTACCTACCATAGGGATACGTAGGAAACCTTTAGGAGGCTCAAGCCCGGTTACCATCGGAATCCCGGGTCCATAATCACATCAGTTCTCCGACACTCTAATTCGATCTACATGGACTTAGATCCCTATCTCCTTGGAAGGGTACGTAGTAAGACTCTCGGAGGTTCAAGCCCAACAACCGGTCGATCCTACTATCTTCACGTTGGTTCACCGCACCATCCCTGGGCATCCTGGAGTGTATGACCCATACCAAATTGAACTATGTGGATTCTGATTCCTCTCATGAGGATATGTAGAAGCACTGTACCACGAGATTGATCCAAATGCTCAAATCATCATCTATCTCCATGGATGACAAAAAACTCCAGTGTGCCTAATTACAAGGCTTTAAACCAGGGTCTTCTCAATGAGTCCCGACTATTCAGGGTCATTCATCCAACGAGGGATGGTAAACCTCAGGCCTAAATGATTCTGAACCCCTGCATCCAGATGACCATTGCTGACCAGGAGTAATCCGTGGATACCATTCTTTGGAATAAACCAAATATTTTTGAACATATGAATACGTCGTAAATCTATAAGAGAGTCCCAGAACATGCAATAATTCCCCCCAAAAGGGTGTGATGAGCCTGACTTCCCATCCTCTCGACCAATGTGAGTTCTTAAGAATCGTTGGTCAAACCTTCCAGCGAACACTTACCTTTGGAAATCATATCAATGCATTGCTGGATATGGAACCATTTGGCGTTTCGATGTAAAAACGATGCACCCAATACGAGTGATTAATCAGAACCCAATATTATCTAATCAACCATCGGGTAGAAGATGTTTCTCCCCCATGACCCCGTAGTGCGCCGCGAGACAGTACCCTATTCACATTTTCCATTTTCTACATTTGAAACCTCAAAAATTAATTAATCATCCCCACAAAATGTTGTCTAACCATTCTATACAATATTTACTATGTGACGAATTTAGGGATACTGGTTAATGGGTTATGAATTCCCATCCTTATATTCCTAGGTGGATATTAATATAAGGACTTATTCTTAAAAATTACATATTCAAGTGTCTTTAAACTCGAATTCACATTATTAAATTCATAAAAATATTTTTAGTTTAGATTTTAAGAGAGTTAGTTCATTAATAATTCTTAAAAAATTAAAATATTATAAAGTGGACACTTCTAATTAGTATACATTTTCCCTATAATATAATGTAAATATGATTTATTTTGATGAGAAATATCCATGAAATTGAACTTTAATTTATATTTTAAATTACCCATCATTAAACCATTTGATGGAAATTATTAAATATGGGATGAGAACAAATAGCTCATTAAGGGAAATAAAAAAAGAAAGAAACTATTAGTCCATGAACATTTATAAGAATTTTCCTTTTTTGAAATAAATATCAGGTTTAAAATAAAAACTTTGTAACCAAAGAAACCACCTTCTCTGCCCAAATATTTTTATAAAAAATTTCATAAGAAATATTGTTGGAAAAAAATTCATAATATTTGTTTGAAATCATTAAAGACCCATCATAACATTTTTCCCCAAATTAATACTTATCACCCTTAAGTAGAATATACATTACTTTGTACACAAAATCATTTTCTTACCTTGAGAAATCATAATATTCATATAAGAACCCATAAAAGAATAGATAATTCATATAGGAAACATGCTGAACAATTTTCATAAATAACTCTGAAATATAGGATAACATTCACAATTATATATATAATAAGCAAGGCAGTTACACATAAAATAACCATCACAATTTTAATTGGAATATATATCACTGTATATTCCTATAGTATCCTTGGAGAAACCCAATTGGTTAAATCAATACCTTTAACTAATTCTTTAGAGGACTATAATTGGATCACTTACAATTTTTTAACTGAAACACACATCCTGATAAACAATTCCCACGAACCATAACAAGATACATACAATATTACATAATAAAAATATTCATTACCCTAGTAAGAAAACATTTAAGTATATCGATATATAAATTACATTTTACAAAACTTTTATAAAATAACCATAACATATGGAAAGATATATTCTCAGTTAATAAAACATGATATATTATAATGAAAACCAAAAATAAAATAATATTTATGGTGGAGATAATGGAAAATGTCGATGTATATGATTAAATAAAACATTTCATTTTTTCTTTTGTATATAAAGTCAACACATTCTTCAAAAAGATTAATTTTGTAAAAATAGAAAAGATAATAAATAAGAACATTATTTTTTATTTTATAATTCCTTATTTATAAATATATACATCCATAAAATAATTTATAAATATAGATATTGAAAAAAATATAGTTTTATGGGAAACATTAATAATAGGGTTTTAAAAATAGAGTCCCTTACCTTGAGTCAGAATTATCATGTTCATTCCTTATGTTACTAAATAAATAAATTTATTTATTTAGTTTCATAAAAACATTATTCATTTATATTATTTATATCATTTTATCTCTTACAATTTTATATATTATTTATTTAATCAATTTTCTTTACATCAGATGTTTTGATGATATTAATTTTGTAAGTACAAAATAGAATCAGTAAGTTTAATATGGTCAAAGAGGGGATTATTCCTTCATATATATAATTATAATCATGAAATAATTATAATTTTTATATATTAATTATACTTTTAAACAACTCACTATTTATTTTTATACAAAAATGTAATATTTTACAATCACGGAGAAGGTCGGTCATACGTATGCTGAAGTAACATTTACATTTTTTAACGATAATTATGGAAATAAAGTAAGTATAATTTTATATATCTATAAGGAACATAATATAATAAATATAACATTACTTACTAAAATATAGTTATATATATCATCTATGTGATGTGGTGATGAAAAACGAATCACATCGCTAATAGAGGTGGTGGTCCAAATGTACCCATGAATGACATTATCATTTCTTAGTGAATGGAAATGTAATAAAGTAAATGATATATTATTTTTTCAAATTTATAAATATTCCACGAATATAAAATATATAAACTAATTATGTCACCACAAATCCATCCATGAGAGAGGGTTATAGAAAATAAATCACATTGGTTTATGATGCGATAGTCCTCCGTACACATGATGGATGGTTTCATTTCCCACTTGATGGAATATGAGATAGATATTGAATATTACAATAAAATAATAAAATCTTTGTAATGGGAAATAATGGCTTTATTATTTTATCATGGTTAAAAGTGATTTTTAGGAAGTGAAAGTGGAAATTAAACTAAAACATATAGTAAAAAATGGTACCTCTTATTTGGAAAATCTTGTCTTTGTAATAACTTAAGACCTACAAAATTGTTATTATACAAAAAGATCCTTCCTATTTAACGTTGATATATACTTTAATAAGATATTTGTTGATATAAGTTTCAAAATAACATTTTTTAAGTGTGATGGAATATGAAAAAGAGACACCCTTTAATAAAATAGTGGAAGAACACTCTCGGTATTCATAAAATATGAAATTAATATAATTTAATTTTAATTTCAAAATTGATAAAAATTTATAAGATAAGAATATAACATGAAAATGATTCAAAATAATCACTTAAAATTATTTTATTTCAAAATTTTTTGATATTTTTAAGCCTTATCCTTTTTAACCCTTCTTTAACCCTTTTAATAATTACTATAATATTAATGTTTTCATGATCTTAATGGTTAATATTGTTATTATAAAAATATTAATGACCCAAAAATAGAAACTATTTATGTAATTAATAATATACCATTAATTTTGATGAATCTAATATTTTTATTAATTTTAAATAATTAGATAAAATATTATTTATTATAAAATATCATTAATTTAATTTTCAGAGAAATTCATTTTCATTGAATTTAATAACATCAAGAAAATAATGTATTTGAAATAAAATGTCTCTAAACATATATAATAATTCATTTTTATCTATAAAATTTGTGGGTAACATTAATTATTTCAAATAATATAATTTTTAATATTTTTAATATCATTTTTTTAATTTTCCATTAATTGAAAAATTACTACGTCTGCATTGTGTAAGCGTTCAAGGTATTTATTTCATAGATAAAAATTAAAAATTAATAAATATAATTAATATAAATAATTTATATTTATAAATGAGAATATTATCTATTATTTCCCTTGTAAAAAATATTATATTAATTAATAACTAGAGGGTGAAATTTTCTTTATGTTTATTACATAAACTAGTATAAAGGTTATAATCACAAAACTATTATAAACAAATTCCATATAACTGAATAATGGATGATTATGGATGAAATTGTGTCATAAAATAAAATCAATGGATGTTTTTCGGTCATTTTATAGTCTTTAAATCATTATTTTTAGCTTTAATTACTCGATTTAAATATAACTATGTTAAAACAATTACTATTATTATTATGTATGTTAACAAAAAGTAAAATGAATATATTTGTAAAACATTTCCCACTACTTACAAATATGAAATACATTTTAGTAATTCAAAATATATATGTAATATAATTTTATTTAAAAATAAACTCTTAAAATGCGATGAAAATTTATTTTTCATAAAAATGCCTATTTTCGTATAAAATGATTTTATATTAAATTGATGAATAATGTTATTTTAAAATAGAATAATTTTATATTTTTAATAAATAGTAACTAATTAAATTTTAAAAATAATCCAAAATATAATTTGAATTTGTAATTATTGAAAAATAAAATACATATATCAATAAAAGAAGTATTTTCACTATTCATAGAAAATATGTTTTTAGAAAATTCACAAAAATAATCATATCATAATTTTGACACAATGAATTAAAAAATGATATAATTTTTTTAAAATTAAAATTTTATAATTTAAAAATAATTTTTTATATAAAACTGTATAATGTGTAAAACACAATTTGGTTATAATAAAACCTCTTCCTTTTGACAATACAATTTTCTAATATTTTATAATTAAACAATGAATATATGAGCACAAGAGCCTCATCCCGGTTGGTAAGGACTCGACAAGTGCATCCAAGAGACCCAAAATCAAATCTAGTTAGAGCCATATTTTTTAGTTACTATTGTAGTACTATACCAGATATTGTTCAAGGGAATGATAGATATTATAGTAGCCAGAACTATTCATATTTTTGGGATTTTTGGCCACTGGTTTTGTGCTTGAGTCTTTTGAGGCCTTCTGGCCACCCAAGGACTTTGGTAAAGTATGAATTTCAGGCTACCTCATGGCCCTAATGCCACCTCTAGGACTTCGGGCCACCTCAAGTCCTTCGGGCCACCTCAAGGCCTTCCGTCCACTTCAAGGCATTATGGAAACTTCAAGGCCTCTTGCCACATGAAATTGTGCTAAAATGGTTGAGGCAGACACTACAAGGAGTAGGTTGCAGATGAGTTTGTAGTGAAAGCACATTCACCAAAGTAGAGAAATCAGATATTGAAGAGTGAGTGGGTATGGAAATTTCCATCGGATCCTACCAATGCATGTATATGAATCCTTGATGAATAACAATGAGAAGGTTAAAAGCTGACATCATAATGAAGATTCTAGGGAGGATCAGGTCTATAAAGTTATAGTACGGATGAATTCATCTATGACCTATTTGTAGGGTAATTTACCCAAGCATACGAGCCATGTAATTATTCCCCTTCATCCCTTAAAATGGGGGATTATAAAGAAATGAATAAAAAAAGATGGCCTTCAGGTCATCAGGAAAAAAATGAACATATGAAAAGGGTTTATATCCACATAAACCTAGCTATTAAATCATTGAAACTTTTTTATATGGTTCTCTCACAATATTATTTAATTATTCAACAATTGGGAATATCATTCCCTATCATTATTAAATTACCATGTTTTCTATTAAACATTATGTTTCTTCCACTAAACCTTAACATGGTGAATTACCTTATCCTGAAATACTTAGTCTCTATGGTTATGAATTAGAATAGAATATTCTTTATAAGAATAGTTATATTCCCACAAATATACCTATGGTCACAAAGCGTGACATGAACCTAGAACGTACTTTCTTAACATCAAAAGATGAAAATAAAAATGTAAATGGGATAAACTTGGAGGGAAGGCTAATTAAAGAAAACTAACCCAAAATTCTCTAGGATTTCATATTTTCTATTGAACTATAGAATTGGATTCAATTTTTTTATCAAAATTCGTAATACTTGAACATGGATTCAATTTAATAAAATCACAAGCACCTACCTCAAAAAGGACATTTCCTCAGGTTATCCACCTAAATTTTCTACCTTCCCTAAGATAACATCATATATTTCTAAATTACCATCTCCTTATAAATCATTTACTCTGCTAGTTTTGTTCCAAAAAATTTTATTTTTCCAACTTCATGCGAAAAATATTGAGTCCAAAATCACTTTCCATATAATTCCTCAAATGATTTAATCTGTATATTAGAATGAAAACTTTTGTTTTAAGAAAATAAAAATATAGAAATATGATTATCCCAAATTCCCTTATACTCCATTTAATAATAATGAAATATGTATTAAAACATATAAATAGTTCATTCCTATCATTAATCAGATTGAGTTTGAAAAGGTGTACTAACATTTAATTCAATACCAAATGACTTCTGAAGTCCTTTCCAAAATTTTTAACTAAACATTATATCATAGTCAGATGTAACATAGAGATGAACTCCATGTAATCTGAATATATTCATAATATTCATCCATGAAATTAGATCTAAATATATCATACCTTGAATGGGAAAGAAATGTGAATATTTAGTTAGTAGATAAAAAATAACCCAAATCACCTTATTACCTATAGATTTCATGGGAAATACAATTATAAAAACAATGGATATATTTTACCATTTCTATTCTGACACATGAAAAGTATGAAGCATCCCCATTAATTTTTTTTTCTCTTTTAACCTATCGAAAAGTCAAACACTTCATGGTAAACTAAATAATATCTCTTTTCCTTATATCTCACCTGTAATACACTTGATGTTATATATACAACTTATTGATGCTTGGATGGATTGAAAATAGTGAAAAATTACCTTTACTAAATAAATATCTATTTAACAAGGAAACATAAGGCATATATAATCTCTTCACTAATTTTGAAACATCTTATTTTTCAGAATTAAATTTAGGTAACTTTGCTTTATTAAAAAAATTCCCTTTTCCTAAAACTCATGATTTTATATCTTAGCTTGCTTAATTATTTCATTCTGAGATGATTTTACTATTACCTAAATCAAAATAAAGGGTGTTCCAACATCTAAAAATTATAGGACAAATTTGTCAAATCATTAACCCAATGTCCATGTTCAAAAAGTTACATGGTTAATTATGCAGTATTCTTCTGACCCATAGAATCAGCTACTTTTTTTTTATTTTCCAAGATGATAATGAATTGTATTTTGATAATACTTTATCAATTCTATACATATCCTCTGTCTCATTTTAAACTCAATCTGATTGATTATATACATCAAACATTTATGATCAAAATTTATTTCACACATGGATCCATATAAATGATATCCCCAAATTTAAAATAACACTATAACTTCCTGTTCGAGGTCATATGTAGGATATTTATTATCATGTGGTTTTAATTGATGTGGAGAATAATAATTTACCTAATCAATATACATTAATAAAAAACCATGTTATTTTCATGAAGCATCACTGTATATGAAATTGTTACCATTTATAGACGGTAGATACAAAATTATAAAATTTACCAATATTTTTTTTAGTTCCTTGAAATTGTCGTCACATCTTTTTGTCTAGTTAAACCTTACCCTTTTTCATGCTAACTTAAATAGTGGGTCAGATAATCATTCAATGTCTATAAAAAATTTATGATATTACCCAATTAATCTAAAAAAACTAAAAATATCAATAACATTTTTAGTTCTTGGATATTCATCCACCACATTAGTTTTAGTGGGATCATTTTGATGCCATATTTAGTTATGATGTATCCAAAAACCAAAATATACTACAACAAAAAATTTAATTTGAAATTTTTTCCACATAACTTATTTTCTTTTAGGGTTTATAGAACAATCCATAAATTCTTTTCATGATATTCACAAAATCTTGACTAAATCAATATATCATCAAAAAAAATCAACCAAAAACATATCCAAATATTCATGGTATACTCTATTCATAAGATCCATAAATAAAACTGAGGAATTTTTTCACACATAAATAATAACCACAATTTCACACCCAATGGTGGTGGGTCAGTTTGTAATTAGTTATATTCATGGAATATGAAACACCTAATGGATATCATATCAATGATTTATCATCATCCTACTTTCCAAAAGTAAGAAGATATTGGGTACTTAAACTGAAATGCATAAGAGCTCAAAAATGGTTGATAGGATAGAGGTTGGGTTCATGAAATCGTTCTTCAGGATAATTACATACTACTACATGACCATATAATATATTTAATACATAATTTTGAATCCCATTTAAATTAAAAATATATAATTGACCACCCCAATATATTGGAAATCAAAAAAAGACATGTGTTGATGGGAAACTATTTATAGGTATCAAAGATTCTACATTAATGGAACTATTTCAATATATCATAGGTTCTACATTGATGAAACTATTTTTATTCATCAAAGGATCACTATATTTCTTATATTTCTTGATTTTTTATGATGAATTCAAGACATGTAATTATGGACTCTAAAACTTATCATCATCTAGGGATACATGAGTTTTTTTCAATATTGGGATTGAGGTAATGATATGGGATTCCTATGTATATTCTTAAGAGGAATCGAAACCCACATAGTTCAATGCCACTTAATAGGGCATGTCATACCTTCTATGGTCATGTGACAAGGACTAAAAAATTTAGTTTAACATCATGGGGTAAGGACGTCTAGCTGAAAGGTTTCTAGAAAAAGTTGTTTTCTGACTTCTACTGAAGCAGGCCCTTATAGTTTGACTAGTAGGGGGTATGGATTGATGATGGAGTCTCTCACTAAGAACATGGACCAATGAGGATGAGGCGACAATGGCCTAGAAGAGGTATAACATCCTAGTTGGGGGCATCATATTATTGAGGATATGGCCCAATAAGGATTGCAATGGAGGGAACCAAAATGAATATGGCTCTCTAGGATGGATATGACCAAACTAGGAATATACCCTATAAATTATTAGGGTGAGTTGGGGTTGTTGTGATGGAATATCATGGAGGCTTCCTATGTATCCCATATATGTAGGAATAAAATCCCATGTAGTTCTAAATGGTTAGGGCATAAATATATAGGCATAAAATTTAAGGGTATTTTATAATGCTTGTGACATGACCACTACTAACCTCTAAGCCCACATGAGTTACTATTGGTGTGAGAAATAAAAGTAATTTAGACATATATATTTTAAAAATATCACTTTCATCAACTGGTGGATGAGGAAAAGGGTATTTAAGTGGGGAGATATCCTATAAAAAATATTATGGCCAAACTCTATGTTGTATAGCCATTTGACCACCCCTTATAAGATATAGAAGAGTGGAAGATGACAGAGATATAGATGATAAAGGGATCTTGTAATCTAATTCACTTCATAGTTCATGAAAAACATGTCATTGTTCATATAGAGAATCCATCCACTACCATTCTTAAGGATATGATCCTCATTACTACAAGAATGTATGATCAAGAACATTTTTAGGGCCCTATTTTTTTGGTCGGTTAAAAAGAGGACCTCATTTACCATGGGAATGTATGATCGAGAGGAAAATATGGTGTATCGTATTCTATAATCATGAATGTATAGTTTCCTTGGAGGAGGTCTTGTTTTTCCCTCCCTCAAAAGAGGGAAAAGAAGAAGGGTGTTCATTATAATTGATGGTATGAGGGAGTTCCCATAGGGAGACTCACCCAAGTGACATCTAAGAGAACTGGGGTTGGCGTTTCCTAAGTGATACATTGGAAAGCAAATAGGTTGATTCTCTTAGGTGATACATGGGAGAATATGGGTCCAACTTCACCCAGGTGTGACATGGTAGAACTTGGATGTTGAAAAAACTGGGATGCCAAACATAGGATAGACCATGCTCAGACCTCCAAGGGTCTCTTCAAGCACTCCTAGAAGGGTCTGGTACAATATCCAATATTTTAATGGGTCCTTCATTCTAGTAATTTTGTAAAAGGGTGAATAAGATACTCATGTATGTATTTGGGGTTTTTGAAATTTTAGGAACTAAAATCTTTGGAATCTTGTTAATTCCTTCTTTCCTTGAGGCATGGAGTGATACCTATATTGTTTTGGGGTATTGGACAAAGGAATAGGATGAAATGATATTCAAACTGTCTTATAGTTTTCCCATGTACTCCCAAATGAGGATCCCAGGGGTTCCATTTATAAGAAATCTCATGACCCTGGGTGAAGGAATTAGATCATGAAAGTCACTCATGCAGTTTGGTCACATTGATTGGATTTTCAAGAGGAAAAGGATGAAAATATTTGGCCCCATATATTGTAATCATGTGAGTCCTTTGGTTTGTTGGTGGAGCTCATGAATTATCCACGTTTGAGAATAGTTTTAGAGAAATGGTCTTGTTTACCATTCATGCCTTTCCTACACATACATGAGATTATTATCTTGAATATTTTCATCCATGAGTGAAAAGGGAGTCCCAAAAAATCCCCCTAGTATTTTATTCGATCATAATAAATGTGTAGAATCATGAGGAAGAAGGAAACATCAAAATTGATGGATCCTTCATTCCTTGGAGTTTCCATGTTCAAGTACAGTCATGATTATGATTGGAAAACATTAGATGTTTTTTATTTCAAAAGTGATAAGTGAGTGGGTGGGATATGATGGATAGTTATGTTGGTAAACCACATAGTTGGCTGCAAAGGTTGGTGATGCAGGACGACCACACATGCACCCGTTTGTCTATAAGTCGCATCATATACTAAGTGGTCCCACCTCAGTCATGTTGTTCAACCTCATATATTCTCTCTCTATTCTAGTCATTCATGAAAGACCTTCATGAAAAGTTTCCTCATGTACTCATTGTATTCCATCACCTGCATGAACATTTAATGCAATGTGTCCTTAATGAGGAACCCCTTCTATGTTTCCCTGGTCACTAACCTAAATGAGGTCACTTGGGAGAAGTTATCCACACTAGGTCACTGAGGTGAAGTTACCTACACGAGGTCCTTCAATTGTAATTTCTTGTTCATAATATTTAATCTAATACCATATATCTCTTGAAATAATTAGCATTTCCTTATATTTTTTCAATGGAATTTCAAATAGTTCACGTTTTTTATGCACAAGTTGCTGAAAAAATCAAGGAAAAACTGGGTATTGTTGGGATAGAATATAAAAAATTAATTACTCCATGTTTCTGAACCATGAAAAACATTTTTAAAATCATTACATTGAATATGCTTAGAGTGACCTACTGCTGCTATATATTTGTAAACTTCTGGGGTATATGATTATATAAAGGCTGATGGATTTCATGTTGAATTAAAAGGTCAAGGAATATAAAAACATAATTATTTCAAACATTAACTTCAAGTGAAGGCATAATAATTATGAAATTATTCCCTTATTTTATTTGATGCTTTATATCTCAGGTAATCAAATAAAGAACCTCACACTCTTAAGCCAAAACCCCACCACTACACATTCATTTTAGGTCAATAAATGAATAAATAATGAAAAGGATATAAGGAAGACCATAATTTCCATACTGGTGGAGGGGGTAAGCATGAATGGATGTAAGAATATTTGGTGAGAAATATGAGTGATGAATTTGAAACTATGTTAAAAAATATAAAAATTTATAATGTCATTTGGGTTGTGCAAACATAAGTATAAAAACCTTGTAATATCTATCTATATTTTATAAGCCATTTGATCCCACGAACAATATATTATACCAGAATCATGTAGAGTTTGGAATCCATTTATGGGATGTTTACATGATTTTGAGAGTGCCTATACATGAGGATATTTGTGATGAATTCATCCCACTAAAGTTGACATGAGAGGACCTTGATATTACACTAGTACTGGCCCATTAATTATTATAAATAGGTTAATAGTTCAGACTGAAAGACCCTTTCACTAGGTGAAATTTTCATCTTGAAGTGTGTATAATAATATAATTGGAGCCCAAGGGGAAGGGTACCACATGCAAAATATAATGGGATGTCTTGAAATTGAGAATCGAGGACTCCCAAGAAAGTGATTCCCCATGTTAGAGGGGGTCTAGTACACTACATGGTGGTATTCCATATTGTCTATGATTTCTACTAAGACCAACCTTATTGGGTTTCTAGCTATGTGGAAATGAACTAACATGACTTCATTGTGTGATTCCTACTATGGGGTAAGGCCAAAAACATTTTTCATGGAGGCCATGATATTTAAAGGGGAGAGCGTAGGTTTAGTATCTCCTACACTACTATAGATTCACTAGTGCTTCTTATTCGTGTATATAGTGTTGTCCCCATCATGATTTCAGGATTGTTAATAGTATTATATGTTTGGATCATTTAACATTTAATCATATATGAGGTTTCAAGTGGGGTTATTATTATTGGGTGTCAGTTATAGCCCTTTATCCAACATGTCACTAGTATTAGTCCCTTGAACATGAAATATGGGATAACTTTAAAGACTCAAAGAATATCTAATGATTTTACCATCTTTATGCATGGTTATCTTCCTATGAAGAAATCATCGATAATGATATTGATAGTTTTATCATAGATAATACATGATGGATTTCCTATATTATGTACTCAGGACATGGATTGACAGTTCAATTATATATGAATCCTATGTCCCCTATAGATTTAAACAATAATTTCGAATGTATGATGAAACCAAATATCTCTCCCCCAAGAATGTTCAGTTGTAGAAGCATATGATGGTGGTTATGTAGCTCTAGGATATCATGACCCATGATTCAACTAAGGTATTAATGATATTTTTTCCACTGAATAACCCCATTGGGTTGACCCATACATATGCTAGTTCCTTGATTCCCTCTTATCCTCAATTTTCATTGGGGAAGGATTTCCTCTTTGTTGATGTAGTTATTTTCAAACAACTTCACCAATGAAAGTGGAATTCTTATGATAGTGATAGTTATTAAGTTTCTCTATGGACCGGGTCCTATGCCCCTTGAAAAACCAGAAATGAAATGTTTGTCTAAGTAGAAGCTGATCCAATGTCATCTGACTGTCATCTCTAGTTGGACTCTAGATCTGGTTTCCTAGCCTCTATACAAATTCAAGAGGCCTATAAAAACTATATAATCTAGAGGTGTTGGTTCCCCTTCACATCTAATAGGGTAACCTAATATTTTATGTGGCTTAACGTAATGTAATTATAGTTGGAAAACCCTTATTATACTATGGATTTGTGATCATTTCTTTGTTATGGATATAGATTCTACAGATTAAGGATAAATGAAAACCTAATATCCTTCAGTATGATGTTAACCCTACTAAAGTGGGGAATTATTTTCTAGAGTTGAATATTCTCATATATTCCATTGATGTCAGTATTCCCACTAAAAAATGAGTTAATGATATGAGGGACTAGGGTTCCATTGAGGGGGTGGCTGACCAATCCACCGATGAATGGGATAAATGGTATGATGTTAGTGATGTATATATATATATTTAATCACCCTTATTTCCTTACCTAATTTTTTTAATAAAAGAGGTAGTTTCTGAAAATTTATATGACATTGATTTGTATAGGGGATAGAAAGAGTCACTAGTGGTGAATCCTCCATGATTTAGTTCAACGGGAACCCCTATAGGTGAGGGACCAATGATAGGGTTAGAAAAATAGTCCTCCAGACAAAGAATCATAGAGGGTGAGATGGAGGGGAAATGTTCTCCAGTACCACATTCAATACCAGTTTTTATGGGAAAATGTTCTAGTATTTTTTGTTTTAAGGTTATGTGATGGAGATAAATATAGAAATTGGACAAGTGCATCACTAGTCGAGGTGAGTTTCCATATTTTCACTTATTATTTATTTTTATAGAATATTGACTGAATCGTGATTGAATAATGAATAATATATTTCCCAATTTTCTATTAAGGGTATTATAGATGGCCCCTGATGAACTGAGATGAAAAACCAAAAAGAGGCACAGATCCTTGGTGGTGATTCCATCCTCTTGATTGGAGGAGTATCAAGGGATGAGACCAGACATGTTCCTACTACTGTAGATAGAGATGATAATATGGGTAATTTCCAATGTGAATCATAAGGTGTTACATTTAAATCACTTATTATTTATTCTTATGGTGAATCAGATCCACTTTGTACATTAGAGGATCCTTTGAGAACCACATGTAGTCAGTCCACTGCCCTAGAAGAGGAAAATAAGGGTATTAGTCTATTTAATGAAAGTGATGTTGTTGATCGTGATTTTAAGGGGAATAGAGAGGGATTTCTCATTGAAATAATGGTGGGTAGAGTGGATGTGGAAAATTTAGATGTCTCAAACAACCCTACTAGTGAGGATGTCACAACCCTTGAATTGATATTTAAAATAATTAATGGAAATGAATGATTTTATCAAATAGATTAATATCCCTACCTCTTTGGAGGATTTTGAGGACATTAAAAATAATTTAGACATATGCGAGTTTTCTCCATTTTATATTTTCATACACGATTCACCTCCTTATGTATGATGAATTAAATCAAATATGATGACATGTGAAGCTTTGTGTATAGAAAACATTTCCAAGGCGATCCATTAGTAGGGAACTGTTTTCCCTCCTCCTCTAACTGTGAAAGGAGTACTAGTTCAAAATCAAAATGAGGGAGATTATTTGGAGTCTTCTATTGTGTCTTCGTATCTAACTCAAGAATATGAATCTCATTAGGAGATCATGGTTCAAAAAACTGATCCCAGAGATAATAGGGAGGTATAAATCAATGCAGATAAACCATCATGAGTGGGTTTGATTTACCACTTTGATAAAAAAGATTCCATTATTTTACTGTCTTAAAATCCTAATGACTAATTTCATTCATATTTCAGAGCCATGGGCTTCAATGATCTGACATAAAGGGGAATACACTACCCCAACACAACTAATGCTGCTAGGCAGGGGTTCCATTACTCCATAAATGAAAATTCTAGAAGATTTTATAATCATATTAATCCTAGAGTACACATATCCTACCAAGACTACCTCGTTGGAAGAGAAAGAGGACTTGAATTTTCTTCAGGTATGTCACAAACTCATATTGGAAGATATATAAGAGTTATTCTCACAGAAACCTTTGGTGGATCACACTTTATAACATCATCATGTAAATAACATGTTTATCATGTTGGGTTATGGTGGATTCAATAACCACGTGATCCACTATACAATAAAGGATATTTTTGTAAAATAGGGATGTGAACATGAGTCACAACAACTCCTTATTAATGAAATAATACTCTCAAAAAACTGATGATATTTGATATTCCATATACCTGGTGGAGCTTAATCAAGACAAGGTGTTGGAGGTATGAAATGGATTAGACTATGATAAAACCTATCAAATCTTACATATCCAACAAGATCTAGATAATTTATGATGAGATCTTTCACAACATCACCACTCACTAGATGGGGCCCGGTTTTGGGAGAATAGATCCATTAAGGCCACATTAATAAAGGTACACCTTGATGAGAAGGATAAGGATACATAGATAACCATGCATCGAAATATTTTTAATGATACTCAAGAGGGCCTCAAAAAGTTTAAATGTATTATTGGTTGTCACATGGAATGCATGATAGAAATAATCCAACTTGTGGATGCTCTTATGATTTTTCTGCATTAATGATATTTTTTTTCTCAACCAAAAATTTCATTGTCCTTATTTTCCATGAAATTATATCAAAATAATAATATTATCTCATTTAACTGAATACTTTTATTCCAATGTGTTTTCAATACAATGATATGATTAGGGAGATTTTTTATGTTTTTCCAAGGTCTTGGAACCCTATGAGTATAGTTTGACTATTTCTAGATCAACATAACAGACCCTATAATTTATATTTCTTTCTAATGATCACCCAAATTTTTTCCTAGTTAGTTATAAAGATGTATTAGTGAGTGAGACTTGGATTTTTCTTCGAATTCCCATAATGTGGTTTTTAACTAACATGTTTTTCCTTAATTACTCATTTTTTCCTCAATCATGTAGAGTGCATGTCTAGTGAGACAATAATAACCTCTTTCATGGGGTTTGTTTTATGGTCTTTCATCCTGGAAAGCGTTATGTATCATTAGATAGAAGTTTTAGGCCATAAAATATAGTCCAATGAATGTAATGTTTTAGGTCAAATAACTCTTACCATGAGTAATGGTGATAATTACACAAGCAGGACCTGTAGGCCAAGAATGCTCCAATACATTTTAGATATGAGGATGGAAATCTCTATGTCCTGATATGGGTATTTTTGAATCTAAAGAGATGTAATGGTCTAGGTGTATAAATAATAATTTAATACCATTTTATAAAATTAACTTCCCTTACATTGTGGACAGAGTATATAGAGATAAAATGACTTTACCATAGGGATAAAAATTCTTTTGATTGATAGACCATATTTGTAATTGTCTCATTAAAATATTTATTTGATTCATATTATTAATAGTAAAAATAGTTTCCCATTAATGTTAAATGATCATATTAGAAATAACCATTGGAGGTTTGTGACTATCCGAGTATCTTAAAACCATGAGGTCTGTTTTTTTGGAAGGAATACATATAGAGATGAAGGAAAAATTAATATTTTCATTTTATAGAGATGAGGGTGGGGAATTCATCGCTAATTATGAGTATTTAAATGAAGGAAATCATGATGGAATTCCCATCATGGATTAAGACCTTGTGTAGGAGGGATATGGTGGTAGTTTTTTCTATGGAGGACGGGCTTAGTATGAGAGATCCTTACATCAATACATATCTCACTGGATTAAATATAAATACACACATACTACAAGAATAATTGTTTTTTATATTGATCTAACTTATATATAATGAAAGGATATACAGAGAAATATTCCTTAAATAGTATATGGTCATATAGAGTGGACCAATCTCATAGTAGAGACACCATTCGATAGACCACATAGTTTTCAGGGGAACTGGGTAAATATATTCCAGTAGAGTTTGAGCATGAGGGATATGATGGAATTCATAAACATAGAACATAAGGTTCTTAGTTACAAAGAGGCGAGAAGTTATAAGAAATTAAGTGATAACCATGGAACATTTTTGAAAAGGAGTTTCCTTTATAGTGTCATCTATGTGTACAGTGATAATATGATTTCCTCGTCAGAGTGAAAATGAATTTGATTGATACGCCATATTTGGAGGCATATTGTGAAAAGTAATGTTTGAGGTGTATTATTAATAATAAAAAAGATTCTCTTTAGGATTAGAGTATATTATTAAAGATATCCAAAGGATGTTTATAAGGATATGAGTTTTACAATACACATGGTGTGATTTTTAAAAGGAAGGTGTATGGATTGTGCAAGAGGAATTTAGACAGGTGATAACCAAAACTAAATAGGGGATATTCTATATATACATGTATCATATATAGGATATTAGGAGCAGTGATGTGTTTATGACTTGTTCCAAAAAAAATATATAGGTTTTACTAAATATTTCATTAGGATGAGAATCATGATACAAGTAGTTCTAAAATAGAGATGCATTGGGATACTCATACAATGAATGGTGGTCCCCTCTATTGAGGTCCAAAATAACAACTTGTTTTTGTACATGAGATAAGTACATTAAAAATTAATTTTAATTTCATATAGTGAGGTATTTTCCCTACAATTTAAGATCAAGCGATAGGGAAATATGGTCTTACTTATATTGGTCTTGCATGAAGGACAAGTAATTTCATGGTGACCAAGACAATAATGCTCTGAAATTATCTAAGAGAAAATGGGTAATATTTTAAGCTACATACCTAGGGTTTTAGATCTAAGATAATTGTATAGGATAATTAAACAAGGGAAGTCCTCATATTAATTTTGATAAGAATCCTCTACAATGATGTTATCAGGGCTTCAATAGATTTAATAACTTTTCTCCTCAGGGAGAAGATGCCTTTGGTTCATTGGCCAGATTTAGAGGCATATCATGAAATTCCATGTTTGAGTCATATTATGAATAGTCAATAAAAAAAGTGTCCTTTGGATTTGATCTCTCCCATCATCGATAGTCAAGGAATGCATATAGATATCGGTATTTCCCATCAAATGATGTTTGTTTTGAGAATGGAATGTTCCTAAGTATGAAGGGTGCATATAGGTCCAAATTGACCAAGAATGGGTTGAGTGTTCCTTAGATAGGTATGATTTATTTGTAATTAAGGGAACATTTGTGTCTCAACCTAGGATTTGAGTTCTTATCATCAATACACATCCTTTGGTAACAAGTTTTAAGACACATGTAGTTCCAGATAATGTTCCTTACACAAGTCTGATATGTATATTAGGAGGCAAATTTTCTCAAATATGGTTTCAAAAATGAAATCATAACCCATGAGGATTTATCTCATATATAAGAGAGTGTAGGAATATGTTTTTATGGTAGGTACCATGTTAGATAACCAAGATTCTCTATGTATCTCATCGAGATAAGAATCAAGCCACATGTAGTTCTTGAGTCAATGTGTGGTAGGGGATCAACACCTGGAGTGGTGGTCCTTTTAGTAAAAGTAGCACAATAACCTATAGTTTTTAGTCATATGATAGGGAGTGAACATTGTAGTTGATAATAATACGTAAATAATGTTTTCCACCATATATGAAAAAAGGGAACAAGGTATCACATTATACAAACATCATTTTAGATAGATACAAACAATTTACGATCATGGTGATTGTACCTAACCATTTGTGGAGGCCCTTAAAAAGATTCCAAATCCAACATGATCTGTGCTAAATGTGTGAATATAGGAATGTTTAGGCTTTATATCATCCCATGGAGGTATATTTAAACAAAGTTAGTGAAGGGAGATACTTCCACTAGAGGTTATGGAATGGAATCATCAATTATTAAGGATAAATATGATGTGAATGAGTGAAATCTATTAAAATACTGGAGAATAAAATTTTATATAGGTTATGAATTCCTAGATGGGACTAAAGGAAGAAATTATTGGTTTCCCTACATGTCATGTGAAAATATGAATCAAGCCATATATAGTTTTAGGAAAGGATTCTGTGCACTGATCTGACTAATATTCAAGGAATGGGGAATGATTTTTTTGGCAACTAGAACTAGGTTTGATAATTAATGGGTTCATATATATCTCTTAAAATATTGAATCATTACACATGTAGTTGTTAGTGTTTTCCATACATAAATGGATATTCCCTGCGATTTTAATATAGGGTGATCCGGAGGACTCAGGTACCTTTTATGGTTGTTCACCTAAGATCATTAAATACACTTTATTGTCATGTGGTAATGATACTTATGAAGTTGAAGGAGTAAAAACAAGGGATGTGGGGCTTCTCCATCAAAATATACCAAAAAAATCAAGATATCACTTCATTATTAGAGTTTCCTACACATTTGTGAAAACATCACATAATAATTGTTTCCTAGATTCTCAGGAAATCATATCTTGAGATGCATCCAATTCTCATCAAATAATACATCTAAGGATTGTCTCATGGGGAATACTATTCATGGAACCTAGGCTAAGACTATATTTTAATGTCACATTCAAATGAATTTTTCATATATTTTAATGTCTCATGACTATGAAGGTATGGACCATTACATTTAAAGTTATATGACAAGGTCTTATGCCTAAAATTTAACAGCATACAGTAAGTGAGAATGATGTTTTATAGTTTTGGGTCATATTACTAAGACTATATGTCGTTAATCACATGTAATATTTATTGTAAAATATTTTAATGGAAGGGGAATAACAAACTCAATATCTATGGTGATAAATGTATATGATCCATTGGAAAATATATTATAGAAGTAAAAAGGTCCTTCCAATTTTGGTTCTATCATTAGAGGTTTCATCCTAGGTATCATCACGGTCTAGATGACTAAGACCAATAACCCATTATATAATGATTTAAGGTGAAAAATCTTGCTGAAATGTTGACCTATTCTATTTCGGTGAACTTATAAATGATACAAGGTATACAATATTTTCTCATCTATCCATTCTAATTCAACCAAACATTTCTCAGACTACTCATCCATGGAAAATTGTTCACAAATAGAAAACTAGTGTAAAAGAAACTATACTTCAATGGAAAAAAATTATTTTTTCTTATATAGCTGTGAATACAGGGTCACATATGTAGTAGTATGAGTTATGTTATAGTAAGCCCACAAGGCACGTAAAATCATGTCGGTCCAATATTTCTCATCCCTTTTTACTATTTTTTGGGTATTTTTTTATAGAGTTATTTTAGAATTTATCATTCCATTTTTTCTGCATGATAGTATGATGAATGGTTGGAAAAAATGTTATTTTCTTTATAAAACCATATTAATTTAGAGGAATAACGGTTTTTTCATTTTACATCAATTTTTTAAAAGGGACTACAGACCTGGTGATGATGTCAGAAAACATGAAATTGATAATTCATTTCCCCACAACATATTTAATTTGTATTTCTTCAGCCCATTTATAAAATAATTCAATAGTATTGAGGATATATTTAAACTTATTTGCTGTATTAGAAGCATATTATACCACAACATCCATTACCCATATGATGATTGACCAAAATTATTTAGAAGTATGAAAAAAATTAGAGGGTTGATGGAAAAAATTAGCATGCACTTTATAGGGATGAAACTTTTTGTGAATTGTGTAAAATCATGCATTATCGATGGCCATAAATAGTTGAGACATCTAATTTGGTGAGAAGTATTGGCTCCTATCTTATGGAAAAAAAATAACTGACATGAACTTCTAACATAATAGTAATAGTATCCTCTCCATAAATACATATTTGAAGGATTCTATCAAAGCCTCACTTCTAGAGGACCTTCTGATGAAATAGGTTGTCATTAAGATTAATATTAATATACTTCCATTGGATATTCTCTTTTCTTCCTTTGTCTTATCAAGGAGTATAACATTGGCATCATTTTAGGATGGCTTTAAAAAAACCATTCACATGAATATTTGGTTACATCATAGAATTGACCTAATTGATATATTACACGCTACTCTGAATAAAAAGAAATACCATTATACAATGTGCAATAATGATGATTGTTTAATCTCTATCAGGATCCTCCAAATAAATATTAATAAATTGTTGTGAATATTCTTTGGAATTCTACGAGTATGATATATGAGTCAATGTCACCTCTAAGGGGAATTCTGCCACACATCCCAAGAAATAATCAATATGGTGGATTATATAACAACGCTGAATTCTCATAAATGAATATTACATATTTTTAAAAGAATATTAATTACATTTCACAATTATATTCTTATGTTACATACTAGTTTAGTGCCTTTGGAAACATGGAAATTAATTTTTTTAATTCATAAAATATATTTAATGTCTCAAAGAAAGATCTTCCCCATTATTACTCTTCATAAACAACCCCCGTATAATACCATTCATCATAACACAGGGAATGGAAACATTAGAAATTAGAGATCATATGCTCTATAAGGGTAAAAATAGATACATAATCATAACGTGAAAATAACGGTATGAGAACATGAGTATTAAATCTCATACCTATACCTTGTATATTAGATATAAAAATCACACATCATCGAATTAAAATTTGAAGTTATAAAGACATGATTCATAAATAAATAAAACAACATTATCCACGAGAGCATAACATTTGAATATGCCATGGAAGTGTTGAATAAACATAGGCATAAAAAATATTTTCCATCGCATTCAATGATCACTTTCGAGGGTGTCATAGTAAAATGGGTTCACTCTATAAACCATTATATTAGTCAAATTTCACTCTGAAAACTATCATAGAGGATAAAGGCGCATATTGAACTAGGTTCACTACAAATTCTAGTCCTGTATATCTCATGAGATATAAATATTTACCCAATTCACTAGAGGGATATATATGATTCACCAAAAACATAGTGGAAATAATACATATTTATTCCATATGATTATATAACTTTCATCATATCATAACTCATGAAATGAAATGGGTTTCAAAAAATTTTAATATATCATAAAAAATGTAAAAGATATAGTTTTATTAATAATTTTTAAAATTTCACTATAGAATAACCTATGGAAAAAGAACTGGGTTTCAATATACTTTTATCTAGTTATAACCCATATAATAGATATAATATTCATATGAATCATTCCATCTTAAAAAAATTAAACAAAGAATATGAATGGCATCATTCTTTCATATCCCCAAAAAGGAAAAAGTTACTCAAAGGATATAATATTATATGGAGAATGATTTTTACAGATAAATCACTTAGAATGATTATTAAGGAAGATAAATATTTATTGAAAATCACTTTTTAAATGTAATAATTGTTTTTGGAAATTCATTTTTAATGAAAATAAACATGAAAAACATATAAATGAAGCATTAAAAATCAAATAAAACATTTCTTGAAGAAAATAAAAATTCTGATTTAGGAAATAAATTTTAAAACATAAAAAATTTTGAAAATAATTTTCTTTGAATATAACTTTGAAAACTTATTTATGATTATTTAAAAATACATTAAAACATTTATAGAAGGAAATTTAATTTCCTCATTGAAAGAACATTTTAAAAGATAAAAAAATTAAAAATAATTCATTGAAAATAATCATGAAAAAATATAAAGGATTCTTAAAATAAAATAATGGCTATGAATATGGGAACTTTCATTCATACTGTACACAATAAAACAAATATTTCTTTCATGTTTTTGGTAATTCCTAATGGGATTTTTTTAGAATATGGCATGAAGATTAATTTTAAAAAAGATTTAAAAAAATTAAATCATGGGTAAACTTTTCATGTAGAAATAATAGGATAATAATTGAACATTTTTTAAAACATTTTAGAGGTCATGGTTTAGAATGAAAATGGGTTTATGGTACAAGAGAGTAATAAAGTTGAATTTTATTAAAAACATTTTCATAGTTATTTTGATTAATAGAGTTTAAAATGGTAATATTACTGGATAATATAATGATTAACCAGAGTAGAATTAAATAAATGTGATTCTTGAGTTATGAATAATAATATTTTATCATCAGAGACATAATCATAATCAATCTCAGATAATGATGAGATTGTAATATAAAATCACTGCCACTTTGGTAACATTGAATTATAAGAACCATAAAGAAATAACATGAAATGAAACATAAAATATAGTGAAAATAAATAATATCCTGATATATCATGTAAAATAGGTAGTATATTCTCATTTTGAAATAATATAAGTGCATAATATAACATATGTCTCAAAGAATGAAAATTGAGAAAAAATGCTGCACTAATTTGTTAACTTTTGAGCAGTATACTCTAAGAACGATATGTAATCAAATAGATTTGTAAACCCATAATTTTTTTAGTATAATAATATTAATATACAATCATGATAATTATGCGCAATATATAAATGAAATAGGTGGTGAATATGGCATGTGACACATGGAAGTTAAAGGCTAGACAAAAATCCCTTACCATAAGTCTCCACTTCCTTCATACAAAGTCAGTCATCCTTTATAATAAATTTATGTTTATTATACATATATTAAATAAAAATACAAACAGAAATATATATATATATAATACCATATATGATTTACTTATGAAATTTTATTATCTGTTTGTTAACAATTCCATGTCAATGTTACATTTCAGGTAATAACCACATTGTTTTTCGTATACGTTTTGATTTATTGTTTTTAGATATCATACTTGGAAAATGGTTAAATATTCTACAGAACGGTAGAAATGATATAAATATCATATATATTCAGTATATATGTTTTTATATTAGTCTATAAAATATAGAGAAACAAAATGAAATACACAATTCATTGAGAAGATATGTCGTACATACGCATGAGTGATGTTTACATTTTATCAAAATACTAAAAGAAATAAAATTAAATGATATATTTTCACTCTAGAATCATTTTTATGTCATATATATCACATATGTTTATTATAATAATCCATATTAACTTCCATGTAAATCATGAATGAATGACATCGCTTCGTGAGGCGGTAGTCCACAGTACCCACGAGCGAGGTTATTGTATTCCAACAAAATAAAGAGTATGAAGGTACATGAGATATAATAATTACATAATATAAATAAAATAATAATTATAATATATAAATAATATATAAAATATTATAACCAGTCATGAAAATTGGTAATGGAAAACAAAATGCCATCAGTTTTCGAGGCGGTAGTCCATTGTATACACGAATGAGAAATTTGAAACCCATTTCATAGAATTAGAGACGGTTATAGATCATGAACTTAACATAAAAAAATATCAGTATATATAATAAAATGATTATATTATATCATACTTTTATAATATTATTTGAATGTGGTTGAGGATGAAATAAAAAAAATTCTTGTTGATAAACGTTACCTCTTCTTTGGGTATCCTCATTATATTTGCACTAAATACCTTCCAAGGTTATATTTATGTCCACAAATAGAATTATATGATTATATTAGTGAAATTGGGTAGTCATTTGTGTTGGTATGAGCCAAATAAATGTATTTTTATGGTGTTAATAGGAGAGGAGAAAGAGTGGCCTTTCATAAGTGATGTGAGTGACACACTTGCAAATTTTACAAAGTATTAATTACACCCATGTTCTATTTATATAACTAGGATCAAATAATGGACTAATATTGATAATATAATATATATGGTCTAAATATGTCTATACATTGTGATTTGGATACGTTTTGGATCAAATTTACCCTTATCATTTAATTTTAACCCCTGTTAAAACAATTTTTACATTAACAATGATAAATAATTTTTAATTTTTATACTATTAATTTATGTTAAAAATTATCTTCAACATGTTAGATAATATATATTATTATTATTAAAAACATTGAATAAATTTTTAAAAATAAAATTCACATGAAAGGAAACTTTTAATTTAAAATTAATCATAGAGATGTAATTCGAAAGCAGGGTTTTAAAGAGAACATATCCACAAGTTTACAATGTTTTTGTATCAAAACATAATATGAAATTGATTTGAATGACCTAAATTTCATTAATTAATATATGATTGAACTAATTTTACTTTAAAACCAATTTAAAATAAATTTTAACTTTATCAATAAATAAAATTAAAATATATGTTTTTATTAAAATTAAGTGTTTTCATTATTCATGAAAAACATTATTTATTTGAATAAATTTTGAAAAATTATACCTAAAATTATTTTTAATTGTTTATATCAAAAATGAATAATAATTTTTAAAGTAAATATTTTAAAAATGGAAAAAATAATATTAAAAAAACATACAGACACGAAAAAAGACTAGTTTTTGAGAAGTGTATTTTTTTCAGCATAAGATGATTTTTATTTAATAAATTTGTAATAATAATCATTATTAGAATATAAATTATAATTTATTAATATATAATTGTTTATTTCATTTAATAAATTCCTAATTAGTGATTATTATAATTAATTAATAATGAGAGACATCATGCACTTTAAAATTATTTTTAAATCCCCCTTTTTACAACTAAAATTAAACTTAAACTAAAATAAATTATAATGTTAATTAAAAAGTAATAACTTTGATTAAACATAACTAATAAATACTTATGAAAATTAAAATTATAATTGTAAATTTAAAATTTAAAATTTATTTAAATGATGTGATAACTTTAAAAAATTAGTATTATTCACTATTTACTGAGAAATCAACATTTTCCAATAAATTTAAAAATTTCACCATGAATTAATTTTAATGTGATTATTTAAAAAATGAATTTTATTTTATCAAATAAATTTTATAAAATCTCTATAAATTAATTATAATAGTTATCAAAAATAAAAATAGAAATATTTTTCTGAACAAAACATTTTTTGGAAGAATATAATTTCCTTATTGAAAATATATTGATTATTTACTCAGAATAAATATGTTAATTTATATTGAGTAGGAAATTTATATTTATATTTCATGAATTACTTTATACTATTCATTCCCTCTATTCCATAGACAGGTTATAAATAATATTATTTAATAGTTTGTTGAAGATCAATATCATGTTTCATGCATGATATCATTGTTGCGTGTAATTCAAACTGAAATCATGTTTCATATAAAACACAATATACTAAGTATTTTGTGTAATTAATGTTAAAATCATTGTTTTGTTTAATAATAAATGTCAAAAGGATTAAATTTAATTTAAGAAAAATATTTCACAAAATATATGGATGTTACACACTACCACCCTTAAAATAAATTTCCCCATTTAAAATCGTCACTACAATAAAAAATGATGATACTTATACCACATTATATCATAATGTTATAAGGAGTCTTCCTTAAATAACTAGTTTCACTGTAAAATGTTTTCCCATTGTGTGGCCTTATTTTATAGATGTTTCTGGGTGTGATCTGGAATTTGCATCGGTTTTCCTCAGAAGAATGATATTTATCTTGTTATATGAGCTTAGTGTTTATTAAATGTGAAGGGTCATTTATTTACTTAATCAGGGGAGATACATGGAACATATCATGGGCTTGATATGGTTTTTTGTATGCGAAAACTGATAGGCTACCATCAGGATATCATCAAGAATTTTAAAGTGATGGATATACCTAGGGCTTGGTTTCCCTTTCTTCTTGAATCTCATAAACACAATCTATTGGGAAATTATCAGAAACACATTATCACTAAAATAAAATTATAAATCACCATGATTATTATAAGCACAACATTCCTTCCAACTATTATACACCTCGATGTGTTGCTAAATTTTTCAAACCTTATCTTATATTTCATCAACTCTCCCAAGTCTCAACACCATTATTTATCCAAAATAATTCATACATGTCTAATATCTATATTACTTTTTATATAGGGTGTTATAAAGATCCATTTAAGTCATGAATGAAATATATTTCTTTAGAAAACACAACTAGAGGATGTTATTAATCCAAGATAGATTTTAAATCCAATTAATAGGATCTAAACATACCCTATATGGATTAAATCATTCTCTCAGACTAACCATGTATCTTGGAATGTTACAAATTGCTAAAACACAACTCTATATCGAAAGTCTTTTGAATACTTCCCCAGAACATTGAGGTAGACCTCTGGCCTTAATATAAAATAATGATATATGGTACTCCTTGAAACTATAATAATTTATTAATGTATATCCTGCTAATATGATCCATATAGAAGTATTCTATAATAGTGATGAAGTGTGGTGCATTTGTAATGTAATCAACTACAACCAATATAACATTATTCTCTTTATATGCATTGGGGGGGTCTAATGAAAATTATTCTTTGTGATGTTTTCACATTTCCAAACATGTATGGAAAATGGATGTAACATCCCCTTAGACTTTTACCTTTTTCTTTAAATTCCTAACATAAAAAACACTGAGATACAAACTCTGTGATATCTCTCTTCCTTCCATCCAACCAGAAATACTAAATTAAATATTAATACATCTTTCAACTCAAATGATGAATAGTGAATTGAGAACTTTGGTATTCCTCTTACAAAATCTACTTCAAATATTGTATGGATGGAACACATACATGGTTACTAAAACTATTAATTCCATCATGATCAAGATTAAACTAATGAATAATTATAACCATATTATTTATGACTAAATAGAACTTTGACAACACATTAATCTTCACTTGGATAGATGGTAGAACATTCAATTGAGGAATATAATATTTTTACCCTTCCTTCAGGATTAATAGATCCAAAATTTTACAATTCAAAAATACTAGATCTTTTGTGATACTCATCAGGGATATGATAGAATGATCCTTTAGAATCAAAGTAATTTAAACCTTCCTTCAGTGGAATAACTAATCCACTAGTTTCTAAGAAATAGATCAGTACTATTGAAAAGATATTTTCCATTCTCATATTTTCTGAACGTAAAATTTTTTTGTCTACCATTTTTAAGGGTAAGTGGATAAAAGGTCTAATCTTATCAATAATATAGGTAAAAAAAGATGAAATTTACTCTATAGATTGGGAAAATTTCCATAACTAATATTTCAATATGTACTTTCCTCATATTATTCACAGTTAGATGGATAAGGGGTTCTATTTGTTAATGGAACATATATAATGAATCTATTTGTACCAGTTAGAAAATATTTAAAATACTTGTGGGTAAAACTTATAGTATTATCATCTTACCTTAAATTAAGGTTGATCGATTCATTAATGGATTAAAACAAAGTCTTAGAAGATAATTATCCATAAGATACTTCCATAGATATGAATATATTGTTTTATGTTATATGAAGGGTTAAATAGAGGTTTTAGTTACATTTCAATCTCATGGTCATAGAAATAAAACGAATATAGAGTTCAAAATAAAATCTAAAAACCAAGGATAGATGAAGATGAAATTTCTTTTATTCTCAAAGTGTGGGAAGAAACATAGAGGAATTTTTTTAAAGGGGACTTGAAAATGATTATGTGTGGAAGGTAAGGTCATTAGAGAATTGATTACTAGATTGATTAGAAAATGTTATATAATGATTGAAATAGATAGAATGATGCATATATTGAACCCCCCATAGTCAAGTATTTCCAATGCAATAAGTATGGTCATCACGATTACTAGTTCCCAAATCTGAAGGTCAATGAAGATGATTGACATCAATAAACACTTATGCCAATTGAAAAGGGGAAATATTACGTGATCACAATTTCTAAAAAGGTGTACAATAATGGCGTCATGAAACATACACATAGAATTAAATCTAAAATTGATATTTCTCTATTTGATTATAGTTCTTCCAGTTTCTTTAAATATATAGAATTTATTAAGGGTATCAAGATGTCAACCAAATGATTAGTTGTAGAATTAGTTGTGAAAACACTAAACGATATGATGATCGCATATCAAATATATGATTCCTTCCTCATTGATATTGGTTCTACTGTTCTTCATGAAAATCATGAAATTCTTCCTATGGTAGAATATTAGGTCATCATAGGCATGGATTGGATTTCTGTACTTGAATCCCACATCAATTATTGAGGATGGGAATTTAGGCTAGATATTACAAACCAAAATATGGTTTTCATTGAATTTTACAACATGTAAGAACTTAAAATTGGTATCACATCCATTCCATGCGACTTTATTCACATTTAGAAGTGATGTTTATCATATATGGTTGAGGGGAACCTCTATAATGCTAAAATTTATATTGTGTGGGAATTTGTTTTCCTTTTTGAAAGTGTTTACTAGCCTTCTACCAAAACCAGAAGTTTAGTTCCAAATAGAACATATATATTATTCCAAAAAAGTTTCAAGGACTCCCTATACAATCACCCAGATTGAGTTACATGAATTAATGAATAAACTTATGAAAAAACATGATGAGGGAATAATTTGTCCAAGTGTGTCACCTACGGATTCACCTGTTATTTTTATTAAAAATAAAGATGAATTTATGAGACTCAGAATAGATTCTAGAGTGTTGAAAAATATCACAATAAAGAACAATTATCATATGTCCCAAATTGATGGCTTATTAAATCAACTATGTTGAGTTAAATAATTTATCAAGACTAAAATTCATTCTAGATATCATCAATTATGGGTCAAGAAGGAGAATATACCCCATTAAACATTCTATACAAGGTATGGACACTATTAATATATTGATTATATGAATATTCATTACATTTAACAAACACAAGCCCGAGGACTATAATATTTAAGTTCCTTTGAAAAAATGGAACACAATATTCTTATTTCATGATTGATATTCAATTTTAACCCAAAATATCTTCCATATTAATAATATTCTATAGCATACACTACATAAAAAAATTATATATATCATGGAGAAATGAAACATAAGGCCGGGTGAGAATAGATGCACAGTATGGGTAAACCAAGGAGATACATAAGCACAACATGAAAGTAAGGGTATGGAAAAATGATAATAACATTTGAAAACCACACCCTATATATAAATGATCATAATATTGAGTCATGGTATAAAGATTGGATGTCCATAATATATTAATAATAAGGAAATTAAATTACATGAACCTTAAGAGCATAACATTGGAATATGAAAAGGTAATTTGGAATACACATATGAATATAACATCAATTATATAGTATTTAGGGATCATTCACAAGGCTATTATAGTTGTATGGGTTAACTACCCTTATCATTATAGTTTTTAAGGGTAACTTCTAAGACCATCATAGCATAAAGATTCTTTCAATGAACTAGGTTCACCCTCTATTTCTGTCCAAAAAATCTCACGAGATATAAATATTTTCCCAATTTATTAGAGTAAGATTTATTTCAAACAAATAACATAATTAAAATCATAAATATGGGTACCACAATATAATAAAACTTTCATCATATCATAACCCATGAAGTGAAATTGGTTTCACAATCATTTCATTATAACATAAACTATGAAAAGAGACGTGTTTCATAATCATTTCATCAATTCATCATAGCATGACCCGTACAAATTGAAGTGGGTTTCATTTTCATTTTATCATTTCATAACACATGTATTAGAAAAGGGTTTCAAAAAAATATGAGTTATAATAAATATAAACAATTTTGAAAATTAATAAGAATGGAAATCGTGGTTTATATTTCTAATAAAGACTAAGATTAATAAAAGGATTTCATCTTAGTGGTATAATTACTTCCATAGATAAATTATATATAGTGTTTCTTGTATAAGATAACATTTCTTTGAAAACCACTTTTTAAAGAGAAAAATATTTTGGAAATCCTTTTCAATGAAAATGAACTTGAAAATCTTTTAAATGAAGCATGGGAATTCATATAAAACATTTCTCGATGAAAATAATATTTTTAGTTTGAAGAGAAATATTTTAAAAATAATTTTTTTTCAAAATAAAATTATTTGAAAATAATCTTCAAATATTATAAAGTATGGTTCAAAAATATTTTAAAACAAATTTTAAGGAAAATATCCATTCCACATTGAAATAAAATTTTTAAAACTGATTTTTTAAAAATATAAATTTTTTTTTTAAAATGAAAAAATGTAAAGGAATTTTCAAATAAAATAATGGTCTAGACTATTGAAATATTTGTTCATGATATACATGTTAACAAATGTTACTTTCAAATTTTCAGTAAAAGCCAAATGAAAAATGTTTGGAAAGTGATGCGAAGCTTACATTAAATGAATTTCTTTTAAAAAATAATCAATGGTAAAAATATCTTCTGAAATTAATATTATAATAATAAATAAATTAAAAAAGATTTTAAGAAAACATGGGTTTGTTAGAAAATTGGTTTTTGAGTGAAGAGAGAATTAAAGTTAGATTTTATTATAAATATTTTCTAATTTTTTTGAAGTACAAAAGAGTGGAGAAACATTAATATTACATGAAAATATAATGAATAAAAATATTATAAGATAAGTATAATGTTACTTGAGAGATGGATCAAAATGGTATAACATTGTAAACATAATTATAAATATTCCCTATTAACAATGAGATTATACACAAAATCATTACCACAATGGTAAATTTGTATTAAAAGCCCCATGAAGGAATAAAATAAAATGGTACATAATATACCATGAGGATAAATATTATCATGATATTACATGTCAATTTTAATGTATATTCATCTATTAAAATAAAATAATTTCAAAACATAATGTACATATCAATGAAAAAAAATTGAGATAAAAATATCTTTTCGATTTGTAAACTTTTGAACTGCAAACCCCAAGAAAAAGATATCCCCTAAGAGATATGTAAACACAAAATTTTTTAGTATAATAATTTTAATATAAATTCATTTGAATTATGTATACCATATAAAATCAATATGTGGTGAATACGACATATTTCTCATAGAAGTAAAAAGTGTGGCAAAAATCCCTTACCTTATATTTTACCATCCTTCATAAATATTTGAACCACCATTATAAGGAATTTTTTTGTTATAAATATATTAAATAACCACACACACACACACATATATATATATATATCATACCATATATGATTCTCTTATTAACTTTTATTACTGGTTTATTAACAATTCCTTGTTGAAGTTACGTTTCGAATTGTAACCGCTTTGTTATTGTATATATTTTGATTTTTTATTATTGGTCCTCATACCTTGATCAAAGTTTAATAATATCAATAATGGTAACTCTGATATAAATATCATATATATTTAGTATTATTTATTTATATTAATCTATAAAATATAGTGATAAAAAATAAATTACACTACTCTTGGTGATGGTAGGCAGTGCGTACACAAGAACGCTATTTTATTTTTCTCAATGTATTGAATGAAATAAACATAAATGATATATTATCATTATAGAATATTTTTTGTGTCTTATATATCCCATATTTTCCTTAAAACCATCCTTATTATCTTATATGTAAACCATGAATGAATAAAATCACTTCACAAGGTGGTAGTTCTCCGTACACATGAGTGATGTTATTGTGTTCCAAAAAAATATAGAGTAAGATAGTATGTGTGATTTAATGATTATAGAATAAGAATAAATTAATAAACAAATTATTTATATAATAAATAAATCATTATTACAATACTTGAGAGGAGGTAATGGAAAAATTAATGACATCAGTTTGTGAGGCGGTAGTTTGGTGTACACACGAGAGATGTTTTAATATCCCATTTAGATGGAAGTGGAGATAGTTCTAGGTCATGACCTTAACAAAAAAATATTAGTATAGTTAAGATTATGATGTTATTATATCATGATATTTTGATAATAATTAAACAAAAACACTTATTGATGAACTTTGCCTCTTCCTAAGGTATTATCCTTTGGTTTGCACCAAAACCATTCCTAGATTGGATTTATGTCCAGTATAAGGATTCCAAAATCATGGGAGGGAATTTAAGAATTTATTTGGGTTGGTATTTTCTATAACAAAGGGGTATTATGGTGTTAAAATGAGAAGATAAGGGGTAACCTTTTATAAGTGAGGTGAGTGGCACACTTGTAGTTTCTTGAATGAAAGCATTCCACCCAGTTGTTTATTTGATAGGGATACAATAATGAGAAAATATCAATAAAAGATTGTATATTGATGAAATATGGCCATACAATGGGTTTTGAGAAGTTATGGGTTCCATTTATCCTTATCGTTATTGTTTAACCGCCATGTAGAACCATTTTTATCTTAACTATAATAAATATGTTTTAGTTTTTTGTAATTTAATTTTGTAAAAATTGAAGTTGAACTTTTTTGATAATATAAATAATCATGATTTAAAATATATAGTATATTTTTGAAAATTACATTCAAAAAATTGGAAAATTGTAATTTAATATTAATCCCATAGCCACTACAAGAAAAAAGGGGTTCAAATAGAAAATGATCAAAAGTTTATGAAGATTTTATATCAAAATGAAATATTAAAATGAATAAAATGACCTAAATTCAATTTATGGTTTAATAATTTAAATACAATTACTTCAAAACTAATTTAAAAAAGTATCTTTATAAATAAATTTAAAAAAATTATAGTTTTTAATTAGAAATCATTTTTCACTATTTATCAAAAAGCTAATATTTTCAAAAAAAATATCAAAGATTTAACCTATGATAATCAAGGTTTTATGAATAAAAATAGATGAATATTTTTTCAAAAATATTTTCTAAATTGTAGATAATCTAATATAAAACAAAACCCTTAGGCGTAATAAAAACATGAGTTTTGGAGAAGTGTATTTTTTCAATGCAAAAGATGATTTATTTTTACTATATGTATAATAAAAATTATTATTTGAATATCAATTAATATATATATAATCTATAAATTTAATTTTAAAAAGTACCAAATTATAATAAATTATATAATTAAAATGGAGAATCATTATCCAGGTTAAATTAGTTTTTAGAAAAAAACCTTTCTTAATCGCAACAAAACTTATGCTAAAATACAATATAAATTTTATTAAAAAGTAATAAATTATACTAAATATTAATAAATAATAATTATTTTACTTTAAAACTTAATTAGTGATTTAAATTATATAATTTATTGACACGAAGTGATAGTTTTACAAAAATTGGTATTTTTCACTATTCACTAAAAAATCAACATTTTTTGAAAAATACCAAAATTTCACGATATGTTAATTTTGAGATAATGATTTCAAAAAATAAAGTTAATTTTATCAAATAACTATTATAAAATATCTATAAATCACTTATAGTAATTTATAAAAAAATATAATTAATTTTTGAAGAAAACATATTCTTGAAGAATATAATAACATTATTAAAAATTGATTGATTATTTACAAAACATTATTAAATATTTTTATATAGATTATGAAATTTATATTTATATTTGGTAATTTAATTTATTGTATTCATACATACCTATTTTATTGAATGGTTATAAATAATAATACTTCATGGTTCATTAAAGCTTAATGTCATGTGTCTTGCACATTATCATTATTTGGTGTAATGTATGATACAATAGGTGTTTTGTATAACACCTAATATACATAGTATTGTGTGTAATTCATGATGAAATCAATATTATGTTTTATGAAAAATATTTTTAATATTAAATTTAATTGAATTTTTTTTATTAAAATCTCACGGTGTTACAAATCAAATCTTCTTTCCTGATATAATAAGCCCCATTGAACGACTAGATTTCTAGATCTAAGTCTCCTTGGACATTTAGATTAGCCAATGGAGTTTTTAGTGTGAGTAGTTAGTCTATAATGAGGTTATTATATTCTGCATTATTATTGGTGCAAGCTTCTGACAATTGAAATGAATAATAAATAATTACATTTTCTAGAGAGATGTGAATGAATGAAAATAAAATTTTATTGATCTTGGGATCCTTTATTATTTTTACTATTGGGATTCCAGAAGAAACATCAATTTAAATATTCCATGTTCTAGGGTATTATTGGAAAAATTATACTTCGACAGTCAAATGTTTGGTATTGATAGTAACTTTTTATAAAAAAGTATGATGTCTGAGGAAATATTCAAATGGTTCCCCTTAATTGAATTTAATGGTATGAACAAGATGTCACACCTCTATAATATTAATAACCACCATGCTTAACATCTATTAAAAACAAGTACAGTTGAGGATGTACTTTAGATGGTCAGTTTGAGAGACAAAATGGACCTTGTGATACTACAATTAGTGACTCAATTCCTAAATTGCAATGTTTAACTCTAGTTAGTTATTCTCGATATTTGAATAATGTGTCTCAGTATCGATCATGGACAATTGAGATAATAGATATAGTTTTAATTTTTGTTATCACTCTTTTGTATGGTGGATGCACTGAGTGATCGCACTAAATATTCCACATATAAGATAAGCAACCGTCCTTTGATTGGTGGAATTAGAACTTGTGGAATTAGAAAATACTTTTTGAGACAACCAAATTCATATTGATAGTCATCATTTCACTAATTTGTATCCCATTTTTTCATCAACCTAGAGAACATAAAACACATTACATCATGATATTCTATAAATAAAGAAATGTTGGAAATTTTTCCTTACAGTCACTTTAAATAATTTTGGTTCCAAAGAGGAAACATGTCAAGGATATAACTTATCTTCATAGGATTGAATTCAATTCCATAATACCATAGTATGGTGGTGATAACCTTTGTTCAGGATACACCAAAATCACATTTTAGGGAGATCATTTTCATTCAATGATTTTTTAGTTTTTAAAAAATCATCTCAAGGTTGGAAATAAGTTAATAATTTTACTAATATTTCAAAACTAGATCATCAACATAGAACACATTAGACTTTCTCAAAAAGGGATTAAAGATATGGTACATGGCATGCTTGTATATAACACCAGAATTATTGAGGCCGAAGGGAATCACCCAATTGCAAAAATACACATTGGGGTTCCTTGAAGGAACTGGCTCCATCAACATCAGGGGATGTTTAGATATTGTTATATCTTGAGAATCCATCGATGAAGGGGATGGCCTGGTGTAAAGCTGCCACACTAATCTGAATTATGTTAATTGGAATTGAGAATTCATCTCCAGGATAGTGTTAGTGGAGTTCTCTAAAATTGATGAAAACTATGATCTACTAATTTTTCTTCATGACTATGACTATAAATAAAATAAATTTAGGGTAATGAAATTAATGAATGAATTTTGATTTGATGAGCTTGTCAAATTAATCTTCAACATTGGCAGCATGAGTTGAATGTGTTCTTATGGCTTCCTTCTTGTAACCACTGTGATATTTTATCATACCCAAGTGTTGGGTGTCAACATCAAGATCGAGGCCCAGTATTTCTATGTAATTCTAGGTAAATACATATTGGTGAGATTTCAATAATATATATATATATATATATATATATATTTCATCGATATGCTTGGTCACATTGACCATCATAGGTTGTGGATATTGTTATCTGCCCATATTTACCTATTGATGTTCATTGAAATTGGTGGAGACACCTTCTTTGAATACTAGAGGAGCATCATTTAGGTCATCAACATATTCCTCTTCATCTAAACATTACTCTTCTTCTGTGCAAAAATTTGGATGGGTGGGTGAATAAGGGGGTATTAAGAGTTATAAGAAAGATTAATATTTTGTTATTTAGAGGAATACATATATCTATCCTGTAGCGGTGATATAACAATTCCATTAGATTCAAATGATGAAATATAGGTTGGTTAAATTTTTGGGGATAATTTGAGAGCATTTTCAAATGGACCATAACTACTAATTGGAGGTTAAAAGACCTATTCAACACTTTGAATTACGATGAAAGAATGGATATCTTGAGGGTTGATGAAAAAATACCTAAATCTAAACTCACATTATTTATTTGATTAATGGAAAAATCATACTCCTCACTGTAACACCCCAAGCTTCTACGGTACGCTTCTCTTTGAATAATGTGATAGCATGTGTTGTACGCAACACCGAGTTCTAACACACCATAACCAATCAAACTAGCCGTTATGAATAGTAATACCTACTTTTTGAAATTATATATATTTTATATTTCAAAATGGAATTCATTTTTGAATTCGGAATATCGAATTTAGCCTAAGGTGACATTTTGGTACATTTCGGATAACTTTCATATTTTGATGAATAGTGAAAATTACTAAATTTTAATTAAAAACAACTTTTTTAATCAAAATAATTAATAGTGATAAATTATGAATTTGAGTGGTTTTAAAGTTTATTTATAATATATTTTTACCATTTAATATAATTTTGGTCATTGGGCATAATTTTACAATTAAACCAAACATAAACAAGTGTCAATCTTTTGATAGTTATTATCTCTTAAAAACACGTTTTTTGTTTTGACAGCGGGAATTAATTTTAAATTAATTTCTTCCACTTATGTGTTTTGAATTTAGAAAAATGGATTCCATATTTGGAATCAAGATGTTCAAATTTTGTTAATAGGAAACTTTTCTTTTTAGACATTTTGAATAATTACTGCGGTAAAAATTTTATTTACCATGGTTAAGGGTAAATCCGGTAAATAAGGGTTAAAAATAATATTATAATAATACTAAATTACCCTAAAACGTGTCCTAGACTTATTGGATGATACATGTTCGACCATAGGCATCTTTGGGTCGATTTGGGGACCCCATGGTGCCACTTGTAGGTGATAGGGACACTTTATTTTAATTAAGTTAAAATGAATACAAAAATGACACAAGCATATATCTTTTAGCTAAAAAATTATTACATAGGGTTATATATGTTGGATTTTAGATTATAAATATTAATTAGAAAGATAAAAAAATTTCCTAAATAATGATATTTTATTTATAATTTTTAGACATTAAATAATTTAATTTATTTATGTCACAATGATGATGAATTAATTACTATAATAGTGAAAAATTAAAATAATGGATATTATAAATACCCAAATAAATAAAATATGAAACTTTTAATGAATTAAACTAATTTTCTAGGATAATATGATATATTAGGATTGATTTAATTGACTTTGTTTGAAGTAATCAATCTTTTATGAGTTTCACAAAAATCAACTATTGAATAGTGTCAAAATTGACATAAAAGAGTTCTTAAAACAAATATTATATTATTAATTGATATTAAATTCCTAAAAATCTAAGGTTCGGCCAAGAGACTTATATCATGATAGGTTCATCATTAATGGACCACTTTGGGGTCTCTTGGATGTATATAGTAAGTTTATTAACCATATTATATAAAAATAAAAAGATACATTGTAAAAGTGAAACTAATTAACTTAGAGTTAATACTTAAAGATAAGGTTAATATAAGTACCCAAACCTGTCTAAATTCTATTTGTTGAGTGGTGTTCGACCTATCCCCACCTTAAACTTTTCATAATAAACTTTGGAGCCATTAGAAACTGAATATGAATTTATTATAAATTAATATTTCTAGCTTTTCCAAAGGGGCCCCTCACCCCTCTTATAAAAGGGCACTCCTCCTCATTTCTTCACACCTTCAGAGCCTTTTGGTTCGGCAAAACTCTGCCAAAATACTCTCCCAACATCCCTAAATACAACATAGAGGCCTTAGTTTGATCATAAAGCCAACCTAATGAGCCCTTTTGATCAAATCAAAAGGAAGAACCCGAAGAAGAGGTAATGTTTTCACCAGCCCTTTTCAAGTTCCTTTCTTCTTCCACTTCTTCTTTCTTTGTTCTTACCATTCTAAAATAATAACTCCAGTATCTCAAATATACTGTGATGTTATTATAAATATGGTACAACCATATTCAGTATTCTATCCACCCTTTGAATAACATGTCACCATACGTGCGTACGTACGACTTACCGTCTCCACGTCATGGTGTAATTGTTATTCAATATTTTATTATTTGGATGAGTATAATAATGATGTGTAACTAATGTAAATAATAAATATAACATGTTAATGATTCTGTATATAGGATATACCATCCTTTTATATGTTATTTTAATATCAAAAGAATGATATTGTCGCTCGTGCGTACGTACGGACTACCGTCTCCACGAACGCGATGAGATTCATTCTCCATCGTATCCATTCAAGTATAATTATAATTTGATGATTTAAAAATGATGTTTAAGGACTTTATATCATTCTGGATATGAATAAGATACAACAAACATGGCTTATGTAACAAAACATATAAAAGAAAATGAGTAAGTTAACACCCGAAACGACGATAATTCTAAGATATTATTAACAAATCAATGTTAAAAGATCATATATGATATCATATTAATATATATGATTCTTGTATAATTTAATAACAATTATTTCACCATTATACAGGAGGTTAACCTACCCCAACCAAGGAAAAGTACAAGGTAAGGGTTATTTCACAATCTCTTCATTATTCGTGCTTGTTTATACGTAATAATGTACTGGGATCTCGTTATCATCCACATCCATGTTTCTTAAAAATGTATTTCAAAAAATTTTTACAATAATATGGGTTAAAGTCATTTATAACCTTGTTTTAATTTTTATAAAATGAATCTTTCCGTCTTTTTCGAAACAAGGACCTTTTTAACCTTTTCGACAGAATTAAGGTAAGAATGTTTTTTTAACTTATACGGCGGGTGCGGCTATTTTCCGCCGTTATAAAATCTTCAAAGCTTCCCTTACAAGCTTATAAGAATATTTTCAAAGAAAATGTTTTATTTTATATGGATCTTAAATGATTTCAAAATAAAAGGAGATATTTCTTTAAAAAGAATTTTGATTTCATCTATGTCAACATCCTTTGATGGATTTTAAGATTATTTGAAGTTGATTTATTATGATACAAAACTTCTATATTGTATTGCAGGTTTTGTGATATGTTTGACTGTGGATGTGATATTTTTATACCATTCCTAGTTTATGGTGAAAGTATTGACATTTCGTATGCTAGTTTTAATATGAATGTTTATGTTATGTTTAAATCTTTTCATATGGGAATGCATTGGACTTAATATGTGACGGTTGGAGCCCGCTATAGCTCCTCGATGCATCGGTAGGTTTCATGAGACAAACTAGTGTCTTGGCACAAGGCCTTGGCAAAATCTTATTTGTAGTCTTGGCACGAGGCCATGGCTATGTGGTTATGATATTCTGGCATTATGCATTCCATCATTATGAAAGTGGTTATTGATTTTTCATGTGATTATTCGATTAGTAGAATATCCATGTGAATAAGTAAATGGAATTATTTCATTTTATTTATGCCATACTATGTTAAAAGTTCAAGATTGAAAGGTTTTTGTTTTAGTAATGCATTGCCTTAAATGTTTATGCTTATTATGAATGTTTCCGCTATATTGTTATCCTTACTGGGAATTTGAGCTCACCCCTTTTCTATGTTTTATTTTTCCCAGGATGTGAAGAAGTAAGTCATGAATGACCTGCAGGGATATTATGAGGGGATAATAGTGTGGACTGTGGAGACATTATGTTGTTGTAGTAGTTTTTCATTTTATGATGTAATTTAAAACTTATGAATATATCTAGTGTTTACAAGGCTACTAAACCAATCGGTCTTTCGAGATTTGATCTTTCTTGTGATCATGCCAATGTAATGTAATAGTGCACCGACTCTGGGTAACTAGGGTTGGGGCGTTACAGTTGGTATCAGAGGAAGTTTAGTACAAACCTTGGAAGCTAGATTTAGATAAACTCTGATTAGAGCATGTAGACCTAAGATGAACTTTGAGGATTAGTATAGAAGAACTTCCTAGAATTTTGGTATTGTAGAGATTTTGTGAGTTTTCCGAGCAATACATCCCTGTCTGGATACGAGCAAGTAGAGGCGGGTCTGGCACAGATGTACCTAGGGGTAAAACATGAAAACACCACTTTGAGCTAGACTCGAACGGGAACTGGTGCACGACAACGGGCCTTGCTGCACTCTTGGTTACGACACTCCCGGGGGATATGCTTAGGATAACTCTCATTTTATTTACAAATCATTTTGAAGGGATTATGAGTATATACTTCCTCAATGAAAACATTCTTATGATTATGGATTATATCGATAAATAGTTCAATTTATGTTAAGTGTTTTATAAGTATGGGATTATGTATTTTGATTCATAAACAGATCTAGTTTATGCCATTGTTTAGAAATGGCGCCTAGTGGAAGAAATGGAAACCGTATCAATGCACGCACTCCATGTAAGGATTGCCCTCCTGCTCAAGATAATTATAGTGGAGCTGGTGATGCAACTGGTGCCGATCAGCTAATCACCATACTGGGACAACTTACTCAGGTTATGAATAATAACCTTACCCGTATGGAGCACCCTGATCCACAACGTGGAGGATCAATGTTAGATCGATTCATGAGGCAACAACCACCATCGTTCAATGGGAGTAAAAATCCCTTAGTAGCTGAGCAATGTATATTTTCCCTAGAGAAAATATTTCAGGCTTTGGGGAGCAGTGAAAGGAAAAAAGTTATCATGGCAGTTTACCACCTCACTGGAGATGCTGATCAATGGTGGTCATTGATTCAAAATACGAAGGAAGATGATGAAGTATCATATATGGAATGGAGGGAGTTCAAAGATCTGTTTTTAAAAAAATACATTCCTCGTGACCATCGAGAAGATATGGAAAGGCAATTTCTAAGTCTGAGACGGAAGGAGGATGAGAATGTCACAAAGTATGAGGCTAACTTTACAAGGTTAGCAAGGTACGCTGGTGATTATATACGTAACCAAAGAAGTAAGATTGATCGTTTCTTTGATGGGTTAAAACCATTTCTCCATCGAGCATTAGTCTCACAATCCTTTTCGTCGTACGAAGACATTGTCTCATGTGCTATCAAGACCGAAAAGGAATTCTCTAAGTCTTATGACTTTAAAGCAAAGCAAGAGAAGAAGAGACCTGCTGATCAATCTACTAATGGAAATAAGGGGAAGAAGGGAAAGGTGTAATATCCATCCTGTGGTAAATGTGGGAAGAAACACCCCGGTACTTGGTTGAAGGGAATGGGCGTCGGTTACAAATGTGGTGAAAAAGGCCACCAAGCTCGTGATTGCAAGGGGAAGAAGGAAGCTACCAATGTTCAGTGTTATAACTGTAGGAAGATGGGGCATTATGCAAATGCATGTCCTAAGATCAGGAGAACTTGCCTCAGAAAAGGCCAAGGGATCAAGGCCAGACTTATGCTATCACTACTGCTGAGGTAGAAGCTCCGAAAGACGTGGTGGCAGGTAATTTAATGGTTTCCTCAAGTTTATCAAATGCATTATTTGATTCTGGATCATCGCATTGTTTCATATCTTCCGAGTTCGCTATGAAAATTAGATATTTCCAATTTGATTTAATAAGGGAGTTGTCAGTTAAAACTCCTAAAGGAAGTATCATTGCAACAAAGTTTTGTGAATCAGTCCCCATTAGAGCACATAAATGTTCTTTATCTGCTGATCTTATCGTCATACCTATGATTGAGTTTGATATAATCCTCAGTATGGACTGGCTTTCAGACTATGATGCGAAGATTTATTGTAAGAAGAAAGAGGTTACAATTCTTGATGATAACGAAAAGGAACACCTTATCTTTAGAGAAGAATCGTCACCACCTAATTCTTATTTAGATCCACCCTCAATAGCTCAACTAAATTCAATTATTGCGGAGGAAGAGAATGAAATAATTGCGGGTGAGGAAAGGAATGTTCAAATAGAGGATGTACCTGTTGTGAAAGAATTTGTAGATGTATTTCCGTAAGATTTACATGGACATCCTCCAGAACGAGAAGTTGAGTTTTCCATTGATTTAATTTCTGGATCAAGGCCTATATCGAAGACCCCTTAGAGAATGTCTACTGTAGAGTTAGTCGAACTAAAGAAACAACTAGAGGAATTGAGTAATAAAGGATTTATTCGCCCAAGTGTTTCTCCATGGGGAGCCCCTGTTCTTTTTGTTAAAAAAAAGATGGATCTATGAGGTTATGTATCGACTACAGGGAGATCAATGCTATAACGATAAAGAACAAGTATCCCCTACCTTGTATTGATGATTTATTTGACCAACTACATGTAGCTCAATACTTTTCAAAGATTGACCTTCGATCTGGATACCATCAGTTGTGTGTAAAGAAGGAAGACATTCCGAAGACAGCATTTCGAACCAGGTACGGACATTACGAGTTTATTGTAATGCCTTTTGGATTGACTAATGCACCCTCTGTATTCATGGATATGATGAATAGAGTTTTCAAGGTGTATCTAGATGAATTTGTGGTGGTATTTATTGATGATATGTTGGTATACTGCAAAACCTACAAAGATCCTGAAAATCACTTGCGCATTATCTTGAAGACTCTGAGGAGGCATGAATTATATGGGAAGTTTAGAAAGTGTGAATTCTGGCTTCAGGAGATTTCTTTTCTTGGCCATATTGTCTCTAAAGATGGAATCTCTGTTGATCCTTCTATGACCAAGGAAATCCAAGAATGGCCAGCACCTACGAGTATAACTGAGGTACGCAGTTTTATTGGTTTGGCAGGTTATTATCGACGCTTCGTCCAGAATTTTGCCTGATTGGCTAACCCATTAACGAAGCTCACACGTAAAGGGGTTAAATTTGTTTGGACAAAAGAGTGTGAAGAATGTTTTGAAGAACTGACGAAAAGATTAGTCAATGCTCCTATATTGACTCTACCATCGGGGAATGATGGGTTTGTTATTTATAGTGATGCATCGAAGAAAGGACTTGGTTGTGTCCTTATGCAGAATGATAGAGTTATTGCCTATGCATCACGACAGTTGAAAATTCATGAACAAAACTATCCTACTCATGATCTCGAGTTAGCAGCTGTGATCTTTTCTTTGAAGATATGGAGGCACTACCTCTATGGTGAAAAATGTGAGATTTATACTGATCACAAGAGTTTGAAGTATATTTTCTCACAAAAAGAACTCAACATGAGGCAAAGGAGATGGCTTAAATTACTCAAGGATTATGATTGTACAATACACTACCACACGGGGAAAGCAAACAAGGTGGCAGATGCTTTGAGTAGAAAATACCATGGAGTTTTGAACAATATGAGAATTGAAAGGGATCCAATTTTCATGGATCTAGTGAATATGGACATGGGAATAACCAGGGAAGGCGAAACATCATTTCTTTTTCAAATGGTTTCCAAACCATCTTTAATAGAAAGGATTAAGAGTACTTAGACAGATGATGAAGAATTTCAAAAGAATATTAAAGCTGTGAATGATGGGAGATTAAGAGACTTTGTGTATGAAGATGGAATTTCGAAATTTGGGAAGAGGCTTTGTGTTCCCGATATACCTGATTTAAAAAGGGAATTGCTGGATGATGCTCATAGTTCCAATTTCTCTATACACCCTGGGAGCACCAAAATGTATAGAGATTTGAAGGAACATTTTTTGTGGGACAACATGAAGAGGGAGATTGCTGATTTTGTGTCAAGATGTATGGTTTGTCAGCAAGTGAAAGCTGGAAGGCAACAACGTGGAGGAGTCATGCAACCTCTTCCCATACCGGAGTGGAAATGGGACAATATTACGATGGACTTTGTCATGGGGCTACCAAAGACTCCTAGAAGGAACGATGCAATATGGGTTATTGTTGATCATCTTACCAAGTCAGCACATTTTCTTGCTATAAGAGAAGATCTACCCCTGGAACATCTAGCAAGACTATATATTAATGAAGTTGCGAGACTTCATGGAGTACCCCTTTCGATTGTTTCTGATCGTGATCCCCATTTTACTTCAAGACTCTGGAAAAGTCTTCAGAAATCCCTGGATACTGAACTTCATTTGAGCACTGCTTACCACCCTTAGACAGACGGACAATCAGAACGGACTATTCAAACCTTAGAAGACATGTTGAGATCTTGCTCACTTGACTTTCAGGGTATGTGGGATCAATATTTACCTCTGGTAGAATTTTCTTATAACAATAGCTTCCATTCGAGTATTCAGATGGCACCATATGAAGCGTTATACGGAAAGAGATGTTGTACACCAACCTGTTGGGATGACGTCGGTGAAAGAAAACTTGTAGGTCTAGAACTGGTGGAGGAAACGATGGAAAAGGTGAATGTAATCCAAAATCACATCAGAGCAGCTCAAAGTAGGCAGAAGAGCTATGCCGATAATCGAAGGAAGGATCTGGAATTTCAAGTTGGTGATCATGTTTTCCTGAAGGTATCTCCATGGAAGGGAGTCATACATTTTGGTAAGAAAGGTAAATTGAGTCCCAGGTACATCGGACCCTTCGAAATTCTAGAACGAATTGGGGTTGTAGCTTACCGATTGGTAATGCCTCCAAGTCTCTCTAAAGTTCACGATGTGTTCCACGTATCTTTGTTGAGGAAATACATGCCTGACCCAATGCATGTACTCACCTATGAGGAATTAGAACTGGAACCCGATCTGTCTTTTGCGAAGAGCCCGTCAGGATTCTTGATACGAGAGAACATGTACTGAGAAACCGGACGAAGCGTCTGGTAAAAGTTTTGTGGAGAAACCATAAGATGGAAGAGGCAACGTGGGAACCCGAGGAACTTATGATGAAGAACCACCCGAGTCTTTTCATGTGATAAGTATTCTAGAAATTTCGAGGATGAAATTATTTGAAGGAGGGTAGAATGTAACACCCCAAGCTTCTACGATACGCTTCTATTTGAATAATGTGATAGCGTGTGTTGTATGCAACACCGAGTTCTAACACACCATAACCAATCAAACTAGCCGTTATGAATAGTAATACCTACTTTTTAAAATTATATATATTTTTTATTTCAAAATGGACATCATTTTTGGATTCGGAATATCGAATTTAGCCTAAGGTGACATTTTGGTACATTTCGGATAAATTTCATATTTTGATGAATAGTGAAAATTACTAAATTTTAATTAAAAACAACTTTTTTAATCAAAATAATTAATAGTGATAAATTATGAATTTGAGTGGTTTTAAAGTATATTTAGAATATATTTTTACCATTTAATATAATTTTGGTCATTGGACATAATTTTACAATTAAACCAAAAATAAACAAGTGTCAATCTTTTGATAGTTATTATCTCTTAAAAACATGCTTTTTGTTTTGACAGCGGGAATTAATTTTAAATTAATTTCTGCCACTTATGTGTTTTGAATTTAGAAAAATGGATTACATATTTGGAATCAGGATGTCCAAATTTTGTAAATAGGTAACTTTTATTTTTAGACATTTTGAATAATTATTGCGGTAAAAATTTTATTTACCATGGTTAAGGGTAAATCCGGTAAATAAGGGTTAAAAAATAATATTATAATAATACTTAATTAACCTAAAACGTGTCCTAGACTTATTGGTTGATACATGTTCGACCATAGGCATCTTTGGGTCGATTTGGGGACCCCATGGTGCCACTTGTAGGTGATAGGGACACTTTATTTTAATTAAGTTAAAATGAATACAAAAATGACACAAGCATATATCTTTTAGAAAAACAATTATTACATAGGGTTATATATGTTGGATTTTAGATTATAAATATTCATTAGAAAGATAAAAAAATTTACTACATAATGATATTTTATTTATAATTTTTAGTCATTAAATAAATTAATTTATTTATGACACAATGATGACGAATTAATTACTATAATAGTGAAAAATTAAAATAATTGATATTATAAATACCCAAATAAATATAATATGAAACTTTTAATGAATTAAACTAATTTTATAGGATAATATGATATATTAGGATTTATTTAATTTACTTCTTTCGAAGTAATCAATCTGTTATGAGTTTCACAAAAATCAACTATTGAATAGTGTCAAAATTGACATAAAAGAGTTCTTAAAACAAATATTATATTATTAATTGATATTAAATTCCTAAAAATCTATGTTTAGGCCAAGAGACTTATATCATGATAGTTTCATCATTAATGGACCACTTGGGGGTCGCTTGGATGTATATAGTAAGTTTATTAACCATATTATATAAAAATAAAAAGAGACATTGTAAAAGTGAAACTAATTAACTTAGCGATAATACTTAAAGATAAGGATAATATAAGTACCCAAAACTGTCTAAATTCTATTTGTTGAGTGGTTTTAGACATATCCCCATCTTAACCTTTGAATAATCAACTTTGGAGCCATTAGAAACCGAATATGAATTTATTATAAATTAATATTTCTAGCTTTTCCAAAGGTGCCCCTCACCCCTCTTATAAAAGGGCACTCCTCCTTCTCATTTCTTCACACCTTCAAAGCCTTTTGGTTCGGCCAAAATCTGCCCAAATACTCTCCCAACATCCCTCACTACAACCTAGAGGCATTAGTTTGATCAGAAAGCCAACCTAAGGAGCCCTTTTGATCAAATCAAAAGGAAGAACCCGAAGAAGAGGTAATGTTTTCCCCACCCCTTTTCAAGTTCCTTTCTTCTTCCACTTCTTCTTTCTTTGTTCTTACCATTCTAAAATAATAACTCCAGTATCTCACATATACTATGATGTTATTATAAATATGGTACAACCATATTCAGTATTCTATCCACCCTTTGAATAACATGTAACCATACGTGCGTACGTACGGCTTACCGTCTCAACGTCGTGGTGTAATTGTTATTCAATATATTATTATTTGGATGGGTATAATAATGATGTGTAACTCATGTAAATAATAAATATAACATATTAATGATTATTTATATATGATATATCATCCTTTTATAAATTATTCTAATATCAAAAGAATGATATTGTCGCTCGTGCGTACGTACGGACTACCGTCTCCATGAACGCGATGAGATTCATTCTCCATTGTATCCATTCAAGTATAATTATCATTTGATGATTTAAAAATGATATTTAGGGACTTGATATCATTCTGGATATGAATAATATACAACAAACATGTCTTATGTAACAAAACATATAAAAGAAAATGAGTAAGTTAACACCTGAAATGACGATAATTCTAAGATATTATTAACAAATCAATGTTAAAAGATCATATATGATATCATATTAATATATATGATTCTTGTATAATTTAATAACAATTATTTCACCATTATAAATGAGTTTAACCTACCCCAACCAAGGAAAAGTACAATGTAAGGGTTATTTCACAATCTCTTCATTATTCGAGGTTGTTTGTACGTAATAATCTACTTGGATCTCATTATCATCCACATCCATGTTTCTTCAAAATTTATTTCAAAACATTTTTACAATAATATGGGATAATGTCATTTATAACCTTGTTTTACTTTTTATAAAAGGAATCTTTCCGTCGTTTTCGAAACAAGGTCCTTTTTAACCTTTTCGACAGAATTAAGGTAAGAATGTTTTTTTTAACTTATACGGTGGGTGCGGCTATTTTCCGCTGTTATAAAATCTTCAAAGCTTCCCTTACAAGCTTATAAGAATATTTTGAAGGAAAATGTTTTATTTTATATGGATCTTAAATGATTTCAAAATAAAAGGAGATATTTCTTTAAAAAGAATTTTGATTTCATCTATGTCAACATCCTTTGATGGATTTTAAGATTATTTGAAGTTGATTTATTATGATACAAAACTTCTATATTGTATTGAAGGTTTTGTGATATGTTTGACTGTGGATGTGATATTTTTATACCATTCCTAGTTTATGGTGAAAGTATTGACATTTCTTATGCTAGTTTTAATACGAATGTTTATGTTATGTTTAAACCTTTTCATATGGGAATGCACTGGACTTAATATGTGACGGGTGGAGCCCGCTATAGATCCTCGATGCATCGGTAGGTCTCATGAGACAAACTAGTGTCTTGGCACAAGGCCTTGACAAAATCTTATTTGTAGTCTTGGCACGAGGCCTTGGCTATGTGGTTATGATAGTCTGGCATTATGCATTCCATCATTATGAAAGTGGTTATTGATTTTTCATTTGATTATTCGATTAGTTGAATAACCATGTGAATAAGTAAATGGCATTATTTCATTTTATTTATGCCATACTATGTTAAAAGTTCAATATTGAAAGGTTTTTGTTTTAGTAATGCATTGCCTTAAATGTTTATGCTTATTATGAAAGTTTCTGCTATATTGTTATCCTTACTGGGCATTTGAGCTCACCCCTTTTCTATGTTTTATTTTTCCCAGGATGTGAAGAAGTAAGTTATGAATGACCTGCAGGGATATTATGAGGGGATAATAGTGTGGACTGTGGAGACATTATGTTGTTGTAGTAGTTTTTCAATTTATGATGTAATGTAAAACTTATGAATATATCTAGTTTTTCCAAGGCTACTAAACCAATCAGTCTTTCGTGATTTGATCTTTCTTGTGATCATGCCAATGTAATGTAATAATGCACCGACTCTGGGTAACTAGGGTCGGGGCGTTACAATCACTATATTATTGAATGGATTTCTTGGGGTCCTTTCCAGACCATTTTTGGTAGTAACATGACTATCATTATCATTAATGGGTTATTTACTCCCTCTATAATAAAATCATATTTTAATTTATTGATTTTCACAAGATTAAAATAGACATTTATCACTATATGATGTCCCACATTTCCCATTGATATAGTAATTGAGACATTATTGATATGATGAATAGATTTCAACATTTTTTTGAAACCAAGTCCTTCCTAGTAGGATGATGAAGATAATATCTTACTGTATGACCAAGAATTCATAGTTGTACATTAATTCCCCAAATTGAGTTCTGATCTTTATTTGGCCAAGGTGTTTTTTTTCACCCATGTCATACATCTAAAGCATTATAGTGGAAGGTGACAGGTTTCCCTCGATATAGAAAAACCGTTGAATTGTTTTATTTTGAATAAAATTCACTCATAATCTATTATCGATGAAATATGTTCATATTTCAATGTCATCATATGTTCTAGATATGTAAAAGATGATTATGTTCCCTAAAACCATGACATCCTTCTTGTATTCTATAAAATAGATGATTCCCTGAAATTACACAAGCTCTATCTCAATATTGTAAGCTTCGATAGTATTGAACTCATCTTAAAACTCCTAAGGATTCAACAAGTCCTCTTCCAGGACTATGGGAGATCCTTTAACAAGTTAAGAGCAAATAGAAATGAAATCTTCATTATAACTGCACCAAATTCTTCAATATGTCATATTTTTTAGTTAAAGACATGAATTTTCTAATGGGGAGATGTTTCCGAGAAGGAACATTAGTGGTTGATGTGCTTGGGGTAGATGAGTCAGGTAATTGAGAATATATTTAGATAATTTTTATATTTTTGTTTTAGAGAGACATGGACCACCTACCTATCAGGGATGACAGGATTGTTGAACCCCTACCATTCAATATTAAAAAATAACCTGTTTTCAAAAACAATTATCGACCAAGTTTGAATTTACCTACATTTTTTCTGCTTATTGAAGGGATATTCCGATGCGTTTTAGCTACATAAACAGTTCTTGTGGACATGAAAATAATACTAGGTTTGGCCATGACTATTTCATTCCCTACCTCTAGGGGTCTTACGGCCTCTACATGTGGTACAATGATTTAAAATATGTTACTAGGTTATATAAACCATCTCATCATTATATAAGTGATCCATTTATTTAATGAACATAATATAACTAATGATTCATTATCATTCTAATCTGGATTCCACCTTGCAGGAAAATTACTTTCATACTATATAGAGGGACTGTGAATATGCCCTAAGGGATAAAGGCATTAAATACCAGAGAGTTATGATTGGATATGAAATATGTAACAGATCATCCTTTTATAAATTTTTTCATCTTCAATCTATTTAATTTCCAAGAAGACCATATTTTTTTTGTCTATGATGTTTATGAAGTTAGTTGTGTTATGGAAAAGGAAAATTAGGGTGAAATCAGTTTATTTAACTCTCCCGTGTAAATATCCTTAGTTAAATTTATTATTTTTCTAGTTAACCAATATTTCAAATTATATAAATTATTTCTCATAATTTCATTCTATTCACTTTCTTATTTGGGTGTGGAAATATAAAAATATGCCACTTGTGTTGGTGGTTTACAAAGAACCAATTATATGGTGAAAAATATATTTTGCAAGATACCATTAAATAGAAAACAATAATAGATGGTATAAACCAATGTTTAATGGAAGGTGAAATTAATTGGCAAATCACTAAGACCAACTTGATCTGACCTCTTATGCTTCCTCATGTTATTTTTCATAGCTACTATAAATTAACCAGAAAATTAATCATCTTATAAGGAATAGAATTTATTCTTTTGATATTTGAAAAGAGATAATTTATGTTCTCTTTTCTCATCTTCATAGGGGTATTTTTGGTGATGTTTACATTCAGGAGGAGGTGTTATGTGGGGATGTTCTAGAATTTATGTTGGAGTAAGTATAAGGCCTAATTTTAAAGTGAAATCCACAGTTAAAACTATGCCGATTATCTTTCGCAAAACTAATTCCATTAGTCTATATTTGTGTCTGGTTTAAAAAATATTTTCCTACCAATTTTTTTAAACAAAAAGAACTTCCCGAAACCCAGCCTAATACATTATTGAGATTATAAGTTTGTATATATCATCAAAAAGGTTCTCAATAGAAATACCCCAAAATATCCCTTGAGGATATTGTAGGTTCATGGAGTATGTCAAAACACTCTACATGTAAATAAAACTTGATCCCTCTCATTGGATCATGTTTTATAACTTGAGAGGTTGAGTAATATAGTTTAATATAGTGTATATATGATTTCATATAGAAATTATCGTTGAATATCTTCCCTCCCCTAGATCGACCAGATTTGTAAATTAGTAAACCAACAGAAGATCAGTCCATCTATGGTTTTTAGGAAACACAGAAGTTTAGAAACCAATTTCCACACATGGGTTCCTATAATTGGAATAAACCATGAAACTAATTGCATTATATTATATTCCATATTCCCTAAGCCATTATATATTGGGAATATATGATTATAAATGATTTGTGGTAGAAGTGTCCAATCGACCCATTTAGGTTAAGTCTTCTTTTCTGGTTGTACTAGTGAACTCTATCATTAAAAAGCATCCAAAATATAATCCAATGAATTAATAGTGTTGATGATATGGGGAGTAACTTATAACTGGACAGTATCATTAATAGAAAGATCAATAGGTGGGTATAACTATGGTGACCCTAGTTGTACTCGCTGCTAATGACCGGCATAGGATGTCCTCTGAGGGTTTTCCTCATGTGCTTCTATTTTTTTCCTCAAAAGGAGGTTACTCTTTATATATTAATATCTCTGGATACTATTATATTTGTTTTTATGCCACATTTAGATAATCATTTAACTCTAGTTCAGTTGTTTTGATGAATCCTCTTTCTTAAGGTATGCTAGGTGGGAGCACAAGACTAGGCTCTTCTTAAAACATATATCCACCATTGAGGTTTCATAAGAGTATTTCCACATTTATCTTCCTAGAATCATTTATAAAAATATAATTTTATGAAAATATTTCATCAAGTATGAAAGGTTCATGTTTTTAGGTGGTGGGTGAGACGTGGACACACCATTATCCTTTTACTTGGATAATGCATTCCAAGAAGGTTGTTATATGGGGAATTTGATAGTGTCCCTACATTTTTAGCAATCCTATGAATCATGGTAATGGAAGTAAACTTTTTACAGAATATAATTTAATATTATTTATAATCCATAGGGTTGGTGCTAATTATGTTCATCGATGCATAATAAATTGTTTGGTATCACATTAGTATTCGAATGACACAAAGTCCAGTTTCCCTAAGAATGTCTGAGGAAAGTAGTATGATATTTTGGAGTGGTTATAAACTTAATATATTTCTTTTTTACATAATAAAGGTCCCAATATTCTCCTTAAATAATCTCCACAGTATTGTTTGGTTAAGGGTGACCTGAAGGTAAACTTTTGATTGTTTTTTCATGCATGTTTTAAGCGAGTATGATTGGTCATGAAATGGGTAAAACTAGGAGCATTCTATTTTTAGAACTCTACCTAATTAGGAAAATACATACCACTATTGGTGTGGATGATGAGGTAAAAATCCCCCCATCCATGTTGTTTTGGGTTTCTCTTTATACATTTCCAAATAACTTTGAACCACGTTTAGTAGCCTTGGAGGAGAAATTTGTGGTAAAATTACTTCCTGCCCTATGGGAAGGGGTTTCCCCATGTATGGATTTTGATGTGACCAGTACAAAAAAAAAATTCATCTTGTGACACTTTTTTCAAACATGAGTTAGGTTTACTATACAATATATATTCAAGTAATATAATTTGAAATGCATTATTGTTGTAGTACAATTATCCTTCTTTATAAGAGAAGCCTAATCAACCTTCTTAGATTCCTCACACAAGAGTATCTTAATGGATTTATATTATTGGTGATGAAATATATATAATTTTTTCAGGGTGAATTCCATTTTATCATACAACCTTTCATGGAAGATTCTACCTCTTAAGATTCAACTTTGAGTGATGACATTACATGATGACATAATTCATGGGATTTTCTGATCAGGGAATGAGGGGATGTGAAACACTCCATGCTCACCACATCCAGTGACATAAATGCTAGAAGGGGAATGAAAAATAAACTAATCAAAATATCCTTATTCATAAATACATTTTCATTAGATACTCATCCATTTTTCTTGATTTTGGGCATTGTAAATCTATAATGTATGTAAAGTTGATTTTATGATGAAGTATTGTGATTAATTAAAAATTATTTTTATTTCAATAACATGATAATAATTAATATTTGAAATGATGAACCATTTTCCATAGGTTCAAGAGAATTTCATATACACACTCTTGTGACAAATTTTTCAGAATATCATATTAAGGATTAGCTAAGGTTCAATACAAGATCAACAAATTGTCTTTAGAAAAATTTACCCTCATAATAATTGGATTCTCATTATATCCAATAAAAGATTCCACCATCTGGTGTGACCAATGTATATTTTTTCTGGAATTATTTCTGTAAAATAGAGGATTATGGGGAATATCTAGTGATAAATTGGATGGAATATGATCTAAGGGTGGTTCAAAGAGTTTCCATTTCCTTAGGATATATTGTAGATGAAAAAGGATGTAACTATTTAATTATAAGAAATAATGCATGAAAAAATGAATCATCCCATGTTCCACATTATATGAGGGATTTATCATAATTGATTTGGAAAGGGGAGGAACTTCTTTTTGAAATAAAATTTCAATTTGGGGAGGACCATTAAATGATTACTATTATGGGGGGAATACCATCATGTCTTAACATCTGACAACAGAAATATTTCTTATTGCATATTCCCTTAGGTGGACCTTTAGGGAGGTTGATGAGGGGGGGAGGGACCTCTTACAATATATCCTTATAACAACGATGAGGGATTAAAAGGAACACATCAAGACATGGTTTCTCATGATAGATCATTTATAAAACATGAAGGATGTATTCATGGTAAATTTTCTCAAAAGGACCTCAAGCGTTTTTAGAAGCAATTTTTATAGGAGGGCCTTAACAACTATGGTTGCAAATTTTGTAATTAGAAATGAACTATTAGGATCTTGGTCTGTTATTGATACATGTTTTATGTATTCAAGAACACTTGCATTTGGGAGAGTAGGATTGTATCATGCTCTTGTATTTTTTATTACCATTGGTGAGACTTCTTTATAGACATTCTCTGTTTGGTGGTAAGTGTTTTATGCTACAGAAATTGAAATTCATACATAGGATCTTTCTAAGGAAACAATCTTTTTTCAACCAAAATATTCCAAATTTTTTTGTAGTTTTAGGAGGGGTATAATACTTCTATGTAGTATCTATTGAATGGGGATTGTGATCTTTTTTTGGAATGATTGTATGTTCTTGATCCTATTGTACATTAATCATGATAATTTTCCAACAACCATCCTATATTAGATTAGTAATATGCACATGATCCTAATTAAACATCATTTTATGTTTATTGGTCACTTAATATATATATATATATATACAGATGTATACATGACGTATAGTCACTACAGATTTGATTATTATATTTAAGAAAACTTTTAAAACGTGGAAATGAATATATTTCTATCCTTCCATCATTTCCAGGATGTAAGGTGTGAAATATGTAGATGAAATTAGAATATATTACAATTTAATGGTTTTAAAAGGTATGTATTCATCTACCATTCCACCATTATTTACAAGGATATACCGAAAATCATCATCTATATGGGTAGAGACATGGGTGTGACCCAAGTTTGTTACTAGGGTTTTTTAGATGCCTTCTATGGTTATGGGAAAATTTTATTGGAAGGATTGATGTATGTGACCTAGTATATGTGTCTTTTAATAGTTTTATTCCCTATCTTTTGAGTTATATTCTCTAGTAGGAACAACAATGTGAGCATGTTACTATTTTTTTTTACCACCACCCTCAATGGTATGTCATGGGTTCCTGTGTTTGAGTGACCATTGTTAGAGATCGTAAGGGGACATCCTCACTAGTAAAAGGAAATGTTACCATGAGACATTGGTGGTAGTGAATTATGGTAGGAGAACAATGTGGATACTCCTATTTTGTTGAGATGAGGAAATTATTTACCTTTTGGTCTTCTTACATATGGTGGTGGAGGGACTTATTATTGCATTCCAGGGAAAGGCTCCCCAAATAGTTAGAGAAGATGATGGGAGTCATCTACTATTTGTGAACCAGCCATCTTTGAGTGGATAGTTGTCAGGGATTTATTTCATAGATGGATTCAAATGTGGCCTCCATGTTTTAGACTATTCAATTTAGGTGGAACTGACAAATTAGTGTGTATAAAATATGGTGTTGAATACATTGGGTTGGCAATGATGTCCTCTGGGTAGTTGAGGACCCTACTTTTGCAATATTTGAATCTTAATTTTGTGTCATTTGGGAGGATTCCAATGGATTTAAGAGAGTTTTGGTGAATTTTCCTATAGGTATAAATAAAAAAACAATAAATAATAGTAAACTAAGAAAAATAAAAACAAACAAACCCATGCACAATAGATTATCTTACAAGATTCATGTATGGTCCAATTTTATTTTTTCTATTATATAAATATGGATGGACATATAAGAAACATATTAATTAAAGGATTCATGTGGGTTTTAATATATTTTGTTTCCCACCTGTTCATGGTGTGTCAATTTCCAATTAAGATTATTTTCAAAACTAGAAACACACAACAACTCTCAAAACCTTGATATCTTATGGGAATACATTCCAACAAAAGATGTTTATTAAGGACATAACCAAAAAATCTTAAAAACACACATTGTTCAAGAGGATGAGAGGTTAGGCTCGTTTCACCCTTTTTGGGGGAATTGATTCATATTCTATGACTCTATTATAGATTTAAGACATAATTTTGAATCCATTTTAAATTAAAAATATCGAACCAGTAACACCATCATATTAACAGTCAATTATAGACATGTGTAGATGGGAAACCATATGTGTGTATCATAAGTTCTCCATCAATGGAATCATCTATATATATCATTTGTTCTCCATAAATGTAACTATCTGCATATATCATAAGTTCTCTATATTGGTTATGTTTTCTGTTTTATGATGCTAATTTTAAGAAACATAGTTAGGAGCTCTTGAAATTGTCATCATAAAGGGAGGGAACATTTTTTTTGATGTTTGGATTGAGCCAGTGATAGTGGATTCCTATATATCCCCATGAGAGGAATAACAAATCATGTAGTTTAGTTCTATATAATAGGACACAAAATAAATTTTATGTTCATATGACAAGGACCATACATTGTAGTTTAAATTCATTCTGTATGGATATATAGGTGATATGGTTATAGTTTTTGTTGATGTGGGACTTGTGCTAAAACATCCCATTGTGGTTTAACAAACAGGGGGTATGGACCTATGATGTGGTATCTTTCCAAGAACATGGACATATGAGGATGCGAGGAAATGGACTTGGAAGAGACATATCCTCTCAGGCGGGGGCATGTTATTACTGGGAATATAACCCAATAACGATAGTGATGGAGGTGAATGAAAGGAATATTTCCATTTAGGTTGGATATGCACCTACATGGAATATAGCTCAGAGAATATTTGGGTAAGTTTTGCATTATTTCATTGAATCTCATGGAAGAATCCTATGTATCATGTTTGGCTTAGAATAAAATCTTACATAGTTTGAAATTTATGTTAATCACACAAATAGAGGAGTCCTATTTGAGGGTATTTTATAATTCTAGTGACATGATTACCAGTAACCTCTATTCTCACATGAGTCGTGATCAATGTAAGAAACGAGAGGAATTGGAAGATCTTTTATTTAATCAATCTTCATCATCCTGTAGTGGATGAGGAAAAATGTCTGAAAGGTGGTAGATATCCCATTAGAAATTCTAAGAGAATTACCCAAGAGGGAATCCCATTTAACCTCTCCTAAAAGCTGTAAATGTGGAAGTGGGTGGATCTACAGATGTCAAGGTGGTAATTTCATCAGATTGTCATCACACTTTTGGAATGAAATGTCGACATACCGCACAATAATTCATCCACTGCCCTCCCTATGGCCAATATCTTATTTAACACTTGAATTTAGGATCATGAACATTCAAGGAAACCACATAATATGTAGGTAAATAGAGGGATTTCAAATACCATTATAATTTATGATCAAGAGGAAACACTAGTGTGTAAAATGATGTCATCATGGATGTATGGAGGCCATGGAGGTGTTATCAGTTTATACCCCCTAAGACAAGGGACTTGGGTAAGGGGTGTAAAATCTTTTCTTATATGAGAGAGGTCCTAGAGGGTGCTTCAGAAAGGTGATACCTCGGATATTTGGGAGGATGCTTCCCCTAGTGAAGCTTGGGAGAATATATGGAATATTTCACCCAAGTGTGAGTTTTGAGAACTTGGAGGAAGAAAAAATTGGGAAATAAAACCCGGGTAATAATTTTCTCGATCCTCTAAGGGACTCATTGGTGCTATTGGAAGGGTTTCTGGCATGTCCTGAGCTTGGGGAGGAGATTTTTCCCTAGTAATTTTGGAGTAGGGGATGTTTCATCTCATGTAGTTCCATAGTGATATATAAATTGGGGAACTCTAACCCCTAGAATCTCAATAATTCCCTCTTATTTTTAAGAATAGAGAGGTACTTGGAGGGTTTTTAGGACTTAGTCAAAGGACTATGTTGAGAATATATTTTAACCATCTTTCTTTTCTCCCATGACATCGAAAATGAGGATCCAAAGGGACTAATTTATAGGAAATATCAATATCCTTGGAAAAAAGGAGTTGGTTTATGAAATTCACTCACATAGGAATCTTATCCCGGTGGAACTTGATCAAGAATTTGGTCATCCATGTTGGGCCACACATGTGGAACCTGCATGAGTCTCTAGGGATGTTTGTGGGGCTTCTATGGTATCCACTTGTAAAATGGCTGTAGAGAAAGGTTTTTGTTCACATTTAGTGACACTATATTTTAAGAGATTGGTAAATCATATATTCTAACTGCATGATTTTCATCTATATCCATACTTATAAATACGTTAATATGTTGAATATTATACGAATAGATTTCCTAAATAACTATGATTTTGAGATAGGTTGTACTATCGAGAAGCGAAATGTGTTGGCAGATAATCTTGGAAGGAAATCTGATTCACAGTTTCCAAGTAAGGAAACATAGAAGTTGGCCTTTGTGGATGAGGAATGATTATCAAACCATTTATCGATGGTTGTGACCCAATAACTTCTTAAAAACATGAATTAGTGATAAATTTTATATGGATATTATAGGGTCTTATTTGATTGGATATCCATAGTATTGGTTCCTGATAGATTTTACAAACATGGGGAGGACATTATCATTTTCCAAGGACAGCTGATGGTACTAGTCACACAACTAGAGGAAGTTATGAGGGAGTATTATACATACCCAAGTAATACATAATAGGGTAAATCAGATATAGAAAAACATTATTTGTAATTAATTTTGGCCAATTATGATGATGATCAGTACAAATTTTATCCCTTTATTCCTCATATTTTAGTAGCTGAAGGATAGGAATCAGGTACCAAAAGGTTTGGACCAACCTCTTGAGGTGAGAGAGTGTTATAGGGATGGTATCTTCATGGAGTTTGGGATGATAGTTACATGATTATATAGACATCAATAATCAATAAGGGTGATTTTAGACTGACTCATCATGTCATATCACATTCTATCTATCTGAGAGTAGTGTTTGGTGGTGTCACAAACCAACCCGGGTCGACCCTGAACCGGCCACCTGAGCCGGTCCGTGGCATGTCCTGAGGGGTGTTCCCGATCCCCCCGGGATGGAAACCAGTGTCGGGCATCAATGTACAGACGAGGGAATGATTTAAGCCCAAGAGATAAAACCGAAACTAAAAAAAGAACAAACAGAGCATGCCGATAAACAACAACTGAAAATTAAATAATCAAAGAACCAATCCAGTTACAAAGTGTCAATAAAAAGAACAAAACATGAAACAAGGCCCTGCTACAATGATCTCCGTGTGACCCCCTGGTCACCTCCAACCAAAAGCCCAAAACTGCTCCCACATGAGCAGCCACAAAGGAAAATCTTGAACAACAGCTAAACCTACAATTGAAATGGTAAAGGATAGGTGTGAGCACAAAAATTCTTAGTAGGGATGCCAAAAGTAAACCACCGAATCCAAGTGTTTCCTTACCCAATGTTTTCCAATGACACATGTTTGGAAATACAATTATAAAAATAATGTTTTCTCGTTCAAAAAAATAACACCTCTTTCCCACAATGAGGACCAAATCACGCCATATATTATTTCAAAAATAGTTTATCATTTTATAAATAATAACAAACAAGTGATATCAGGGTTGTGTAAAAGGGAGACATGTAAATAATACATGCTGAAAATAAATTAGTGTAGTAGAAAAATAAACAAGCAATATGGGCTAAACATAAACGTGTGTAACGGAAAATAAGCAAGCAATACATGTTGTAACCATGGGAGATCATGAACATCCCTAGACAACCCCTGGACACACTTGGTTCGGAACCACCTGCCGGCGTATGGTGAAGCCCTATAGTGTATAACCCACCGATTGCCCTCACGACAAAATCAGCGGCAAATCCCATCTGGCCTCTGTATCTACAAGGGGGCACCAACCCGTCTAATCAAGGTTAGTGAGTAACCGTCACTCGATAATCTATAAGATGCCTAGGAACCCGTGGTGGTTATAATAATATTGTGTAGGTAGGAAGACCATCGCATGTGTGACTCATCTAACCGCACTTGCCTTCCTCAAGCATGAATGCTTCTTATAAATTCACACTTAAAGGGTTACACTAGACATGAGCGCCTCATATACATGTTCAATCATTCACATTAACAAAGTGCCAAATGGGCCATCACATCATGTTCATATTGAAACCATTTTCTAAAAAAATTGTTTAAGGTTTGCAAACGGGCACACACATTTATTCAAAATATCTTGCAAACACCACTCTTGCATTTACAACGCTAAATGGGCTCTCATGTTCTAAACACTCATGCAAACACTTCACAATTATCAAAAATAAATTTTATCCTTTTCTGAACCACGCCAAAACATGTTTCAACCCGAATTACCAACCTTTAAAGATCACATTATAAACTGTGATTTCCAAAACACTTAAAGAAACACATTGAAAACCCATATTTAAAATACTCTTGAAACCACTCGAGTGGGACAACTTTATTTGAAAACTAAAATCCATTTATAAAACTAAACATCCATGAAAACACCAATTACCTTCAAACCCTAACAGGCCACTCACATTATTTATAGAACATAAAACAATCCATAAAAAAATCATTAAACCCTTTCCAACACATTTTAACATGATTAGTATGCTATAGCAACGTCAAACCATACGCACCTGAAATCCTCTTTTGAAATCAAACGCACACCAAGAAAACATTTTAAAGCCTTTCCCCAAAAATCACCACTTAACCACATTATTTTAAAGGGACGCCAAATAAAACATTGAATTCATTAAACCTTTAAAAAGGTGTTTTAACACAATAACTATGTCATAACACAACCGGGCCAAATTAATTATTAAACAATGTCATTTCAACATAATAACGTTGACCCATTTCATAAGGGACCATTTCCTTCTTAAATAAATATAAGCAATTCAAACAGGCTTTTTAGGTATCATAAACCTATGCAATTTACACTAATAATCATTTAAAACCTATTTTAAACTAATAAAATAAATTCCAAATTGCAAAAATAATTTAATTAAGTGTTCTATAGAGCTGTGAAACTATTTTATAAATTTATTTAAAATTGCAAGCATCAATGGAAAGACTTTAACAAAGAAAAACATGGAAACAACTACCGAAGGCTCATGCGATTATAATGAAACTTCAACGAGATAAATAATGACGCCCCACAGACAATACACACACCCTAAAACCAAAGAAAACCTGAGATACACATTAACCCTAACATTTCGGGTTTGGCCAACATGAAACCCACATGAAAACCCTCGAAATTGAGTGAGGAGAGAAGAATATAGAGAGGAGACTTACTGGATGGAACCGCCGGAGGGAGGAGCAGTTGCCGGAAGAATCGCTGGAGGGGAGGAGGGTGTGTGTGAACCAGGGTAAAAAGAAGAGGTGCTGCGTGTGGGAGAAAAAAAATAGTTGAGCGTGATGAGGTATATGGAGAGGGGTGATCATAATTTGTAAAAATAAAGAGGGGATAAAGGGGAGGAGAGGGTGGTGCGTGGAGAGTGGTGTGAGGGAATAAAAAAAAGTAATATTAAGGGAGAGGGAGGGGGTGGTGTGATGGATAAAAAGGACGAAAGTGGTGTGGAGGATAAAAGAAGGAAGGATGTTGTATTGGAGAGAGGGGAGTGGAGAGAGGAATTAAAAAAGAAGAGAAATAAATGGGGAAAGATGGATGAGTGGAGAAAGGGAGTGAATGAGATGAAAAAAAGAGGGGGATGAGGCATGGAAGAGGTGGGATTGGAGAGAGGATTACAAAAAAAAGATATTAAATGGGATATAGGGGTGATTAGATAGGGGAAGAAAAAACAAGTTATTAAGTGGGGGAGTGAGGTTGAGGCCTGGTGAAAAAAGAGGGGTTAAAACCCCTTAAAAAAATAAAACAAAATTAACAACAATAACAAATAAAAAAATGTTAATAATAATAATGATAATCATAATTTTTTTATTTTCTTATAAATAATAATCAAATTAATAACAACCAAATAATAATTATATTTATAACAATTTATTGATAATAAAGTCATTAACAATTTTAATTTAAAAAAACATTTTTATATACCCAATAATGTTATTATTGTTATATCATAAACATTTAATTTATTTCATTTTCATAATTTTTTATTATTTTATGTAATGGGTAACCGCAAGGGTATCCAGGCTGACTAAACAGTTACAGCCAACCTTGTGGTGTTCGTGCATCGGTGCAGAACCCACCAAAAACATCTAATGTCAAATAAAATTAAACACGCACTCAACCCTCACCTTGACGAGGCTAACCAAAGCCATAAAATTATAAAATAAAATAATTTAAAAGGTCAGGGTGTTACAATTATCCCCCCCACAAAACGTTCTACCCCCAGAAAGTCACCCAGCTGAAAAACAACCAAAACTCATGCCAATGCCCGACCAAAATAGTTGGAAAAAAATTGAGCCTCGAGCTGACTATTCAATCTACAAGTTACACCCGACCGACTCAAAGAAAAACCATAACACAGAACAAGGGGAGAACATGAGAAAGTTCTCCCCACCACAAATATTCCATGAACTCATGAATTTAGCACTCAAACACACAACCTCAAGGGGGTAATGCAGGAACTCCCAACCAAACCTACCGACTTCTCCACATAAGTTGAACAGGAACGCTAAGACTTAAAGGAAAACCCACTACAAGGCCACCCAGCATACTGGGGCACCAGAATAAGGAATTTCCTATAACAACAGCACTGGAACTAAGAATTCCCCACACTGATCTAAAAATCCCCAAAACCTCACATCTCCAAACGATCACTAAAAAAATGGCCAACCCACACAAGGGCCAAAACACATTAATGAAAAACTAACGATTCTAGAGGTCACATTTAGAAGAACACAACTACCATGATCACGAAAGGATATGTTCATCACACTTTCACCAGAAAAGATGAAATTGAAATAGCAGGGAAAAAAGAACAAGGGAACCTTGAATGCCTCTATTTCAAGATGAAAGATAATGAAGCAAGAAAGGGTCTTAAATGCCTCTGACACGCTGACTGTGTGCGAGGTTCACCTCGAGACCCGAGGTTAGTGCTCTGATGGCTGAAGAATCTTATGCCTCATAGTCAGACACAAGAATCCCCCAATCAGAACTCCTTCCTCAAACGACACATCGCATAGAACATCCACCAGTGACCCGAATGGCCACAAAGATTACAAGACTTAGGAAGGATGTGGCCTGACGGTTTGGAATGCCCAAAACAGTTATACCTATAACACACCCGAAGGAATCTTGACGAACTAGGTGCCATGATCAACAAAGATAACCTCTTAGGGAAGGTTCCACATGCACTCACTCCTCTACAAATAGGAAGCCTTAAAAAAATCACCAACTACTCCCCAAACTCCAACGACGATAAGACAACCAACCTCCACTAGTCCCAAACATAACCCTTAAACAAACCTAAAACGACATGAACCTTAACAACCAAGGGTGTTCCAAAACACCCAAATAAACACTCCAATTCCCTCAAGTCATTTCACTACATCTACCAGACCTCCAACACCTCATAGGGTGTTGTCACTTAAAAGAACTAAAACCAGGACCTGACTCCTCGGCAACACTAGGGACTTTTCTGGGCAGCCTACTTCGAACAACACAAGAGACACAAAACCAAAACTTTCCTCATGAAAAAAAACAATAAAAAAAGAACACCCCAATCCAAGAAAACTGGACGAGAAGCCAATCATATATAAACACAACCAAAACCCTCTTCCAAAATCACAATTTTCATTTAAATTTTAGAACTGTCCTATCCCACGATCATTTCTAAAATGCCAAAACTACTGTTCACAAGCCAAAAATCCACTCAAGGAAAAACCAATTTCCAAAAACTTTATATATATTAAAACGCACCCAAGGAATCCTATGGACCATCACATGTGTGTCCATACATTTCCATCCACATAATCCATAAAAAAGTTCCCCACACACTTACCGTACACACCCACACACGTGTAATCTTCCATAAAGAGTACCAAGGGAAACATCCTTTCCTCATCAAAACCAAATCATTTACTAAAACGATTTCAATTTTAAAACCCCCTTTAACAATTTAAAATCATTTTAGAGAAAACATTTTCATTTAAAAAAATTCACTTCCATTTCCAAAAGCACTCTTTCACCAACCAGAATGAAACTGAGTAAAACTTGCAAAGAACCATCAGAATGAGGAACAAGAAGTTACACCTAACCCAGTGACAAGGTAGTGAGCTGCGCCCCAAGTAAGCGTCAACAACAAGGAGAAACTTAAGACATGCACTCGGACTCCACATGGGTCACTACTCCATGTGAGGTCACGAAATGACACCGGTTTGCCTCTGTTGTCATCCCTCAATCCAAAAACAAAGACACAAGTCTCAAATCCCGGACTACACCTGGAAACTCAAGGTTCAGAATTAGCAAGTGTTCATGACGCCCTTCCCACACCTACCTCTCGAGTCCCGACAGTCCAAATATCCATCTACCGGACACCCCAAATTACAATAACCTCCTTTTATACCATTTTGTCATGAACCAACCTAGGTCGACCTTGAACCGGTCACCTGAGCCGGTCCACGACATGTCCCGAGGGGCATTCCTGATCCCCCTGGGATGGCAACCAGTTTCAAGCATCAAAGTACACACGAGGAAACGATTTATGCCCAAGAGATAAAACCAAGACTATAAAAAGAACAAATAGAGCATGCTGAAAAACAACAACTGAAACATAAATAAACAAAGAACTGTTCCAGATAAAATGTATCACTAGAAAAACAAAACTGGAAACAAGACCCCTCTACAACGATCTCCAAGTGACCCCCTAGTCACCTCCAACCAAAATCCCAAAACTTCTCCCACATGAGCAGCCACTAAGGAAAATCTTGAACAACAGCTGAACTAGCAAATGAAATGGTAAAGGATAGGTGTGAGCAAAAAAATGCTCAGTAGGGATGACAAAAGTAAACCATTGAATCCATGTGTTTCCTTACCCAAAGATTTCTGATGACACAAGTTTAGAAATATAATTATAAAAATAAGGTTTTCTCATTCAAACAAAATAACACCTATGTCCCACAATGAGGACCAACTCACACCATATATTATTTCAAAAATAGTTTATCATTTTATAAATAGAAACAAACAAGTGATATCAGGGTTGTGTAAAAGGGAGACAGGTAAATAATACTTGCTGAAAATAAATTAGTGTAGCAGAAAAAATAAACAAGCAATCCGAGATAAAAATAAACCAGTGTAATGGAAAATAAGCAAGCAATACTAGTAGTAACCATGGGTGATCTTGAACATCCCTTGACAACCCCTGGATGCAGTCGGTTTGGAACCCCCTGTCGGCGTATGGTGAAGCGCCATAGTCTTTAACCCACTGATCGCCCCCATGACAAAATCAGTGGAAAATCCCATCTGGCCTCTCAATCTTCCAGGGGGCACCAACCCATCTAATCGGGTCTAGGGAGCAACCATCACTCAATAATATATAAGACACCCAGGAACCCATGGTGGTTATAATAATATTGTGTAGGTAGGAGGACCCTCGCATGTGTGACTCATCTCACCACACTTGCCTTCCTCAAACACGGATGCTTCCTATACATTCCCCCATAAAGGGTTACACTAGACAGGTGCGCCTCATATACATTTTCAATCATTCACATTAACAAAGTTCCAAACGGGCCGTCACATCATGTTCATATCGAAACCATTTTCTAAAAAAACCGTTTATGGTTTCCATCTGGGCACACACATTTATTCAAAATATCTTGCAAACACCACTCTTTCATTTACAAAGCTAAATGGGCTCTCAAGTTCTAAACACTCACTTAAACACTTTAAAATTATCAAACATGATTTTTACCCTTTTCTGACCCTCACTAAAACATGTTTCAAACCGGATTACCAAAAAATAAAGATCACATTATAAACCGTGATTTCCAAAACACTTAAAGAAAGACATTGCAAAACCATATTTAAAATACTCTTGAAACCACTAGAGTGGGCCATCTTTATTTGAAATCTAAAATCCATTTAGAAAACTAAACTTCCATGAAAACACCAATTACCTTAAAACCCTAAATGGCCACTCACATTATTTATAGAACATAAAACAATCCATAAAAAAATCATTAAAACCTTTCCAACACATTTTAACACGATTAGTATGCTATACCAACATCAAACCATACACACCCGAAATCAACTTTTGAAATCAAACGCACACCAAGAAAAATTTTTAATGCCTTTCCACAAAAATCACCACATACCCACATTATTTTAAAGGGATGCCAAATAAAACATTGAATTCATTAAACTTTTACAAATGTTTTTTAACACAAAAACTAATTCATAACACAACTGGGCGAAATTCATTATTAAACAATGTAATTGCAACATAATAACATTGATACATTTCATTAGGGACCATTTCCTTCATAAATAAATATATTAAATTCAAACAAGATTTTAAGGTATCATAAGCCTATGAAATTTACACTAAAACTCATTTAAACCCTATTTTTAAAAAATCAAATAAATTCCAAATTGCTAAAATAATTTAATTATCAGTTCTATAGAGCTGAAAAACTATTTTATAAATTTATTTAAAATTCAAAGCATCAAAGGAAAAAAATTGAGAATGAAAAACATGGAAACACCTACCGAAGGCTCATGCAATTGTAATGAAACTTCAATGGGATGAAGAATGATGCCCCATAGACAAAACACACACCCTAAAACTAAAGAAAATCTGAGATACACATTAACCATAACATTGAGGGTTTGTCTAACAAGAAACCCCACATGAAACCCTCGAAATTAAGTGAGGAGAGAAGAATATGGAGAGGAGACTTACTGGATGGAACCGCCGGAGGGAGGAGCAGCCGCCAGAAGAATTTTCGGAGGGGAGGAGGGCGTGTGTGAAGCAGGGTAAGTGGAAGAGGGGCCACGTGAGGGAGAAAAAAATCGTTGAGCATGATGAGGTATAAGGAGAGGGGTGATCATAATTGGTAAAAATAAAGTGGGGATAAATGGGGGAGAGGGTGGTGCGTGGAGAGTGGTGTGAGTGAATGAAATAATAAAAAAATAGTAATAGTAAGGGAGAGGGAGGGGGTGGCGTGATGGATCAAAAGGATGAAAGAGGCGTGGAGGATAAAAGAGGGAAGGATGTTTGATTGGAGATAGAGGGGTGGAGAGAGGAATTAAAAAAGAAGAGAAATAAATTGGGAAAGATGGATGAGTGGAGAAAGGGAGCGCATGAGATGAAAAAAAGAGGGGGTGAGGCGTGGAAGAGGTGGGATTGGAGAGAGGATTACAAAAAAAATGATATTAAATGGGATATAATGGTGATTGGAAAGGGGAATAAAAAAAAGATATTAAGTGGGGGAGTGAGGGTGAGGCATGGGGAAAAAAGAGGGATTAATACCCCTTAAAAAATAAAACAAAATTAACAACAATAACAAATAAAGAAAATGTTAATAGTAATAATGATAATCAAAATTTTATTTATTTTCTTTTAAATAATAACAAAATTCAAAACAACCAAATAATAATTATATTTATAACAATTTATTGATAATAATGCCATTAAAAATTTTTATTTTAAAAAAACATTTTTATATTCACAATAATGTTATTATTATTATATCTTAAACATTTAATTTATTTCATTTTCATAATGTTTTATTATATTATGTAATGGGTAACCGCAAGGGTATCTAGGCCGACTACACGGTTACGGCCAACCATGCAGGGTCCGTGCATCTGTCCAAAACCCACCAGAAACATCAAATGTCAAAAAAAATAATGACGCACTCCACCCGCACCTTAACGAGGCTAACCGAATCCATGAAATTATAAAATCAAATAATTTAAAAGGTCGGGGAGTTACAATTCTCCAAACCACAAAAATTTCTGCCCCTAGAAAGTCACCCAACTAAAAAACAACCAAAACTCATGCCAATACCCGAGCAAAATCCTTGGAAAAAAATGAGCTTCAAGCTCACTATTCAGTCTACAAGGTACACTCGACCGACTCAAAGAAAACCCATAACACAGAACAAGGGTAGAACACGAGAGAGTTATTCCCACCACAAAAATTTCATTAACGCAAGAATTTAGAACTCAATCACACCACCTCGAGGGGGTAATGCGGGAACTCCCAACCAAACCTACCGACTTCTCCACATAAGTTGAACATGACCACTAAGATTTAAACAGAAAACCACTACAATGTCACCTGACATACTAGGGCACTAGAATAAGGAATTTCTTATAACAACACCAATAGAACTAAGAATTCGCCACACCGATCTAAAAATCCCCAACACCTCACATCTCCAAATAGTCACTAAAAAAAGGACCAACCCAGACAAGGGCGAAAACAATTTTATAAAAAACTAATGATTCTAGAGGTCACATTTAGAAGAACACAACTACCATGATCACAGAACGATAAGTTCATCGCACTTTCACCATAAAATATGAAATTGCAATAGAAGGGGAAAAAAGAACAAGGGAACCTTGAGTGTCTCTATTTCAAGATGAAAGATAATGAACCAAGAAAATGTCTTAAATGCCTATGACACGCTGACTGCGCGCGAGCTTCACCCCAAGGCCTAAGGTTGGGGCTCTGATGGCTAAAGCATCTTATTCCTCATAGTCAGACACAAGAATCCCCCAATCAGAACTCCTTCATCAAAAAACACTTCCCACAGAACTTCTCGATCGGTGACCCGAATGGCCACAACGATGACAAGACATAGGAAGCATGCAACCTGATGGCTTGGAATGCCCGAAATAGCTATACTGATGACACGCCCGAAGGAATCCTAATGAACTAGGTTCCAGGATCAAAGAAGATAACCTCTTAGGGAAGGTTCCACATGCACAACCTCCTTGCCAGATAGGAAGCCTTAAAAAAACAATCACCAACTACCCCCCAAACTCCAACGACGATAAGACAACCAACCTCCACTAGTCCCAAACATAACCCTTAAACAATCTCGAAAGGACATGAACCTTAACAACCTAGGGAGTTCTCGAACACCCAAAGAAACACTCAAATTCCCTCAAGTCATTTACCCACCTCTACCAGACCCCCAACACCTTAATGGGCATTGAATCTTAAAAGAACTGAAACTAGGACGTGACTCATCGGCAACGCTAGGGACCTTTCTAGGAAGCATACTCTGAACAACACAACAAACACAAAACCAAAACATTCTTCAAGCCAAAACACAATAAAAAAATAACACTCCAATCCAAGAAAACTGGACCAGAATACAATCAAATATAAACAAAACCAAAACCCTCTTCCAAATTCACCATTTTCATTTAAATTTTACAACTTTCTTATCCCACGATCATTTTTAAAATTCCAAAACCACTTTTCAGAAGCCAAAAATCCACTAAAGGGAAATTTTTTTCCAAAACCTTTATATATATTAAAATGCACCCAAGGCATCCTATGGTCCATCACATGTGTGTCCATCCATTTCCATCCACATCATCCATAAACAATTTCCCCACAAACTTACCGTACACACCCACACACATGTAATCTTCCAAAAAGAGTACCACGGGAGACATCCTTTCCTCATCAAAACCAATGCATTTACTAAAACGCTTTCAATTTTAAAACTCCCTTTACCAATTTAAAATCATTTTAGAGAAAAAAATTTCATTTTAAAAAAACTCACTTCCATTTCCAAACACACGCTTTCACCAACCAGAATGAATCAGAGTACAACTTTCAAAGAACCATCAGAATAAGGAACTAGAAGTTACACCTAACCCAGCGAAAAGGTAGTGAGACATGCCCCATGTTAGTGTCAACAAAAAGGAAGAACATAAGCCATGCACTCGGACTCCACATGGGTCACTACTCCATGTGAGGTCACGAAATGACACCGGTTTGCCTCCATCGTCATACCTCAATCCAAAAACAAAGACACAAGAATCAAATCCCTGACTACACCTGGCAACTCAAGGTTCAGAATGAGCAAGGGTTCATGACGCCCTTCTCGCACCTACCTCTCGATTACCAACAATCCTAATCTCCATCTACCGGACACCCCAAATAACAAGAACCTCCTTTGATACCATTCTGTCACGAACAAGCCCGGGTCGACCCTGAACTGGTCACCTGAGCTGGTATGTGACATGTCCTGAGGGGCGTTACCGATCCCCCCGGGATGGCAACCAGTTCCAGGCATCAAATTACACATGAGGGAACGATTTAAGCCCAAGAGATAAAACCAAGACTAAAAAAAGAACGAACAGATCATGCATCAAAACAACAAATAAAACATAAATAAACAAAGAATTGATCCAGATACAAAGAATCAATAAAAAGAACAAAACTAAAAAAAAGAACCCACTACAGCGATCTCCGTGTGACCCCTGGTCACCTCCAACCAAAAGCCCAAAACTGCTCCCACATGAGCAGCCACTATGTAAAATCCTGAACAACAGCTCAACCTGCAACTGAAATGGTAAAGGATAGGTGTGAGCACAAAAATTCTCAGTAGGGATGCCAAAAGTAAACCACTGAATCCAAGTGTTTCCTTACCCAAAGATTTCCGATGACACAAGTTTGGAAATACAATTATAAAAATAATTTTTTATCGTTCAAACAAAATAACACCTCTATCCCACAATGAGGACCAACTCACACCATATATTATTTCAAAAACAGTTTATCATTTTATAAATAAAAACAAACAAGTGGTATCAGGGTTGTGTAAAAGAGAGACCGGTAAATAATACATGATGAAAATAAATTAGGGTAATAGAAAAATAAACAAGCAATACGAGCTAAAAATAAACCAGTGTAATGGAAAATAAGAAAGCAATACAAGTTGTAACCATGGGAGATCCTAAACATCCCATGAAAACCCCTGGACACACTCTGTTCAGAACCACCTACCGGCGTATGGTGAAGCCCCATAGTCTATAACCCACTCATCTCCCTCGCAAAAAAATCAGCAGCAAATCCCATCTGGACTCTCTATCTACCAGGGGTCACCAACCCGTCTAATCGGGGCTAGTGAGAAACCGTTAATCGATAATCTATAAGACACCCAAGAACCCATGGTGGTTATAATAATAATGTGTAGGTAGGAAGACCCTCACACGCGTGACTCATCTCACCTCACTTTCCTTCCTTAAACATGGACGCTTCGTATACATTCACCCATAAAAGGTTACACTAGACAAGAGTGACTTATATACATGTTCAATCATTCACATTAACAAAGTGCCAAATGAGCCCTCACATCATGTCCATATCAAAACCATTTAAAAAAAACTGTTTAAGGTTTCCAACTAGGCACACACATTTATTCAAAATATCCTGAAAACACCACTCTTGCATTTACAAAGCTAAATGAGCTCTAATGATCTAAACACCCACTCAAACACTTCACAATTATCAAACATCATTTTTACCCTTTTCTGACCCTCACTAAAACATGTTTCAAACTGAATTACCAAACATTAAAGATCACATTATGAACCGTGATTTCCAAAACACTTAAGGAAACACATTGCAAAACCATATTTAAAATACTCTTGAAACCACTTGGGCCATCTTTATTTGAAATCTAAAAACTATTTAGAAAACTAAACTTCCATGAAAACACTAATTACCTTCAAACCCTAACTGGCCACTCACATAATTTATAGAACATAAAAAAATCCATAAAAATCATTAAACCCTTTCCAACACATTTTAACATGATTAGTATGCTATACCAACATCAAAATCATACGCACCCGACATCCTCTTTTTGAAATCAAATGCACACCAAGAAAACATTTTAAAGCCTTTCCCCAAAAATCACCACTTACCCATATTAGATTAAAGGAACGCCAAATAAAACATTGAATTCATCAAACCTTTACAAAAGTGTTTTAACACAATAACTATGTCATAACACAACCGGGCCAAATTCATTATTAAAAAATTTCGTTGCAACATAATAACAGTGATACATTTCATAAGGGACCATTTCCTTCTTAAATAAATATATGAAATTCAAACAATCTTTTTTAGGTATCAAAAACCTATGAAATTTACACTAAAACTAATTTTAAACCTATTTTTAACAAATCAAATAAATTCCAAATTGCTACAATAATTTAAATAAGGGTTCCATAGAGATGTGAAACTATTTTAGAATTTTATTTAAAATTGCAATCATCAAAGGAAATATTTTAAGAAAAGAAAACTTGGAAACACCTATCGAAGGCTCATGTGATTGTAATGAAACTTCAACGGGATGGAGAATGACGCCCCACGGACAAAACGCACACCCTAAAACCAAATAAAACCTGAGATAAACATTAACACTAAAATTTATGGTTTCGCCAACAAGAAACCCCACATGAAAACCCTTGAAATTAAGTGAGGAGAGAAGAATATGGATAAGAGACTTACCGGATGTAACCGCCGCCGGGAGGAGCAGCCGCTGGAAGAATCACCAGAGGGGAGGAGGGTGTGTGTGAAGTAGGGAAAGAGGAAGAGGGGCCGCATGAGGGAGAAAAAAAGAGTTGAGCATGATGAGGTATAAGGAGAGGGGTTATCAAAATTGGTAAAAATAAAGAGGGGATAAATGGGGGGAGAGGGTGGTGTGTGGAGAGTGGTGTGAGGGAATAAAATAATAAAAAACTAGTAACATTAAGAGAGTGGGAGGGGGTGGAATGATGGATTAAAAGGAGGAAAGAGGTGTGGAGGATAAAAGAGGGAAGGATGTTTTATTGTAGAGAGGGCAGTGGAGAGAGGAATTAAAAAAGAAGAGAAATAAATGGGGAAAGAGGGATGAGTGGATAAATGGAGTGAATGAGATGAAAAAAGAGGGGGTGAGGCGTGGAAGAGGTGGGATTGGAGAGAGGATTACAAAAAAAAAGATATTATATGGGATATAGGGGTGATTGGAGAGGGGAATAAAAAACAAGATATTAAGTTGGGGAGTGAGGGTGAGACGTGGGGAAAAAAGAGGGATTAAAACCCCTTAAAAAATAAAACAAAATTAACAAAAATAACAAATAAAAAAATGTTAAGAATAATAATGACAATTACAATTTTATTTATTTTCTTTTAAATAAGAACAAAATTAATAACAACCAAATAATAATTATATTTATAACAATTTATTGATAATAAGGTCATTAAAAATTTTAAATTAAAAAAACATTTTTATATACAAAATAATTTTATTATTATTATATCTTAAAATTTTAATTTATTTCATTTTCATAATGTTTTATTATTTTATGTAATGGGTAACCGCAAGGGTATCCAGGCCGACTACACGGTTACGGCCAACCTTGTTGTGTCTGTGCATCGGTCCAAAACCAACCAAAAACATCAAATTTCAAAAAAAAAATTAAACACGCACTCAACCCGCACCTTGATGAGGCTAACCGAAGCCATGAAATTATAAAATAAAATAATTTAAAAGGTCGGGGTGTTACATGTGGAGTGATTAAAATTCATATATGTGTAGGAGATAGTCTGGATACATGGAATCCCCTTGATTATTGTTTCCAGACTATGATTCTTACTTCATATAAAATTTTTAGAGAAGGTTGTAAGAGGATTTTGGGAATAATTTTAGGTTGAACTAAGTGTTCCACCACAAGAATGAAGACAAGATTGAGAAAACCATTTAGGTCCTAAAGGAGATACTATTGGTTTTCATGTTTAAATATTACCATTACTAGGAGGGTCTTATACCCATGGTGTTGTTTGACTATAATAACAACATCCATTCCTGAACTTTTATGGGACTATTCAAGGCCTTTTATAGGATACCATATAGATCATAACATTGCTGGATTAATCCAAGAGATCTCTCAATTATGGGCCTAAGGTTGGTTCAAGCGATGATAGAGATGGTAAAAAGCATCTAGGGGGAAGATGGTCAATTCATAGATCTATCATAAGTTCTTTGGGAACTAATGATAGAGTCATTATATGTATAATGTATGTGGCCATGTGTTTTTTAAGGTCTCCCCAAGGCTAGGTATATAAATATTTTATTTAGGAGGTAATATATCTTTTAGGATCACTTTCCCTTTTTAGATACCACATAATGTTGGCAAAAGGGTTTACTATTTTCCCTTACCACCAAAGTTATAACTGGTGCATAAAATTTTCTATGTGTCATAGATAAATATATATGCACATGACTCATCACATATTATTTATTGGGGTGAGATGGAAATTCAGGATATAGTTACCTTCTTAGAGTACATAAGGGAGATTGAGCATTTTCTAGGGAAGTTCATTTATGGGTGAGAAATCCCCTTTGTTTACATTAATTAGTTGTACAAAATCCTATATAAGAGATCATTGGATAATGATAACCCTATTTTAGCTTTGTAACTCACATGTTTGAGTAGATTTTTTCTTTTCGATAAGAAAATATCTAAGGTGGGGAGATATTAAAGGTTCTATTTTTTAGTTAAATATTTTGGAATATTTTAAATGATATATTCCAAGTAAAGTGCATAGTTGACGTTGTTTTCCAGAACTCGTGAAAATTGTTTGAGTCATGAAAATAGGTTTTAGTGTTTTGTACCCCAAACAAGAAACTCTACATCCTAGTTCAAGTCATGGTGTTCGTGGCGTTCCTTAGTGTAAAATATTCATGGGGGTACAATATAACCATTCTGTAGTGCTCAGAGGAGGCTACAACCTTCCACTACCTAAGAAACCTCACCACAACTATTTTATAGGTTGATGTTACAGAAAATGGCCAAGGTCATTCAAAATTAACTTGTTGGATGGCCATTTTTTGTTGTGTTTAGGAACCACAATGACCAATTTTATGTTGTGGTGTTAGTTTTGGTAATGGAAATTGTAAATTTTTGGTGATTTTTTCTCTTGCTGGTCTTCATGGGGTTTGTAATATTTAATGTAAATGAATGGCTCGTGATTTTAGGGTGTTAATGCATCTATAATTAAAAATTTCCCTCAATTTAGGTTTTTCAATATACCCCCTTGATCATTAAAACAATCTTGGTTATTTCTACAAGACCGAGAGACTTCAAATGATCACATTTTAGTGATAATTTCCACTAAGCATTTACTGGCCTATGATATTTGTTTATTCTTCTAGAAAGGTTAATCCTTATGTGATGAAGGTTAATTCTATGTAATTGACATCATTAAGTGTTCAGGATTCATGGATATGGAGTTGAGTGAAACACATTTCTCTTATACATCACCTTCATACTTTTCCTCTAACACCCCAAAAAGTTAATTCAAAATAACAATAAGATCAATAACTTTCATAACATGAAACATCACACTTTATGGGAATTGAGATATACTAAAAATATATTATTATTTAAATATAAACTAGATACTAAATTGGAGGGTATGAAACCGAGTAACCTTATTATGAACAATAATTCTAAATATATTATATAATTCAAATTCATTTATTAATAAATAATAAATATGTAGTTAATTTACAACAATGATATTTTATTCTTCAAAAATAAATTTTCCTTATAAATGATTTTTATTGTTTTTTTAAAATAGTTAAAATAATTATTTATTGATAATTAATATATTACATACTTTAATAAATTAAATATTTTTTTAAATCATCATATCTAAATTATCTTTAGGTTTTATTTTTGGATTTTCTAAAATGATTGAATTTTCTTTGAATAGTAAAAACCCATTTTTTATAAAACTATAAATTATTTTCATTAAAATGTACCATTATTTTTTTAATTTAATCATGATGTATCATAGGATTTAATTAATTATAAATAATCTAATTAATTACATTTTTATCATATTTATACTAGATTCTAGTATAAGATCATTTTGGGGGTTGAAAAACACATTTTTGTGATAACATTTTTTCATTGTATTGTATGTTTTCTAAATATATTTTTAAAAATTCGAGGAGTTGATTAATGAATAATGAATCCTATATCTAGAATCAAGAGGTTCAAATTTGGTAAATAATTCCCTTTTTTCATTATGAATATTGATAGTAATAATATTTATTACTATGATAAAGGTAAATTGAGTAAGTAAATGTTAACAATAATATGATAATGTCTCCAAATCATCCAAAAAATGTAATATATTTCATTTTATGAGTATATTATTTCTATAATAATCTATAATTTTAATATTGGGAAATTTTTTTTCTAGATTACATTGATTATAAAATTTATATTATTTTATGTAAAAATAAAGTAAAAAAGATCACACATTTTCTTTTAATATCTATAATATTTTGTGGATGTCATAAAAAAATATGTCTAGTTATAAATAATTATTTGAAGGAATTTTTTATAATTATCAAGGTAATTTATTTTTATTTTTTAGTGATGAAATAATTACCATAAATTCTTACGTAACACTTACACAACAATTGTCTAAGTTGTAAACAAATCAAGTAAATGGTTAAAAAAAATCTAAATTAAATATTTTTTTGGGAAGTTATTGTTTCCCTAGAATTTTATGATAAAAATAATATATTTGAAATATTATTATGTTTTATATTAATATCTTATTTCTTTCATGAAGTTTTCAATGTCAAATTATGTGAATCATTATTAAAACGTAATAAATACTATTTTATGTTCAATATATTTCATTAAATTATTTAAAAATTAAAAAAATATTAATCGAGGATAGTTAGGATTATAATTTTTTTTCAATTTCATAAATTTTCAATTTATGAGAAATTCATCACCTTATAATTAAAATTATATCTCTTTAATGTTGAAAAAGTCATTACTACAGATATGATTAAATTTTGTCAACTAATGTGTTAAACCAAAATATAAGATATGAAATAATATCTACATCTATATAAATTATATTTTATGATTAAATTAAGGCCATATCCTTCTTATATTTGTATCCAAGTCATTCAGTAAATATTTCACAAGAGTTAGACTCATATTATTTTATAATATTTCATGTAATTCTTAAAAACGAATTGCTGATATTTTATAAAAAACAATATATTATTAAATGATATAAATTTTTTAAAAGTACTATATTATGAAAATTCAATGGTAAATGGTTTATTATATCCACCATGGACCATTTATGGGTCATTTTTTGTTTAATAGAAAAATTATTCACACCTAAAGAGAAATAATCATTACTATCACAATAATTTTGAAAAGGGTTCACAGGGGGTTAAAACAATGATATTAAGGTGAAAATATCCCCTGAATTTGTAAATGGTTTATTGGATATGATTATATCGATATAAACTCATATTATATTCATAATACTTCAATTTTTGGACACATTATTACCAAAAATAATATGTATTAAATTTATACTTTAAGTAATTCCAATATTATTCCTCCCATCACTTATAAAAGTTAACCTCTTATCCTCTCTTCCTCGCACATTTTTATCCATAGAGATAATACAAGTCATAAAATAATATATTCCCTTAATAATTTAAAACATAATGGAGTTTTTATTCTTTTCAATATATCATCCCTTAAATTCCTAAGGTGTAAACCAAAACTAGTTTCTAAACAAATAAGTATAACTCTTAATTGAGTATTTTCAATGTTATTTTTTCTTATACCTCATATAAATAAATTATTTACATTGTGAATTAATTAATTGATTATATTAAATACACTTAATTTTTATTATGATAATTTAAAAACAATTATCATCTTTCATTCTATGATACATACAATTAAAACATTGATAGTGCATACATATGGCTTGTCGTCACCACATGATAACATGAATCATTTTTTGTCATAAATTTAATAGGATGGTTATAATTATTGATTTAATAAAAACATATGTTATTTATGAAATTATTATTATTCCTCAATGTTGAATTATTATTTTCATTCCTTTCCTTGAATCATTCAAAAAGTGGAAATATTATTTATGCGTATGTACAACCAACCATATCCATTAGTTGTGTAATTCATTTTTTATCTCTACATTTTTGTGATGAATATAAAAATTCATATAATAAATATATTTTATATTTATATTATGATTAATAGTAAAGATATTATGTAATCATGATCAAAGTAGAAGGAATATAGCTTTAGAACCAAAATATCCATGAAAAGCGAAATAATTAACACCTAGAAATGACGATTCTAATAAACAATTAACAATAAATGGATGCTAAAATTTTATAAGTGGATTATATATAATATGAAATTTATATACATTATTAGGGTAAATAAATGTAGTGAATGTAAATGTATTATATAGTTGTTTATATCACTTTAAAAGAAATTACATTTTGTGGTACAAAGATTGTTTACCCTACTTCCAATCCGTAGTATATACTTATACATGATTGACCATGTTTTGCACTGATTATGTGTAAAATTACTTATGATATTATTATGTTGTATTTTTAATTATTATTATTTTTTAAATTAAATATAGGTAGTGAATTCTATGATTAATTCTCACTTCAATGATATAATCTTTGTAAGGGATATCATCTTAATTTCCACTCCTTTGAGACATATAAGGTATTATACCTCAATTTAAAATTATGTAGTGTATCTAATACCCCTTTAAAATATTGTAAAATTATTATTCTTATTTTCATGATCATTAGCGTATTATTTGATATTTCTATTTCACAGGGATTAATATTTGAATGTTACAAAAGTGGTAATGGTTTATTCTACAATATCATCCATAATATGTATTTTTTTGTTTGATGTTTCCATTGATATAATTATATGTGATTTATATATTAAAAATCATATATTCACATATTCATGGGTTATTTATAATTTTATAAAGTATTAGTTATATTTTTACCTTTTTTGGTTCTCAAAAAAGACAAAAACAATGTTTTTAATGTATCTTAAATTAGTTTTACTATTTGGTGAGGACTATTTTTATACCATGCCCATATTTTATTTCAAATGTTCGTCATAATTTTTTTAATATTATCTAATTTTGTTATTAAAATAATTTCAACCTTTATCTAATTTCTTTAAAAATTCTTAAATATAAACTTCTTTTCTTCCAAACAGGGTATGTTTTACCAATAGCTTGAAAATATTTTTTCTTTTTAATTATTAAGGATTTAATAGATTTCACACTGTCATGACCTCTAAATATTATTACACTAAATTTTCATGTTTTCATGGTTGGTTAAAAAAATACACATATTATTTTTAAATTTTATGTACTTATAATAATTTATTTCAAATAAAATTAGAATTTTCATCAAAAAAATATAGAAATATTTTGAAAGTTTATTTATCTATATAAAAATCCTTTCAAGGAATTATATTAGTGATGTTATAATCTATTGAAACTAGGCACCATATTTATCTAGATTTATGATGTTTAGTTTAAATAGAGAATGTAATGAAAATATGTATACTCTTTCATCCAATACATATAAATATTAATCATTAAAGAATGTGGATTAAGTTGTATTTTTTATTAATATATTAAATTAATTAGACTTATTATGTGATGGATGGGGACTAAAATCACATATTACCACAATTCATCATTTGGACTCATGATACATGCTAATTTGGGTATTTGGATAAGGCCTTAAACATTTATATAATATGTCTTCATATGAAGATTTGGTGATATGTTTATGAGTTTTTACATTATAAATTCCATTTGAATAATTTAGGTATTTATATATATATAATAATTTAAATAGTTATGATATCCACATATAAGTTTCAAGCTCAAGTGATTTTTTTATGATATTATTTTCTCATCATTTTTTGCTTCCATACTATTGAACATTCCCATGTTATTGATTAAATGGAATGTGTTTGAAGTTATTTACCATTCTATATTTATTATTAACTATTTATTGATGATAATATTCATTGTACATAACACTTACGAAGAATTTTGTCTCACATATTTATGATGTTTTTCTTTTTCCCAGGATCCTAGGACGCTTACTATGAATTAAATACAACAATTTGATAGATATAATATTAATTTTATAAAAGAAAATACTATATTATATTATTATTCTCAAATGTAATTTGACATTATAGTATTAATAAAGATTAATATTACTAATAAACTATACATTCCCTTAAGATGTGGACACCATTATCAAATATCAATGTAATAAAGTAACTAATAGCTCTGGGAAACTTTAGTCGAGGTCTACGCAATTGATATCATATAAATTTTAGAATACACATTGGGAACTATATTTAGGAAAATATAGATTATGGGAAATAACTCTATAAATTTTTTTTAGATAAATCTATGTATATAATAAAAATATATTTTTTTGGTAAGGTAGAAATTATGTAGCATTCATAGAAACACACACACACACACACACACACACACACATATATATATATATATATATATCTATATATATTCCAAGTGGAATTTGTTTTGAAACCTGTCAATCTAGGGTTTGTAACCCCTAAAAGAGTCGGTTTAATATATATAAACAATGATTCAGGTGCACGGTTATGGTTCCCTTACTACCGACCTATCTTGAAACTCCAATGGGGGTATGCATATGTTAATTCCCAATTTTTTATGAACCATTATAATGAATGAGAAAATAAAACCTTTAGAAACCAATGATATTACATATTGTATGGGATATAACTAAATTGTATTGGGTTAATATGTCTAAGGATGATCATAATTTTCATGGCATTAACACCACTTTTGAGGTTTTACATTTTGGGAGTTTAACATGATTAGTAAAAGTTTGGGAGACATTTATGGGTATACAACCCTTTGGTTTAATATATATATTAGTGGGAAGGTTATTTAAGGAATACAGATTTTATATTTTTAAAATAATTTTAATGTTATTGATAAACATTATTGTTAATATTATCATTGATGTTATGGTAATAATATTTAATTAATTTTTTTTTTATTTTTTGGTAAAAAGAATAAGTCGTATAGAAAAACAATTTGAGGTTAATAATTGATTTGATGATGAATGTTATATTTTCAGTATGTTCTTAATATTTTACGTACATTATAGGAATTATATGAATATTGTTTTAGAAAAATGGAAACTCATAGGTTAGGTGATAACTTGTTCCATTTGGCATGTTAATCAGGATTGAACACACAACCAAAGGGTGACAAGTGTGAAATTCCTACCACAAGCCCTAAATATGTCATGATTAGTATGAATTTTTTTAACCTAAATGATTTTATGGATATTGAATAATTTAATTTTGGGTATTATGTTATAGGATCACATATTTTTGATATTTTGAGGTGATTTATGATATTTTGGGAGACATTTTATTCGGTGAGTTATATATAACCTTTAAGTTTAATATAAAAGATTATTTTGGTTGGTTGAAATTATATTTTTTGAAACAAAAGATAAATACAACATTTTAATCACTGTGGTTAAAAAATTTATTAATTTTGAGTTTATTGAGGTTATTTGGGTATATGGTTATTTATTTATGGAATGATCGCTGATAAACCATTGTATTTATTACTTTATTTTTGGAGATAAATGTATTATTTTTTATATAATGGTTTATATGTTTTGGATATTACATTAACATGTTCTAGAAATTTCATATTTGTTTAATATCTAATGATAGGAGGAATAGTTTGTTATGGTTTGTGGATTATGTGATCTATAATATGTTTATTTTAGTGCTTCATACATGAAAAAAATATTCATCTTGAATACTCATTATTTGGTGGAAAATATAATATATTGGTGGAAATAGATTAAAGGATGGAACTCTACATGTCAATTAAATATATTTTTTATGTTCTTAGTATAGATGAAAATGAATTCCTAAACTATAGGAAGTGGATTTTGAAACAAACATTTTATCTTATTACCTCCATTTCCAGTGAATTAATTTATTTTTGAAACCCCATTGGTTTATGTTTTTGTAGTCATCAGGTTTCTTATTACAATTCACTTTATTGTTGTCAATGTAATCAATCACTCTCCCTCACTATTCAGACATTATTTTTTCCCTTCGGGTAAATATGTTCACTTTCCACTAATATTATCATATTTTTCCATCTAGTATATGTTGTTCTATATGACCATCTTATTTTCATTCTCCTCTTTTCAAAATGATGTTTTATTATCCCTATGTAAAATGTGGGTTTATAATTAAGTTATTTTTCAATTTTGAAAATATTCTAAGAAACATATGATTTTGATTGAATAATATATTTTAGGGGAGTTCGGATAGTGAAGAAACATGATAATTTAGTTTATAATAATAATTATATCGATAGATTTCATAACACGTAACAATAACCATTAATAGAATTCACAGGCAATATAAAAATATTATTTTTTAAATGTGACCCCCCCAAATAATTTTATATTGTGAATATGAGTAACAATATTATTAAGTATATAGATAATGGTTTTTATAATCCAAATGTATTTATTAATTCATATGAAAAAAGCAGTCAATCATCAGTAAAGTCATTTTATGATTCAAAAAGTTATTTTATTCAAAAATTTTTTTTACTGTGAATGGATAATAGAATTAATTTACTTCACTTTTAGAAATGGTATTTTATAAAAACTATATCATTTGTTAAATCAACATATAAAAATTCTATTAAAGTGAAATTTAAGGGTTTTTTTGAAATGAATGATTTTTCAATGAATATTGAACAAATAATTTGTCTAAACCATCTTCTCTTTTCATTAAAAATTACCATTATTTTTTTAATTTGATATTAAAGTGAATATGAATTATTAAAATTGATTTAACATAAATAAATACATTTTAATTATATTTATACATTTTATTTGTATAATTTCATTTCAACGTTTAAAAACACTTGTTTCTAAAAACTATATTTCATCAAAATTTTCATTTTTATTTGAAATTAATTTATTCAACCTATTGGGAAATAATAATGAAAAATGGATCTCATATTATTAATCTGGAAGTTAATATTTGGTAAATAAACCCTTTTTATTTTTGGTCATTATTAAAAGTAAACATAATAAATATTTGTTACCATAGTAAAGGAAAAATGAGACAATTAGGGTAAAAAATTATATAAAATGTCATTAAAATTAATCTATAACACTATTATATTTCATTTAATAAATATTTGTAATCGATAATCATATAAAATTCCAAAATGGGGAAATTTATTTCCACTTTACTTTGATTATAAAATTTATAATATTTTATGTAAATATAACGTCAAAAATGTCACATGCTTGATTTTAAAATCAATAATATTTTGTGATAGTAATAAAACCAAATTATTTCTGGTTATAAATTATTATTTTAAATTTAAATTACTTGTTTCATTGTAATTTATTATTAATATTATGTGATTAATTAATTACTTAAAATGTTTATGCAACGCCGATGCAACCCTTGTTTAAATAATATAAAAATCTATTTAACAATTTAAAAATCCCTAAAAATAATATTATTTGGTCACATTAATGTTTACATGAATATTTTCATATATATATATATATATATATATTATTATAGGTTTTTAAAGGTTTATATTCAAATTCCATTCCATTCAAGTTGTTTTCAAAGTCAAATTATGTGATTATTTTTAAAAATTAAAATAATAGTATATTATGATTAATATATTTTATAAAATTATTTAAAAAAATATTGAAATAGTAAAATAAGGATGAAAAATGGTCCGAAAATACATCCATTTTCCATTTTTGATCCAATTTCGACCTACAAATTTAAATCACAACAATTTTATATTGAATAAGTCATTAACATTATTAAGGTTAAAATTTGTTAACTAAGAAGTTAAACCAAAAGATAATGTCTAAAATAATATATAAACATATATAAATTTTAGCGTATCATTTAAAAAAACAATATCATCCTCATTTTTTAATATATATCATTTTGGAACTATTTTATAGGAGTTAGACGCATGTTATATTATAATATTTCATGAATTTTCATAAATGATATTAATGATATTTTATAATAAAAAACTATTTATTAAATGATTTAAAATTTTAAAAAATGTTTTATTTGTCAAAGATAATTTTATATTGATTTATTTATCCACCGGGTCCATTTTTTGGTCCATTTATACTCTTATGGTAACCTCCTTAACCCTTGATTGGTAAAAAACATTAATATCACAGTAATTGCCAAAAGTGTTAACACAGAGTCAAATCCAAGAGATTAGGGTTAAAAAATAACATAACCATATAAATATTTATTTAAATGTGATTATTTAGACTTATGAGCATCATTTATTCTATATAAGTCCATTTTTATTCACAATATTCATATATATATATAACACTTTACATAATTTTATTAGTGACCCCCCCTCGCATATAATAGTGCACCTCTTCTCCTATATTTCATAAACATTTTTAATCCTATAGACCAACCCATAACTAATATAATACCTTAATATATTCTATAAAATCATCTTATATTTCTTGTTCTTTCCAAATTACCTTCTCATCATAGCTTAAGGTATAAGGTAAATGTGGTTTCACAATGCAGTGCTATAACTCCGAACTAATCATTTACAATTTTATTTCATCTTATACCACCTATGAAATAATGTTATAAATTATGAAACAAATAAATTATTATATTAAATATTTTCAATTATAATTATTATGATGGAATAACCATTTTCCACCTTCTATACATCCTATGGAAAGTAAAATCATTTCTCTTGCGTACATATGATTTACTGTATTTACATAGCGGTGTAATTCATTTTCATCACCACAATAATTGGATGGTTATAATGATGGATTAAATAAATATATATTAAATTTATGATATTATTAATACTTTTTAAAGATTAATTATTACTTTCCTTTCTTTCGTTCAATCGGTTGAAAAGTGGAAACAATGTTCATGTGTATACACGACCAACTGTCTCCATAAACTATACAAGTCATTTTTATATCTCCACATTTTAGGAATATATATATATATATAATATGATATTTTTATCATTGTTAAAATTATATAAATAATGGATCCAGGATTAATAAATGAGGGTTGAAACTACAATACTAAAACTTCCCTAAAAAATTAAGTAGTTGACACCCGTAAATAAATATTTTAATAAATTATTATTAATAAATGGATGTAAAAATGATATAAGTTGATAATATATGATAATAAAATTATATAAATTTTTCTTTTATATACATATAATAAATTAAAATTAGCTATAAAAATGTTAGATTGATTTAGAATCAATTATATCTTGATGGATAGTGTTTTTAACACAGTTTACATTCATTGGATTATACCTCACCTTCATTGACTAGGTTATGTCATGATTATATGTGAAATGAAATGAAATTATATTATGTCTTGTTTAAAATTATGTTTTTGTATTTTCATGTGTCACACCTATTTACTTTAAATATTAATTCGAACTTCAATGATATGATCATTATAAGGTATTTCAAATTAATTTCTATTCTATTGTGATAGATTTAGTATTATGAATGTATTTAATTTTATATGGTTTATATACTTCCTCTTTTATATTTTATATCATGAATATCCTTATGTTCATAAAATTTGTTGTTTCATTTTTCTTATTCTAGTATGGGGTTAATGATTAAAATTTACCGAAGTGATAAGAGTTTATTTCACATTCACAACCTTATTCAAGATTATTTATGTTTTTAGATTCTATATAGGTAAATATATGATATTTTTATCTTAAACCTCATAAAATTTATTCTATTAATGTTATGTATTATTTATTTAATCATTAGTTCCATTTTACATTCTTTTTCATTCAAAAAGTAAAAAATAATTCATTAAAGGGAAATCAACTTTATTTTTTTATTTGGCAGTGATTTTTTTCCTCCCATGTCCATATGTGAAATAAAATTTTCACAATATGGTTTTTTTATTCTCCAATGTTTTATTAAATTAATTTTTCAAATGGTTTAATTTCTATAAAATTATTTTGAAGTAATATTCTTTTTGTTATCCGAATAACCTATGCTTTATCAAAGGTGTGAAAAAATATTTTTTTAATGATTACAATGTTAATAAAATTTCCCACCGTAATGAAAATTAATTGTTTTATGATTCCTTTACATGTTTCTGTGGGTTATTTCAAGGAAATTATTTCCCAAATTTTTTAATATTTTTATATTGTAAATGATTGATTTCAAATAAAATGGGTATTTTCCTAAAGATATTTTCAAGAGATCTCTTTAATGTATATTCATATATGTCAACATCCTTTGATAAATATTATGATTTACTAAGCCCATACTCTAATGATACCATCCAACATATTTCAATCGATGGATTGTGGTTATTTAGACTAGGGGATGTATTGAGATTATATATTCTAGTTGATTCAAAACAGTATGTTATTGATTGTAAAGTTACATTTATTATCTTGATTTGTTTATTCATCTAATTCTATAATTGGAATTATTAAATGTATGTTGGGGCCTAGAATTATATATCCCATTAATGCATTGGTAGGTCTTATGAGACATAAAAGTTTGGGTATTTGGATAAGTCCTTACCCATTTATGTAATATTTCTTGGTATGAGGCCTTGATATTAAGTTTATGATTTGAATATTTAGGGATTCCATTATTATGAAATAATTTATTAATATCCATTAAATTATTTAAATAGTTATGATATCCATCGATAAGTTTCAAGATCATGTTTTTATTTATAATGAATAATTTTATCATCATTAATTCCAACCATGTCATTCTTTATGCCAAAGTCATTTATTTAATTGAATATGTTTTCAGTTATTCACCTTTCTATATTTATTATAACATATTTAATCATGATATATTCCTTTGTACAAAGCCCTTATGGACAACATGATATCACCCGTTTTTTTGTCTTCCTTTTCAACATGATATCATGACGTTCACTATGATTGATATGCATGGACACAATATAAAGAATAAAGATGTTCTCAAAGAAGACACTATGTTATATTTCATGATTTCAAATGTAAAGTGGGAATGAAGTGTGTATGTATTTTACAAATACAGATAAACTATAATTTTTTTGGATGTAATCACTTCTATATAGAGCCAATGTAATAAATCTATCATTTGATCTAGGTTACTTGGGTCACAGTATTTACATTTGACTCTATAATAGTTGATCCAAAACCATAGAATGGCGTTTTTGTTGTTGGGTTTCATTATAATTTCACTTAGATATATAATGAACATTGGTTATATAAACCCATTGAATACATTACCAAACATGTTCCCCTTTGGGTAATAGTTTGATAATTTTGGTTCATTAATTGTTCTTGTTTTTTATTTATCAAACCCCTTCAGATTCCATAGATAATGGAAAATCATAAACAACCTTCATTAGATTTTCATTTCATTGTTTTTAAATATTTTTTTCTACATTTTTAAAAAATATTCAATTAGATAATGATTCAATTATTAATTTTGAACCTTATTTATATAATGTTTGACTCTAAATTTATATATTTTATTATTCTTGTTTGATGTCGTTATTAGTAATGTGATTAAAATGTGATATTGAAAATCGAAATATGGTGGTAGTATTAGAGATAGTGGATATATAAACCATATTATTGATATGTTTCTTTCTAAAGGTTCTATGATAATGAATCTGGTACAATCTACATAATACTTGATTTTTTGGGCAAGACCCATGAAGGTAATAGAGGATACCATAGTGTCGGTGTTTACACATGGAATAAATAAAGTTTCTGAGAAACTATAACAAACATGTGGCATGTTTTAGAAGCTAAAATTTCATGGGGAAAACTACTTATGGAAGGTAGGATTATGAGATAAGGAATTATGACGACCATTCACTTTTTATTCATAAGGAGTGACTCCTATAATGTCTTTTGAATATCAGTAGTTTATTCTATCAAATCATTTTAGCAATTTTGAATTACTCATTTCTATTCCCATGAGTGTTCTGAGAGGCATCTCATCCCAAGTATCTGAAAAGTGATCCCCTATATTGAATGGTTCTAGATAGTGGTAAGAATCCTTCTACATTTCATAATGTTTAATCCTATCTCTCTCCTCCACTAAGTTATGTCAGGTTTCCCATGACCAAAACCAAGGATGTATGATCCAATTCTTAGTGGGTTATTCTGGTTCGGGTTATATATCTCGTATAGTCCCAAATAATTATCCTCTATTTTTCATCTTTATTTTAAGAGCGTTTTTAGTGTTGGTAAGACCAATGGAGAGAGTTCCATCTAGAGAGAATTTTCTTGGAGTCTTACCATTAGAATGTTTAGGTTTATTTTCCTTACTATTGTGATTTAGAGATGAATCATTCTTGAGGATTTCTATTTGGATTTTTCATGGTGTCATAGAATGTATTTTTATACTCACCCTTACATAGGATCCATTCAAATGTGTCATTTTATATACAAATAAATGAACATTCAATAAAGTCATAGGTGGACCATGATCTGGTGCATCGTAGATTGACTTGACAGAACACAGATGCTTCCATTTCATTCATATTTATAGTTATCCCCTATTTTTTAGTAGGTTGGACACATTATATTGTTTTTGTGGGTCTGTCTTTGTCAATTTTTCATTTTATTTACTCATTGGCATAATCTGATGTGTGATTAGTTTTGGAATATTCATTTATATTATTAGTTTTTTTAATTCTTTATTACAATGGTGTGTAGAGATGTGAGTGTGGGTATAATTACTTAGTGTATTTCCTTCTATGTGTATGATATGTCTAATCAATTCTAGTATCCATCCCCAGAACTATTAGAGGTGGGCTTGGGGTGTCACCCTCTGCTTATTTCAGAACAGGGGGCCCCGATGGGTCAGTTAATGATAAAATATTTACCCATCAAATAAGTCACCAATATTTAATATTTAATGTCCATTTATTACCATTTATATTTATTTTCAATATATTTTTTGATTATGTACGTTACTCATAGGCTCGTACAAAATTTCCTTGAAACATTTTTTGGTTTTTTGACTATGATCATTGGTGTTATAAAATAACATAGTGGCATACATAATTTTGGATTTTTATATCCTTTAATATTCCATTAGGGTAATACTTATGAAATTTCATTACTTAACCCGAAAGATCCATATTATCAAAGTTTCCTTGAAAATTCTATTTAAGGATGTTAATGTTACTAAAACTGTTCATAATTTTTATTACATATAGATCTTCAAATATTTTTAATAAAGTATATTAATTGTGTAAAAATAATCATATTAGATAAATAAATAAATTTTTAACCTTCTATTTAAGTTAGTGATGTAAAATTGAATATTCCATTCATAAAGGTGGTAGTCCACACACACATAATGACATTTTCATTTTTTTAATGATTTTAGTGGAAAATATAAAATAGATATTTCAGTAATATAATAAATTATCATAATTTTAACATTGGCAGTGTTATCATACCTTTATGGATAGAGGTGACTTTAGGGGTGTTGAAGAATGAAAAAACATAGAAAAGTTGTGTAGATATTATTACCTTTCCCTTGATAGTTATCCCTTGGGTAAATATATAATAATCTTTTTTGGGTATTTTGGAGATACCAAATCATGAAAAACATGGGGAGGATGTTTAGGATTGAGTTGGATAGTGTTTTGTTTTATCCAAATATTTGGAATGTGAAGATAAATGGGGAATAGGTGGTTTCCTTTTATAAATAAAGAAGAAGACACTTTTGTAAGTGATCATTATTTATCAATAACACTAAAGGTGTGAGATAAGGACACCTCCTCTCCACAATCCATTTTATATTTTATAGGATCACATAAGATGAATTCTCATATATTTAGTAATTAAAGGTATACTAAATCCCATTCTTTACTCCGGAAATTTGACTATTCCTTGCCACTCCATTATGTTGATGTCACCATCTAATTTTTACAGTGATAAAAAAGAAATATTAAAAATCTTAAAATATTACTTTAACAGTATGAATATATTTATGGGCAATCCATAATTTGGGTTAAATATTTTATCTTCTTTGGAAAAAAAATTTAGTAGCTTGAAAAATCAATTTCATAAATAATCTCGGTCTCCAAGAGGGATCCTGCCCTTTCACCTATCTTGTTGTCCCCTATATTTTTTGGAAGGCCTAAAAGTAACTACATAAAAAACAATCAATGAAATAAAAAATAAATTATCCTATTGGATTTTAAAATATTTATCTATCACTAGAGTAATTTTTCATGTTAAATTCATCAATTTTTGAAAGTGGTTTATCCACTGATGGTTTCAAAATGTCATATTGACCTTTTTAGGAATATTGATATCTACCTCAGAAACATTATTTGGGGTGGGATGACTCTTGAGAGAAATCTAGTTACTATTCCTTGGATTAATTATTTTAATTCTATTGTTAATGGTGGTCTTGGAATCAATAACGTAAATTATTATTCAATGATTCTCTACAGGCTAGGCTCACTTGGAATCTTTACAATAATAACTTTATGGATTTTAATTTCCATAGAGTTAGGTTTCATAACATATTTAATAAAAAGGAATTTTATTTTTATAGAATCCAAAATATATCCATCCATAAATCACATTTTCTTTAGATTTATGTCTCACTCTAGATGAATGGTTAATAGGGAATCTTCTCTGAATTTATGATTGGATAACTGGTCTGGATCCCCTCTTATCTCTATGGTTGATCCCATGTACTCACCTATTAATACTAATGTTCAAATAAATTATCTCTAGAAATCTATGAATTTTTATTAACCCAATGATATTAATACTATAATCAACAATTATCTCTTTTCAATTTCAGATAATTTCTTAGTATGGGAACCTGTAAAAAATGGAATTTCTGAAGTATGTTTGTGATTTTTTTTTAAAATTTTGTTTCTATTTGTTAACAACTATATATTTTGTTTTATATTTTTTCCTTTAAATCAAATCCTATATAATATAAGTTAGAATTTGTTTTTTGTTGGATTTTTACTTTTCTTTATTCATAGAATTAATATAGTTACTGAAGAGTTTTGAACATGGAATGTGAACTCCAAAAAGAGAATTTTTTTCAAGCATTCAAAAAAAAATCAGATGAGGATTTTATTATCAATATGTTCTAAAAAATCATAAAACTTCATGATAAATTCCTTTGAGGAAATGGTGTAAGTGTTTTATGAAATTTGTAATTTCATCATAATGTGAATTCCATGGTAATGGGATTCACATTTTTGTGAGGCTAATTGACACTATAATCCTGAAAAATGGGATCTAGAAAATTGACACTAGAATCCTGTAAAAATAAGATCCAAAAAATCAACACCAAAATCCTAAAAATACTAGATCTAGAAAATTAGAACTATAATCCTACAAAAATCAGATCTAGAAAATTAGCAATAGAATCATTCAAAACTCGGATCAAGAAAATCGGTACCAAAATTCTATAATAACAGGATCCCACATTAATATTTTTGAGAAATGTTTAATAATTTGAGAATCAAATGGATCTGATTTATTATAAATTCTGATTTCCATGAGACACTTATAAAATGATCAAACATAGATTTATTTGAACTTTATGGAAAAAAGGAAAGGAAGCATATAATTGTATCCTGTGATATTGATAAAGATCATAATGAGATGAAATTGAAAAATATAGCAATGAGATGAGTTTGAAAAATACAATAATGAGATGAGAATGATAAGAATCTTAATGATTTGATATTGGAAAAGATTACAATGACATGCGATTGAAAAATATTTTAATGATCTGAGATTGAAAAAGATCAAAAGGAGTTGAGATTGAATAAGAAAGTAGTGAGATGAGATTAAAAAATCGTTATAATTATCTGATTACAATTTAATTTTTGTGAGGTTAAACTCAAAATTAAAATTTCCATAAATCTTAGAAAAATATTATTATAATTATAGAAGCCAAAATTGATGTTTTAAAAGAAAATATTTTCAGAGTTTTGATATTTCAGAGTTTAATATAAATACATACTCAGATCTCAAACTCATTTACAACTTTTTAATTTGCGTGAAAGGTATAGAGCTGATGAAATTTAAGTGAATTTTCACATATAATTGAATGATATATGTTTTGATCAGTCTAGAAGAGTTTGAGTTTTTAAAAATAGGGTTTGAGTTTACTCTATTAAAGAAAATCATATCCAGAATCCAACATCATTGTATTGAAAGAAATTAGATCTAGAATCCAGCATCTTTGTATTGAATGAAATTAGATCTAGAAACTAACATCCTTATATTGTGAAAATTTGGATTCAACATCATCATACACAGAGAATCAGATCCCACCAAATCAGACTGGGGATTCAAACTGATCAATTTTGGAGTAGTTTCAACAAAGTCTTTATTCTTTTAATTAGATTAATTGTTTTAAAATAAAACGTTCTAAAATGACAGAAGTCAGTATAATATTTCTAATCATGAGATAAAAGTTTTCTAATAGGATTAGGCACAAGATGTATTCACTTCTTCAAAATAGTGGATTTCTATTGACACATGAGAATGGATGAGAAGTGGATATATGTTCTCACACTAAGGTAAAACCCTGTATATCTCATGTGTTTTTCTATCCTACATACATTTTCATGTTTGAGTATTTACTGATTGTTGATAAGGATATAAATATTATCATTTTTTTGGGGTTATGTTTTAATAATTATAGAAATTAACCATAAATTCACCCCATTTATTTTGTTATTCTATCATTGGAACATCAATTGGTATAAGCAGATCAGGTTCCCCTATTAAATCACTGTCATGAATAATATAAATGTTGTCAATAGAAGAGGAATTACAACATTTTATAGGAAGACATAATTGGGAAATAGGATAATTCTTTATCACATATCTCATGTCTTGAAAGTTATTGATGCTGCTACTATTGGTTTTCCACTTATTGAGAAAGATTATGCCATGAAATTTACTGATAATAGAAACATCGATGTTTATGTAAAGGCTGGAAATGAAATCCTAATGTCCTTATTTGAGAATGGGTATCATAAGGTGATGAGTCTCAAGACTTCAAAACACATGTGGGACAATTTGGAATGTTTTTTTTGATGTGAATACAAAATCCAAGGAATCAAAACTATAAATACGGAATAGTATGTATGAAGACATCCATATGAGAGATAATGAAACAATTGATGAATAATTCACCAAAGTAAATTAAATTTTTTTCAATTCAAATGATTAGGAGATATCCTATAATATTCTGTAATTGTGAAGAAACCTATTAGAAAAGTTATGGACATGTTAGATTAGAAAATATAGTCTTTAGAAGATTAAGATGATTTATCTCATGAGGAGTAGTATAACATTCTTGTTGGTTTGGAAATGAGGAAATATCTGATATTAAAAATTATCATGAAAGTTTAAATATATTTTAATGTAATGAGAAAGGAAAAAATCCAAGATGTTGATGATGTTTATCCTTATTAGTCCAATGATAAGAAAGACGATGAGTTGAATGAAAAAAACACATATCTCATATCTAGGAACTATCAATGAGGAACAAGAAAGAAAGAAAGAAATATTCCTCTCATATGTTTTGTGTGTTTTTGAATCAAACACTTTTCTATGAATTTTTTCAAGAAGAATGTAAGAGAATATAGAGATGATTTTGATGAGAAACCACACTACATGAAGTGGAAAAAATGATAATGAAGAAAATTCCTCCAAAAAATTCAAGAAGAATTTTTCCAGATAAAAAAAGAGAATATAGATTAATAATACTGAATCATACACAACGAAAAATGATTCTTCTGAAGAATAATTTTCAGATAAAGTTAAGACCATCATTGAAAAAGTTTATAAAATAAAATACTGCATAGAGGGTGAATAAGGTGGTAAATAATCTTATAGATAGTATCACCTCACAAGTGAAATTCTTGTATTTCCTAAGAATAAAAATTCAATCAAGAAAGAAATTTGAGTAAAGAATAATTTTTTTGAAATTTTTCTCATGGAAGAAAAGATTTTTTCAAACATGAGTATGAATACATTCAAGAAATTTTAGGTTAAAAACATGGAATTGATGAATAGGGAATGATGATTGAAGATCACAACAAGTAGATGGATGCTCCAGAAGAAGAGGTTAGAAAGTTGAAATAAAAACTTATTGAGTCTTTAAATAGCCTCGGTATGAAAAATGAAAACCTAAAAAAATATACAGAAGAAAAATATTAAACTTCTAAAATTGTTGAGAAGGGTCATTACAAGATTCGGGTGAAATATTCTCTTACCAAAAATAAGGTTTCATCTGATTATTCTATCATTTTAAATTTTGGAAAAAGTACTTGGAATGATTGGGTAGAGAAAGGAAGTGATAAATATATCAAATCTAGAAAAGTATAAAACTAACTCAAAAGAAAATATGGACCATATCCTAACTATGTTATAGCTAAAAGAATTTACAAAACTCAAAAAAGTTAATATATATAATGATTTTTATTGAATAGAAAATCAATATTTTGAGGCTATAGCTGGTGTTGTGGAATTTATATCCATAGAGCATATTATTTATTTAACAACTTATCTCTACCTTGAATAAGTTTTGAAGAATGTAAAATAATAATGAGATGGTCTCCTAACTCAAAGATAGTTGGAAATGTGAATTCTCAAGATGTTAGAGACTTCACAAAAAATAATCAATTAGATTGTCTGGAAGAAGTTTATGTATGATGTGAATAGTCCGAGAATCATTCCAAAATTTGTATGAAACTATTTATAGAACTAATGCCTTATGGAAAAATAGAAATGGGAGCTCAAAAGTATAAAATTGATGAAATATCTTTTGTTGTTGACACAGCTTTGAAAGGAAGTAAGAGGAACAAACCCTGGATTCCTGTTAGTGGATATTATTTACATATGATATGTGATATAATAATATATGATCATATTGAAATTCATGATGTAGGAACATTTACATTTCATAATGTCAATTCCTTAAAAATTAATGGAATCAGAACAATAGAGATTAAAGTTGAAAATTTTAAATCAAAGGATATTTTGAATGTTTATGGGCTAAAACATAACATACCAAGTTTAAGTCAACTCTGTGATTATGGAAAATAAGTAATTTATAGAAATGATTCTTGTATCATAAAAAGTGTAAAAGATGGAAAGTTATTATGAAAGGAGAAAGGACCACTTTGAATCTCTTCCAAATAAGAGAACTCAATAACCCAGGATACTTGAGAGAGGAAGATGATAAAAACATTAGCAATGGAGATTTCATAACATTTGTGAGAAATGTTTGACCAAACATTCTAATGATAACAGTGTCAGAAAATTTCTATTATTTTAAAGAAGAGGTGAAGTTGTTTTTATTACCTTAAAGAAAAGAAATATGACTAACAAAAGTCAAAAGATAATTGTGATTCAATCATCTAGACCACTTGAGATTATTTATTCTAATTTGTGTGGGCCTATGATACATCTATCAACTGAAGCTAATTTATACATTATCACTTTAATTGATTATTTCACTCGGATGACAAACATATTATTCATGAAGAACAATTCATATGCTATTGAAATGTAAAAATTCATTAGAAAAGATATTGAAAAAGAATGGGGGTTTCCATAAAGAATATAATAATAGATAATGTTAAAAAATTCACAAATATTACATTTAATGCTTATTTGAGAAATAATGGTCTCATGAATTTGAATAGTCCTCCATATACTCCACAAAAAAATGGATTTGCAGAAAGAATAAATAAAATTATGGTTGAAATGGTAAAAAGTATGTTTGAAAAATACAAACATTCCAAGTTATATTGGAGAGAAGCTTTTAGTATGGATGTATATGTTCAAAAACAATATTATTGAGATTGGAAACCAACATTACTTTTTATGAAATGTGGAATAAAAAACCCTTCATCGAAATACAATAATGTTTTTAAGTGCATGTTTGGTCAAAATATAAAATCCAAATTTGGGAATGCTGGATGAGAAATCCAAGGAAAGAACATTCTTGGGTTATTCACCAAATGGGAGAAGTTACAATTGTTGGAACAAACATTTACTACATTTGGTGGACTCATATTATTTGAAGGTAATTGAAAATTAAAATTTTTAAATAAAGGATGTTGTGAATTATAAGTAGAAGAAATTATATATTTCTAATGATTGTGAATGTAATTAAAAACAATATTATCATGAATCATAAGAATCATATTATCTCAGGACTGTACTCAAATGTTAGGGATGAAGGTTCAACTGGAAGATTTTAATGTCAATGTTTCCAAACCATTAAGGATTCTTGGTGATAATCAAATAACAATTGATATTTATAAGAATCATATCCAAAATTCAATATCAAACCACGTTGATATGAAGTTCCACATTATAAAAGAGAATGTTACTGGTAGAGATGTTTTTCTATAATATATTTCAATAAAGTATCATATTGTTGATATCTTTTTAAATAAAATGTTGAAACAAAGTTTTGTAGTATTGAGGACAAAATTCATGTTCATCCTCCTCTTAGGCCTTCCTAAATCTCATTATTAAGTACCCCCACTATGATTTGGATTTTGTTGAAGATTGGGGAGAAAAGGTATACAACTTTGAACTTTCTATGAACTTTTACTTATCTTTATTTTATGAATCTAAAGTTGTGGTTATCATATAATGGGGGAGTGAGAAATAATGCTAGAAAAAAAATAATAGTGAAGAGAAAAATAATTTTTGAAATGAAAAGCGAGGAGAGTTTATCTTTACATGGACCAAAAGATTTCTTACCACCAAGGTATTTTACTTCTTCAAAAAAATTAATTTATTCATTAGTGTTGTTTTGAGACATTTTTTTTGGGAAAGTCTATAATTTTATAAAATTAAAAATCATTAATTGTTTAAAACATTGAGAGTTGTAAAAGTTTATACTAAGGGTTTTCAACAAATATGAAGGGGTAGAATGAAGTACCTTTGTGAAAAATTATTTTAAAAAGTGTTTTTACTTTTTTACTAATAAGATTTTTGTTCTAGAATCATTCATTGTTTTTCCCCAAATTAGTACAAAAAATAATCGAAATCAAATTTTATTGTTTTCTATATGTTTAATTTTTTATATGTAAAGAAAGAATCCAGTTGATGAAGATTTTTGAAAGAATAATGTGAATTCTTTAAATTAATAGTTTTCCTAATTTCTAAAATAAAATCCGATGATTTTTTGCTGATCTAGAAGTTCTGAAAAAATATGAAAACATTCATGATAAAATCCATTGATGAAATAATGGAATGGCTTGATGAAATTAAGAGTTTCATCATAATGATAATTCCATTGTAATGAGATTCACATGGTTTTGAGACTGATCGGCACTAGAATCCTAATAAATATCAGATCTAGAAAATCAGCACCAGAATCCTTGAAAAATGAGATCCATAAAATTGGCACTATAATCCTACAAAAATATAATCTAGAAAACAAAAACAATAATCCTACAAAAAAAAATCAGTACTAGAACCAACAAATCTAGGATCCAGAAAATTAACACTACAATACTACAACAATAAGATCCAACATTATTGTTTTGACAATGAATTTTTAATGAGAGAAACAAATGGATTCGATTTACGATAGCTTTTAATTTTATATAAACATTTATAATATGACCAAACCCAGAATGATCGGAAGCAGATATAAATAGTAAGGGATATTAACAATCGTATCCAAGATGATTGAAAAAGAGCATAATGTGTTGAGATTGAAAAATACCATAATGAGTAGATATTGAAAAAGACCATAATGAGATGATATTGAAAACGATTATAATGAATTGATATTGAAAAAGATCATAATGAGCTATGATTGGAAAATATAATAATAAGATGACATCAACAAATACTTTAATGGTATGAGATTGAAAAATATTGTACCGAGTTGATGTTGGAAAAGATTCATAATGAGATGATTACAATGTAATGTTGAAGAGGTTAATCTTGAAATTCAATTTTGCATAAATCTAGCAGAAATATATGTAGAATTGAAGAAGTTAAAATTGTTGTTTTAAATGTGATATATTTTTGGAGTTTTGAGATTTCTATGTTTCATATAAATACATACTCAGATCATTTTCTCATTTACAACTTTATACATATTCATGAAAGGAGGAGTGCTTCGGAAATTTAAGTGAAAGTACTCATATAATTTAAGGAGATTTGTTTTGAGATTTCTATATGAGTTTGGGTTTTTAAAAAATTGGTTTTCAGTTCATTGTATTGAATAAAATTGGATCTTAATTATAACATCATTATATTTAAAGAAATTGGATTGATAATTAAACATCTTTGTATTGAAATAAATGAGTTTTAGAATCAAACATCATTGTATTGAAAAAATCAGGATCCAACCTCATCAGACTGTGAGAATCCAATCTTTCCAAATCGAACTGAGGATTCAGACTGAGCATTTGTGGAGCAATTTCAGAAAATTATTTATTCATTTTATTGCCTCAAATTTTTTAAATGAATACATTGTAAACCGATGGAAGTTATTATAGACCCTATTATAAGGAGATAAAAAGGTGTCTAACTGTAGTTGGAACAAGATTCATTCACTTCATCATAATATTGGACTTCCATAGACCCACAAGAGTGGCTATGGAAAGGATGTAGGTTCTCAGAATAGGGACGAACCTTATAATTCAAGTGTTCTATTCTTTCTAAACTACTTTTTCATGCATAAGTATTTACTAAAATTTCATAAGTAAATAAATCATAATATGTTGCAGATGTTATGTTTTGAGACTTATATAATGTGAAAAACTGATTCAACCCGCCCCCCTCACAATTGTTATTTGATCCTTGTAACATAAATTTGTGAATCCAAAAATTTCTATAATTTTAATTTTATTGGTTATAATCATTATTTTTCATGTTTTAGAAACTTTTAGAAGCCATGGTTATAACCTATATATTTCCACCAATCTGTTGAATTGCCCAAAATCAATACCCATTGAAAACTATGTACAATTATTTATTATTCCAGTTTTCTAAAAAAATCCAATGAAAACAACACAGAGAAGTTGATAAACATATGTTCCTATATTTTACTACTACATCAACTTTATGGAAGTACACATATGACCTATTTGATCTCTGATGGATAGATATGATCTTCATATGTTCACATCTCTAAAGATATGCTGCTAGAAACACATATCCATAAACCATCCACCTCTTCAGGGTTATTGTTTCTGAATTGCTACACGTAATCTAGTATGTTAGAAATGATTCTATTCAACATAATAATATTATTAACTTTCATATAGATCATGTATGAATATTCACGGCCACCAAAGAGGCTGGCTTGATTAAAACATATCCCTTCAACAACACCATAAAAGAATTCATTATACTACATCACTCGGGAATAAATGGAAGGTACAACCAGCCTAGGGGTATATATGATGTTTTTTAGAAATTCTTTCTCCATGTATGGATCCATATAAATGTATATGTAACCTCATAGGGAAACAAAGGTCCCTTGGTTAGTGGAGTGGTTTACAGGGACCACAAAAGACATGAAATTGGATTATTTTTTAGTACCTATGGTATTATCTCCACACTACAAGCTGAGATGTATAGTTTTATCACTATGATTATTATTTTCATGAAAAATGCATGGAACAATATATAGTTAGAAAGAGACTCGACCACCATTGTGAAATCCCCCTCTAATGGCATGTTGCATATTTAATGACCCCTTAAAACTCGATGGATGTATTTCCTCCAAACTTTTTCTTGGATTACCATATAATCAATTATACTTATCATGATGTGAACTCCATGGTGGATTGTATCGCAAACAATATAGCCAATAATGGACTCACATTATAGGATGACCTTCTTGTAGATCTGCTATTTTCATGAAACGTATTTTATACAAATCCCTCTTTTAGGATTATCAAACATTTTTATTTTCACTATATATTTGGGATTGGTCCTGTTGAAATAAGAATCACAGTTTTTTTTAAATAACGGGCTCCTTTGACGGTATTTCTTTTTTAATAATGTCATAAAAGTGAGACTATTTGTGAAATAAGTATTTCTACTATTCATCAAAAAAATTATTTTAGAGAAATCCCAGAAATTAATTTTATATTAATATTTTCATGATAAATAATTTTTTTTCTTAAATTCAAATACTAAATATTATAATTATAATTTTTATTTATTCACATTAAATATAGTGAATAACTATTTTATTTATGAAAAACACATTTTTTATATTAACTATTTCATTCATATAAGGTACCATTTAGTTTAGTATTAAGTAAATATATATTAAATAAATAAAAATTTTAAATTTTAAATTATAAGAATCTTAGTTTATTGAAATAAAAAACCAATTTTAGAAAAATATATTTTTAATCCCCAGGTGAATTGAGAAAAAATAAATTTTTAAAAAGTATGAAAATTCACGAAACATATATAAATATAAGTATTTATTACATGTTTATATAATCTTAATTTATACTTAGTTAACCCCTTTATGACATCCATGTGAGACCTATGCATCAAATAATATCTCATTGTAGTTTCTGGTGGAATTTTTTCTTGGATGGATCTAGTTGAAATTTCTAGGATGGTGAACATCCCTGGTATATTTTTTTCTCATGCCGTCGAATCTCAAGTTTATCTTGGGATTTTTCTAGGGAAAAATAGAGAAGATACCTCCATTTTTATCAAAAATAAATGGGGTTTTTATGGAAGGATTCTACTTATAGATACCATTTCTTCTTATATAATTTATTTATTTTATTATGATGGGGTTATTTTAATTTTATAGAAGATAATTTAACATATAATTTTAATTATTATATTCATTATTAAAAATATATGAACATATTTTTTATTTTAATTTGGTATTTAATGTGAAATATTATCTTTATTATTTTATGTAATTATTGAAAAATACAATTCAATATTATGTCATTAAAAAGTAATAAGAACAATATATAGATCCTTGATAGTGGATGCTCATCTCAAATAACTCCAGATACAAATATATTAAAAATATTGAAATAAATTATTGTGGTTTAGTGAAGTTTAAAAATTAATGATTTCTATTGATAAAAGGAATTAGAAAAACATATATTGAGAAAAATATTTTTTTAAAATATTTTTAATTATTGAAGAGCTCAATATTGTCTTTTTATGTGTAAGTCACTTTTGTGCTAATGAGAATGAGGAATTTTTAACGATAAATATTTTTCTTATAAAAACAGTTAAATATGGGAATATTATTACCTAAAGGGGAAGAACCAGTGGAAATATTTTCCAGACTGGAGATTCAAAATATTGTTGTTAATTGTGTTTAAAATATAAAAATATATCATGGATTCAAATTTTGGGTCATCTCTATTCAAGAAGTTTGAGAAATATTTTCAAAGGTAACATTTTTGGGGATATACCCCATTTCAATATAAGAAGGGAAGAAGGTTTTGAGTTATTTCAAAAAATTAAACATAACTCATTGGAGGTATAATGGGGTTTATATCCAAACCACCAAACCTATAGAATTAATACATTAATATTTTTGTTAAACCACTAGAAACAAGGGGACTCAAGGTGATCTATATTTAATAAAAGTTGTTAATTATGACACAATAATGGACATTGCATTTTTTTAATAAACACATGTTTTAGGTAGTGATAATGTTTTAAAACATTATAAGAATGGGTTAGAAAGGACTATACATGTTTAATATGAAATTCTAATATGATATTGGGAATGAATTTTCAATTATATATTTCGAATAATGTCATGAAAAAAATGATATAAATATATAGTATAACACTTCATATCATACTTAAAATTTGACATACTAAGATAAATAATAGAACATTAGTGGAAATAAAATAAAAAGGTTTTCATAATATGGTCCCAAAAAAATTATTCGAGAGAGGCCATGTTCCTAACTATTCATATTTATAATAGTTATATACTATAACCAAATTTTAATTTGACCACATGAGTTATAGTAAAAAAGTGATTCCCACAATGTTCTACTTCAGAGATTTTGGAATTCACTATATCTAAAAAAAATAAAAACTCATTTCTAGGATGGTTTGATGAAAAACATAATGAAAATATTGTTTTGAGATATCTATCAAATGGGAAAAGAGAAAATATTTGAACAAGTCGTTGAAAAATGTTTTTAATACAGTGATATCAACATTATTAAGAATAATCATATTATTAATTCACCAGATAAAATATATTCTCATTATAAAGATAAAATAGGATTCAAAATTATGAAGAAGAAAGTACTATTTGAGACAAATATGGCCAACATATAGTTGACGTTGAGTTAGATCATAGTATTCATAAATAGTAGAACACTAAGAATTAAAAAACTACCAAAAGGATTAAAAAGAATATATAGATATAGAATATCACTGGAAAATATATTATACCAATATAGTCCATAAAAAAGATCATATATGATGAACACCCAACTGATCCAACTATAAAAATATAGGGTTTTAAAAATAATACCTTAGTTATCTATAATGATAATCAAAATCCAGTGATATAATCCTTTGAGAATAAAAAATATATTTAATATATTAATGAAGAGCTTATATATATTTAAAATAATTCCTCATGGTATCATCATATAAGAACGGATTAAAAAAATAGAATGAAGTGGGATTTTAGGAACATGTTTAGTGATTAATGAAATGTTATTCAATAAAAATATAGGCTTGTATAAAAGGGATATTATCAAAGAAAATGAATTTACTTTGAATAGAATTTTTCTTTGGTTTTAAGGGTAAAATATTTTTGGATTACTCTTATTATGTTGTCTTACAAGAAATAAAAAATATAGAAAATGGATGTTAAATCAGTATTTTTGATTAGTTATCCTGAAGAAGAGGTTTATATGAAGAAACATGATTTTTTCATGATAATAATAAAAAAAGTGTTTTTGTGTTTTATAAGTCTCAATACTTCTAGAAAAATTCAATTAGGGATTGGTATACATGACTGGATAACTTCTTAAAGGAGTAGAAATTCATCAAAGGGAAAGTTAACAATAACCAGTATGTCATGGAATTAAAGAAAGGTAAATTTTTTAAATTATATATGTTAATGAAATTATATTTTCAGATGACCATTATAATGTTTTCAAGAACTTTACAATTAAATGAAGAATTATATTGATATATCAATTCTAGGTTTTCAAAGATATTAGTTGGTATTAAATGTCATTAAAGTATAAAATTTCATCTTCATATCCCAAGGAAAGTATCCTAGAGAAATATATCAGTATTAATGATATAAGGATAAACATTAGTGATAAATTCTATTTAAGTGGGACTGAAATATTCTAAAAATGTTGATGGCGTATGTGTAAAATAAAAATATTTTACAATATTTATTAGAAGACTACATTATCCCATATAGTATATGACATATATTATTTATACTATGTGTCTTTTTGAAATATATATATGTGAACAAAAGTAGTCAACACTTATGGATTCTAAAAGGATTCTAAGACACTTATTAGAGACTATAAGGTATATGGTTCTTTATAATCAGGTAAACAATGTGAAACTATTTTTTTTGTAGATGATGATCGAGAATGTGATTGTGCTAATAGAATATAAACTTAATTGTGAATTTTTATTATGATAGATAATTATGTGATTTGGTACTATATGAAACATAACTCATTCACACTAATCACTATAGATTCAAAATATAATATGAGTAAAATTTCGTACGCTCAAGTTATTTGGATAGTGGATGGACTGGATTATTTGAATATGACAGTGAAGAATCATACTAGAAATCACAGGGATAATAATAGTGATATAAAAATTTCTAAAAATATCATGCAATATTCAATGTCAAAGACCATTGGAATAAAATACAATTTTATTAATGAGAATGAAGAATCTAAAAATATTCTATTGGATTATCTTCCTACTCAACACCTGTAGGATAATATTTTTTCCAATTCAATCACTAATGATTGATTTTACCCCTTAAGGATTAACGTGGTAATTTATCTCCGTCTACAACATTAAAAACTTTTAGGTGGATCCCACCTTGATCCATATATTATGTTTTCAGAGGAGAAAATATCCACAACCATTTACATAAAAAAGAACATTTATTTATTTATTTGTTAAAGATATGTGGCAATGTTTATTATGAAAATGATGAGTTGTTTAAGGAGGTGAGCCCATGGTTTTTTGGGAAGAGCATATTATATATTTGGCATAATTATTTGTCTCACGGAGGGATGAAATTATCTAAAAAAGATAAGTATATATTTTTGTGTGGTGTAATATTTTTCAATCAATATACAGGTGGTTATTTGATTATTCTCATATATCTTGTGGACGTATGAGATGATATAAGTCTATTTTAAAAAGTCTATTAACGTTTTAAAAAATATATAATATGCGATATTGATATTGCATTGAATCGATTAATGAATTGTTTTTTTGTTTCAAAATTTTTAGACATTCATTAAGTTGTAGATAGTTATTATTAAGCATATATCTTGGAAATGTTGTTTAAACCTATTGAATACAGTTTAGAATATCAGGAAAAGAAACAATTAAAATGTTGTGATTTATGTACTCATCATTGAGAAAACTAACTTTAGGTGTTGATGGATTTTGAGACACTATCTATAGAATTTGAGAAGAGGTTTTGAGTAGTTTGAGGAGTGATGTATATGGTTTATGGAGGCTCTAGTTTGATTGTAATAAATTCCATAATTCTTTTCCAATTAAAAACATATGATTGGCCATGTACCTTATAGTCAATCCTCTATTATTTAATATTTGATATTCATTGTTGATAATTTGTTTATATGGTCGATCAAATATAGTTACCTATTTTCCTGAAGTTCAATATGCATGATTTATTTATTGTATATAAAAATTATCTAGTAAAGGCATGGTTGATTGTCATGAAATTTTGAATGATATTTGTGGTCACATTTTCAGAATGGTCAATTAAGGATGTTGAATATATGTTCAATCCATTAAGATATTATGTAAACATGAATAAATATAGGAAATTTGATATATAAGTTTGGTCCTCAAGGTCAATACTCATGGTTTCTCTAGTACATAGAGATTATTTTGACAAAGATTGTTGGGTGACAATAGGTGTTCCTCAAATTAAAATATTCTAAATATATTAATTAATTTTAATCTTTGAGGATTAAAAAAATAGAAATATCATCCATGATTCAAGATAATATTTAATTTAATTTGAATTTGATTAAATGAGAAGTTTCATTTAAGATTATCATTGGATCTAAAATTCAATTGTTTAAATCATTGTTCATTGTAAAATATGTCATAATGTATGGTTTTTTGATATAGCAATGAATCATTGGAGTTTCCATAAATAGTAATATAAATATATTTTCATTTTAATGAAAATATAAAAAACTTAAGACAGTGAAGAAAAATACTATTCATTAATTATGGTAATTTATGATACTTTGTGACATTAAAAACATCCATCAATTGAATAAAACATATATTGATGGATAAAGAATGAATGTTTTAGGTGGTGTTGATAAAATGGAAACCTGACACTAAATAGGATGGATATTTATATGTGGGCTCATGCTCTTATTCATGAATAAGTTATTCTGAAGATAGAGGGAAGGAGATTTATTTTTTACAACTTCACTCTTGCAGATATGGTAGTTGAAGTATCACCAGAATCAGATCTATTCCATATTGAAAAGGTATCATCAAGCACATTGAATATTTGATTCATTCAAGAGAGAAGAGTTAACTTTCAGGGTTGTTTGTGCTTGGGTAAACAATTCAATTAATCTACTATTTCTATGCATGTTCAATGATGTCACCTACCCTTAATTTTTATTAGGCATTAGATAGATCATCAATAGTCAAGGATGAACACTTCCCATCCCTTTTAATCATTATTTTATTATTGATTATCTTGGTCTCAGTGCCCAATCAAAATAAGAAAGGATTATGAAATCTTATTGAAGTCGAATCTTTTATTAATTTTATGTTGTACATGAACATTATTTTTCATGAAAATGTGTGAAAAAAGGTTTTGAGGGTGAACTATGACCCTAATAATCCACTCGTGTTTAATTCCTCAATGAAAAATTTCGTAAAACGTACCTTTTATTTTTACCCCCTCATTGTGGTGCGCTGACTATTACAAGAAGTATAGACCCTACAATAGATTAAAAATATTGTTATTAGTAGTAAATGTTAATTTTTTGGGATTTTCAGCACATTTATAAATAAAGAATAAGTAAAAAACACATTCTATAGGTTTTTAAAACAAAATATTTTGTTTTCTAAAACAAAATGACTTGATTTTATAAAATAAAACATTCACATGGATCTCATAACTTAAATATATAAATAGATATTTCTTGTATATAAATAATAGAATATATATGCATGTTTGTATCTATATATAAATATATAATAGAGAAAATTTACAATAAAAAATTAAATATATATGAAACCAAAGAACACAGAAAAATACATATAACATAAAAGTTTGAGAACAAGAAACAAGTAGAATATATAATATGTAAAATTCAGAAAACATATATAGTGAGAAGTACATGAAACACATAAAATATATCATATATAACATAAAAAATAAAAAACAAAAATAAAATAAAAATCTATTAAATAAAAAACATAATGAAAAAATAATGTATAAAGAACTTAACATGTATATAAAATAAATAACACAAAACATTGGATTTAAAAAAATCAAAAAATGATATATTTTTCTATATAACCCCCAAAACCCAAGTTATTTGTCTAATATTTATACATGTTTAGTAAAATATATTTATATATTTTTTATTTTATATATACTAACATATATATATATATTTATATCTTATGCATAACATATGTACACACACAAACACTCTTTCCTTATCTCTCATATAATAGTTTTGTAATGTGTTTCTTGTCTTCTAATTGTTAGATTATTTGTATGTTATGTGTTACATTTAAATAAATACATGCACGTATGCATATCACGTGTTAGTGAAGCATAGTTTTTTAATGTGTTATGTTTCTTCTATATATTTCGACATGACTAACCATCACCAAGACCCATCTATGTTCAACTATGGGAATCATATCTAGGCCATCCTTTAAATTATAGGGGTTGAAAATAGGATACAGGGTATAAAAAATTATTATATATTTCCCTTTAATGATGTAAATTAATGAATAAAAACAATTCCAAACTATGAATAAAAAAATCCACAATTATCCATAATCATAATCAATATATATTCCATTTAATGTCACAAATGAAAAGACAACCACAAGTAGAATAACGACCAAAAACAAAAACCCAAAATGTATAAAAATAAAAAAAACCTATTATAGAACATTGTTATATAGAAAAATATCATTTACTCTGTCCTCAAGCTCACTATTTATGAATTAGAGCTAATTCCACATTAAAAATACACTATCATGATCCTGGATGTTTATAAAAATGATACATGAATATGAGCAAGTAAAAATACATTATAAAAATATTCCTCCTCTAAAATTTAAAATTGAATCAATGTGAATATATTATATTAATGAATCTATTTTTAGTAGCTAATACATGAAAAATAATCCAAACCTATGATTAGTTAATAATACATGAATAGTTCAAAAATCACTAAAATATCACTACCAAATAAACATAATTTAAATATTTATATTTATTATAAGTTATATAAAAATAATTACAAGGAACACTGAAAATAAAATCCCAGTAAATTAATCACTGTAAGACCCAATGTCTAATTTCATGCCTTTCACCCACTTTTCAAACATAATAATATACTCACCATGATTATATTAATCATTATAACCATATCTATAACTAATTTTTAATCATAATTACAACCATATACATAAGTGGGATGAGGAATGTTTCTGTTGGATGGTTATCCAAGATCATCTCTACTATCTAGATATTGGGTCACACATTAAAAAACCATCCATAAGAGGTGGTTGTACAGTAAATGGAACTCCCATAGCTTTAAAATAACCTAATGTAAAAAAACAATAACCTAAAAATCCCAGTACAATTATGTAATACACCTATCATATTCCTGGGATCATTCCTTTTTAGATTCATATAACATCCCCTTAATTATACATTAGTGGGGTATTTAAGGGAGAAGGGGAGGTATTATAAGTGTCCCGAGGGTTTGAGGATTTTAATTTCTAGTTTTGGGAAAATATAACAGGGTGCACTATTAACATACAGTTTTCTCTAACGACAAACCACAAAAAATATGGAAATAAATGCAGAGGAGTTTGATTTTTCAAACTATATAAAGGGATTTGGGAAACTATAGAAATGCCTATAACCAATTGGGGAGGAATTTCAAAATGGTGGTGTATGGATTGTCAAAATAGTTTCTATGAAAATGAAAAATGTCATGTTTTTTGTGATAAGAATAGAATACTTAGCATATGATTTTTCAAACCATGAAACCATGCCATGAACCTGTTTAAATATCAATAAAATTAAATTTTTTCCATTTCACCCATTTTATTTAACTCTGTTGTCTCCCCTATCACACACGCAACATCCCCACAATATTTTCTTATCCTCATATCCATTGACAATGATGGATTCCCATTATTCATCACCAATTTATCATTTCTTTTGAGGTGATCAAGATATTACGGTGAATATATGACTCTTATATCTTCTGATATATCTTCTACATACCATCTAAATAAATGGAACCGTTTTTTCATCAATTACCTAATTTTATATATTTTTATGGGTTTTCAATATATTCCATTTTATCTAAATTCACAGGCCAATACATAATAAGCAGAACCCTCCGAACATAAGTTATGTGGTCTCATTCCATTCCTGAAAGTTATCATGATCATATTTCATATTTTTTGTGTTTTCATGAAAAATATTATATTCTGAAACTAAAAATTAATCCAAATCATTTCTATTCCTTTTTGATATCTTGAAAGATAGTTTTTATTAAGAAAATTGGTTAGTATGGGGACACCCATTATTGAATTTATTAAACAAGAATGTTTTTCCTTGTTTTGTTATTTTGGGTGAACTAATGGGATAGTATAATGGTTCCCCTAGTAAGGCTATTCTTAATTATAGAATTTTTAATTTATAGGATAACCCCCTAAGAATCAATAGTACTTATGGAAATGGATCATTTTAAAATGAAATATTAATTGAACTAAAATTATGAATTTTTTGAATTTTTGAACTGTTTACTATATGAATTATGTAATAATGACATGTTTGAAATAATTTCAAATGGTTATGAGTATAAAATTTCATCTAGGTCCTCCTCATATTCCTCAGGATTAGTATGGTCATGAAATTCCATTGATGAGCCTTGGATCCCATTAGAGAATACATGTGAATATCAGTGTGTGAAGACTAATTTGGTATCAGTGAAGTCAAATAATATATTATTCCTTGAGCATGATAGAGTGTTATACGTAGATTCATTACAACAAATTCCATGAAATCTCCCCCTATATTTTGGTAAGGTATATACTTATTTAATTACATGGATTAATGTTGTGGATTCCTGAGGGGTTACCATATATAAATCCATGGGATTAGATCCCTAGATTTGGATATATTGTATTAGTATTGAATTCCATGGGTGTGAGGTGTAGATTCTAATTGAATCATTCCGTATAATTTCAAGGGGAGTCCATTTATGTTAAACTAAATTAAAGGATAATATCATTTGTTTTCAAAAGGGAATTCTCATTTTATCCACATCGATTATTTCAGGATTCATGATCATGGTTGACATAGTGATGAACATTATAACTATATTAGGTCATGATACCATATCCATGATCAAAGACCAGCATTGGTTAACTAAATTAGGTTTATCTTATTTACAATTATACCGACCGATTCACATATATATTTCACACTGTTATGTTTTACATATATAGATGATATTTTAATTATATATCATTGGTTTTTTCCTACAGATATGTAGTTACACACTACTCATATCACTATTTGATAACCAAAAATACTTGATAGATGCAGGTCAAGATAAAGGAAAGTGAACTATAGTTATTTCTTGATGTTATCACTAGTATTGGTGTTGGGAGATAGGATATGAGATAGATAGTGAGACTTATGGGTTTTTATATATTTTTGTTTTTTTAAATTTTATTTAGTTTTGTGGATCATTTTACTTGAACTATCTTATATGCATTCCTACCTATACAGTTTTTGACATCAGTTTGATATTTCATAGGCTATGATATAGTACATTAACAAATGCTTATTTTATATGGATGTGATGTATATTATGCTTCCCTTATTTCCATTGTGTAGGAATTTAACAAAAGGTAATAGTCTCCCTAATATACCACCTGAGGATCCTCACTTATTATCGGTAGCCTATGGCATATGGGGAGGCATGGTTAAGACCATCTGGTGAATTATCTTGGGGAACTGATTCAATGACTTCCAGTTTGTGGAATTAAAAAATTAGACTAAAGGTTATTTTTTCATGGTTTTTAAATTTGGGTTCACTAAATAGAAGGTAGGATGTATTGATACATGGTAATGATATTGTGACATAGAGTAGCTAACCCACATGTGAGAGAAATTCCATGTTTTTGTCGGAGGGATTTACTTTTGTTTGAATTAATTTTTATAGATTATCTATTTTAACATTCAGTGAGGTATTTAATTTTATAGGTTATAGTTTATTAGATTTGTACTCTTGATTCTGTTGGGAAAGAGGGCATTTGTCAGGCATCATATTTGGCAAGAAATTATCTAAATTCCACATCCATTATTGCATTTATTTATTGTTTAGTTTACATTGTTTTTAATTAGGTTGGTTATTTAATGTTTCAAAATTAACCTAAATTTTGTAAACCAATAGAGATTAACGATGTAATTCTATCCAACCAATATTTAATGTACTAAAGATATGAAATCATGTCCAATTAATTTGAATGTGAACTAGTGGGAACTAAATGGGGTGGTAAGAAAAGCATAAAGGGAGTTTTACTCAATAAATATTGTTCAAAATGTAATATAGTGACACTAGGGTAGGGTTCAAGAAAATGTAAAAAAATTGTTAAATGATAAGGATATAATGGTGTTTGACCTAAGAGATATATAATTAAATAAATGATGGATTAGTTTAAATAAGTTTCTTATAAAATATTGTTCATGTGTTTTACCACATCACTTGTGAATGAAATCGACCCTAGAGTGTTTATATGGTGCTAGTGAGAGTTCGTGAGTTGTGAGTTTAAGATCCAATGTTTCCCAGTGATTTTCCTATCTTTTGTATCATGATATTTTAGTGATATATAATGGGACATTTCATTGTAATTTTATATAATGAAAAAATCACTGACCATGAACTACGTTCCATTAGGGAAGTGGTGCATATTACATCGAGGTGCAAAGGCCAAGGACACCTATTGTTTTGAGATAGGGAATGTACACACATATTAGTGAGTTTTTTCTTTCTGTGATGAAGTCTATGGAGTAGGATTCACCTCAAGATACACAAAAAATGTTTATATTGACCTATGAGATTTAGTTAAAACATATTTTTACTTTATCTGTGGAGAGTGAGCCCTAGGAATCCACACTTCCCTTGAGGCTATGTATGCTATCATCAATCATTTGGTGCCACCGTCTGAGAAAATCATGAATATTTTCACCTATATACATTGTTGATATTCTATGTGATGGTGGTAGATTGTGATATGTTCTTATGATGACATAGAAATAGCCTACATGTAATTATATATTAGCTCATTTTACCATTTTATCCTTATGACACTATGGTATAATAAATCTAGGGTTTACATGCACGTAGATTAGGGGATATCATCTATTATGGATTATGAAACATAGTTTAATGAGTTACAATAGTTCACCATATTCATTATTAGTGATTATTTGGATAGATAATGACCTAATGAGTATGGACAAATATGGGAGATAAATGTATAGGTGAACATATTCAATGTGACCAATGTTTTTGATTTGGTGAATCAGAACCTTATTTTTAAGAGTAATCTAAGAGAGTCCATTAGTCTAGTGCTGGCATCACCTATTGGTACTGTTCTGTTTTTGTTGTTTGAAGCATCCCTTTGATGGGTCCCTAAAAATTAGTGTGGGATAGATTAGCCAAGGAGGAAGTACAATACTATGTTATCAATGTGTAATGGTGGGTAACTAACATTGGAACATTGGAAGGATACTATTTATGTTTTGATCATGGGATAGGATGTGACATATCTAATTGTTTTGTAGGTTGTTTTAACATGCACTTTTTGACAGATAATATATTCCCATATAAGGATTTTGTGATGGATTCATTACTCTCAATTAGGAGGGTAGTTAGAGCTCAACTAGATTCATATGTTGAGGTATTGGTAGGGGTTCCCAAAGTTAGAGTTTGTTATTCTAGATGGTTAGTACAGGGTTGAATAGTTTTGATGTGCCAAAGGACCTAGGATCTATAAATGTGATGGTATTGTATACTTCTCCCATATAATAGGAAGCTAGGATTTCAACCATGAGAGGTTTGACTTTTTTTCTTTGACTTCCGATTCAACCCTTTTAGATATTAGTGATATTCTTTCTTTCCTTTCTACTTAGTTCACTTAAATTCTAGTTTTATACTTTGAGTATGTCAATGGTTTGATATTGTGTCTATCAACACCATTTTGGGAATCCAGTATTTAAGAAGTTTTCACTAGTGAGAGTTTTCTCTCAATATCAGAAGTAACCAGTCTCTATTGGACCTTTTTACTCAAGATATTTCACAGTTTAAACTAATTTATTAAATTGATTGGTTGGATCCATTTCATGCTTATATAGACTGCTACTATTGACGAGTATCCTTCATGTCACTCCAAGGAATCACATATATTCAGATGGGAAAGTGAGACATTAAAGCTATCCAAAACATTACTAGTCAATAGAATCATAGTGAGGTTTCAACCAAGTTTTTTAGTCTTATTTTGGAGGATATTATGGGGAGTTAAGTAATATAACATCCTATAGTGAACTAGCTTTTATATTTTTTCATAATGACTTCTCATGTTTTACACCTGAGAGGGTGGTAGAGTTCAAAATCAATCAAATATAAGGCCCTTAACTTTTGTCTATTATACCTTATCGGATGGATCTAATAGATCTAGGTAACCTGATAAACTAGATGGAGTACATAGGGTGCAAGGGATTTATCTACACTAGTACCTCACCTTGGGTCTCTCCTATCCAATTTTCAATGAAAGATGATGGTATGTAGCAACTATGTGTAGATTATTAGTGGATGACTAATGTGACTATTAAGATCTAATGTCCACTACCACACATTGATGAACCCTTCGATCAACATTGGATAGATTATATATTCTATATGATAAAATTTCTATTGGTATATCTTTAGGTTATTGTGAGACCCTTTGATTTACAACATACACCTTTCTAAAATAGGTATGGAATCTATGAGTACTGGGTGATGGAATTCGAATTAAAGAATTCAATAACAATGCTTATGGTCTTGAGGAACATAGTTCATCATCGTTATCCATATGATTTTGTGGTTGTTTTTTGGGATGATATCCTTGTGTATTACTAGATGAAGAAAGATCATTCACAACACATAGAGCTCATTTTGTTCACACTATGGGAGAATAAGATGTATGCCAAAATCTAAAAGTTTCATTTTTTGATTGATAAGGTACACATCCTGAGGGAATATCATATCAAAATTATTATTTTGTGTTAACCCCTATAAAGTGATGTATGTGGTTTCATGGTTTAATCCCAAAAATGATTTTGATATTTGAATATTTATATGAATAATAACCTATTAGTGATGTTTTATAAAAGAAGTTATCTATTTTGATGATCCTATGATGGGGATAACCAAAATGGGTATGGTTCATTTGGTTAGAGTATTTCAAGAATTACTTCTTGGAGATGAAGGAGATATTTTTATCAAAAACCAATACTAATCATTCAGGAGACAAAGAGGGATTCTATGTATATAGTAATCAATCACATTTTGGGATTGGTCCAGTTATCATATAGGGGTATTATTACATGGAATTTGTGTCCCAGTAGTTGAGGATATATATGATCTCAATATAGAAGTGGTAGAACATTCCTTGAATTACTTTCAACACTATCTTTAAGGAGAAATGTTCATAATCTATGCACACTATAAGAGTTTGAAGAACATTATAATTTAGAAGGACATCATCATTGGAATGTTGAGCTGGTTTGAGTACCTGTAATCTTTCAACATTTCTCTATCTTATAATCTAGTTAATGAAATTATAGTTTCCATGGATCTATATTGGATGAAATAGCCTTAGGTTGTTTTAGAATTGTGTAGTGAGGTGAAACCGATGGATATTTGTGCTGAAATGCATCTAGATATCTATGAAGACCAAGATCGAGTAGTTTTGGAACCATTATCCATAATTCCTTAACTTCTTTATGAGATTATGAGTAGGTATCATTCAAATCTATATCGACTCCCCATTAGGATAAATTTTAACGGAGGGGAGTTGTCACCCTCCTTGACTTTAGATGAAGATGAGATCATCCATGTTCACATGCATGTTTTGGTTCCTACTAACATGTGAAAGGAGTTGATGGGAGAATATCATACTTTTAGGGGAGAGTTAAACCTAGGATTGAAAAAGCTTTTCTTCATATCCATCACTTTTATTACTATCTAGGATTGAAAAATATGATAAAATGGTTCGTTACGTGGTTCCAAAAATGTCAGTTGGTGGGTCGAGCATCAGCAGGCCACTGGTCACCTGAGTCTCTTCCTATTTAAATGACAAAATGGGATGATGTAACCATCAGATATGTTATGATATTTCCAAATATACCATAGTGTAATTATGTTCAATGGCCACTGTTTATTAGATAACTAAGGTGTACCATTTTATATCAATCCTAGAACCCTCTATGGTAGATGAGTTGGGACAATTATATGTCTGAGATACTTTGTAGTTACATGAGACCCATTATAGAATTATTTTTTGGAAGATATTTTTTTTTATGTCAGGGTCTTTGAATATTTAACCGAAAGAATTGGGAACTCTTGTTTTTTTAGTACAACATACCACCCATAGACCAATGGATAGTTTGAGCATACCATTCAGGTGTTAGAGGATATATAGAGGGTGTGTGTTAGAGATTTTGGTAGTTCTTGGGAGTAAAATATGTCACTATAGAATTCCACTAGAATAATATTTACCAGGTGGCGATTCATATGGTTCCTTACAAGGCTTTATATGGGAGTCCATTATATTTACCGTTGCAGTGGATGGAGGTAGTTGATGCGATAATGGTTGGGATGAGTCTCTTCCAAGAGATGACATTACATGTCCAACTAATTTTGCAGTTTGCGTATATGGTGTGTATTAGTTATAAAAAATATATGGATAATTTTTTTTTGAGCTCTTCAGTTTGAGGAAGGTGATTGATATTTTTTTCAAGTTTTTCCTATGTCTTTTGTATCATTTTATATGGATTCAAGAAAAAAAATCCTAGGTACATGGGGCCATTTGAGATTGTGGGAAGGGTCATCCTAGTGGAATCTTAAATTGCTCTCTCCCCATGATTCAGTTCCATGTTTGATTAATTACATATAACGAAACATCTACAACAAGTTTTTATCCATATCAATAGATCAATGTCGAGGATGTTGATCTTGAGGTTTATGTGTCCTTTAAATCTCATCGAGTTAATATCATGGATCTTAGTGATAATAAACTTCACAAAATTTTTATTCCATTGGTGTAGGTGCTATGGAAACATGGGTGTGTCCAAGAGAAAATGTGGGAGTGGGAATTAAGTACATGGGACAAATTCCTATGCTTGTTAATCAAGTATACTACTGATGTATGATCATCTAACATGAGGAATATATGTCTTAATATGGGGATATTTTATGACCTCACTCTTCTTTTAAGGTACGTAGCATTTTTTTCTAAAATTACCATAATAATAACTTAGTGGGTGGTATATGAGATATGGGAAGGTCCCAAGAGTGTCCCATGGGTTTGGGGATCACAATTTCTTATTTTAATGAAATAGAACTGGGAACATAGTCGTCAAATTATTTTTGATAATTATACACTACAACCATGTGACATGAAATTTATAGGTGCATAATTTTTGAAACTGTGATAAGGGATCTGTGAATCCCTAAAATAGTATGCAAAATTTATAGAGGATTTTGGAAAGGATATAACATATTTTGTAAAACTGTTCATCAGGACCATCTGAAATGTCAAGTCACCTATAGTGTGGAAGGAGAGTTTGGAACACGGTTTGTTAAACCCTGTAAAAAAACTATGAACCACTTTAGATAGTGATAGCATAAACTTTTTTCAATTTTTACCCCAATGTTTAACTTAATTTTGTCCCCTATCCTACGCACAACATCCCAACTTTATGATCTCCTCTTTATCTCCTTCAACCATGGTGGATTATAGTTTTCCTTCATCCCTTTCCCCTTTTATTTGAGTCCATTAAGAGATTAAGTTAAATTTATGAATATAATAGCTAATAATCTCATTTAAATTTTCTATCCAAATCTCTTGCATAAATTTTAACAGAAATACCTTATTTTCAAGGCTTTAATTAGGTTTCTCAATATCTTTAGTTTTTTCTCAAATTAGTTACCAATAGTCAATAAGTGGAATACTCAAAACCTAATGTTGGTGGTCATGTGATTTCCCCTAAATCTCCCATCATTGTATGTTTTATATGTCTTGCCTGATTTTGTTTAATTATCTAATTCCTGACCGAAAAATAATATAAATAATTCCTATTCTTAGTTCATGTCATAGAATAATTTTAGGATTAAAAAATGGGTTAGTTTTTGATAAACATTGTTGAATATGTTAAAGAGTTGGGATTTTCCTTATTATGTGATTTTGGGTGAACTATTGGGGTAGTTTTTGGTCTCCCATAGTGATGCTATGCTAAAAATTAGAATGTGAGATACATAGGCTAAATTTGAGGAATCTACAATGCTTATGGAATTGTGATAATTAAAAGAGAAATGTGAATTAAACCCAAATAGTGAATTTGGATTAATTTTAGAACTATTTTCTATACGTTTTGTTAAATAATGATGTGTTTAAAATCCTTGGAAATGTTTATGATTACAGAATTACTTGGAGGACCACCTCATATTTTCCTTGATTGGCGTGGTCCTTAAAATCCATGGATGTTCCTAGGATTCCATTAAGAAATGCATGTGAATATCAGAATGTGAAGACAACTTTAGATTTAATTAAGTCCAACGTAATTTTATTCCTTAATCATGATATTTATTTTTACATATATTCATTATAGTGAATGCTAGTGGCTGACTGGACCTTATATTTGGGTAATGTCTAAACTTATTTAATTCTGTAGAATAATTTCATGGATTCCTAAGGGGTTTCACTATTGAATAATATAATATGAGTTCCCTAGATTTTTCATGACTATGTTGGATTGGAATGAATCGACCGTAAGAATTGGATTCAAATCGATCCATTCTTATTAACATCAAGGTTGGTACCTTAAGTTCAAAACTGACTAATAGGTATTATTTTTATTTTTTAGAAGGTAAAAATAATTTAATCCACAAGTATTCTTTATTGTTACTTGATCATGGTGGCCTCTATGATTCCCCTTAGAACCATATTAGGCCATTATAACTTCCCTATGATAAGTTACTATTGTTGGTTGACTTATTTATGGTTGATGTGGATTTTCTATTTGAGAATGAAATCTCAAAATGGTACCTTTTATTTCTACATAATACAATTATTCATAATAATTCAATTATATCATACATAAATTTATACATTCCATGCACAGAATGACTTTACATTCAATGATGATAGTGGTGGCCTAATGAGTTGTACTCAAACACCAATCAGGATACCATTTGGTACCCGAATGATATTTATGGAGGTATTTTTGTAAAATGTAATGTTACCTATAGATAATTTTTGATGTTATGGTTTGAATTGGTATTTGATGATGGGATCAGATAAAGATCTTGAGAATCATGGGTTTTTACTATCTTATTTTCGTAGTATTTAAATATTTTTTCTAATTACACATGACATGATATATATGTATGTGTTTGTAATCTGTATGTAACATTATCATGGTATTTCATGGGAAGTGATTTGGCAGTTTAACACCAATTTATTTTTTCTAGATGTGGTGTATATGATGTTTCATTATTTTAATTGTGTGTGACTTTGACATGGGGGTATTTTCTCTACCTTATACCACCTAAGGGTCCTCTCTACTCATTGATAGCCAACAATATATATGGAGGAACACTTGAGTCCATGTGGTGATCCAAATTGGGGTACCAGTTCAATGGCTTCTAGGTCAGGGTGTTACTCCTTATCAATCATCATAAGTATGTGATACTCCATTAGTATTAATAATTTATGGTACTCCTACACAAAATATAAACATGAGACACTCCTATAATTAACACCAACATCTTCAATACTTAGTAAAGAAAAGATAATACAGATACCCATGTTATAATCGGTCTTATGGTTTCCCTTATCAACTTGTCTATATGGATTTTATGACATCACAATAATGTAAACACACAACCCTCTACAAAGATATTATAATAAGAGGTCATAGAAATAAATAACTTATATCTATCCTTTATCATGGGGTCCTCATTCCATCTTTTAAATTTATATAATTCCCCATCATATGAAATTTTAATCATATATCCTCCATCCAAATACCATATAATATCATAACAATCAAAATAAAACCATGATAAATATTCACCATCTCAAATTTTCCATCAATAAAATTATCTACATCTATCATACCAAAACTTCCAATAAATACTGAATGGTTTTATTAGTTTAAAATTTAATCAAAATATAATTGAAAAACATTATTAGAACATAATTTTCCGAAAAAATGCATCCATATATTTGAGTTGAATAATTATTAATAAATAACTACCTCTTCACTATAAAACCTGGATCTATTTTCTTTCTCAATGTTTTTGATGAATATCACTAAGAAGTTGCCATATAAATCATTCATCTTAGGTTATATACATAATTTTATAAATCACTTGATTCTTGAGAAGGATTTATTTTAAATTTATAATTTAATAAAACCTTTTCATAAAGGCTTTATGAGAATAGAGCATCATTATAGAGAAGTTTCTATAACATAAATAACATTAACTATCTAATGCTTTTCAACTAATTTTATATCCCTAGTAGGCACTCATTGATCAAACTATATTTGTAAACATGTCACTCACATGTACTTTATTAGCTAAATCCTTCTTCATTTAATCCAATTTCCATTCCCCACATGCTTTTTTTCATATAGTTTCTTAATAGGTTCATGTATATATATATGTATATATAATGACATTAATTAAAGAGTTATACTATGAAGTTATGAAAGTGATGAAAAACATTCTTGATGAATCAATTTCATAAAAACAAGTATTTATTAATGATCTAGTAGATGAAAGTTATAACTTGAATAAAAAGATGATTAAATTGAGAAGGAATTAGATAATAAAGAATATGTACCTATAAATTTCACAAAACACATTGATCTAAAAAATTATGTATTATAATGAATTGAATTATTTTCTCTTATTGAAGAATAATTTTGAATATTTTGTTTGAGATATATAATTTTGAATTGTTTGTTAAGTAAAATACCCATGCATTGGAGGATACTCAAAAATAAATCATTGTTATTATGAATACTCAACTAGAGATCAAGGGAAAATGAGTAAAGAAACTCAAACATTCCGTGAAATTGGTGACTATGTTGTTTGAGTAAATGGTAAAAACACTTCAGATAAAACCATGCATCACAAGAGTATATGATCCTTTAAAACTAAGTGTGTTATTATAATTCAAAATGACGGTATAATGAAAGAACTTTCCGGGTTGAGAATGATTTATTATACCTATTTCTATATTTAATGGGAAAGGTAAAACCATCTTATTACCTCATAAATTTCAATGATATTTTCCATGAAATAGAAATTGAAATTGATTTAATTTTGGGGGATTCTAGATCAGAAGAATAATAGGGATCACCCCAATAGGGAACGTGAATGTGGTAATCTTCGAAAAATGAAAACATTTTATGAAAAGAATATGTTCCGTACAAAAAATAATATATGAGAAAGGAGGTGTGATTCAAGTGGTACCGCTTAGTTAGAATTGAATATTTTATTATAAAACCCCTGAAAGAAGAGTGTGTTAGGTGGTTTCACTTGGTGAAAATTTTATTGATAACATTAATATTATGGTCAAGAATTATTGTTTTCTACCATGTGCATGGATATCATTGACTTGAATTTGGTTGATTATTAACATATTAATTTATGAAAAAGTGATGTCAACATTATGTCAAAAAATTAATGGTTTTTAGAAAAAATTAAAAGCAAACAGGGTGATAAAATGAAGAATTGTGAAGAAGGGATCCCTCAATTACAATTCTAGAAAGATGGAGAAGGAAGAGGCTTAGAATTTATTTTAAATAAAGTGGAATATATATAATTTACATTAGTTTTGAATTAGTACTAAAAATAAATCCTAAGGGAGAGATTGAGTAGTGTATCTAATTGTTAACAAGGATTGTTGTATTTATTGTTTGTAATACATGTTAATGATAGTCAATTAAATTTAGAGAGAGTGTAAAAGGATCTGAAGCTTCTAATGGTTGCTCTGGACGTAAGTTATTAGGATTTTAAATGTATTTTATCCAAAAGGACATACTTCTTAATGTCAATACATTTTATGAAAGAGAACTAAGTATGGATATATTAGTACTAAAACTAAACACCAAAGGAAATAAAATAGATGAAATGTTCATGTAACCAGAATAAATACAATAAGCGGACTGAATTATATTGGTGGATAACAGTGTAAGTCATGGAGATACTTATATTTTGAAACATCAATTAAATCATACAATTATTAAACCAAGATTTAGTGGATTTCACTAAAAACAGTGATGATTGAATTTACACTATGTTCTATATGTGAAATATATGACACATGTTCTCTAAATAAAAATTAAACATGGAATGACTACATGAATTATGTGGATTTAGAATGTGGTATGATAGTATAAAAATAATTGGATTTTATAAATATTATATTCCAATGGAAGTTATCATGAACTTAAAAACAATCAAATGACATTTAAGGAAGAGGATCAAATTCAAGATCATCTGATAGACAGCTGACTAAAAATAGATGCATTAGAAGTGAATTTAAAGAGTGATATTAATTTTTGGTTATGATTGAATAGATTATCCATCATAGAAGGGGAACATTATAAGACATTAAAGGTTTTATGACGATACCAGTATATGAAATTCATTATGGAATATGAATTTAAGGCATTTTATGACCGAGTGAAAGAATAAATGAAAGTTTTGTATGTCTATATACTAATTGTGTATGACTTTGAGTTAGTATAAGGCATAGAAAATATTTTTAATTCTTTTCATCATCTATTTTATACGTCCTCAAATCCATGTAGGACATCATAGGTTGTAAATGTGGGAGATTTTTTAATACTAACTAAATCATATAAAATCAATTGAAATTTAAAGAATGTTTATTTTTATGAAAATGAAATTAGAATAAATAGATTCATGCACTATTATTTCATTTAAATAACATCAAATAGAATAATTAAATGTGAATCAAGATGAGACAATAAAAAATAAAACCAATCAAATGTAATAAAAGTGATGGATAATGTTGAAGAATGTATAAATAAGTGATAAGTGAGAATAAATATTTGATTACATCAGATGTCATATTTGGAGAAGAAGTGACTAATGTTAAACAACATGAAGATAAATGGTGTCACATAAGATTAAATTAGAGTCCATAATTAGAAGAAAAACCATAGAAAAAATCATTATAAGTTGGAATCATAGGGAAATAATTTTTTTATTGTTCTTTAGTGATGTATAAAAAACAAAAAAAATAAGTATGTTAGTTGTGGTATTAAATTTTTTATATGACAATGAAAATTAATCGAAGAAAAAATGACTATTCATGTTTCTAAAATTGTGATGATGGGAATTTGACTAGCTTAGAAGAAACAAGAAAATATTCAAAAAAATGTAAGATAAATGGATTTAAAACATCAAAATATCAAAAGTAAAGTTGGATTTCAAAGAATAAGGTTGTAAGAGGTTGATCTATAAAGAGATAAGGCCATGATCAGAATATGTAGAGTAAATTATAAAGAATTAAGTTCACTAAATGATGCTAATAGACATTTCATTGATGTGAATTCATGTTCATTAAGATGGTTTTGTGTTGGATTTTCAAATATGGTAAAGTCAAAAAATTAATTTCATAACTCTATTAATAAGTATAGAATGATTTAAAAATATAGTTCACACAATATTTTGTGGTGATATAATTTGAATTTGAGATAATAGAATATTTTTAATTTGTTCAAAATTGATGGTATACAGACTTAGATTTTAAATATTTCCAATAACATAACTTCTTGGGAAAGAGAGGTCTTAAAAAGGTGTTTAAGATAATTCATAGAATTATATTGATCACAAAGGATTTGAAGAGATATTTATAATAAGAGATGAAAAGTATGGTATTTCCATAACAGTGCTTACCATATGTATAACTGGTTTGACGAAGTGAGAATATTAATAATACAAGTTCCAAACAGTTTGAGGAATTAGATTTAAGATTACTAAAATCCTATATAGGTTGAAATGTGTACTGAGAATAAAAGAATAATTTCATATAGAATTTTAACTTCTATCAATGAGGGATTTCATAAATAACCTTTGAATTATGGTTATTTTAGAATAAATAATTCAACTATTACTATTGAGTGGAAGAATGATATTTTTAGCAGATAACGTAACCACATGCATAATATCATGCTATCATATTTTAATATAATATGTTTACTCTTGAGTTATGTATAATAACATTACCTTTTATAATAATCATGAGTAATTGTTGATGGTGCACATCAAATATCAAAAAAACATAACCTAAGATAGTGGTTTCACTAAGTTAAAGGAAGTAAAAGGTTAAGTTGAACAAAATAAATAAATTATGGTCATGCCTAATTAACCCCCCACTGAGGGTGAATTTATAATCCACTTGGTTAATACTGTATTAGTAAATATTAGCTAAAGGAATCCTTCCTCCCATGGTATATATTGGTTTTTATAAATCTACCAATTCTTGTGAAGGACATCATTCTGGACACGGTATACTAAACCTTATACTTATTTTCATAAATAAAAGTGTTCTTAATTATAATCAAGTTTCTATAGAATGAATTATATAAACTATATCATGTTTGTTAAATTATTTTATATGCTAAAAAACTAATCCTTTAAGGTTTATCATTTCATAAACATTCCCTTTTCAACATTATAAATATAAAAAATAGTAGAACTGTGAATCAAATTATGAACCATTATAAACATTCAACCAAATATGGAAAAACATTTATGGGTTTGAAGTTTTTATATTATATCATTAAAAATACTTAAATCCCCATCCAATAAAGTAATAATAGATCATAATATCTTAAATGAGAGAAATGCCATTCAACATTAGTTATAGTATAATTAATGATGTAACAACTCACATTTTTAGTATATATTTCTCTTTAAATAATTTATCAATGATTGATAGATTGACTCACATGGAAAGCCTTACTAAATTTATCCATCATATATTAATGAAAAACAATTATATGTATTAAATTTTAATATTATAATATATTCTTCTAGTTAGAGGGTATGAATAGAAGTAACCACATTAAGAAAACTATTTATAAAGGAGAATCAATTGAGTAAAGTAGTGGTAATATTACTAATGAGTCAAGGTTATCTTATCTTAGAAAAGAGATAGAATCATTAAGGTTTTCCATTAAAAAATACAATGATTAACTTAAACAAGTATTAAATGGGAAGAATAATATATTAAAGATTTTTAAGCTCATGGAAATCACTATCAGATCTATGATTTCTAAATTATAACATGTGATTGCCACAATTTCTTATCTTAATCATAGACCATACACAAAATTCTTGAGGGATTTTTTAAGTAGGAATTAAGTTAATATATAATTATTAAGGTATTTAATATTTTATATGTTCCCATTATTTGTTTTTTATTTTTTATAAAATTTAATATTAAAATAAATTTAATAGACTATACTTAATACCAGTATCCTGATTATTTCTTATTAAATAAATACCAATATTACAAAATATGAAAATAATCATTTAATGTAAAATACCGAATTTTTGAAGATATTATGTTTTTTTAGTTTAGTAAATTGAATTTATAACTATTTAATTATGGATTTAAAGAAATACTTTTATAATGTATATATAAAAAAACAATCTTTTAAAATACATTTTCATCTTAAAAATACATTTTTTCTAAAAAATATTTTATGAAATTATGAGTTTTATATTAAATGTAATTTTTATAAACATTTTACATTGAACCAAATAAAAAGGATTTAATATTTGTTATTATAATGAATAAAATAAGTAATAATTTAAATTTCATTTTAGGTATAAAAATATGTTATCAAGGTAAAAAATGCCACCTCGCTAAGGGACAAAATTATGTAAAAGTATTGAATCACGCCGTAAAAACAAAAAAAATCCCAAAAAATATCTTTAAATGAGTCGATGGGAGATTGATCAACCAATCCGCTTCTTATTTTAATTATTTCTAAAATAACTATCCACTTTCCTTGAAAATTAAATTTATTTTTATATTAGATAATAATTATTTTCCTAAAATTCACTCTTATATCTTATAAAAAACCACTTCACCATCTCACTTATCCACACATATTAAAGAGATCAACGGAGATCAGATTAAATACCACCCCAGAACACTTATCCATGTCCTATAGGTTCTAGTATCATCAAAACACCACACCTAAAAGGTATACTACAATAAAAAATGGATTTTTCCTAATCATTAATGTTAGAGCTCCTTATCTCCCTCCCATTTCTTTTTATTTTAAAAAAATAATTACACCTACTCAAAGTAAATTATAGATATCATAATAAAATTAATTAAGTATCATTATTATATAGATACATTATTATGTTAATGAAATAAGAACAATTTACCTTCCATCGATCAATTCTATAATCAAAATATTGCACATATTTTTTGTTGGTTCAATAACACCATGGATGACGTATTTCATTTTTCATCACAAAATCACATATATTCTTATAAAAAAAAATTAAAATGAATAAATATTATATGAATTAAATTACAATTATATTAATAGATTAAAATTGGTCATTATATCAATGATATTGACAGTAAGTTATCATAGTAATTTTAAACACCCAAAATGTGCATATCGAATCATCTATCATAATTTGAATACATTTTAAAAAATATATTAATATTTATATCCCATATTCTAAATTAATGACACGAACTATATAAATACACAATTCTTAATATTACCTAACTATTTGAAAATATCTTCCACCATGTTCAGCATACAGAGGAAGTTTTAGAGTAATTGAGCGAACAACTTAATGTGATCGATGAGAGAAGATGATATATAATAAATTATTGACATATGAAAATAAATGGACCATAAAATATAAAATATACTTTATAAATGTTATAAATAATTAATTTAATGATCTTAACTCTATCATTCATGAGGTTAGATATACATACCAAGGAATTCATGTCCTGGGTTAAGGGAACTTCCAAATAACCCACTTTTCCTTTAGTTTATAAATTATGTCTCCACCTCTCTTTCTATCACTAAAATCATCATGTACTTATTATAAATGTTATATATCTATTTATTACATATATAACTATTTTTTCCTTATTTTTGATTTTCATGTTTTTCAAGTTCCCTTCTTAGTATTTCATTCAAAAAAACCCCATTAAAAGAGAACATTACTATTCAATAATCATTTTCATGTTTCAAAAATTTAATTTTTATTACCTTACTTTATTTTAAAAAATAATAATATTTTATGGAAAAACATTTTCGTGTTATTATTTTCATTAATAAGGAAATAAGATCCCATCTTCTTCAGAGGCTCATTACTCGTCCCTTAAATAATCTATTCGGATGTTTATTTATATACCTATTTTCATCTTATTTCCTCATAATTCTATTCATTTGAAATTATTATTTATAAATAATTCTGATTTATTTAAATATTTACATCCATGAAACCTTTAATTACTTATTCTATTGGTAGTTATGATGATATATTCATTTGTTGTGTTTTGAGAAAAGATTATCTTAAATATCCCTCTTTTGGGTTTTTTCTAATTCTTATGACTTCTGTATGAATTATATATATTTATACCACGTATTCTTATTCATATTATGATGTAACTAATGGTCCTAGAATACAAAATCTCCCCAATTCATTGGTTAATGTTTTTATTTCAAGAGATACCATTTATGGTACAATTAAAATAACTCTAAAACACTATGTTATGTGATTTTGAAAGTGATCCTTGAATTATAATCATGATGTAATGTATTTTATTGACTCCAAATTCATATGATTTAATTATTGATAAGATTATTATATATTCATATATGTTGGAATAAGTTTTTATTTATTTATTCATGTTTTATACCATGATACTGTGGTTTCTAGCTTATTTATTGCATATAATGTGAGATAAGGTTGAAAAAGGATAAGTGACACAAAAAGTATAAAATTTAAGACTATTAAAACCATAAAAAGTATTTTTATAAAATAAAACTCAAAATATAGGACAACTAGATCCACAATCCCTAAAATATATTGTTGTTGTAAAACTATCTCGCTAAAGAAGATCTTATTTTGTATTAGTAATACTTACACCGTAAAACCATTGGGGACAAATGACCTCAAAAATTTCATTCATGATGTAAATTTCATTGATTGAAGAATCCCGAAGTCCTAAAAGATCTAATTTATGATGCAACCTCAAGAATTACACTGTAAAATAAGGTAGTATAGATAATATCATGAATAATTATGGTGTAAAAGGTTTTTACACCATAATGTGATTTTTCCTATATAACTTCTATAGTCATATCATTTAATAGCATCACTAGTTTAGTTTATTTTGCACTATTTGATTCATTATATCTCATTTTTTACTACCTTATTAACACTATAGTTTAGTTTGAAGAAACATAAATTCCACTTTTCTTATTCATTGTGTGAACAACATTCCCTTCTTCTTCCATAGTCACTTATTGATTTCTTCTACCACTAAGGATAGTTTTGTTATTTTCATTGAAATAAGCTTGTATTGCCTATTATCATTACAATTATTATTATTTATAGGTTTATTATATAAACACATTACACTAAATTTTCTTTGGAAGTCTAAACTTATTTGGTTTTTTGATGAATAATAGGAAAAACAATGCATTAATTAATTTCTAAATAAAAACATTATTAATTTATTGGATATAAATTTAGGTTCTTATTAAAAATATATTCCAATCCCTTGCATGAGAAATAATGAAATATTGCAAGGGGTGGAACGTGAACTAATTGGAATAAACGAAATGTGGACTAACAGAATTGTCTATTCTTGAATACCTCTAATTTTATGGACCAAAAATGAATTGGTGATTCTTGGATAGACTTTTTATCTAAGAAAATAATCCTTTACTTATTATATTTTCAGTAATACTGTGTGTAGGCTCCTTTAAATTGATCATGAACCCATCTTTCATCAATTTATGTCAAATTAATCTTCTTTTCTTAAAACCCAACCTTTTATAATCACATAAATAATATACTACTAGGTTACAATTTATAGGTAACCAATAGTATCCATATCATCCCTATAAGTTCGACCTCAGACATCCAATGTTCTTTATACCCTTTTAAAAGATATATTTTGATTAATATAAATTCATAATTTGATCATGATTGTGTGAAATCTATGACACAATGTGGGACAATAAATTTTTTTTATTGTTTCCATGGATTATTTGTTTTCTTCCAAAAAGTGTCCTTCATAACAAACCTAGTATTTATTTACAACCCTTCCATATCAAATTTACATTTTATAATTTTCACACATAAATTAATTTTTATACATGAATTTATTATAGTGCATGATTCGAGACACTATAACTCATTCAAGGATCCTCAAATACCAAAAACCACTCAATTTTGAAATCATAATAGAGAGGTACCTCTTTACATTCCTTCATTTAATCATAGCCAATCACAACAATCCTATTATTATCAATCACCCAAATGATCAATATGTGACAAATGAAAAACATGGATATCCACCTTTACATATAAAGCAGACCATCATAGACTATGCCTTTATGATCATTAGTGGTTCTACACTGACATTTTACCTCACATTCAAGCACATTCTTTCAAAATTAGACCCATACCCATTCTTATGATCTAGATCATGGTACATTTTTAAAAACATAATTGCTAGGACCCATATTATTACCTATTTAATTTCATCTAAAATAGTTAGATATTACAAAATAAAGGAGTCTTGTATGATTCCCTTAAGATTAGGGTATTTCTTATCTACTTGTGAAACATAGGCAAGGAATGGATGAAGAGCCAGGCTCTTGAATTCATCACAACATGAAATTAATTAACAATAATGTTCATAGATAAATATTTTCCACACAAACATACATTGAGTATTCATGATGTAATTTCAAAACATCACCTTGGAAAATGGAGAAATATCCTGGTAGGCTTAGGTTTTAGGTTAAATAATTGACATAAAAGTCCCCATATTAATAGATTTATGTATGGATATAGATTGAAAAATACTATCAGGGCTTACAACCCAATACACTGATTTTGGTAGATTCCATCACTGATAGTGGACTCATGAGTAAAACTGTAGAAGTTGAGAGAGACCTTTTGGATGTGGTTTCACATAATTATAGTCTTTGGTGTAGATATTGAGGACCAACTCAATGTTGAATACACCAACTAGAAGATACCACCATCCATGAAACATATGTTTTATCCCATTCTAAAAAGATTGAATTTTTTGTTACCTTCTCCACTACTACCACCAACATATATTTTTATAGAGATCCAATAATGAGAAATGTATGGAGGCTCACATACATACCAGAAAAATTAAGAAATAAAGGAATAACAATGATGTTATGATTTTAATTATGTTAATTACAATTAGAAACCACCATAACATCAGTTATCTTTATTTCTACAAATACCAATTCAACAAGAGAAACAAAATAACAAGGTTATTATCAATAGATAAGTGGTCAAGACCACTATGGAATCATGGACCACCAGGGTACCCACCTTAAAATCCATATCTTTGACCAGAACATCCCTTCCCATGACAACCTTTACACCTACGGATCATTAGTTTCCACCTCCTCATTAGAAAAAATTTCACCACACTACACCTACACACCCACACACTCCACCAGAATTGTTAAATCTTTAAAATATTCTTATTAATTTTTATGAATGCTGTATAGAGAAAGAATATGAAATAGATAGAGATTCAAAATTACACAGATACTCCCTATATCCATGAAAACCAAGTAGGGAATGTCCCTAAGACTCAACCAGACTTACTATGTGGTTCATTGTTTAGTAATACCAATACACACCCATGAGAGGAGACCATGGTTGTGTTTCACCATATTGAAATGGTTTCAACATTAAAAAACCTTGAAAATGTGATGAAATATGATTAATGTTGTCAAGTCATGTGCAGCATTCATCGATAAAGACAGTGAGGAGAAAACACAGAAATTTGATAAAGAAAGAAATATAGAAATAGATCCTTTATAAAAGGATCAAGTAAAAGATCAACCCATAAAATAATATGTTTATGTGACACCACCACCATACAGACCCCCTCTTCTATTTCCAATTAGAATGATGAATTTTATAAAATAGGTTTAGTAAGAGAAATTCCTAGATATGATTAATCAATAATACATCAATATCCTCTTTGATAAATCCATTTCATTGATGGCCACTTGTGCTAAAATTTTAAATGATATTCTTTCCATTAAGTGATATATGGATCTATTAGGTGTTATTTTACTAATGTAAGAATGGTCCAAAGTTTTTAGTTGAATATCTCACCATTAATGATAGATCATAGTAACTTCTTGATCCCCAAGACCATTGAAACGTGAAATTTTCTAAAATCCTTATGTGATATTATATTAAGTATAAATCTCACACCAATGAGTCTCTTTTCAAAATTGGGACTCAAATACCTAAAAATTACATCATGAGATCTTCATAACACTCAACAATATATTAAGTATCATTGGGGATTACTCAATGATAACTTTTTTAAGACATGCAAATTTATTTTCACTATTGATTTTCTAATCACTATTATGGAGAAATAATATGATGTACCCATAATTATATGAAAAAAAAATATTTCCACAAAAAAAGATTTAATCAATGTGAACCAAGGCAGAATGATCTTCAGAGTAGGGAAAGTACATGTAGTATTCGATCTAGTAAATGCCTCTAGGAAATTTGGAAACTCATTTGATTTTAAAACCATTTTTTAACAAATGAAAAAGATGATTTTATGTCTATTGAAAATTATATGCTAGTGACTTCATAGTGGGTGATGTTTTATGATAGTGGGATGGAGCAATGTTTCAACCCACTTATTATTCAATCCACACTCTAAATTAAGTCAAAATCAATTATATAACCATAGAGAAAGCTCTTATAGTTTTAGTTTTCATATTTACAAACTATTGATATAACCTCATGCTCCCTAGAGTCATGGTTTACAATGATCATGAAACATTTATATAACTTTTAAATAAAATATTTTACAAACCTATAATGATTAGGTGGATCATATTTGGTCACTAATTTAACATTATCATCAAAGAAACTAAAGGGGATAATAATGTCATTGAAAACTATTTTTATAGACTTCCACTTAGTAATATCAATAATTTCAATGAAATGAGTATTGAATATAATTTCCATGATGAGACACTCTTCAAGGATTATGTACAGGGAAAATCATGGTTCATTGATGTAAAAAAAATATATTTCCAAAAGAACCCTCTACCCCCATTTCTCTTATAAACATTGGAAGAATTTCCATTTTGATGATTTATACTATTACTTATATGAGCACTTATTTCTTAAGAATTGTGTTGATGTATTAATGAAACATTGTATTTCAATAGTGTAAATTCAATGTGTGCTAGAATTCATCCACACTTCACTAACTGTTGGTCAAAATTATCTTAGCGTACTATGTATAAGATCTTTCGTAGTGGATTATTTTATCCAAAACTACATCAAGATGCAAGAAATTTCGTACAAAGATGTGATAGGTTATAGCACACATGAACCTTTGAAAAACCTAACAGAATTTCCCAGACCCATATCCAAGAATTATAAATATTTGATATTTGTAGATTTACTTTCATGGGACCATTTCCCAATTCACATGGAATGTTTTACAACTAAGTTCAGGTGGAAAATGTATCAATCTAGGTAGATGAAGAAGCTACCCCCTTTGATACAACTAAGGCGATCAACGAATTTATAAATAAAAACGTATTTTAAAAATTTTTATTTTCAAAAGTAGATAATAGTTATCAAGGAACCCACTTCAATAATACTGTCATAAAATTGATCATTCAAAAGTTTGGTATTTATAACATTAATGACACCCCTTACAACCAAAAAAACTGGTTACAAAGTGTAATTATTCTTTTCGGTGGTGAAACAAATTTTGCAAGATACAATCACAAAAATTAGGAATTATTAGATTCTTAAACATGATAATTTACTATGGGTGTACCAAAAAACATATAAAACCCCATAAGAATAACACATTTCAGACTTTTCTACAGAAAACCCCAACATCTTCTAGTGGAATTAGAACATTATGCATACTGGGAAAACAAAAAAGTAATCCAAGATGTACAAATAACATGGAAAAATATATTATGAAATTAGATGAGAAATAGGAAATTAGAAGATATGCTCATGGGAAGGATAAAATTTATAAGGATAATAAAGATTTTGAATGACTTATGAATCATATTATGGATATTTAAACAAGGCAATAATGTTCTATTTTTTAATTCCCACCCAATATTATTACCCAAAAACAATAACATTGATGGTTGTATTTTTTGTGATGATTTCAAATTATTCTAAAAAATGAACTGTCAAAATTAAAAATGGAAATGAATCACCCTTCATTGTCAAGGGATTTTGGTTAAAAATTTACCAAGAGACATTTCTGGATAATGTGTGGTATATATTAAATTCACTTGATTTGGAGGTATGTATAGCTCTTAACATAAAAAATGGTGAAGATTGGGAGGAAACCATAGTTTTTTCAATTTAGGAAAATATTGATCAATTAGGCTTAGTAGAATAATGTTGAGAATCCACATCAAAAGAAAAAATTGAAATTACATGGTAAGAAATTCAATTTATTTCATAAAATCTCACGACCTAAAAAATTTCCTCTCTCAATTTTTATTCCATAAATACTAAATTTATGATGTAAATGACACATATAGACTATTTAACCCATTTGTATATGTTTTTTTCCACATCCTCTTTTTAATTTTATCCTCTTCTAAAGTAACATCTAACCATAAATCCTCTTTCCTCAATGCCCTCCTTCAACCTAAACTCATTCCCATCCATGTACCTAGAAAAAATAATATACTAAAAGTATGGTTCAATCAATGTGTGCTAGATTCCCTCCTTTCATGTATGTGGCTCAAGGTTTCCGGCCTCCCATAGCAAAGCGCTGAGCCTGAACAATGACTCCACTATCTCTTTCTCCTTATCCTTCACTGGTACAAAATCTAGATCCAAACCCATTGTCATATCCTTCTAGTTTGGGATTTTAATCATAATCCCACAAATCATAGGGTGTGGCTCCACATTACCATATCCATCCATACTTGTTCTTTTAGTATGAATAACATTATATTCACATTTCCCAATTGCGGGCCAAGTTGAGGACCAAAAAACGTTGGATTTTCCTATACTACACAAGATCCTCATTGAAGTGGAATTTATTATATCCCATTGGAAGATGAATCCCTCGCACATTATTGCTATGCATGATAAGATATTTTAATAGTTCTTTCTAATGTCCCTAACTACTATTGAGCTAGATGTCATCCAGGTCACCTTCTAGTTGGGAGGATAATATTTCAAGACAAAATTGGGTGAGTTTGAATTCACTTCGGGGTTTTATTCATTTAATTTTCTACCTCTCCAACAAATTAAAATTTTATTCATGATCCAAATAAAGAAAGATATTATATAGAGTTGGGCATAATTTTTTTGTGACTCGACGGGCATCCATGATCCTCCAACTGCCTAGAGAACCAAAATTAAGGGTTCCACTCTGAGGATTATTCACCATGAAAAAGAAAACACTGGGAAATAATTAAGTGACTCACATAAATCCATAATATATAATTATATTTCCTTTATAGAGACTACCATGGGGGACCTTATGGTGAACATGGATCTGTTTTTTACACAATATTACAAGAGATATTCTCAGTAAGGCATGATACTCTTATGGGATGATCTTATATCAATCACCTAGAAAGAAATATGGGTGTATATGAAATTTACTATATGCTTGAATATTTAGGTCCATTGTATTCCATATACCTCCCCATTATCCATTATATGGGGATGATTTGGAGGGTGGGTGATCACTATGATAGTGCTTTTGAGTGTGCTAATTCCACCAACAAGTACCCTTCTCTTAATGGTTCAGAAGATCCTTCTATTCTCAATAATCATCATTCCATTACTAGGCATGATGCATTAGTTTTATCCCATCCATACACTGCTCCATCAGATATATGGGTAATGTTATATATCTATAATACTTTTCTCTTGATCATTCTAAAAATCCATAGTTGATATTGTTTCATTTTTTCATCTATTTTTCCGATCCATCCAATTTCCATTCAATAAATCCACCCCCAACTACTCCATTCTCTAACCCTCACCCTACTTCAATTGGTCTATTATCTAGCTCCATTCCCACCCCATCTACCATATCACCATCTCCCACCAAATTTTATATTACTCCTAAGATCAAAAACAATTCTACTAAGTAGTATTACTTAGAGGAGTATGCTGAATAGGGTCAGGACCCTTCCCTTCCATCTACCTCTAAGGTACCTTTCATTGATCCAGATTTCAGATATAAAAACTCAGTAAATATGGATACCTCCCCTCCACTAGTCATGACTGATCCCACTTCTATCATTGTGACACATAATAAAATTTCGAGTCACCTTCCCTTTCCACAATTGCTTTTATCGATAGGGCGGTGTAGATCGGGCCACCTTGTATTCGAGATATGACTAATGATTCTACTTGTTGAAATTTTTCCAGTTCTGATTAGTTTTCCCTAGTGTATCCATCCACTATTATTCTACATTATCGGTTTATTAAGGTATTTATAGATTTTCTGTCTAGGGTTTGAATAATTTACATTATATAATAGAAGGGATATGATATTTCTTATTGAAAAATATTCTACTAAAAATTACTTTTTACTTTTGGATTCATTTTTTATGTCTGTATCATTTTATTTTTCATTCACTTATGATGTGCCTTCTAGTATAACAACCCAAACATTACATACATTGATATTAAATAAAAATTGAAGTACATTAATTAAAAAATATAATAATTCCATTATAGGAGTGTATAGGTATACTGGATTTAGAAACTTGGAAACAGAAATAACAGGTTAATAAAACATATACATTGTCTCCCACTTATTTATTTATAACTGGACTCATTTCTGACATATCTTACTTAAAACCTTTATTCATGACCTGGGTAAAATAAACAAATGAAAAGGTGAGCTAAAATACATTATAAGAAAATAAAATGGAAATATCTATCATATTCTAATCATAATACATAAGAACATAAAATTTTAAAATCATATCATGCATTTGAAATATCGTGATATCATGTAATGGGATAAATGATCATAAAAATTAATGGATATAATCCCAAAAGTCATAACCTATGCCATGATGTTTTATGGAATACATTTAATCATATACAATCATTTCCATATTATCCAAGGATCATAGCCAATTCCATCATAATGGACAAAGTCCATTGATGAAACCGTTTTACATTCTATTTCATCCCTTTATTAATGAACTAGATTTACATTCCATTCTAGTCATTTCTATATCAAGAGGTATAAATCACTACCCAATTAATTAGAGGGATATATAGGTCATACCCATCTCACAATGAAATCATTCTTACATGTTCCACAAAAATATAAATCATTCATCATAGCATAACCCAAGAAATAAAATGGTTTTCCTAAACATCATTCAGTCATAACATAGTCCATATAAAATATAATTACAACCATAATGAAATAAAATTAAATTAATACTAGGGATAAATACAAAACCCTATTTAAAGGGTGTCATCTTAGATAGAAAATAATTTTGATAAAACATTTGAACATAATTCTTGAGGAATATATCTTTTTTTTTAAAAAAAGTTTTATTTTTTTCAAAATGACACAAAATTTTAAAATAAATTAATAGAGTTTAAAATAAACTTGAAATAATGTAAATGAAGCTTCTGAGAAATAAGAATTTATGAAGAAGTAAAAATATTTTCATGCCGTATAAGTTAAAAAACATTCTTCTCACACTATTGCTGAAAAAGTAAAAAACTACCTCTAATGGAAAACTAACGAAATATTCCTTCCATACTATTCAATAAAAATTAAACAATGTGTATAAATGTTATTAAATAGTAGTATATTAATAGAAATATTATTATATATTTAGGAAACATGTACGTGAATGATATATATACCCTAGTAAATACTTACGAAAAAACAATCTCAGAGAATATTGAGATGGAAAAATTATACCTTGCCTTAGGTCCAATATCCTTTGTATGTATCTGAACCTCTTGTATAATGGTTAATGTATGTTATTAAATTATTCTAGAACCAAGTTCAAATTTATGATATAATATATGATCCTATAATATCAATTTGTATATAGTGTTTCTATATTTCCATTATTTCGGGTGTTAACTGCTTCATTCTCCCATTCATGTTTTAACATGTGAGTCATGATTGTTAGGATTAGGATGTATTTTCATCATTTCCAAAATAAAATTATCTTCATAATTATTATTTTTACTCAAAATTTGAATTTTATAATCATTCTTTAATTGTTAATGTGGAGAATGAATCTCACTGTGTCGTGCAGACGGTATGCCGTACATAAGCACAAACAACGATATCATTCCCATTGATGGTTGAATGGTATGGAATTGGATGATATATTAATTATATAGAATAATTATCTTCTTGTAATCATTATTTAAATCTATTATACTCCTCATTATACCCATTCAAATAAAGTACTGTTAAATAACAGATTACACTATGACGTGGAGACAGTAAGCCATACGTATGCACCCATGGTTATATTTTTATTCATAGGATGGATAAAAGAATGTATAAGTTGTCCCATAATTATAATATCATCTCAGAATGTAAGGATACTGGATTTATTAATATTTTCTGGAAACAAAACGAGATGTGGAAGTAGAAGATGAAAATATTGTTTGAAGAGGTGATAAAACAGTTACCTCTCTTTAGAGTAACTCATTTTGATTTGCAAAAAATCCTCAATTGGATGAATTTTGACCCATATTCAGTCATCTATGATGAATTTAAGGTTATTTGGAGAGGAAATGGGCATGTTTTGGCTGAGAAAAAGGGCATTAGAGGTGTGACTAAATTATATGTATAAGTTCCCTTTTATAAGAGAAGGGATGAGCACCTTTGGAAATACCAAAACTATTAAATTAATATAAATTATATTTTAAATTCAAATTCCTCGAAAGTGGATAATTTATAATATTAGATGATTATGGGTCTAAATCCTTTCATCCAATAATATTTAAACATGTGTTTATCTAATTTTAAAACATATCATTTTGGCTTATCCTTATTTAATCTATTGAATTTTAATTATGGTAATAACATTCTAAATATTTAATTTTTATAAAGATTTAAATACATGGTGTTAATTAACCATAATTGGACATTTTATGAAAACTTAGACCTTATTATTATAAATTTTTAATTTTTTAATATTTTTATGATTAAATATATAATTTAATAAAATATAATTTTTATAAAATATCAATGGTGTCGATTTTGTCACTATTCATTTCATTGATTTAAAATAAAATCCAAACAGAAGATATCTTTGAACAAAGATAATGAATATATTCAAAACAAGTCATAATAAACTATAACATTCATGGATAACATTAATTTATTAAAATTATATTTTGTTTAATATTTTTAAAATCATTTGTTTGATATTTATATTAATAAAATAATGTATAAGTCACTATTTTGTCATCCTAAACAGTAATTATATAATTTCATAAAATTATAAATAAATTTCTATGATATAGGTAATTCTTTAATATTTCTAGATGCTATCTGTAGTGTATATTACCTCCCTATTATCCACATATTAAAATTAAAATAATTATATAAAAGGGAAGTGTGACTTTTTTCACATTCATTAATTTTAATAAAATTAATGTCATATTCCGGGGAAAGTAGGCATTCAGTGATTCAATTTCGAAAAATATATAATAAGGGTAGAATTTATTCATCCAATAAGATTTTAAAAAGTCTTTAGGTGATTTTATTATATTAAATATACCATTAATTACCTGATTTACCTTCAACCATAGTAATAACAATAATTGCCAAAGTTACTATTCATAATGACCAAAAATAGAAGTAGCATATTAATATAATTTCATACTAAAATTTCCATATATTGAGTCCATATTTAAAAATTCAAAACAAAGAAGTTTTATTAATTAATATAAAATCAATATCACTGTCAGAATGAGATAAAGGGTTTTTAAAAGTTAAAATATTGCAAAAGATTAACATGTTTTTACATAAGAATTCAACGTAAAATTTACTAAAATGAATTACATTATATTTAATGATAAAAATATAATATATTTATTTCTTAAAACCATTAAATATTATAATTTAACCGTATAAACTATTTCAATGAAAAAAGTTGTTTTCTCTTAAAATTTAGTGTATATTACTATTCAATTAAACATGAAAGTTATCAGAAAAATACCAGAAATTAATCAAAAGTATATTTTTATATCACTATTATAAATAAAATGTTTTTTTTCATATAAAAATTATTAATATGTCAAAATATTAATTTTAAATTGGATCTCCATTAAGTGGAATAAAATTAAACTCTTAACAAATAGTTTTTATAAATATAATAGGGTTTATTCATACCTTATGACTAAAATATCCATTGGATAAATATCAAAAATATTTTTTTAAGTATAATATATATATACACATCTCATAAAATTTATTAAAAAACAAAATTCATTAAATATTACAAATATCTAATTGATTTATATTTTTTATAAATAATTCTTTGCTAATGAATTCACAATGAAATTTCATAAGTTAGTTATACATATTTCTAATAACCTAACTATTAGGATATAAAGGTAATTTTATAATAAGGGCATCTCGTAGTTCTTTAAAACTCATGATTGTGTTCAACATAAGCTAACAAATAATAAAAATTATTTAAAGAAAATACTTATTAAAAACAACTTGGTGTTACATTTAACCCCCTTTAAACGAGATTTCACCCTCTAAATTCATCACATGGAAACAAAAAATGTTGATACATCTCGCTTGGAATATCCTCATATTCCCTTGTAGCTTCATGAAAATGGTGGTCCCTCCAAAAAACATTAAACAAGTGAGTGGTCTTTTTTCGTTGAACGTATTTTCTACGATCCAATATATCTATTTGTAGTTCTTCCGAAGAACGATCATTCTCTAGTAGTATGGCATCTGAGTTTGGTACGTGTTATGGATCGGGTCATTACTTTTTCGAGAGAGATAAATTGAACACATCATTAACTTGAAATATATTTTGTGGAAGCACCAATCTATAATCTACCATCCCAACACGATCTCGAATTTCAAAATGACTGATATACCTAGGGCTCAAATTACTATTATTTCCAAATATCATTACTATCTTCCAAGGAGATATTCAAAGAAACACCTTATCACCGAATTTAAACTCTAGTTCTTTTCTTTGGTTGAAAATATTACTTTTTTTGACTCTGAGATAATTTTATGTGTTATTGAATAGATCAGACATTTTTTTTCCATTTCATCAACAGGATCCGGTCTAAAAAGAATTCATTCCCCAGCTTCATCATAGTAAGTTGGAATTCTGGACATTTTTTCAAAGAGGGATTTATAAAGAGACATCTGAATAATGGAGTGAAAGATATTTTTTGTATGAAATTAAACTAAAGGAAGGTGATTATCCCAACCACCTTATAAATATATATATTAATCTCTCTACATATCTTCCATAGTTTGAATTTCCCTCTTAGACTGACCATCTTTCTGAGGATGATAAACAGTGCTGAAGCATGACTCTGTTTCTAGAGCATGATGGAAAACTTTCTACAACATTAAGGTAAACCTTAAATCCAAATCATATATAATATAAATTGGTACTCCATGAAATCATATCAATTACTTTACAAAAAACATGGAAAGATGACCAAGAGAGAAATCCTCACTAATATCAATGAAGTGTGCCGACTTTTTAGAATGCTCAACTATAACCCACCATTGGATGTCTTGGGAAGTTTGGTGAAAAAGTACATTGTGATGTTTTCCCATTTTCATTTCTATGGGGGTAATGGTTGTAACATCCCCTTAAAATTTTTTCTCTCATCCATAACTTACTAAAAAACCAAACATCTGGAGAAATATTCGACGAGATCTCTTTCTATGACAACCCACTAGAAATACTATTTTAGGTCCCAGTACATCACTGTGCTTCTAGGGTGAATAGAGAATAATGAAAAATGAGCCTCACCAAATTGCTCCTTCTTTAATTGTGTCATGGGAGTAATACAATCCTAGTTTTTGAACCTTATTATTTCATCAAAATCAAGGTTTAAATCTGTATCATTTCTCACATTATTTTGTATCTCTACATATATCTTCTCCACCTCCTTAATATTCACTTATATAGATGGTTGAGTATTCATTAGATAAAGATAAGATTTCCCCTTCCATTAAAATTTCAAGATCTGTCCTTTGTAAATCCATACAAATTTGGTCTTTTTTAATCCTCTTCCTGGATAGGCTAGAATAGTCTTGTTGACTCAAAGCATCTAGCACCATGATCTCTTTCCTAGGGTGGTAATATATTTAGTAGTCACAATATATAATCAACTCCAACCATTATATTTGGTGAATATTCTGATCCATTAGCGTGAAAATATACATTAAACATTTATGATTAGTAGAAATATCACACCTTTCATCATAAAGATAATTACTACATAACATTAATTCAATGATCACCTCATCCAACTCTATATCATGAGTTGGGTAATTTTTATCATGGATTTTCAACTGTCGTGAGGAATAAGCTATCACCATATTATTTTTCATGATAACACATCCCAGCCCCTTCTTGGATTCATCATTATCGATCAAAAACCTTTCACCACTACAAGGTAGAGTGAGCATAGGTGCACCGGCTAACCTTCTTTTTGCCTCTTTGAAATTATCTTCACATTAATCCATGTATAGGAACTTAACTCTGTACTGAGGAGACATTGTGAGTGGGTTAGATAATCATGAAAAATCTTACACAAAACGTTGATAATATCCCGAAAAACCAAGACAACATCAGATGTCAATTAACATTTTCGGTCTCAAACTACTTTCAACAACTTCTATTTTTGATGGATCCACATATACACCATCTCTAGAGATTATGTTACACAAAAATAAAAACATATGAATCTAAAATTCACATTTGGTAAATTTTTCATAAATATTCTCTTTACTCTGATAATTTTGTTCAATTCTCAAGTGTTCTTCATGTTCTTCCTTGCTCTTAAAATGGACAATAATTTCATCTATGAAGACTACCAAAAAATGATCAAGATAGTCTCTAAATAATCTATGGATTATATCCTTGAATATAGGTAGACAATTATTTAGACCAAAAGGCATCACTACAAATTCATAGTGTCCATACCTTGTACAAAATGTCGTGTTTGGTACACCCTCTTTCTTGACTCTTAGTTAATGAAATCATGAATGAAGATCAATCTTGGAAAATTATTGAGATCTGCATAGTTGGTAGAATTAGTCATCACTACAGGGAAGAGGATATTTTTTCTTGATAGTTACCTTGTTAGGTTCTTAATAACCAAGGAAGAGTCTGATTTATCCATATTTCTTTGTAACAAAAAGAATAGGTTCTCCATAGGGAGATACACTATGGAATATAAATCCCTTATCATGATTCAATTGGATTTTCTTCTTTAATTACTATAACTCAATTAGGGCCATTGTATAAGGTGGATTTGAAATTGTCATAGAACACGGAATGTGTTCTATTGAAAACTCAACATCATGATTTGGTAGAAGACATAAAAATTCTTCCAGAATGAAATCATAAAACTCCCATAAAATGGGATTCTTCTTAAACATGAGTTTCCTGCCAACCATTTTAGATAAATAACAATATTTTACTAGAATCAAAACCCATAAGATAGATGAAATTTCTATTTGAATGTTATATTCATCCTTGCATCTATTGATGATCATTGTTTGATATGTAATTTAAAATGTGACTTCCATTCTTTTGAAATTGATTTGATCTCTGTATAGAGAATGTCAATCCATGCCAATAATAACATCAAATTACCCTAAAGGATGGATCACAAGAATTGTATGAATAATTTTCCCCCAAACATCAATTGGAGAAGAATTATAATCATTTTATGCAACTGTTTTGAAATTAAGAGTCATAAAAGATAACTCAACATCTAATAGTTGAGGTAATACGACTATACCCTTAGAGAATTATTCAAAAATAAAAGAGTGGGTGGATATAGAGTCTAATAAAACAGTTTTTTCTTTTGAGTGGATGGTAAGTGTACCTTCACAACATCATTATCATACTCCACGTTGTCGATATTGATTGCATGAGACTTTGTATTTGGCATTAAGAGTTTGTTGATGTGAATCATCATAAATATACCTTGGATTAGGGAATTGATTGGAATGATGCCTCATTGTTTTTAACATGTTGCATTGATGTATTGAAGTTTCATTTTGTGTATCCATTTCATTTCATGCATCATTAGACATCTTTTTCCAATCCCTTAGGCATTAAACTGCCTAGTGGAATTCTTTTCCCCACTTAAAACATTTACTTATCCCTTTAAGACAATTTAATTCAAGTTTGATTTCACACTTCGAGAATAAGGTAAAACTCATATTAATTTCATTGTGGTCATTAGATTTTCCTATGAATTAAATTTTTCTCTTCTTATAAAATCCATAGGACTGATGGGTTACTCTAATATCTATCTCAACCAAGACATCACATCAAATGATTTCCTCATAGCTATTAAAGTAAATTAAGGATAATTATTTTTGGAGACTTTGTTTTAAGACACTAAAAAATTATCATTTTAAATCAAATGTTAGATAATAATTCTATTAGTATACATTGTAATTCTTGTAATAATTTCTTCGTAGGTACTGACATATTTATCATCCTTTTGATTAATTTTAAGGAACCTTGTCTCTATATTTGTTTGAGAATATGGGGAAATTACAAATTGAGAAATAATTTCTTGAACTCATCCCATTACATAGACACAATTTCATCTAATTGCCTCATATTCAAGACAATATTATACCGTTTATCATCTTCAGATTCGAAATGATAGACTGCTAAGATGACATTATTATGTTTAGAACATTTTTTAACTAAGAAATTTTATTTCAGTGTTTCTGATCCATTTTCAATCCACTAATTAATTAGAAGACCCCTGAATAAAGGTGGACTCTACCTCATTATGGTCTAAATAGAATGTTTCTCCACGCTTTTATAATTCAGATGTCCAGCATGATTCATAGCTCGAGAATGTTGTGTGAAAATGGATACAATATTTTTTATTCTATCTACCATAACATTTGTTTTCCCAAGGGGGCGAACATTGCATTTACATTCACATTAAGCATTAACACGGTTCTGGCAAGTTCTAGCCATTGACTAAAATCAAGATGAATAGTACATGAAACACTAATCATAATGAAAAAACCACATAATCAAGAATAAATTTTCATTTTAGGACACATTAGGTTTTACCCTACGTTATTCATGGTCATCTATAAAACACTAGGATTGTAACGTATATTTAGACATTTCCTTAGGGTTCTTACTAAGGATAAATCATCCTTATTTCAAAAGGTAAACTATAAGCTCCATATAATACGAACTATAATACCCCATACATTACATATATTCAAATTACATCAAAATTGATGTACATTCATTAAAATATATAATAATTCCTTGATAGGACCGCATATGTATAGTGCCTTTATAAACTGGGAAACATAAACCAATAGTTGATAACGCATCTACATTATCTTGCACTTATTTCTTAATTGATAGATTAATTTCTAACATTTCATAATTAATACCCTTATTCATGGCCTGGGAAAAAGAAACATATGAATAGGGGAGCTCAAATAGTTTAAAAGTGTATAAAAGGGAAATGTCAATCATATCCTATTCATAAGACAAAATAACATAACATTTTAAAATATAATCTTGTATACGAAATATCAAGATATCATTTCATTTGTTATAAGCTCATATGATTTATAGGATGTATTCCCAAAATTCAAAAAATAAGACATGGTGTTTTGGGGAATACATGTAATCATAGAAAATATTTTCCGTATTAGCCAATGCTTATAGAAATGACCATCATAGTGGAAAAACTCAATTACTGAATCAGGATTACATGTTGTAAAACCCTATATTACTGAACTATATTTACTTTCCATCACATTAATGTCTATATCTTTAGATGTAAATAGTTACCCTATGAATTAGATAGAGAAATAAGTCCCACCCATCTCATATTTAAACCATTCTTACATGTGCCAAAAAATTTAAATCAATTTTCATAGCATAACCCAAGAAATTAAACGGGTTTCTTAAACATCAATCCATCATAACAAAATCCCTATACAATATCATTCCATAATTAACATGAAAAAATCATACTAATAATAGGTATAAAAACATAAACCTATTTATAGAGTGTTATCTTATATGGATACTAATTTTGATAAAACACTGGAACATAATTTTTGATGATAATACCTTTTCTTCATCAAAAAAAATTATTTCCTCAAAATGCCAAGTAATATTAAAAGAAATAAACTTAGTTGAAAATAAAATTGAAATCATTTAAATAATGCATCATGGAAATAAGGTGTTATGAATATGTAAAAATCCATTCATTCCTTATAAGTTTAAAAACATTCTTCTCATACACTTTTTGGGAATAGTAAAAAAGTACATCCTATGGAAAAAAAGAATGATTCCTTCCATACCATTTAATAAAAATTCACCAATAGGTTAAAATGAAATTAAAAATAGTATAATAATATATATATCATTATATATTTATGTTACATGGACATTATTGATAAATATACACTAGTAAATACTTATGAATAAATAATCTTGAAAAATAATGATATTCCAAAATTATCCCTTACCTTAGATCTGAAATCCTTTGTATGTATCTGAACATCCTATATAATGGTTAACGTATGTTATTAAATTATAACGGAACCATATTCATATTTATCATATCATATATGATCCTATTATATCATTTGGTTAATAGTGTCTCTATATTGCCAATATTTTGGGTTATAACTACGTCATTTTCCCATTCCTGTTTTGCCATATAGGTCATGATTGTTATTCTTAAGATGTATTTTTTTTATGTAAAAAATTAAATAAAGAAAATAATTATCATTTTTACTCATAATATAAATTTTATTACCATTCATGAATTGTTAATGTGGAGAATAAATCTCACTGTATCATGGAGATGGTGGGTTATACAAACGCAAGAGCGACAATATCATTCCATTTGATGGTTAAATTATATGGAATTGGATTGTATATTAATTATACATAATAATTATCATGTTATATAAATTATTTAAATCTATCATACCATTATTATACCCATCCAAATAATGTATTCTTGGATAACAGATTACACTATAGTGTGGAGAAGGAAAGCTGTACGCACACACTCATGGTGATATTATTATTATTTGGATGGATGAAAGAAGTTATAAGGTTGTTAAATAATTATAATGAAATATAATAATGTATAAGAAAATGTATTTGTTAATTTTTGTGGGAAAATCATAAGAATAGTAAGTAAAACAATGAAATAATTTTGAATGAGTTGATAAAACAATTTTCTCTCCATTGAGTATCTTCTTTTGATTTGCACAAAAGGCCTCCTTACGTTGGATTTCAACTGAAAGTGTGGACTAAATAACGATGTGAGAGAAGTTTGGATAGTAAATGGCCTGGTGTTGGCTGATAAAAATGGCTTTAGGGGAGTGATTAAAATAGAATTACAGGTTTCCTTCTATAAGAGAGGGGATGGGCACCTTATAAAATATCAAAACTATTAAAATAATATAAAATAATTTTTGAATTGAAATGCATAAAAACAGGATTACTTCAAAGATTATGTGGGTATAAATCCTATCAAAAAATAATATTTATACATTTTTGGATTTTATTTTAAACCTTTTCATTTAGATTTATCCATATTTAATCTATTTTATTTTAATTGTTGTTATATCATTTTAAATGATTAATGGTTATAAATATTTACTTATATGGTGTTAATTAACAATAAATGGCTAGTTAATGACTTTTTAGACCTTACAATTATCAATTTGTAGTTTTTTAATATTTTTAGGTTTTCAAAATATCTAATAAATTGTTACTTTTGTAAAATATCAGTAATGTCAATTTTGACACTATTCATTTCATTGATTTTAAATAATATCCACAATGAAAATAAATTTGAAAAAATTAATATACTCTAAAAAATGTCATTATTACGTATAAATGGCTTGCAGAATATTAATTGATTCAAATTACATTTATTTTAATATTTTTAAAATCATTAATTGGATATTTCTATTAATAAAATAATTTCTACATCACTATTGTGTCATCGTTAATGGTAATTATTTAATTAAAAAAATAATAAATATTTTTATATGATGTAGAAAATTATTTTATATTTTCATAGACTCTAGTTAGTCGATATTATCTCATAGTTATCTATTTATTAAAATTAATATACTTATATAAAAAGAAGGTGTGACATTTTTTCTCATTCATGAATTTTAATAAAATTAATTTCATATTCATGGGAAACTGGACACTATGTGATTAAATTTCAAAAAATATATGATATGAGATGTATTTGTTAATTACATAGGTTTTTTAGCTATGTTAAGGTAATTTGATAATATTACTTTTACCTTTAATTATGTGATTTATCTTCAACCATGGTTATTAAAATTATTACCAAAGTTATTTTTCATAATGAAAAAAATAAAAGTATAATTTTGACATAATTTGGACCTACTAATTCCAAATATGGATTCTATTTTTATTAAATAAAAAAAATATTTTAAGTATTTAATTAAAAATAAATATTGTTTTCAGAATAAGAGAACGAGTTTTTAATAGATAAAACAATACAAAAGATTAAAATGTTTTTACATATGAATTCATTTTAAAATAAATGATAAAAATATAAATTATATTGAATGATAAAAATATATTCTATTTATTCTTTAAAACCATTCGATATTATAATTTTACAATATAAATTATTTTAATGTAAAAACATGTTCTCTTAATTTTTTTGTATTTTTACTATTTATCAAACTTGAATGTTATCAAAGAAATATCATAAATTCATCAAAAGTAAATTTTTATACCCTACATAAAAATAAAATGTTTATTTTGCTGTATAAAAAAATATTAATGCGTCAAAATATTAAATTTAATGGGGCACACAACTTAACGGTGTAAAATTACCCTTAAAATAGGTTTTTATACATCAATTAAGGTTTATTCATAACCTATGACAAAAATTTACATTGGATGAATATCAAAAAAAATTACATAAGTATATAATATATATATCTCATTAATTTCATTAACAAATTTTTTTTCACTCAATAATACAAATATCTAATTGATTTATATTTTTAAGAAATAATTGATAGCCCTTGAATTCGCAATGCATTCTCAAAAGTCAGTTCTAGTTACTCCTGATAACCCAAAGGCTATGATCTAATGATAATTTTATACTAAGGTAATATAACAGTTCATTTAAACTCACGATTATGTGAAACACAAACTACTGAAGAATAAAAATTATTTAAATAAATTATTTATTAAAAAAAATCGGGTGTTATAGCTATCCTACCATATGGAATTTCTAATGGGGAGTTTATTCATTCCATCGTGATATAGTGAAAACCATAAGAGATACAACCAAAACATGTTACGATACTCAAATTACCACACAATAAGTTTTTTAGGCCATGTTTGAGGGTTTGAATCCTCCCAAGAATCCATTATAGCAATAGAAAAATTCCAATAGTTCCCACAAGTAGTTGAGGATAGTTGAGTCCATGGATTTCTCTAATTAATCTTAGTCCATCCATCTTAATTATAATTTCATTATGAGAACTTTATGGGAGGTAACCCATATTTTTTATCTTTTGGTTTTTAGTTGAGTTTTTGTGGGTATTTTGTTTTCTTTTTCTTTTATTTTTTATTTAGTAGTTCTTTAGGTTGTATTTTATCCATTCACTTTTATATCATCTAGTTTCTACTATTCACTGCCATGTTAACGTGCCCATTTACTCCTTGAATTTTGGTTATATCCAGTGAATTTATCAATTATCTATTGCATGCATGTTTTTGTTATAAAATTATTTTAGGTAGCTCAGTTTCACAATGAAATCTTGTATTTTCACACATGAAATCAAAAAAATATAGGGTGAAATTAATTGCTTGCAGTGATTTCATTATTTCCATTTTAAAAAAATTTTATGATGTCATTACTATATCTCCCACATAAATTCTGAAAATAGAATGGGAACTATTTTATCCTAAGTGTGGGGGGAATTATAGAGCTATATTACATATACAGTTAGATTATATTCTGTTCTCATTAGTATAAGAGATATTTTTCTTTAGGATAATTCTTCAACCTGAAATTTCATTACACCCATGTAAATTAACGATTTTTTTATTGAAAATGTCAATATCTATTGATTATTCCTACATAGAATTTTAGCTGGATTTCTTAGTTGAGTAATTTTATTATTAATCTAAATTTAAAAAAAAAATGTTTACATAGTAATGGTTCTTATTCCCAATGTTATTTCCCCTATTATATGTCTTAATACTCTTATTTGGATTTGGGACTTACTTTTTCCCATTATTTTCTGTTCATTTTTATTGATAACTACATGTGTCATATAATCCAATCAGAAAATGCATTATAATATTTTCAAGGATTTCAATAAACAAATACACTAATAAAATGACTGAGGCAATTTGATTATTGATCCATATTTTCTAAGACCCACCAGAATATTTTTGGTTTTTAAGCTTATACAATACATGGATGACCTTGACATGATTGAGCCAAGTTATATGCTCATGTTATTCCTTCTTACGCTACACTTCTCTATGATTTCATGATTGTTACTTGAATATTTATAGGGGAATAGTCATTTATACTTGATATGGGGCTCCTATTAATGAAGATATGTGAAGTAAAATTTTATCCTAACCTATTGGATGTGTTCCATGGTTACTTCAGATGTATATTCATGAATATCTTGTTTCTAATTTTTTATGGATTTTTTATTTGGTGTGTAAAAAATCTCCATTGCGAGACCGGTGAATCACATAGTAGATTATTGTGGTTAGTTGGTGTATGTGATATCTTTCCTAAACATGAATTTTAATAAAAATAAAGAGAAAAAGAAGTATCATGATACTTTCATCATTCTTTTATGGCACATCTATGGACCGATGTTGAGCTTTTAGCAGTGTGGAGATTCATCTTTCTAAATGAGGTTCTTTATTACACAATACCTGACTATCATCTATTTATTTTAGAGTCTACTGTCATTTTTTAGTACTATTTTTATCATTTACCCACATATTTTTATCCTTAGATTCATTTAAAAATTATTAAAATTCCGTCATGTTTGATTGTGTTGTTTTTTATGTAGTGGAGATGTTATAACTTAAGAAATACTATAGTTTGGAACATGTAATTTGGGTAGGATCATAACTCCAATTTATTTTTACGATTAGTGATTAGAGAAAACTCATGTTGTGGTAAATTAAAAAGTAGTTATAACTATATAATGAATAATTTAAATTATTTGATTAATTTATGTAAGGATTTGAAAAATGAAATTGAAAATGATCCATGATTGATTTTCTTTGCATGGTGATTTTAGAGGTTGAAAATTTTTCTCTAACACTTTTTGTATTCTCAAGGTTATACTGCACATTTACTATTTAAATTTTATTCCTTCTGAACCCTTCTTGTGATTATTTTTACATAAGGAAAGGAAATTGTAAATGTGTTGGGGGTTTTGAAAAGATTAATATATATATATATATGGGAATAATTTTTAGGATTTATTCATGTTTTATACCATGATACAATGGTTTTTGTCTTAGTTATTGTAGATAATGCTAGTTTTGTTTAAAAAAGTATAATTTCTAAAATATTTTGTAATTTCAATCTATTTAAGCTTTAAAAATATGTTTATATTGTGAATCCATCTAGATAGGACAACCAGAGTCCCCCCACAAAAAAATAAATTCATGTCGTAAAACCGTCGTGATGAAGAATATCTTATAGTGCAAAAGCAATACTTACATTAAAAACCATCAAAGATCGAAGACCCAAATAAAATAAATCTTAAATATATAATGTAGAAGAATTCAAAAGATTTAAAAGTTTTAATTTACCAGGTAACGTTAATAATAATAGTATAAAAGTACATGGAAGATAGAATACCATCAAGACTTATGGTGTCAATGGTGTTTACATCATAATGTTGTTTTTCTTATAGAATTTATAGTCATTTGATGATTTATGAGCTTCAGAGATTTAATTTCTTCTATGTTCATTCATTAATTATATATCATTATTCACTACATTCTTCCCATTATAGTTCTTTTTAATGAAATCACAATTCTCTTTTACTACTTCAACCTGCGAACATGTTTTAGTTCTCCTTCAACATCAAATTGATTATTTATTCTACCACCGGGGATTGTTTTCATATTTATATTAATATAAACTTCCATTATGTTCTTTTATTATCATTTCAATGATTATTTTTTGAACTATGTTAGTTATCTACATGATTACCTTTTACATGTGTTTCTAAACTGCTTAGGTATAGGGATTGAAATATGGGTAAAATTTTATTGATGAATTTATAATTCAAAACCTATGAAATTTATTGTCTATGAATATAAATTGATAATAAAATCATATTCCATTCCATTAAATGAGCCAGAATAAGAGATTAAAGGGGATGTACCCCAACATATTTGGAATAAATCAATCTGGTACTAATAGTTTTATCTAATTATAGATTTTTTTGTTTTACCTAATTCATTTTGTCGGGAAACCACATATTGACTAATTATGTTTCTCTAATATGGGTAGATCCAATTTATTGGGAATATTTATATTAATGGTTTTTGAATAGATACATGGAATAATACAATAGACCTTCCCTTAATAGATTTAGGGTTATTGTCTTTGTAGGATCCCCAAAGTTGATATCGACCACTTTTTTTATCAATTGAAGTTATTTTAATCTATATAGTGTATAACCCAAAATTTTAGAATCAGGTGAGGAATCCATTTCTAGGTTCTTACTACATGGTCACCAACCTTATCCATCAATTCCATTTGGTTTCGAACCCAAACATCCACTATTTTGTTTACTTTCGTAGTAGTGATTTTTGGGTTAATAGAAAATTTAAATTTTGTCATTCTCATGAATTGTCAATGACACTGCATGTGATAGTCAATGATCCTATAATACTTAATAATTTATTCCCTGATCCCAGTCATTATTATCTTTTATGATATCATATTTTGCCTCTTATATATTATATTTTTATCCTTTTCATGTTTTCCCCTTACCAGGCATTGTATTTCACTATTTTCTTTATATATGTCCCTGTGTTATCCATTTCTATTATAAAACATCAAAGATATTTAGACGAACATTATAAAGATTATAATTAATTTAAAGTATATTATATCTATTTTGATATATAATTTATCAAATCTCTTAAATACCCCATGCTACTATACTTATTGGTTGTGTTTTATGGAAGTTTTGTCAAAAATAATGTAATAATGTTTGTATGAGATACAAGTTTATATACATGCATTACGAGGTATAAAACTGTTATGTGTTATAATTTTTATGTTAAAGTTTACAATATAATAAAACAAAAAATGTATTATACCACCACACATTGGTTGAGATTTAGTTTATATTTTTATTAATCTCAAACATAAATCAAATATTCAAACAAATAGTATAATTTTACATTATGTCACATAATATATAATAACATATGATAGTATATCCAGAACTCAATTTTGATATCTTCTAAATCTCCTATTGAAAAAAATTATTCATTTTCACTACATGTCATAAAATATATTTCTAGTAATTTTTATCAAATATATACTCAAAAAAAATTTCGAAGATGGAGGGGTAGTATTTTTCCCTAACTATGTTTTTTTAATATATTTCCATCAAAACAAATAGGGATGTAAAAACCCATAAATTTTGAGGAAATTTTTTTTCTTAGTTTTCTTTGGAATTTTACAAGAACACAGTTTCTGACGGCACGTGATTTCGAGGCTCGGTGTGCCTGAAATCATTTTCCGAAGTTTGGCTCAGGTACGTTCAGTGAATGAACGAGCGGGTTTTTTTTCTAACTTTTGAACCGGTGCTCGGAATTGAATTTCGAGGGCACCGATTGAATCTCAATGCTGGTACTTGCTTAGAAACACCTCTTTCGGAGTTGCGTTTTCTCGGATGTGGTTTTTAATTTTTAGGGTTAAGTGATGAAAATATAATAATGTGGTGCGACAACATTATTTTTTTTCACTTAAAGCCACTAAAAGCCACTTAAAATCCACTTCAGCTGAGTTGAAGTGGATAGGGTGGAACCCAAAATATCCTACCCTCTTTGTAGGATATTTGTGAGGTGGGGCCCGCACGAGCCCCACTGTTTCTTTTCCTCTAAGTAACACACCCGCGAAAACCCCTTTTAAATGAAAGTCAACTGACACGTTTCCTAAATTCTTAACGCCCCTATTAATTGGGTGGTTAATTCGATGCAATTAATTCTATGAATTAATTTGTTCATTACTTATCTTTGAAATCAATTGTTCGCATGAGATTAAAAAATAAGAACAACACTTTTGTTTTGAGGGGTGTCTTGTTTTGAGGATTTGGAGAAATCTCCGAAGCTAGAACAACTCCGAACCCACCGCCCTTTTTATTTGTTATGCGCGGATTGGCGGGCGACGACAAACGGGGCCGCAAGTTAATTTTGATGGCTTTGCAGTGAAGAATGAGTCCCAGGATGAGCACTGGAAAAGCCCACGTGCAAATCGGAAAACCAGAGCGCGTTCGGTGGTCCGCGGAAGCCCCCGCCGGCGCACCACCCCAGCACGGCGGCCGGAGGCGGCGGCCGACCGCCAGGATGCAGCGGCTCCCGGCGCGCCGCCAGGAAGACCCACCGTGGATGAAGCCGTGGCGGCGCTGGCCGTTCCAATGGCCGCGCGGGATGATGGAGGAGGGACGCAACCTTTCCGCTTCCGTTGGTGAAAGGCGGCCCCCCACGCGGGGCCGCAGAACCATCAAGGGGGCGGCGCCCCCTTGCACCCGCTCAGCCGTTACGGCCGAGCCGCCAGGAGACCGGGCCGCGCCTACGCCGGCCGGGCCGGGTCGCGCCCAGGCCTGGCCTGGCCACCTGGGCTGGACCGGGCCACGACGGACGGGTCGGACCCAGACCCGGGTCCGGTCAACCCAGTTCGGGCCGACCCAGGGGGGGTTGGGCCGGGTCGGTCCGGGCCAAGACCCCCCGTTTTCAGACCTTTTCGGACTTTTGACAGTATCATGAGCTAGAGGCCTCCGATAGACGCGCCTTCAGTGGTGATGCGATTATTGGATCGAGTCGGTCGTTCTGGTATATCACACTCGAGGTTTCGGAATACTTTGGGTTCGGCCGGGTTGGTTCGTACACGAAACCAACAAGGCCTTCAGAGAGGAAACACTCATATCTTGAGCTTCAGACGTCTGATTGATGTACCGTCAACATTTATGGATTCCTCTAAGTGAGACGGATCTTTGGGCTTACTCCGCCCAAGGTTTGGACGCAGGTGGAGTACGGTCGGGTTGGTTTTGACGTAAAAACCAACCGGGCCCCTGGGATGAAAAAGCTAATAACTCTCAGACCGGTTGTCTGATTGACACGCCGTCTGCGATGTTGAGTTCCTGTTGACGATACAGAACATTTGTATACATCAACTCTGGACTATGTGTTAGATGATGTATCAGCCTCTCAGCTCGGGGAGCGGACCCTCCCGAACGAGCTTGCTATGTATGGGAACCCTATAGCTGGCTGCGACTGCAACTATGACGGCGACGACTGTACAGAGATCCTCAGTGGATTCGACGACAATGACTACAGCACTCATTGATCCTTTATGGGTCAGTTCTACCAATCCTGTGTGGTTCTGATCCTGTGTGGGTCAGCGCTCAGCGGTCCTGTGTGGTCCAGCTCCTACAGATCCTCTGTGGGTCCGATCCTGTGTGGGTCATTGTGGGGGTTAGTTACCTATCAATCCTGTGTGGGTCTGATCCTGTGTGGGTCATTGTGGGGGTTAGTTACATATCGATCCTTTTTGGGTCAGATCCTTTTTGGGTCATTGCGGGGGTTAGTACATAACGATCCTTTGTGGGTCCGATGGCTTAGATGATTCAGTGGTAATTTCTGATCATCTCTATCGTCATACAAAGAAGTATAACTATGTGAGCTGAATCCTGTTTTACATTCCTGTGTGGACTGGGTTGTACTTGAGCTCGGATGTTGGAGCCTAGCGAGAATTGATGACTTCGGTATATGTATGGGAATATACCTAAGCAGTGTTAGATGTTACTTCGGGATTTTATCTTTCCTTTGTGGACTATCCTTTGTGGATTCTGGGAGACCTTCAGGGGTCTCGGGGTCCCTACTGAGTAGCTTATACTCACCCCTGCAAGGGCTATTACCGCACTACGTTGTGTTGGTTGCAGACGGAAGACAACGTTGATCATGGTGGAGGCTTGCGGAGCAGGACGGTACCTAGAGGTGGACCACTGGGCGGGACATACTCGGAGCGGTCGACTAGACCCGAGGAGCAGTGGAGGATTTCTGTACCCACCCTTCAAGTGGGATTTCCAGTGGACAGCTCGACGTTGCGACTTTCCTTTTCAGTTGATGTTTTCCCTATCCAGTTATACTTTACTTTCAGTTTGGGTTTGTATACTAGCCCTCGTACTTTTCCGCACTTACTGTTGTACCAGTTTTTACTTAGTGATTACTTCTCCCTACTTGCTCTGTGGTGTTTTTGGTTTACCTTACAAAGGAAATGCCTTCCCTTTTACCGGTATTTATGCCTTGGTGCTAGTCGCCAGCCCCTGGCCTATGGAAGGCGGGCTTGGGGTAGTCACGACACGGGCCCCGAGGACGGGTCGTGACAAATTGGTATCAGAGGAGTTCGGTTCTACCACAGAAAGTTGGACTCTGATATTTTTCTATGTGAAGCAGTAGTGTTAAGCGTATTGGGTGTGTTATCAGTCTAGGGAGCCCAGTGTTGGTGAGGCAGCCGACGTATCTGTACATGAGGACCCTGACTTCTGATTTCTGACTTAATGCACGAAAACATTGATTGCATTTGTGTTTCAAGTTTTCATTGTGATTACTTTATGTCAGCTCACCAGGTATACTGTTCTGACCGTGGCACACCTGTTTCTTTTCAGGATGGCCCCATGACGGCAGCCAGCTAGGGTTCTGAGAGTTGAGTGTGACGACAGCCCACCGAGTGATGAGGTCTCGCTAGAGGGCCCTTTGACAGCCGAGGCATCGAGGGTACCACTACCCGCCGAGCCACCGATGCTTCTATCCCCAGCCGCTGACGATGCATGTCGCCTTGGAGTTCTGCATGAGTTTTAGTGCCAGTGACCGCCTAGGTTCTGTGGGGAGACGGACCGCCTGGCAGCCGAGAACTGGCTGGAGGCAGTTGTACGAGTTTTCTGGTTAGTGAGGACACAAGCAGACCTCATGGTGATCCTCGCGATGAGCCTACTGCACATGGAAGCAGGGCGATGGTGGATCTTGATGCTCCAGGTGCACCATGAGGCATCTCTTCTCTGGAAAGACTTTGAGGGCCTCTTCCTCTCAGAGTTCGTCCTTACCACCCTCCATGCGGTGCGCATCCAGGAGCTTCTTCAACTGCGACAGGGAAGCTTGACGGTCGCCCAGTACTCGACGAGATTTACCGATCTCTCGCGTTACTTGACAGACGTGGTACGAGACCCATTCTTCCAGGACTGGCACTTTGAGCAGGAATTGAGACATGAGATTAGGGCATTGATGATATCCCTCAGCATTCTGACATAGGCAGGAGTACTGGAGCGAGACCTTTTGATCGAGAGCTTCCTTGCTGAGCCTTCATCAGCAGCGAGACCTATCGCGGGGCGGCACGTAGCAGAGTCTTCTGCAGCAGGTAGTTGACGGATGACTCAGGGGTCCAGGCAGACCAGACCCTCACACAGACGACCTCAGGACACTGGCTCAGCAGTGCGGGGAACACATCGTGGAGCCAGTCTTTCGAGAGGCAGGCAGAGCTACACATGTGGCGGGCAGGGCCACATGGCTCGTGACTACCCGACCCACCGTGCTGAGAAGAAGCAGACGGTTGAGGGGCCACCCAGGAAGAGGCAGAGGGTTGACCATGGTGGTCCGCAGGGAGGAGGTGGACGAGGAAGAGGAGCTGGCCGAGAAGTAGGTGGTGGGCGACGCTTTGAGGCTCTACCACCACTACCACCAGGAGATCCACCCCAGCCATAGGGAGCTGGCGGGCAGAAACAGGCACAGCTCCAGGCAGCGGAGGCCTACGACCAAGGCATGCCCAAGATGATTAGAGGTACTATCTGTGTCTATTCCACCCTTTATGCAGTTATAATAGACATAGGAGCGAGTCACTCTTTCATAGCCGCTGCCCTTGTTCAGAGCTCTCAGATTCCGACAGAGCCGTTGGCACGATCCTTACGGCTAGAGACTCCTACGGGAGGAGACTTGATGATTACGCACTGGTGCCGGCAGTGTGAGCTTACTCTAGGATGTGAAGGCTTCGGCTGGGATCTTCTTGTAGTGGCGTCGAGGCCTTACGACGTCATCTTGGGCATGGATTGGTTATCTACTTTCCATGCTCATATCGACTGTATTAGGCGCAAGGTGCGATGTGTACACACCGGCGGGAGCAGGTTCACCATCATTGGCGTGAAGGGAGCCTTCGAAGCACATGATGGACTCTTGCAGATGAGAGGACATTCCATCACTCATAATTTGGCTAGCCTCATCCTAGGAGACGTTAACGTGCGGAGTCCTAGTTTTCCTGCAGTGGTGGATTAGTATGCGGAAGTCTTTCCCGACGACGTTCCAGGACTACCTCCTCGCAGAGAGGTAGACTTTCATATTGAACTGTACCACGGGACAACCCCGATATCGACTCCAGCATATCGGATGGCCCCCACTGAGCTTTGAGTGCTACGGGTACAATTGGAGGACTTGCAGGGCAAGGGATTCATCCGACCTAGTGTTTCACCCTGGGCTTCCCCGATATTGTTCTCCAAGAAGGCGGACGGGAGCTTCCGATTTTGTGTCGACTATCGTCGCCTAAACCAGGTGATGGTGAGGAACAAGTATCTGCTACTAATGATTTATGACCTCTTCGATCAGCTCTAGGGAGCACAATGATTCTCGAAGATAGACCTCTGGTCAGGCTATCATCAGCTCAGAGTTCGGGACGAGGACGTGCAGAAGACGGCCTTCAGATGTCGGTATGGCCACTATGAGTTCTTGGTTATGCCTTTCAGCATGACCAATGCTCTGGAAATGTTCATGGGCCTCATGAAAAGTATCTTTTAGCCATACCTCGATTGATTTGTCATAGTCTTCATCGACGACATTTTGATTTACTCGATAACTGAGGAGGAGCACGCCTACCACTTGCGAGTTGTACTGGACACACTCTGAGAGCACCGGCTTTATGGAAAGCTGTCAAAGTGTTAGTTCTGGTTACGTGAGGTCCACTTCTTGGGGCACATCATCTCTAAGGCGGGAGTTGTAGTGGATCCTGCGAAGATCGAGGCAGTGCTAGCTTGGGAGCCACCTAGGAGCGTGACAGAGGGGAGGAGTTTCTTGGGACTAGCTAGATACTATCGGAGATTTGTGCCAAACTTCTCCAGAGATGCGGCACCACTCTCAGCTTTGACGAAGATGGGGAAACCCTTTGTGTGGTCAGACAGAAGTCAGCAGAGCTTCCAAGAGCTGAGACAGAGATTGAACAGCGCCCCTATCTTGAGGTTGCCTGAGGAGGGAGTAGGGTACGTAGTCTACTGCGGTGCATCAGGGACCAGACTCAGATGTGTCCTGATTAAGGAGCGGGCGGTGATCGCCTATGGATCACGTCAGTTGAGGCTGCATGAGCAGAACTACGCTACCCATGACCTAGAGTTAGCAGCAGTGGTCTTCGCTCTGAAGACATGGCGACACTATCTGATGGGCGAGCACTTTACAGTCTTTTTGGACCATCGGAGTCTCAGGTATATCTTCTATCAAATAGACCTGGACCTGAGCCAGCAAAGATGGCTCGAGTTCCTCCTGGACTATGACTTAGATAGTCTATACTCCTGGGAAGGGGAACATGGTAGCGGATTCTCTCAACAGGAGGACGGGCATTCAGCTACTCGTGGAGGTGACAGAGCAGCTAGCTACTTTGCGGATATCCTTCATTTATAGAGATGGCGCAACCTTCATTCAGTCTCTCACAGTCTCTCCTCTACTACTACAGCGGGTCAGAGAGGCACATCATGGGGACGCTGACTATGAGACGCGGCGTGCACAGATATCCTCAGGACAGGCACCTGATGGTTTCTCCTTTGTAGCAGAGCACGACATCCTTTTCAGAAGATGTACCTTAGTATCTGTCGCTTTACGAGAGGAGGTGCTGAGAGAGTTTCACACTTCTCCTTTGGCAGTACATCCTGGAGTGGCGAAGATGTACTAGGACCTCAGACAACAGCACTGGTGGCCGGGCAAGAAGAAGGCTGTGGCAGAGTTCGTTTCTCGATGCCTCACCTGCCAGCAGGTGAAGGCAGAGCATCAGGTACCAGCAGGCTTGGTACAGCCCTTGGAGGTCTCTGAGTGGAAGTGGGACGGGAAATCTATGGACTTCGTGACTCTACTTCCACGCACTTCCAAAGGTCAAGACTCCATTTGGGTGATTGTCGACCGACTCACCAAGTCGGCTCACTTCTTACCCATCAAAGAGCAGGGCTCAGTGGAGAGCATGGGACGTCACTACGTTCAGGAGATTGTACGGCATCACGGTGTGCCCTCATCTATCATCTTCGATTGAGATGCTCGCTTTACATCCAGGCTTTGGAATGGGTTGTAGGAGGCGTTCGGGACGCAGATACGTTTGAGCACCGCCTTTCACCCTCAGACGGATGGTCATATAGAGAGGAACGTTTAGATTCTCGAGGACATGCTCCGTGCATGTGTCCTCGACTTTGGTCACAGCTGGGAGGACCACCTACCCTTGGTGGAGTTTGTGTACAACAATAACTACCACTCCACCATCGGGATGGACCTATACAAGGCATTATACGGCAGACCTTGAAGATCTCCTTTGTGCTAGACAGACCCTGGGGAGTCAGCACTTGTGGGACCAGAGATGGTCCGGGCCATGACAGAGAAGGTCCAGGTCATCCAGGAGCAGATAGAAACAGCTCAGAGCCGGCATAAGTCTTATGCTGGCAGGAGGCGGAGGCCACTAGAGTTCGAGGATGGCGACCCCGTCTTCTTGCGTGTCTCACCTCGATGTGGATTACAGAGATTTGGCCGAGGCGGAAAGTTGTATCCATGCTTCATCGGACCATTCCAGGTCCTCAGTAGGAACAACGAGGTGGCTTATCGCCTAAATCTACCACCTTAGTTGCACCGGGTGCATGACGTCTTCCACATATCTCAGTTGAGGAGATATGTGCATGACCTGAAGAATATCATTGACCATGGGGAGATGGACGTTGATGATGGGGCGACTTTTGTGGAGGTCCTGGTGGAGATCGAGGATCGACAGGAGTGGGTCCTATGTGGACAATCGATTCCTCTAGTGCACATCATATGGCAGCACGAGAACCTCCAGGAGAGCACTTGGGAGTGCGAGGCTCAGATGTGTGCTCAGTACCCACATTTTTTTCCCTAGCAAACGATGTATCTTTATGGGGACGTAAAGACCGGAGGTGGGAGTGATGTAAAGACCTGTAAATTTCAAGGAAATTGTTTTTCTTAATTTTCTTTGGAATTTTTGAAGAACATAGTTTCTGACAGCACATGATTCCAAGGCCCAGTGTGCCCGGAATCATTTTCTGAAGTTTGGATCGGGTACGTTCAGTGAACGAACGAGTGGGTTTTTTTGTAACTTTTGAACCGGTGCTCAGAATCGAATTATGAGGGCACCAATGGAATCAAAACGCCGGTACTTTCTTAGAAACACCTCTTTCAGAGTTGCGTTTTCTCAGGTGTGGTTTTTAATTTTCGGGGTTAAGTGAAGAAAATAAAATAAAGTGGTGCGACATCTTTATTTTTTTTCACTTAAAGCCACATAAAGCCACTTGAAATCCACTTAAGATGAGTTGAAGCAGATAGGGTGGAACCCAAAATATCCTACCCTCTTGGTAGGATATTTGTGAGGTGGGGCCCACACGAGCCCCACCATTCCTTTTCCTCTAATTAACGCACCCGCGAAAACCCCTTTTAAATGAAATTCAACTGATGAATTTCCTAAATTCTTAACGCCCCTATTAATTGGGCGGTTAATTCATTGCAATTAATTCTATGAATTAATTTGTTCGTTACTTATCTTGGAATCAATTTTTGGCATGAGATTAAAAAATAAGACCAACACTTGTCTTTTGAGGGGTGTCTTGTTTTGAGGATTTGGAGAAATCTCTGAAGCTAGAAGATATTCATCTTTCTTCTCCAAGAATGTGAAGAATGCGAAGAACGCAAAGAACGTGAAGAATGTCAGCCTTCGATGATAGGCGACGAAGAACACCGACGATTCTCCTTCTGTGACGCTTCTTCCGTGACGATTCTTTCCCCGCGACAAATCTTCGATCAATTGCTTGATGTAAGAGATTGCAGATCTTTTAATTTTTCCTTTGTGGATTTTATCCTCAACACGGATTAAATTCATGAAATTAAATTTGTGTGTTTTTTTAAACCTTGGGGATCGTTGACGCGACGTCGTATACCGCAACGACACGACGCCCTTCCGCGACGCAACGATCCTCTTCTTCTGTGATGGTCGATTCCGCATGAACTCTTGTTTGACAACAACGACGAGGTAGGGGTTGTTCCTTTTAAATCATTGTGATTTATATCCATGGTTGTTAAATATGATTGTTGTGAGACTTTAAAAACTGCTAACGCGGTGGGTGCGGACCATCTAACATGTCCGAACCCACCGCCCTTTTTGTTTGTTATGTGCGGATTGGCTGGCGACGACAAACAAGGCCGCAAGTAAATTTTGAAGGCTTTATAGTGAAGAACGAGTCCCGGGATGGGCACTGGCGAAGACCTCACGCAAATCGGACCACATGAGCATGCCCGGTGGTCCGCGGAAGCCCCCGCCAGCGCGCCACGTCGGCACGGTGGCGCCGGCGGCCGGAGGCGGCGCACGGCGCGCTGCCGGGAAGAGCCGCCGCGGCTGAATCCGCGACGACGCTGGCCAGTCCCATGGCCGCACGGGACCGCGGAGGAGGGACACGACCGTGCCGCGTCTGTTGGCGAAAGGCGGCCCCCCACGCGGGGCCGCAGAATCATCAAGTGGTCGGCGCCCCCTTGCACCCGCTCGACCGTTACGGCCGAGCCGCCAGGCGACCGGGCCGCGCCTACGCCGGCCGGGCTGGGTCGCGCCCAGGCGGTGCTGGGCCACCCAGGCTGGGCCAGGCCGCGCCAGTCAGGTCAGACCTGGACCCGGTTCGGGTCGACAAGGTTCGGGCCGACCCAGGGGGGTTGGGCCGGGTCGGTCCGGGCCCAGACCCCCTATTTTCGGACCTTTTTGTAATTTTTCCCGTATCTTGAGCTATGGGCCTCTGATCGACGCACCGTCAGTGGAGATACAATCCTTGGATCGAGACGGTCGTTTCAGTATATCACACTCGAGCTTGCTATGTGAGAGAACCCTAGTGCTGGCTGCGACTGCTACTATGATGGCGATGACTGTACATAGATCCTCAGTGGATTTGACGGCGACGACTACATCACTCAACGATCCTTTGTGGGTCAGTGCTACCGATCCTGTCTGGGTCCGATCATGTGTGGGTCAGCGCTCAGCGGTCCTGTGTGGACCAGTGCCTACCGATCCTATGTGGGTCTGATCCTGTGTGGGTCATTGCAGGGGTTAGTTACTTATAGATCCTATGTGGTTCCGATCCTGTGTAGGCCATTGCGGGGGTTAGTTACCTATCGATCCATTGTGGTTCAGATCCATTGTGGGTTATTACGGGGGTTAGTACCTAATGATCCTTTGTGGGTCTGAAGGCTTAGATGATTTAGTGGTAATATCTGATCATCTTTATCTTCATACAAAGAAGTATACCTGTGTGTGATGAATCCTGTTTTGCTTTCCTGTGTGGACTGGGTTGTACATGAGCTTTGATGTTGGAGCCGAGCGAGGATTGATGACTTAGGTATATGTATGGGAATATACATAAGCAGTGTCAGATGTTACTTCTTGATCGTATCTTTCCTTTGTGGTTTATACTTTGTGGATTCTGGGAGACCATCGGGGGTCTCGGGGTCCCTACTGAGTATCTTATACTCACCCATGCACAGGCTATGCCCGCACTATGTTGTGTTGTTTATCGACGCCGGACAACGCTGATCGTGGTGGAGGCTTGCGCAGCAGGATGGTACCTAGAGGTGGACCACTGGGCAGGACATACTCGGAGTGGTCGGCTGGACCCGAGGAGCAGTGGAGGCTTTCTGTACCCAGCCATCTGGTGGGATTTCTAGTGGACAACTCGATGTTGCTGCTTTCCTTTTCAGTTGATGTTTTTTCCTTTCCAGTTGTACTTTACTTTCAGTTTGGGTTTGTATACTGGCCCACTTACTTTTCTGCACTTACAATTGTACCAGTTTTTACATAGTGTTACTTCTGCATGCTTCCTTTGTGGTGTTTTTGGTTTACCTTACAAATGCAATGCCTTCCCTTTTACTGGGATTTACGCCTTGGTGCTAGTCGCCAGCCCCTGGCCTATGGAAGGTGGTCTTGGGGTAGTCACGGCACGAGCCCTGATGACGGGTCGTGACAAGGGATACGTTCCCTATCATAAATACTACATGGACCATTATTTTTAATTCCAGTTATTCCTTTCAAATATTCTTATGTTAATTGTGTTCTCTAAAAGGAATAGATTATTTGGGAGATTATTGAGTTAATGAGTCACTTATCCATTATTTAAAAAATCATATACACTTTATTAAAATGATATAGATTTATGATTTTATTAATGTTGTTTTTCTTATATGTAATGAAACTTTAGTACCATAGTTATTAAAATATTTTATAAAAATTCTGTGATTAGATGTTTAATGCAATATTACATCCCTCAGATTTAGAATGATTATATTGGTGGTTATTTTACTCATCCTTAGGTGAAAACCCATACTGATTTCATTGTTGAATGATTTTTTTTGAAAATGTAGTTAAAATTGACCATGAGTTTTTTTAACATTTGCCTATTGGGTCTTCTTACAATGATTAATAAAAATAGATCCCCATCGTGAGTGTTATACAGAGAAGGAAACACATATGAATAATCATCTAGAGTATTCATATCAAAATTACTTGTTTCTTGGATGAATTGAAATTTCTTGTTGTTGGGAGTGATTATGATCAATGTTTTATTATTAAACGTTTGATGATGTTGAATAAACATCTCTAGTATTATAAGTTAATTTATAATATATACTTAATACATTAATTGATTTTGAAGTTACATTTATTTGGTATAATTTTTCATTCCATGGAATATTTTAATATAATCCAGCCCTTTTATAGATTTGAATTCACCTTTATTCTAATGAAATATAATAAATATGTTTCATTTTCAATTTTCCTATAAGAATCTAAAACAAAAAATATTTTATTTTATTTTATTTTATAATTCCTTCTCAGTTTTCTGTGTTTATTCCTTTGTTCTAGAAAATCATGTCTTATTTTACCTTAATTTTTTCATAGATATCATATAACATCTAATGATTATTTCTTCTCATTTATATCATTAATTTATTTTTTATAAAAATATTTGGAATTTTAGTTACCAATAAGCTTATTCAGTCATCATTTTATTTAGTAATGTTCATTGTTTCAATCTTCTGACTCACTTTAATCTGAATGCTTATATTTTCTATTTGAAACATGAAATTTAGAATTATTTTCATAAGAATTAAATTTACTTTTATTAGGGTTACCTAAAGTAGAAGTGAATTCCACTCCATTTTTTCTTTTTCTCCTTTTTATCATCACATAACAGTTTTTTCTCATATTGTATTTGTGTCCTAATTAACTCATCAAAATATAACAATTTTAAAAGTTTAATATCATCGATTTCTGTGATTTTTAATCCCATTATATTGGCATGTTGTCAAAACTATTTTCAATTGGGTGATATTCTAATAACTCTTTTGTGCCCAATTATTTTGAATAATTTTCTATAGTTATAATTCAATGATCCATTTGTTTTATAATTTCTTTTGTAACAAATTAAAAGTCTTTACTGTCATCTATTATCATAGATCTAAGATTTTCTAAATAATTTGAAGTTATAAAATGTGTAGTCCCAAAATTATTTAAAATTAAATTTTTTTCACATGATGATATATAGTTTTATATGTTCTTAGTCATATAAAAAAATAATGTATTACTAGTGTTATAGATTACAAAATATATTAGTCATTCTTCATGATATAATTGTATGATATCCATCTCCAGAACATTATTTCTTCCTTTCCACATTATAATGTTATTCAGATCAATATTAGTGATATATTATTTAATAGGATCACATCAATAATCATAATCAACTCCTTAAATGAAGGTTTTATGTTATAATTTTGGTTTCCATGTCTTCCAACCAGAACTCTTTCCATTAAAAAATATCTTTCCTATTCCAATATGTTTAGTCTAAGAAAACTTTGTAAAAAATATAATAAACTAAAAATGAAAAGGTAAATAATTTATAGGTATTATTTTAATCAAGGTAAATCTTACCTATCATAAAAAATGTTGTCCAGATCTATTATGGTAAATAAATTACAAGAGGGGTGAATTTCAGTTTAAAAAACATACAATTCGCTTCCTATATAAGCACTGCGTAGATCATTTGTTTTAATTACCTATCAAATCAAAGATAAAATTTAATTATGTTTTAATTTTATAAGATATAGTTATCATAAATAAAATAAAATTATTGGTATTTTAAATTATCAATGAATGTTTTCACATAGTTTATAATAGAAAAAAAATCATTGAGTATTGGTTAACAAAACAAATACTCCTTTAAATAGAAATTATAAATCTTTTAAAAAAAGTGAAAGATGGATAATTAAAAATATATATATGGTATTGATGAATATAAAAAAATTTAAGGTATCCAAGATTTTATAACAATTATAAGGATTATCTACTAACCACCATAATACATTGACTAAACCTATTAGTAGAAGCTCACATCTACCCATTGGATGTACATGAGCTATATCATATTTTCCATAGAATCACATGATCAGATTATTAGAAATTCTCTTTATCCTAATCCATGATATCCATTAACCATGAATGGAAAATTGTAGAATAATTACAACATAAATTTATAAGATATTTACAAGTAAATCTATACAATGGTAAAACTTAATAGAAACCATTTGAATGAAAAAAATTAGAATGATTAGAAGCACTCTAAAATTAAATAATTAAAAGTTAAAATAAAAAAACATTCATAATTCCAGATATATATGATCATTCAAAAGAATTAAAATATATTTATAATGCTCAAGCCATGATCCATTTATAGTCATTGTTATAAAAAAACTCCAATATTTTAATTCAAAAACACATGGGGTCATTTATAAATAAATCAATAATAACTTTTTCATCTACAATGAGATAAACCATCACTACTATAATGCATCTAAATCTAATGGATTTAATATTGAATAAATCATCAGATCAGAAGATCATTATAATATATTTTTGAATATCTGGAATTTTAGTTACTAAAATTTAATTCTATATTATTATAATAAATTAAAGAAAACATTAAGGTTAAATCAATTTTATATAATGTTTATTGTGATTTCCATAATAAAGAATGAATTGTGTCATTGACTAAATAGTATCCCCAAAAAAATACATCTAAAAATCCATGAAAAATTATTTTAAGATATTCTCCAAAATTATTTTTGTGTATATTCCATATTTTTATAAAAAATTTAATAAAACTTAATCCTCGTTTACACAACCACAAATTATAAACCTATGAGAATTTATAGTGTTGAAAAAATTATGAATTACATAATCCACAGTTTTAAGCAAGGATTGGCCCGAATAAAAGTATTTTTACTACTAAATCTACAAATGGGTATAATATGATTCAAATTAAACACATGTATCAGCATATCCTTGTCCACCAACAATATCATATACAATATTCAAAATCATATAATCAATTGGTTTAAAACATCAATAAAATAAGAGGAATAGAGTATATCAATCTTGAATATCCTATTCATAAACTCTTTCTTCTCAATGTATTGAATTAATAGATAGATAGACCCAACAAAAGTCACTTTTCTAGTATTTATCATAAACTTCCCTATTTTATCTCAATATATGATAACCCGTGTTGTTAAGGGTTTTGAAATTAAGGGGAAATTGGATATTTTGGTTCATTAGTAATGGATGTTTCAAAAATAAATCTTTTTATTAGTATTTTAAGGGGTGAAACATATCAAGGGGATGTTTTATATTTTTTTGTTGTTAAATTGGTGTTTTGGGTGCTTGGGTGGATTTTGGAGTAGGGTTTGGGTGACCTGGTTGTTGAATTTTTCTATAGGTATATTTTCACATAGTGATGGGTGGATGTCACACCATGAAAAGAGGATAATGGAGGGACCATGATATGGACTAGGAGGTACTATTATACAAGTGGATTAGGTTGTTGAATGAAAAATGGTCTTCAAGAAATGGGGGATTTCTAGTGTGTTTTTTTCACTAATGGAAAGACCCTTATGTTGGGAGGTCACACTATGGTCTATTGTTCCACACTGTGAAGACTAACCTTAGGTATAGTGTTTAGTGGCCCTTATATATTGGATTTTTGGACCCATATGTATTGATTTATATGACCATTACATTATATATATTTTTTATTTCTCATGATGAAGGATGCAAAGTCCTAATTCAGAGGCCACAATGTAAAGGATGGTCCATGGGATGGTATCATGGCTTAAAACATGGAGGCCATGTCAATGGGGGTGGCCATGAAATGAGAGTAGGGGATATGATATGGATTCCAAGACATTGAAATTATGATTTTTAAGGATGGTGATATTCCATTTCATTATCATAGGGGTCACTTCATGAGGAGGGATGGTGGTGGGTCTTTGGTTCTGGTCTTGGAAGGTGTGTCATACTATGGCACGATGGAAGATTCGATGATGGGTTCATAGTAAAGGTAATAACACCATAACACATATAGTATATTACATGAAGGGGCCTTATTTTAGAGTTTTAAATCATGTGGAAGACACTTCATTTCAGGTTCTGTCCCCTATTTGGTTTTTATTCAAGCACTATATAGTCAGTTTCTATTTTTGACGTCTCTCTCATATATCCCCCATTAAATCCCATTGGATAAAATATTATTATTAGTATTTTCCATTCATTATTTATGGTGATATATTCCTATCCATTATTTTTCTCATTTCCATTTGACTCCCTTGGATTGTTCAAGGTCTGAACGAGGGTTTTTATGTTGTTTCATCTAATTCATGGTGGAATCAAGGGGAGTTTGTAGGGATTCTTATCAAATTGTATGTAGGAGATCCCATAAGGAAGAACAACCTAGGTTATGTCTATTTTCCTTTACTTGAAGAATGTTGGTGTGTTATAATTAATTTATGGATAATTAGTTTAAGATAATTATATAATTTAAAATTAATATATTTTTTATTTTTAATATTTTAGAGAGGATTAAAATAAAAAATTACACACATAGGAACATGGTAAATTGAGCTATTCCCTTCACACTAGGAATGAGAAGAACATAATAAAACTATTTTCTAAAAAAATTTATGGACTTAATGCTCTAGGTCATTGAAGCCCAGTTTCCTAGCCTAAATTCCCATGATCTAAAATAAATCATGGTGCCACTTGTAGCCTTAAAATATTTTTATATGGAGTTAATTCCATCGGTCTTGGAATTCTAATCTCCCATCCCAATGGATACTTATTTTAAATGAGTCTAGTGATTATTAAGGCATTGAAGGTCCTCGAAAGTATCCCATGTGCCCATCAAGATGAATATTACTTTTTCTTAATGTTTCTAACCTATAGAGTGCTTACTATAGTATTGCTATCATACTTACTTCGGTGATTATTAATTACATGGGAAAATCACCCTCAAATGTGGTCCACCATAGTTTGAATCCCTGAACATATTGATGTGGTGTCATGGATAACTAATACATGAACCCATGATTTGAAATTAAATATGGTTACAATTATATATTTTCAATGTATTGGTGTGGGATATAATCTTGGAATATTGTTAAAATATTGGATGAGGCACAGAGGGATTGTTCAAGGATGCATGAAGCATCATGAAGATTGTACATTCATGGTTGAGGTAATTGGTTACATTAATAAATAACTATATTTATTTTGTCCATCCCATCATGTTTATATGGTTCCATGTAATGTAATAGGGATCAAGAGTTCCTTAGAAAATAGGTAGGTTAGATTTGAGACCTTAAGTTTATAGTAGGTTATTTAGTGGTATTTATGAAAAATTGAGTATACTAGAGACTGGGTATCTTTGGGGGAAATGATGTTTTTTGGGATTACATGAAATTTGGGGTATGTCTCAAGATGAAATATGATTTTTGGTGATCCTATTTTTATTTACTAAGGATATTTGGGAAGGTATAAGAGGATTAATCCCAGTGATACTGTGAGATATAGAAATAATTATCTTGTGTGATGAGGGAAATTATCTTGATGGTGTATTAAAAACTTGTAATTTTTGATGACGAGGATAAATATTATAGGGATAAATGATGTGTGAAGAAATTTTTATCCAATTGACGGGATTGAGAGACCTACTAATGGAGAGGTGGGGTGGGATCTATATATTAACCATATGAATTTTATAATGGATTATCATAAAGATTTAATGGTCATTAGAAAAGGATATATTGGGACAGTCAGTAGTTTGTGACAACAAGTTATGATGTAGAATTAGAAAGGTAATTGAACTGACCTATAGGGCTTGGGACAAATAGGGCCTAGAGGCTTGAATAATACCTTGGGATATTAAATATTGATTGGTTAAAATGAGAAAAGTTTCATATGGTTTTATAAACCACAATGGATTCCCTTATAGGAGAGATGATAAGTCCATGCTTTCATATCATGTTCTTGTGAAACTAAAATAGTCATAAGGATATTATCCTATGTGTCTAGATGGACATGAGATGCACTTTGAGGTGTGGGGATAGGTAATGAGTGACTATCACCCAGGTGATTATATTTTGTTCTTATGGGATGGGTTGTATGCCCTTTTTTATTTAATACATATTCCAGCTATGTGGATATCAAATATTGGACTATAATCTAATATAACCATAAGCTAGATAGATATGTCATGCGGCTTGATGTGAACCCTATTTTTAGAGAGTTCAGGTTTTGTATTATGATTATTTCTATATTATACATTATTGTGTAGTGGTTGGGTACAATTATGAGAAACATACCCTACCTTAGTAAGTCATGGTTTGGTATTATAATTATTACACTATTGTACAATGATATGTAGATATTGGTAACTTTATATGTATAATATCACGAGTGTCTAAGGATAAAGAAGGTATATATTGTGAGAATTATAATATGTGATAGGGGATAAATAGGGTACATTATGTCTATCCACCCATTAGAGGATATATTTTTTTGGCATTACATTGTATATCATTCCTTGAGTAGATTGACTTGGGTACTTTATGAGAAACCTTTCATGATTAGAATTGCATTGGGTAAATGTTGTGCAGATATCCCTTAGAGGGATCGGTATGGGTATATTATATGGGCCCTCCTGAAGGATGAGGGTAGAGGTTAGGAATAGGTATAATTGAATACCCTACATCTCTTGGTATGTATTGGGACTTGTTTCATGAGGTGAAACTATTTTCGATTCTTGATAAATATGGTTTTTTGGTGTCATGGTATCCTAGTTAACACATAGAGACTCATCATGAAAGTTTATTTTTAGTTATTTATTTCTAACTTTATAAATTTTAATGATTTCATATGTTTTGGAAATGTAGTTTGACCCTACAGAGATATATTTCCCACCATTCTCAAGGAAACCTTGTTTCATATACTGACCTTATATTTGTTTTGTTGGGTGAAATAGGTTGTGTAGTTGTTCAAACTCGACTAACCCAATGTTATTAGATAAAAATATAGAGGTGAGACTTTGATATGGTAGTTGTTCCTTTTTAAATTGTTTTGTATATTATATATGTTATTGTCCTAATGGGATATAAATAATGATATATGACTGTAAATTCCTTTTCTATTTGTTGTAGCATGGATATGTTTATTTCATTTCTCATACTATAATTAATTATTTTGGATGATGTTTAGTTATTTATTTTTTATTCTCTATTATGATATCATGGGAATAATCTACCCTATGTAAGATTTAATCCTTCATTTCTAGTAGGCTTCCTCTGGCATAGGAGGAGTAATCCCTAAGTCCAAGTGGATCTACATCTAGGAAACTTTTGAGTGATCTCTAGATAGGAAATAACAAAATCAAGGGTCTATATGTAAGGATATCTATTCAAGAGTCGATAATCCCACAATTTTTGAACCACAAATGACTACAAGATTAGAACTATACCCAACTGCCCCTTGATGAGGACAAATCAATGATTGGTATAAAAATGGTTTAAAAGTACAAAGTTTCTCACTCAAATAAATTTTTAAAACGTAACAAATAATGATACTATTTGAAACATGAACCCATGGTATACCAATGACATAGTATATGGAACTCTCTATGGCATACCTAATGGGGTATCCCACATAATAACTACTTTTATATTGCATGAGTTATTTTTATATATATATACAAAACCCTAACTATGGTATTGTTTACTTATCATTAGAACCTATAATACCCATTTATGATCATTGATTATGGATAAATCATAGTCATATAATAGAGTTTAATTATTATTTCACTTAATATAATATATAAAAACAACATTAAATAATTATTAATTGGAGAATAAATTATGTATAGTATTATACATGTTTTATATTCTTGAAACCCTTTAATAATATTTTGTGAAACAATAAAAAAGATAAAGTATAATAATAAACCATATAATAGACCAACAGAGAGGCCTTATAATTAATATAATTTTATGGTCATGTTATCATTGTGTAATGTATATCACCTCAGTATTTGATTATATTATAAATTATATAAATAAAATATTTTAACGGATTGACATCTTTAAAGGAAAATTGTTTTATTAATGGATGTATTAGTATTCATAACACTCATGTTTAAGTCATATAACACAATATTCAAACATATTTAATGTAAAATAACCAATTTTATAATGTCAATTACTTTTCTATTTAAATAATTAAAAATATTTGAAACCTCACCAATCTCACATTTACAACATTTCTATTCAAACTTTCATTGTGTTAATTTAGACTAAATTTTAAATGATAATATTTACATTAAGATCGTTATTTTATAATATATATAAAATTATATTATTTGAAAATTTAAATTCACTTAAGATAAAACCCGTATAATCATTTTTTTCTAAAATTTGAACTTCTCTATGTTAAAATATACTCCCTCTAGCTTCATAGAAATTATATTTTCTCTAAAAAGAAACAAATTCCGTTGTGTTAAAAAAGTTATAATTATTTACATTGTGAGAATATTTTAAAAATAAACTATCAGCTACATTTTATTATATGGAATTATTTTTTTTGGAGGATTAGTTGGATAATAATATATTATTCATTACAAATTTACATTATTGGGTGGCGGGAACTCATACAACCATATTTTAACAGATAAACGTGATAAAATAATTTATAATAGATTATAGAATTTTATCTATATATTTTATTTAATTATTTAATATAATTATATAAATTTATCAACCATGTGTATAAAACCCTACATTAATTTATTGATGACAGCCATTGGGTAAAATACAATATCTCTTATCAACTAAAAAAATGTGATGAAAAAATATATATCTTTTCTAATTTTCTAAAAACACATTTTTATTTGATGATATATTTTATATCCAATTACTCAATTTATATTTCCATTTATTTGTTAGCACAATGAAAAATCAAATCTCTATCCATCAATTTGTAATCAATTTTAAACCCATGTAAAAATTTTAATCATTTTTATAACGTATATTTTTTTATCATATACCATTTAAAATAAAATAAATGATTTATATAAAATTAATACCTTACACAGAATCTCTATGGTGATTCTTGCAACACTTTAGATATTCTAGGATATTACTTCTCTAAGGACCATGCACACCATAATGGTAACACTTCCAATAATTCCAGTACATACATTTACATATTTATGACCAAGGAGAACCACTACACTGTCCTAAATTCATATTTCTATATAAAATTTTACCCTTTTTATGATCAACACACCATTAATGACACCTCTTTTCAATGACTTGGGATAACAATGGATCTTATATTATTATTATTTCATTTTAAAATGATACACTTATGTACTATCAACACGACACTAAATCTTATACCTATTTGGTTTTTATTAGTTATCCTAGATATATTATAGATATTGGGTAAAATTTTATTAAACTCATTCATATTATAAATTATAAAGAGTTATAAAACAATTTTTGAAAATATTATAGAATATATCCTATAACTTGATCAATACATAAACGATACCTCAACCACTCTATGATAATGATATACACAATTATATAATGTATAGGAGAGAAGACCCATGATCCATTAATCATATTATATCTAGATAATCACTTATAAAACATTCACAACTCATTACTAGATTACTCTAGATATATATTCATTTCAAGTATCTATCATCTTGAACACATCCATGTTTTTAGGTTTCATGTTCATATTAGGTTTTTTTGGTATAGGTATCTGAGTCGATACATCCAAAAAATAATTAATATTAATTATAATAAGGATATATATATATATATATTGAAAAAATCTCCCATAAACAACTTATGAATGTTTTTCTTCAATATTATAAATTTACCTATTACATAACAATCTTTTTTATACTAGTATATGAATTTTATTATATTATGATTTTAATTTTATATAATTGATCTTAATGAAATGTTTGATAATCATGATTCAAATTTATCTAAAAAAACATCCAAATGAGTATCATTCATCATAATCATATAATAAGGAATATTATTACAAAATATCTTTTTAGAAAAATTAACCCTTTTAACTTTACATCATATCCATTAGTACGATAAGATTCAAATTTCACTAAATATTAATGCCTTATCTATAATTTCTCTCATAACCTTACTGAGGTTACACATTAATCATCGTTCCTTGGAATACTAACATTTAATATTTTGTAAAAAATAGCGCCACATAATGTTTATAGTTGTAATGAACACATAATATTATTACGGTTTACCATAATCCCTTTCCCATTGACAAGATAATTCATATAGTCCTTTCATTGGAAAAACCTATCCATTTGTAAGATTGGGGAATTAAAATTGGTTCAATTTAATGGTAACCTACCAGTTTGTAATTTTTTAGTATTTTTAACATTTCACCATAATATCTCATATATTCCCATAACACATTATTTAATCTAATAATTTAGTTTTAGTATCTTATAACTTTAAAAAATTTAGTATAATAAAATATAATAAATGTATAAAACTTTTTTAAAACTCATGATTAGTGTCACATGGCCAAAAATAAAATATAATCACATCAATATATATTTAATTGTTTCATATGAATACATTTCCGAAAACCCATTCATTTAAAGGATTATAATTATATGAAATTGAAATCATTATGATATATATTATTGTGAAACATGTAACCAACAAAGACTTTCTTGGACAAATATTCATCCTCATGCTAGTAAGAAATCTATCCAAAAAGACTTAATATCCAAAGATAAATAATCAATAGAGACCTTAATTCTTATACAATCATAATGAAAAATATAAACATTTCATTAGTAACATTTAATTTAAATTTATTACTAATAAAAAACATATCCAAGTTTTAACATAGCAAAACCATATATTATACTGATGACGTAACACATTATATGCATGGTATGTAATTTATAAATATAATTTTAACACTTTAAACTAAATAATACACATATTAAGTTTATAAAAAATTATATTTATGAATAATAACCAATGGAATAAAATAAATAAATTATATTTCAAATATTTTTACACGTGATAAATATTTATGAATGTTTTATATATAAAAAATTATAAACATTTTATAATTAATAACTAATTTTTGAATATTCCATAATATAAATAGACATGATGTGTTCAAATTTTTTTATTATAAAACCTTTCATATTTCCATTATATATAACATTTTATGTGGACTCCTTATTATTTAAAAATAAATTACACTATGAAAACTTTTATAATCTTAAAAAATTTTTGTATTTTGCATAAATACATCATAGAAAATTATCTCATATTTTGTTCTATTTGAAAAATTATGAAATCCATTAATATTTTTTACTATGGTTTAAATAATTTTCCATAATAATACATTTAATATGAACATTTCACATTATTTTTTATGAAAATTTAATTAATTTAAATAATTTATATATATTTTACCTTTTTATTAAATACATAGACACATTAAAAATATATATTTTAAATTCATCTTTAAAAATAGTCCACAACCAGATTTTTTGTTATGATTTTATTCCACAAAATATTCAATGTGGGCTCTCTAATTCTACACTAATGACGGAATTTGAAAATTTTAAGATAAATAAATTTTCATAAAATAACCATCATTATTTTACTTTTAAATGATGATGTGGTTTTTACAATGTGAATAAAATTACAAAGGGAACCAAATAATTTTTATTCTAGGAAATCCCTTTCATGGACAATCCATTAAAATTCCCACTAAACTATATCATGGATTTATTATTTAAATATCATTCCCAGTAATAATATGACCATTTTTCATAATATAAAATTATCATTTTATAGTGAACTATTTTAGGGAAACATTTTCAAATCCATTTTGAAACCATAATGTGGTATTAAAACATTTATAAAACAATTCTTATTTTTATTATACTTAAATAATAGATGTGAAATTATTTATGAACTATGGTAATTTCTTATAAAATATGACTTTTATATATAAAAAATTATTTTCCATGCTTCATAATCTATTTTATAATAAATTAAAATATAATGGTAGACGTTTTTATATCACTGAATTCTTTTAGATATAATAAGATTTCAAAAAATGAAATTGAAAAAAAACCAAAAAGACCTATTTTTATAAAATATCTATCCAAAAATTTAAAGGAATAAATATATAGAAGAAAATAGATCATCTTTATCGAGTTGTTTTTGTTTGTCTTATTCTTCATCATGGTTAATGAAAATAAATAATGATACAGTAATGGAATCATTCCTCTTATAAAATGCATGGCTTCTTATGAAAATTCTGACTCTTGGGAAATAATTTCTTTACTGTAAAATATACCATAACATTTTGTTATAGGATTAAATGATATAGAAATTTGATTTAGTGGAGTTTATATAAAAAAGTTATTTATAGTAATTCATGGTATCAAACTAATTTGATAGGATTCAATGAAACTCCGTTAAGACAAAATGTTTCATAAACCATGATTGTTTTATTATTAAAAAAATAAAACAATCTTGAAGTATGAAAATGTAACAAACCAATTGTAACCTTTGAAAACCTTGATTAAATGAATATATCATTAAATATTTCACATTGTGTGATTTTGACCCCATCAATCATCATCCACTAATGTTAAAACAGATCATGATAGTTTATAACACAATTTAATTTTTTATAATTTGATTAATGTTTTATCATTTAGTGATTAGGGAGTTTTGAAGACAAATATGGATTAATTTCAAGAAAATATCATTGATGAAATAAAAAATTTGGTCATTTGAATCTTATGTTTATTTGACACAACACTATAATACATTGGTGTGACCCAATATTAGTCTAACACAATTATAGTGTATGTTTATTGATAAAATTTCATTAAAAAAATTAATAGCATAACATCTACATGGATTTCATATTTCCCCACGATATTTTTCAAATATCAAGGATCGCCACCTCAGAGGATTTTTTTTATTACATCAATAATTAAATAAATGAAATTTAACTATATAAAATCATTCAAACCATCATGGATATGTATAAATTATATCATGTAAATAATTTTCATTCAAAATTAAAACTCTATTGTGTATAATAATATATATATATTGGATTACAAACCGCAAAAACCACACACACCTAGCCACCCTACTAGGTTAAGCCTCATACATCCCCACAAGGAATAAAAAGATCCCACTTGACTTTTTTTATGAAATATTAATGACTTGAAGGTCCCAATTAATTTAATCTAATAACCCCTAAAATATATTTCTTATGTCCCATTTGATTATTCAATCCTCAATTCGAGTCACCTATATATTTATATTGTATCTATTCTATTACTAGCACCATAACTCTACGATGCTTTATTATGTTGTGGTAGTTCTCCCCTTCTTCCCACATATAATATATACATGGTTAGAGGGTTGGTTTGTTATTTATAATGAACCGATCAAAATTTTAAGCATCCCACTCTATGACACAAACATGTATTCACATTTCATTTTCTATAGTGACACCATGTTGTTTCCTTGATCACGTAGGAAGTACTGTAAACTACCATTCTTCCAAATATAAACCTAAAAGAAATCATTTGTCCCTATTAACCATTATAATGTTTTGTTTGTCAACCCCTCCACCCCATATCATAAAATCTATATGGTTAGATGGATTGATTATTAGTGTCACTGCACTAATCGCCCTTTTGATCCACCAACCTGGCGATTCTTGTATGTTGTCAGCTTATGAAATCATTGTAGTCCTGTCATTTAATCCCACCTAGTCAAATTATGTTTCCTTAATTATTTAAATTAGCGGTTTGTAGGCCCATTAGCCTAAAATCCCAAACTAACAGAAGAGTAGCACTACTGCAGTTCCTGTAATAGCACTACTACAATTCCTTTGGAAATCTTTTTGAGGATAAGATTTGAAATTCATGTTTTCATGTTATATTAATATGTGTTTACCACTACCGAAAACCCACACCACACCTCCATAATTTATAATTAGAAAATATATATATATATATATATAAATCATAAAATCCTAAGATGAAAAAATTATCATCATAACAAATCATAATTGTTTTACCAAAACATAAAAACATATTTAATCTACAATTAATTATAATTTTTTTCACATTAAATATTTTCTCAACATATTAAAATTTTATCAAATAAATAATTTTATATCCATGAGTAAGGAAAAATCCTCAAAAAACATCATAATTTCATAAATATTACAATAATAGTTCTATTAATAATCTCACATAATAATACCATAATTCCATTAAAAATTCCATTACATTCATTAAATATAATCAAATTCAATTTAATAAAATAAAATTTCCATTTTTTATTATCCAAATGATTTTCAAACCCAATAATGAATATCATGAAAAACCTTTTAGAAATTACCATTCTAAAATTAGATAATATTCAATTTATCTGTTCATAGCATACTCAATATATTCAATTTTACGAAATATCCAGAAATAAAGGAGAATGTTTGAAATACACCTACCTACTAAGATTACTTGAGATATTTTTAGAACACATACTCTTTTTTCACTCATCATTATATGATCACTATCATTTAATTACCAAACTATTACATTATAAAGGGAATTAATTAATTGAAAAAAAATAAGATATTGTTTGTATTGTGGGAACCCATGTTTCTAATACCCTTATATTCTTAGGAAAAAAATCTAACCACCATAACAATTCATATAATATATGTAATCATTCACAATATGAAACTCAATTCATAATTCATTTTCTATTCAATTATTTGGAATCATTGATTAGATTATATGTATCGTTAAATTGATCACCCTAATTCTATTTGAAAATAAAAATATCCCACTCCCATATTCCATTATTTTCATTACAATATTTTCAAAAAATATTACAAAAATAATAAATCTACATAAATAAAAATAATTCAAATAAATACTTTTTTTAATAAATAATTAAATCATAAATTATATATTAATAATGTAGTTATGCAATTCTTACTAAACTCACTCCCTAATTAAAATACACAACTTGGAGATCAATGTAACCTATAAAAGAATATCATTGAATCATCTTCTTGGTCAGGAAATATATATTATCACCCATGTTAGAAAAGTCCAAAATACATAAAAAACTTCACAACACCCCCAAGGAAGGATTATAGACCCTCTAAATTAGGTAGAAATAAAAATGTATCATAATTTAAAATAAATAATTCAAATAATAAAATTTTTAACATTAAATAAGAAATATTTTATGAACTATAACATATCAATCAACTTTCAAAAACTTCTTCCTTGAAAATCGTTATCACAATGAGATAATAAAAATGGAAAAGGTTCACAAAATTTAGATTTATGAAAAATTAAATCATAAAACTCATAAATATATATATATCACCCCACTTTTACCTATTAACATTGAATAGTTGCAAAAACATTGTTGATAACTAATTATTATACTTTATGTATTGAAAGAAATGACAAATATTAATAAATATTTCCTCATTTCTCTAAAATCCCATCCAATTGAATTTTCATCTCAACAAATAATATATAATTTCTACCCTCAAATTTAAAATCAAGGGTAAACTATAAAATCCACTCTAACCATTACTCACGTGTTCCACATTATAAAAATGTATCCTTGCAATCTCCCTTGATAATCTAAAATTGTATTCTACCAATCCCTACCATCCCTATAGAAAATATACCCACTTGTATTTTTACCCTTGGATCATCTATATATGTCTAAACTCCTTACCTTTACAATGATGTAGATATTAACATCTGGTATATGAAAACTCACATGTCCTCTTTTTTGTCATTAATAAATTTTTCCAAATATTCTTACATCATTTAATCCTTAGCTACAACTCAAGAAATATCTTGATGAAATTTATATCTCACCACATCCTCCTCACTATTACACTACCTTGGATTATATGCGATCTCAATGTCATAATCTTGAAGAAACTCAGTCTTGATCATTTGTAATAGATTCATGTATCTTTTCAAAAATATATAACACATACTCATATGGTCTAAGAAATAAATATATCACACAACAAAAAAGATACCCTAACAGATTTATTAAAAATAAAAAAATAATTTTCTCTCTTTAATAAGTAAAATTAACATTTTTATAAGAGAATAAAATTTTAAACCCATAAATTCAAGAATACCTTTTGCACATCAACATAGAACCCATAATATTATGTGAAAAATCACAATAATAATTGTAAGTGACTCCTTTTTCAAAAAATTATAAAAATATATAAAATAATATATTTATTTTACCAAAATTTGAAGGTTGTCTAATATAAATATAAACTAATAATGTATTGATCATTATTATTTAATTATGTTATAAATGACTTAATTTGATATAAATTAAATATTGAAAAGTGATTATAGAGTTGTAATCCTAGGAAATTATGCACCATAAAAACATTCTTTACTGGATCTCAAGATTCTATTACCCAATTCCTTGGAGGTTCAATAATGAAACCAATCTTATAAATTAAATGTCCTATAAAATGAAATATTCTTTTTTTATGGGAACACAATAAATCTTTTTCATAAAATTTATTCTAATGTAGTATATCTTTGATATCAATTGATTATCTACATTAATATACTATAATCTAAAATATACCATTATTTCATATATAATGATAGAAAAAAACAAATAAATTTAATTAAAATACCCAATGCATTAATGCTACTGATATTAAAATTTATTAATAAGACCATGATGTAACTCTAGGGGGGAGGTGATCAGTGTGATTTTTTTATCTAGTTCTTATCACTTAGATAATATGTATGGAACTTATCAGGAATTCCCAACACACCACAACCCATACAAACTAGAAAATAGAAAATTGATCCGTATATGTTATTTTTTTCAAGTTTTGAGACAAATATTGGAATATACTGCATGTTGTGTCTATGATGAGTAAGATAAATAAATAATACTTGTGTAAAAAATTAACTAAATTTTTTTGAGAGGGTATAATATTTAACTAAACACCTACACTTATGATTTTAATCCATAGGATATAAAACAATATGTCAGATTGACTACTATGAAGGGATGGGTGAATTGGTTGTTTCCTTTTTCAATTAATTTATTTATAGTTATAAATCTTAATCATGATAAGGTTATTGATCCACTCAATAATATATCTCAATAAGACTTCATATGTACTAGTTATAATAAAAATATCACCATATTTTTTTACATGGTTCAGTTGAAAGGCCCACTGGTTTTCATGTTGGTTATGACAACCAATATACATTATCTACCATAATAATATTTCAGTAATTATAATTATTTATGAAGAAAAAAGTTATACCTTCTGGTAATTGATCCTCATATAGATTGTGGTGATAACTTTATCAATCTAACTCTTATACCTTTGTTGAATATATCACCACTTTTCTCTGACCACCAGCTCTAACGGAGAGGCTTAATATGCTCAAGCTACAACCAAATATGTCATCTTTTTTTAATTCTTGATATAATGGAGGTAAATCATTAAATATACCTCCTTGATCTCACTAAATATAATGTTCTTGTGTACCTGTTCAATTAGCTTTTCAAAACATTCCAGAATTGCTAAAATATCTCTAATCATCATTGTTTGATTAGTTACATCATTGGTACAAAATGATCTAAGTGGGATTATTTCATTTTATTGACATCCCATCACCAATATGATTTGTGAAAGAGGTACACATAGTCTTATGTATTATTCTATGTAAGAATAATATTTTCACAATCTCAGACATCTTTTTCTCAATTCACATACACATCCTATGTTGATTTCATGGAATCTAAGCATCCTGTTTCATGATTCTAAACATTGGTACCTATTAATTTATATTAAATCACCACATTCACCTTTTTTTCATGATTCACATACCTCACATAATTTTCATGCATTCATTTTAGTATATGCATGTATATTACTTATACCAAGAAAGTCCTTTGTGCATGGGGTGTGTATACACTATCCACCATATGTTTCTTCATGAAAACCTTATACGCATGCACACAATATCCACCTTTAATGAATGAGTATGTTGGGAATTATGAACAAATGTCTACTTATTTGTACACACACCTAAATAGGGGTGTAATGTTCATCTTTTAAATCATCATGTGCATAGGTAACACTACTTGTGTTCTCCTCTTATTTATTTTCATGAAATAGTGTTTATCAAATATTCTCAAATTAAAACACTTCAAAATAATTTTTAGGGTGTGTTAATGTTAATATTCAGGTAGAAAATGATCTTATGTGCATGGGATAACTCCCATTATCCTTTACATGACATAATTTTATATTCCAATGGTTCTTAGTTTCTTAAAAGACACATATAGGAATGTCACATGCGACACTGCTATGCACCTCAAAATGCCTCACGAGAAAAGATCTTTGAAAAGATTACTTAAGAGAATTCAAAAAATTGATGGCCTATGGAAATCCTTATCCTTCCTAAAATAAGAATGCTTCATTGATGTCTCTTCTCCATGATTAACCAGAGAGGTTTATAGATGATCTGTTTCATAATAAAAAGAGACCTTGAATATTTTTACGAACCTTCTCAGCATCATAAGATATCCTTGTATAGATGTGGAGCTTCATGCCTCACACTACCTCTGATATATTTTTATTTCAGCTTAATTAATCCCTCAAATACCAGAAAATAATTTCTATTCACAACCATTATAAACATCTAAGATATCACTAAATCTCAAAAATCTTATGTTTAGTTTTTAGTAAACTTAGATAACATGATGAAAACGTCATGTTCATGCCATGAATAACATTCTTATCCTCCTGTTGATGCTTGAATAAATCCATTTATTGATGACACTAGAATTGCATACTAAAAATCCACATGAACTCAGTAGTGGAAAATTAATTTGAATTTTTCATGCATTAAATATGAATATTTCCTATTTGGAGTTATTGCATCTCATCCTCACTCAAAATTGGACCACATAACGATCGTAGTAGCCTCGGGTTTGATTGTTGTTGATTTTTGATGATTTTTGGTTAGGAGTGACATCGTATAATATTAGGTTATTGGATATGAATAATGAATGCAATTTTTATGGATTATATCACATAAATCAAATGACCACACTTATATCTTTCATTTTAATAAGGAAAGAAAAGTACCATGTGTATCACCATCCAACATCAGTTTCTCCATTGGTCTTCACTGTGGTTCATCTATCATGTGGTCTATAAATACATTCAAGCTTGAAATGGGGTATCATCACCCACAATTTACTATACTACACACCACATGGACATATGCCCACTAGCACTTTGGGTTTACACCATGTTTCCATATACACTTCTTGCCAACACACCCCAAGAAAACCTTTTACATGGGCATGCACTCCTACCACCATGTAGGTAGCCTATGGAAGGAAATTCCATGGAGTTTTACCCCTTTGGGACCCTTGTGTATGGTTGAGGGATAACTAATTTTGATCGAATTTATTAGATAAATTTTTTATTAAAAACCATAAAAAAATTCAGTTTTCAGAATACTAAAGAACAAAATGCCAACCCACCATAACTATTTATTATTCTTCTTCATGCATTAATAATTTATTTTTTCATGAAAACTTCAATTCTTCTTAACTTCATGAAAAGAAATATTTTCATGGGGTTTATTTATTGTATTCATTTTATATTTCTTCCTTTTTAAATGAATTATACACTTAATAACTGATTCAAAAATCATCACATTTTCTTAGGGAGAATTGACCATGAATAAAATTCAATTCCATTAGATGAATCCATAATAATTCTCTAAGAATCACCACTTTATCAAAACACACCAAACACATATTATCACATCATTAAAAACAAATGGAATACTATTACCTACAATAACTCCCTTTGTATTTTGATTTCAATATGAGAAAATTTTAAAAGTATATAACAAAAAATATCCTTTCTCCCCTATAATAAAAATCAATATGAAAAGAGTAAATGGAGTCTTATATACTCATCATATTTTCTAAAAAAATGATCTTCTCCCTTGTATGAAGATTTCATGAACAATTATAAGAGAGGGATAATCTCACATGGTTCACTTAGAAAATCTAAATTTGTAAATATAACTACACATTTGTCTCATTTTTTAATCAACAACGAAGTACCCCTTAATTGATGTATTTAACAATATTATCAATGATAGATGAATTCAAGATTAGAATACAAAATTATTTGATTTTATGATATTGTTTTTATGTTCCATGTTTACTATGTTGATAGTGATTGGAAATCTCTATCAACATAATTTTCCACCTCAACAGATGAAACTACCACATTCAATTACATACATGTTGGTAGAAAAGTAATCATATATAATATAATATGGATGGAATTTACGAATTCTTCAATATAGAAAGTGTTTTTGATATTTTTTTTCAACCAAGTTTCTCTAATTTCTCTAGTATTCATGTATCCACATATGATTTTCGAATATGATTTATCCTTAGTATCACTGATATTATCCCTCTCACCACTTCAATATATGAGATAGTTCTCTTTTATTTATCAATAATATCATATAAATATTCTGATCTAATATTCATTCTCCTCAATGATTCTTCTTGTACACAAAATGCTGAAAAACTTCTTCTTGTACAATTTCCATCTTTATTTCATTTCATAGACATAAATTCTTAAATAAAAAATATATCATGTGATAAAAAACACTCATTATATTTATCTTCTTTATGTGGACTATTCATTTTTTTATTAGAACTATCCTTTCCTTATGATTCATATAACATTATATATTTTTTCATGTTACCTAGAAAAATAACAAGAATGTATTTGGAAAATTGGGTAGCTTGTTTTTGAGTATCCAGAAGGAATTACATGAGTGTATTTATTCATATGTTTTAGATTTCTACCCAAGACAAGCCCTGATATCTATTGTTTTATTCTAATCCTAATATTTCGTTATACATTAAACTATCTGTTTTACAAAGTAGAATATATGTCAATGTTTTTCTTAGTGACTATTGATTTAATAGAATTCCTATTTTTTATATACCATGGTTGACATTTCCCATTTCTTTTCCTATGGATTTTTATTTTCTGGTGTAGGTATTCATTTTTATTTACCTTTTCACCCCTAAAAATAAATCCATCTCTTTTTTCATTAATTGACATGCTATACCATTATTCAAATGACATGTGCCCAAATTTCCAACAATACCAATAATAGACTGTGATATTACTCTTCATTTATGGTGTATTCTATCTAGGTTTCAAGCATTGTGAACCATTTACCGTTGGAGTGGAACCACTAATCTTATGGAAAGTCATTAGGAAACATAACTTCATTAATAATTTCTAATTCACACTTGATGTGGTGTGAATATAATCATATTCATCATTTATACATTCTTAGAGTTTGGTTTAAAAAAATTACCATCAGATGATTAAAACATTAGTACATAGGATAGTTTCTATGTTTTGGTATACCATATTCTTAGAGGAAGATGAAATTTTATTAGAGGATGATATCATAATCCTCTTGGAATCTCGATACTCAACAAAAAAATTAGTGGAAACATCTCTTATTTCCATAATTTTGGATGTTTTATCTTGTAACGCCCCAACCCCAGAATACGAGATTTAGTGCATTATTACGTATCATTTGCATGATCACAATGGGTCAAGTCTCGAAAGACCGAATAGTTTGATTGAATTGGATGTAATAGATACATTCATAAGGTTTACATTACATCATAAAATGGAAAACTACAACAATATTGTATCCATAGACCATACTGAGACCCATTGACTATCCCTACAGGTCAATCAGAATATACTTCTTCGCTTCCTGGGAAAAATTAAACATAGAAAGGGCTGAGCTCAGATGCTCAGTATAGATAACAATAACATGGAATCTTTCATAAATAAGCCTAATCATTTATGGCAATGTATAAGACTAAAACAAAAGCCTTTTAAACATGAACTTCTGTGTAATATGGAATGGATAAAATCAAATAATTCCATTTACTTATTCACATTTATATTCTACTAGTTGAATAATCACATGAAAAATCAATAGACACTTTCATAATGATAGAATGCATAATTCCAGACTTCATAACCACATAGACAAGGCCTTGTGCGAAGACTACAAATAAGATTTTGTCAAAGCCTTGTCCTAAGACACTAGTTTGTCTCATGAGACCTACCAGGGCATCGAGGATCTACAGAAGGCTCCACTCATCACTTACTAAGTCTAATACATTCCTAATATGAAAATGTTTAAACACAACATAAACATTAATATTAAAACTAGCATACGAAATGTCAATACTTTATCCATAAACCATTAATGGTATAAAAATAAAACATCCATAGTAAAACATAACTAATTAAATAGAATATAAAAGAGTATATTAAAATAAATCAACCTCAATTGAGAATAATGAATGTTATATTCATAGATGATGTTAATCATCAAAACTATTTGAGAGAAATATCCCCTTTTTTCTTTAAAACATTTAAAAGTCACACTATTTATAAAAAAGCAGTTTAAAATAGGTTTTTGAATCAAAGTGTATCATACCACATTGAAACTTTTAAAAGGAATTTTAATTTTAAAACATTAATGTCCATATAAATAAAACCATAAACCATTTTTAAAACATGGACAATAATGACAATGATTCAGAAAAATAAATTTTTAATGAATTTAAAATGATATTTTAGTTAGAGTTCCTAACCAAATGAGAGACGGTTGAATACAAATAATTTATGTAATTAAAACATTATAATATCACAAGAATAAATGGATTCATGATATACTATGTCAAAGTATAGTATATACACCAAATAAAAGTGGATTGGTGCATAACAACAAACAAGTCTAAATGGAATGAAAGATGGGATGAATTCCATTATAAATATTGTATCCTTAGGGTAAGGATAAATCAATGAAATAATTATGTGTGAATAATATAAATGAAATAAATTTGATTTGATATTTAGTGTAAATCAATCAGAGTAAATGCACACATATTCTTTTAAAAACAACATCGATGACTTGGATGTTTAACTAAATGAATAGAAACAGAGTTAAAATTACTCTTATCAAGTTTATATTGATATATTGAGAATTTGTCAATGGGTGATTATTTGTATCAAAAGTATACCCACACAAAGGGGAGTGGAAATTACTACATTAGTAAATAAATTGTGATATTACACATAATCTTGGGGTAATGTAATCAATGATGTTTTCGTAAAACTGAATGAGTGGAAATTGAAATTTGAAATTCCCTTATCGATTTGGTAACATACGAAACATACACCCAATATAAGAAAGATCTTCCAATGATAAAGTAAATACCAATAAATTAAATTATATTACACAAAAAATACAATCACGGGTAGTACATACACCACACAAAAAGTAGTAGTGGAAAATATAGCATGAATATGACGGGAATAAAAGTTAGATGAAAAAAACCCTTACATCATTGTAATCAATCGTTTAATATGACCAAAAGTTAATCACCACCAATTGAATCAAATAATACCATAAATATAAATAGAATCATGATAATATATATCAAATGTCAGTACACAATATACCACATCCAATAAATATGTGGCGAACAATGAAAATCTCATAGAATTAAAATTGAGAAAAGAAACCCCTTACATTGTACTCTTCCTTGGTCAAGGGTAGTTTAAAATCATGTATAATGGTGAAATAAGTTTTATTAAATTATAAAAGAATCATATACATTAATATGATATCATATATGATCTTTTAACATTTCTTTGTTAATTAAATCTTAGTATTATCGTCGTTTCAGCTGTTAACTAATTCGTTTTCCTTTATATGATTTTCTACGTAAGTAATGTTTGTTATGGATAGGATGTATCTTATTCATATTAATAATGATATTAAAACTTTAAACAATATTTTTAATCATCTAATGAAAATTAGTCTTGAATGGATACGATGAGAATGCATCTCACCGCGTTCGTGGAGACGGTAATATGTATGTATGTACGAGTAACAATATCATTCCTTTGATATTTAGACAATATAAAATTGGATTTTATATCATATATAAATAATATTTTTCATGTTATATTTATTATTTACATAAATTACATATCATTATTATAACCATACAAATAATAATGTATTGAATACCAATTACACCACACCGTGGAGACGGTAAGACCTAAGTATGCACGTATGGTGACATATCATTCAAAGGATATAGAGAAAAATGAATATGGTAGTACCATATTTCTAATAACATCATGGTATATAGAATATACTAGATTTAGTATTTTAGAATGTAAACAACAAATAAAGAGGGAGTGTAAGAAGAAAGAAACTTGAAAGAGGTGATGAAATATTTACCTCTTATTTGGGTTTTTCCTTTGGATTTGATCAAAAGCGCTACTTAGGTTGGATTTATGACTAAAGTAAGGCATACATGATAATGGGAGGACAGTTGAGAGGGTATCTGGGTAGGGTTTGGCTGAGAAAAAAGGATTTGAAGTATTGAATTTGAGGGAAGGGGGAGTGACCTTTTATAAGAGGGGTGTGAGGCACTTTAGGAAAAACAAGAAATATTTTATTATAATAAAATCATTCTCAATTACTAATGGCTCAAAAATGAATTATATAAAGTCAAAAGTGGGTATTGTTCGAAAAAAACCCAACTAATATGTTTTAGACATGTATGGGGCACTATAATAACTTTATTTTTTAGATTTAACTCTTAATTAAATAACTTGACATTTACCTTGTCTCATTGTATTTTTGTATTATATGGTTAATAATATTACTAAATAATTCCAAGAGAACACCTTGTGGTTTATTAATGGTACACCTATAATAATATAAGTCTTTTTGTGGAACCTTATATTTTTTGGAATAAAATACCAATTAATGATATAATATTTGTTTTAAAAATTCTTTTACGTCAATTTTGACACTATTTGGTATTTTTTTCCAAAATTCATAATAGCATTATTAATTCGAAAAAAATTCATATAAACAACCCTAATATTTCATATTAACCTCGAATTTTTTTTAACTCAAATTAATTTTATTTGGATATTTATAATATCAGTTATTTTAATCTTTCATTAATATGGTAATTACTACATCATCATTGTGTCATAAATAAATATATTTATTTAATGTTTAAAAATTATAAAAAAAAATACTATTATGTAGGAAATCATTTTAGATTTATAATAAATATTTATAGTCAAATTTATCTTATGTATAAACCTATATCAAATATTTTTTAGTTATTAAACTTTGATTTTAACTCTTTTAACTCTTCTTTAAATAAAATAATAATAAATGTCGTAATCTAATCAATGTGAACCTAAAGGATAATATTTTATTCATAATTTTGTTTTTGGTCGATTTACCATTATCCAATAGAATTTGGACATGTGTTAGTGTAATAATAATATCATTTTTTCACTAAATTTCCATATTTACTTTTAACCGTGGTAAATAAAAGTAAAAAAATATTGTTCACCAAAAATTATTTTCAACTTATTAAACCACATTTTACTTAATGATACCAACTATGTCTCTCAGATTTTTGAAATTCCACTCACAGAAGCAGTAAAATTATGTTTTATGCGAATCTGCATATGCTCCTAGGAAGTGGGTAAAAGACGGTAAAATGTTCAACAAATTTTTATATATCTAAAATTATTATAAACTAAATCCAATGAATTACATTGAAATTATATAGGTATTATGTCTCTATTTTGACCTAAAATAAATTTTTGTAAATTAAATAATTATTTAAATAAAAATTCAGTTTTAAACTATAATGCATTGTTTTTCACTATTTATCAAAAATTGAATATTTTCAAAAAAATACCAAAATTTTACCATAATCTAATTTTGATATTCATAATTAAAAAATTTATTCTATTTTACCAAATTAAAAACATAGATGTTTCATTAATTAAATTAAAATTAATTCTTGTTGTCAAAAACGAAAAGTGGGTTTTTAAAAAGTAAAAACTATCAAAAGATTGACCTGTATTTATGTCAAATTTAAATGTGAAATTACTTATAATCTCCTAAATTGAATTAAATTATAAATATATTATATAATTATATTTCTAAACAATTCAAATACATAATTTAACACTTTAAATTATTTTGATTAAAAAAGTTTTTTTCAATTAAAATTTATTAATTTTCAGTATTCATCAAAATATAAAAGTTATTAGAAAAGTACCAAAAATTTATCCAAAATAATTTTTTATGTCTAGATTCTAATTAAGAATTTATTTTCATTAAATTGAATATATAAAGGTGTCAAATATTTGTTTTAGAAAGGGTTTTCCATTAAAAGGTGGTAAATTGCATTTTTTTTGAAAAATACTACATTTTTATTAAAAAAATGAATTAGTTCTTATATTATATATAAGAAACTCATAATGTAGATTCTAAAATTATATAGAGTATATAAAATTCAAAATTCAGTTAATACTAATCATAACCACTTTTGAATGGCTTGTTTGGTAAGTTATGGTGCGTTCGAACGTGATGTTGCATGTAGCACAAGATATTGAATTACTTTAAAGAAAATAACGTATTATGAAATCTTAGTGTGTTACAATCTTCCAACCTTTTGAAAATTGCATCCTTGGAATTTTAAAAATTTTCTCAGGAACTTCCTTGAAATTCCAACATAAAAAAAAGAGTCAATAAAACTATCTCTTTAAAAGAAAGAAATATAAGTACAAAGGTCATCCGAGATAAACCACACTAGGATTACATGTAGGAAAACATGTATTTGGAAGATAGAATTAGTGCCATGTTCTGGTGGAAAGTGATAGAAAACATGAATATGAGAAATTTAACAACAAAAAAACCACAAACCTATGATGAGATAAATGTTCATTAGTTTCCTAGTAGAAAAATTAAAAAGATAACATTTTTTTATTTTGTGTTTAATTTCATAAAGTTGAGCAATTTATTTATTATATAGGATAAGAACATAAAGAGATACACTTACTTTTTAAGTAGATTTTCTTCCTTTAATATATTTCTAATACTAACTCATCTTTCTTTCAAACGATGAGTATTCAAGAAGACATGGTCACACCTAAAGAGCTAGAATCAAATTAAATAGAATCACATAATCCAAAAATCATTGACTATATATATATTTACCTTGTCTTTAGAGATTAACCAAAACCAAAATGGTTAGTACATGATTAGATGATCCCTAAAAAGGATAATCCTTTAAAGAAAGAAAGACTTATCTTAATTTCTAAAATTAAACCAACAATACCCAAAGTTCAATAAATTACATTAAATAAACACTTGTCATTAAAATCCATCAATATAATACAAACTAATACTGAAACCCAAAACATAAAATAATTTGATTACACAATCTTCCACGTTAAATTGTATTTATAAATTACATTGACTACTCTTGAAGTCACATACTTAAAAGTAATTCACCTAATCACATATTCTCTACGATAGAGTAATCATTTTCATAAATAAACCAAATCACTAAAATCCACAATAAAAACATAGATAAAAATCTACCATTAATCCTCAAATAAAATCCCATAGTATTCTATTTTCCTTAGGCAAATAGTATTCCCAATAGAGCGAACTACATCTACCATAACATTTATCAGTTAATCCCAAAATAATTCTTATATACTAAGGATATACATTTGATAAGACATAATATACCAAATCAACATCTTATTGATCAATAAATTCATTTAACAAAAAAGTATTAGTCACACTAACTAGGGACTTCATGTAGTCCCTTGGTAGGAGATAAATCCAAATCTCACTATTGTTCTGGGTTCGATTCCTACAGCTTTGTCCGACACGATGGGTTGTCACACTGTCTATGTGTTTTCCTTTTTCAAAAATCATATTTTATAACATTACCAAAATGAGATAAATTCCTCAAAATAACTATAATATAATTTCACCACAAATGTTATCTCATACCTCGCATTTTCATCCCTAAATTTAGTAACATGTAATTTCCTTAAATTCATGGATCATATAAACCCAAATGGTTATTTATAACCATATCAAAAATAGAAAAAAACATTATTCCTAAAATAGATTTTTTTAAATAATAAACTGTGTGGTTACACATAAGAGAAAATTATTCCAAAGTAATCCCATCAACAAAGAGCAATAATATCATAAAAAATTTCACCATCCATTTATTTCCATATAGGTTCTTCCTTGACCAAGGGGTTATTATATAGAGTAGGGAATTCAGATAGGTAATTCCCATGTCCCCTACATTTACGGAAAATGACTGTAAATGCATTCTTTGGATCATTTTTTATTTCTTCCATAGTACTCTTCATTTTTATTTGGCAATTATTTACTTTATGTCCATATTTTACACACATAAATAATTTCATTGTTCCTTTCAGACACTTCACTAGGTGTCTCCTTCCACATTTCCTGAATGACGGAAATTGAGCTGTCTTTTCTCCCGGGTCTGCCCTACTGGATAACTTTTCATTCACCGCCTTTCTCTTATTTTTTGTGTCTGGGAGTTGGTTAATATACAAGTTGTTGATAATATTTTTAGAAAAATAATTCAGCACGAACACAATATCTTTTACACCAATCAACATTCCGTTCCGTTTCTCATTTCCTCCTTCGATCCCACATTGAACATCATGATCAATGTTACTATGAATTCCTTGGAATCCACTCGGTTACTGACACAAGAAAGCATAGTGTGAGTCATAAAATCATTTAGAGAATATCATAACACCTTATTTTCAATCTAAAATAGGTTAGGATTAAAGACGGTTATTTATTATCATAATATATTAAAATACATCATATTAGTTTGTAATGAAAATGTGAATTATCCTAAGCATATCCCCCGGGAGTGTCATAACCAAGAGTGCAACAAGGTCCATTGTCATGCACCAGTTCCCGTTCGAGTCTAGCTCAAAGTAGTGTTTTGGGGTATTACCCCTAGGTACATCTTTGCTAGAGATGCCTCTACCTGCTCATATCCAGATAGGGATGTATTTCTTGGAAAACTAACAAAATATCTACAATACCAAAATTCTAGGAAGTTCATCCATACTAATCCTAAATGTCTATCTAAGGGTAATGTTCTCGAATCAGTGTTTTCTAAATCTATATTCCAGGGTTTTTACTAAACTTTCTCTGATACCAACTATAATTCCCCAACCCCAGACACCCTGAGTCGATGCATTATTACGTATCATTGGGATAATCACAAAATGATTATGTCTCGAAAGACTGATTAGTTTAGAAGCTTTGGAAGTACTAGATATATTCATATGTATTACATTACAACATAAAATATAAAACTATAATAACATTGTTTCCATATACAGAACTAAGATTTCATAGACTATCCCTTCATGTTAGTCATAATATACTTCTTCACATACTGGAAAAAATAAAACCTAGAAAGGGTTGAGCTCAGATGCTCAGTAAGGGTAAAAATAAAGCTGAAACATTCATAAATAATAATAAACATTTAAGGCGATGTAAAAGACTTAAACAAAAGCCTTTTAAACATGAAATTTTGCATAATATGGAAATGATAAAATCAAATAATTCCATTTACTTATTCATAAGGATATTATACTAGTCGAATAATAACAATAAATATCAATAGACACTTTCATAATGATGGAATGCATATTTCCAGACTTCATAACCACATAGTCAATGCCTTGTGCCAAGACTACAAATAAGATTTTGTCAAGACCTTGTCCCAAGACCCTGGTTTGTCTCATGATACCTACCAATACAGCGAGGAGCTATAGTGGGATCCACCCGTCACATACTAAGTCCAATTCATTCCTCAAATGAAAAGTTTTAAGCATAACATAAACATTCGTATCAAAACTATCATACAAAATGTAAATACTTTATCCATTATCCATGAATGGTATAAAAATAACACATCCATAGTTAAACATAACTAATTAAATACAATATATAAGATTGTATTATTATAAATCAACCTCAATCGAGAATAATGAAGGATATTGTCATAGATGAAGTTAATCATCAAAACTATTTGAGGGAAATATCCCCCCTTTTCTTTAAAAAATTTCAAAGTCTCACTATTTTTCAAAAAACTATTTAAAATAGATTTTTTGAATCAATGTTTCCCATACAACTTTGAAACATTTAAAAGTAATTTTAATTTTAGAACATTAATTTCCATATAAAAAAACCTTAAAAGAATTTTTAAAACATGGACATTAATGAGAATGATTTAGAAGAATAAATTTTTAAAACATTTAAAATGATATTTTAGTTAGAGTTTCTAACCAAATGAAGGATGATTTAATATTAATAATTGAGGTAATTAAAACTTTATAATATCATGAGAATAATGGGATTCATGATATACTATTTCAAAGTACTGTATATACATCAAATAAAAGTGGATTCTTGCATAACAACAAAGAAGTCTCAAAGGAATATAAGATGGGATAAATTATTTTATAAAGACTGTATCCTTAGGTTAAGGATAAATAAATGAAATAATTATGTGTAAAAAATATAAATACACTCAATATGATTGGATACTCAGTGTAAATCATTTAGTGGACATTCACACATATTCCTGTAAAAACAACATCAATGACTTTGATGTTTAACTCAATGAATTGAAATTGTGTTAAAATTACGCTTATCAAGTTTATATCAATGAAATGAGAATTTATCAGTGGTATGATTATTTGTATCAAAATTATATCAACACAAAGGGGAGTGGAAATCACTAAATGAGTAGATAAAGAGTGATTTCACACACAATCTTGGGTTAAAGTAATCAATGAAGTTTGTGTAAAACTGAATGAGTAGAAATTGAAATTTGAAATTCCCTTATTGATTTGGTAACATACGAAACATAAAACCCATGAATGAAGGATCATACAATGATGATGTAAATACCCATAAATTAAATTATATAACTCAAATAAAACAATCATGTGTAGTACACACACCACACTAAAGATAGCAGTGTAAAATATATCATGAATCTCACAGGAGTAAAAATGAGATGAAAAAACCCTTACTTCACTGTAATCAATTGAGTCATATGAAAAAATGTTAATAAACACAAAATTTTTCAAATAATACTATTAATATAAATATAATCAGGGTAATATATATCAAATGTCAGTACATAATACACCACTTCCAAAAAATAAGTGGCAAACAATGGAAATCTCACAGAATTAAAAGTTAGATAAGAAACCCCTTTCCTTTTAGTTTTCCTTGGTCAAGGGTAGGTTAACCTGCTTTATAATGGTGAAATAATTGTTATTAAATTATAAAATAATCATATACAATAATATGATATCATATATGATCTTTTAACATTGCTTTGTTAATAATATCTTAGTATTATCACTATTTTGGGTGTTAACTGGTTCGTTTTCCTTTATATGCTTTACAACATAAGTAAATAATTTTATGGATAGGATGCATTTTATTAATATTAAGAATGATATTAAGTATTTAAACATTATTTTTAAACATCTCATGAAAATTAGTCTTTCATGAATATGATGGGGAATGAATCTCAATGCGTTTGTGGAGGCGGTAATCCGTATGTACGCACGAGCGACACTATCATTATTTTGATATTAAAATAATATATAATTGGATGGTATATAATATTTAAAGAATCATTAAAATGTCATATTTATTATTTACATCAATTACACATCATTATTATACCCATCCAAATAATAAGGTATTGAATAACTATTACACCATGCCGTGGAGACAGTAAGTCGTACGTACGCACGTATGGTGAAATGTCATTCAAAGGATGGAGAGAATAAGGAATTTGGTTGTAAAATATTTATAATATCATCCCTATATATAGAATATACTAGAGTTATTATTTTATATTGGAAACAACAAAGAAAGAGAAAGTGGAAGAAGAAAGGAACTTGAAATAGGTGATGAAATATTTACATCTTCTTCGGGTTCTTCCTTTTGATTTGATCAAAAGGGATCCTTAAGTTGGCTTTATGACTAAACAATGGCCTATAGAGTGAAGGTAGGATAGTTGAGATGGTATTTTGGAAGGGTTTTGTCGAGCCAAATGTCTTTGAAAATGAAAATTTGAGGGAAGGGATAGTGCCCTTTTATAAGAGGAGTGAGGGGCACCTTAGGAAAATCTAGAAATTTTATTTTATAATAAAATAATTTTCGGTTTCTAATGGTTCCAAATTAAGTTATTTAAAGGCTAAGGTGGGTATGGGTTTAAAACCAAACATATAATAAGTTTTCTACAGGTTTTGGTGACTATATTAACTTTTTCCTTTAGATTAAACTCTTAGTTAAATAGCTTGACATCTACCATGTCTCTTTGTATTTTTATATTATATGGTTAATAAACATAGTATATACTTCCAAGGGAACCCCAAGTGGTTTGTTAATGATACAAATATCATTATATATGTCTTTTGGACGAACCTTATATTTTTAGGAATAGAATATCAATTAATAATAGAATATTTGGTTTAAAAATACTTTTATGTCAATTTTGACACTATTTGGTATTTTGTATTTTTCTAAATTAATAACAAAATTATTTCTTCAAAAAAAATTCCTATAACCAACCCTAAAATTTCATATTCACCTATAAAATTACTATAATTAATAAAAAGTCTCAAATTACATTTATTTTGATATTTATAATATCAATTATTTTAATCATTCATTAATACGGTAATTACTGCATCATCATTATGTCATAAATAAATTTAAATATTTAATGTCAAAAAATTATAAATAAAATACCATTATGTTGGAAATCTTTTTGAGATTTCTAATTAATATTTATAGTCTAATTTAACTTATCTATAACTCTATATGAAAAATGCTTTAGTTATTAAACATTTATTTTAACTATTTTAACTCTTCTTTAAATAAAATAATTATAAACGTCCTAATCTTCTCCAAGTGGACCTAAACGATCATATTTTTTTCCAAAGTTTGTTTTTGGTCGAATTAAATTTATCCAATAGAATTATGACATGTTTTAGGGTTTTAATAATATCATTTTTACCCTTAATTACAATATTTTCTTTTAACCGTGGTAAATAAAAGTAAAAAGTTACTATTCACCAAAAGTTATTTTCATCTTATTGAACAAAATTTTACCTACTGATATCAACTATGTCTCACTAAATTTTGAAATTCCACACACAGAAGAGGAAAAATTAAGTTTAATGTGAATTTGCAGATGCTCCTAGGAGGCGGGTAAAAGATGGTAAAAAGTTCAATAATTTTTTTTATATATCTAAAATTATTATAAATTGACTCCAAGGAATTAAATTGAAATTATATAGGTATTATGTATCTATTTTTACCTAAAATAAATTTAGATAATATAAATAATTATTTAAATAAAAATTATGTTTTAAATTATAACGTAGTGTTTTTCACTATTCATCAAAAATTGAATGTTTTCGAAAAAATGCCAAAATTTTACCTTAAGATAATTTTGATATTCCGAATTCAAAAATTAATTCTATTTTACCAAATAAAAAAAATAGAAGTAGAATTAAATAATTTTAAATTAAATCCTTTTGTCAAAACCGAAAAGCAGGTTTCTAAAAAGTAAAAACTATCAAAAGATTGACATGTGTTTATGTCAAATGTAAATGTAGAATTAGTTATAATCACCTAAATTTTATCAAAATGATAAAAATATGATCTAATTATACTTAGAAACCATTCAAATACATAATTTTACACTATAAGTGATTTCAAATAAAAATTTTGTTTTCAATTAAAATTTAGTATTTTTCAGTATTCATCAAATTATAAAAGTTATTAGAAAAGTACCAAAAATTTATCAAAAAAAATGTTTTTATTTCCCGATTATAATGATGAATTTAATTTCATTAAATTGAATATATAAAAGTGTCAAATATTTGTTTTAGAATGTTTTTTCCATTATAAGATTGTAAAATTTAATTTATTTGAAAAATACTTCTTTTATCTGAAAAAATGAATTTGTTCTGATATTATGTATAAGAAACACAAAATATGGATTCTAAAATTATATGGAGTATATAAAATTCAAAATTCAGTTAATACTATTCATAACCACTCTTGAACGATTAGTATGGCAAGTTGTAGTGCACTCGATCTCTGTGTTGCGTGTAGTGCAAGCTATTGAATTACATTAAAGAAAATAACTAACTATGAAATCTTGGTGTTTTAGACATCATGTGGGGATTTCAGATTTTTTAATCTCAACTCCAGCTCAAAAAAGTTCATATCGATGGTGTCCTTCCCATCATTACCATATCTAACATTTTATTCAAAAAATTTCTCTATCTTATCCAGTTATAGATAAAGAATTATTATTGATTATTGCAATGAATTTTCATGATTCTTCAACCTATTAAATTTATCCTCTAGACGATCAATTTTTACAAATCTATGAAATTTTATGAATTTTTCCAAATTCATAGAATGATTATAAAACCACGATATTAAGGAATTATTTCTCACAAATACATATTTTAAATTCATTCAACATATAGTATTTTTTCAAATAGAAAGTATTCATCCTTTAATTTCACATATATTGTGAGGTTATTCCAACCATTTTAACCAACGCCTCTTCAATGGTATCAACTTTTTTTTTCTGGATATAGTTTTAAATTCTGAATAGACTTGTACCCTCCAACAACACAATTCCTATCTTCCTGGTGATGTTTCTTTATATTTTATTTGAATTCAAATTGAATATCTCGAAGTGAAAATTCATCATCACAACATGAACATTCTAGTATAATAATATAAATTGAAATAATTATTGTATGTTGTTCCTTTCAAATTACCTCCTATAAGAATCTAGATATTTTTTCAGGTATGTTTTTATTTTCTGGTTGTTTTGGGAGGAAAAGTGGAGTTTCTTGAAATTTTTGGTAACACACCATGTACGTATAAGTACATGCCATGTACTTGGTTTCAACAGGTGTCCATATACTGTCCGTGGAATGGACAAGTACATGGCTGTGTGTGGTGACCTAGAGGACACCTAATACGGGGCCTGATAAAGGCAAATACACGTCATGTACTTTTAAAATATATGATATGTGTTTTCTTTTTTTCATTAAACATACTGGGGTCACATCTAATGGACATAATGAACTTCTTCTCCATCCACCTCGTTCAGGAGTGTCCGTACGGTTGTGGATCTTCACCGAACACCCGACTCACCATCTTCTCTCCAAATTGGACTTTGTCGGTTGTGTTGGAATCATATTAGTGTGTTCTCTCTTGTTATTAAACATCATCTCCCGATTTCTCCGCTTTAAAGAGTTATCCTCAATTTAGTGTTTTAAGGGTTTTTGTAGATCTATGGTGTTCTAAGGTGATTCAAGGCCTGACGTTCATGTATATCTATATCACAACACCGAGGAAGGTGGTTTTTTCCTTTTTGTAGTTAGTCATTGAGTTATATGTTCAAATGTGCGCAATACCCTAGAAGGGGGTATTGCGTGTTTATGGATTTCTCCTTATTAATTTCCTTCTATGACATGTTTAATTGGATAGAGGTTAATTGTTGAGAATATGGTTATATTTGCTGAGATATGGATGTTTTTCCCATGTTTTCCTGTTTTGAACTTTTAGTCTATTCATGATTGTTAGGTTCCTTCATTGAATTCCATTCCTAGTATTGTTAGGATGGAGTGATTATTATCTGAAATGTTGTAATGCTATAGAATGTTTAGTCATGTTGTTCTTGAGGTTTAATTTGGATTAGTTGTATCTTTTGTACATGATTTACATACAAAAGCTTGTGGGAAACTGGTGTAGTAGACCATAGTGAGAATGGACATTGAGGGCGTATCTAGAGAATATTTTTTTCTACATTGTGAGACCATAGGGAGGATGGAAGAAAATACTCCCTCAAGGTGTCATTAGTTCCTGAATGTTGTCCACAAGGGGAATTGGACATTGAGTGCTTCCCTAGAGCTCCTTTTTGTTACAGAGACGAGATTATATGGGGAACTGATAGTGTGTGCTTCCTCAGAGAGTCTTTTCTAAAGCTGAACCATAGGGGTTAGATTGTGTGTACTACCTAGAAGGCTCCTTGTGTTGTTTGGGTAAACCAGAGGGGTTCCACTGTGAGTACTTCCAATAGGGTTACCTGTTTGTGTTATCTTCTTGCTTGAGATATTATTTGATTGCATTTGACTATAGGATTATTGTTTCTGATAACTTCTTTGGTTACTCCTTCATTTTTCTTATTTCATTAAATATATATTCACTGACCGTGAGGTGCAGATCATTGGGTGGTTGCCTACAAGAATTCGTCTTACACCTTGTTTGGGCCATGCTTTTGTGCCCAAATATATTATATTGTTGTAGGTATAGATAAGGGAAAGTTCCCTTCAACTTCTAGCACCTGACTGCATTGGAGATGGAGGGCATGGGACTAAACTGGGGCATGTGATTCGGAGGAGTTGTTTAATGTTTTCATGTACATTGGTTTAGTACTGCATTTCAACATTGGGATGTGTTTGGCTGCTTTCATAGATATATGTATCAGGAATCATTATATATGTTCTCCAGTTGATTATTACTTCAGTATTCCACTGTTTACATTGGTATGGTGATTTTACTAATTTCACTATTATTATCTATTGGTTTTTGTTGTGTTACGTTTCCAATGAGGGCATAGTTTTCCCACCATCACAACCAAGGCCCTCACTACTAGTTGGAAGCCTCTGGCGTTTGGGGAAATGTGCATGAGGCTAGGTGACCAACTGGGTACGAGGCACTTTCGAGCGGCTTCTGGAACCAGGATGTTATAATGTGCTATTAGAGGGACTATTTTCTTCTTCACTTACTATTTGGAGTCAACAGATAGGGATAAGAGATAATAACTACTTGGTAATAAGATATTCATGGGAGTAGCTAACTTGTGTATAGGGAAAATCCAATTTACCTCATATTGTAATTTTTTATGGTTTTGCAATTATTACAATTTATTTGATTTCATTATTGGGTGATTCACATGTTTTGTTCTATTATCATTGATATTATTGAGGTTTTATTTTGGTTTCAACCCGATGAGATGTGGGCATTCCATCTAATGCATCATATAAGAACTCTCTAGAAATCATATGTCATGCATTATTTCCTTTCCATTTAGTGTGCATTGTCAATTGCATGTTGTTGTGATAGATTTTGTGCTAGATATGCATGCTCTTGTGAAAGATTCCATGATAAAATACATGCCATTTGATACAGTATTAATTGTTTGAGGTTTGTTTAAATGAACTCCAAACATTGTTTCTTGAGGTGTTATGGGACCTTATGAATCAGAATTTGGTGGATCATTAATCTGTTATGTTGTATATGACATGTAAAAGATGCCACGATTTGATTTGTGGGGAGTATAGGCCCTCACAGATCATAAATTGGCACTTTAATGTTCATTTTAGTGTTTTTATGGGTTCCAGAGAAGTTTATGAGGCTTACTATCTGGAAAAACCCATAATACATGGCGTGTAATCATAAATACACTCCATATGTTCTTCTGTTTGGGAAGAAAATGTTTTTCATAAGTACACACTGTGTACACTATGTACACCCAGTTTAGTCTCTAACCATGTCCCTGGATGTGTTGGCAGAGACACGGGGTTTGGGAAAAGCATGGTGGGACACGATGTGTACCAGACGTACATGCCTAGTGTTTAGATCCTTGTGTTTTCCCATGCTACTAATGAAACGTTTGTATAAAGATTATTTTATACACGCGTGTTAATCATGAACAGACCATGTAGTGTAATCCTTGAATCTGGGTGTCTAATGAATAACACGGGTCAGTGAAATCCTTTAGTACACACCATGTCTATATAGAACACTCTGTGTGGAGTGAGCCATGTATCCAACCATGTAACTAACAACATGGTTAGGTGATGTTTTTCAACTACACAAGGTGTTCGGCACTAATACGCAATGTAGTCTAGTTCTAGGAGAACCATGTGGCTTAGCCGTGTTTGGGCACTTTGGAAGGGGAAAAGGATTCAAGTGCACGTTGTGTTTTATATAACACGCCATGTGTTTGGGGTGTTTCACAACCTGTGTTGGACAATGTACCTGACATTGTGTAAGAATAAAGGTATACAATGTGTAGTTAATATACACGTCATGCAGTCATGTTTTGAAAAACATGAATGCTTTTTTTTCTCTTGTTCCCTTCTTACGCTCCTAGTTTCCAGTCTTTTAAAATCTTGAGCTAAGGTGTGAACTTGACCATGAAGATTCATGCGACCAAGACGTCCTCCAATTGTATGCCAGTTACAGGGTAATGATCAGACATTGGACATGGCTGATCAAGGACTTCCAGCAGATCCTCCAGTTGTGTCAGTTTTGGCACCAGATTTTATTCAGGACACAGGTGCTGATGCGCAGTTCCGAGAGGGATTTATTAGGTTCATGTAGACCTTTTAGGGAGTACTGCATCCTTCTCCTTCTATGATGGAGATGATGCAGGTCTTTCACCACCAACATCCTCCCACCATCAAAGGGGAAGGAGGACTTTGGGTTGCACAGTCCTGGATGGAATCTATGATATCTAACTTCGACCATCTGAAGATGCCTCCCGAGAGGATGATGAATCTTTCTACGTATATGCTTCAGGACTCCGCCAAGAGATGGTGGGATGTGATCTCGAGGGCTGTAATCTAGTAGGATATGGCTTGGTATGAGTTCCAACATGCCTTCTATGATTACTTTTATCCAAGGATATTGAGTGTCGATTGAGCCTGAGAGTTTTTGGGTATGGAGCAGGGTAATCTGTTAGTTATGTAGTATTCCTCTTGCTTCACAGTGTTGAAATTCTTCACGCCTATTTCCGGAGGTGATGAGATATTCTTGGAATGGATGTTTGAGGATGGTCTTAGGCATGATATATGATCTCAGGTGAACATATTCTGGTTGACGTCAATCACTGCTACCATCATCCAGGCATGGATGAAAGAGTGCAATATAAGGGATTTGGGAGTGGTGAGCTAGGGTAGTTCGACATCCAGAGTTCTTATCCCTCTTAAAGACAGTAGGAATGCTATAGGTAGTCTACATTTGGAGATCCAAGGAGGTGTGACACTTCTTCTAGTAGCCAGGTGGTGTGCTACCGATGTGGGAAAAATGGGAATATGTGTCTATATTTCCCAAGATACCGAGTAGAGTGCCGATCTGGTGCCAATATGAGTCACCTTCAGCATTTATTTTAGTTCATATCACCAGAAGCTGGTGCAACGGTTCTACTTTGACTCCACGTTTTGGAGAAACACCAACAATTTCTCATCAGTCTGAGAATTGGAGTTCTTATAGATATTAGGGCGAGTTTGTGGTTGCAGCCATGGTATTCAGTCATCGGAATTTCGACAACAATAGAGTGGATCATCTTAGGGTGGTCAAGCAGGGCCACAGGGTCGTGGTACATGCCATACTTTTTGCAGTGGAGCAGACCCAGCAGGACCCGGATCCCCAACCCATTACAGTGCGAGGTATGATCCTAGTTTCTTCAGTTTTTGTTTCTTCTCTTATCGATCTAGGGGATTCCCATAGAATTATATTTATTGCAGTTGTGAAGAGCCTTAGGCACTGTATCTTTTTTTTTGCTGATTTCTTGACATTGGAAACTCCTTTGGGGACAAGAACAGCTAGTGTCTGTTAGTGTAAGAAGTTACCTCATGATATTATTTGGTGCTACTTTTTATGGGACCTCTACTTCATATAGATGATAGGATATTATGTCATTCTTGGAATAGACTAGTTAGTTCCCTTCAATGTCATTGTCAATTTCTATATCTGTAGGGTGAGTATCAAATCACCAGAGGGACGATTGTTTCTTTATAAGGGTGAATGGGATGTCCACAAAAGAAGATAGGAACCCAAGCATCATGGGTTAAGAGATGTTACATCCCAAATTTCTCTTCTATATCTATATGACTAGGGGACTTCACAAATAGAATTTCCTCCAGTGGTGGATTGTCTCAGAGACATCTTTCAAGAAGACTTTTTAGGTTTGCCTATGGAGTGATAAGTAGTCTTTTTCTGTTGATCTCATTCCAGGAGTGGAACCGATGTCCATTCCCCTATATAGGATGGCTACACTGGAGTAACAAGATCTCAAGAAGTAGTTATAGGATTTGAACGAAACGGGTTTCATCCAACCTATTACTTCTCCTTGAGGATCACTTGTCCTATTTACGAAGAAGGCAGACATTTTCAAGGATTGATGATGTCTTTGATTAGCTTCATGGAGACTTGGTGTTCTCAAAATCTACTTGAGATATGATTATCATCAGTTGTGTGTTAGACCATCTAATATACCTCTTAGAACCTTATGGAACAGGTATGGTCTATAAGAGTATATGGTTGTGTCGTTCGGTCTCGCAAACACACCTGCAGTATTCATGGAACTAATTAACTGAGTGTTCGATACATAATCGGATTCCTTTGTGGTGGTTTTTGGGGAAGATATCTTGGTGTACTCTCCCACTCGAGAGGTCCATGATACCCAGCTTGAGATAATTCTAAGTACTCTGAGATAGAATAAATTATATTTTGAGCTATCAAAATGCCACTTTTGTATAGAAAAAATTCACTTCTTGGATCATGTTATCTCAAAGACAAGACTATCAGTAGACCCATAGAATGTGAGGGGATTAGTTTACTCAAAGAATCCGAAGAATGTCTTTGATGTACGATGTTTTCTAGGGCCGGATGGATACTACATGCGTTTCAAATAGAACTTTTTATGCTTAGCGATTCCACTGACAGGCCTAACTAAGAAAGGTGTGATGTACCTGTGGTCAGATACTTGTGAGTCGTCCTATCAAGAGTTGAAAGGGAGGTTGACTTCCGCACAAATACAAATTTTTTCCAGAGCCTAGAAAGAGAAATACTGTTTACTGTGATGCTTTAGGTATCGGGCCGGGAGAAATTCTTATGCAGGGGGAATGAGTCATTACATACGGATCTCGGCAGTTGAGGCCACATGAGAGAAATTACCCGATGCAAAATCTATATTTGGTTGTAGTTTTTCATGGTTTAATCTATTGGAGACATTAACTTCTGGGAGAGCATTTGGAGGTTTTCACTAACCATAAGAGTCACATGTATATCTTCACTCAACATGACCTAAATTTGAGATAGAGAAGGTTGGTTGAACACCTTCAATCTTTTAACATTGAGATTTCCTATATTCCTGTTAAAGTCAACACAGTGGCTGAATCATTGAGTAGGAGGACTCAATAATAGGTAGTTTAGGAGGCCAGTAGTGAGTGGCGGCCTATGGATCTATTTTCTGAGATGCATTTTGAGGTTCCTGAATGATAGAGGCAGGTGTTTCGATATTCGGTAGCTATTACCTCTACACTTCTTGATCGAGTACTAATGAGGCAGTTATCATTTTTTGAAGTCCTATTTCTACGGGAGCATGTGTCAGGAGTGGACCATATTCCTGGATGGACTATAGGTGTGGATGAGATCTTGTGTTTTCATGGGTGCATATGGGTGTCATCAAACATACTCGAGGAGATGATGTGGGACATTCACTCCTTAGTTTGGGCAGTTAATCCGGATGTCACCAAGATGTATCATGATGTAAACCGTTAGTATTTGAAGGAAGGTATAAAGAGAAATGTTACTGGTTTCATGATGTTGTGTTCCACTAGTCAGCAGGTGAAAGCAGAGCATCAGTGAAAAGTAAGGATTTTACAATAGTTACCCATTTTCGAGTAGAAGTATAATGATGTCGTGATGGATTTTGTGATAGGTTTTCCAATGTCGCCTCAAGGAAATGATGCAGTTTGGGTTGTACTTGATAGACTCCTAATGGTTTCTCACTTACTTCCAATCAAAGAATCCTTCAGTGTTCATGAGCTAGGATGGTTGTATATCTTTGAGATTATATACTTACGTGGGGTTCCACACTCCATTGTGTCTGATAGGGATGCATGTTTTACTTCTCGGGTCTGGCAGGGGCTTTAGGGGGCTTTAGGTACATAGGTACTTCTGAGTACAGCTTACCATATCCAGATAGATGGCCAGTCCGAGTGTAAAATTCAGGTGGTTAAGAACATACTTCAAGCATGAATCCAGGATTTTTGAGGTGCTTGGGAGAAGCACATATCTATTGTGAAGTTTTCCTACAATAATAGTTTTCAAGCAACTATTTATATGGAACCTTATGAGGATTCTTTTGTAGGCCATGCTGATCACCCACATCTTGGCTAGAGGTAGGAGATGCAGCTATCTTGGGACCTTATCTTGTCCAGGACACCACAGAGCAGATAGAGATGATTCAGAATATGACGGAAACAGCATGGTCTCGACCTAATTCTTATACAGATTGACGGAGATGACCTCAAGAGTTTGAGGTCAGTGATCATGTATTTTTACATGCCACATCATGATTGGGGAATATGAGAATTATGTGACATGGAAAGCTTTCACTAAGGTATATCAGGTCATTTGAGGTTTTTTAGAGAGTTGGGATGGTTGCCTATCGGTTTCCATTACCTATGAGGTATTGAGCTAGGCACAATGTATTTCATGTTTCTCACCTTTGATGTTACTTCTCGAACATGTCTCATGTTTTTCAACCTGAAGGGGTTGTGTTTGAGGTGGATGCCTCATTCGAGGAGAATCATATTCAGATTATTGATCGCAGTACGTAGGCTCTTTGTGGCCACTCTGTTCCTCTGGTACGAGTTCTATGGAAGCATGGGCAAGTATGAGACGAGACATGGGAGAAGGAGGTCGATGTATGATCGCAGTGGCTATTGTTGTTTGAGGATTCTTCATCTACAATTCCTTGATAATGAAATTAGGGGACAATTTTTTTTAAGTGGGTAATTTTGTAAGAACTCGGATCTTCTTTTTATGTATGTTTACCTTTTCTGGTTTTTTTGAGCAAAATAGTAGTTTCTCAAAAAATTTAGAGTACACAGTGTGTACATATAATTACATACTGTGTACTCAGTTTCCACATGTGACTGTGTACTGAAAGTATAACGACCAAGTACATGGTCATGTGTGGTGACCTGGAAGCCCCCTAAAGCGGGGCTTGGTAAAGGCATGTACACGCCATGTACTTTTTTTCATTAAACAGACAGGGGTTGCATCTAATGGACAGAATGAACTTCTTCTTCTTCTGTCTCATCCAGGAGCATCCGTATGGCTGTGGATCTTCTCTGAGACCCTGATTCACCATTCATTCTCCAAATTGAACTCTTTCAATTGTCTTGGAATCACATCGGTGATCAATATCTTCTTCTGGAACTTCATCACTCAATTTCTAATCTTGCAAGAGTTATCCACAGTTGATAATTTTAAGCATTTTTATTGATATATGGAGTTTAAAGGAGTTCCATGGCCTTAGGATTACATAAATTTATCTCACAACATTGAGGTAGGTGGTTTTTTCCTTTCCATAGCTATACTTTGAGTTTTATGTGCAAAAGTGCCCAATGACCTAGAACGGGGTATTGCATGCTAATTGTTTTAGCCTTGTTAATTGCCTACTATACCTTATTTGGTTGGATAGAAGGTAATTGTTGAGAATAGGGTTATATATGTAGATATATGGATGTTTTTCCATGTTTTCTTGTATTTACCATTTGGTCTGGCCTTTCCGGTTAGGCTGCTACTTTGCATTCCCTGCTTAGTATTGTTAAGAATGAGTGATTTTTATCTGACAAGCTATTTTTTAAACTATTTATCCATGTATTTATTAAGGTTGAATTCGGGTGCCATGTATCTTTTGTTCACGATTGACTTACACAGGGCTGTGGGAACCTATGTAGTAGACTATAGAGAGAATGGACGTTGAGGGCTTCTCCAGAGTGTCTATTTATTTCTACGTTGTGAGACCATATGGGGATGGAAGTAAGTGCTTTCAGAGAGTGTCTGTAGATCCTTGATGTGGGTCATAGGGGGAATTGGATGTTTATTTCTTACTTATATCACCTTTTAGTTACCGATATGAGACTATAGAGGGAATTGATGGTGAGTGCTTCCTCCAAGAGTGTTTTCTAAAGCTAAAACTGAGGGGTTAGACTGTGGGTACTTACCAGATGGTTGCTTGTGTTATTTGGGTGAACCAGAGGGGTTAGGAAATAAGTAAATCCCATAGGGTTACCTATTTGTGTTATATAATTTCTTGATATATGATTTGAATAAATTTTACTATAGGATTGTTACTGTGGAGTACTTCATTGTTTACTACTTCATTTTTTCAAATTGTCTTCCCTATTTATTCACTGACAGTATGGCACAGATCTTTGGGTGGTTTCCTAATGGGTTTCATTACAAACCCTATTTGGGCCATGATTTTGGGCCCAAATAGATTATAATATTTAATTTATAGATAATGTAAATAATCTTTCTACTTTGGGAACTTGACTGCTTTGGAGCTAAAGAGCATAGGACCAAGCTAAGGTTTACGATGATGAGGAGTTTTTTATTATTTTCATGTACATTGGTTTATTACTGTATTTCAGAATTTTGATTTGTTTGAATACCATAATATACAAATGTATCATGCATTAATATATTTTTTCTCCCACTATTTATTACTTCAGTCTTCCCCTATTTACTTTTGTATGGTGTTGTTACTGCTCCTGCTATTACTATCTGTTTGTTTCTACTGTGCTAATCTTCCAAAGAGGGAATAAATTTCCCACTGTAACACCCAAGGCTCTTGCTGTGAGTCTATAGCCTCTATCATTAGGGGAAATGAGCTTTATTCCATGTGACTAACCAAGTACAAGGTGCCTCCACGCGACTTTCGGAATCGAGACGTTACACCTCCAATTTAAGGTATCTCTTCATTTATATAGAGATTAATCTTTAGGTTAATATACTGTCTTTTCATTTTGTTCTAATGAGTGTTGGTATAAATATACATCAGTTATTTCGCACTCATTTATTGAAATACTCACTTCATGAAGACTCACCTAGTTTTTTAGAGGTAACCTACGCACTAATACAACTTATAAATCCCTAGGCTGGATTAAACACTGAGAGAGGAGGGGTGAGAGAGGGGTTTATTTTTATGATTTTTTTATTTTTAATTAAACATATTAACCTTGATAAGTTTACCAAACCACACAACAATATCCCTCAATCTCACTTTGTGTGTAGTAGTAATAATAAATAACCAGAACAATATTTACAAGGTTCACCTGAAAGGCCTACTCATTACCTAGTCTGTTATACCGCAATAGGGATTATTCTCTATAATATTGTTCTAGTGGATAAAATAAATTAATCATATAAGGATAATATTCCTAGTAATTTATCCTCTAATTTATTCTGGTCATACCACCTAACAATCCAATAATTCTTTCTAAGCTGTTTATACCTCCCAACAATATCCAACTCATAACTCCTATTGAGAGGCTTAATGTGTTCCAGATCTAAATATGGAATTCACATTTGTTTAATGATTAATCCACTGTAGGTTTATGTTATAATCCTTCTATATGATATTTAGGAATCATATATTATTATATACTTGTTAATGTAACATTGAAAATCCTTCTGATCTTGGTCAAATATATCTGATCACCAATGTTTGATTAGTTTCCTCAATGAAACAAAATTCTCAAGCTTAAAATATTCTTTTCGAATGATGTCTCGTACTCAATATGATGTTTTCAACTGGTTCACATGATCTTATATATTATTTTATTCAATAATAATCTTTTCACAATTTCAAACCTCTTCTTCACAATTCATGTACACTTCATGAATGTATTTCATGGAATATGGGAGTCCTTTCAGGTACACCAATGTTGGTAGATATTCATATATATGAATATAATAAATTACAATTCCAATTTTAAGAATCACAAAAGTCACTTATATTTCATGAATTAATTTTATCACATTAAAATATATTCCATGTACCATTCAAGTACTTATTGCAAGGGCTGTGTACAAACTTTTCACCTTGTGTTTCGTCATGCACACCTTATATGCAATCACACTATAACAACCTGAGATTTTAAAAGACAAAAATTATATTCAATATCACAAATGATGTGAATCAAAATGTTTATCATTCATTAAATGAAAAATTATCTTATCTTATAATAATCGAAACTACAATTTCTCTAAATATCTTATATTATAAGAAAGATAGAGTTTTACAAAACCATAATATTCTATTTCTCTTAGTATCTATAATTATAGTTATCACATGGACTTTAGAATAATGTGTATATAATGGATTAACTAAATTAATAAAAATCTATTTTACACTTGTATATATAAAGAATTGTTTGGTTTTAAATTAAATATAAATGAAAAAACCCTAATAAAAATAAAATGAAATCTTTTTTTGGAAAACTATTTATATGTGAAAAAGTATGTTTTATTCCAATAAATTAAAAAATCACATTTCTAGAATTATATAAATCAAATTTTCTTTTAATATATTCATTAAATGTTTTATCATTAATCATAATTATTTTCTAGACAATTGATAAAAAAATCAAATTTCAGGCTTAAAATAGTATTTGTTCAAAAAATAATATTTTTAACCTTTTATTGTGGATAAATTATTTTAAATTTTTTTTGAAAGTTTTATAATATTTATTTGAAAAATAAATTTAAAATTATAAATTGGAATAAAAAACTATTTAAGGGTTCATTTTTATATTTTTATTTTGAAAAGTTTCAATTTTAGATGAAAAATTACAAATACTAAATTTTAATTCAAAAATATATTCTCACATAAATTATTTAAAAAGATAAATTATAATTTTAATCTGATTTAAATTAAAATTATTTCAATTTTATTTCAATTCAGCCATTGTAACTCATTAGAACATTTATCATAATAAATTTAGATATAAAAACTTTGTAAAATTTAAACATTTTCACTTTAATACCCATATCTCTTGTCTTGTCTATAGGATTAATTTGAATATACATTTATCCACATCAGTGATTTAAAATGGGAAAAATGTATTCCATTTTTGGAATAATAATTATTTATATTATCTAAAAAGGTCAAAATATTTTTTGACCAAAGTAGTCAGTGAAAATGATTAAAGTTAAGTACAATGAATAATGTAAAACATGAGTTTAAGTAGTGGTTAAACATAGAATATAAGATGTATAAGTGAACCAACACTTGTCGAACACCTATTTTATAGATATATTTTGACCCTTATAACCATAAACTCAAAATTTATGAATTTCTGGGATACTCTTATATTAATGTGAGCCATATAATATGTTAAATAATGGAAAAGAAAAAAAAATAAACGAACCTTCCTTCATTTTCATATTTATAATTATTTGGGGATAGGGGAAATTAGATATATTTGGCTGAAAATTTTATTTTAGTGTATAAATTAGTTTTTAATAATAATAATTTATCTTTAATTATTAGACATAAAATAATTACAATAATTGGTTAAGAAATGATAATGCATGGATTATTTAGTTAATAATTTGATAAAATAAATGATTATAAGAAAAGTAAAAGAGAAGTAAATAGAATGAATTATTTTGTTACATGATTTTCATGGATTAATATATCATGATACACATCTTTAATATTAAAATATTTGAATTCCATTTTCTTATAGATCTATTTAACATCAAATTAAATAAACAATGTCAAAATTGACATTGATATTATTTTATAGTAAATGATATTTTATTAATTAATTTAAAATTAAAAAAACCTATATTAATTCAATTTATTTGTAAATATAAATAAATATAATGTATGTTCCATTCATGGACCTGTTTTTCTATCATAATGATATATTGACCCCTAAATAGTAAAATAATTTTTTATCATAGTTATGGTTAATGAGGTGTTTTCACACGTTACATACGCTTGTTTTAAAAATTAAATTAAATAATATATATTTTCATTTGATTAATATTCTTTTACTTTTATAATCATTGTGTTTAAAATATAATTTGTATCATTCTATTTTATTCTTAATGGATATATTACATAGGATAGAAATGATGTTTCGATTATGAAAAACAAAAAAGGTATAAATTGGGAAACATAGAATTTATGGATGAAATTGTATAAAACATGTTCTCTTATGTGTGTTTGAAGTTTTTATCTACAATATAATCCCACAAAACTAATGATTATTTTTTTTGGATTATCATGAGGTAATATTGACCACTCAATAGTGTAAATTATTGAGTATTTACAAGAATTACACTCCTCCATAACTATTAGAAGACACTCACAATCCCCAATTCATCACACCTCTCAATAATTTTTTCTAATACAACCCATTCAAAAATAACTTTTTGGATTCCCTAAACACATACTAGATTCGTTATTTTGGGCAGAAAGAAAACCATTCTTTTTTTAGTGAAAACCTATGGAGGATACCCGAAGAAGAAGTATGTTCTTCTAAATGAATTTTTATTTTATGTGACATGACCCGTCCCCCAGGGCCCATTCCATGAAAGCCCCCAAGACTACCTTCCATAGTCCAGGGGTTGGTGACTAGCTCCAGAAATGTGCATTCCTATAACGGGAAGGCGTTGCCTTTAATCCTTTACAAACAGACAATCCAAGAACACACCAATAAGCAACCACAAAGTAAAATACTGTAGTAAAAGTGTACAGAAAGTGAAGTGGTTGGAATACAAGAAGAACTAAAATTTACAAGTAAGACTGAAAGAGAAAATAGCTCATAGAACATCCACCAAGCATCCTACATGAAGGGGATGTACAGCTCAAGATCAGTAGTCATAATTCACTTCAAGTCAAATGGTCCACTGATGAGAACCGTCTAGTCTTGGTTCCCATATCCTTGATCAACGCACTCTGTCCTATGTATAATACAAAATAAGGTGCGGGTGTATCCCATGCAGGGGTGAGTATAACGATACTTACTAGGGACCCCGATACCCCCGATGATCTCCGAGAGTTCCACAGAGGAATAAACACAAAGAAAGACCACAATCACAATGCACAATGCACTCATCAGCTCTACATAGGTATATGCCCATAAATATACCAATGTTTTCAAAATATACTTGTTTATTGAGGAAACATAAGGCTCCAACTTTTAATCCATTTTCATAACTGATCCACGAGGGAATAATACCATAATGGTAACACCGCAAAGGTAATACTACCACAAAGGTAACACCATGAAGGTATCACCACAATGGTAAAATTACTACAAAGGTAACAAAACCAAGGAAAATACTCATCTCACACCAGGTATAACATAAGTATATAAGTACAAATTATTAGTCATAATCTTGATCATCTTATTCTATTAAGAGGCACTGACGTTGAACCACAAATGATCGATAGGTAATAACCCCCACTAACCTACATAGGATCTGACCCACACTTGATTGGTATGCGCTAACCCACACTAGATCACTGAGCGCTAACCCACATAGGATAGATTGGTGTTGACCCATATAGGATCGATAGATACTGACCCACATAGGATCGATATTCCTTTTTCATGTTATAGCCATCCACAAGATTCCAGCACTAAGCATGCTTGATTCCAGGAGGATCCTCTACTCAATACATCGGTTGTAACTCAACAGCCATGAAGTTCCAAGAAGATGTTCCCCAAAGGACATCCATGTCGAAAGGATTACAATGTGACAAACGGTGCGTCAATTAGACGCTCAGTCTATGAATTATATGCATTTAATTGTCATGGGACCAGTTGGATGTGGGTACGATCCAACCTAGCCATACTGCAACTTTCTACAAAACTCAATTGGTATATTCCCAAAAGAATATATTTCTCCAAGGATCCCAGTGCCATAGATGGTTCGTCAAATGAATGCCTGATTCACATGTAATGACCCTTCAAGCAAAATTGGGACTAGGTGGGTCTCAGTTCAGTTTGACCTAGTTGGACCGACCTGGTCCATGTTCGACCCAACTGGATGAGGCCATAGAGGTCTTGGACCATTAGGCCATGGTATATCCCATCTTATAGGGGGAAAAACCTGACCCACTGGGCTCATGTTTCCCAACCCTTGGAGGCGCAGCCCGCGGGGCTCACGCTGCCTGTTAGGCATGTGTGGCCCGCTTGAGTGGGGTCTACCATCACCAACACCTGGGGGGGGGGGATTTCCCTAGTTTTCCCAAATGGCTGAGCAGCTGTTTGGTTTCCTCCATAGTGGTGGTGCCATGTGGTGCCTCCTCATCTGTCGTGGGACCCATATGGAGCGGGTCCCGATGCCACGACGTCGGAGATGCGGCTACTCTGGTGGTACGTCATTGCGCGCTGCTGCCTCCTCTTCTAGATGGACACCACCAACTACTTCATTGATCTTCCATGTCTAAAAATTCATGGCTACCATCTCTAGTAGCGCACATGGGCACACTTCCCTCCCTTCCACTGTCGACCGGTGCCGGCTGCTGCAGCTAAAGAGTCCCAGCCCGCTAATCTGGCGACGCACGACAGCATGCCGCCACCGCCATAGCATGCTCGCACCGATCACTAGCTGTCTTACGTGGGTTACAGAGTGAGATCTTGTGACCTAGTTTTTCCATCTGATCATGTCTACGACTCCCTGGGATGCCCTCCTGGCTGCATGAAACTTCGTTCCGGATTCCATTCAACCATAAACTTTGTCTGTGAAGAACACATTGATTAAAAAAGTAGTGTATGGTTAGGACCTTGTTTTTTTGGCCCACGACCTCTGTGATAGCTTGGTAATAAGAGGGAATCAAGATAAATTTCATCAAATCCTAGGAACAAATCATGATTAAACCCTACCTCATAATTCTGTTGGAGAACATTCACAATTGAAGGTTGGTTGGTGTTCGTCATTCTCACAACAAGCTTCCAAGGATTCCACTCTAATGAAGATCCTCTGACCATGCATTGTGAATATGTTCTTCACCAAAGGTTTCTACTAAATTTCAGTTCTACTGATCTTGCCCTCCACCAACAATTTCAAAAAATTGATCAAAGAGGAAAGGGGAGATTACAGCCATTAAAGTTGTTGGTTCATTAATTTAAAAATAATGGGCCTAATTAATTAATGTGATTGGTGGTTACACATTTTGTGTAACTAGGAATTTAATGCCTATAATTAAATTCCTAACCACTCTATTGTGGTCCCTGTCACCAATAATTAAAAGGAGAGGTTGGATTTAATTTGATTAAAATAAATTATATTTATTTTATTTAATCCTCCAAGGAAATCGCAAAAATCAACTTCTACTCCCGACCCACTATGGTCGATGTTAAACCTCCCTTAATAAAATAGTGGCATGAAATACTCAATGGTTCTATTAGATTTTTAATCTAATAACTAGTTCAATGGTTAAAAAACATTGCTCAAGCCTTTACTGAATGAACATTAAAAATATTCAGAAATTCATTCCAGGCTCACCGGGCCTCAGAATCATGCGTTGTCAATTTTAAAGACTCATAATAGTTCAATATAATAAAAAATTACCTGGAAAATCTAGGAGTTTTCATTCTCCCCAATGTAAGGATTTTTTCCCCAAAAGCAACAACATGTACTAAAGAAAAAAATGGGGGTAATGAGCACAAATCTAAACCTCCCACTCCCATTTTCTCTGTTGAAAGTTCTCGTGCTTACAGTGAATGCGCACCAGAGGTATCGATCATCCAAAAAGGACCCACTCCTTTAAATCCTCAATCTCCACTAGAACCTCTATAATCATCGCCCCATCATCTAAGTCCATCTCTCCCTAGTCAATGACATGAGATGGATCATGCACATATATCCTTAGCTGGGATACATGGAAGATGTCGTGCACCCTCTCTAACTGTGGTGGCAGTGCCAAGGGGTATTCCACATCACCAATCCTTTAATGTGTCAGAAATCGTCCGATAAACATCTACCGGAACTTTCCACCTCGTCCAAATATATGCAGTCCCCATCGAAGGGAGACTCCCAAGAATACATGGTCCCCCTCCATGAACTTCATAAGTCTCTGCTTGCTATCAACATGAGACTTTTGTCTACAATGTGCAATCATCATCCACTCTGGGATGATTTTCATCTTTTTAGTGGTAGCCCATACCAACTTTGGATCCATAAGTGCTGACTCCTTTGGGTCTGTCCAGCATAGAGGTGATATGCATGGTCTACCGTACAAATCCCCAAATGGTGTGATACAGATCATGGAGTGACAACTTTTGTTGTGTGTGAACTCCACTGAGGGAAAATCATCCTCCCAACTGCAGAAAAAATATAGGATACAAGCACATAGCATGTCCTCCTGTTTATTAATGGTATACTCTGTCTAACAAATCCTTTGAGGATAAAAGGCAGTGCTCAAACGTAGCTGAGTCCCGAATGCCTCTATAATCCCTTCCACAAATAGGATGTAAAACGTGTTTCAAGGTCCGAGATGATCGTCGATGTCACCCCATGATGTCGAACAATCTCATGCATGTAGAGGCTTCCCAAGACCTATACCGATCCCTAATCTTGAATAGGTAGGAAGTAGGGTGACTTGGTGGGTTGGTCAATGATCAACCAAATAGAATCATGTTCCCTGAACGTATGTGGAAGCCCTATTACAATTTCCATGGAGATACAATTCCACTTCCACTCTGGCACGTCTAGTGGTTGCAATTAGCCTACTAGAACTTGATGATTGGACATCACATTCTTACAAAACGAGGCACCAGGAAACTATATCTACCACTGAATTCGTCATTCCCAGCCGCTAGAGCTGATGCCGAAGGACCTGGTACAACTATTCGACACCTGGACGTACCACCAATGTGTACATGTGGAACTCCCTCAACACCTCCCCTTGTAGGACCGCTGGTACCATGGTGTATCCTCTAAAGAGGATGACGTGCTCCCCACCTTTAGAAAATTTATCAGGTGCCTGCCCTAAGGATATTTGGGCACGTCGAGCCTTGTAGTCAATCCCCCCAAGTTATGCCTCCTGAACTCACTGACGATGTGGGGGAGTGACTATCCTAGACTAGAGGTAAGATGCACCATCTCTATCCACAAAGTATATGTGCAATGCGGCTAGCTGCTCTGTCACATCACTCAACTGCTGTAACCCAGACCTCCTATTGAGTGTGTCTTCTACTATATTTCACTTCCTAAATGTATAGAAGATCTCAAAGTCATAGTTCCAGAGGAACTCTAGCCAGCATTGTTGCCTCAGGTTTAGGTCCTTCTGAGAGAAGATATACATGATACTCTTGTGATCAGAGTAGACTATAAAACATTCACCCATTAAGTAATGTCTCCACATGTTCAAGGCGTTGAATACTTATGCTAACTCCAGGTCATGGGTTGCATAGTTATTCTCATGATATCTCATCTGTCTTGAACCATAAGCGATCACTGCTCACACCTGCATCAGGACACATACATGTCTGGTCCTTGATGCATCATAGTAGACTACGTAACCAACGCCATATTCTAGTAGACTTAAGATGGGAGCACTCAGTAGCCTATGCCTCAGCTCCTGAAAACTCTACTGGCATCTCTCTATCTGCAAAAAGGGAGATCCCTTCATCTTAAATATTTACAAGGGTGTCACGAATCTCGAAGAGTTGGGTACAAATATTCAGAAGTACCCAACCAACCCCAAGAAACACCGCACATAGGTTACACTCCTAGGTGGATTTTAAGCTAGCACAACCTCTACCTTTTTCAGATCAACTGCCACTCTATCCCCCAGGAAAACGTGTCCTAGAAAGTGGAGCTACCATATCCAGAACTGGGACTTCAAGAGCTTACCTTAAATATGGTTCTCTTAGAGTGTATCCGGAACTATCTGCAGATGACAGGTGTGATCCTTCTCCATTGCTGAGTACACCGGGATGTCGTCAGTGAAGACGAACATGAAGCTATCGAGGTATAACTAGAAGATATTTTTCATAAGTCCGATGAACATAGTTGTGGCATTAGTCCCACCAAAAGGAATAATCGAGAACTCATAGTGGCCATACTGACATCTGATGGTCATTTTCTACACATCCTCATCTCGTACCCTAAACCGATGATAGCCTGATCTTAGGTCTCTCTTTGAAAAACAACGAGCTCCCTTCAACCGATCGAATATATCATCAATACTCAGAAGTGGATAATTTTCTTTCATGGTCACCTAGTTCAGGAGTCGATAGTCCACACAGTGTCTCAAACTCCCATCTTCCTTGGCGAACAAATTCGAGGTTTCCCATAGGGAAACACTAGGCCTTATGAACCCCTTAATCTACAAGTCCTCCAGCTATACCCATATCTCACAAAGCTCAGACAAATCCATATGATATGATATTGGCAATATTGGTGTCATCCCGGGGTATAAGATGATGTAAAAGTACACCTCTTTACATGGAGGTAGTCCCAGAACATCATCAGAGAAGACATCAGCATACTGGTCCACCACTACAGGATAACTCAGACTGTCAACATCAACTTCTCTATGGTTAAGGCTAGACAAATGATGAGTGATCAGCTGCACCCTCCTCTATGTATGTCCATCTTGTACTGTAAATGTTGCCTTCCCAATGGTGAAGGAATACTTCCTCCGATCCCCATAGACACACCACACATTATGCCTAAAATAGTCGATCTGAGCAAGAACTGTGGATAACTTGTCCATACCAAAGATGATGTTTTTAGGCCTCAATGCTGATAGTTGAAGATCCAAGCCAAAGTTCCCACATATTATATTTGGCTCACACTGCTGACATCAGTGCGTAATCATTGAATCCCCTCCTTTGGGAGTCTCTATCCATAAGGATCGAGCCAACAGCTCCACCAGAATCTTCGATATCTAAATGAGTTTCGTGGTAGTAAAAGATTAACTGGAACCTGTGCCTATAAGTACTACAACTATGGTGGAGTAGACACATATCATACCTCTAATAAGCTCTAGAGCACTGTGTTCATAGGCCTCTGCATCTTGGAGCTGAGATCATCCCTACCAACATTCTCCTGGTGGTCGAGGTGGACCACCTAGAGGTGGTGGCAGTAGAATCTCAAATCACCACCCACCAACTGTTGTATGAACAGCTCCTCTCCTATGTCTGATGAACTACATACCTCATCGCCTAAACCTCTACCTCTTCCTCAGCAGTCCCTCGACTGTCAGGTGGTCATTCGTACAGAGGGTCGGGCAATCACGAGCCATGTGACCCCACCCATCGACCATGTAGCATTGCCTGCTACTCATCTGTCCTCCTCTCTCTTCTGATCCCCTCTCCACAGAACCTATATCCTGAGCCCTTACACTAGAAGTTCTAGCATTCTTGGGCCCCTACGTCATCTATCTATTGCCTGCTTCATAAGACATTGATACCTGACTTCTGGTGGTGTCTCTCGCAACTCGTTCCTACTCAAATAGGAAGCTCTCCACCAAAATTTATCACTCTATCACCCCATCCTGTGTCGTAATTTTGAGCGACATCACTAATGATTAGATCTCCCATTGGAGAAATTGATCAATGGTCAGGCCCTAAATAAATATTTGTACCATACCGGTGGAGTAGTGGGAGAGTTCATTGAACCTCACTGAGTACTAGGCCACAATCATACTGCCCTATTGTATGTGTAGCAGTATATATATACGAACTGAGCCTAGGGTCGTTAGGAAAAACTCTACCCTGAAAAGGCCCTCGATATCCAGCCAGGTGAGGGACACCTCATCAAGTATTTGGAGTGTTAGAATCCACTATCTTCCAACTGCTCACTAGAAGAGACTGGTAGCTAGGATCACTATCAGATCAGGTGGTGTCCCAACTAAGAAAAAACTATGGCCACATCATCCCGCCAGTCCTCAGTCGCCTACAGATCCATCTCTCCTTGGAACCTCAGAGGCCTATACCACTAAAACTCATGAAACACCCTCTTTAGGTGGGAACCATATACTTGTGGGGCTAGTGGCATCTACTTCCCAACAGGTGGTGGTGCAACTTGTTCACCAAATTATGTTAATATCTCTACAAGAGGTCCATGCACCGAAGTCTCATCGCATGATGGGTTGTCATTGAAAAATCTCACTGGAACCTTGGATGGCTATCTACATGGAGGCATCCTGAAATAAAAACATATTCACCATGATAAATAAGTTATACATGGTTAGCTTACACAAATAGATCATAAGAAATACTTTAAAAAAAACACAATCACTATTTTCATGCACTGAGTTGGAAAATCCAAATTCTGGGACCTATTGTATGTATATGATGGTCACTGCAACAACACTAAATTTCCCAAACTAAAAACCACACTCATAACACTTAACACAATTTCCATAGTTAAAATATCATAGTCCAAATTCTTCGGTATAACTGAATCATTTGATACAACTTTGTCACAACCAGTCCCTCGGGGCCCATGCCCTCACTACCCCATGCATTCCATCCATAGGATAGGGGCTGGTGACTAGCACCGAAAAGGAATATCCATAAAATGAGAAGGAATTGCCTTTAAACCAGTACAATCACACAATACAAGAATAGTATAATAAGTAACCATGATGTAAATTGTTTTAGTAAAAATATACTGAATGTAAAGGGGGTCAGAATAAAAGCCCAAATGAAAAGTACAAGTACAATCGAAATAGAGAAAATCCCCTGGAACATCTGCCAAGAATCCTACCTGAAGGGTAGGTAAATCCCATGATCAATAGTCCTGTGTGACATCAAGTGAAATGGTCCACCTCTGAGCCCCATCCAGTCCTCTCTCCCTCATCCTCGATCAATGATGTACGTCGTCTTCACAAGACACAATAGGGTGTGAGCGTATCCTGTGTAGGGGTGAGTATAATGATACTCAGTAAGGACACCATGACCCCCCGAAGGTCTCCCAGAGTTCCACAAATGAATAACCACAAAGCAAGAACTCAATCACAAAGCACAAAGCCGTCATCAAATCTACTTAGGTATATGCCCATACATATTCCTATGTTATCAAAATATACTCATCTAATACATGAGAAAACATAAGGCTCCAAATTATAAGACATTTTCCTAACGGATACATGAATGAAGAATGCTAGAAATGTAACACCACAATGGTAACACCTTGAAGGGAAATGTACCACATAGGTAACACCACGAATGTAAGACCATGAAGGTAAAATTACCACAAAGGTAAAAACAAAAAGGTAAAGACTTAGCTCAAACCATGTATAAATTATGTAAAAAGTACATATTATTTTTTATATGCTAGATCATCTTATTGTTTTATGAGGAACTAATTCTGATCGACATAGGATCGATAGGTAATAACCACCGCTAACCCACAAAGGTTCTAACCCACCAAGGATCTGTATGCACTGACCCACATAGGATCACTGAGAACTGACCCACACATGATTGATATATGTTTTCCCACATAGGATTGATAGATGATGACCCATATAGGATCGGTGCTCCTTCTTCACGTTACAACCATCCATGAGATTCCCGCACTAAGCACACTTGATTCCGGGAGGATCCACTCCTCCAACCATCAATCATACCTCAACCTTCATGATGTTCCAAGAAAAATATCCCCAAATGGCCGACATGTCATATGTATTCCAATGATAAAGATAGAGCCTCAATGAGACGATTTGTATTTGAGTTATTAGAATTTTAGTGCCAAGGGACTGGTTGCATTAAGGATCGATTAAACCCGTCCGTACTCCAACATTCCCCAAAACATATGTAGAGTATACCAAAAGGAGTTTCTCGCTCCAATGATACCATTTCTATTGAGGGTTTTAAAACAGACACCTTTTTCACAAGTTATGACCCTTTAAGAAAGAATGGGTCTAGGTGGGTCCAGGAAGGGCCCGCTCGGCCCGACCCGACTCTGTTCGCGTCGACCCGATCCGGTCCGGGTCGACCCGACTAGGCTGGGCTACAGCGGGCTGGAACCACTGGGTCGTAGTCCATCCAATCCCACATGGGCTCAGACCTGACAACTGATGTGCGACCCGGACTGCGGAGGCGAGGCTGGATGGGCTCACACAGACTGGACCATAGAGGCGCAGCCCTCTAGGCTCATGTGGCCTGCGCTAGCCAACACAGGGGGGGGGGGGTCCCTCAATTTTTTCTAAATGTCAAGAGGCCACTCAGTTTCCTCCACATTAGTGATGCCACATGGTGCCGCCTCATCTCCCACAGGACTCGCAGGGAGCGGGTCCTGCCAACGCTGCATCGGAGCTGTGGATACGCTGGCAGCGAGATGTTGTGCAACACTACCTCCTCTTGTGGTCAACTGATGTCGGCCTCTTCTTGCGTCCTCTGTGGCAGAAATTTCATGACTACTTTTGCTGGTGGAACGTGTGGGCGCACCTACCTCCCTTCTGCGGTCAGCCGATGCCGGTCACTACAGGCCGTCGCGGCCCACTTCTCTGGTGGCGTGTGACGGTTCCCCGCTACCACTACATGCAACATGTGTTAGCTGTTGCCATAGACTGCCAGCACCAGTCACCGACAGTCTTCCATAGTTCCCCGAGGTAGCTGCGGTGACATTTTTTTTCTGCCGATTATGTCTACGGCTACAAGTGACACCCTTCTCGCTGCAGGACCCATCGTTCCGGATTCCATTCAACTAGAAAACTTTTCTGCGAAAATTGAATAGATTAAAAAAATTAGTAGAGGGTGTTGTCCTTGTTTGTTTGGCATGTTCCCTCTTTGTTACTTGATAACAATAGGGAATCAAGAAAACAATCATTAAAACAAATCAAGATTAAACCCTAACTCATAAATCCATTAGAGACCGTTCATGATTGAAGGTTGGTCGGTGTTTGTCATTTCCACAACAAGTTTCCAACGACGCCACTCAAACGAAGATCCTCCAACCATGATTGGAGGATCTGTTCTTCATCTAAGGGTTCTTATAATGTTCTATTCTCTAGACTCCTCCCCTGCCAATGATTTCAAAAAATACAACCATGAGGAAAGAGGATCATAAAACAATTAAAGAGGTCAGTTCATTAATTTAAATTTAATGGTCCTAATTAATTAAAGGGATTGGGTGTTACAAATTTTGTGGAACCGAGCATTTAGTGGACAAAATTAAATGCCCAACCACCCTCTTTTGGTCCACACTATTAAAAAATTAAATATAGAGGTGGGATGATAATTTTTTTAAATAAAATATATTTATTTTATTTAATCCTCCACAGAAAAGGCAATGACCAACTACTCTTCTTGACCCCCTGTAGTCAAGGTTAATCCTCCCTTAAGAGAATCACGGTGTGCAGATTCTACAGTGCTCTCAGATTTCTAATCTGGGTACTAGTTCAAAAGTTATAAAACACCACTCACGCATTTACTGAACATACCTTAAAAATTCAAAAATTCATTCCTGGAACACCGGGTCACAGAATCACACGCTGTCAATTTTTGCAGACTCATAATAATTCTATATAATAAAAAAATTACAAGGAAAATATGGGTCTTTACATTATTTCTTAATCAACCTACAACAATTATTTTTATATCCAGATTATATAATAATATTACTATCTTTAATATAATGAGATGTTTTCATGTAAATGTTATTACCTACAACCAGACACACTTCCATCAAATGTGACATGAAATCGTCATTCATGCGTACGGTAGACTACCGCCTCGTGAATGGATGTCATTCAATTTTCCAATACCAAGTTTCAAGGTTGGGAATAATGATGGACATTATATTTTTATATATTATTTATGGTATTTATAATTTTATTATTCTTCTTTAAATACTATATAACACATATTTCTATACATTCTTTTTTGGTGAATATGATAACTTCATTCGTGTGTATGGTGGACTACCGTCTGACGAAGTGAGGTGATTAGGCCATGATTTAACTAGAATGTATTAAAGATAGTTTTCATAAAATTATATTATATATATATAATCATTATATTGTAATGATAATATATAAATATATATCATTTACTTTTCTATTGTTCAATATGACAAAAAAAATGTAAACAATGTTCATGTGTACCTATACCGTACCATATCCATAGACGGTGTATTTCATTTCATATCACTAAATTTTATGGATTAATTTATAAAAACATTTAATTTATATATATTATATTTATAAAGAGATATCAATTATTTGTATTATTAAACAATGAATCATGTAAATTGACCAGAAAGAGTAATTCAAACATATATGAACGTCTAGGAGGTTATTACTTGAAACATAATTTTAAAATGGAATTGTATATAAAGGGGTACTAAAAGGTCATAAAAAACTGAATATGATATTAATAAAATTAATATAGTTCTTAAAATTTTTTATAACATGTTTAAAACCAATATATAGGAGGTTAGTCATGTTTGACCAAAAGGAACCATGAGGTATGGGGTTTTGTCATCTAACATTAATTTCTGTGACATATAGGCCATATTAAAGAATTATATTTGTTGTTTCTTTTATATAGTTCCCATGAACATATCTTTTTATTAATAAAAATAAATTTGTGGGGATTTAAATATCCATTTTATCATCTAACATGCATGGGGTTTACAGTTTCAATGTTATCAAAGCGGTAATGGCTTTTGGTCAAAATTTCCCTTCATTGAGACTTATGTTGTGTTAGGAACGTATATTATTTTATGATGAGTATATATATATCCCATTTTACAAGTAATATCATTAACTTATTTATTAAAATTGTATTTTTTGATTCATTTTTTTAATCATTTTCTGGGGTTTAGGATTTAAGGTTTCCAAAATGATAATAGTTTGATATTAACATCTCATCAGTTATTGGGATTGTTTGTGATTAACTACCATATCTTGAAATCTTATGATAAAATTATAAATAATTATCATGAATTTTATTATCCTATTGTTTTTTCTTGAAAATTAAAGTATCTATTCATTTTTATCTCTTTATGTACTCAATATTTCAAAAGAATGTTTTTATGAAAAATCATCCTTTCGGTTGAACATTTTTTCAAAAATAATTTTTTCTCAAACCATTAAAAAAAATTTAAATTGTTTTTTGTAAAATATTTAATGATATTTTAAAAATTAAATTTATTAATTTTTTTTACAAAATTATTTTATAAACATTCAAGGTTACTATAAATGAAAATGATTTAAAAAAATATATGTTTTTAAATATGATTTTAAAAATGGAAATGGTATATTCCACGAAATATTTTTATGATTTTTAATGGTATCTAAATTCATAAAGATTAATAAATTTTGTTGTTAACAAATCTCAAATGGATATATTTTTTAACAATACCAACCTCATTCTTTCTCTAGTTGTATTATATTTTTTGAGAAGATATTATTATGGAACCAATTTCATTTCCACTGGTGTACCACATTTAAAGAGATTGTTCTAGAACCCATTTCATTTCTATATGTGAATATTATTCTGAAAAGAATATAGGTTGTTTAAGTGATCTATTTAATGCATTTATTTTCTACAAGGTAATCATGTTAGGAATACAATAATAGTTGGTTAAATGATTTATTATGAAATGAATTATCTATGTGATTTTTTCATTATTCGGTTCATGGAAATTATAAATGATGGGAGCACCCATACAGCACCAGATAATCTCGTTATATTTTATAAAATGGGTGCTTATAGATAGTTATTACAGTTACCCTAGCCGTTTACACATTAAATTAGATGATTTTATGAATAATTATAAATTTGAAAATAAACCAAGGATCGTGAGGTCTAGTGTCATTGACGACTCGATACATAAAACTGAAAACATAAAACATTCAATTTATTTAATATTCATATTGAGATCCTAACATCCATTTTTAGCATACATAGTAATAGGATAACATTGGGATAACATAAAGAAATGGGTGAGCTAAAATCCCGGTTAGGGAAAAAAGCATAACAATAATTCATTAGAACATGGGCTAGAAAGCATGGCATAATGATATAAAAAGGCATGGAATATCTGAAATCATATATTATAATCTTGGGATCATATAAAAATGGAGTCATAATAATGTGGAATCAACATAAAACATGGCTTTAGAATTATTTAATGCTTATTACACATAGAAGATCACAAGTCAAGGTTTACCACCAAGATCGTGGCACATGGTAGCACGAGTCAAGGCAAACCGCCAAGACCATTTCACATAACTTCTCATTAGACACAACCTACAAAATGAATTAGATATATATCTGTGTGCACCCATCATAACATGTTCATGAAAATTCTTTCCACATTAAAAATCATACAAAATCAACCATACATAAACACAAGCGTACCCATGGAAAGAAATGGGTATCATAATCATGTCATAAATCATAATGAATCGGCATATCATACAAGTGTCCATTAAATAATGGAATTAAAAAACATGTATATTTATAATTGAAAATAATAATATATATTTGTAATTGATGACAAATACAATTAAAAACATGTAAGAATAGTTGTTATGAAATTTTAGCATTAAATCATTTTAGTGAGGTTTTAATGAAAATAATAACGAGCATTAAAAATAGAAAAGGGAAGAAACATTTATTGAAAAAATAATTGATCGAACAAGGTTTTCATAATAAAAATTATGTTTTTATAAAAACAATGGTGGCTAAAAATATATGCTTGAGTGCACTTGAAATTGGGTATGAATTCAAGAAGATCCCTTAAAACTCATTTTCTTATCAGGAAGTATTGAAGAAGGAATAAAATAAAAGCATGTATATACATAAATAGAATGGATATTGGATCTCAAATAAAAATTAGAATATATAACTAAATATAATATTGGATTTAATTTGTGTAAAAAGAGAGTAAGAATATCCTAAAGAAATAATGGTGGTTTGGGTAAAATCTCTTACCTTAAGTCTGATGGTGTTCTACACATGGTATTAATTATCTAGATAATCAAAATTATATCATTAATTAATAATTATAGAATATCTATTACATTTAATTTATTTATTATAACCTTTATATGTTCATTTCTGGCCTTTTTTATGGGTTAAGAGGTTAAATTTCATTGTTTGAGTCCATTTGTTTCATTATAGGTTTTCTTATATACATGAATGAATAATCATGTTAAATGGGGATATTTATCTAGAATTGCAGTTATTTTTTATTTTTAAACATCAATAAGATTACAAGGATGTAAATTTAATTTTTTTACTTGGAGGGAAGTTGAATTAGAATATAAAACATTAGTGATAATCTTATGGGTTAATTGGCAATTTTTGATCACAATGAAGACATTTTGAATTATAAATCACAATCATGTTTACAAAAAGAATCTAGTGTTGTGGATGAGACATAATACATATATAATATTATGGTTTAACTATAATAAATGGTTACATGACCATAATTTATTATGGTAAAAAAGATATTTGAAACCCGACATCCTTGAATGTGATGAATTGACACATCACGGATGGTGTTTTCATTTTTATTATAAAATAATGTTAAATGAGAGATGATAATAACTTATTACCTTAATATAACAACATTATATTACATGTAAGGTACCGAAGTTATCTTAATATTAGGATGAGTTGAGGTAATGATAGAAAAGAAAACAAAGAAGATAGAAAAAAAGTAAAAGAATTCTAAAGAGAAATGTACCTCTTAAATTAATCATTCTTGGGAGCCTCTTAAAGGGATAAGAATTGGTATTTTGAGGAGGCCAAGGGATGATGAACGTGGGGGATGATCATGGGGATATATTTAAGCACAATTTTGTAATGTCACAAGTCTTGAGGGGTGTGATGAAAATAGGGGGTGTTGGTGGTTTTTATAGTGGAGGGAAGAAGGATTTTCTCAATATTATAATCATTAGTTTATTATTTTTCCATAAGATAATAAAATTTGAGGATTCCATGTCCAAATAAAGTAATATGTGCATTTTATTTCAAAAAATGGGTGATTACCTTAGCGATGATGCTAGGAATAGTTCATTTAGCTTATAATGTACATATACCGTATATTACCGTATTTCACTATTAATAAAAAATTTGACTTGTTTTAGGAAAATACCAAAAATTAACCCTAAAGATTTCTTTGATGTGTATAATATAAAAATTAAATCCATTTTCAAAAAATAATTTTATAAATATGATTAATTTAATTTTTAATTAAAATAATAATTCATTTGAAAAATATAGATTTTAAAACTATAACTGATTTTATAATTCATTCAAAAGTTACAAAAGATCTTATGAAATTATCTTAAAACTAGAAGACATAACATTTATAACTTATGAAAAAGATTTTGGAAGATAAATTTTCTTCAAATTTAATTAATTATTTTTAATTAATTATTTTTCACTTACAAAAATTCTAATACATTAAAGGTGGTCATATTATAACTTATAGGATGCCTAAATTTAATTTATACATTCACAGGTAAGGTTACTATTCATTGTATGATTTAGTATTAATAAGGGTTACATTGCTATATATAATGGTAGGTTACTATTCATACGGGTAGGTTACTATTCACCAAAAAAATATGTTAGTACCATTAGACCCCAAAAATCACCCTGAATACAACCGTGTATGTCTGATTTTTGAAATTGAAAACATAGATGTGAAAAAATTTAGTTTAATACCTATGTTATAAATATCTCCATAAAACAAACTGTTGTTTTATAAAGACTTAGTGTTTCATGCATTTCCTTTAATTTATTTTTTTAGCCTTAGGGGGTTTCGTTCTTCACTACTTATGAAATTTTACGCTCGAAATTTCATTTTACAAACTAATGTGAAAACATTTGAGGATTTGAATACTTATCCAATAAGAAGATAGAAAGGAAACATTAAACACAATAGGATAAACTCTTAAAGGAAAAGTATATCCTAACTTGTGATTCCCTAGTTTTCAATCTATGGAATCCATGATCAGTTTCCTAACATATATCCTTAAATTCCTTTACTGTTCCATTTATAATGGTATGTACTAATCTCATGAATTTACCAAAGCATACCCCCTGGGAGTGTCAAACCAAGAGTGCATAAAGGCATGATATCGTGCCCTATTTCCCATTCGAGTCTAAATTAAAGTGTTATTTTTTGTGGTTTTCCCCTAGATTCATCCGTGCTGAATCAAACTCTACTTATTTGTATCAAGATTGTGATTTATTTTCATAGTAAGTCACTTAATCTATACTAAATAATATTTAGTGATGTTTCCTTATACTTACTAATATCCCCAATGTTATCAATAAATTCATCTATTTATAATATCCAAAAAATCACAATACCATCCTCTGAAACCAACTATAGTGACCCTAGCATTTTACACATAATAATACTTGATATTATTCATAATTATACCTAAGAAAACAAGCCATGTATTGTGAAGCCTAGTGTCTTTGAAAGCTTGGTACATAAAACAGAAAAGAGAAAACACTTCATTATTTAATATACATTTTAACACCTAAATTCAATTGTGGTCATAGATAAGCATAGGATAACCTAGGGATAACATGAAAAAGGCGTGAAAAAAAGACCAGTAAGGGAAAAAGCATAGTAATAATGCTTTAGAATAGGTGTTAGAAGGCACAACATAATGATAAAAAAGTCATGGAACATGTGAAATAATAAAATATAAACATGAGATCCTAAAAAAATAGGGTCATAATAATGTTTCAACAATATGAAACATTAATTTAGCATGAGTCAAGGATCGTTGCACATAGAGAAGCATAAGTAAAGGTTAACAATCAAGACTGTTTCACATAGTAGAACGAGTCCTGGCTAATAGCCAAGACCACTACACATAACATCTCATAAGACTCAACTTTACCCAATGCATTTGAATTCTATTTTGGTGCACCCATCAATACATGTTCATGAATATTCATACGACATTATGAATCATACCTAATCAGTCCTACATTTACATAAGGGTGCCCATGGAAAGAAATGGGTATCATAATCATGTCATAACACATAATGAATGGGAATAATATACAATTGATAAAAGAAACATGGAATTAAAACATACATGTAAATTCACAAGGTATGATATACATATATCCTGGTATGTGATATCAAATAGAACTAACAACATGTAAGAAGAGTATTTCTGAAATTTCAGTATTAAAACATTTTAGTGTGGTTTTAAGTAAAATACTAACGAGAATTCAAAATATAAAAGGGAATACTATTTTATATAAAACCATAAGTGATCCATGATGATTTCTATAATAGAAACACTGGATTTATAAAAAACAATACTATCTAAAATCATATGGTTGAGTTCACTTGAAAATGGGTATGAATTTGGGATGTTCCCTTAAAAACATGTTTTCTTAACAGGACGTATGGAGGGGGGAATCACTGAAAACCATGTATATACCTGAAATAGAATAGATAATTGACCCTGATATAGAAATTATAATATGCGCATAAAAGATATTTGATTTCAATTTGGTAAAAAACAATAAAAATATCCTTAATGAATAATATTGTTTTGGGTAGAATCTATTTCTTTAATCCCAATATTGTTCTCCACTAAATATTAATGATCTTGATAATCAAATTAGATACATTAATTAACATTTACAGAATATATTTTAAATATAATTTATTTATTATAACCTTTTTAATTTCTTTCTTAGCCTTCTTGATGGGTTAAATTGTTCAATTGTCATTGTACAAGTGTGTTTGTTTCATTATCAGTTTACTTATATACTTGAAAGGATAATCATGTAAAATTAAGAAATTTATATATAATTGAAGTTATATATTGTTATTGACCATCAAAAAGGTCACAATGTTACAAACTTAATTTGGTTACTTGGAGTTATATTGAATCTTTATATAAAACACTAGTGATAACCATTTTGGTTAATTGGCAGTTTTTTATCAGAACGAACAAATTTTATATTTGTAAATCAAAACCATGTGTACAAAATGAATAAAAAACAATAAATGAGCCATAATTCATATATAATAGTCTTTTTCAACCATAAAAAGTGATTTCATGACCATAGTTGAAGATGCTAATATAAATTGAAAACCCCTCATCCTTGAATGTAATGAATTAACACATCTTGGATTGTCTTTTCATTTCATGTATATAGTAAGGGTGTTGAAGAGAAGACAATATATTATTCAATTATCATAAAGATATTGTAGTACTTGTAAGGTATTATAGTTTTCATAATATTTGTATGAGAAGAGGTAAGGATAGAAAAGAAATAAAAAATACTTCAAAATAAGGTAAATCAATTAAAAAGATGAATTTTCCTCTTGAATTTATCTTCCTTGAGAGCCTCTTAAGGGAGATAGTATTTTGTATTTGGAGGATACCAAGGGATATTATATGTGGGGAGGATATTGGGGAGATATTTTAGCTGAGTGTAATCAAGGTACAAGGATTGGGGGGAGTGAATTGAAATGAGATTTTGGGTAGTTTTTATAGTGGATGGGAGAAGGGTTTTATCTATATTTTATTCATTAGTTTATTATTATTTCATAATACAATAAATAGTGATGATTCCAGGACCAAAAATAGTAATATGTGCATTTTAGTTCAAACCAAGGGTGTTTACCTCAACGATGATGCTAGGAATAGTTTATTTAACTTATAATCTATATATACAGTAAATTACTGTATTTTACTATTCATAAAAATCATGTATTTTAAAAAAATCCAAAAAATTTACCCTAACCATTATTTTGATGTGTAAAATCCAAAAATGAAATACATTTATCAAAAAAATAAAAATATTATTAATTATCTTTTTAATTAAAATAATAAATTATTTGAAACTTTTATATTTTAAAACTATAACTAATTTTATAATGCTTTCCAAAACTAAAAAGGGCCATATAAAATTATCCAGAAACTAGAAGCCATAGAATTGATAATTTATGCACCAATTTTTGGAATATAAATTTTCTTTTAAATTAATTATTTAATTATAATTATTTATTTATGACATAGAAAAATACCAATACTTTTACTATGGTTATATTATCACTTATAATACGCATAAATTTTATTTATACATTCATGGGTGAGGTTACAATTCTTTTGAATGATTTACTATTCACAAGGGTCATATTACTATTCATAATGGTAGGTTACTCTTCAAATTGATAGGTTACTATTCACCAAAAAAAATTATGTTTATTCCCTTAAACACTAAAAATCACCCAGAATGCAACAGTGTATATCAGATAATCGAAATTCAAAACACTGAAGTGGAAAAAATTAGTTTAACAACTAGGTTATTAATATGTCCATAAAAAAAGTGTTTTTATAGAGACCTATTGATTCAAGTATTTCGTTAAAATTATTTTTAAATCCAAGGGGTGTTACATTATTCCCCCATTGTGATATTTCTCTCTCAAAATTTAGTTTCACATACTAATGTGAAACATTTGAGGATTTTAATACATAGTTAATAAGAATATAAAAAGGAAACATTGAACATAAAATGATAGATTATTAAAGGAATGTATATCCTAACTTGTGATTCCATATGTTTCAATCTAGGTTATCCATGATCGGTTTCCTAAATTATATTCTTATGGGCTTTTTTTATTCCCTTAATAATAGTTCATACTAAACTCATTAATTTAACAAATAATATCGAATGTGAGTGTCAAACCATGAGTGAATAATGTCTCGTTATCATGAACTGGTTCCCTATTTGAGTCTATCTCAATGAGGTGTTTTCAGGTTTTACCCCTGGATACAACTGTTCCAGATCCACCTCTATATGCATGTATCCTGATAGGGATGTATTTTCTTGGTTCTCCACTTACTATATTTTAATCCAAATTTTGGCATGTTTTTTAAACATATTAGTATCCCTATGGTTCTCACTAAATATCTATATTCATAATATCAAAATATAACTATACCATCCTCTGATACCAACTATAGAGACCATAGCCTTTAACACAAAACATTAAATGATTTTATGCATAATCACACGTTAGAAAACAAGACAAGGATCACGTTGTCTAGTATATTTAAAGACTAAGCACATAAAACTGAAAACATAAAACATTTCTTCATTTAGTCTTCATATTGAGATCCTAACATCCATTTTGATTATATATCATCATAGGATAACCTTGGGGTAACATGAACAAATTGGTCAGCTAAAATCCTAGTAAGGGAAAATAGCATAGTAATAATGCTTTAACACGTGGGTTTGAAGGCATAAAATAATGATATAAAAAAGGCATAGAACATGTGAAATCATAACAGATAAATATGGGATAACATAAACATTGATATATAATAATGTGTAAGAAACACAAAAAATTAACTTTACCAAAAGTCAAGGGTAGTTCCATATAGAGGATCACAAGTCATGGTTAACTAGAAAGATCGTTACACATGGTAGAAAGGGTCAAGGCTAACTGAATCATTTGATGTAACACCCCTGGTAAATAAAGAATATGACATTTTTATATTTATCCCTATTTTTGAATAAACTATTAATTTTACTTTAAAGGGGTTGTTATGTTCGATAGCGTACCTGATACGCAACAAAGAGTTTCTTTGAAATCTGACGTTGGACACTAGTAATAAAATAACATTATTTTAAATGGTAGATAACGCCAAGCCATTATAATGGCAGGAAATAACATAACTAACTACAAAATGATTATATATGTTTGTCAAATATTTTTACTTTTATCTAATAAATGTTGGAGGCGTAAAATACAAATGAATTCAATTTTAAGCATAAATCTTCTAATATACTTTAAAAGGTCGATTACCCGCCTTTTGATGGAGAACCCTTTTTAAATACACTTTTAACAATTTTATATGTTCTATTTGAAAAAATAAAATCCTTCTTTAGAATCTGGACATCAAAATTTACTTTGTGTAAATTTTTGGTATTTTTCCGATAAAGTTCATTTTTTAATGAATAGTGAAAAATGTTGTTTTTAATTCAAAACCTGTTTTTAATATATTTTTATTACATGATTATATTATATTTTTAATTGGTTTTAATGTGAAATTAGAATATATTTTTACCATTTAATTCAATAGTGGTCATTGGAATTAATTTAACTTTGAAATTGGACTTAAACTAGTGTCAATCTTTTGATACATTTTGTTTCATAAAAACACGGTGTTTGTTTAGACAGCGGGAATTAATTATTAAATTAATTAATCCAACTTATATTTTTTTAATTTTGTAAAATAGACTTCATTTTTGAATTCGGAATATCAAATATAGCCTAGGGTGAATTTTTTGTGTTTTTTTGAAAAACTTCAATTTTTGATGAATAGTGAAACCACTAAGTGGTACTTAAAAAACTGATTTTTTGTTTAAATGAAATTTTACCACCTCTGTGTTTTGAATTTCAAAAATCCGAAATACATGGTTGCCATTAGGAAGTAAAATTTGGTTTAATGGGATTAAAATAATTTTTTGCTGAATAGTATCTTTTAAGTTTTTAATCCCGATTAGAGGTAATTAGTGTAGTTTAAGGTAAAAATAATGTTTTAATAATATGAAATGACCTTGACACATGACCTACCCTTATTTTATGTGTCATGGCCGACCAAGAAATTATATGGGTCAACTTGGGGATCCCATGGAGCCACTTTGGTAGGAAAATGACATTAATAACTTTTTATTTAAAGTTAAAATAAAAATTTCACAAACATGAGTTGTTTTACTAAAACAATTTTTAAATGGGGTTATACAAGTCATATTTCTTTATATAAATATTCATTAGAAATATAAAAATATTTTCTACATCATGATAGTTTTTTTATAATTTTTAGACATTAAATAAATTTAATTATTTATGACACCATGATGATGCAGCGATTAACTCATTATTTAAAGATTTAAATAAAATCATAAGATAATGTAAAATATAAGACCTACACTTGTAAAAAACTGATTGAATGGGTGGATTTAGAACTCTTATCACCTAATCCCAGAAATATATAATTTTGGGACCATTAAAATCCGAAAATAATTTTATAATAAAGTAACCTTTTATAACATTCTAAGAGTGCCCCTCCTCTCCTCTTATAAAAGGCCCCCACCTCTACCACCTTAAACACACCTCTCAAGCCTTTTTCTAGTCCAAAACCTGCCCATTTTGTCTCTAAACATATCTCTATTACTCCTAGAAGCCTCAATTTGGGAAAAGTATTCCCAAGGAAGCCTTTGAGCTCAAATCAAAAAGATTTACCCGTTTTAATGGTAGTGTCTTCTCTTGTGTTCTTATGTTTTATTTTTCTTCTCCAACCCTCTAAAATCTTTTTATTCCTTTCCTTTATAACAACACAAGTATCTTAAATATACTGTTATGTTGTTATGTGAATGATTAGAGCTACACTTACACACAACTTCGTCTAATGGTTAAAGAACATACTGTTTCTGTGGATGGCGAATTTCTGCCTCACGAAGAGATGATTGTTCAATCTTATCTTAAAACCTTTCATGGGGGCCATTACGATGCCACTATATTTTATATACGATATATATGGTATTTATGTTTTCTATATGCTTCTAAAATTTATATTTAAAACATTCCATTATGCTTTTCATGTTGTGCAAATGTGAAAATTTCATACGAGGAAGTGTAGACTACCGCCGCCTCAAGTGATGTTACTTGATCATGCAATACATGGAATGTATAAAGAATGAAATTAATGAACATATGTGACCTATATAACATATATATTATACTGTAATTATAAAATATATATCTCTCAATTATTTTTAATTTTATTAATATGACAAAGAAATGAATGTAGCGTTCATGCGTACGTACGGCCTACTGTCTCCATGAACGATGCATTTCATTTCTTTTTATATCCAAATGTTATGGAGTAGTACAAAATGAATATGTACTGGATATATATATTATATTTAAATCATTAAAACTATTCTGGAGATGATTTACTTATAACAACATGGACAATCATTTTCAAAAAAGTTCATTTTTGACTCATGTACCAAACATCGACAAAAACGCTTGATATGAACTCACATTATTAACCAATTATTATAACATTATAATATGTGATATGAAATGAATAATAATATTTAAAAGAGGTCCTTAATAAATTATAAAATGAACAAAGTATATTATTCAGGAATATAAAGAAACGAACAAGACAAGTCACACATGAGGCAAGGGATCCAACCTCTCCCTTTCTTTTTTAGTAATCCCTTTTATGTTTTTTTAATCTCATCTTTCTTATGTTTGGGGATGTTCTTTTATATTACTCATACTGTAAATTTTATTTTCATATTATGACAGACCTTATTTGATCTCATAAATCCATTTTTGGATGTTTTAAGTGGTGTCGTTAGGTTGCTCAGTTTTTGAAAGGGATTTTTCATCTCACTTTTATTCCTGAGACATTGACGCTACATTTTCCAACATTTACATTGATTGGTGTATGTACTGCCCATTATTATACTCTCTGTGTAGTATAATTTCAATTATGGGTATTTACATCTTCATTGTATGACCCTTCTTCCATGGGGTGTACGTTTCGAAGGTTACCCAAATCAGAAAGGGAACCTTTCACCCTCCTTTTTTAAAAGACTTCTTTTGTTATATCTTTCAATTTTCATATAATTATGTTGGTATATGTTCTTCTATATCCTTATTGATGTAAATTTTATGTCCATGTGATGAGATACCATTCTCTCTCTCATCGACCAATTTTCTGAATTTTGAAGTGACATCGTTAGGCTATCGAATTTTTGCAATGGAACTTGTTAACTCAATTTAAATTCTTTGGGTTAAACCTCTACTTCTTGATTTTATTATGCCAAGATTATGTGTGGAATCTCTATGTTTTAATTTCCACAAACCTTTGTGTGGATATACTATTTCTACACATAATCTTCTCATTGATAAATTCTTACATCATTTAGACAAGCTTGTATGTGAAATCATAACTCAATATCATTTCACTGAGTTAAATATCTATGTCATTGGTTTTGTTTTTCCAATATTATGTGCGAATGACCTCTGATTGGTTTACACTTAATATACACTTATATTTGGTGTATTCATATTTTTCACACATAATCATGTAATTGATTTATCCTTAATCTAAGGATACTAACATTGTAAGGGACATCATCTCAATCTTCTTTCATTGAGGCATATTTTGTTTTTTACACAACTTTCTTTTTTATAGTGTATAAACCCCTTTGACTTATACTTGTATTAGAAAGGAATATTTTCTATATGAAGCGTTTTACTAAATGACAAAAAGTATGTTTCTTTTTAACGTACGCGGTGACAATGACTTTTCCACCGCCGTGAGTATTATTTGATTTTGGCTTCCTCAACAAGTCGTTATATTTTTAAAAGTAAATAAATACCATATAATCTATTTTGGTACTGAAAATGGTTTTGATAATGGATTTTTTATGTCAATATATTTTAGTGATATATTGTTCTTGAAATGTGGAAATATTTTTTCCTTTATAATTGATTTATGTGTTATGATTTTATAATGGTACTTGGACATTTGACTGGTGGTTATGTGATAAACCATATGATGGGTGGTGTCGTGAATACCAGAATGGGTGGTTATGTTATAACCTCCAATGCATTGGGTATGGAAGTCTCCCGTATGGATATTCCATGAAGTATGTGTGGAAGTCAACTTTATGGTTATTCCATTTAAGTATGATTATGTCACAATTTACCTTTATATGTTATGTGTTCTTTATATGGGTTTTATGGTAATCTTTTGGTTACAAAAGGGTAAGTAATGGTCTTTTATTCAGTGAAGAGTTTTTACTACTTCATAAAGGTGAAAAGTATTACTCTGGTAAAGTACTCATGATTTACTTGTTGTTTTTGAAAAAATAATAGTTTTCCTTCTTTGTGTATCCTTCACTGGGCTTTTTATGCTCATCCCATGTTTTTGAAATTTCTTCCATAGGAATTAAAGATGAATAGGTTAAAGGATGGGATCAAGGAAAGATATTCTATCTAAAACATGGAACTAGACATGTTTCTTTTTAAGTTTTTTTATTTTATTTTATGGAAACTTAGTAGAAGTGTCTACTATATAATCTTTTGAGATGTAATAGTTATGACCTAATTCTCTAAAACTCTAAACTTTAAAAGATCCTATATGTGAATTATTCATTTAATTCATGATTAAGTAATGTATAAGACCGGGGCCTTATAGTTGGTATCAAAGGTCGGTTTAGATAAATTAAGAGGTTAGGCTATTCTCTAAGAATAAGTGACATTACCATAATGTCTAGGAATTCAGAAAGACTCCTAATTTTTGATAAAGTGAATGAGTAAGTATATCTTAGTATTTATTTTCCTCATTAGTACATGATGGTTTTGTTGATATACTCACACTGACATTTCTTTTTTTAGTAAATGGATGGATCGTGCAGGCAACAAAGTGACAGAGGGTTTGAAGGAAACTGTGGTGGTTCTCATATTAAGAGACTAGATGAAATGGGGGATTCAATGAGGAATCTAATGGTTTCTCTAAACCAAATATCAAGGAGTCATGATCAACCACTTCAACCTTGGAGAGTTTTCTAATGCATCATGTACGAGATGGCCAACTTGATGTGGAAGTTCAGGTAATAATTATAAAGGTAACCATTAGGGTTTATATGATCCATACATTTGAGGTAATTATGAGATACTATATGTCATGATGGAATATGAATGAAATCAGATAAACATGAGGTTAACTTTGGTTCTGGTTATTTTTTCTGATTTTATCTCTTTTTGGGGAATGATTTGAGAATTATATGGTTTGAAAAAAGGACAACACGTAGACCGTGTGACAACCCGTCGCGTCGGACAAAGATACGGGAATCGTACCCACAACCAAAGTGTGATTGGTATTTATCGCCTACCACTGGACAATGTGAATTCCTTGGTTAGTTTGACTAATTATTTTTAGGTAGATGATTTTAGGAATCAAGAGTAAGTTTATCTTGTGTTATCTATGTAAATGATTAACCTATCATGGAGGATATGTGATTAGGTTAATTACTTTTCAATACGAGACTTTAAGAGCAACTGATGTTGTTTGGAGATAAATGTTATGATTTAACTTGGAAGACTATGCGGTTAAATCCTTAAAATATTTGGGTTTCAATCTTCGCTTGGTTTACCTTTGGTCTTCATTGAACTTTGGGTCTTATTGGACAAATTTTGGAGATTAAGAATAGATTTCATTTTTATAAAGGATTCTCCTTTTTGGGTATTATCTAATCTCATACTAACCTTTTTGGTTTTAGTTTTGGTTAAGGTCTATAGACATGGGAAGTATACAGTTCTCTATTTAGGATTAGGTGATTCTATAAAAGTTGGTTATAGCTCTCTTAATGTAAACAAGTCATCCTAAATACTCATCTTTTGGAGAAAATACGAGTTAATGTAAGAAATATAGTAAAATTTGAAAGTCAACATGAAAAGTAAGTATGTTTCCTTATGTTTTAGTTAAGGTCAAAAATAAATTCCTCAATGAAAAGTAACTTAAAAAAATATTGACCGTTAACTTTTCCTACTGGGGAATCCAATACCGTTTAACCCATCACAAGTTTGTGATTTTCTGGTGGTTAACTTTCTTCTAAAAACACTTTCTATCACACTCCCTCAGAACATGACCCTTTTCTTCTTCTTCCATATCCATGTTTTCCTACATGGAATCCTAGTATGGGTTAACTCGGGTGACCTCTGTACTTCTCATTCTTTCTTTTATAGTGATTGTTTTACCGACTCTTGTTCTGATGTGGGACCTTCAATGACGTTTCCGAGCCCAATTCTAAAATTGCGAGGATGCAATTCCCAAAAGGGGGGAAGGATGTTTCACCCCAGGTAAATAAAGAATATGACATTTTTATATTTATCCCTATTTGTGAATAAAATGTTAATTTTACTTTAAAGGGGTTTCTATGTTCGATAGCGTACCCGATACGCAACAAAGATTTTCTTTGAAATTTTACGTTGCACACTAGTAATAAAATAATATTATTTTAAATGGTAGTTAACGCCAAGCAATTATAATTCCGGGAAATAATGGAACTAACTACAAAATGATTATATATGTTTTTCAAAAAAAATTATACTTTTATCTAATAAATGTTGGAGGCGAAAAATGCAAATGAATTCAATTTTAAGCATAAATCTTCTAATATTCTTTAAAAGGTTGATTAACCGCCTTTTGATGGAGAACCCTTTTTAAATACACTTTTGAAATTTTTATATGTTCCATTTCAAAAAATAAAATCCATATTTAGAATCTGGACATCAAAATTTACTTTGTGTAATTATTTGGTATTATTTCGATAAAGTTTATTTTTTAATGAATAGTGAAAAATGTTGTGTTTTAATTTAAAACCTCTTTTTAATATAATTTTTTTATATGATTAGATTATATTTTTAAGTGGTTTTAAAGTGAAATTAGAATATATTTTTACCATTTAATCAAATAGTTGTCATTGGAATTAATTTAACTTTGAAATTGGACTTAAACTAGTTTCAATCATTTGATACATTTTGTTTCATTAAAACACGCTATTTGTTTTGATAACGGGAATTAATTATTAAATTATTTAAAGAAACTTATATGTTTTGAATGTTGTAAAATAGACATCATTTTTGAATTCAGAATATCAATTATAGCTTAGGGTGAATTTTTTGTATTTTTCTGAAAAACTTCAATTGTTGATGAATAGTGAAACCACTAAGTGGTACTTAAAAAACTGATTTTTCGTTTAAATAAAAATTTACCAACTCGGTGTTTTGAATTTCAAAAATCCTATATACATGGTTGTCATTAGGAAGTAAAATGTGGTTCAATGGGATTAAAATAATTTTTTGGTAAATAGTAACTTTTAAGTTTTTAATCGCGATTAGAGGTAATTAGTGTAGTTTAAGGTAAAAATAATGTTAAAAAAAAAAATAAATTACCTTGAAACATGTTCTACCCTTATTGGATGTTTCATGGCCGACCAATAGATTCTATGGGTCGACTTGGGGATCCCATGGAGCCACTTTGGTAGGAAAATGACATTAATAACTTTTTATTTAAAGTTAAAATAAAAATATCACAAACGTGAGTTATTTTACAAAAACAATTTTTAAATGGGGTTATAGAAGTCATATTTTTTACTATAAATGTTCATTAGAAATATGAATAGATTTCCTACATCCTGATAGTTTTTTTTAATTTTTAGAAGTTAAATTTATTAAATTATTTTTGATACCATGATGATGCATCGATTACCTCATTATTTAACGATTTAAATAAAATGAATAGATAATGTATAATCTAAGACCTACACTTGTCAAAAACCTATTGTATGGGTGGATTTCAAACTCTTTTTACTTTATCCTAGAAATTTATAATTTTGGGTCCTTCAAAATCCGAAAATAATTTTATAATAAAGTAACCTTTTATAACTTTCCAAGAGTGCCCCTCCTCTCCTGTTATAAAAGGCCCCCACCTCTACCACCTTACCCACAACTCTCAAGCCTTTGGCTCAGCCAAAACCTACCCATTTTGTCTCTCCACATACCTCTCTTACTCTTATAATCCTCACTTTGGTCAGAAGTCTTCCTAAGTAAGCCTTTGAGCTCAAATCAAAAATAGTTTTCTTGTTTTAAAGGTAGTGTCTTCTCCTATGTTCTTATGTTTCATTTTTCTTCTCCAACCCTCTAAACTCCTTTTATTACATACATTATTAACCAAAACAGTATATTCAATATACTAGGATGTTGGTATGTGAAGGATTAGAGCTACACATACACACACCTTCGTCTAATGGTTAAAGAACATACTGTTTCTGTGGATGGGGAATTTCTGCCTCACGAAGCGATGATTGTTCAATCTTCTCTTAACACCATTAATGGTGGCCATTATGATGTCACTATATTTTATATATGATATATATGGTATTTATTTTTTCTATATGTTTCTTAAATTTATATTTAATACATTCCTTTATGCTTTTCATGTTGTGCAAATGTGATAATTTCATATGAGGAAGTGTGGACTACCGCCCCCCCAAGTGATGTGACTCATTCATGCAATAAATGGAATGTATAAAGGATGAAATTAAAAAAAATATGTGACCTATATAACATATATATTATAATGTAATTATGAAATATATATCTCTCAATTATTTTTAATTTTATTAATATGAACAAGAAATGAAAGTAGCGTTCATGCGTACGTACGACCTACTGTCTCCATAAACGGTGAATTTTATTTATTTTTATATCCAAATGTTATGGAGTAGTATAAAATGAATATGTACTATATATATATGATATTTAAATCATTAAAACTATTCTGGAGTTGATTTACTAATAACTACATGGACAATCATTTTCAAACAAGTTCATTTTTGACACATGTACCAAACATCGACAAAAACGTCTGATATGAACTCACATTATTAACCAATTATTACAACAGTAAAATATGTGATATGAACTGAATAATAATATTTAAAAGAGGTCCTTAATCAATTATAAATTAACCAAATTTTATTATTCAGGAACATAAAGAAATGAACAAGACAAGTTAGTCTTGAGGTAAGGAATCCAACCTCTCTCTTTCTTTTTAAGTACTATCTTTTATGTCATTTCTTTAAATCTCATCTTTATTATGTATGGGGATGTTATTTTATATTCCTCATACTTTACTTGTTTATTTTTTTATTATGAGAGACCATATTTGATCTCATAAATCCATTTTTGGATGTTTTAAGTGGTGTCGTTAGGTTGCTGAGTTTTCGAAAGGGATTTTTCATCTCAATTTTATTCCTAAGACATTTATGCTATGTTTTCCCCCATTTCCTTTGTGTGGTGTATGTACTGCCCATTATTATACTCTTTGTGTAGTATAATTTCATGTATGGGTATTTACATCTTTATTGTATGACCATTCTTCCATGGGGTGTACGTTTTGAATGTTTCCCAAATCGGTAAGGAAACCTTTCACCCTCCTCTTTTTAAAAGACTTCTTTTGTTATGTCTTTTAATTTACATCTTATTATGTTGGTATATGTTCTTCTATATCCTTATTTATGTAAATTTTATTTCAATGTGATGAGATACCATTCTCTCTATCATCTGCTAATTTTCTGAATTTTGAAGTGACACCGTTAGGCTGTCGAATTTTTGCAATGGAACTTCTTACCTCAATTTCAATTCTTTGGGTTAAACCTCTATTTCGTGATTTTATTATTCCAAGATTATGTGTGGAATCTCTATGTTGTAATTTCCACAAACCATTGTGTGGATATACTATTTCTACAGTTAATAATCTCATTGATAAATTCTTACGTCATTTAGACGAGCTTGTATGGGAAATCAAAACTCAATCTCATTTCACTGACTTAAATATCTATGTCATTGGTTTTGTTTTTCCAAGATTATGTGTGAATGAACTTTTTTTTTTACACTTAATATACACTTATATATGGTGTATTCATATTTTTCACACATAATCATGTAATTGATTTATCCTTAATCTAAAGATACCAACTTTTTAAGGGACTTCGTCTCAATCTCCTTTCATTGAGGCATATTTTGTTTTATACACAACTTTCTTTTATATGGTGTATAAAACCCTTTGACTTATACATTTATTCGAAAGGAATATTTTCTTTTCGAAGAATTTTACTAAACAACAAAAATTATGTTTCTTTTTAATGTATGCGGTGACAATGACTTTTCCGCCGCCGCGAGTATTATTTGATTTTGGATTCCTCAACAAGTCGTTATATTTTTTAAAATAAATAAATACCATATACTCTTTTTTGGTAATGAAAATGGTTTTGATAATGGATTTGTTATGTTAATATATTTAAGTGATATATTGTTCTTGAAATGTGGAAATGTTTTTTTCCTTTATAATTGATTTTTGTGTTATGATTTTATAATGGTACTTGGACATTTGACATGTGGTTATGTGATAAACCATATAATGGGTGGTGCCGTGAATACTAGGACTGTTGGTTACATTATAACCTCCTATGCATTGGGTATAGAAGTCAGCCGTATGGATATTCCATTAAGTTTGTGTGGAATTCGATCGTATGGTTATTCTGTTTAAGTATGTTTATGTCCCAAGTTACCTTTATATGTTATGTGTTATTTATATGGGTTTTATGGTAATATTTTGGTTACAAAAACGGTAAGTAATGGTCTTTTATTCAGTGAAGTGTTTTTTCTACTTCATAAAGGTCGAAAGTATTAATTTGGTAAAGTACTCATGGTTTACTTGTTGTTTTTGAAAAACTAACAGTTTTCCTTCTTTGTGTATCCTTCACTGGGATTTTTATGCTCATCCCAAGTTTTTGAAATGTTTTCAATACGACTTAAAGATGAATAGGTTCAAATATGGGATCAAGGAAATACATTCTATCTAAAACATGGAAGTAGAAATGTTTCATTTTAAGTGTTTTTATTTTATTTTATAGAATCTTGGTAGAAGTGTCTACTATATAATCTTTTGAGATGTAATTGTTATGACCTAATTCTCTATGACTCAAAACCTGAAAAGATCCTCTATGTGAATTATTAATTTAATTCATTATTAAGTAATGTTTAAGACCATGGCCTTATATTTGAGACACAAAATTACCAATTGCATTGGAGCACTATCTGGGAACATCCATAAAAACATGTTCAGGAATATTCATACAACATTAAGAATCATACATAATTAATCATACATAATCATTAGGTTACCCATGGTAAGAAATTGGTAACATAATCATGTCATAAAGTATAATTAAAGAGATTATCATACATGTGTCCACAAAATAAAGTAATTAAAACATAAATGGAAATTCATAAGGTAAAATAATCATATATCATGGTAAGTGATATCAAATAGAATGGATAACATCTAAAAATAGTATTCATGAAATTTTAGCATTAAAACATTTTAGTGAGTATTTAATGAAAATACTATACAAAATTTAATATAGAAAAGAGGATAATATTTTATATAAAACCGTAGGTGATTAAGAAGGTTATTGATAATAAATTCACTGTTTTTCTAAAAATAACAGTGGATTAAAACATATGGTTGAGAGCACTTTAAATTTTTTAAGCATTCGAAAAGTTCCCTTAAAACGGGGTTTCTTGTCAAGAAGTATTGAGGAGGGAATAACTTAATAGAATGTATTACCATTTAAGTGAATTGATAATGGATCATGATATGGAAGTTAGAATATGTACATACATGTAATATAGGGTTTCATTTGGGTAAAAATATAGTAAGAATAACCCAATAGAATAATGGATGTTCGGGTAGAATACCCTACCATATGTTTGATTATGTACTCCACATGATATTAATGACATGGATAATAAAATTAGGTTTATAAATTAATAATTCTATAATCTATTTTAAATTTAATTTATTTAGTATAACCTTTTAATGTTCATTCATGTCCTTCTTGATGGGATAAGTGGTCCAACTTCATTTTTCAAGTCTGTTTGTTTCATTATCAATTTACTTATATACAAGAACAGATAATCATGTAAAATGTTGAAGGTTTTTCAGAATTGGAGTTTTTTTATTGAACATACAGAAGTTTAAAAGGTTGTAAATTTAATTTGGTTACTTGGAGTGACGTTGAATCATTGTATAAAACATCAGCGATATACTTTTGGTTTAATGGGTATTTTTAGATCACACTGAAAAAATTTTGATTTTTAAATCAAAACCATTTATAAAAATAAGATTCTAGAACCATATATGAGACATAATATATATATATATTTATATTATAGTATAATTAAACCATAAAAACGGTTTCATGACCATAATTGATGATGAAAAAAGATATTTAATACAAGTCATCCTTGAATGTGTTGAATTAACTTATCTCATATAGTTTTTTCTTTTCTAGTATAAAAGAAGGATAAATGAGAAATGATAATAATGTATTCCATTATCAGAACAACATTCCAGTACATGTATGTTATTATAGTTTCCATAATATTTGGATGAGTATAGGTAAATATATAAAAGAAAACAATGTAACTTGAAATTAAAATAAAAGAATTGATAAGAGTAATTTACCTCTTGAATTAATCTTCCTTGAGAATCTCTTAAGAGGAGAGGATTTGGTATTTTGTGGAAACCAAGGGCTGCTGGAAGTTGGGGAGGATCCTAGAGATATATTTGAGAAGAATTTAGGCAAGGCATAACGATTTAGGTGAGTGAATATAAGAGGGGAGTGTGGGTGGTTTTTATAGTGGAGGAAAGGAGAGTTTTATTAATATTTTAGTCATTAGTGTATTATTTTTTCATAAGACAGAAAATAGTGATGATTCTATGACCCAAAATAATAATATGTTCATTTGAGTTCAAACCAAGGTTTCTTACCTCATTGTTGATGCTAGGTATTTTTCATTTTCCAAAAAATGTATTTATATAGTAAATTAATATATTTTACTATTCATAAAAATTCACTTATTTTAGAAAAATCCATAAAATTTACCCTAACAATTTTTTTGGTGTTTAAGATCTAAAAATTTAAAAAAAAATTCAAAAATAATCTTCTAAATATGATTATTTTAATTTTTAATTAAAATAAAAATTTATTTGAAAAATATTGATTTTAAATCTATAACTAATTTTATAATGCTTTCAAAAATTACATTAGGACTTATAAATTTATCTTAAAACCATAAGGAAAAACAAATTTAATTTATGAACAAATTTAAGGAAAATAAATATTCTTTTAAATTATTTGAAAAATTATAATTATTTATTTATGGCTTACAAAAATACCAATACTTTTACTATGGTCATATTATCACACATAAGATACCTAAATTGTATTTATACCTTCAAGGGTGATGTTACTATTCTTTTGGACAATTTATTATTCATAAGGGTCATAATAATATTCACAAGGGTATGTTACTATTCATAAGTATAGGTTACCATTGACCAAAAATTAAGTTTGTTTCATTAGACCCAAAAAACACCCTGAACACAACCGTGTATGTCAGATATTTGAAATTCAAAACACAGGAGAGGAAAAATTCAGTTTAACAACTAGGTTATAAATATCTCCTTAAAACAAAGTGTTTTTATAGAGGCTTAGTGTTTCATGAAATGAAATAAAATTATTTGTAAATCCTTAAGATGTAATAGTAATACAATGCTTTGAGTAATGATTATATTATCTAGAGAAATTATATTTGAAGTTGAACGTACAAATATTCCAATTTTTAAGGGCTCTGTAAGGGTTATGTAAGAGTTCTGAGAGATAATGTTCCAAGATACCAATATGTTATATCTATACTTTTTATCTGTTTATAATGTTTTATTTAATAAATATTGATATCATATGGATCATTATTACTAATCCTTACGACTATTTATAATTTTAAATCATTATGCCATTTCTTATGCTTGTTGATCCTAGTATTGATGGGTATGAACATTAATTTCTTATACCCATACACTTTGATTATTTCATCCTACCCATATTCTATTTTGATGCTCACTGATGAAATTAATTTGATAATTCTTATTTTTTCCCTTTTTATGCATTTGAGCTTAACCTGATTATGTTTTCTTTTTCCCTTGATATAAAGAGTGAGGTGGAATTATTTTTTCCTATATTCTCTTTAAAATGGTTGATAATGATGTCCTAATGTGAAAAATAATCGCTATGTTAAGTATTATAAATTATGATTTAAATTCTTTTAAATTGTTTATGATCGATGTTTTTATAATTCTATAAAAATAAAAAACATAATGGAACTTTATGTTGTAAGTTATTCAATTTTTGGTTGGATTTTATTTTTTTAGATGAAAAAATTGAGTCATAATTATCAACATAAAATCTAGAAATGTAATGTTTACAATTTTATCCCTAGATATGGGAGTGTGGGTTCGGTCCTGTTATAGTTGTTATCAATGTTAAGTTTATATATGTTTGGAGATTATAATTTTTTCATGTGATGTTATCTTAATTGTTATGGATACCATCATATAATAATAATATTATGTTTTATCATATGTTAAATGTCTTAGATAAATCATAAGATTGTTTTAGGTATTAAACATTTTGAGGTTATTAATGAAATATTGTGATAAATTTTATTGGGTTGGGTATTGGTAACCCCTCAGATCAACATGATGTGATATTTAAGCAGTAATTAATTTCTATTCTTTTTTTAAAAATGATAAACCATGTGATGGGTGGAATCCCATTTCATCTAACATGGAGATAGGGATTTATCCATTGACTGGAGGATGAGAAATATTTTATGCCTACCACTAGTCTACACAATGTCCTGGTAAACATGTAATTTTTTCTCGTAATGATTTGGTTTATTTTTTAAAAATATGGAATTTTATATTAATGATAAACGATGAATTATCATGGAGGAATATTTGACCAAATACATTTAATATTTGGGATTCAAATTTAGTCATGGAATGTTTGATGAATTATAAGTATATTAATTTATGGAATTATTTAGAATGAAATTTGGGTATTACTATTGAATTTTTAAGATTAGTGTATCATATAAAGGTTTATTAATTTGGGGAACTATCTTACCACATGCTAACAATTCGTGTTTTGGTTATGTCCTAATGAAAAAAAGGAATATATTATTATCCCATTATGGTTATGGGGTCATTAAATTATTATTTTAGTGCTTTTCGCATGAAAAATTCTCCTTGAATTCTCATCATCTAGAAAAAAATTTGATATTTTTTTTCATATTTATTAAAGGGTGAAATTATACTCATCAAGTAAGTATATTTCAATATTTTCATAGTCAAAATGGTATGATAATTCCAAAAATATAATAAATGGATCCTGAAAGTAAAATTTTATCCTATTACCATCATCTATGATGATATCAATACAATTTTTCATTCCTATTTGTTTTACGGTTTTCTTATATTTTACTTGATCTTCATCATTCAGTTTGTAGTTATCAATGATCCTTGTCACTCTATACCCTTATTTGGGCTTTAAATATTTCCTCTATTCCCATATCTTCACTTTCCACCAATTATATTCTATAATGTGACCAATTTACATGTTATTATATATGACCATCATACATAACATTAATTTTTATCAAGAATGTTTTTTAGTAACACTTTTATTAGGTGGTTTTAAAACAAAATTATTTTAAATTTTCCAATCATTGAATATCAAGATAAAGTTCAAATTGTGAAGATAAATTTATTTACAGGGGGAATGTAACACCTTGAGATTTGAAAAAAATTATATTTGATACCAAAAAGGTCATGAAACAATTATTTGATCTTCCATTACTCACAATATTCATTTTATCTTATGATACATATAATACTGAGTATCTTTAATAGCCTGTATTACATGCAAGACTGAGTTTTAATGAACAAAAATATATTATTAATATTATTATTTAAGATGATAGTTATCTACTAGCTGTTTGAATGGAGGGTGTATAAAATATTAACTACATTTTGAAAATATTTTTTTCACATGTATATATAATGAATTATTTTGTAACAAATCAAATAGAAATGAAAATAAAACCCTTTTGAAATTAAATGGAAATCTTTTTCTAAAAAAACTATTTAAATGTGCACAAGTGTGTTTTATACCAATAAAATAAAAAATTTATGATTTTATGATTATATAAATTAAATTTATATATAATATATAAATCTTATTTTTATTATTAATACTATATTTGTTTCTAAAAAATTGTTGAAAATAAATACAATTTTAGGTTTAATAAACAACATTTTCTCAAAAATTAAAATTTCTCTCTTTTTAATAGGGCCCTTATTTTAAAAAATATTTTATGAAAATATTATAATTTTAATTTGAAATAATCTAAAATCATTTTTGAAATTAGAATATCAAAATTATCTAAGGGTTTATTTTTTATATTTCTAAAAAGTTTCAATTTCTGAGAAATAATAAATAATAATGAATTTTAATATAAAACTTTATTTCCACCAAAATTAGTTACTACGTTTATTTATATTCAGAATTGGTTTTAAATTAATTTTATTTAAATTTTATATCAATCATTCCAATTTAGTTCATTGGAATATTTACCATAATAAATTCAGATATAAAAACATAGTAAACATTTAAACATTTTCACTTTAAAAACTCTCTCTCTCGTTTCCTCTATATAATTAATTTTAAATTACATTCTTACAAATTTGTGAATTAAATAGGGAAAAATTAATTCCATATATGGATTCAGAATATATTATATTATCTAATAATTCCAATTTATTTTTCAAACAATTTGACTTAGGGAAACAATTAATGTCAATTATAATGATTAAGAAAAAAACGAGTTTACAAGGTGGTTAAAAATAATATATAAGGTATTCAAATAATGCTTAACCTATTGAAAACCTATTGTATTGAATTATTAGGCCATAATCACCATAGGATTAAAATATATGAGTTTTTGGTATATAATTCTATGAATGAGACCCATGTAAAAGGTAAAATAAAGAAAACTACAAAAAAATGTTACTTTTATCCTTTTAATTAATATAAAGATTTAGGGATAAGGAAAACTACATATGTTTGGCTATAAGTTTTAATTTAGAAGATAAATGAGTTATTTTTATCAAAATAATTTATATTTAATTTTTAGAGATTATATAATTACATTAAATGATTATGAAATTCCAACACATTGATTGCTTAATTAAAAGTAAAATAATAAAATGAAACTAAAAACATTAAAAGTTATGTAAATATATTTAATTATGTTGTTCCATTATCTTTATATTAAAATATAATATTTCATATATTTAAACTTAATATATTTTAATTTCAATTTTTGTTGATAATTTTGAATTTATATTAAATAAATAATGTTAAAATTGACCTTAATAATATTTTTTAATAAATATTCTTTTATTAATTCATTTAAAATTTTAAAATATATATATTCTATCAATTAATTTTTATATATTAATAAATATAAATTATGGTCCATTAATGGACTAATTTTTCATTCATAATGAATATATTGACCTCTAAAAAGTAAAAATTGCACCATTAGCTGAGTTAAGGTTAAAGTTGTTTTTTTTCACATTACATGTGCTTATATTAAAGATTAATTTTAAACAAACCAGTGATTTTAATTCGATAAATTTTTATATAATTTTTAAAATTAGTGGGTCTAAATTATATAATAAGGGTCACTCTAATTTATCATTAAATAAATTAATACATATGTTAGAGAACTTGATCCATAATGAAAAACCAAAAAGAGAAAAAATGTAAACATCGAAGATTACGAAGGAAATGTTTAAAACATGTTATATAATATGTGGTAGAGTTGTTTATAGTATATAATACTTTTCATTATTTAGAGGATGGCCACTCCCCCTCAACTATATAAAGGAACCCACTCCTGCCACTTATTAAATCATATAAATCCTTTTGGATAATAAAAAACCTTATTAAATCACTTAGATAATTCCACTACCTTATCCTAGAATAATTATTTTGGTAAAACTAAAATCCTTTCCTGGATTTAGTGAAAACAAAATGATGTTACTCGAAGAATATGTAATGTTCTTCAAAAATAATTTTTATTTTATTTCTCTCTCCATCCAATAAAATTATTTTTATACCAATAATATTTAATAAAATAAGTGTCTTCCATATAATGATATGTTTTTATTTTAAGGGTGTGATCGAAAACCTTATACACTTACATCAAATGGGTTAAGAGATCATAATTTGTGTGTACGTCAGACTACTGCCTTGCTAACTGATGTCACTTTTTTCCATTTCCACCTTTCATGGTTGGGAATAATGATTAAAAAACTATTTATATATGATATGTATGTTATTTATGATTATATAATTATTCTATAATTATTATATGACACATATATTTTTGCTTCCATTTTTTGGAATATGTTAATGTCCTTCATGTGTATGTTGGACTACCCATTCCCTAAGTGATGTGATTCATTCATGTTTTAGATGAAATGTATTAAAAATGGGATAAATAAAAATATATGATATATATGAAATAAAATTTTTTATTTTAATTTATAAATATATATACACATAATTAACAATTATTTCATTCAATAAGATATAAAAATGGGAACGACATTCATATGTATGTATACTCTACCATCTCCTTGAATGGTTTATTATCCAATCACTAAATTATATGGATTAATTTAAATAAATATATACTAAATATATATGATATGTGTATCTTTGTTTACATTATATGTATTATGAAAAAATTATTGGATTAATAGGACCAAAAAAAAGTGAATACATATAAAAAAAATAGAACGATTATTACTTGAAACATAACTTTAACATGGAATTATTAATAATTGGAAAAATGGGTAAAAAGAAAATAAGATATGATGATAAAAATAGTAATATAGTTCTTTAATTAGTTAATAATATGATTAAAGTCAATATACAAGTGGTTTTTTTTTACCAAAAGAAAGCAAGAGGTAATGGTTTTTCTCATCTCACATTTATTTTTGTGAGATATATGCCATATTTGTTTTTGGTTTATATACTTCCCAGGATTGTATTACTTAATTAGTACAATTAATCTTATGGTTTTATATATATATATATATACTTATGGAATTTTGTTTATGGTTTCACAGGTGTAAAAGAAGAAATGGATTTTTATCATATTTTTCCATCTTTGAGACTTCGGTCATTTTATTAACCTATCATATTTTATGAGGTGTATATACATACTCATTAACATGTAATATCATGATTTAATTATTCTTATGTTATTTTATGATTTTCTTGATATAATCCTTTCTTGGGCCTTGTTATTGAGTGATACCAAAGTGATAAGAGTTTGATATTACGATCTCATTAGTTTTAGGTATTATTTGTGACCAAGTCACAAATGTTGATATATTTGGATATAACTCTAAAAAATTCTCCTGAATTTTTACCTCCTTTGGTTGTGTAATTAGAATACATTTTTACTTCCCTTTTTACACTCTTTCTGTACTTAATATTTTGTTTTGTAATGAAAAATTTTCCTTTTTAGTTGAAAATTCCTTTTTTTCCAAAACGATGTTCTATAAAAATGTTTTAAATATTATTTTCCAAGGACGGATGGATATTTTCTTCAATATATTTTTTTAAATGATTCTTAAAATACTTTTTTATCATATTTCAAGCCTATTTTCAGAGGAAAGTATTTTGAAAATGAATAATGTTTAAAAAAATCATTTGCATAATAAAAAGTGTATTTTCCCAAAAAAAACATTTATGTTTTTTAATGATATTTCCATTCAGTAATGTAAACAACACAATTTTATACTTATCAAAAAATGGGTAAATATTTTAATGATACATTATTCATTCTACCATTGGATGGGTAAATGTTTTTTCGAGTAGGCTCTTATGGACCCCATTTATTTTGCACATGTTAACAAAATTTTAATGTTATTATTACAGAACCCTATTATTTTCCATGGGTTAATAAATTTTTTTAAATAATAAATGTTATTTCAATGATATATTATTAACATAATTCTATATTTTCATTTTTTATTATTCTATTCATTGATAATATAAATTATGGGTGTGTTGAGATAGCCTCGGGTGATCCCTTTATAACTAATACAATAGGTACGACTGGATTTTACTCCAATGCATTGGGTAATGATTATATTATTCATAGAATTATATTTAATATTATCCATATGATTATACCAATTTTTAATGGTTTTATTATATGATGTTCCCATATATGAATATGTTTTATATATGGATGCTATTAGTTTATGATATTTCATTTAAACAATATTGATATCACATAGATCAAGATTTCTAAATATAATGAAAATTTTCATTTTTAAATATATATTCAATGTTTTCTAGTTTGGTGAATAAGGTATTTATTGGTGTAAATATTATTATTTTATACTCATTCACATTGATTATTTCATCACACCCTTATGATATTTTGATACTTAATAATGACATTCATTTGATAATTCAAATGTTTTCTCTTACTAAACATTTTTTCTCATCCATCCTAAGTTTACAGTTCCCTAGGTTATAAAGAATGAGTTTGAATGAGTTATTTATATAATTGATTCCACATGGTATATGATGATGTAATAATGGGGAAAATAAAATATATGTTATTTGAGAGAAATTATGATTTAAATTCAAGTTAATTATTTATACAGGAGTTTTTCAAAATTATCTAAAACTCTTAAATGTAACGGTCCATGATGTTGTAAGTGATCAAATTTTACATTGTATGTTGTGAGATTTAGGTGAAAAAATGGGTCATGATTATCATAAAAAAATCCTCAAATTTAATGTTTACAATATAACAACTAGATCCATGAATTTGGGTCCTACACTATTATACACACGTTTTGAACTTTAATGCATTCGTATGCATGGAATTATGCACCCCTATCCACATGGTTTTGGTCTATAATGCTATAATATCCCAGGACAAACACTCTCATATCCTATATTGAAATCACAAATATTACATTTCTGAATTTAATGTAATAAAGAGGACCGATTTTTTCCATCTAAACCTTACCACATCATAAAATTGGATCACATATATCTGAGATGACCTTTTAGGAATATATTTTTTTAGAATTAATAAAAACTCATAGATAAGAACATAAAATGATTTTAAATGAGATTTTATGCCCCATAAACCATATTTCCTTTTTCACATTATGAAATCGTCATTATCCATATGAAATCTCTTCTATATGTAACTCGTTCAACATTATTATTTTAAACAAGTGGAAAAGGAAACATTAGAGGGTGAGATAAATTTTTTAGAAAATGTAAACATAATAATGAACAATTTAATTCCATAATTGAACATAAGAATTGTATAAAGGTATGATAACAAAATCATTATGCATCTGTGAATCATAAAATAACTCATACCCATCAATATATGGATCAAAAATTCTGATAACATGAAAAAATAATGATTAATAATAACCAATATTCAGGAGACCTGCGATATTAATCAAGATCACGAAAAACATTATAAACCTATAACAAGTAATTAAAACAATATCTGGTAACTTAGAGCATCATTTCCATAAACCCCTTTCAAGACCCTTTATATATTAATAACTGTAAGGACAAATTCCAATATAAATATTAGCCAATTTATTAGAGATATATATCGGGATCACCCAACACTATCTAGGTTACCCAATCATATAAGCTATAATGGGATCAGCCAATGATATTTTTGTTTTCACATCGTATAAGTTGTAACAAGATCCCAGATGCTATTTAGTCAACCACACCATTTAATTCTCATGTATCAAATCATGAATAAAACACAACAATCTTTCATAATAAAACTCATAGAAATAATAATATTTTCCTTATTACAAAATAAAACATTGTAAATGAAATGGATTTCATGTTATTATTTTTTAAACATGATTAACCCATAAAAGGGAAATCGGTTCCATGAAAATCTATTGGAAACATGGTTAACCCTATAAAAGAGAAAGAGGTTTCATAACAATATATTTAATACTATATTATTCCATCTAGAGAAATAAATATTATGGTATCAATACCATATATCCATGGTAAAGGATAGTTAATAAGTAGTTTTTTGACATTTATAAATTTAATTACCATTATAATATAACTAAAAATATTTTGGATTAAAATATCTTTTCCATTTGAAAAAACATTTCTTAAAAAATAAAACATTTACATAAAAATTAATTTAGAATAGATTTCAAAACTTATAAATGAGTATTTTAAATTAATATAAAAAAAATTATATATAAAACATTTTATAAATAAATTTATTCCAAATTGATTCTAAAATATATTTTAAAATATCATTTTTTTTTAAAACATGTTTTTTGACGAAAAATGATTTCCAACCGAAGAGAGAAATAATGTTAGATTTTATTAATAAAATTCTAGAAGATTTTAAGTACCAATGAGTGAAAAATAGTAAAATTAATATTTAAAATTATTAACAACTTGAGAATAATATAATTAATTTTAATTATAAGGTTTCAACATCAGAGGCTTAATAAAAAACAATCTTCATAAATGATGATATTTTAAAAAAAATACTATTACAAATTTGGTAACATTGAAATAGATTCCCCATGAAATAATATAATTAAATGAAACAATAATATAATGAAAATAATTATATTTTTGATATTTAATTTCAATGGTTCAGAATATAGACCTCAAAAAAAAGATAGGTCCATAACATAACAAACGTCTCAATGAATGTAAATTGTGACAAATATCCCTTACCTCTTTGGTAATAATGAAACTGTAAACACCATGAAAGAGATATCATAAAATGGAAACATAAGTTCACATAAATTTAATTCTAATAATCATAAAACACATTAATAGGTAGTATATACACCAGAGAACAAAAATAAGTGGTGAATATTACTTTTATCTCCCTCAAATAAAAGTGACATTAGAAAAAACCCTTACCTTGCATTTTTTTGTAGAACAAGATTTAACCTCTTGTATAGTGGTTTTAAATATGATACTAAATTATCACATAACCATGCTATGATTTTTAATATAATATATGGTATTATTATGACATTTTCTAAATGTGTAATAATAATTCAATGTTCATGTTACGTTTTGGGTAATAACACCTTTTTTTCTTATCGGTTTTGACACGACTTTTATGGACCCCTTATATCAATAAATTTTTCATAAATTCTAGAATTTATAACATGATATACATATATATATATATATATGATTTATGTATTTATAGTAATCCATAAAATTTGGTTTTATAAAATGAAATAGAGTATTCGTGGAGATGGTACGTCGTACATACAGATAAACATTGTTTCCATTTTCTTTTTCGAATTGAAATTAAGAAAATAAAATAAATTATATATATATTATAATTATATTAATATTTTAATGTAATACATAACATATAGTATTATTTATCCAACCCTTAACACATTCTCTCTAAATCATGAATGAAACACATCACTTCGTGAGGTGGTATTCTATCGTACACATGAATATCATTATTGTATTTCCCAAAATAGAATGTATGAAGGTATATGTTATATAATAATTCCATAATAATTATAATTATCATATGAATCAAATATAAATAGTTTTTTATCATTATTACTGTCCTTAAAATATGGTAATTGAAGAAAAATGACTTCAGTTCGCGAGGAGGTAGTCCCCCATACAAATGAACGGTGATCGTGTTTCTTATTTAATGGAAGTGTGTGTTGTTTCAGGTCACTCTATTAACATAAAAATATCTATGTATATTAAATATTAATATTTTTCATATAATCATGTATGAAAAAAGTTTAATGTCTTTCAGGAAGAAAAAATAAAAAATGTTTGTTGTTGAGCATTACTCCTTCTTGATGTATATCGTTTTGGTTTGCACTAAAGGAATTCGTTGGCTAGATTTATACAATATTAATGTCCTATATAATGAAGGAATGTATTTTTTTGGTTTATTAGGTTAGGTTATGTATGATAAAAATGGAATGATATGTGTGAATAGGTGAGAAAAGTTGAGTTCCCTTTTAGAGTGGAAGAGTGGTATACTTGTAAATACCAAAAGGTAAACACTATTAAGAGATCTACCTTACATAATGTGCATCGAATAGTGTAACATTATATATAAAATAGGGTATATGGTCTATATATGGTAATAAAATGGGTTTTTTCCCATTTTCTAGGTCATTTATTTCAGAAAGTTTAATTTATAGTTCCATTGTAAACTTGTTTTTCTCTTAGTCATCGTGATTAATTTTAACTATTTTCACAAATAATTAGGGTTAAATTTTTTATTCTTATTAGACGAAATAAATTATGATAATTAAAAATATATAAACCATTTTTCCATGTTACAATCTCATAATATGAAAATATTAATTAATAGTTAATCCCACATAATGGACATGAAAATGAGTTTATAAAGTGAAAATGTTCAAATGTTTGAAATGTTTTTATATCTGATTTTGATATGAAGTTGAATAAAATGAACATAATTAGATTAAAATGTAAAATATTGTTCAAATTATATTTTTAAACATATTTAAAATAAAATTAAAATATAATAATATTTAGCAAAAAGGATTCTTTTCAATAAAAATTCAGTATTCTTCATTATTCATCAAATATGAAATATTTTAGAGAAATATCCAATATTTACCATAATATATGTTTGAAATTTTTATTTCAAAAGTGAAATTTATTTTTCAATTATAATTTATAAAATCTTCAATATATTTTTTTATAATAAGTGCTCCATAAAAAGGCGGGAAACCTACCTTTAAAAAATACATCTTTTTGTGCATAAAATTGGATTTATTTTTATATAATGTCTAGAAATAACATTTGATGAATTTTAAACATTATATTGAACATATTATATATATATATATATTTAATTAATATCTTTCAATAATATTAGTTAATTTAATTAATTAAGATAAAACACCTTTGTCACGACCCGTCCTCGGGGCCCGTGCCGTGACTACCCCAAGCCCGCCTTCCATAGGCCAGGGGCTGGCGACTAGCACCAAGGCGTAAAATCCCAGTAAACAGGGAAGGCATTGCCTTTATAAGTAACAACCACACAGAGTCAGCAAGCGGAAAGTAAAGTGCAGAAAGGTAAAGGGGCCGGAAATACAAGCCCAACTGTAAAGTACAACTGAAAAGTAAAGTACAGCAACTGAAGAAAAGACGGCGGCCTCGTGTCGTCCACTGGCAATCCCACCTGAAGGGTGGGTACAGATAGCCTCCAAGCTCCTCGGGCCCCACGTCCGCTCTGAGCACGTCCCGTCCAGTGGTCCACCTCCAGGTACCGTCCTGCTCCACGCCCCAACCGCGATCAGCGCTGTCCGTCGTCTGCAACCAACACCACGAAGTGCGGGCATAGCCCGTGCAGGGGTGAGTACAACTACTCAGTAAGGACCCCGAGACCCCCGAAGGTCTCCCGAAATCCACAAAGGATATAGCACAAAAGAAAGATGCAATCACGAAGTAACATCTGACTCGACTTAGGTATATGCCCATACATATACCTAAGTCCCCAATTCTAGCTCTGCTCACGAGCTCAAGAACAACTCAATCCACAAAGGAAAGCAAGACTCAAATCCACAAGGAGAGTAAACAGTAAATCCACAAAGGATAGTTCAACACAATCCACAAAGGAGAGTAACATAAGATTCAGCTCAACCAGGTATACTTTTTCAGATGACGTCAAAGACGATCACTGATCCGTCTCAGTCGTCGGACCCACGAAGGATCGATAGGTACTAACCCCCGCAAAAAGACCCACGTAGGATCGGGCTCACACAGAACCTGTAGGCAGTGGCTCACACAGAACCGGTAGTAAGGACCCACGGAGGATCGGGCTCACACAGAACCTGAAGCACTGATCCACGTGGGATCGCTGAGTGCAGTAGTCGACGCAGTCCACTGAGGATCTCTGCACAGTCGTCGCCGCAGTCCACGAAGGATCTCTGCTCTGCCGTCGTCGCAGTCCACGGAGGATCTCTGCTCTGCCGTCGTCGCAGTCCACGGAGGATCTCTGCTCTGCCGTCGTCGCAGTCCACGGAGGATCTCTGCTCTGTCGTCGAGGTCACAGCCAGCGCTAGGGTTCCCGCACGTAGCGAGCTCGTTTAGGAGGGTCCGCTCCACGAGCCGAGGGGCTGATACATCAACTGACACGTAGTCCGAAGTTGATGTATCCAAAAGTTCCGTATCGACAACAGGATCTCAACGCGACAGACGGCGCGTCAATCGGACGCCCGGTCTGAGAGTTATTGGCATTTTCGTCCCAGGGGCCCGGTTGGTTTTTAGGGCAAAACCAACCCGACCGTACTCCGCCTGTATCCGATCCTCGGGCGGAGTATGCCAAAAGTTCCGTCTCACTTAGAGGAAACCACCACAGCTGACGGTACGTCGTTCGGACGTCCGTAGCTCAAGTTATGAGCGTTTCCGCTCCGAGGGCCCGGTTGGCTTCGTGTACGAACCAACCCGGCCGAACCCAAAGTCTTCCGAAACCTTGAGTATAATATACCGAAACGACCGTCTCGATCCAAGGATCGCGTAGCCGCTGACGGTTCGTCAATCGGAGGTCCCAGGCCCAAGTTATGGGCGAAAGACCGAAGAGGGCCCGAAACGGGGGTACTGGGCCCGGGGCGACCCGGCCCGAACCCCCCCTGGGGTCGGCCGAACCGGGTCGGCCCGAACCGGGTCGGCCCGACCCGGCCCGAACCGGCTCGGCCGGGTCCGGTCCGGCCTGGGCGCGGCCCGGCCGACCGGACCGGCTCGGCTTCGGCCGAGCGGCCGAAGCGCTGCCGCCGCGGGTCAAACCCGCGGCTTTGGAGAAAACGCGGCCCGCGCGGGCCGCGTGCTGGAAGGCCGGACCGCGGACGCGGTCCGGCGGCTCGCCGCCGCCGCGGCTCGGCCGCGGCGGACTCCTCCGGCGGCGCGCCGGGCGCCGCCGCCCCCGGTCGCCGGCGCCGCCGCGCCGGCGACCCGCGCCGCCGCCTCCTTCCGCGGGCCGCCGGAGATGCTCCGGTGGCCCGATTTGCCTCCCGTCTGCGCCGTTGTTCCTCCCGGGATGCGTTCTCCACTGCGGAATCAACATATGGCCCTTGCGTCGCGCTTTTGCCGTCGCTCGCCAAATCCGCACACAAAGGAAGATCGACGGAGGGTTGCCGGGTCTTGTTCGTTAGACCCGCACCCTCCGCGTTAGTCATAATCCACGGGAGGAACAATAAAACAATCAACAACAATTTTAAATGTTAAAATTGTTCGAAGATCATGTTCTTTACTTTAAAAGAAATAAATCACGGGAAGGAAAATATTCCAATCAACCCTTACTTCGCAGCTGTCGTTGCCGAACGAGGGATCGTCGCGGAATTTGCTCGTCGCGGAAGATGGAGATCGCCGCGTCGTCGCGGTATCCGGCGTCGCGTCGCCAATCTCCGGATCAAGATCAACGGATTTAATTAGTTTAAATCCGTTGATATTGAAATTAAAAAGGGAGAAGAAAAGATCCGATTCTCACCTTTGTTGCCGAACGAGGATCGGCCGCGGAAGAAAGACGTCGCCGAAGAACGTCGCGGGTAGATCTCGTCGACGTCGCAGATCTTGGTGTGCGTCGTCGAATTCCGTTCGCCGGAGTTCTTCGCGTTCTTCGCGTTCTTCGCGTTCTTCGCGTTCTTCGCGTTCTTCGCGGAGAGGGTGGAGGAACGAAGATTCTTTCAAATCCTTTCCAAGGATTTTTGGGTTGGTCTTATTTTATAAACATGCCAACACGAAACCGGTTAAGAAACGATCCATCAATTCGTTGAATTAATTCAACGAAAGAAACGACCCATTTAATTCACGAAGAAACAGTCCATTTAATTCACGAAATAAACCGCCCAATTAAATGGTCTGTTAAGAATTAAAGAAAACGCGTCGGTTGACTTTTCAGTTACTTTGACGGGTTTTCGCGGGTGCGTTACTTAGCGAAAGAAACGGCGGGGCTCGTGCGGGTCCCACCGCACAAATATCCTACCAAGGGGTAGGATATTTCTGGATAGCATCCTATCCAGTTCAACTCAGTTCAAGCCGTCTTTAAGTGACTTCAAGTGGCTTCCAAGCAGCTTAAGTGAAATAAAATAAAGTTGTCGCACAAACTTTATTTTATTTCTGACTTAAAGCCGTAAAATTTAAAAACCACGTCTGAGCAAACGCAACTCCGGAAGAGGCGTTTCTAAGCAAATACCGGCGCTGCGATTTCATCGGTGCCCTCAGAATTTGATTCCGGGCACCGGTTCAAAAGATAGAAAAACCCGCTCGTCCGTTCACTGAACGTACCCGAGCCAAACTTCGGAAATTGATTCCGGGCACACCGGGCCTCGGAATCAGGTGCCGTCTGAAGCTGCGTTCTTGTAAAATTCCAAAGAAAATTAAGAAAAAAATTTCCTTGAAATTTGCGGGTCTTTACATTACTCCCACCTCAGGGCTTTACGTCCCCGTAAAGATACATCAAAAACTAGGGGAACAAATGGGGGTACTGAGCACGAATCTGAGCCTCCCGCTCCCAAGTGCTCTCCTGGAGGTTCCCGTGCTGCCACCTGACGCGCACAAGAGGAATCGCCCGCCCACGTAGGACCCGCTCCTGTCGATCCTCGATCTCCACTGGAACCTCCGCAAAGGTCGCCCCATCGTCCACGTCCAGCTCCCCAAAGTCGATGATGTGCGTCGGGTCGTGCACGTATCTCCTCAGCTGAGACACGTGGAAGACGTCGTGCACCCGGTGCAACTGAGGTGGTAGAGCCAGGCGATAAGCCACCTCTCCTATCCTGCCGAGGACCTGGAAAGGCCCGATGAAGCGTGGAGACAACTTGCCGCCTCGGCCGAATCTCCGCAAACCACGTCGAGGTGAGACACGCAAAAAGACGTGGTCGCCATCCTCGAACTCTAGTGGCCTCCGCCTCCTGTCAGCATATGACTTCTGCCGGCTCTGAGCTGTCCTCATCCTCTCCTGGATGATTTGGACCTTCTCTGTCGTGGCTCGGACCATCTCTGGTCCCACGAGTGCTGACTCCCCAGGGTCTGTCCAGCACAACGGTGATCTGCAGGGTCTGCCGTACAACGCCTCGTATGGTGCCATCCCGATGGTGGAGTGGTAGCTGTTGTTGTACGCAAACTCCACCAAGGGTAGGTGGTCCTCCCAGCTGCGACCAAAGTCGAGAACACATGCACGGAGCATGTCCTCGAGTGTCTGTATGGTCCTCTCCGTCTGTCCATCCGTCTGAGGGTGGAAGGCTGTGCTCAGATGGAGCCGCGTCCCGAACGCCTCCTGCAACCCCTTCCAAAGCCTGGAAGTGAAACGAGCATCTCGATCGGAGACGATAGACGATGGCACACCGTGAAGCCGTACGATCTCCTGGACGTAAAGACGTCCCAAGCTCTCTACTGAGCCCTGCTCTCTGATGGGTAAGAAGTGTGCCGACTTGGTGAGTCGGTCGACAATCACCCAAATGGAGTCGTGACCTCTGGAAGTGCGTGGAAGTCCAGTCACGAAGTCCATAGATATGCCGTCCCACTTCCACTCCGGGACTTCCAAGGGCTGTACCAAGCCTGCTGGTACCTGGTGCTCTGCCTTCACCTGCTGGCAGGTGAGGCATCGTGAAACGAACTCTGCCACAGCTTTCTTCATGCCCGGCCACCAGTGCTGTCGTCTGAGATCCTGGTACATCTTCGCCACTCCGGGATGTACCGCCAAGGGAGAAGTGTGAAACTCTCTCAGCACCTCCTCTCGTAAGGCGACTGGTACGAAGGTACGTCCTCTGAAAAGGATGTCGTGCTCTGCTCCAAGGGAGAAACCATCAGGCGCCTGACCTGAGGATATCAGTGCACGCCGGGTCTCACAGTCAGCGTCCCCACGCTGAGCCTCTCTGACCCGCTGTAGAAGTGGAGGAGAGACTGTGAGAGACTGAAGAAAGGCTGTTCCGTCTCTATCCACGAAGGATATCTGCAAGGAGGCTAGCTGCTCCGTCGCCTCCTCAAGCAGCTGAATGCCCGTCCTCCTGCTGAGGGCATCGGCTACCACGTTCCCCTTCCCAGGAGTATAGACTATCTCAAAGTCATAGTCCTGGAGGAACTCAAGCCATCTCCGCTGTCTCAGGTTCAGGTCCTTCTGAGAGAAGATATACCTGAGACTCTGGTGGTCAGAAAAGACTGTGAAGCGCTCGCCCATCAGATAGTGCCGCCAAGTCTTCAGAGCGAAGACCACTGCTGCTAACTCCAGGTCATGAGTGGCGTAGTTCTGCTCATGCGGCCTCAACTGACGTGATCCGTAGGCGATCACGGCCCGCTCCTGCATCAGGACGCACCCGAGTCCAGTCCCTGATGCGTCGCAGTAAACTACGTACCCAACTCCCTCCTCAGGCAACCTCAAGATAGGTGCGCTGGTCAATCTCTGTCTCAGCTCCTGGAAGCTCTGCTGACATCTGTCTGACCACACGAAGGGTTTCCCCTTCTTCGTCAAGGCTGAGAGTGGTGCTGCAACTCTGGAGAAGTCTGGCACGAATCTCCGATAGTATCCCGCTAGGCCCAAGAAGCTCCGCACCTCAGTCACGCTCCTGGGTGGCTCCCAAGCTAGCACTGCCTCGATCTTCGCGGGATCCACTGCAACTCCCGCCTCAGAAATGACGTGCCCCAAGAAATGGACCTCACGTAACCAGAACTGGCATTTTGAGAGCTTGCCATAAAGCTGGTGCTCTCGGAGTGTGTCTAGCACAACTCGCAGGTGGTAGGCATGCTCCTCCTCAGTCGTCGAGTATACCAAAATGTCGTCAATGAAGACAACGACAAATCGGTCGAGGTATGGCTGGAAGATCCTGTTCATGAGGCTCATGAACACTGCTGGAGCATTGGTTACGCCGAACGGCATAACCAAGAACTCATAATGGCCATACCGACACCTGAAGGCCGTCTTCTGCACGTCCTCGTCTCGAACTCTGAGCTGATGATAGCCTGACCGGAGGTCTATCTTCGAGAACCACCGCGCTCCCTTGAGCTGATCGAAGAGGTCATCAATCCGTGGCAGCGGATACTTATTCCTCACTGTCACCTGGTTCAGGCGACGATAGTCGACACATAGTCGTAAGCTCCCGTCCGCCTTCTTGGCGAACAAAATCGGGGAAGCCCAGGGTGAAACACTGGGTCGGATAAACCCCTTGCTCTGCAAGTCCTCTAACTGTACCCGCAGCTCTCGAAGCTCGGCGGGGGCCATCCGATATGCTGGAGTAGATATCGGGGCTGTCCCGGGGTACAAGTCGATGTAAAAGTCTACCTCTCTACGAGGAGGTAGCCCTGGAACGTCGTCGGGAAAGACGTCCACGTACTGGTCCACCACTGCAGGAAAAGCCGGACTCCGCACGTCCACTGCTCCTAGGATGAGGCTAGCCAACTGATGTGAGATGGGCTGCACTCTCCTCCGCGGAAGTCCATCCTGTGCTGCAAAGGTTCCCTTCTCGCCGGTGAAGGTAAACCTGCTCCCGTCGGTACGAACACATCGCACCTTGCGCCTAAAACAGTCGATCTGGGCATGAACCGTGGATAGCCAATCCATGCCCAAGATGACGTCGTAAGGCCTCGACGCCGCTACAAGGAGATCCCAGCCGAAGCTCTCGCCTCCTAGAGTAAGCTCACACTGCCGGCACCAGTGCGTAATCGTCGAGTCTGCTCCCGTAGGAGTCTCTAGCCGTAAGGATCGAGCCAACGGCTCAGTCGGAATCTCCGAGCTCCGAACAAGGGCAGAGGCTATGAAAGAGTGACTCGCTCCTGTGTCTATAAGTACTGCAGCAAGGGTGGAATAGACACAGATCGTACCTCGAATCATCTCTGGCAAGTCGGGGTCGTAGGCCTCCACTGCCTGGAGCTGGGCCTGTCCCTGCCCGCCGGCTCCCTGTGGTCGAGGTGGCCCTCCTGGTGGTGGTGGGGGTAGAGCCTGGAAGCGTCGCCCACCACCCGCTGCTCGGCCAGCTCCTCTGCCTCGTCCGCCTCCTCCCTGCGGACCGCCACGGTCGACCCTCTGCCTCTGCCTGGGTGGCCCCTCCACCGTCTGCTGCTCCTCTGGTCGGCGAGTCGGGCAGTCACGAGCCATGTGACCCTGCCCGCCGCAAGAGTAGCACAGCCTGCCTCTCGAAAGGCTGGCACTCCGCTGTGTGCCTCGTACTGCTGAGCCGGTGTCCTGAGGCCGTCTGCGTGGGGGTCTGGTCTGCCTGGACCCGTGAGTCATCCGTCGGCTACCTGCTGCCGAAGACTCAGCTACCTGCCGCCCTGCGCTAGGTCTCGCCGCTGAAGAAGGCTCTGCCAGGAAGCTCTCGATCAGGAGGGCTCGCTCCAGCACTCCTGCCTGGGTCGGAATGCTGAGGGAGATCAGCGACGCACGAATCTCCTGTCGCAAGCCCTGCTCGAAGGTCCGGGCCCGGAAGAAGGGGTCCCGTACCATATCGGTCGAGTAGCGAGATAGGTCCGTGAACCTCGCCGCGTACTGAGCGACCGTCATGCTGCCCTGGCGCAGCTGGAGAAGCTCCTGGATGCGCACCGCTCGGAGGGTGGCCGGGACGAACTCAGAGCGGAAGAGGCTCTCGAAGTCCGCCCAGAGCAAGGATGCCTCATCGTGAACCTGGAGCATCAGGCTCCACCATCGTCCTGCCGCCGCCTGCAGGAGGCTCGCTGCGAGGATCACCATGAGATCCGCTGGTGTCCTCACTAGCCTGAAGATCCGTACCACCGCCTCTAGCCAGTCCTCGGCGGCCTGGGGGTCCGCCTCACCGCGAAACCTGGGCGGTCGCTGGCTCTGAAACTCGTGCAGTGCCCTGAGGCGACGTGCATCGTCGGCGTCTGGTACTGGAAGCATCGGTGGCTCGGCGGGTAAGGCTACCGCCGGTGCCACTGCTGGCAAAGGGCCCTGCACCGAGGCCTCGTCGCTCGGTGGGCTGCCGTCGCGCCCTACACTCGGAACCCTAGCTGGCAGTCGTCGCGGGGCCATCCTGAAAAGGAGAACAAGAGCACCACAGTCAGAACAGTATACCTGGCGAGCTGGCACAAGTAATCACAAGGAAAACTTGAGACTTTCATAAAGCAGATCAGTATACCCGGTGAGCTGACATAAGTAATCACAAAGAAAACTTGAAACACACACGCAATCAATGTTTTCATGCATTAAGTCGGAAATCAGGAGTCAGGGTCCTGGTGTACGGATACGTCGGCCGCCGCACCAACACTGGGCTCCCTGAACTGATAACCACACTCAATACACTAAACACTATTGCTTCACATAGAAAGAAAGGACGATCAGAGTTTGCGGTAGAACCGACCACCTCTGATACCAATTTGTCACGACCCGTCCTCGGGGCCCGTGCCGTGACTACCCCAAGCCCGCCTTCCATAGGCCAGGGGCTGGCGACTAGCACCAAGGCGTAAAATCCCAGTAAACAGGGAAGGCATTGCCTTTATAAGTAACAACCACACAGAGTCAGCAAGCGGAAAGTAAAGTGCAGAAAGGTAAAGGGGCCGGAAATACAAGCCCAACTGTAAAGTACAACTGAAAAGTAAAGTACAGCAACTGAAGAAAAGACGGCGGCCTCGTGTCGTCCACTGGCAATCCCACCTGAAGGGTGGGTACAGATAGCCTCCAAGCTCCTCGGGCCCCACGTCCGCTCTGAGCACGTCCCGTCCAGTGGTCCACCTCCAGGTACCGTCCTGCTCCACGCCCCAACCGCGATCAGCGCTGTCCGTCGTCTGCAACCAACACCACGAAGTGCGGGCATAGCCCGTGCAGGGGTGAGTACAACTACTCAGTAAGGACCCCGAGACCCCCGAAGGTCTCCCGAAATCCACAAAGGATATAGCACAAAAGAAAGATGCAATCACGAAGTAACATCTGACTCGACTTAGGTATATGCCCATACATATACCTAAGTCCCCAATTCTAGCTCTGCTCACGAGCTCAAGAACAACTCAATCCACAAAGGAAAGCAAGACTCAAATCCACAAGGAGAGTAAACAGTAAATCCACAAAGGATAGTTCAACACAATCCACAAAGGAGAGTAACATAAGATTCAGCTCAACCAGGTATACTTTTTCAGATGACGTCAAAGACGATCACTGATCCGTCTCAGTCGTCGGACCCACGAAGGATCGATAGGTACTAACCCCCGCAAAAAGACCCACGTAGGATCGGGCTCACACAGAACCTGTAGGCAGTGGCTCACACAGAACCGGTAGTAAGGACCCACGGAGGATCGGGCTCACACAGAACCTGAAGCACTGATCCACGTGGGATCGCTGAGTGCAGTAGTCGACGCAGTCCACTGAGGATCTCTGCACAGTCGTCGCCGCAGTCCACGAAGGATCTCTGCTCTGCCGTCGTCGCAGTCCACGGAGGATCTCTGCTCTGCCGTCGTCGCAGTCCACGGAGGATCTCTGCTCTGCCGTCGTCGCAGTCCACGGAGGATCTCTGCTCTGTCGTCGAGGTCACAGCCAGCGCTAGGGTTCCCGCACGTAGCGAGCTCGTTTAGGAGGGTCCGCTCCACGAGCCGAGGGGCTGATACATCAACTGACACGTAGTCCGAAGTTGATGTATCCAAAAGTTCCGTATCGACAACAGGATCTCAACGCGACAGACGGCGCGTCAATCGGACGCCCGGTCTGAGAGTTATTGGCATTTTCGTCCCAGGGGCCCGGTTGGTTTTTAGGGCAAAACCAACCCGACCGTACTCCGCCTGTATCCGATCCTCGGGCGGAGTATGCCAAAAGTTCCGTCTCACTTAGAGGAAACCACCACAGCTGACGGTACGTCGTTCGGACGTCCGTAGCTCAAGTTATGAGCGTTTCCGCTCCGAGGGCCCGGTTGGCTTCGTGTACGAACCAACCCGGCCGAACCCAAAGTCTTCCGAAACCTTGAGTATAATATACCGAAACGACCGTCTCGATCCAAGGATCGCGTAGCCGCTGACGGTTCGTCAATCGGAGGTCCCAGGCCCAAGTTATGGGCGAAAGACCGAAGAGGGCCCGAAACGGGGGTACTGGGCCCGGGGCGACCCGGCCCGAACCCCCCCTGGGGTCGGCCGAACCGGGTCGGCCCGAACCGGGTCGGCCCGACCCGGCCCGAACCGGCTCGGCCGGGTCCGGTCCGGCCTGGGCGCGGCCCGGCCGACCGGACCGGCTCGGCTTCGGCCGAGCGGCCGAAGCGCTGCCGCCGCGGGTCAAACCCGCGGCTTTGGAGAAAACGCGGCCCGCGCGGGCCGCGTGCTGGAAGGCCGGACCGCGGACGCGGTCCGGCGGCTCGCCGCCGCCGCGGCTCGGCCGCGGCGGACTCCTCCGGCGGCGCGCCGGGCGCCGCCGCCCCCGGTCGCCGGCGCCGCCGCGCCGGCGACCCGCGCCGCCGCCTCCTTCCGCGGGCCGCCGGAGATGCTCCGGTGGCCCGATTTGCCTCCCGTCTGCGCCGTTGTTCCTCCCGGGATGCGTTCTCCACTGCGGAATCAACATATGGCCCTTGCGTCGCGCTTTTGCCGTCGCTCGCCAAATCCGCACACAAAGGAAGATCGACGGAGGGTTGCCGGGTCTTGTTCGTTAGACCCGCACCCTCCGCGTTAGTCATAATCCACGGGAGGAACAATAAAACAATCAACAACAATTTTAAATGTTAAAATTGTTCGAAGATCATGTTCTTTACTTTAAAAGAAATAAATCACGGGAAGGAAAATATTCCAATCAACCCTTACTTCGCAGCTGTCGTTGCCGAACGAGGGATCGTCGCGGAATTTGCTCGTCGCGGAAGATGGAGATCGCCGCGTCGTCGCGGTATCCGGCGTCGCGTCGCCAATCTCCGGATCAAGATCAACGGATTTAATTAGTTTAAATCCGTTGATATTGAAATTAAAAAGGGAGAAGAAAAGATCCGATTCTCACCTTTGTTGCCGAACGAGGATCGGCCGCGGAAGAAAGACGTCGCCGAAGAACGTCGCGGGTAGATCTCGTCGACGTCGCAGATCTTGGTGTGCGTCGTCGAATTCCGTTCGCCGGAGTTCTTCGCGTTCTTCGCGTTCTTCGCGTTCTTCGCGTTCTTCGCGTTCTTCGCGGAGAGGGTGGAGGAACGAAGATTCTTTCAAATCCTTTCCAAGGATTTTTGGGTTGGTCTTATTTTATAAACATGCCAACACGAAACCGGTTAAGAAACGATCCATCAATTCGTTGAATTAATTCAACGAAAGAAACGACCCATTTAATTCACGAAGAAACAGTCCATTTAATTCACGAAATAAACCGCCCAATTAAATGGTCTGTTAAGAATTAAAGAAAACGCGTCGGTTGACTTTTCAGTTACTTTGACGGGTTTTCGCGGGTGCGTTACTTAGCGAAAGAAACGGCGGGGCTCGTGCGGGTCCCACCGCACAAATATCCTACCAAGGGGTAGGATATTTCTGGATAGCATCCTATCCAGTTCAACTCAGTTCAAGCCGTCTTTAAGTGACTTCAAGTGGCTTCCAAGCAGCTTAAGTGAAATAAAATAAAGTTGTCGCACAAACTTTATTTTATTTCTGACTTAAAGCCGTAAAATTTAAAAACCACGTCTGAGCAAACGCAACTCCGGAAGAGGCGTTTCTAAGCAAATACCGGCGCTGCGATTTCATCGGTGCCCTCAGAATTTGATTCCGGGCACCGGTTCAAAAGATAGAAAAACCCGCTCGTCCGTTCACTGAACGTACCCGAGCCAAACTTCGGAAATTGATTCCGGGCACACCGGGCCTCGGAATCAGGTGCCGTCTGAAGCTGCGTTCTTGTAAAATTCCAAAGAAAATTAAGAAAAAAATTTCCTTGAAATTTGCGGGTCTTTACAACCTTGGGACACATATTTTTTTTATAATAACATTTCCTTTATATTCAATTAGTTTTTATTTCCATTTGTAATTAATTTGTAACAAGTGATTTAATTTTATAAAACTATTTAAACCATGTTATCATAATTTGGATAATATTATTCATTCATTTTTATCTAATAATTGGGGGATAACCATATATTTAAATAATATTATTAATTATATAATATTTTCTGGTAAGACCTAACCTTGCGTGTAACACAATTTATCAATGAAAAATGAAGTTAGGTTAAACTCAAGAAAAAAATTATATTTCATATTATTCAATCAAAACTATAAATTGCATGTAAAAAAAGTAATAAAATAATATATATTAATTTTAAAGAATATATTTTATAAAATCTTGGGATGTTACATCATACCCTCCCCCCCAAATTAATTTTAACTTTGAAATTCATCTTGGTTATCCGAAATTTAACATTTTTTAGAATTCTTTAATTGAAACCCACATTGAATAAATGAAATAAATAAAAAATCCAATAAAAAATTAATGTGGGAAACAATAAGGATGCCTGAAATTTTTCATAACTAGGAATCCATAGATGGAAAACATTGGTGGGATGTTAAAATATGGATTTATAAGGGAAAACTCATTAACATGGACAAATACAGTTTTATAGATACTGTGTTATATAGGATGTCAATGGAAAAACTCTCTACCAAAAATGGCATGTAATCATTCATTGATACCTTCAAGAAATATGGTAATATGATAACATTTTATTTCCAGATCCTTTTACAAAATTTAATGGATTTCATTAACCATATATAATAATAAAATTTAATTATACTTACTTGAAAATTAAAATTTCATTCTTTAACCAATTTACACCAAACTATTATCTTTTTATCTGGATAATTAGTATTTAACATGAATTTTTTACACCTAAAGCACTGAAATCAACTTATAAAGACCACATAACCATTGAAGGGATAACAATATATTCCTTCTATATTTAAACATTATCCAAAACCAAAATGGTTATCACATGGTAAGATAATTTCCAAAATTAATTAAACATCATATGAAACACTAATCTTCAAAATTAAATAGTTATGCCTAATGTTAAAACTAAATCATTCTAAAACTAAGTATCCTTAATATTGTTCAAACATTTCCTGGATATGTATGAATCCTTAATCTTAAAACAATTTAATTATATATATTATTCAATGATAAATCAACCATATAGCTAAAATAAAGCCAATATGTTTTCAAAATAAAATTAATATTCAATAGTAAAAATGTTGTATATACCCAGACAACATGTATGTTATTGGTAGGTGTGAAACCATTTTCATTCCAAAGTCATGGGTTCATGCCCCAGTGCTTAGCTAGATGTTACAAGTTCTCACCCAACATATGAATTGTCCATTTTTTTGTCACGACCCATCCTCGGGACCCATGCCATGACTACCCCATGCCCGCCTGCCATAGTCCTGGGGGTGGAGACTAGCACCAAAGGTGTAAATCCCGATATAAGGGATGGAATTGTCTTTATGTAAGGTAACAAATACCATAGAGTAAGCAAGAAGAAGTAAACACTAAGAAAATTGAGTACAAACGTAAGTGCTGGAAAGTAAATGGGACAGAATACAAACAGAAATGAAAGTAAAGTACAACTGAAAAGAGAGTACAATAGAAGAAGAGCAAAAGGGCAACACCGAGCCATCCTTTGGAAATACCACTTGAATGGTGGGTACTGATAGTGTCCTCCTCTCCTCGGCTCCAGCCGTCCGATCCGTGTACGTCTCATCCAGTGATCCACCTCCAGGTATCATCCAGCTCCAGGAGCTCCTACCTTGATCAGCGTTATCTGTCGTCTGCATCCAACACAACGTAGTGCGGGCATAACCCGTGCAAGGGTGAGTATACACTACATAGTAGGGACCTCAAAACCCCCGAAATTCTCCCAGAATCCACGAAAGATAATCCACAAAGGAAAGATGTTGTCACAAAGTAACAACCAACTATACTTAGGTATATTCCCATACATATACCTAAGTCATCGATTCTAGTTTGGCTCCAACATTCAATCCCAAGTTCGATCTAGTACACACAGGATAGTACAACCCAATCCATATAGGAAATCACAACCCAATCCACACTGGAAAGCAAGTCAATCAAATTGAAGATATTGATTGAAAGTCAAGACTCATCTCACACATGTATTCTTCTTCGTAAGATGATAGAGATGATTAGATGTAGCCACTGATTCATCTAAGCTATCGGACCCATGTAGGATACAAGACCAGCAAAGTTGTCGGACCCATAAAGGATACAAGACCAGATACTCTGCCAGACCCAAGTAGGATACAAGTACAGAGTCAAATACTGTCGGATGCACGTAGGATACAAGAACCGTAGCCACGTACTGCCGGACCCACATAGGATACAAGAACAGTAGTCATCGTCGTCGAGCCGACGTCGGATTTCAGTACGGTTGTCGTTGCTGCCGAACCCACAGAGGATTATAGTACAGTCGTCATCATCGTCATAGTCGCAGCCATCTCTAGGGTTCCCGCACACAGTATGCTCGATTTCTGGAAGGTCCACTCCACGAGCCAAGGGGATCGATACATCAACTGACACGTAGTCTGGAGTTTATGTATCCCAAAGTTCTATCTCGAAAAAATGAACTCAATGTGACAGACGGCGCGTCAATCGGATGCTCGGTCTAAGAGTTATTGGCTTTTTCATCCCAGGGGCCTGTTTGGTTTTTAAGAACAAACCAACCCGACCGTACTCCAACTACCTCCAAACCTCGATAAGAGTAGGCCAAAAGAAACATATCACAAATAGAGATCCAATAAAGTCGACATCATGTAAATTAGACATCCGGGGCTCAATTTATAAGCGTTTCCGCTCCGAAGGCCAGGTTGGTTTCATGTTCGAACCAACTCGGACGTACCCAAAGTTCTCCAAAATCGGTAGTGTAATATACTAAAACCACCTTCTTGATCCACGGATCGCCACACAACTGACGGTGCGTCAATCGATGCTCTTTATCCCAGGTTATGTGCATTTGAACGGATCTGTTGGAAAACATGGGGTTTGGGCCCGGTCTGACCCGACCCCATTCCCCTTGGGTCTGCCCGAACCGGGTCGACCCGACCCGGGTCCTGGTCCGGACCGGTTAGGCGCAGATCAGCATGGTTGGCGCGGCCTAGCCCCACCAGTGCGGCCCGGCCCAACGCGGGTGGACCAGCGCAGGCGGTCCGGCCTAGGCGCCCGTGCGCTGAGAGGACAGGGGGGGGGGGTGCTGCCCCCTTGCATTGAAATAATAGCCCCCCACGTGGAGGGGGCTGCCTTGTCTGCCTGCGGGGGTTACAAACCCTCGGCCCTTCCGATTCCGGCTGGCCATGATGGCCGGCCGGTGAGCCGCCGCAGGACCCCCCACGGGTCCCGCCTTCCCTTGAGTCGGCAGCTACATTTCTAACTGCCCTTTCCTGCACCACTACGGAATTTGTCTTACCAGCACGACGTGACGGCGTTGCGCCCCTCCTCCACGACCCCCATGACCACAGCCCTCCATGGTACTCTGGCATGGCGCTACGGCGATGCACCCCTCCGCTGCGGCCCGACTCTAGCCGCGGCTTCAATCGGCCTCAACGGCGCGACGTGACGACACCACGCTCATCCGCCCCGTGTTATTCCTTGTTCCCGCGCGGTGCCATTGCACCGCGTCGCCTCCATTCCAAGCCACAAAATATTCAATAACAAAACCGGAGGAGGTTCGGCCGTGTTTTTGTGGCCTGACCTCCGCCGTTATTTGGATAACATGCAGCTTAGTTATTTAACAACAAAATTAATTAAATAATACTCGAATGAAGAACAACCCCTACCTCGAAGTGATTTGTGGAAACATGCGTCATGGAAGATGGTGTCGCGAGTTGAGGCTCCGTAAATGTCATCAGTGTACATCTGAAGAAGGGTTGACATCTCACACCGGCTGCAGAGAGGAGAAGAACGGGACATCGATCTCTCCTTACGGTGATTATGTTCTTCGTCGAAGTCTTGGCCTTCTTCGTGAAGAAGATGATTTTCTTCAGGAAAACCCCCAAGAGTTCTCTCCTCAATTCCACACACAACAACCAACCCAAATAAAATAAAGTTCATCCGAATTTTATTAACTCATTCCATGAATCCAAAAATACAAAATTCAAACACTTATTCACTTAATTTAATTACGTGAATTTCCATGGAATTAAAGAGGGTGAGAGGGTGAGTTACAAAACAAACGATAGAGGGTGTTTAATGGGGAGTTAGGGAATTTGAAAAGGTTGGGGCTCGTGTGGTCCCCATCCAAACTCCCTCAAATGGATGTTAATCCAAAAAGTAGAGAGGAATTATGTTGTGACACAAATTTATTTCACTTAACACATAAACCATCTAGTAAAGAAATACAAATAAAATTGCAAAACAATTTTATTTTTATTCCTCAATTTTATTACATCTCCTCCTTAGAAAATTCACCTGCAGAAAAGGTGTTCCTAAGAAATTACTGGCACTGTGGTTTCATTGGTGCCCATAGATTTCAATTCCGAGCACCGGTTCAAAAGATAGGAAAACCCGCTCGTTCGTTCACTGAACGTACCAGAGTTAAACTTCAGAAATTGATTCTGGGCACACCAGGCCTCAGAATCAGGTGCCGTCAAAAACTACATAGTTGTAAAATCCCAAAAAAATTAAGAAAAAAATTTACTTGAAATTTACAGGTCATTACGTTACCCCTCCTCAGGGCTTTACGTCCCCGTAAAGATACATCACAAACTACGGGAACAAATGAGGGTACTGAGCACGCATCTGAGCCTCCAGCTCGCAAGTGCTCTCCTGGAGGTTTCCTTGCTGCCACCTAATCCACACTTGAGGAATAAAATGTCCACGTAGGACCTGCTCATTTCGATCCTCAATCTCTACTGGGACCTCTGAAAATGTTGCTCTGCCATCAATGTCCAGCTCCCCATGGTCGATGATATGCGTCGGGTCGTGCACATATCTCCTCAGATGAGATTCGTGGAAGACGTCCTGCACCCAGTGCAATTGAGGTGGTAGATCCAGGTGATAAGCCACCTCGCATATCCTGCTGAGAACCTGGAATGGTCCTATGAAGCACGGAGATAACTTTCCGCCCCATCCAAATCTCCATAAACCACGTCGACGTGAGACCTGCAAGAAAACGTAGTCTCCATCCTCATAATCTAGTGGTCTCCGCCTCCTATCAGTATAAGATTCTGTCGGCTCTGAGATTTCCTCATCCGCTCCCGGATGACCTAGACCTTCTCTGTTGTGGCCTGGACCATCTCTGGTCCCACAAGTTCTGACTCCCCAGGGTGTGTCCAGCAAAGAGGTGACCTGCAAGGTCGGCCGTACAATGCCTCGTATGGTGCCACCCCGATGGTGGAGTGGTAGCTGTTGTTGTATGCAAACTCCTCCAAGGGTAGGTGATCCTTCCAACAGTGACCATATTCGAGGACACATGCATGGAGCATGTCCTCGAGAGTCTGAATGGTCCTCTCCGTCTGACCATCCGTCTGAGGGTGAAAGGCGGTGCTGAGACGTAGCTGCGTCCCGAATGCCTCCAGCAACCCGTTCCAAAGCCAGGAAGTAAAGAGAGCATCAAAATCGAAGATAATAGATGATGGCACACCATGAATCCGTACAATCTCTTGAATGTAGATGCATCCTAAGCTCTCCAATAAGCCCTACTCTATGATGGGTAAAAAGTGGGCCGACATGGTGAGTCGGGCGACAATCACCCAAATGGAGTCGTGACCTCTGAAAGTACATTGAATTCCAATCATGAAATCTATAGATATCCCGTCCCACTTCCACACTGGGACCTCCAAGGGCTGTACCAAGCCTGCTGGTACCTAGTGCTCTGCCTTCAACTACTGGTAGGTGAGGCATCGAGAAAAGAACTCTGCTAATGCCTTCTTCATACCCAGCCACCAGTGCTGTCGTCTGAGATCCTAGAACATCTTCGCTAATCCTGGATGTACTACTAATGGAGAAGTGTGAAACTCTCTCAACACCTCCTACTGTAAAGAAACTGGTACCATGGTATGTCCTCTGAAAAGGATGACATGCTCTCCTCCTACACAGAATCCATCCGGTTCCTGTCCTGTGGAAATCTGTGCACGCCACGTCTCATAGTCATCGTCTCCACACTATGCCTCTTTGACCTGCTGAAGAAGTGGAGGTGTGACTTTGAGTGACTAAAGAAAGGCTATTCCATCTTTATCCATGAAGGATATCTTCAAATCTGCTAGCTTCTCTATCGCCTCTCCAAGTAGCCAAATGCCCATCCTCCTTCTGAGAGCATCGACTACTACGTTCCCCTTTCCAAGAGTATAGAATATATCAAAGTCATAGTCCTGGTGGAACTTGAGCCATCGTTTCTCTCTCAGGTTCAGGTCATTCTACGAGAAGATGTACCTGAGACTCTCGTGGTCAGAATAGACTATAAAGCGCTCGCCCATCATATAGTGCCTCCACATCTTCAAGGCGAAGACCACTACTGGTAAATCCAGGTAATGGGTAGCGTAGTTCTGCTCAGGCTGCCTCAACTACCGTGATACATAGGTGATCACTACCCGCTCCTGCATCAGGACACACCCGAGTCCCTTCCCTGATGCATCTTAGTAGACTACATACCCTACTCTCTCTTCTGGTAGCCTCAAGATGGGTGCACTGGTCAATCTCTATCTCAGCTCTTGGAAGCTCTGCTGACATCTATCAGACCACACGATGGGTCTCCCCTTCTTCATCAAAGCTGAAAGTGGTGCCACAAAACTGGAGATGTCTGGCACAAATCTCTGGTAGTACCTAGCTAGACCCAAAAAACTCCGCACCTCCGTCACGATCCTGGGTGGCTCCCAATCTAGAACTACCTCGATATTCACAGGATCCACCAAAACTCCCTCCTTAAAAATGTCGTGACCCAATAAGTTGACCTCGCATATCCAAAATTGACAGTTCAATAGATTACCATAAAGCTGGTTCTCTCAGAGTGTTTCCAGCACAACCCATAAGTGGTAGGCATGCTCCTCCTCAGTGTTTGATTATATCAATATGTCTTCGATGAAGACCACGAAAAATCGATCGAGGCAAGACTAGAAGATCTTGTTCATGAGACTAATGAACACTGCTGGAGCATTGGTTATGCCAAAACGCATAACGAAGAACTCATAGTGGCCATGCCGACAACTGATGGCCATATTCTGCACATCCTCGTCTTGAACTCTGAGCTGATGATAGCTTGTCCTGAGGTCTATCTTTGAGAACCACCGTGCTCCATTGAGCTGATCGAAGAGATCATCAATACTCGGTAGTGGATACGTTTTCTTCATAGTCACCTGATTCAGGCGATGGTAATCGACACATAGTCACAAGCTGTCATCCACCTTCTTGGCGAACAATATTGGGGAAGCCCAGGGTGAAACACTGGGTCGAAGGAATCCCTTGCCTTGTAAGTCCTCCAACTATACCCATAGCTCTAGATGCTCAACAAGTGCTATCTGATTTGATGGTGTAGATATCAGGGATATCCCATGGTACAAGTCAATATAAAATTCTACCTCTCTGTGAGGAGGAAGTCCTGGAACGTCGTCAGGAAAAACGTCCACATACTGGACCACCACTACATGAAAACTCGGACTCCGCACGTCCACTACTCCTAGGATGAGGCTAGCCAACTGATGTGTGATCGGGTTTCCCATCCTCTGCGTGAGTCCATCTTGCGTTGTAAAGGCTCGCTTCTCACCGATGAAGGTGAACCTGCTCCCATCTGTGCAGACACACCACACCTTGTGCCGAAAACAGTCGATCTGAGCATGGACTATAGATAACTAATCCATGCCAAATATGACGTTGTAAATCCTCGACGCCACTACATGAAGATCCCAACCGAAGCTCTTGCCTCCTAGAGTAAGCTCACACTACCTGAACCAGTGCGTAATCATCGAGTCTGCTCCCGTAGGAGTCTCTATCTGTAAGGATCGATCCAACAGATGCATCAGAATCTTCGAGCTTCGAACAAGGGCATCAGCAATGAAATAATGACTCTCTCCTATGTCTATAAGAACTACAGTAAGGGTGGAGTAGACACATATAGTACATTGAATCATCTCTGGTGCACTGTGTTCATAGACCTCCACTTCCTGAAGTTGAGCCTGCCTATGCCCGCCAGCTCCCTATGGTAGGGGTGGACCTCATGGTTGTGGTGTTGGTAGAGCCTCAAAGCGTTGCCCACCACGTGTTTCTCAGCTAGCTCCTCTTCCACGTCTTCCTACTACCTGGGGACTTCCACAGTCGAACCAATGCCTGGGTGGTCCCTCAACCATCTGATGCTCCTCTGCATGGCGGGTCGGGCATTCATGAGCCATGTGGCCCTGCCTGCCGCATGCACAGCACTGTATGATCCTCGGAAGGCTGGCTTTGCACCATGTGACCCGCACCTCTAAGCCAGTATCCTGAGGTCGTCCACCTGATATTCTGGTCCGCTTGGACCCCTGAGTCATTCATCGACTGCCAGCTACAGAAGACTCAGTTACATGCCGCCATGCGGTAGGTCTCACTGTTGGTGTAGGCTCAGCATGAAAGCTCTCTACAACAAGGGCTCTCTCTAGTACACTTCTCTATGTCGGAATGCTAAGGGAGATCATCGATGCCCTGATCTCATGCCTCAGTCTCTGTTCTAAGATCTAGACCCCAAAGAATGGGTCCCGTACCATGTCTGTGGGATATCGCAAGAGATCGGTAAATCTCACCGAGTACTGGGATACCATCATGCTGCCCTGCCGCAGCTGTAGTAGCTCCTGAATACACACCGCACAGAGGGTGGTTGGGACAAACTCTGAGTGGAAGAGGCTCTCAAATTATGTCCAAAGGAGAGATTCCTCATCCTGCACCTGGAGCATCAGGCCCCACCATCTTCCTGCTTCCGCGTGAATGAGACTCGCTGGAAGGATCACCATGATGTCAGCTGGTGTCCCTACAAACCTAAAAACTCGAACTACTGCCTCCAGCCAATCCTTGGCTGCCAGAGGGTCCATTTCCTTGTGGAAACTGGGCAGTATCTGATGCTGAAAGTCGTGCAGTGCACTAAGGCGACGTGAACTCTCAGCGGCTGGGGCTAGTGGCATCGGTTTCTCGGCAGGTTGTGGTACCGTAGGTGCCTCCACTGTAATAGGGCCCTGAACCAAGCCCTCGTCACTCGGTGGGCTATCCTCTCACATAAAGCTCGAAACCCTAGATGGCTGTTGTCGTGGGGCTATCCTAAAAAGAGACTGGTGTGTCACAGTCAATATAGTATACTTGGTGAGATGACACAAAGTAATCACAAATAAAACTTTTGAAACACACATGCAATCAATTTTTTCATGCACTGAGTCGAAAATCAGAAGTCAGGGTCCTGGTGTATGGATACGTCGGCCGACGCACCAACAATGGACTCCCTGGACTGATAACCACACTCAATACGATTAGCATCATTGCTTCACAAAGTAGAAAGATCAGAGTCCTGAGTTCTACAGTATATTCGATTTCCTTTGATACAAATTTTTCACGACCCGTCCTCGGGACCCATGCCGTGACAACCCCAAGCCTGCCTCTCATAGGCCAGGGGTTGGCGACTAGCACCAAAGACATAAATCCCGATATAAGAGAAGGAATTTCCTTTATGTAAGATAACAAAAACCACAGAGTAAGCAAACAAATGTAAACACTAATTAAACTGAGAACAAAGGTAAGTGTTGGAAAGTAAATGGGCCAGAATTCAAACCCAACTGAAAGTAAAGTACAACTGAAAAGAGAGTACAACAGTAGAAAAGTAAAGCAGCAACACCGAGCCATCCTCTAAAAATCCCACCTGAAGGGTGGGTACAGATAGTCTCCTCCGCTCCTTGGCTCCAGTCGTCCGCTCCGTGTACGTCTCATCCAGTGATCCACCTACAGGTACCGTCTAGCTACACGAGCTCCTACCTCGATCATCGTTTTCCATCGTCTGCATCCAACACAACGTAGTGTGGGCAAAGCCCGTTCAGGGGTGAGTATATGCTACTCAGTAGGGACCCCAAGACCCCCGAAGGTATCCCAGAATCCACAAAGGATAATCCACAAAGGAAAGATACAATGAAAAAGTAACAACCAACTCTACTTAGGTATATTCCCATACATATACCTAAGACATCAATTCCAGTTCAGCTCCAACATCCAAGCCCAAGTTCGATCTAGTCGACACTGTATAGTACAACCAAATCCACACAGGAAAGCACAACCCAATCCACATAGGAAAGAAAGACGATCAAATCGAAGATATTGATTGAAAGTGAAGACTCAGCTCACACAAGTATACTTCTTTGTAAGACGATAGAAATGATTAGATGTAGCCACTGATTCATCTAATCTGTCGGACCCACGTAGGATACAAGACAAACTAATCTATCGGACCCACAAAGGATACAAGACAATCTACTCTACCGGACCCACGTAGGATACAAGTACAGAGTCAAATACTGTCGGACCCACGTAGGATACAAGAATAATAGTCACGTACTATCGGACCCACATAGGATACAAGAACAGTAGTCATCACCATCGAGCCCACGAAGGATTCCAGTACGGTCATTTCGCTGTCGAACCCACAGAGGATTCCAGTACAGTCATCATTGTCATCGTAGTCGCATCCAGCTCTAGGGTTCCTGCACACAGCATGCTCGATTCTGGGAGGGTCTGCTCCACGAGCCAAGGGGGTCAATATATCAACTTAAATTTAGTTTGGAGTTGATGTATCCCAAAGTACCGTCTCGAAAAAAGGAAGTCAACGCAACAGACGACGCGTCCATCAGACGCCCGGTCTGAGAGTTATTGGATTTTTCATCCCAGGGGCCCGGTTGGTTTTTAAAACAAAACCAACCCAACTGTACTCCAACATCATCCAAACCTCGAGCAGAGTAGGTCAAAAGAACCGTCTCACTAAGAAGAATCCAATAAAGTTGACGGCACATCAATTGGACGTCCGGAGCTCAAGTTATAAGTGTTTCTACTCCGAAGGCACGGTTGGTTTCGTGTTTGAACCGACCTGGAAGTACACATATTTCTCCGAAACCTTGAGTGTAATATACCGAAACGCCCATCTCGATCCAAGGATCTCCACACAACTGACGGTGCATTGATCGAAGGTTCGTAACCCATGTTATTGGAGTTTGAACGAATTTGTCCGAAAACAGGTGGTTTGGGCCCGGTCCGACCCGGCCCAATACCCCCAGGGTCGACCCGACCCAAGTCTGGGTTCGGCCCGGTTGGTGCGGCGTGGCGTGGACCGGTGCGGGTGGCCCTACCCGGCGCGGTCGGTCCGGCCCGACGCGGGCGGTTCGGCCCGGCGCGGGCGGTCCGGCCCGGCGCGGGCGGTTTGGCCCGGCGCGGGCGGTCCGGCCCGGTGCGACCGGTCCGGCCTGGGCGCCCGCGCGCGGAGCCAACACGGGGGGGGGGGGGGGGGGGCTACCCACTTGCTTTGAAACGGCAGATGCCCATGTGGAGGTGGCTCGCCTTGTCTGCCACCGAGGGTTACAAACCCCCATCACTTCCAATTCAGGCTGGCCGTGATGGACGACCGGTGAGCCGCCGTGGGACCCCTCGTAGGTCCCGACTTTCCGTGCGCCGGTGCCCAGATTTCTAGCCGCCCTTCCCTACACCGTTGTGGCCTGCACCGGCCGCGACCCTCCATGGTACTCTGGTGCGGCGCACCGGCGCCGCGCCCCTCCACCGAGGGTCAACTCCGACAGCGGCTTATTTCGGCCTCAACGGCACGGCGCGACGGCGCCACGCTCCTTCGCCACGTGTTATTACTCGTTCCCACGCGGTGTCGTGGCACCGCGGCGGCTCCATTACAAGCCACACAATATTCAACAACAAAATGGGATGTGGTTCGGCCATTTTTTTGCGGTCCGAACTCCTCCGTTATTTTGATAATATGGGGCTTAATTATTTAACAACAAAATTCGTTAAGTAATACTCAAACAAAGAACAACCCCTACCTCAAAGTGATTCGCGGAAACTTGCATTGTGGATGAAGGCGTTGCGAGGTGAGGCTCCGTAAACGTCATTGTTGGACATCCGAAGAAGGGTTGATGTCTCACTGGCTGCAGAGAGGAGAAGAACGGCATGTCGATCCCTCCTTGCGGTGATGACGTTCTTCGTGAATGTCTTGGCGTTCTTCGCAAAGAAGATGAAGTTCTTCAGGAAACCCCCCAAGAGTTCTCTCCTCAATTCCACACACAACAACCAACCCAAATAAAATTAGGTTCATCCTTATTATATTAACTCATTCCATGAATACAAAAATACAAATTTCAAACTCTTATTCAGTTAATTTAATTAAGTGAATTGGCATGCAATTAAAGTGGTTGAGAGGGTGAGTTATAAAATAAAAGAGAGAGGGTTTTTAATTGAGAGTTAGGGAATTTTAAAAGGTGGGGCTCATGTGGACCCCACCCTAACTCCATCACATGGATGTTAAACCACAATGTAGAGTGTAATTAAGTTATGACACATCATAATTTCACTTAACACTTAAACCACCTAGTAAAGAAATAAAAATAAAATTGTAATACAATTATATTTTAACTCCTCAATTTTTTTAACATCTCCACCCGAGCAAACGATCATTCGGAAAAAGTGTTCCCAAGCAATTACCGGTGCTGCGGTTTCATCGGTTCCCTCAGATTTTGATTCCGAGCACTGGTTCAAAAGTTAGGAAAACCTGCTCCTTCGTTCACTGAACGTACCTAGTCTAAACTTCGTAAACTGATTCCAGGAACATCATGCCTCTGAATCAGGTTCCGTCAGAAACTACACACTTGTAAAATCCTAAAAAAATTAATAATAAATTTTCCTTGAAATTTACAGGTCTTTAAATTTTTTCTATAACCGTGAAAAATAATGTATCACTGAAAAACATCATGTTTATCCTAAGTGTTACAAATACCTCAACCCAATAAAAATATCTCCAACAAATTTATTAACATCCTCAAAAATTTTATTACTTTTAACTCTCAAAGGATGTGTTTATGAATTTGAACTGATGTTCATACTTAATCATATAGACATGTGATGATATCCATAACTCTAATGATATTATCACATAAAAACATCATAATAAAAAAAGTTATCTAATCCTTACCTTGATACCAAATATAGTAGCCGAAGACCTTCCCTATTAGATCTTAAGCAGAAATTATGAACATTAAATTTCAGTCTTTGATGAAGAAAATGGAGAACAATTTTTTCCATTCAAACTGCACACCATCAAAATAGAAAATTTTATCACATACATCCAAGATCACCTTTTAGGTTTTGAGTTTTATAGAATTAGAAAAAAAATCCTACATAAATAATTCCCCTTACATTAATAGACCACTTCTCCTACTGAAAAAAAAAAATCTTTTTCTTGTTAATACCTCATCATCATCCATATAAAATCCCTTATAGGCATAACTCATTCAACATAATTCCTTAAATCCTTAGGAAAAGGAAAAATAAGAAGTTTGAGATAAAATGATTATTAAGGGAAAACAAAATCATTATCAATTGAATTTCATTAATGATCATAAGAAGTGTATAATACTATGATGAAATAACTAGAGTGAAAGTGAAAATTAAAAGGAACTCAAATCAATCAATACATGGATTATGAATTATGAAAGCCAGTCAAAAGAAAGACTCATCATAATTAATAATAATGATCCATGTGATATCACTCTCAATAATGAGAAATATTATAATCCCATAATAAGAAATTAAAAACATTTTTGTTAAATTAGATAATAATTTTCATAAAACCCATTTAATATTAATAACTATATGATTCACTTCAAATATAATCATTTTCTAAGGCATTGGAGAGCTATAATGGTATCACCCAAAGATATCATGGCTGACACATTATAAGAGATGTGATTGGATAAAATAACACTATATAGGCCACCACATCATATAATACGTAATGGTTTCAAGCTACACTAGATGGGCCTCTCCATAATGTCATTCTAATGTACCATATCATGAATAAAACATATAGATATTTCATTATAAAACTTAAAGACATAATCATTATTATTTTATAAAATGACCATCATGTAGAAAATAAATCAGTTTCATGTCAATATACTTAAAAAATGACTAACCTATTGAAATGAAAAGGGTTCCAAGATAATCTCTTTGATTCTTGTTTATCCTATGGAAGAGAAATGAGTTTTATAACAATCTATTAAAGACAATATTATATCATCTAGTGATAAAAATGTGGATGACATCAATACTAAATTTACCTAATGGAGGATAAGTAGAAAAATCATTTATTGAGTTTATCAATGTAAATACCATTAAAATATCATTACAAACAATCTAGAGGAAAATATATTTTACATTATGATATTTTAAAAAATAGAACATTTTGAAATCATTTTTCATTGAAAATAACTTTGAAAACCTATAAAAGAAGCTCTGTATATATTTTAAAACATATTTTAAACATAAATTTTTTAATGAATTATTTTATTTGAATATTATTTTATAATACCATAAAAAAAAAATTAAAACAATTTTAGAAGACATATTTTTGGAATAAAAGAGATTTCCATTCAAAGAGAAAAATAATGTTAGATTTCTTAAAATCAATTTCTCAAACATTTTATATACCAAAGAGTGTAAAAATAGTAAAAGTATGTGAAAATATCATGAATATATATTGGATATTATAGGTTATAATAATTATTAGGATTCAACATCGGGTAATTAATGATACAAAATCATCATAAACGATGATATTGTAACAAAAGACTCTTACCACTTTGGTAAATTTTAATCACGATCCCCCTGAAAGGATATCATTACATGAATGATTAATATAATGAAAATAATTATATTCATGATATAACATGTTAAATGTGCATAATACACACCTCATAAAGGATGATTGGAGTATAACATAACACACATCTCAAAAAAATGAAAACTATAATAAAAATTCCTCACTACTTTGGTGACATTATAACCGTAAACCCCATGAAAAAGAATTTATAAAATGGATATTTAAATCCCCATTATTTTCTGTATAATAATATTTTAAAACATTTAAGGGTATTATATACACCGGAAAAAAATATGTGGTGAATATGGATTGCATCTCACAGAAATAAAAGTGAAAAAAGAAACAAACTCTTACCTCAAGCTTCATTTTGGTCAAACGTCCAATAACATCATGTATTGTTGGTTTAAACATGTTACTAACTTTTTATTGAACCATTTTAATATTTTTAAAAGAATATATTATTTTCTTATGACATTTATTACATTTTTATTAACAATTCCATGTTAATTTGACATTCTAGATAATAACTGTTTTATTTTTTCAAATGTTTGGACCTTATATTTTTTGACTGATTAATTAAATAATTGATTCATAATTTTCAGAATTTAAACCATTATATTAATATCATATATATATATATATGATATATTAATTTAGTGTAATGCTAAATATTTAGTGATAGAAAATGAAATACACTATTCATAGTGGTGGACGGTTGTACGTACGCATAAACATTATTTCCAATTTCACTTTTGTAATGAAATAAATAATAAAAATTTACTGATATATACATATATATTATCATTAAATTATATTTTTGATGTCATATTTAACAAATATAATTATTAAAAACAACCCTAATACATTCATTGTAATGTGTGAACAAGTCACACCTCTTTTTTAGGGGGTAGTCTTTCGTACACAAGAGCGACGTTTTCGTATCCCCAAAAAATAGAAGTTATAAATGTCTCTATTATATAATATTTAAATAATAATAAAAATATCATAAGGATCAAATATAAATAGTATTTAAGTCATTATTACCAACTATAAGAGTTGTTAATGGAAGAACGAATGACATCAGTTTGTGAGGAAATAATATTCGATACACACGAACGATGTTTGTGTATCCCATTTGATAGAAGTGTTTGTGGTTTTAGTTTGTACCATTAACATAAGAAAATATTTGAATATTAACAATATATAGGTTATTATATAATAATTATATGAAAATATTTTTTAAATTTTTTGGGAAGAAATAAAAAAAATGCTCTTTGATTAACGTTACCACTTCTTTAGATATATCCTTTTAGATTGCACCAAAGGTCTTCCATGTTTGGATTTATATCAAGATAAATTATTATATGAATAATGGATGTAATTTCACATATTATTTTTGAATTGATGGATGAGAAAAATATATTTATATGAGTTAATAAGTGGTGGGGGCGTGAGTTCCCTTTTATAGTGGGGGGGGGGGAGCGGCATTCTGGTAAATACCATAAGGTAAAAAATATAGGGAAGTCTATCTTACCTCATGTTCCTCCAATTATGACCAATTTTAGAGGAAATATGGTATATTTTATTTTCATAAAATGGGATTTTACATGTTTATAAATCATTTTCCCCTTATGTTTAATGTTTTGTTCCATAGTAAACTCAATTTTCTCTTAATCATCACGATTAATTTTAACTAATTTCCCTAATCACTATTGAAAAAATAATGTTTGGAAGAAATTATAAATTCTTATTATTCAAAATATGGAATAAGTGATTCTAAATCTGAATCTCATATGTGGTTGAAATAAATTTTAATTTAACCCCACGTACGGGACGAGAAAATTTATTTTTAACGTGAATAACATAAAAAGTTTCAAAAGTTTTTAGATCCAATTTCATTTTGAAATTAATTAAAATGAACTGTATTTTAATAATATTAATATTATATATCTTATTATTATTTAAAACCTATTTAAAATATAATTTAATTATATAAATAATTTGAAATTTTTTTGTCTTTAATTAAAATTCAGTATTTTCATTATTCATTCAAAAATGAAATATTTTAGAAAAATACAATGACTTTGACTCTAAGATAATTTTTATATTATTATTTGTTAAATAATATTTATTTTTTTGAAATTAAATTTATAAAAGTGTCAAAATTTTGTTTTAAAACTTCTTGTTTCATCAAAAGGTGGAAAACCCACCTTTAGAAAAATACCTCTCCTTATAGATGACGTTGGATATATTATTATATTTTATATATAAAACACGAAGGATGAATTTAAAAAATAATACTGAATATATTTTCTATATATTTCATTTATATAATTCAATATTATTAAATAATTTAATTTTTTAATATAAAACCGAATTTGTTGAATAAAATTAGTTTTTTCATAAAATCGTTTCTTTTTTATTAAAATTCATTTTATTTTCGTTTCTAATTAATTGGAAACCAATGAATTTATTATATATAAATTTTTGAACCATATTTTCATAATTTATTTAATATTATTCCTCACAACCATTCCACATAATAGGTGATTACTATAACACCCTAAGATTTCATATTATGTTATCTCTTTACAGTAATTCAATAGCTTACGCTACACATAACAATGAGTTCGAGCACCCCATGACTTAGAGAACTAGCCATTAAAATAGTGGTTATGAATAGTATTAACATCATTTTGAATTTTATATATATCCTATATAATATTGACATTATAGGTTTTTGTATCTTAGATAATATAAGGATGTAATAAATTTTTCTGATAAAAGAATATTTTTTCAAAAGATGTAGTTTTTACTCCTTTGAATGGAGAACATTTTTTAATTCTAATATATGAAACATTTATATTTTAAATTTAGTGAAATAATATTTTTCATTATAATCGGGACATAAAAAATTTTTTGGATAAATTTTTGGTACTTTTCTTGTACAATTCATATTTTGATGAATAGTGAAAAATACTAAATTCTAATTGAAAAAAAAACTTTTTTTATAAAAATAATCTATAGTGTTAATTAATGAATTTTAGTGGTTTTAATGTAAAATTAGAGTATATTTTTATCATTTAATACATTTGTTGTTATTTTAAGTCATTTAAGATTTAAATAGAACATACACACATGTCAATATTTTAGTAGTTTTTACTTTTAAAAAACTAGCTTTCTAGTTTTGACAACAGGAATTAATTTTAAAATAATTATTTCAACTTATATGGTTTGAATTTCTTAAAATAGACTTATTTTTTGAATTCATAATATCAAAATTATATTTTGGTGAAATTTCTGTATGTTTCTATAAACATTTAATTATTGATGATTAGTTAAAAACATTGTGTTATTGTTTAAAGCCGGCTATTATTTAAAAAATAAATATTTTTCAATTAAATTTATTTTAATGTAAAAAATACTTATATAGTACAGATATTATTATAATTTAATTCATTGGAGTCATTTTATAATAAAATGGGATATATAAAATTTTATTGAACTTTCTAATGTCTTTTACCCACCTTCTAGGCACCTTTGCAAATTTGCATAAAACATAATTTTACCGCTTCTGTAAATTGAATTTAAAAAATATGTGAGACATGATTGAAATAATTATGTATAATGTGGTTTAATAAGATATAAATAATTTTTGGTGAATAGTAAATTTGAATTTTATTTACCACGGTTTAAAGAAAATAGGGGAATTAAAGGTAAAAAGATACACTAATTAGCCCAACACATGCCCTAATTCTACTGAATAAGTGAATTTCGATGAAAATAAAACTTATTAATAATATATGATCCATTTTCATTGACTTTTATTGGATTAGAACATTTATTATTATTTTATTTAAAGAAGTGTTAAAAGTGTAAAATTCAACGTTTTATAAATAATGAATTTTTAATATATTGTTATACATAAGATAAATTTGAATATAAGTATTAGTTAGAACGATAAAACTATTTACAATATCATGGTATTTTATTTATCATTATTAGGAATTAAATAATTAAATTTATTTATGAGACAAAGATGATTCAATAATTACCTTATTAATGAAAGATTAAAATTATTGATAATATAAATATTTAAAAAATCTAAATTTAGACTTTTAAAAAATTCCACAAATTTTATAAGATAATAAAAAATTTTAGGGTTTATTAAAAAAATTCTATGAGAAAAAGTATTTATGACTTTCTCAAAAATTAAATAATAAATTGCATCAAAATTGACATAAATGACTGTTTAAAACAAATACTATTTCATTAAATTATATAACATGCTTAAAAATATAAGGATTGGCCAAAAAAATTATATAAGGTTAGATATGTCAATAATAAACCACATTGGGTTCTCTTGGTAGTTTATATTAATTTTTTAACCATACAATATAAAAATACAAGAAGACATGGTAAATGTCAAACTATTTAACTAAGAGTTAAATCTCAAATATAAGTTTGATATGGTGAACTAAACATATTTAAAACTGATTAGGTGAGAGGTTTTTGACCCATACCCACCATATCCTTGAAATGAATCCATTTGGATCCATTATAAACCAAAAATGATTTTATTATAAAATAATATTTCTATCTTTTCCTAAAGTGACCCTCCCTTCTCTTAAGAAAAGGGCACTTACCCTTCTCATAAAATTACGACTCCAAAGCCCTTTGACTCTGAAAACCCCTAATAAAATATCCTCCCAACTATACTCACTTCATCTTAGAGGATTTGTGAACGTATGGCTTACCGCCTCCACATCATGGTGTAGTTTGTTATTCAACACTTTATTATTAGGATGGTATAATAATTATGTATAATTGATGTAAAAAATAAATATAAAATCTTAATGATTCATTATATATGATATAACATTGAATTACATATGACTTCACCATCAATATAATGACGTTGTCACTCATGTGTACGTACGGATTACCATCTCAACAAATGAGATAAGATCCATTCCCCATCGTACCAATTCTAGAATATTTTTCATTTAATGATTAAAATAATATTTTAGAACTTTAAATAATTCTTTCTATGAATCAAATACATCATATCCAATACAAACATAACTTATGTAACAAAATAGAAAAAGGAAAATGAATAAGCTAACACTCGAAACAATGATACTAGTGAAATATTATAAACAATGAAATATTAGAAGATCATATATGATATCATATTTATGTATGTGGTTCTTTTATAATTTAATAACAATTAATTTTGTATTATATAGGGGTTTAAAATACCCTCGACCAAGGAAAATTACATGGTAAGGGAAAATTCCTCAATCAAATTGTTATACAAGATTGTGTATGTGTAAGTATTTTCTGGGATATGTTTATTATCCATGTCCATGTTTCATAAAATACTTTTCAAAATGATTCTTTTAAGGGACTCGTTAACTAAAACATCTTATAAAGTATTTGAAATGTTTATTCTTATAAATCATTGTCATTAATATCTATGTTTTCAAAATGGGTTTAAGGATTTATTTATATAGATATGTATGTTGTAAAATGTTAATTCCATTCAAAATTTTCATAGTGGTATGTGATAATTTTACTAAAAAATATAATTTAAATGTCTCCCTTTATAAATTTTGTGACTTTTAAAACATTTCAAGAAAAGGGGTATTTCACTCAATGAGTTTTAATGATCATTTTTAACTATATCGACATCCTTTACTATATATTATTCATAATTGAGGTTACTTTAATATAATACAATCATCGATATTGTATTGATTGAGGTATGATATGTTTTATTATGAATGTACTTTTTTATACTATTCATTATTTTTGGTATATGAAATGACATTTCGTATGCTAGTTTTAATATAATAGTTTATATTATGATTCAATATTTTCACATGAGGAATTAATTGAAGTTCATAAGTTATGGGTGGAGCCCGCTATAACACCTTGATTATTCGATAGGTCTCATGAGACAAACTAGTTTCTGGACACAATGGCTTGAAAAGATTTTTATTTGTAGTATTGGCACAAGGCCTTGATTATGTGGTTATTATTTCTAGTATTATGAATTCCCTCGTTAGGAAATTAGTTATTACATGTGATTATTTGACTAGTAGAATATCCATGTTCCTGCTTATATGGTAATGTTTGATTTATTTATTCCATATTCTGTTCAAGATTATGTTTAAAAGGGAATTTGCTTTTATTACCCATCTTGCCTTAAATGTATATAGCTATGAAATATTATTTACCCATACTGAGAATCTGAGCTCACCACTTTCTTATGTTTTATTTTCCCAGGATGTCGAGAAGTATATTACGATTAACCTTCAGTAATAGGCTATGAAAAATTAGTGTGTTCATAGGGGACCCATTGTTGTTTTTTATTTCATTACGTAATGTAAAACTTATGTATGTATATAGTTATAGAATGGATAATAAACTAATTAGTCATTCGAGAAATGATCTCTTGTGATCATGATAACATTATGTAATAATTCACTATCTCTAGGTAACTTGGGATTGGGCGTACAGTTGGTATTAGAGGAAGTCTAGTACAGTCCTTGGAAACTAGATTATGATAAACTCTGATAAAATAACATTACCCTAAGACATACTTTCAGGATTAGAAGAGAAGAATAACCAAAAACTTTGGTAGTGTAAAGATTATGTGGTTTTTGCAATAAAATACATCCCCATATTGATGCAAACAGGTAGAGGTGGTTCTTGTATAGATGTAACTAGTAGTGAAAACTCCGACAAGGAGTTTCATTCTTGACCTGTGGTATCCTGGTACATGACAACGGGCCATGCTGCACTATTGGTGTTGAAAATCCCAGGGGATATTCCTAGGATAATTCTCATTTTATCACCTACCATTTTGAAGGATTTATGAGTAAATATGTAATCAATGAAACCATTATTATTATTAGGAAACTAGATGTGTGAAATTATTCAATTAATGTTGAAATTTTTCTAGTTATTATATTATAAAACATGATATGATCTAACCTAGTGTGTGTCGTCATTTAGAAATGGTACCCAATAGAAGGAATGAGAACTCCACCAATACACATGTCCCATAGAGTATGAAGGATCAAATCTTTCATGTTCATAAGATAACATTTTGAAATAAAATAGCCTCCCATGTATTATCATCATATGAGGAAATAGTATCAAGCTTTAAGAAGATAAGTAATGAATTATCTAAGTCCTATTGAGAGATCTACCTTACATAACGTGCATCGAATAATGAACCATTATATATAAAATAGGGTATATGGTATATATATGGAAATAAAATGGGTTTTTTTACAGGTTTCTAAGTCATTTATTTTTGAAAGTTTAATTTATAGTTCCTCTGGAAACTTGTTTTTCTCTTAGTCATCGTGATTAAGTTTAACAATTTTCACAAATAATAAGGGTTAAAATTTTTTTTTCTTATTAGAAATTATAAATTATGATAATTAAAAATATAGAATCCATTTTTCCATGTAACAATCTCATAAGAAGAAAATATTAATTAATAATTAATCCCACATAATGGACATGACAATGAGTTTTTGAAGTGAAAATGTTCAAGTGTTTGAAATGTTTTTATATCTAATTTTGATGTGAAGTTGAATAAAATGAACTGAATTAGATTAAAAAGGGAAATATTGTTTAAATTAGACTTTTAAATATATTTAATATGAAATAAAAATATATAAATATTTAGAAAAAAGCACAGTTTTCTATAAAAATCATTATTCTTCATTATTCATCAAAAATGAAATATTTTAGAAAAATACCCAATATTTACCATAAGATAATTTTGAAATTTTTATTTCAAAAATAAAATTTATTTTTCAATTATAATTTATAGAATCTTCAATATTTTGTTTTATAATAAGTGCTCCATCAAAATGCGGTAAACCTACCTTTAAAAAAATACAGCTTTGTATGCATAAAATTGGATATATTTTTATATAATGTCTACAAATAACATATATAATGAATTTTAAACATTATATTGATCATATTATATATTTATATTTATTTAATATCATTCAATAATTTTACTTAATTTAATTAATTAAGATAAAACACATTTAGACATATATTTTTTTATAAAAACATTTCTTTTATATTCGATTAGTTTTTATTTCAATTTCTAATTAATTTGTAACGAATGAATTAATTTTATAAACTTATTTAAACCATGTTATCAGAATTTGGATTATATTATTCATTCATTTCTATCTAATATTTGGAGGATAACCATTTAGTTAAAAAATATTATTAATTATATAATATTTTATGGTAATACTTAGCCTTGTGTGTAACAGAATTTATCAATGAAAAATGAAGTTAGGATAAACTCAAGATAAACATTATATTTCATATTATTCAATCTAAACTATACATTTCATGTAACAGAAGCTATCAAAGAATTTAAATTAATTTTAAAGAATATATTTTATAAAATATTTGGATGTTATATTATACCCCCCCGCCAAATGAATTTTAACTTTGAAATTCATCTTGGTTATCGGAAATTTAAAATTTTTTAAAATTCCTTAATTTAAACCCACGTTGAAAACATGAAATAAATAAAAAATCCAATAAAAAATTATTGTTGGAAACATTAAGGATGCCTGATATTTTTCATAACTAGGAATCCATAGAGGGAAAACATTGATGGGATGTTAAAATATGGATTTAGAAGGGAAAACTCATTACCATGGACAAATAGAGATTTATAGATAATGTTTTATATCGTATATCAATGGAAAAACCCTCTTGCAAAAATGGTTTGTTTACATTCACTGATACCTTCAGAAAATATGGTATTATGATAAAATTTTATTTCAAGATCCTTTTACAAAATTTAATGGATTCCATTATCCATATATACTAAAAAAATATTTAAATAAACATAATTGATAATTAAAATTTCATTCGTTAACCAATTTACACTAAAATATTATCCATTTCTCTCGATGAGGAGTATTTAAGATGAAATTTTTACACCTAACGCACTAAAATAAAATTATAAAGAGCACATAACCATTGAAGGGATAAAGATATATTCCTCTTATATTTAAACATTATCCAAAACCAAAATGAATATCACATGGTAAGATAATTTCCAAAATTAATTAAACATCATATGAAACACTAATCTTCAAAATTAAATAGTTATGCCTAATGATAAAACTAAATAATTCTAAAACTAAGTATCCTTATTATTGTTCAAACATTTCTTGGCTATGTATGAAACCCAAATATTAAAATGATTTAATTATTTATATTCTTCAAAGATAAATCAACCATATAGCTAAAATAAAGCCAATATGTTTTCAATATAAAATTTATCTTAAACAGTAAAAATGTTGTACATACCAAGACAACATGTACGTTATTGGTAGGTGTGAAACCAATTTCATCCAGAAGTCATGGGTTCATACCTTAGTGCTTAGTTAGATGTTATAGGTTCTCACCCAACATATGAATTGTCTCTTTTTTTCTATAACCTTGATAAATAATCCATCACTAAAAAACATCTTGTTTATCCTAAGAGTTACAAATACCTCAACCCAATAAAATATCTCCAAAAAATTCTTTAACAACCTCAAAATTTTTATTACTTTTAACTCTCAAAGGAGGTGTCTTTGAATTTGAACTGATGTTCATACTTAATCATATAGACATGTGAGGATATCCATAACTCTAAAGATACTGTCACATAAAAACATCATAATAAAAAAGTTATCTAATCCTTCCCTTGATACCAAATATAGTAGCCCCAGACCTGCACTATTAGATATTATGCAGAAATTATGAACATTAAATTTTGTTCTTTGATGAAGACAATGGAGAAGAATTTTTTCCATTCAAACTGCACACCATCAAAATACAAATTTGTATCACATACATCCCAGATCACCTTTTATGTTTAGAGTTTTATAGAATTAGAAACAAAATCCCACATAAATAATTCACCTTCCAATAAATAATAACTTCTCCTACTGAACACAACATACATTTTTCTTATTAATACATCAACATCATCCATATAAAATCCCTTCTAGGAATAACTCATTCAATATAATTCATTAAAACCTTGGGAAAAGGAAAAATAATATGTTTGAGATAAAATGATTATTAAGGGAAAACATAATAATAATCAATTGAATTTCATTAATGATCATAAGAAGTGTATAATAATATGATGAAAAAACTAGAGTGAATGTGAAAATTAATAGGAACTCAAATCAATCAATACCTGGATCATGAATTATGAAAACCAGTCAAAACAAAGACTCGTCAAAATTAATAATAAGGAGGCATGTGATATCACTCTCAATGATGAGAAATATTATAATCCCATAATAATAAATAAAAAAATTTATGTTAAATAAGAGAATAATTTTCATAAAACCCCTTTAATATGAATAACTATATGATTTACTTCAAATATAATCATTTCCCAAGGCATTGGAGAGCTATAATGGTATCACCCAAAGATATCATGGATGACTAATTATATGAGATGTAATTGGATAAACTGATACTATATAGGCCACCACAACATATAATATGTAATGGCTTCAACCTACACTATATGTTCCTCCCCATCATTTCATTCTCATGTACCATATCATGAATAAATCATATAGATGTTTCATTAAAAAACTTAGTGAAATAATCGTTATTATTTTATAAAATGATCATCATGTAGAAAATAAATCAGTTTCATGTCAATATATTTGAAAAATGACTGACCTTTAGAAAAGAAAAGTGTTCCAAGATAATCTCTTTTAATCTTGGTTATCTTATGGAAGAGAAATGAGTTTTATAATAATCTATTTAAGACAATATTATATCATCTAGAGAAAAAATGTGGATGACATCAATACTAAATTTACCTATTAGAGGATAAGTACCAAAATCAAATATTGATGTTTATTAATGTAAATACCATTAAAATATCATTTCAAAAATTCTATATGAAAATATACTTTACATTATGATATTTTTAAAAATAAAACATTTTAGAAACATTTTTCATTAAAAATAACATTGAAAACGTATAAAGGAAGCTCTGAAATTATTTTAAAACATATTTTAAACATACAATTTTTAATGAATCCCTTTATATATAAAATATTCTATAATACCATCTAAAATTTTATTTGCAAACATTTTTAAAAAATATTGTTTTGAAAGAAAAGAGATTTCATATCAAAGAGAAAAATAATGTCATATTTCATAGAAACAATTTCTCAAACATTTTATGTGCCAAAGAGTGTAAAAATAGTAAAAATATGTGAAAGTATCATTAATAATTATTGGATATTATAGGTTATAATAATTATTAGGATTGAACATCTGGTACTTAATGATCAAAAATATTCATAAACGATGAGATTGTAACAAAAGACTCTTACCACATTGGTAAATTTTTATCACAATCCCTCTGAAAGGATATCATGACATGAAAAATTAATATATTAAAAACATATATATTCATGATATAACATGTAAAAGGTGCATAATACACACCTCATAAAGGAGAATTGTAGTATAACATAGCACACATCACAAAAAATGAAAACTATAATAAAAATTTTTCACTACTTTGGTTACATTATAACCATAAACCCCATGAAATAGAATTAATAAAATGGATATTTAAATCCCCTTTAATTTCTGTATAATAATAGTATAAAACATTCAAGGGTATTATATACACTAGAAAAGTGGTGAATATGGATTGCATCTCACAGAAATAAAAATGAGAAAAGAAACTAACTCTTACCTCAAGCTTCATTTTGGTCAAACATCCAATAACCTCATGTATTGTGGTATTAAACATGTTACTAACTTATTATTGAATCATTTTAATATTTTTAATAGCATATATTATTTTCTTACGACCTTTTATTACATTTTCATTAACAATTCCATGTTAGTTTGACATTCTGGATAATAACTGTTTTATTTTTTTCAAATGTATGGACATTATATTTTTTGACTGCTTAATTAAATCATTGATTCATAATTTTCAGAATTTAAACCATGATATTAATATCACATATATATATATATAGTATATATTAATTTAGTGTAATGCTGAATCTTTAGTGATAGAAAATGAAAAACTTTATTCACAAGGGTGGAAGTTTGTACGTACTCATAAACATTATTTCCAATTTCACTTTTGTAATGAAATAAATAATGAAAATTTACTGATATATACATATATATTAACATTAAATTATATTTTTTATGTCATATTTAATAAATATAATTATTAAAAACAACTCTAATACAATCAATGTAATGTGTGAAAAAATCACATCTCTTTTTTAGGAAGTAGTCTTTTGTACAAAAGAAAGACGTTATGGTATCGCAAAAAAATGGAAGTTATAAATGTGTATATTATATAATATTTTTATAATAATAATAATATCATAATGATAAAATATAAATAGTTTTTAAATCATTATTTCCAACCATAAGAGTTGTTAATGGAAGAACGAATGACATCAGTTTACGAGGCAATAATCTTCCATACACAAAAATGATGTTTGTATATCCCATTTGATATAAGTGTGTGTGGATTTAGTTTGTAAAGTTAACATAGAAAAATATTAGGATATTAACTATAAATAGGTTATTATTTAATAATTATATGAAAATAATTTATCATTTTTTGGGAAGAAATAAAAGAGAAATGCTCCTTGATTAACGATAACACTTCTTTAGATATATCCTTTTAGATTGCACCAAAGGTCTTCCATGGTTGGATTTATATAAAGATAAATTATTATATTAATAAAGGATGTAATTTCTAAATTTATTTTGGAAGGTTATAGATGAGAAAAATTTGTTTATAGGAGTTAATAAGTGGTTGGGGCATGAGTTCCCTTTTATATTGGGAGGGAGTGGCATTCTTGTAAATACCAAAAGGTAAAAAATATAGGGAAGTCTGTATTACTTCATGTTCCTCCAATGATGACCACTTTTAGAAGAAATATGGTATATTTTATTTCCATAAAATTGGATTTTACAAGTTTATAAATCATTTTCCCCTTGTGTTTAATGTTTTGTTCCTTAGTAAACTCAATTTTCTCTTAATCATCACGATTAATTTTAACTATTTCCCCTAATCACTATTGAAAAAATAATGTTTGAATTATTAGAAATTATAAATTCTTATTATTCAGAATATAGAATATATGATTCTAATTATTAATATCATATTTGTTTGAAATAAATTTTAAATTAACCTCACATACGGGACGAGAAAATGTATTTTTAACGTGAAAAACATAAAAAGATTCAAAAGTTTTTAGATCCAATTTCTTTTTGAAATTAAATAAAATGACTTGTATTTTAGTAATATTTATATTATATATCTAATTATTCTCTAAACCCTATTTAAAATAGAATTTAATTATATAAATAATTTGAAAAAAAATTTGCCTTCAAATAAAATTCTGTATTTTAACTATTCATCAAAAAAGAAATATTTTTGAAAAATAAAAATACTTCCACTCTAAGATAATTTTTATATTATGATTTGTAAAATAATATTTATTTTTTTGAATTTTTTTTATAAAAGTGTCAAAATTTTGTTTTAAAACTTATTGTTTCATCAAAAGGTAAAAACCCAGCCTTTAGAAAAACATCTCTCCTTATGGATAACGTTGGATTTATTATTATATCTTACATAGAAAACACGAAGGATGAATTTAAAAAATTATACAGAATATATTATATATATATTTAATTTATATAATTCAATATTAATAAATAATTCAATTTTTTTATATGAAACACCATTGATTGAATAAAATTATTTTTTTATAAAAGTGTTTCCTTCTTATTCAAATTCGTTTTATTTTCATTTAATAATAATTAGAAACCAATGAATTTATTATATAAAAATGTGTAAACTATATTTTCATAATTTATTTAATATTATTCAACTCTTCCATTCCCTGAAATAGGTGATTACTGTAACACTCCAAGATTTCATAGTACGTTATCTCTTTAAAGTAATTCAATAGCTTAAGCTACACACAACAATGAGATCGAGCGCCCCAAAACATACCAAAATATCCATTCAAATAGTGGTTATGAATAGTATTAACCTCATTGTGAATTTTATATATGTATTATATAATCTTAAAATTTTACTTTTTTGTATCTTAGTTAATATAAGGACATAATAAATTTTTCTAATAAAAGATGAATTTTGCAAAAGATGTAGGTTCTACGCCTTTTATTGGAGAACATTTTTTAACTCTAATATATGAAACATTTACAAATTAAATTTAGTGAAATTATATTCTTCATTATAATCATGACATAAAAAATTTTGTTTGGATAAATTTTTATTACTTTTCTAATACAATCCATATTTTGATGAATAGTGAAGAATACTAAATTTTAATTGAAAAAAACTTTTTTAATCGAAATAATTTATAGTGTTAAATAATGAATTTGAGTGGTTTTAAAGAATAATGAGATTAAATTTTTATCATTTAATACAATTTAGGTAATTATAAGTAATTGAAAATTTAAATTGAACATACACACATGTCAATATTTTAATAGTTTTTACTTTTAAAAAACTAGCTTTCTGGTTTTGACAATGGGAATTAATTTTAAAATAATTAATTCAACTTATATGGTTTGAATTTTCTAAAATAGACTTATTTTTTGAATTCTAAATATCAAAATTATCTTTTGGTGAATTTTTGGTATGTTTCAATAAATATTGAATTATTGATGACTAGTGAAAAACAATGTGTTATTGTTTAAAACCGACTATTATTTAAATAATAATTATTTTAAAATTAAATTTATTTTAATGTAAAAATAGTTATATAATTCATATATTAGTATAATTTAATTCATTGGAGTAATTTTATAATAAAATGTGATATAAAAAATTTTATTTAACATTCTAATGTCTTTTACCAACCTTATAGGCACCTTTGCAAATTTGTATAAAACATAATTTTACCGCTTCTGTAAATTGAATATTAAAAATATGAGAGACATGATTGAAATAATTATGTATAATGTGGTTTAATAAGATATAAATAATTTTTGGTGAATAGTAAATTTTAATTTTATTTACCATGGTATAAAGTAAATAGGGTAATTAAAGGTAAAAATATACTTTAATTACCCCATCACATGCCCTAATTCTATTGAATAATTGTATTTCTATGAAAATAAAACTTATTAGTAATATATTATCCATTTTTATTAACATGGATTAGATTAGAATATTTATTATTATTTAATTTAAAGAAGAGTTAAAAGTGTAAAATTCAATGTTTTATAACTAATGAATTTTTAATATATTTTTATACATAAGATAAAAATTGAATATAAATATTAGTTATAAAGATAAATATATTTCCAACATCATGGTATTTTATTTATAATTATTAGTCATTAAATAATTTAATTTATTTATGAGACAAAGATGATGCAGTAATTACCTTATTAATGAAAGATTATAATTATTGATATTATAAATATTAAAAAATGTATATTTAGACTTTTAATGAATTCCAAAAATTTTATAGGTTAATAGTAAATTTTAGGGTTTATTAAAAAAATTCTACGAGATAAAGTATTTTTGACTTTCCCAAAAATTAAATAATAAATTGTGTCGAAATTGACATAAATGAGTGTTTAAAACAAATACTATTTCATTAAATGAAATAATATGTTTAAAAATATGAGGTTTGGCCAAAGGGATTATATAAGGTTATTTATTTCAATAATAAACCAATTTTGGTTCTCTAGGTAGTTTATAGTAAATTTTTAACCATACAATATAAAAATACTAGAAAACATGGTAAATGTCAAACAATTTAACTAAGAGTTAAATCTCAAAGATAAGTTTAATATGGTGACCTAAACCTATTTAAAACCAATTGTGTGAGTGGTTTTAGACCCATAACCACCTTATCCTTGAAATAAATCTATTTGGAGCCATTATAAACCGAAAATGATTTTATTATAAAATAATATTTCTATCTTTTCATAAAGTGATGGTCACCTCTATTAAAAAAAGGGAACCTCCCCTTCTCTTAAAATCACACCTCCAAATACATTCGACTCAGCCAACCCATAATTAAATATCCTCCCAACTACCCTCACTTCATCCTAGTTGAATTTATTTGATCATAATTTCAAGACAAGTAGCATGTTTGATCAAATTAAAAGGAAGTACTAGAAGAAAATGTAATAATATCATCACCTCTTTCAAAGTTATTTTCATCTTCAACCTCCTACTTCTTTGTTATTTCAATGCCAAAAATAATAACTCCAGTTCCTTATACATATTGAGATGTTATTATAAATATTGTACAACCATATACATTATTCTATCCATCATATGAATGAAAATGTCCTTATAGGTGTGAATGTATGGCTTACCGCCTGCACATCATGGTGTAGTTCGTTATTCAACACTAAATTATTAGGATGGGTATAATAATGATGTATAAGTGATGTAAATAACAAATATAAAATCTTCATGATTTATTATATATGATATAACATTGAATTACATAAGACTTGACCATCAATAGAATGATGTTATCACTCATGTGTATGTATGGATTACCATCTCCACAAATACGATAAGATTTATTTCCCATCGTACCCATTCTATAATATTTTTCATTTAATGATAAAAAATAATATTTTAGAACATAAAATAATTCTATATATAAGTCAAATACATCCTATCCAATACAAACATAACTTATGTAATAGAATAGATAAAGGAAAATATATTACTTAACACTCGAAACAATGATACTAGTGAAATATTATTAATAAATCAATATTAGATGATCATATATGATATCATATTTATGTATGTGGTTCTTTTATAGTTAAATAAAAATTATTTTTGTATTATATAAGGGTTTAAAATACCCCTAACCAAGGAAAAGTTCATGGTAAGGGATAATTCCTCAATGAAATTATTATACAAGATTGTGTATGTGTAAGTATTTTCTGGAATATATTTATTATCATTGTCCATGTATCATAAAATACTTTTCAAAATGATCCTTTTAAGGGACTATTTAACTAAAACATCTTCTAAAATATTTTAAATATTTATTTTTATAAATATTTATCATTAATATCCATCTTTTTAGAATGGGTTTAACGATTTATTTGTACCAACATGTATGTTGTAAAATGTTAATTCCTTTTAAAAGTTTCATAGTGGTATGGGACATTTTTATTACAAAATATCTTTAAAATGTCTCCCTTTATAAATTTTGCGACTTTTAAATGATTTAAAGAAAAGGGTTATTTCACTCAATGATTTTTAAAGATCATTTTTAACTATATCGACATCCTTTACTATATATTATTCATAATTGAGGTTGATTTTATATAATAAAATCATTAATATTGTATTGATTGAGGTACGATATGTTTTATTGTGAATGTACTATTTTTATACCATTCATGATTTACACTTAATGTGTTGACATTTCGTATACTAGTTTTAATATAAAAGTTTATATTATGTCTCAATATATTCATATGAGAAATGCATTGTAGTTCGTAAGTGATGGGTGGAGCCCACTATAGCACCTTGATTAATCGATAGGTCTCATGAGACAAACTAGCGTCTGGACACAATGCCTTGAAAAAATTGTATTTGTAGTCCTGGCACAAGGCCTTGATTATGTGGTTATTATTTCTAGTATTATGCATTCCCTCATTATGAAATTAGTTATTACATGTGATTATTAAACTAGTAGAATATCCATCTTCTTGCTTATATGGTAATGTATGATTTATTTATTCTATATTATGTTCAAGATTATGTTTAAAAAGGCTTTTGTTTTTATTAAACATATTCCCTTAAATGTTTATAGCATATGCTAGATTATTTACCCATACTGAGAATCTGTGCTCACCCCTTTCTTATGTTTTATTTTCCCAGGATGCCGAGAAGTATATTACGATTAACCTACAGGAATAGGCTAAGAGAACTCAGTGTGTTCGTAAGGGAACCAATGTTGTTTTTTTATTTCATGATGTAATGTAAAACTTATATATGTATCTAGTTATTGAATGGATACTAAACTAATTGGTCATTTGAGACATGATCTCTTGTGATCAAGCCAACGTTATGTAATAATTCACTAACTCTGGGTAACTTAGGTTAGGGCGTTACAATTGGTAAGAGAGGAAGTCTAGTACAATCCTTGGAAACAAGATTATGATAAACTCTGATAAAATAACATTACCCTAAGATAGACTTTGAGGATTAGAAGAGAAGAAAAACCAAAAATTTGGGCAACGTAAACATTATGTGGGTTTTCTAATAAAATACATCCCTGTCTGGATGCAAATAGGTAGAGGGGGTTTTGGTATAGATGTAACTAGGAGTGAAAAATCTGACAAGGAGTTTAATTCTTGACATGGGGTATCCTGGTATATGACAATGGGGAATGCTGCACTCTTGGTATTGAAAATCCTAGGTTATATTCTTAGGATAATTCTCATTTTATTACCAACCATTTTTAAGGATTTATGAGTAAATATGTCAGCAAAGAAACCATTATTATGGTTACGAGGCTAGATGTGTAATATTCTTCAATTAATATTGAAATTTTATCTAGTTTTTAGATTATAACACATGATATGATCTAACCTAGTGTGTGTCGTCATATAGAAATGGTGCCCAATAGAAGGAATGAGAACTCCACCAATACGCATATCCCATAGAGATTGAAGGAGCATATCATTCATGGTCATAAGATAACATTTTGATGGAAAATATCCTCCCATGTATTCTCATCATATGAGAAAATAGTATCATGTGTTAACAATATAAGTAATATATTATATGAATCCTATGAATTTGAAGGGAAGCCTAAGAAGAAGAGTGTGGATGGTAAAAAGATGTATAAAGGGAATAACGGAATAAATGATTTTTTTTGTATGTGATAACTGTGGAATGAATCACAATGGGAAGTGCTTGAAAGTTCTGGGTGTTTGTTTTAAGTGTGGATAAATGGTTTCTCATGAAAAATAATGGAAAGAAAGAAAAGGGAAGACTAATATTTAGTGTTTCAACTATAGTGAAATGGGTAAATACACAAGTAAATGACCCAATCATCAAGGAAATACTGCTTAAATGAATCAAAGGGATCAAGTTCATCTTTAAATGTTACTATGGTCGAAGTGAAATAATTAATGTATTTGTGTTTCTAGATTGAATACTTATGTCATTTGAGTGTTGTATCAATGATGTAACGGTTACATTAATTATAAAAATAAATAATGATTTTACTCTAATACTATTTCATTGAGCATTTTATATTATATGGATCTATGAAAAGAGACTCAATATCAAGTTAATATTTTTGGAAAATACATGGTTAATGGATATATAAAACTTAATTTGGTTTGGATAATGAGGTTGTGATTTTGGAAAAACATATTATTGATATGGATATATTATAGTGGATATTCTTGACTACCATGAAACTTATTATTGATTTGTATAATCAATCATTGTTGGAGTTTACAACATTTATAGATTTAAGGAGTATACAATGTATACTATGTTTTAAGGAATAAGGAAGTAAAAATATTATCAAATAATGTTTAATGGTATTTCAGGTAGTTACCATGTTTTAAAAAAAATACATGATTAAGGTATTCACACATTGATCTTCTTTATGTTATGTTTAGTTTCTGTAGAATTTTTTTGCACTGTGAGTTTGGACAAAAGTATTTTGGATACGTCTAAAGGATTGAATTGAGTAAGTTGAACAGTTGAATTTTTTTATGAGGTTAAAGTATAATTTTTGTATAATTTGACCTAAACATTTGTTTTTCATTAAAAATTTAGAGTATTAAGGGATTATTTGTAGACATTATGATTTATTAACTATTCTTTAGGCGTAAAAATCATTTTTGAACATTCATATCCTAGTGTAAGGGATGATGTGAAAATATATCTTTGCACAACCAAATGATGAGAATATGATTATGAAAAGTAATGAAATCATGTATTTTTTCATGAGATATTATCTTGATAGTAAATTAATTCCACATCATCAAAATAAATGTGTTTTCATGATACCTTATGTTTTGTTGAACCTATTATACTATTAATCATCATACATTGATGGTGCTGAGGAATTCAATTTTACATTTATTTTTCACTTGTTTGTGATTTATGACCTCAATCACTTGATATAAATATTTACATTCTTCCTCCAATAATGTGTCTATAATTTCCACCTATATTCTCTTATTCAAAACCCTAATTTGGTGGTGATTTTTTCATTTCACGTTCCCTCTTATTAAGAAGAAATTTTATTAACCGTTATTTTGATGTGGGTTTTCCACCAATGTATTTTATATTTTAAACCTTTTATTTTTTAATAACAATTTAAAATTTTGAGGATGATATTTTTTGAACAAGGGGAGAATGTAACTCCCAAATATTTCAAGTACGTTATCTCGTTAAAATAATTCAATAGCTTGTTCTACACGCCACACCGAGTTAGAGCACACCAAAACATACAAAACTAGCCGATTAAAAAGCATTTATAAATAGTATTATCCACAATTTGAATTTTATATATATATGCAACATAATTTTAATATTCAAATATTGTGTTTCTTAGAGATAATATAAAGACAAATTATTTTTTTCAGATAAAATAATATTTTTTCATAAGATGCACTTTTCTGCCTTTTAATAGAGAACCCCATTTAAATACAATATTTTAAACATTTATATATTCAAATTATTGAAATTAAATTCTTCTTTAGAATCAGGTCATAAAAATTTAGTTTGGATAAATTTTTGGTACTTTTTGGATAACCTTAATATTTTGATGAATAGTGATAAATACTAAATTTTAATTGGAAACATATATTTTAATCGAAATAATTTATAGTGTCAAATTAAGAAATTGAGTGGTTTTAATTTATAATTAGATTATATTTTTTCATTTAATTTTTTTGGGTCATTATAAGTAATTTAACATTAAAATTGGGCATAAACACATGTCAATCTCTTGATATTTTTTAGTTTTTAAAAACTCAAATTCTGGTTTTGACAACGAGAATTATTTTTAAAATAGTTAATTAAACATATCTTTTTTGAATATGGTAAAATTGAATTCATTTTTTAATTAAAAATATCAAAAATATATTTGGGTGAATTTTTGGTATTTATCGGAAAACTTTCAATTTTTGATGAATAATGAAAAATACTATGTTATTGTTTAAACCGACATTTATTTAAATAATTATTATATTTTTTTAAATTTATTTTTATGTCAAAACAGATTTATAATACCAATATTATCCCAATTTAATTAATTGGAGTCATTTTATAATAAGATCAGATATATCTAATTTTATTGAACTTTTTAACGTCTTTTACCCACCTTCTTGGCACATTTGCAGATTTTTCATAAAACGTAATTTTACCGATTATATTAATTAAATTTAAAAAATATGAGATAAATTATTTACATAAGTAAGTAAATTTTATTCAATAAGATGAAAATAATGTTGTATGAATAGTAACTTTTGAATTTTATTTACCATAGTTAAAAGTAAATCGGGTAATTTAAGGTAAAAATGATATTATAATTACCCTAACACATATCCTAATTCTATTGGATAATTTTATTTTGACAAAAATGACCCTTATTAATAAATCATGATAATTTTTTATCCACTTGGATTAGATTTAGATATTTATTATCATTTTATTTAAAGAAGTGTTAAAACTGTAAAATTTAATGTCTAATAACGAAACCATTTTTAATATAGGGTTATACATAAGATAAATTCTACTATATATATTCATTATAAATATAAAAATATTTCCTAAATCTTTTTTTTTATAAATTTCAGAGATTAAATAATTAAATTTATTTATGACACAATGATGATGCAGTAATTACCATATTAATGAAAGATTAAAATAATTGATATTATAATTATAAAAATTAATTTAATTGATCCTTTTAATTCACTAAACGAATTTTATATGTTAATATGACATTTTAAGGTTGATTAAATAATTTTCTTGAAGTGATAAAGTTATTATGACTTTCACAGTAATCAAATACAAAATAGTGTCATAATTGACAAAAAAGTTCCTAAAATAAATAATATTTTATTAAATGATATATTATTCCTAAAAATATAAGGTTCAGCCAAAGAACATATATAAGTATATATATGTCTATAATGAACCACTTGGGGTTCTCTTGGTAGTTTATAGTAAGTTTATTATCTATATAATATTAAAATATAAGGAGACATGGTAAATGTCAAACTGTTTAATGAGTTAAATTTAAAATATAAGGTTAAAACGGTCACCTAAACCTGTATAAACCATAATGGTAGAGTGGTTTTCAACCCATCACCACCATATCCTTGAAAAAAATCAATTTGTAGTCATTATTAACGAAATATAATTTTATTATAAAATAATATTTTAATTTTTTCCTAAAGTGACCATCACATCTCTTACAAAAGGTCACTTCCTCTTCTCACCAAATCAAACCTCAAAATCCATTTGTATCAGCCAAAACCAGCTAAAATATCCTCTAAAATAGCCACAAAATCATCCTAGAGGCTTTTATTCCATTATATATCCATTATAAGGATACCTTTTGAATAAATCAAAAGGAAGAACCCAATGAAGAGGTAATAATTTCTTCACATCTTTCAATGTTTTTTTTCTATTTCCATCTCATCCTTCTATGTTGTTCCCATGTGAAAATAATAACTCTCGTACCTACTACATACTAAGATGTTATTATAAATATGGTACAACCATATTCATTATTTTATCCATCCTATGAATGACAAAGTCATCATACGTGCCTATGTATGACTTACCGACTCCATGTCATGGTGTAATTTGTTATTCAACACTTCATTATTGGGATACATAAAATAATGATGTATAATTGATGTAAATAATAAATATAACATGTTAATGATTCTTTATATATGATATAACTTCTAATTAAAAATGATTTCTCCATCAATTTAATGATGTAGTCTCTCGTGCGTACGTACAGATTACCATCTCTACGAACGAGAAACGATTCATTCCCCATCACAACCATTTAAAAATAATTTTTATTTTATGATTAGAAAAATACTGTTTAAGAACAAAATATAATTCTATATAGGAATAAAATACATCATGTCCATTACAAAAATGACTTATATAATAGAACATATAATGGTAAATGAATTAGTTAACACCCGAAAAAATGATACTACAGAAATATTATTAAAAATGAAATATTAGAAGATCATATATGATATGATATTTATGTATGTGGTTCATTTATAACTTAATAAAAATTACTCAAATATTATACAAGAGGTTAATTTACCCTCGACCGAGGAAAAGTACAAGGTAAGGGTTAATTCCTCAATGTCATTATTATCTAATATTGTTTATTTGTAATTATTTTCTGGGATATATTTATTATCCACGTCCATGTTTCACCAGAGCCTCTGAAAAATGATTATTTTATTTGAATATTTAACTTAAACAATATTTGTAATGTTTTAAATATTTATTCCTCTAAATTGTTCACATTAATTTCCATGTTTTCAAAATGGTTTTAATGATTTATATATATGGACATGAATGTTTTAAAATGTTAATTTTATTAATAATTTTCCATTTTTCGCAAATGTATTTTAAATGTATTCATTTATAATTTTTTGCAACTTTTAAATGATTTCATGAAAACGAGTTTTTTACTCAAAGAGTTTTACTAATCATTTTTAACTCTATCAACATCCTTTACTGGATATTATTCTTGATTGAGGTTGATTTATAATAATACAATCTTTAATATTGTATTTAATGAGTAATGATATCTTTTATTGTGAAAGTGCTCTTTTTATACCATTCATGGTTTATAGTTAAAGTATAAACATTTCTCATGCTTGTTTTAATACATATTTTTTATTACGTTTCAACATTTTCATATGAGGAATGAATTGGACATAGTATTTGACGGGTGGATCCCACTATAGCTCATTAATACATTGGTAGGTCTCAAGAGATAAAATAGTTTCTTGGAATAAGGCCATTAAAAAAAATTTATCTGTTGTCTTGGCACGGGGCCTTGACTATATGGTTATGTTGTCCAATATTATGCATTCCCTCATTATGAAATTAGTTATTACATTTGATTATTCGACTAGTAGAATATCCATGTTCCCGTTTATATGGTAATGTTTGGTTTATTTTTTCCATATTATGTTCAATATTACGTTTAATAAGGATTTTGTTTTTATTATACATCTTCCCTTAAAAATTTATAGCTTCCTCTAAATTATTTACCCTTACTGAGCATCTGAGCTCACCCCTTTCTTACATTTTATTTCCCCTATATGTGAAGAAGTTTATTATAATTAACCTATAGGAATAGGATAAATGGAAATCAATGTGTTAAAAAGGGGACACAATGTTGTTTTTCTATTTAATGATGTAATGTAAAATTATGAATATATCTAGTACTTCCAGTGCTACTAAACTAATCAGTCTCTCGAGACATGATCTCTTATGATCATGCAAATGTTATGTAATAAGGCACTGACTTTGGGTAACTTGGGTAGGGGTGTTATAATTACTATCTTGTTAAATAGTAAAATAAATTGTATATTTTTATCCTTTATGACCTGGTCATGCGTGTAACACAAGTTATAAAAAAACAAGATGTCATGTTCAATGAAAGACAAACGTGGAATTGCATATAATTCATGGTAATCTCTGAATTACATATTACACAATATTTCAATGTATTTAAATTAAATTGAAATTATATATTTCATAAAATATTAGGATGTTACAACTGGTCTTCCTTCTCAAGATTCTTTCACATAAGTGACACAACCTTTATGAAATTTTTAATTCATTCCATATAATATTTTATGTGAATTATTAAAAACTAAATAACCTTCATGAAATTTTTTTATCTCCATAAAAGTTTATCTTTTTGTACATAATGATATTAAGTGTACAAGATAACTCCCTTTCTCCTCCGAGTGATATAGTGTTAATATACACAGGATCATAGTGTCTCAGTTAATAAAAATTGGATGGTTATATGGTAGAGTACCATGAAACTAATAATTATTTGCAGAACTAGTTATTCATGAAGTATATTTGATAATGTAAAACTCTAGTCAAAGTACAACAAATATACTTCTCCTATACAAAATAAAATTTCCTCATGGATCACTCTACCCATAGAGAACTAGAGAGGTTCACATATCAACCTTTTATTAGGAAATGATAGATCTTGAATATTTGTATAATAATCTAGAGCCTCAGAATATCTCGTTTTATAGAAGAGGATCTTCCTTCCATGCAACACCTCTAATAAAAATTTTAATCTACATTGAGGACCCCTTCAAAACCCCACAAATAATACAGTGTTAGACCCTTTCTAAACACCAATGATATCATCAAATAATCGATATATTGCAAAATGTTTTAATTCTCCTTATCGTACATGAAAAATGCCTAATGTGTATGAAATAAATCACCCACTTCTCCTCCATTAGATTATTGAATTAATCCATTTATAATGGATGATTTATCTTCCTACTATAAATCCATATTTATTATGATGTGTCTCATTCATCGAATGTACACGTGATTAAAAGATGAATATTTTATGAATAGGGTTCCTTCATCTCACCTTATAGAAACATTATCCCATAGAATGATCATAGTGTCCACAATTTCAGTCATTGGTGATTCGGTTTGAGTTTTGGTGAGCAGCAACACCACAGAACTATAGGATATTGATGAATATTGTGACATAACATTCAGACAGCTCATGTCGCATCATTCAGATGACCACACTGATGCTCACCATTTTAATGACGATGGAAAAGTGCCCCATGTGTCCTTATCACGCATTAGTTATAACATCGATCTTCATTGTGGTTCATCAACCAATAGGTGATGAAGGTTGTTCTAGATATATTCCTGGGATCATCACTTGTATTCTACTACACTTCACACCACATGAGCATCATTCCATAGACATTATGGGTGCACACCATGTTACCATCTCCAATGCAGGCCTAAAAAACACATGCACACCATATATATGGGTTTGCACTTCTACCTACATGAGGGAATCATATGGAAGGCCTTCCCCTAGGGGTTTACCCCTTGGGTCCCCCTATATGTGTTTGGGGGATATCCATAGTGGCTCCCATGGGTTAGCTCATATTTTTATCAAATAACCATAAATAATATTTTCTATTTTTATAATACTCATGCCGAAAATAAAAACCCACCTAAACCATCTTATCTTATTCCTCATGCATTAATAATTTCTATTTTTATTTAATCTTCAACAATTCTTATCATCATGAAGATAAATATTTTCATGGTAATCATTTGTTGTATACATTGAGAATTTTTTATTTTTTACGCTACATTGTCATTAATAATAGATTTAACAACCATCACATTTATCCACTGCTAATTGTAAAAGAATGACATCGAATTTCATTAGATCAATCCATAAAAATTCTCCATCAATCAACACATTATCAAAACTCACCAACACGTATATTGAATCTTTTATGAGAACAAATTCTACATTGGTACCAATATAGGAATCCTTATGGTAAGGATTCCAACAACATTCTAAGAAAAATCACTATCTTCCAGTAGTAGGGCTTAGATTAGATTATATTGGATACCTATTGGTATTCTATATCTTAGTTGATTTAGGAAAGATTACACCTTATCTCTCCAATATTCACTACACCTCTTTTATCCCACTCATGAAAAAAAATATTCCTCCTACATCAAGTTGTCTCTACATCAGTTGTTAATCTCATCCACCTCAATCAACATGTTTGAAATCTAATAGATAATAATTTATAACAGCATGCACGCTGGTCTCTGTATCTCAACTCAAACTCAAAATATAAGGACATTAATAGATAATTAATGATCATTATAACAACAAGGATGTTGGATTTCTTCTTAATCACATTCTTTATCATCATGATATAAAGATATCAGAAGGAATGACTTCACTCATTCTTCTCATTAATCTTTCATCTTATCCTTCAATTAAAAATATGTATTCAGTTACAACACCACATCAGTCTACTTGTTCTTATTTTACAACCCTTATTCCTCGATACAAGGGATGATAATCAACATTTCATTATTTGTTCGAAATATTATATCACTTCAATAAAAAAGATATTTAGTATAATAAACTATGTACTTATTACCAGTCTTCTTAAAAATAAATCAAATTATTCTATATTTTATTAAAAAAATAACATGAATATTATTTCCATAATTTGAATTAGGAAAACTTCCATCAAATTACAGGAAAAAGTATTCTCTATTTAAAACTAGTAAAATGATCTCCCACTGAAGTCTATAGTGTTGATATTCCTTAATGAATTGATATATTCTATTTGAAAACCAGAATTATCCTCCATTGGTCTTCTTAATACGTTTTTTATCATCTTATTGAGTCTTAGTGAATGATATATTATTTTAATATTCCATTTGAATTTGGATTTATATACTTCAAAACTTCCTAAAATCCAAAATTAGTTAATCTATGTTGTCATAAATGTTTATAAATATGAATATCATTATATTATATTACCCATATACATGTCATAGAATCCCTCATTACAATATATATTTAATCATGAATTATCATCTTTATTATTCTCAATTAGAGAAATGGATATTAAAGTCATCATGATATTTTTTAATTTATGACCAACATAGAATTGTATGATATATTTTCTAGACATACACCTTTAAGATTCCAATAAAAATTCACAGAATATCACTCTCATAATTATCTCAATGTATTCAGTTAATTCATATAACCTTTAAGAAAAAATGAATACGTTAGAGGCGTTACTCTTATATATATATTCTAAAAGAGCTACACAAATCTTATTTAATACATTGAAAACCCAAATATATCATTTTAGGACTTTAGGTCATCCTTATATATCATATTTAGTCACCAAGAGACTCTTACATTATCTAATAACTCCTCAGGTCACACTTTCATATTAATATGAAATACGACGCCACCCTTATATATGAGAAGATGCCTCTTGCATACTAAATATTAACCATTATGCATGTTCTATAAACTCTTATATAGGAAATGTGTGTTTGGATTCAACACTTACATATAACAGTGTGCCTTCATTACATTTTCAAATATCACTATTGTTTGACTTGTCTAATGAATACTTTTAAAGAAATTTGGTGAGTCTTACATATGACCATGTTTACTCTTATGTATCTTAGTGCAGTTCAACACATTAAAAAATCTAAATTTTTAATATGAGTAAATTTACACATCTATTATAAACTTTATGTATAGATAAATTTATTTTGATGTATTACAATGTGACTTGATAATTTTCTAGATTCATAATTTCATAGTTTTAGCAAAACATTATTTATTTCCATTAAATAATATGATAACCATTGATTATTAAGCAATGTACAATGAAACACCATAGTGTGACTCAATAAACTGAAAATTTCAAGTCTTAATGGATTGAGATAGCATTATGTATTCATAGTAACTTCAAAGGCACTGTTATGTATACCCTAGACACTTGGGGAAACTGTTATGGATCTCTTGGAGAATATGGTTGACTATTATATGAAAAATATTTTTCCAACTTCCCTAAACTATAAATCTCTTGAATTTCTCTATAACTCATTTAAAACCAAAAAAAATATTTAAAACGTATTTGATTATCAATAAACACATCATCTCATATCAAAACAACATAAATGACATAGATATTTATAAAATATTCCATGAACTATTTATCACAATTTCTAAAGCATCTTACAACGTATGTATACTATTCTTGATTATTTCAATGTATTTCCACTACCACATCACATTAAACATAAAACTCAAATTTATATAACCCATCTTCCAAGCGTGTGAATTAATATATATTGTATCCTTCAAACAAAAAAAAGAGAAGTTTTCTTACATTAATACTCTACAAGCTTGAATTTCCTCAAACAAAGATAGATCCTCTACTAAATCAAGAATCCTATAGTAGACAATGATCTCATATTCATTAAATAATATTATTGATTCCTATGTAACTATTGAAGTGGTGCTATGATCCACATTATTTTTTATGTTTTGATAACTACCAAAAATTCTTTTTCTTTTAATTTTTCAGAATACTTATCCCAATCGTTTATTCCCTCTAATATAATTAAGAATTTTTTTAAAAATAATATTTTTTTTAATATTGTATATTATTACTATGGTCATGTTTTTTATATATTTCCAAAATGCATTGTAGTGAATAATTCACCTCTATATGGGTTAATGGCATATGTACAATTTGTAAGATAATAGTGTGGTGTCATTCTATAAAATTTGGCTATTTTTCAGATCAATTGTGATTATCAATTAATAATAAGACAAGAGACCACATGACCAAATGCTCTAATAGTCGGAATAAAATTACTGACCACATGACTACATATCAACATTAAGCCATAAAATATGAATTTTTATAACTATTGATTGAACCATATGATGATATTTGATCTACTCTATGGTATTGAATTGTCCATGGGTAAAATCCTCACTCAACTATACAAAAATGAAACAAAAGGATTATTTCTATGATCAATTTAGTTGATAACACATTGATTCTAACCTACATTAAGGTATAACTAATATTATATAATACATACCATGAGGACGAACCTATAGTGTGAAATCAACCATACCTAAATGGGATTTTTTTACAATGATCTATTTTTTATGTTTTTCATATATTTATACATTTTGATTTACTGTAACTTTATATCAGTTAGTTTCATTGATTTAATGATTTTTTAAATAAGGTTTATTTGTTTTTATGATAAATAATTAAATTTTTAAGAATTATAGTCATTATTAGATATTAATATAATGGGGTGAAAACTGATACTTCATTCTATAAAAATACATGTTTTTAATTTAAATTATTTATAATCTAAAAAGATCGAGTTTCATTATTTATGTGACTATTACAAAGAAATTTAATATTGATTATTGTGGATTTATTGTTGTAAAACCCAATGTTTACATTGTAGGAATCTCTTTGAATAATATAATAGCATGTGATGTACGCAACACTAAGATCAAGCGCACCACGACCCATCAAACTACCCATTTAGAAATCAGTTACGAATATTAATAACCACATTTTGAATTTTATATATATCCCACATAATTTTAGCATTCATACTTTTTGTTTCTTAGACATAATATAAGGAAAATTAAATTTTTCAGATAAAATAAGTATTTCTTCCTGAAATATTATTTTTCCACCATTTAATGAAGAACCCTTTTTAAAATGAATATTTGATACCTTTATATATTAAAATTGATGAAATTAAATTCTTCTCTAGAGTCAAAACATAAAAATTTAGTTTGGATAAATATTTGTTACCTTTCTAATAACTTTCATAATTTGATGAATAGTGAAAACACTAAATTTTAAGTAAAAACAACTTTTTTAATCGAAATAATTTATAGGATTAAGTAATACATTTGAGTGGTTTTAAAGAATAATTAGAATATATTTTTTTTATTTAATATAATTTATTTCATTGGATTTAATTTCACAAATAAATTGTACATAAACACATTTCAATCTTTTAACAGTTATTACTTCTTAAAAACCACATTTTTGGTTTTATCAATTGGAATTAATTTTAAAATTATTAATGAAACATAAATGTTTTAAATATTTTTAAATTTAAATCATGTTTTTATTCTAAATATCAAAATTTTTTAGGGTGAACGTTTGATATTTTTCTTAAAACTTTCATCTTTTGATGAATTGTAAAAAACACTGCGTTATTGTTTAAAACTGACTTTTTATTTAAATAATTATTCAGTTTATTAAAACTTATTTTAAGTAAAAATAGGTAAAAAATTCCTATATAATTTCAATGTAATTCATTGAAGTCCTTTTATAATATTATTAGATGTAGAAAATTTTATTGATCTTTTTACCGTCTTTTACCAACTTTCAAGGAACATTTGCAAACTTCCATAAATTGTAATTTTACTGTTTCTATGAATTAAATTTCTAAAATAATAGAGACACGGTTGAAATAATTATATATAATTTGGTTCAATATTATTAGACAAATTTATGGTGACTAATGAATAATGAATTTCATTTACCACGGTTAAAAGTAAATAAATTAATTTATGGTACAAATGATATTATAATTTCCCTAAAAAAAATTCATAATTCTATGGGATAAGTGTACTTCGACCTAAATCAACCATAGGAATAAAATATGATCATTTTTTATCCATTTGTATACGATTAGGACATTTATTATTATTTTATTTAAATAAGAGTTAAAAGTGTTAAATACAAATTTTAATAACTATACCATTTTTAATATAGGTTTATACATAAGAAAAATTAAACAATAAATATTAATTAGAAAGATAAAAATATTCCATACATCATGGTATTTTATTTATAATTCTTATACATTAAAAAATTACATTTATTTATGACACAGTGATTATGTAGTGATTACCTTATTAATGAATGATTAAAATAAAAGATATTTCAAATATTAAAATATAGATAAATTGAGACTTTTTATGAATTACAAGAATTTTATAAGATAATATGACATGTTAGGGATTATTAAATAATTTTTTTCAAAGAGATAATGTTGCTATAAATTTCCCAAAAATAAAATATTAAATAGTGTCAAAATTGACATAAATGGGTTTTTAGAACAAATACAATTTTAATAATTGATATAATTTTCCTAAACATATATGGTTCAACCATAGACGTATATAAGGTTATATATAACAATAATGAACCACTTGAGGTATTCTTGGTAGTTTTTAGTATGTTTATTAACCATATAATATAAAAATACAAGGATACATGGTTAATGTCAAACTATTTAACTTAGAGTTAAATCTGAAAGATAAGGTTAAAATGGTTACCTAAACTTTTCTAAAATGTTTTGGTTAAGAGATTTTGACCCATACCCGCCTTATCCTAGAAATAAGTCATTTTGGAGCCCTTAAAAGAAGAAAATTATTTTATAATAAAATAATATTTCAACACCTACTGAAATATCTTTCAAACTACCACCACTTCAACCTAGAGTCCTTACATTGATCAGAATGCCAACCTAATGTTCCCTTTTGATCAAATCAAAAGAAAGAACCCGAAGAATATGTAATAACTTCATTACCTCTTTCAATGTTATTTTCATCTTCCAATTCATCTTTCATTATTGTTTCCATACCCAAATTATAACTCTAGTACCATATACATACTATAATGTTACTATAAATATGGTACAACCAAATTCATTATTCTATTTATCCTATGAAGGACACAGTAACCATACACTCATATGCATTGCTTACCATCTCCACGTCGTGGTGTGTTTGTTATTAAACACTCCTTTATTTGTATGGGTATAATAGTGAGTTTATTTGATTTAACTAATAAATATAACAAGTTAATGATTCTTTATATATGATATACAATCCATTTACATACGATTTCTCCATCAATATAATGATATTCTCATGCATGCATATGTACAGATTACCATCTCCATGAACACGATGAGATTCATCCCCAGTATAACCCTTGAAGAATAATTTTCCATTTATGAAAAAAAAATAATGTTTATGAACCTAATATTATTTTGGATAAGAATCAAATACATATTATCCATAGAAAACATATCTAACATAAAAAAACATACAAAGGAAAATGATTTAGTTGGCACCTGAAATAATGATACTACTAAAATATTATTAACAAAACAATATTAGAAGATCATATATAATATGATATTTATTTATGTGGTTATTTTATAATTTAATAAAATTTATTTAACCATTATACACAAGGATAACATACTATTGAATAAGTAAGAGTACAAGGTAAGGGTTAGTTTTACAATCTCTTTATTTTCTAAGGTTGATTATATGTAAGTATCTACTGGGACTTATTTATCATCCAAATCCATGTTTGATAAAAAAATATTTTAAAAAAATTATTATTACCTAAATCATGGTTCAATGTCATTTATACCCTTGTTTTATATTATATAAAATGTTTTGAATGTAATATTTCGATCATTTTCCAAATAAGGTACATTATGACCTTTTCAAAAAATTAAGGCAAGAATGTTTTTTTTAATTTATATAGTGGGTGAAGATATTTTACCGCATTATAACACCTTTAAAGCTTCCCTTAAAAGCTTAAAAATGTATTTTCAAAATAAATGTTTTCTTTTATAAATACGTGACTTGTAAATGATTTCAAAATAGAAAGAGGTATTCCTCTGAAATACTTTTTGATTTCTTATATGTCAATATCCGTTGATTGATTTTACCGTAGTTTGAAGTTAATTTATTATGATAAAATCTTTAATATTATTTTTAATGTTTTTTGGTATGTTTGACTATGTATGTTTATTTTAATACCATTTATGGTTTATGGGTAATGTATTAACATTTCATATGCTAGTTTTAAAAAAACTTTTATGTTATGTTTCAACCTTTTCATATGAGGAATGCATTGGACTTAGTAAGTTATGGGTGGAGCCCGCTATAGTTCCTCAATGCATCGGCATGTATCATTAGAAAAACTACCTTATTGGCACAAGGACGCGACAAAATCCTTTTTGTCATCCTGGAACAACTCCTTGAATATGTGGTTATGATGTCTGAAATTATGCTTTCCATCCTTACGGAACTAGCTATTAATATTACATGTGATTATTCAACCTGTAGAATATCCCTGTGAATATGTAAATTGTATCATTCGATTTATATTTTCCATACTATGATGAATATTAAGTTTAAAATTATTTTGTTTTAGTCTTATACATTTTGTTAAATGTTTATGCTTATTTCTGATATTTTCTGCTATATTGTTATCCTTACTGAGTATTTGATCTCACACCTTTTCTTATGTTTTCTTTTTTCCAAGATGTGAAGAAGTATTTTATGATTGACCTATAGGGATAGGATATGGTATATGAGTGTTTTCAAAGAGAAAAAATGTTTTTAATTTCATAATATAATATAAAACATTTGAATGTATCTAGTACTTCCAAGGCTACTAAACAACTCGGTCTTTCGAGAGTTGATCTCTTGTGACCTTGCCAATGTAATGTAATAATAACTGACTCTCGGTAACTAGATTCGGGGAATTAAAATAGTGCTATACCAATATTCTAACTTGTTTTACTACAAATACACTTTTAGTTTTAAAGGTTATCAATGAGAACTAAATTGGAATATTTTTCATGAACAATTCATTGAAGATATCACATGATTCTCTAGGAAGGATGAAATGTAGTGTGGTTTATATTTTAAAACTCATGTACATGATGAAACACTATATATGTAGTTAGAAATAACCAGTATGATATCAAGGACAAGGATATTATATAACTATGTTGTCTGACACACCACAGATATCCACTTTTTCTCTCTGTTGGACTTCTTTTATTTGATTCCTTTCTACTAGAGAGAAACCTAACAATTTTATATGGTTCTTAATTATTTTAATTATTTTTATTGTGTAATTTAATTAGTATATACTACTCATAAATGGTACGATTTTAGTTCTACTAACCCTAAAAATGGTATGTGTGGTTTGTTCCTAATTGATTAAAAGAAGGGTTTTCGTTCTGCCTTTTTCTAGATAAAGGTAATTTGGTTTCATCATCTACATTAAATGGAAGGTACTGGGTTTTGAATCCAATCGTGGGATATTCAGTCTTTATTTGTTCCTATATAGTTTAAAAATGATAATTTAAAGGGTTCAAGGCCCTTAAATAGTTACGGATCTCATTGTCTATTGTTTCAATCACTTATTGTAATTGATAGGGGTGAAGAGTAGAGTTCGATCATTTAAATCTAAAATCATTTTAAAATCATTTTATTCATTTAATTTTATTTCCATTACATTAATTATTTATATTTCATAATATTTCGTTAAATTTAAATAGAATGTTCAATTGAACCCTTCCTAACCAGTCATCCAATCACACATTGAGATATAAAAATTGGTACAAGGGATTAACCTTTAGCTTTGTTATATTTACATTTCCCTATACTAATCAATTATTTTCATAATAATCAAGGGTAATTGATTTATATTGAGTTGGAAGGAATACAAGAAAATTATTGTTATACTTTTTTAAGACCTCAATTCTTTGATAGTATAGATTATTGATATTGGTTTTCAGGAATATAAGCTTTTAACTATCACCTAAACATTGATTGTTAAAAAAACCATCCAAAAACTATATAAACTACCTTTAGTTGATCTATAGTCATTGACTAGTAATGATTCTATAAGATAAGCTTTGAAATACAAGGTAGTGAATCTTTCATTATATAAAATTATTAAAAATGAATATATCCATGTGTTTACTTGTAAAACTACACATGGAATATGGTGTATTAAAAAAATTACTAAATTTTGTTTATAGTAGCATATAATAACAAATATAAACATGTTAATAGATGATTATAATGAGTTTTAAAGGGGATATTAGGGAATATTAAATCAATTGTTTCATATATTTATATGTATTGTGAATAATATGAGTGGATTTGGTGACACATCAGATAATTTAATTTTGGTTGAATGATTTTTAAAAGCTTTATAAAAAAAATTTCATGCAAAAAACTAGATATTGATGAAGGAATAAATTTAAATTGATATACATTTGATGATATGATTCGATCCTTATTACAATATGAGTTAAAATTTAACAATATTTATCAATAAGAAATATATAATATGATATTTATTTTTCTTAAATAAAATGTTATTACTTACTCTTCTGAAACTGAGTGATATTCAAGTAAAGGATATTGCACAACTCATGTAAAAAAATAAGGTAATAAAATGAGAAATTATTATCTTGAACATTTATAAATGGTAATCCTAAAAAAAAGAATAAGGAGTTTAGAAAAGGTACTGATATTTCTATTTATGATTATGAAGTATTTAGTTATTAGTGAATAAAAATAGGATTCATTAATCGTAATTTACAAAAACTTGTCAATGAAAAGACCAAGAGATAATAATTAAAAAATAATGTTAAAGAATTGTAGTTGGTTGGAGTTACACTTCCGAAATAGTTTTTTGGTATAAAAATGGCACTGCATAAGTATATACAATCTTATGTCTATTTTCCCCATCAAAATAGTTAAGATAATCTTATTATTCTCCGTCAAATGAATATTATTGTGATCCCACTAATAATGGGATATATAAAGATATTCATAAAATAAATCAAAAAATTAACATGACTATTGGATTATTCATGCTTATTAAGAATATAAAAAATAATGTTCTCACTGAAAATGAATTTTTTTGAAATAATCTTTTCTCTTATAACGATAGACTATTTGCTGATATGGAAGGTACTCCACATGAAAATATTAAACTAGATGTTTATCACACTAAATGTGATGAGGCACAAATAATTAAATTTCACTATGTTTTAGGCAAAAATGATTAGATTATAGAAAAATTAAAAAGTATTGGAGTATTGTTTTGTAAATATAAGACTAACATCATTAAATTTATCAAAATATATATATTTAAAAGAAATAAAATCTCTCTTAGACCTAGCTTGGGAAAAAAATTTATATTATAACATTATTGAATTAGAAAATTCATAATTGGGTGGTATTATATGGGATTAGAGTCTTTATCCTAAATAAACAATAAGTTTCCATAAAGAAAATATATTAGAAAAAGTAATTGGTAATAAAACTATTATTGTCAAAACAATAAATTCTTTAAAGAATTTGGGTGATTATAAATCTTTTTTTATAATATTTTTATCAATATATTCATGAATATTTATTTAATTCAATTTGGATTATGGGAATTTACGAAAATTTAAATCATTTTTATAAGAATAAAATATAGTGTCTTGTTAAACCACTAAAGGATCAAAATATTATTGTAACGTAGATTATATTTTGAAATAAAGTAGTTTAATTTGGAAAAAAAATTGGAAAAAAAATTGATTAACATCTAAAGGTTACAGTCAAGATGAATGAATTGATTTTAACGAATCAACTACCCTATTTTCTCAATTACACTATATAATAATTCTTTTAGAATCTGAATCAAATTGTTAAATTAAAATTATTTAAATGGATAACAAAAAAAAATTATACATATATATATTTATTTATTTAAGATTTTTTAAAAATATCCCTTGAGTTTTAAGAATGAATATATGGTTTTTGGAAACATTCTAACTAATAATTGAAATTTTTTATTAATTAGATGATAAAATGGGAAACAATTGAAATCAAAGACACACCAAATCTTTCTAAATCTATAAATAGTTTGAATCATCACCATGAAATTAGTATGAATTGTTATCATTATTTATTTTCAATAATAGTTAAAAAGGGGAAATTTGATAAAACAATATTTTTAAAAATAAATTTGAAAGATAGTTTAATTATTTAATTATTTTTTAATGATATAATATTTGGATCTTTAAGTGACGTTTTGTGTAAATATTTTTCAAATTTGATGTCTTAAAAGATTTATAATATTCTTATTGGTAAATTTAAATGCATTTTAAGAAATTTAAATAATTAAGAAGAAAAATTTTATATATTATAATCAATAAAAATATGATAAATAGTTGGTTAAAAGGATTAGTCATGATGTTTTTGAATTCTCAAATATTTAAATGAGTACTTATTGTAAACTATGTTATGATAAGGCTATGAAACTTATTCATAATAAGATTATTATATTTAGGATTGGTAGATTGAGTTATTTGAAAACAACTTTACCAGATTTAATGGTTTGAGTGTTTATACCTATTTTATTTTAAATTAATCCTAAGGAAATTCATTTAAATTAGATAAATTGACCAATATGTAGGATTATGGATCTCTGAATATTGTATTTTTTATCTTATATATATTTCATTTGAAATAACTAGTTAATAAAATAATGATTTTCCTGGTTTCGAAAGAGATAAAAAAAATAATAGGTATGTGCAATTGTTAGTAAATTTCAATTTTCAAGGAGTTCCAGGTAAAAACATTTAGGAGATTTATCAACCATAGATAGTGAGTATATTACTTATACAACTTATAATTCCTAGTCTTTAAAGATTAACCAAATTAATTATGATTTTGGTTTTATTTTTAAAAATATCATGATATAATATTATAATATATATACAATTTAAATATCTAAAAATAATTTTCAACACAGTTGGAGTAAACACATTTTTTTGATATATCATTTTCTCAGGTAAAATTTCAAAAATGTAAATATAAGTTTGAAATATTTTTCCACAGAAAATCATCTTGGTCACATATTTACTAGGCCCCAATATTTAGATAACTTTGATGGGATAAAATTCGAACATGGTATTATAAAAATTTTCTATATTTTTATGGGAAACTAGATTATATTTCATGATGATTATTAATTTTCATTACTTAGTAGACATTTTATATTTTGAACTACTATATATTTCAATATCATATGATTTATTGAATATCATTTTTCATTAATAGTTTGTTACTATTTAATTTATTGAATACCATTATGAATTATTCCTTTAATATGTTAATATGTTTTGATATCTCCTTATGGATTGTAAACTATATTCCAAAGAAATTATTGACTATTTATGATGAGTATAATATTATCAAAAGCATGAAATTATGGGAGCATAGTTATGTGTTTGTGAAAATTCTTGGTTTTATATTTACCATTAATCATTTAGTTGTGCTTTTTATGGTTGATGTTGAAATTATAATGGTTAGATTAATTTCTAGTAAATATATTCCATCATGGGGGGGGGGGCTGTGATTAAAAATTTAATATTGGAAAATTAAATAGGGTTGATTTTTTTAATATTTATGATCAATTTTTAGGGGGGTGGAATTGATTTTTTTATAATTATAAAATGGGGATAATTTTAAAGTGAATCAATTTTTTAATTTATTTTTTATGTTGTTATATTTATAAATAATTCATTAATTATAATTTCTTATTGAAATTATTTCAACCCATTATTCCACCTAAAATAATAATGATTTGTTTAAAATAAATTTTTTTTAATTTTTTTAATGGTTGTGTTTTTTATGTATTTCATAAAAAGATTTAAGAGAAGAATTCCTCTCTATTTGGGTTAATTTCATATCTACTATAGGATTGTTGATTATGTGGTGGAAGACTATAATATAGGATAATTCATCAGTCGATGTAATATTTAAGTAATCTAGAGGAAAGGGTCCTCATGAAAAGATTCATCAACCATCATAACAGGAGGATTGACCACATGACTATAGATCAATTGTAAACAAATCTGATTATTTCTTACAATTGAACCAACCACATAAAGGGATTTGATTAACTATAAGATATTAAAATGACCATGAACAAAGTCCTCAATCAACTACACTTTGTATAAAAATTGACCATGTCACTGAAAATTATGAAAATCCATTGATCATTCAGTTGAGTAAATAACACACCATATGGGTTTGATTGTAATACTAATTGATCCACCACAAATTCAATAACAATTAAATAGAAGCTTATTTTCAACTACTATAACTAATAAACAACCATGATTATTATCCAAACCTGAGGATAAACCAACTATGAGAAATCAACCGTCCTTATAAAAAATGTTTTTATACAATAATCTATCATCAAATTCTTCATATATTTATACAGTTTTATTTATTACATGTTTATATTAATCATTTTCATTCATTTAATTGTTAATTATATAATTAATATTTATATGTATTCTATGTAATTTTATTAATAAGAGTAATATATAGTTTCAAATACTAATTTCATTGCCTCAAAACACATGATAGGTTTTTAAAAAAAATTGAGTTTTGATATTAAGTTGTTTTTAATTTGAATAAAATACCTCACATTATATATATGAGTATTGTGATATACAATAATGTTGGTTATTATGGATTTTTAGTGTTGTATTAATTTTCATACCATGTTTCACTATAAAACCTATTTTAATTTATATATTAAATAATTGAACCACATAGTAATTTGTTTCTTGAAAAATTCAATGAATATATCACATGCTTCTTTGGAAAGGATGAGATGAAATGTTCTTCATATTTGGAATCTCATGTACATAAAAGAGCTTTATATATTGTGTTTAATAAAACTGATATTATATCAAGATTGAGGTTACTATTGAAATATTTTTTGTGACCCACCTGGGTGATCTACTTCTACTCTATGTTGTAATTCATTAATTTGATCCTTTTCTTCTAGAGAGTATAATGCTTCCTCAATACTAAAAAAATTACATGTTCAACATGTTTCTATGATTATAAACTCTCTAAAGTTTTCTATGTGTGTAATTTTATTGGGATATACTACCCATGAGTGGTATTAGTTCATTTAAACTACCCCATTAAAAAGGTATTCCCATGTCATGCGTAATCATTCCAAGGAAGAGGTTTTAGTTGTGTCTATATCTAGATAAAAGTCGTTTTGTTTTTTACCCCACCATAGAAGGAAGTTAGTGTTTTCTGACTCTGGGTGAGAAAATTTCAATCTTGGGTTATGTATCTAGGGTCTAAGAATATAGTTTCAAAGGGTTATTATTCCCTTCAGAATTTAGAAACTCTATAGTTAGTGGGTTCAGAATATCTCTATGTTTGATTGGGTTGAAGAGTATAGTTATATAATTTTGATCTAAACAATTTTACAATAACTATGTTCAGTTCATTTTATTCCCACTAAATTAAGTATTTAAATTTGATAATAATTAATTAATTTTATTTAAAAGGTTCATTTCACCCCACTCTTGAATATTTGAAAAATATCACATTAGGACCTAATAATATGTCCTACTCAATAATCATCATATGTAATAATGATTCATTGAATCTATATATCCATGGAATCTATGAATAAATTTTTTTCCCTATTTTCAAGGGAGGTATCTTAATCTTCATCTCTTTATGGATTGGGTTTTTCATCATCACCAAACATTTTCATATATTCATTCTACACCACATTGAAATATAAAAAATATATATGATGTTAAATTCCATTCAACACAATTTAATAGGGAACTCCAATTCCCCTTTTGTATTTTTTGTCAATACACATTTCAATTATACCGATTTTAATTATGTGTTCAATATTATACATCGCTTATTAATAATAAATGAAAATCTACAAAGGTAACTTGAAAACCTAGAAATTTTATTCTTCATCCATGAATTGAAATTTTAACATCTCCCCATTTTTAGTACCGTATCCACATGATAAAATAGTATCACACCATTTTTATACTCCATGAGACCCAAACTAATCAAATCAATGTATATATGGGCAAGCTAAGTGTAAAAAAAATGGAGATTTAGTTTTACTTAAAAAATAAACATAAAACTATCAATAATTTTATACCGATTCATATTTATATTTCAAGGTTTTGTTCAAATTTATTTTAACAGTTATTTTTTCACATTTACTCAACATACACAAAGCATAAAAAGTATTTAAGTACTAGAAATTTACCCACCTTCATGTAACTTTCTCCTCAATAAATTATTCCACTTATTAAATAAATTAAGAATTATGTAAAAAGGATGCGAAGGTATGAATTCCATACCGAATACGTCATATTTTTATATAATTTTATATTTTCACATAATATTTTAGTAGCATTGTCATCTTATTAAATCCTTATTATGGGAGAAATTAAAATATCAATTAGTTATAGTTTATTCAATAAAAAATTATTTCAATGAGACAATAAATTTCATTTCCAAATAACTCCATGATAGATTAATTTTTCTACCATATATAAATATCAAATCTCTTATAATTATCCCTTACATAAAACACCATTTATTCCCCACACAAAAAAATATAAATAAGTAAATATATTAGAATAAGGTGGCCTACCAATTTTTACATAATGAGAGAAAAAAGTTCAGGATTTTTTTCTCTTCCATTAATCGTTTTCATATGAACTATAGTTAGTTATAACACATAATTCTTGTAAACCCGTTGAATTTCTAGAATTAAGAAATTTAGCGTAACATAGTATTTTCACTTTCTAAAAACTATTTCTTATATTGGATTGATATTTTCAAAAGAGGTATTAAATCACGTACACTATTTTCTTTCTTGATATATTTTCTCATCCATTTATAGTAATGGTAGGAATAGGAAAAGTCACTCCTTATAAACATGCTTATATTTCATCATTTTTGAAATGTCTTATATTGTAACATCATTCTAGTAATAATAATTTAGTGGGCATTTATCATTATTTCTTATTATATACATCATTCTTGGAATCCATGTAATAATATTTTTTATTAGTGTTCATAGTATTTTTTATCCTTCAACATAGTTTCTCTATTTCCATCAATTTTTACCTCCTTGGAAACACATTTAGTGTTTCTTCTTAGATGTATTTCACAGAACGAATAATTTTATGGATTTATTAGATATATTTTCACATTTTTTCCAAATTAAACCTTCCAACTATGATATATATAAAATATTTAAAAATGTATATGTCTTTCCTTTTCTTATAAAATATAATAATATCCTCTTATGTATAATATCCATCATAAAATTCTTCTTGGGTGTGATTTTCATATATACCATGCCTACCTTACAGTCATTTTTTATTTGTTTATTTTATCTTAATTTTTGGAATTATTACTCATATAAAATGTGAAGAATTATTTGTATATTTATACAAGAATGAATCATAAAAATATACAATTTTTTTAGAAAAAATTATTTCAATTATTTAAGCATCACGATATGTTCATGTTGGATAGATTTACTCCCATATTCTTCCATAAATTTTTAATTTTTTAAGAAGGATTTCTATAAATATTATATATAATCCCCATTTATATAGGAAATCTTAAATAATTATAAATTTACATGTTTTTAGAGTAATCAATTATATTATGTAAAACAACTCTTCGACAAGAACATTGTCATTAAATTGATCCATTTCTTTTAATATCAATCTTTCCAGATTTAATTTTGTCATATTTTTGGACTAAAGATCCCTTATTTTGAACCTATTATTGGGGTTATAATATTATTTATAATGATTAAATCACCCCTTGGTATACTTGTGGGTTTCTAAAAATATATTCCCACATATTTTTCAACATTTTTATTTGAAAATTGTTTTTTCAATTGAAATAATATTATCACGTTAAACAGTTTTTGAGATAAGGTTTACCAATTTTGTTGAGATTGTAAAGGGCATACCATTGTATAACCTTAATCCCTTTTTACATAACAATGAGCCTTTTAGAATTATTAATCATAGTAAAAAATTTACTTTTTCACTTATTCTATCAACTTAATGGGAATAAACAACATGTCTTACTTCTTGGATTTAAATTTTCCTTCCATATTTTGACACTTCGTGATGAAAATTTTCTTCTCATATTCAGCTAATATTTCTTTTTCACCCCCATTACATCATTATGATGACAATCATATCATCACAAATTTTATTTAAATAAAATAATTAATTTTCAAGCTCTATTAACTTTATATTTTAGATATTCAAATAAGCATCCTCAACACCAATAAGTCGTTTTCATGCAAATATTTTAACATCAGATATTTTCTTAATATTATCATTCACAAAAAATACTTTATAAAATACTTATTTTTTCAAGGAACTATTTTATTTACAATATAATATGGTTTATTCATTGGCTTAAATGACTTATCTCAAAATATTCAACTTTTTATACCTTTTAGCCAATAATTTCTCCATATCATATGATTCCATACTTATCAGTTCTACTTCATCATATATTACTTTTATAAACAAAAATATACATGTGAAAAATAAATGATAAAACTATTCAAGTTATATTTACCCTTATATTATATGTATTAAACTAATCTAATAGACTCATACACTATAATATCAAAATTTGATTCATTAAGAGGTTGTTTCTAAATTGAAATAGATGAACAATAACTTATATTACCTTTTAAGTAGTGGTGAATCATCTTTCTCATTTTACAACTTTAGGAACTACTTATCCACTATTTTCTTCATGTTATTCAATGTTTTGGACAACACATCCATGTTTTTATAAATGGGGATGAAAATTATATTCTCTATTTAATAAAACTCTAAACATTATATAAATATATACTTATTATATATCCAATAAAGATAATTGTAAATTAAAACATATTAAATTATAGAGAACATAGATTAATAATAATACCACATGAAATTTCCCAAAAATTACAGTACAACCACTCTAGGGGGACCGAATCAGTGTGATTGTTTCAACAAAAAAAATATTTCATTTTCTTTTATTTTAAATTGAGCATTTATTTTGGTTAATATACATGGATATGATTATGATTTCCTAGTATACAACACCTCATTAAAATAAGTAAATAAATTTGTGATAATTACTCATATGTTTTACAAAGATCCATGTAAATGTGTGAATATTATCTTTTCTATGTTGAGGTTGAGTTTGAGACACATATATCATGAGTGAAGATAAGTTATTACAATAAAATAATAATGTATCATTCATCAATAAAGACATATTTTGTTGATTGTAGTTTAGAGGAAACTTTATGTATGGATTTCCATGAACATCCATAAGAAAATAATTATCTCACAATTATATGGTTTTTCTTAGAATACATTAGATACCTCCATTATATATAATTTAATCTGGTTTCTAATAGATTTTCCTATATCCCTATAGTCTTCAGCACTACTCTGTCCATTAAATCCAGACTGAATTATTCCTTTTACTTTGGGGTGTCTCTGTATCAACTAGTAAGATATTCTTCCTCAAATAGAGTCTATAATAGGCAATATAAATATCACTTATATTAATATGGAAATTTTTTATGTATCACAATACAAAATCATTATTTATGGATATAGAATATCAATGAATGATCAATAATACTATATATATTTTCACATACTTATAAAAATAAATTCATCATGTTGTGATATAAGGATATAATTTAGTAAGTCATTACCCCAAATTCTCTTCCATCATTATGTATCTACATTGAAGATAGAAGTGTCTTATGTTGAACTTTCTTGTCTGTATACTTATACATATCTTCTTCATCTTATTCCTTAAGACCAAATATATTTACCAATGTAGAAGTATCTATTCCAAAACATGTGTCACATTGATACATAATATATTTAGAATGATATAACATTTATTATTAACCCACTCTCAATAATGGCTCTACTGCATCTTCTAAATATTATTCAAAAATTGTCATGAATACTATTTCGTAAATTTAAATTTTAAAATAATACCTTCAATTAATGAAAAATTATTCTCCATTTAAAATTTTGGATATTATCTCATACTAAAGTCTATAGTCTTGATATTTAATAATGATTTGAATAATTCTATTATAATTCCAAATATTATCACATGATGATATTATGAATATATTTTTATTCTCATACAATCCTTTTAAAAGTTATCTTCATTTAATTTTCCATGACACTAGACATTTCTCTTATTCCATACATCTAAAAGACCCTAAAGGTTTTGATCCATTCTAACATTTTTGTTCACATGTTGTAATATCATTGAAACATGAAACATATATTATTTTCTTTGAAGCACTCTTTATAACAAAAGCTTCTTCTTTAATTATGACCCGCATTATTTGTTATTTAAAACATTTATATTAATAGAATTATGTTATATGTGACTTGATGATTAGAAATAAAACTTTCCTCTTATTTAAATAATATTTTCCTTTAATAATAAAACTTCAATTCCCTAAATACCAGTGTGGAAATTTATTCAATGTATTTAGTAAAGAAACAAAACATCGAGTTAATAAACTTTATGTGATTGATTTTACTATTATTTATATTTTTAAATAGATTAGTACCTCATAAATATATACTTAAATATTATTATGTATCATTTTCATTACTCAGGTCACCTATATGTGTTATCTATAATCTTTGGTGATGCTTATGTATTCTTGAAACTCCTTAGGTCACTATATAATATTATTTAAAAATCCAGTGCTGCTTTCGGTATGATAAAATGAATCTAATATTATAGATTTTGGAATTAATATATTCTCCATACACTCATAAATATGAATTGGTAGTTTGGATTTAAACATAATATATCATATTTTGGCTCTAGAAAATTTTCAAATCTCACTTTTTTATAAGTACCCTTATTAATCAGATAGAAGACATAATGTGAATCATATGTATTGTCTTATTAGATATTATATATCTTAGCATATCTCAAAACATTTCCTAATTTTCAATAATCAATATGATTACCATTATAAAATAGTCATAACATTTACATATTGATCAATATATCTTTACATATCAAATTGTGAATTGATATTTTTTCCGAACCACAAATTTCAATTTTTGGGAAACCATTATATATTTCCATTGAATACTATGATAAAATTTATTTTTTGAGAAATGAAAAATGATGTATCATAATATCACTCTTTATATTTTTAATTTAAATTAATTAATGTCTAGTAAACCCTTACATATATAGATGAACTATAGAGGCAATCTTACACTAAGACTCTTTATATGAATTTTGGATTTATCTTAGAGGATTTTGGTGATTATATAATATAGAGAAGTTTAATTTTTTAAAATATACTATAACATCAAAATATCTCAAAATTTTATTTAATATTTATAAAATATTCCATAATTATTTTTGAGAATCTCTAATCTCTCCAAATCATCTCATGAACACATATATTACTTTTAGAATTTATCAAATATTCATAAAATTATTCTTCATAATTCTCAAATAACTCTGAGTAATATAAATAATATTCATGAGTATATTAATGTATTTAAACTAACATATATCCTATATCATTTAAATCATATCTATTCAACCCATAATAATTATTTTTAATTAGGATATACAATAGACTTCATGATAGATAACACATGGATGAGTTCTCACATTAATTATTTTCTTTCATGATACTTCTCAAACCCAATTTGATCTTGAACTTCATTATGATTTATGTAGTATACAATGGTTTATTCTTCCATGAACACCTATCAATAATTCTTATATAATTAATTCAAAAAAATCATCAGTAATAATTCTTATTCCTTGAATCTATTTATCCAAGATGTTAAATCAATAATAGACATTCCCCATTTTCAAGAGAAATATCTCAAAATTCATCACTTAATGCACTAATCTCTTCATAATCATCCAAATTTAGTATATTTAGAATTGAAATATTACTTATATATTATGAAAAGATAAGAAATTCAATTCTGTTTATCATAATATATTTTTTAACTTCAAATATAACATACATTTTTATTAGAATTGATGGCTTTATAACATATTTATAGTGACTATAAAAACACTAAGAATAAATTTTTATAATATTATAATAAAAACCATAATTGATGATATAAATACATCATATAATATTTGTAAACTAGTTTTATATATTAAAATGGTTAAATGGGTAACCAATTCTTGTTGGTGGATAACATTTCTTTATTGTCACCTAATTTAACCATTTCCAGTCAATGCATATTACAAATAAAATTTCTCTTTCAAAGAAAATAAAATTAATGTTTACTATGATGATACACTATATTAAATTAGTCACTCTTAAACGTATCATATATTTTTATTCTCAACATAATATGATCAATATGTTTTATATAGTATCAAGATAAATGGATTTGTGTTATAGATAAACATATATTCATAATAAACACTACTTTTCACCACATAAGTGAACTTGTAACATCCTCAAGAGAGGCATCCATGTACTTAGAGAAACCTCTAAAACTATTATACACCATTAACTATATTTTATAAAACATTGAAATCCATAACAATAAATTTATCAAATGAGGCTCTATCCATCAATATCTTCCACGCTTATCCAATTATATAATCAAAATAGAATTTTTACTACTTACACTAGTTAAAATGAATCATTGTTTATAAAAATATATGAAATATAGTGATAAATATAAATAAAACATGATAATAAGGAAATCATATTATTTAATTAACAATATGAAAAATTATTTACAAAAATTCCACAAACTAATAACTAGTTCAATACTATGATAAACTTATAGTAATATCAATTATCCTCAAATGGTTGTCGATAGATCCAAATTTCAAAATAGTATATCTTAAAAAATATTCAACCCTCACAAAATATTATAAATACTAAAATAATATGATGTATATGATAATATAAATATTAGATATATAACAGAGTATACCTAGAAAAAATATCTTAAACCTATTATGCAGCCACATTATACACCTTTCAAGTATGAAATTGTCCTCCAACATGAGATTATATTTTAAGACCATGAACTCAACCACTATCTTGAGATAAATATATTTTTGAAACTAATAGAATATTTATACCAACTACAGTTATCCAAAATTAATTCTATATTTTATTTGATATCTAATATTACATCAAGCATACTAATATTGTATGAAATAAAATTATTACTTCTAAAAGTTTTCTAAATACTATTTATAGTTTAACAATAATGGAAAATATTTCTTATTAAGTTTATAAAATTGATGAGAATAATATTCTAACATGAAATTTTACTAGTAACTATTCCTTATAGAAACTATTTTTACAAATATTGAAATATATAATATCAATAACCCCTACATCTATAAGATAATCATAGAATGACTTGAATACTACCAAATGGTCCTTAACAACCTACTATTGATTACTGGAAATGGGTAAATAGATAATTAGAATAAAAAAATCAAGAATAATGAACTTTGCTAAAATAAACTATAGGGTAAAACTATACTTTGGATAATTAACTGTTGGAAAACCATCAAATGTGGTCTTATCATGGATAGAAAAATCTCAATAATCATTACTCAATCCACCACCTTTGTGTATGTATCCAAATATAATGTAATATTATTTTTGATCTTTTATCACAATTCAACATGAAATGGAATGTAATCAAGCCTTCACTAGATAAAATATAAAAATAATAATAAATTTTAATCAATAATCTATCACTAAACCCCAACGTGGTATATATTCCGGGGAGAATGGTTAAAAATCCAATCGAGGCTCAATTATCAAGAATAGTTACAAAAACATTGACATACACTAGTTATAAAACTAATTCAATATTACATTGGACTCATTTTTATCTTCAAGATTTATAATCCACTAAAAATGTATTTCACATAACAATAAGATATCCATGAAAATTACTTGATAATATTATGGATTATAAACCAAATAAAATATTTATTTATACCTGTTCCAAATACTATTTCAAATCTAGATAAGAAATATATACCTTATTCCTCAGAAATTCTTATAGATGGAAATTGTAAAATTCTATATTCTTGATTACCATTCACCAATAAGAGCTTTGGATTAACCCTCTCTTGCCTAACAAGTTCATATATAAACATAAATATTGGGTGATGTTTGAATGACATAGCTTTATAATAAATTAATCCATCATGTGTATGAGGAAGAGGATAGATGAAAAATATATTTTTTGATTCCTCCCATGTGAGATATTATCCAATAATTAATATATTAAATTATCAGGTCTTGTATAAAACTATATGATTGAAGATAGCATAGAGATTAAAGATACTTAAATTATAATTAGTTATCATAATAATGTTCTTCACACCTAAATTTGAATTGACATAATAAGTATTAATCCATCTTGAAGTTCTTTAATTAGATGATTATCACATTTTAAATAATTCTGTTACTAGTTTCTAATGTTATTGATTCATGATATTTTAACTAGATTTCATATTATAATTATTCTAAACATACTCATGGATTCGTTGAATATTAATAAAAATTGTTCAAAGGAATAAATATATCTTAATAATATTAAAACCATGATGTGGTGTTTGTGAAAACATGTTATGGTTCAATCTTATTAAATAAGACTTGGGAAAATGGTCAAAAAACAACCAAGGTAATGTACATTGTAACAAAAGTCAATGCATTTATTAGGGGATACAAGGACCAAAACCACCTGGATATTTTAGGAACCATGACAAAGTTTCAAAAAATGGTCCAAATTTTTGTCTCATCTTAACAGAGTGTACTGAAGAAGTAGGTTAAAGACATAACCTACCACATCAGGGAACCTTATTATAGTTTATTCAACTATGTCATAAAATGAAGATAAAATTATAATAGTGAAGAAAACATGATTCATAATGAATCATTAAAATTTTCTTAAGTCATCGACTTCTATATTGAGAAATTACACTATGATTTTATTGATTATATTATGTAATGAAGGAAAATTACTATGTAATGGTGATTATAGAGTTGGATAAGGTGAACATTTCATGGAATTTGTAAAACCATTATATAGATTCATTGAATGATATGAAATATAATATAGAAATAATGTGTATATTTTAAGGGTTATTCAAATTTAATCCAATGTTTTTGGTTCTGTGATTGACCAGAAGAAACCATTCAATATTTAATGAACAAAACCAGATATTTTAAAATCTATTTAAAAATAATTTTTCACTTATTTAAATAAATAAATATATCCCCAAAATTTCTAGAGAGCTTTTGGTGGAGAAAAATGTATTATTTGAGAGAAGAACATGGTGCATACATTATTCATGTAATTTATGAAATTTATAAAGATCGAATAAATAAATTTATACTTGATCACACTCATTATTGATAACTCTTCTCATTTTACATATTCTACGAATATTTTGTAACACCAAATTATTTTTATTGTTAATTAAATGTAAATCACATGACATGGGATACAATCCACTAATAACAAAGGATTAAATACCTATAAAGAGTTAGTGAACATTGTTAAAACAATTTTATTTGTGTGAAATTATTTCTCTCACTAGTATCTGTCATTTTTTGAATTTTTTTATTTAATATTTGATGCACTAACTATTGAAGTTTTAATGTTTTTAGGGTATATGTATTTCTGGGAAAACTAATTTACCCCTCCCTATGCTCGAAATTATCACAACATTTCACAAAAATAATAGTAATATTAATGGTTTTAGGATTATATTTAAGGATCTTAAGCTATTATCTGAGTTAAATTACACACTTTAGGATTTTAGTTAATTATTTATTTCTTTTATTATTTTAGTAGAAATTTTTTTATAAATAATAGTTGATATTCAAAAAATGGTTTTCCCATGATTGATGGAAATTAATTTCATTTATTGAATGATAGGATGGTTCTAAAATTAATCTCTTCTATTTTGGATTTTCATGAAATTATATTGAATGGTATTAATTTACCCAAACAAAGAATAATTTTTTACATTATAGGATTCAAATAATATGAATCTAGTAAGATATGTTGCAATGTATTTCTTTTATCTCTTTTTGATAAGGAACATACAGGAGTAATGAGTTTTAAATATGTAAATACAATAAGGAAGATATAGAAACCCACAATTTTCATAAATTGATATTTAATATTATTAGAGTAATATTCATTACATAAAATAATGATTCATTCCAAAAAAAATTTTGTCTACTGTAATTGAACCATAGAAACATAAATAAATGGTTTGTATGTGAACTGAATCACCTCGAACTATGTTCTTTATGACTAGAACAATACTTAGAAATATCATATATAGTACATTTATCCTTAACCTAGGCAAAGATAAAATAATAATGTGTGTGTTTGGATTCTTATTAAGGGAAAACAATAGAGATATCAAAATAACTTGAGCATATGGGTATGAGAGCATGGGAATAACATTTGAAAACCATACCCTATATATCATAGATCATAAACATGTGTCATAGAATATCTTATAGAAGTTCCGAAGACATGAATACAAATGGAATAATAGTACATAGGCCCCCATATCATAATATTGGAATAAGACATAATTTTTTTGAATATGCATAATTATAGAGAAACGTCTGTCAAGGCCATCTCCCATGGAATTCATAACATGCTAGGCTTCTGATAACCACATTTATACCCAAATTGGGATTGTGATAACCTCCCATATAGCATATTTAGTGCTTGGGATAACCTCCCATATTCTCTATTTCAGGCTTGGTATAACCTCCCATGTACCCTTTGAGGTTACAGAGTATTTATCATTACCCAATTCATTAGGAGGAGATATAAGTCCCACCCATCCATGGTTATAACATACCAACGATACATCATTACAAAATAACAAACATAATTGGTTATCAGATAATAATTAACCTTGGTTATAACATACCAACCATTTCTTATTTAAGCCATTCAAATTTTCCCACAAGATCATAAAATATTCATTATCTTATAAACCATGAAAATTAATGGTTTCCATAAATATTTCATCATAGCATAACCTTTGGAAAAAATGGTCTTTATAAACATCTTTTCATCATAATCAAAATTCATATAGAGATAGAATAAGAATGGTATCAATGGATCATATCCTCAGTAAAATTTAAGTAAAATCAGAGGGTATCATCTTATAATTAATATTATTTTGGAATATAACTTGGAACATTTATTGACTAAAATATTCTTTATCTAAAAATCAACCTTTTAAAATTATAAATTATTAAAACATTGACAAAATAATTTTATTTGAAATATTTTTTGAATGTTAAAAAGAAATTTAAAAATAAAATATTTATCCTGATGGTGGGTTCTTCCATTCATTTAGTATAAGTTAAAATAATAATTTCTTTTCTCACTTTGGTAAAAGATTAAAAAAATGTACATTATTCTAAAAATAAAAAGAAGATTTATTTTAAAAATTTTTGGATAAAAATTAAACTAGAGTAAAATTAGATTTATAAAATCATTATAAAACTGTAAAAACATAATTTGAAATTTTTTTACAACATGGTCGTGGATGGAAAATTCATTTTTACCGGAGAGATAAATAAAAATGATTTTCAATAAAAATATTCTTTTGGTATCTTTAGTATCTAAAGTGATGAAAAAGAAATTTTATAATGTATAATGAATAAATAAATAATTTATATGAAAATAAATGACTATTTTGAGATATATATAATAATATTTCCTCATCATAAACTTATTCGTAAATAATCCCAGTATAAAATGAAATTATAACATGAAACCTTTACCACTTGGGAAACTTTTGAATCATAAGACCACTAAAATAATAATGCATATATTTATATTTATATCACATAAATATCAATATATTAAACATAAGATACATTCATGATTTTTATATATAGAACTAAAAAGAAACAAGTGGTGAATATATCATTTATCCTATGGAAATAAAAGTTCAATGGAAATCTTTTACATTTTGTAATGAATTCCTTCATACACATTAGAAACTCATAAATAATAAATATAATTCTATTATTAATCTATTATATAACCATAATAATGTATCATATAAAATTATAATTACTTATAACCTTTTACCACTATTTTATTAATAATTATTTGATAAAATCAATGTTTTAGATGATGATTGCTTCATCTTTCCCGTATGTTTTGTTTTTTTTTTGAATTTTTAGTAATTATACTATTATCATGGTTTAATAATCTCTATAATGTTTACCATGATATAAATATCATATGTAACAATTATATAATTATTTATATTCATCCACTAATTTTATATATAAGAGAATGATTTACACTTTTCATGGATACGGTAGGCCATATATACAAATGGCCGATGTTTGCATTTTCTTGAAGAATGGAATTAAAGAAATGTAAATGTTAATAACCCTTACATAATAATTATATTTTTCTTATATATCATTTATATTAATCAAATCCATATTTATTATCATCCATGAAAAAATAAATTTTAAAATGATTCACATCACTTTTTGGAGGTTATATTCCACACCTACGCACGAGAGATGTTATCTTTTCCTAATAGATTGAATGGTATAGAGTTATACATGATATTAAAATTCCATAAGTATAAAAATATCATAAATATCATATATAAACATAAAAAAATTCATTATCTATAGCTGTTAGATATAACAATCCAACATTGGATATGCATCTATCTAACGCTTGAGCTAGCCCACCACATAATTGAGGAGCATCCTCAATCACCCAAGATGAATAAAAGTTCCAAGGGTATCATATAAAACCATTAGATATTAATTGAATAGGAAAAAAATATAAACATACAAATAATGCATAATAATAATGATATATGAAAAAATCCCAATGAAATCTCAAATAAAGAACCATATAACCCAAGATTACAAAACAACTGGAGAAGCCAACAGAAAGTAAAACCATGAAAAAAAGGACGATATGATAAATTGATCCAATAGGTTCCATGAAAATTATGTACCTATGATAATATAAATTTTACTCTCACGTTACCACTAAGATCCCGACAAACAACTTCTTTCCAAGGAAGACAACACTGAAAACCAAACAAAAAAAAGTCCTAAAGAAACCATCACAGAACACGGAGAGTATATACCCACTTGTGTGGGTTTGTAATAACTGATCTAAATATTGTAGGATGCCACCATTATTCCAATATATTTATTATATAAAAGAAACAAAAAACATGTATGAACATATGGTTGAAAAATAGGTTCTCATTTCTATTTTACATCATAGAGGAACAAACAAAACATGGAACATGTACTTTCTCAAAACAAACTATTTGATATAAATTCAATGAGAAGTATTTCCCCAAAAACATTGCAATGAAATATTATAAAAATTTTATTTTAAATAACTACACTTTTGAAAATAAATCGATACATTATTTAAAACATTTCAATAGCCTTCCATACAAGAATGATTTTGAATACGATTTTAAAACATGTCCTTTAAAATATTTTACATAACTAATTCTATGTTAATCATAGAAGAAAGGGAAACAATATAGAAATAATATACATATGCGGTCAAAAATAGTACCAACAAATAGATAGAATAGAACTAGTAAACAACAAGAGAAATCTACAAGAGGCTCAACACATCATGAAAATAAATCCAAGAAGTAAATTGTTTAGAAGCATACATATACAAAAAAGGAATAAGATATAATTTATAGAATAAAAAAATTAAATTTGGAACAAAAGGAAAAATAAATACATGTACATGTGGAACTATTCCTGGATAGTTAACAGTCATACATAGGTCAATCATATCACCCTATGAAGTATCCTGGGTGACTATCCCCATAGCCAAGTGTTATGTACAACTAAGGGGACTAGAAACTGATAAACATCAAATTGATGAATAATGTACCATTACTCCACACTAATAATCCTTGATCTACCATATTTAAAATAATAGATGAGGGACATGATATAATACATTAATCACATAATAGTAAAAAAATGACTAAGGGTAACACCACCATCCCATCTATCCAACCTACCTTACTAGTCATAACTAGAGACCCAATGAATGAGCACAACTTCAATCACATAATAAGAATCCATAACATTTATAACACAACATCATCAATAATACAAGTTTTATCAATAAGGTCCTAATAAAAATCACATCACAAGTTCCTACCATGCCATCAAAAATATCATATATATTTGAAAATACATTTTTAAAATAATTGAAAATTCAAAAATAGTTCCAAAATAAAGCATAAACAATTCAAAGAAAAACAAAATAAGTCAAGTGGAGCTATATTTTCACTTTATAAAACCAATAAACCCCTAAAAAATAAAATCCTTTCAACAATAAATCAAACATTGAAAATATGGTTTGGAATAAATCCTAAATAATAAGATCATTTTGTTAAGAAAACACTCTTTTGATTTTTATCAAACAATGGAGAGTGCATAAAACTCCATTTGAAATCCATATTTGATTAATCTAAGAAAATCACCCTCTTTTTTAATAGTAAAACCCACCCAATCATGGATTTACATTAGGAATCATAATCTAACTATCATATACATCGTTACATTAAATATATAGAACATTTAAAGCATAAATTATTTATTTAACTCTTAAATAAAAGAAAATGAACTCGAAACAAAAACATAAATTGGTGGAAACATGTTCCCTTTGAAAAAAACCACCACAATTGAAATTAAAAGTGGGGTTAAAAAAATTTGAATGAAACGACTCTAATTTATTATAACCATAGTCATAAAAATTTGCATGAATGGCCAGTAGTGTAAGATGATAAGTTGAAAATAGGGGAAAATATAAGAAGAAGAGGAGAGAAAACCTACAAATTCAACTAAGATGAAGAATATTTCTGAAACCACTATGATATAAAATTATAGGGAATTTTAAGGATCCATGGAGGGCTAAGATAGATGTGAAAATCACAGGGTTAAAATATGGGAATCCATGGTTAGAAACCCATATTTGAAATTAGTATGAAAGAAAAACATAACACCTCTCTATTGGTAAATATTGTTTATTTGCAAGGTTAAGAAAACCATCTGTTAACATTCATGTTCATCACTATATGTGGCTATACACTTAGGCTATATGGTAAAACTATCCATGCATCTTAAACGTGAAAATTAGAAAAAGTCTCAAAATCCACACTATTAATAAAAAAAATATATAACTTAAAGTGATAAACTATATGTCGAATACCCAAATATAGTATTAAAACATGGGGTGTCACATAATTGTTGATGATGGAAAAAATATTGTATCTGTTTTTCAAGTGGTAGTCCTCAAAACACATGATCGATAGTTTTATTTCCCATTTGATGAAAGAAGATATGGATATTGGTTATTCAATTAAAATAATATCATCTCAATATATTAGATATATTAGGGTTATTATATCATTATAGTTTCATAATATTTAAAGTCTTTGTAAGGTGAAATAAAGAAAAAATTCTATTGTGTGTTTTGGGGTACAATTACATTAAGCATACACAAACCCACCCACATGACAAGGATAAGAATTTGTCCTCTTCTTTTGAGACACTATTTAGGGTTAAACCTAAAGCCTTTATATGGGGGATTTCATAATAAAAATATGGCCTCTAGTACATGGGTTTTAAATTATGTAAAATACCTTGATAAAAAAAATTGAACAAAAAAGATTTTGGAATTGTGAAGAGGAGATGAGAGATGGTTTCCTATTATAAGCTAGGAAGAGGACACACATACAATTTTTTAAAATTAAAAGGTTTACCTAAATTTTAAAAATGCAAAATGATCATAAATGGAACATTATAGAACATTAGATGTTATAAGGTCAAAAATATATCTATTAAATTTTATTTGGACAAGTTTTCAAGTAATTTTTTCCCTAATCTTCTTATTTTAATCCCTTGTAAACAATTTTTATCCCTGTCTACAATAATTACTTTTTAGAATTTTTCTATTCATGTTGGAAAAATAATTATTTGGTGTTATTATGTAGCATTAATTGTTTTGATTAAAAATATTGAAATAATTTACCCTAATTCCATTCACATATGTGGTAAAATGTAGTTTTAAATTAAACTTTTAGATGCGATGAAAACATGAGTTTCCAAAGAGAAAATTTTCCTAAGAACAAAAAATTTAAATATAAAAAATCAATATAAATTTTATTAAAATAACATAAATTGGATTATTAATAACATAATATAACAAATTTTACTTTTAAATATTTTGACATAATTCATAATATTGTAAATTCTATAAACATAAATGAACCTTTTAATAAAAATAATTATTTTCTTACTCTTCACTTAAAATAATCTTTCTAAAACATTCTAAAAAATTCACCCTAAGGTAAATTTTTTATTTTAGTAATAAATATAATTTTTTAAAATAAATTTTATTATAATATGAAAATTTTATTTTATTTTTATTCAGAAAAAAATTAAAAAATTAAGAAAAAATAGTTTTTGATGTATATAAAGACATTACTAAAAAGTTAGCATTTTTTAATAATTTTTTTTATATCTAAAAGAAATATAAACAATTTTCACATTATTGTTATCATTTTTCATACCTCTGGTTTAATGGATATTTTATAATTTATATGTTTAAATTATATTTTTAATAGTATTTTGTGGTCCATTAAAACATAGTGTTGTGTGTTACAAAAGTTATCAAAAAATTAAATTTAATTGAAAAAATATAATTCATAAGAAGTAATGTTGTTAAATTATACCCTCAACAATAAAAATGAATTCCCATATCTAAATTCATCACTCTAATATAATCAAATGAGGATATAACTACCCATTGATATCCTCATGTTATGAAACTTCTTCAAATCGGTGATTTCACCACAAAACATTGACCAGGTTAGTGAAATTTTTCATTAAAATTTATCTATATGATCCAAAATCATTATTAGTTGTTACTCATAAAGAATATCATTTTATATTTGTATGAATGATGAATTCAGTACATGTGATGGGCTATGTATTTTCATCCTTAGAATAGATATAGAGAACAGATTGGTATCTTGAAAGAGGTTACTTGGATATTTTAGGTGATAACCAACTGTCCCTACGTGATTATAAATATATAATAAGAAAATATACTTAGGGATTAGTCGAACATCCTTCCAAAATTTGATAACTTTTTTCAATGTACTAATTCATTGGAACACCTTTTCAATAACTATATATTATAGATCATGTTTATGATTGATAACATAAATGTTTTTTCAACTCTAATTCTCATTGATGTGTTATTGAATGAATAGAAATTTCACTACCATTTACATGGCTAGATCAATTCCCAATATATTTCATTCTCTATCCTCATGTCAAAACATAGGATTTGTACACGTCTTTCCAAATATTACATTATAAGGAGACATCTGAATGATTGATTGATAGTTATTATTATAGAAAAACATTACTAGAGAAAGGTGTTGGTCAAAAAAACCTTTGATATTAATTGAATAACATCTAAGAATATCTACCAGGACTTGAAATTTTTTCTCATGTTTAAAATTTGTGTAAGGTTGAAATGTAGGGTTGAAACATAGTTCTATATCTAGGGCCTACAAATGATTTCTCCATAAAATCAAGGTAAACCTAGGATCCAGATCAAAGAAAATAGAATGTGGTACTCCATGATAATTTACTACTTCCTTACTTTACATCCTAGAAATAAGATTTATAATTAAATCTTGTCTTTTAGTAATAATGTGTTATTAATTTGTACCAAAATCATCTATAACAAATATAAAATTATTCTCTTTAGAATTTTATGGGAGTTCAATGAAAATATCCATGATGATGCTTTCACATTTTCATTCTGTTATAGGTAATGGTTGTGACACCCCTTTACACTATTTTTTCTCTGACAAAACATTATATCATACAAAGAATCAAGATAAAAAATCTAAAATATCTCTCTTCATTCCATCACACCATAAATACTTTTTCAGATCTCTTTATATCATTGTACTTCCCAAATGAATAGAGAATAAATAACTATGAGTTACCTCTAATAGATCATTCTTAAAATATAGTGTTGATAGAACAAATAAATTTTTCATAAAACTAACCATTCCATAATGATCCAGTTAAAACTAAGTAATGATTCTCATGTTCTTCTATAACTCAACATCATCTTTATACACCTGTTTAATCATCATATGGAAAGATGGTTGAACACTGAGTGGGAAAGATAATATTTCTACTCATTATTCAATAATTTTAAAATAAACCCATTATAAATCCTGAAATATTGGATTTTTTATCCTTTTCAGGATAAGATATCATAATTATTTAAAATCATAGCATTGGTAATATATATTTCTTTTCGATGAAGGTAATGTATTGAGCAATCATAATCATTAATCATCACCAACAATCTTCTATGGCTCAGGTTCAATTCATTTTGTGTGAATATATACATTAAACACTAATTATAATTCTATATATTACACACAATTATCTATAAATATAATTCATAAATATATAAAATGAAAAAATACTATCGTTAAATCCCAATAATGTGTTCAGTATATTTTCTCATGAACCTCCATTTGCTGTGAGGCATAATATACCACAATCACATTCTGCATAAGTATTTAACACATTTTCTTCTTCATAGAATCCCTATATATTGAAAAACCTTCTCCACTATAATTAAATGTAAGAAAATGTGTTCTAACCATCCTTCTCTTAATATCCTTGAAATTTTCCTCACATTTATCTATCCAAAACAGCTTGGATCCCTTCCAATTTATCATAGTTAGTGGACTGGACAGTTAAATGAAGTTACCCAAAAAATATTTTATAATGTCAAGACAAACCAAAACAAATATGTATCTTAGTCATTTTTGTTGTTTTATGATAATTATCAATAGTATTTTTAATTGATGGATCCACCAATATACCCTAACATTAGATTATATTATCAAAAAATGAGGGCTTTATTATCTAAAATCAACACAATGTAAATATTTCATACAAATTATTCTTCCATAGGTTCTTCATCATAGTCCTAAAATGGTCATTATCTCCCTTCATTTCTCATTTAATATATAACAATATCATCTTGAAATACTACCAATGAATGATTGATGTAATCTATAATAGAATTATTTGTTAAATCCACAATGATCATTGGAGAATTAGTAACACCAAATGGCATCAATATATAATCATAGTTTCCATACTTTGTATGGAATAATGTCTTGGGTATTTAATCATTATTTACCATCATTTTACAATATAATGAATAAATTTCATTCTAGGAAAATTATTTACATTCCTGAAGTTGCTTAAGGATGTCAATAATATGAGGTAGAGGATACTTTTTCTTGATTTTGATATTTTTTAGTTCCTGATAATAATGAAATGATACATTTATCCATCTTTCTTCTTAAAAAAAGTATTGGTGGGCCCCTTGGTGAACTATTTGGAATAATTAATCCCTTATAAATGTTCTCTTATAGTTTCTTCTTTAATTATTGTAACTCAATTGGGGCCATTATATAATATATTTTTGAAGTTGGTGAAAAGATATGTATGAGTTCTATTAATAACTCAACATCATTATTGAATGGAAGACAATGAAATTAATCTAGAAATACACCTAATAAATCCCACATAATTTCTATATAGTTGAGGTTGAGTTTATCCCGAACCATCAAAGATAAACAACCCTTTTGAAGATGAATCAAGACCCATACAATGGATATAATTTCCATTACATATTCTTATATTTGTTTTCTCTTATATAAATTTATAGGATTATGATTTATACCAAATTTTACTTCCCTTACATGTATATTTTTGTTAGATTTAAGTAGAGAAATTTAATCGATGCATATGATAACCTCCAATTCAACTATATGGATAATAACATGACTTATTGCAGGTAAATTGGAAAAAAACTCTACTAGAGAAGAATCATTGAATTGATATGTGATAATCCTACGATTTAGGGTTTTTACAACTAACTCAGCATATAATATTGGATGTGGTACCATGATACCCTAATAGAATTCTTCATATATATATGAATGGGTGAATCCAGAAGCATCTATGACCTTATAATATCCAAAATGGATGATAAGTGTACCTTAAACTGTGTCATTATGATACCCCTCATTAGAAATTCTTATCGAATGAGATTTCACTTTGTCTCCCATCTTATGAGGTATCTGATGTTGACCACATCATTAACCTTTGAATTTGAGAATTGGTTAGCGAAATACTCATACTCATTTCATTTGAATCACTAGAGATTGTGAGGGTAAATTATATGTATATTTCTCTATATTAAAATAAGTATTTTAATTCAACCAATCACTTATAAATTCAGCTACTCGATGACATTTGTTTCAAAAATTAAAACATTTAGTAATCCTTTTAAGAAAATTTTCTCAATTTTTCCTTCCACACTTAGAGTATGACGGAAATATAAATTTATTTTATCCATGGGTTTTAAAGTTCTCCTTTAATTCCATTTATCTTTTCTTATCATAACCATGCAATTGATGGGTACCTCTAATCTACATTTAAACCATGATATCAAAATAAATGATATATTAATAACTTACAAATTACCTTATGGATAACACACTTTGGAGACATTATTTTAAGCTACTAAGTAATTGACCAACCATAATTTTATGACAGATGATAATACCATACATGTACCACATAATTATAGGAAAAATTTCCTCACATATACTTATATATTCATCACACATCTCTGTTATATCGTTGAATTCCTTATACAATTTTCGATGATGAATACAAGTAAATTGCTTATTGATAAATAATCTCTTAAACTCGCCTCACTCTATGAAGTCAATTTCATCATATGGCCCAATATTCTTGATAAGAGTGCAGTATTGATCATATTCACAATCCAAATGATAGAAATAAAGAACTGAATTTTTCATGCTCTAAATCATGTAAAAAATGAAATATATTTTAATTAGTATTGATCCATATATCAGAAACTAGTGGATCATGAACAACTTTAAAAGAAGGTGGATTTTTCCTCTTGAATGACTAAATAGAACCTTATTCCATAATTTTCACATTTTTATGTTAATCATGATTCATATAATGATAAAACATCATGAGTATAATAATTATAATTTTTATTCTAGACCCCATAATGTTTGGTTTCTCATTAGGATAAATATTTCATTGTCCACCATACTCAACATTAAAATTGATTCATCTAGATCGATCCATTAACTTAAAATAAAAACTCATTGTTTTGGAAATGATAATCATATTGTGGAAATATATAATAATGAAAAATAACTTATATGATGTCAAAATCCTGAAAACGTTTTTTAATATATGATTCCTTAGTCTTAAACTAGGAATTTCATGGTGATTATTCAAATCCTTATTGATTGTTTATAATAGTTTGTGAATTTAAAGATCATATCCCCCATGAGTGTCAAACTAAGAGTATGACAAGGCCCATTTTCATTCACCAGGTTATTATGGATTCATTATTAATGAACCCTTTTAGAGTCATTACCCAAGGTAAAACTATTCTTGAGACACATCTACTAGTTAAATACAGACATGGATTAAATTTCCGAGATACCACTCTCTCTACCCTTCCAAAAAATTTACAAACATATTCCAATACATAAACTTTTCCTAATTCTTATCCCTTGGGTTTTTAGTAATGTTTGGTCACCCTTTATTTAAAATTATAATTAAACCATACTCTAATACCAACTATAGTGACCCACACATTTTATGCAATGATATTGAATCATATTATATGAATATTTCTTAAAAACATAATGATCCATTCCTAACTCCTTTAGGTCCAGTATCAATGCAAATTTGGATACATAAATAACTTGTTCATAAGTGAACTAAATCATCTCCCACTAAGTTCTTCATAACTAGTACCATTATGAAAAATATTATTCATAATAGATTTCTTCATAACCTAGGGAAATAAATCAATATAAAGGGTGATATTAGAATCTCACTAAGGGTAATAAATTGAGATATAAATATAACATGATTATAAGGGTACTATTATATGAGAATACATTTTAAAAACATAATCTAAATATAATAAATCCTAAAAATGAGTCATAAAATAAATATTGGCACTTAATAAGACTTGAATCATAAATAAATAAATCTATATAATCCATTATAGTAAAAAATTAGAATAAGACATGGATTTTTGGTATACACATAAAAATAAAAAATATTATGTCAAGGCTATTGACTAAGACATTCATAACATATTAAGTGTGGGTTAACCACCCACATTCCTACTCAAATATAAGGATTAACTCATGTATACCCACTTCAGAGCATAGGTTAACCACCCACATACCCTCTTTTAGATGTGGGATAACCTCATCGTGTACCCTTAGATCTTATAGAACATTAATCATTACCCAAACCAATGGAGGGACATATATGGAACATCTGTCCTTTGTTATAACATGGCCATAATTAATTGTCATAATTTAACCACCATAATTTGTTATAATATAACCATCATCCTTGCTTAGAATATAACCAATTTCTGAAAATGAAAATCAAACATATGTGTTCCATAATATCATAACGCATTACTACTCTTAAAGCCCTTTAAATTAAGTGGGTTTCATAAAAATTTCATTGTAACCAAACCCTTGGAAAACAAATAGGTATTATTAATATATTATTATAATAATAATAAACCATTTTGAGATACAATATGGCTTGTATCATTGGAGCGTATCCTTATAAAATATTAATTATCATCAAAGGTTATCATTTTATATGGAAAATTATTTTTAAATATCACATTGAACATTTCTTGAGAAGAATAAACATTATATAAAAATAACCATTTTAAATCAAGAAATTTATAAAATATTATGGAAAAATATTCATTGAAAATAACATTTTAAACATGAAAAGTAATATTAAAATAAAATAATCATCATAACAATTGAAATTTCCATTAATGTCAGATAAGTTAAAACAAAACATTCCTTTCACACGTTTCTAAAAATTTAAAAAAAAGGTTCCTCATTCGGAAAATGATTTGGAAATAACTTTTAAACCACTATTTTAAGAAATCATAATAGTTAAAATAAATTTTAAAATAATTGTATAATAATAATAAAATTCTTTACAACATTTCTATAAAACATGGACACTAATGAAGAAGGGTTTTCAACTGAAGATAGAAATAAAGTTGATTTTTATAAAAAAGATATTCTATTTTCCTCATGAGTGATTTAATATATGATAATGGAAATGGATAACGTATTACATAAAAAATAAACATTTTAAAATAAAATTAATGTGTTTCTTTATAGATTGATCACAATATTTCATCATTTGAAATATAATCATTAATAATTATATTATAACATAAAACATTTAGCAATTTGGTAAATTTTGAATCATAATACACATGAAATAAAGAACCATATATGAATATGTATATCACATAATTTTGATGATATTAGTCATAAGATACGATCATTGTTAGTATATACACCAGAAAAAATAAACAAGTAGTAAATATGACATATTTCCCATGAAAATAAAAGTGGGAAAAATCTCTTACCTTAATAATAGAATTAAATTATACATGTTAGAACATAATGTGTAATAAATATATTATTATTATAAATAAATTAAACAATAATATTAATTTATCATAATAATATCACTTACTTGAAACCTTTTTCCACCAGTTTAATAATAATTCATTATTAAAATCACAGTTCTGGGTGAAAAATGCTTCTACATTCATGTATGTTTTTGTTTGGTATTTTTTTCCATTTAATTTGATAATGGTTAAATAATATAAATAATTTTAACCATGATATAAAAATATTCATTATATATATATATATTTATAGTCATTTTAAATGCTATATATGGGAAAATGAATGAAACTATTCTTGGAGATGGTAGGTCGTACGTATCTGTGAATGTAGTTTCCATTTTATTGACAGATTGAATAAAATAAATAGAAAAAATAATTACCCATTATATAATAATTACTATTTCATATATCATTTATTTCAATAAAATTATTTTTTATTAGAAACCATGGAAAAATTAAATGAAATTTTTTTCACATTTATTTGTGGAGGTGGTAGTCCACACTTACGCAAAAACGGAATTATCATTTTCCCTCAAATTGAATGGTTAGAAGGGATATTTGATATTAAAATTCCATAAGTATAATAATTTCGTATATTTGAATTATAATAATTATATCCATCATTATATATAGTCTTGATAGGTGGTGATGTAATATGAATTACATCAGTTTGTGAGGCGGTAGTCCTCCATACACATGGTTGACAGTTTGGATTCTTATTTGATGGATTAAGAGATGGATAGTGGTTATTAAATTAACACAATAATAAATTATATTTTTTTAGATACTGGTGTTATTATATTACTATATTTTAATAATTTTCTAATGAGTATCAAGAATAAATTAAACAAAAATTCAAGGTTAATAATTTTACCTCTACTTCAGAGAACTTCTTTAGTTTTATACATGAGGCCTTATAAGGAGGATTTAATAATAAAAATAAGGACAAAAATATTTTTATAGTTAATTAATTAATATATTTTTTGGGTATTTGATAATTCAAAGTGTTTTATAATTTTTAATTGAAGGGGTTGGGGTTCCCATTTATAAGTGGGGGAGAGGACACACATGGAATATTTTAAAAGAAAAGGTGTACCCACATTTTATTCATGTAAAAAGGATCAAAATGTGTCATTAAAAAATATTAGATGATATATTTTCTAAATATATGCATGAAAGTAGATTTGGATATTCATACAGTCCATTTTAGCCCTTATCATTTTATTATAATCCCCAATAAACATGTTTTAACCTTTTCCTAAATTATTAATTTTTAATGTTTTTACTACTAATTTGGAAGGAAATTTAAATTTAATATAATATATAATATGATTTATTATAATTAAAAATGTGCAATATTTTTTTTAATTTTCATTTATAATGGTGTAAAAATTTAATGTAAAATTAAACCCGTAGATGATAATAAAAATAGTTTTTTGAAGAAAATAGTTTGTTAATTATAAAAAATTTTAATATATAAAACAAACCCGAATATGATTATAATTACTTAAATTGTATTTATAATAAATTAAATTGAACTACTTTTAATTTTAAAAAAGTTTATAGTGATATGGAACATTATCGATTATTTAAAGTAAAATTCATTTTTTAATAGAAAAAAGTTTTTTCACTACTCACTCAAAAAGTAATATTTTAAAAAAATTATCAAAAAATATCTCTAATATAATTTTTATTCTTTAAAATTATATTATTAAATTTATTTTTCCAAATAATCTTTCAAATAGTTTCAAAAATATATTTTATTGTTTTTTTGCAAAAAAATGATAAATTTATTTTTTTAGAAAAAATTAATTTCAAATCATATAAATACATATCTAGAAATTAATTACATATATATGAAATTTTTTTATTTAAAAGATATATAGTTAATTTTAAAAATATATTTATCACTATTCATACTACCAAGTTTAATGGCGAGGTAATAAAAGTCATTTTTAACAAATAATATTAATATTATATCGTGTTTTGTTAGAACTCGGTTTTTCATATAATAAAAACAATTAATGAAATGAAATTTACTAAAAACTAAATTTAATAAAAAAATTATTTATTTATATAAAAATATCATGCCCTTAAAAATGTTATAAGAGGGTTATAGACCCTATAATTAAAAAAATTCATGCTAAATATAATGATATACAGATTGATAAGGATAAATCAGTCGATGTAATTTTTTATACTAAAGAGAAAAGTTATTATATCTATCCAAATGTATGTAGAAACACTTAATTTTTTTATCACAGTCGATAATTTTATAATAATAAAAATATAAAAATATTATATAATGATTTACTCTATTATGAATCAAGACTTGTATGAGATTTCAATTGAAAAACTCAACATTATATTTGTTTCTTATCAGATGATAAGAGGACCTTCCTTATATAATAAAGATTTATTATAAAATTTCAATACCGTTAAATCCAATAAAATCATAAATTTAAAAAAAATGAAGTATCATGAGGATGAATTTGAAGTTGTGAAGGATTTAATGGATTTAAGTCAGGTTATTCCATTATTCTCTAAAGGTGTTAAATGTGGAAAAGTTAAGCATAATGGTAAACATCATGTTTATTTTTTCAATTACCTAAATATTGTATTTTTTTTAGTTATTTTGTATGTGAGTATAAATGATGAGGATAATTATAATCATCCTAAAAGATCATTAATGAAAATAACAAGTAATACAATTATTGTAGTAGAATGAATTTATCTAAAAGTATTAGGAAAACTCATTCACTAAATCGAAAAATTGTATATTTAAATTATATGTTTTATATTTTAATGTGGAATTTATTGTGATACATAGTATTGGAACAACCATATTGATGTGAGGAATCAATATAGATAATAATTTACTAATTTAAATCCATTTCAATTACCTCCACACCTATTAGGGTGACTGGATCTTGATATCTTCAACCACAATTAGATTGTACATTGATATGGTAGAAAAAATAATAATAAATGTAACACATAGAAATTTATATAGTTATACCATGATGTGGGTGACTATATCCACAGTTTATGATGGTTTCCACCCCCCACATGAATAATATCTTATTATCATGAAAACCTAAAGAAAAGAAAATGAATTTAAACCCAATACTGACACCAACTGGATATTTAAAAACCAACATAATGATTTAATATAACCAACATGTTAATATTTATATCACCAATACATATCTCTAAAAAATAATGGTTTTTCTCTATTTTCACCTTTTACATTATCAAAGTCAAAAATGTAATAGAAATTTTCCCTATATATTAGCCACCAAATCTATCTTTAGGGAAATATAATTTATGATGGATTTTAGATCCTTATAGGTGGAACAAAATGTTTTTGGGCCTAATGTTTCTAATTAGGTGTCTCTATAATTATGATATTCTTCCCATTTCAATCACAGTGGATGAGAAAATGATTTAATTTTTTTAGAGAATAACTCTCCATGAAATGGAACGATCTCAAAACATCATTTATGGACTCCCCATGAAATTGTATAATCCAAAACACTTTTTTTAGGGTCTTTGACATGATCCTACTCCTAACCTCATGAGATAAAAACTAAATGTTCCATTTATTTAAAATAATTACCAACAAGAACCATAACTATATCACACTTGACTTTGTAAAAAGACAATCCTAACCATGTAATTTTGAATCACTAGAAAAAATCCAATCCAAATTAATTTCTATTTAACTTCATTTCATTTAACAGTAATCTTAGTGTAAACAAATAACTAAAATGATGACCTCTACATCATGGTATCACTTCATCTACGCATTTTATTCTGTAGCTTCTAGCAGCCAAATAGATTCAATAGTGTTATATTTTTGTATTCAATATCTCATTGTAATTTCTTCAATGAAATACAACATGGGTTTTCGAATGATCAAATTTAAATAAATTTTTTATTGGTCCAAGCTACGATCTCATTCACTTACCTCTTCAGATTTGTATAGTGAGATTTATAATGGTTTATCTCTATTTTAGTTTATCAAAATAACATCAAAAACACCTTCTTCTATGCTATTTATTTTATTTTAGCTACTCAAGAAACATATGAACTACAACATCCAATAACTATCCTAAAATATAATTATTTCCATTTTAGTCTTTAAAAATGGAATATGACAATATAAAATGTTTTACTATTTTATCCAGGATTTCATCCTTTCACTACAATCTCTAAAAATTCATTCATTATATTCCCTATGCATGGATTTCCAGATCTAGTGCTAAACATATATACATTATACATTTCTCAATGGATATATAAAAACTAAAGGATAAAAAGTGTTATTTATTTGAAAAGAATGGTATATTTACATATTCGAGACAAAATAAAAAGTACATTTAATCAACAAAAAATCTCCACACATGTATCTCTCCTATAAGTATACCTTCAATTGTAATTTTTGGGGAAATATGGAGACATATGAAAAATGTGCACTCAAATTCATAGTAATGGATAAATAATAATATTTGAGTCATATAAAATTTTTTTATTCATGATCATGAGTGATAAAGGATAAAATTTGAGCAATAAAACATAACATGATAACATAAATAATGTGGATAATTTATCATCACATGATCACATGGAATAAATAAAATGATATTATAAGTCATAAAATCATGCGAATGTTAGAGAAATATAAACACAAGACATTCAAATGAATATCACTAGGATTTATAACCATGGTTTCCTAAAAATATTATCAAGGTTTGTCACGAGGTTATAATAAAACATTTCTAAGGCATAGTTCTAGGGAATCAAAAACATCACCTCTCTATAGAATAATTCCTTACCCAATTCATTTGTGTCCTATTTGAGAGAACCCTTTGTATGCCAAAATTCATTTCTTCTTATTTGGGAAAAATATATAAATCATAATCATGATAAACAAACAGTAAATTAGTAGGTATCAAAGGAAATTAGGTAATATTGTAGGTAAATGCCAATCAATCAAGATAAACAAGTATAGTAAATTTACACTGTATAGATAAATGGTGTACAGTTGAGTTAACAATTTCTCAAGTCAATCGGTGTATGTGTATATATTTTAACACCATTTCATCACAAGAATCATTCAAGGGTGTCTACAAGGTAAAATTATTAGAAACAATTTTATCTATTGACAATGGAAATGAATGGTAATGATAGTGATGGATTATAGAAATTTAATTTCCAACATACCATTCAAAAATAGTCATATAGACATGGGGAAGAATGAATAACACTTGAGAATAATTGGGAGGGATTGAGAACCTAATCAATAGTTTCAAAAATAGTGGTAAATAATCCCCTTAAATTTATTAATGCATCTCTCTAGGTAAATACATAATATAACAATTTGGAACCTAAAGGACATTCACAATGTTATGGGTTTTATCCTAGTTGAAAATGACATAAAGTAGTAATTGTGGGTAATTTATTGGAGTATTGATATCAATTGAATGTATATATCAATATATATTCTAATATTTCAATATAGTTTGTAAAAGTAATGTGAATTATCTAACGCATATCCCTAGGAGTGTCAAACATATTGAATAGTTAGGACTCGTTGTCCTCCACTGGGTAATGATTGAGTTAATACTCTGACCTCCATTTTCTGGAGTATTACCCATTAATACATTTTTCCTTGAGAATATATCCACATTTAGAATCATGATTGGTATTCCATCGCATGGAAAACAATATATGATTTCCCTTTCCAAATTTATGATGGTTTTATATCTTTTAGAAAATTTCAACCTTAAAACGGATTATAAAGATTGTACAAAGAGTGTGAAGAGTTATATATAATTGATAAAATAGTAATAAAATTGAAAAATTGATTCATAATAAAATTTTAAATTTAGATGAAATTTAATTTAAAAAATTATAACAAAGGTAATGAGATTGAATGGGGTGAAGAACCCTTAAATCATTATAGTAACAACTTGGGAAAAGGCTATAATTAAGGGGAATAAACAAACTCCCATTTAAAAAATATTTAATGGATTATAAAAACATGTGATAATAATTATATAATAATTTAAGAAGGTAATTTAAATATAAAATATTAAAATAATTATTGAATTTTAAATGTAAATAAGATTCTTGGAGACACATAAATCTCATGAGATTCTTAGCTTAGAGATGCCCCTTTGATGAAATAGAACTCTATAGTATTTAAGATAGAAATTGATGAGAATACATGAGAGAGATATTATTATAGATAATTGAATTTCTACAGGGAATAAAGATAATAGGGGATGGTTTTTTTACTTTCTATAGGAGGTTTTTATGTGTTTAAATAACGTCTATTTTTTATTAACGACAACAAATTGTGGTGGGATTAATTTAAATGAATTTGGTTGATAAATAATGTTTCAATTGTTTTATAAGGTCATGAAACCACTTAAAATATTATGTATTTTCTATTTTTAGAAATTTTATGCCTTTAATTATTAATTCACATCTTTAACATTACTTAACCATTAACTTGGTAACTGAATTTTTACCCTAGTAACTTGTTTTTGTGAAAAAAATGAAATTGAACTTGTTACATAATTTTGAAATTTTCATTATGAATATAAAATCAATTTAACTTGATCAAATTTCTAAATATAATACAATTAAATATTAAATAATAATTTTATAAGGTATAAGAATAGTTTTTTTAAAATTTTCAAAACAAATTCTTCTTTTGACACTTTTCATTGATAAAATCACGTGCGTCAAAATAGTTATTTATAAAACCCAACATTTTAAAATATTTCATAGCTAATAATGATATAAATTACCTATCATGGATCTTAAATCAAAAATTTCATAATTCAAAAGCATATGGTAAGATAAGGAAGAAAACTCATTCCAAGGGATACACCCTAGAATAGAAACACATACCTCACCAATAGATAGAGTTATATCACCTTTGAAAATAGTGATAGTAAACAGAAATACAAGGTCCTCACAAGACTATATATAAGAAAAACCCATAAATTACTAATAAATCCTCAAGATATGGAAATTAAAACCCATTTTTGTTCAAAGGATTCAAAGGGATTAATTATAATGGGATGATCTATATACAAGTAGATAAATAGAGAGAAAAATCAAACATACCTAAATAGAGATCCACCCAAATCAATTGAGAATCACCAAGGATCTAAGGCGAGTATCCAATAGAGTTTCATGGGGGTATAGTTTGAGATCATAAGATATTTACATGAGATTATAGTTAAAAACAACAATCTAAATCATAGTAAATTTTAATTTTTAATAGGTTTCTATCAGGTTTCACAATTAGACAAACTATGTGCTAACAGTGCGGTAGACATGCACCCATAAAAACTAAATTAAATAGTTTCATGGGAGTAGTTGAATTCTTATAAATAATTCTCTATCCATGATACAACCTTTCTATCCTCTCACATAGTTTCTCGGTGAATCATATTGTTAAAAAATAGTGAAAATCACCACTGGATCTCATAAAGACATATTTTAAGGTTACCACATTGTTAGTAATAAATACATGCCCAAAATTTTCACCGATCCAATTTTCCCTTGATATTAGACATTTTTAACCTAGGACTCCCAAAATCCTCTAGATGCTCAAAAGAGATAAACATAGAATAAAATTAATCATACTTATAACCCGAAGGGCATCAAAATTATCCCCAGCATGAAACATACTTTCCCCATAATGGCTCGTGTTTATGAAATCCAAATGAGATAGGGCCAAATATACATCATCAAGTCCTCATTCTCCCATGCCTCTTGGATATCCCTAAAACACATCTCTCTCAATCAATCTTATGGGATCATCATTCCATGAAGTACATTATCCTACCAGTACACTGTCTAAACATGAATTCACATCACTAAGGTGTTCATTTCAATTATAACATCCTTAAACTCCATCATATGTGAAAAGTCTCGTTGGTACATCCTCAGTTGAAAAACATGAAATAGATTATTGATTAAATAGAAATAGTTGGTATGTTTAATCAATAAGGAACATTCTGAAGTTATATTTAATCATAAATGGATTAATATAACATGGTACTAACACAACATGCTTCAAAAAATGTTTATGTCCCAATTGAGGGGAATCACTAAAGAAACCCTAATCACATACCTCTAATTCAAAATGGCGATAACATTGGTTAACATATGATTTATATATACTCTAGGATATTTGTAAACTTCTTTAATCAATTTCACAATATCCATCATTGCTAGAATGATGCATAGTCTAACCATGGATTGTTATAAAACTTATTCTCAATAAAGAAGAGATTTAAAAAAACTCACATACAATGAAATAAATAGTTCCATTTTGATAGAAGAATAATAAATATTATTATAGAAAAACTCCACTAATGGAAGACGTTTCTACCATGATTCTCTAAAGTCATGAGCATAGTCATGATGAATATCTTTAAGAATCTATATATGGATGCCAATACTATCCATCTATTTGGGGATGATTAGTTGTGATCAACATCAACTGAGAACCCATATATACCTACAATCTACTCTAAAATGGATATGTAGAGTGAAGGTCCCCATTTGAAATTATATGAAATGGCACACTATGGAGTCTGAAAATATCTCGTACATACAATTTCCAAGATCATCTTCCTTCACTGAATTGTTAACATGTAAAATTCATTGATTTTGTGATTCGATAAATAATCAACCATATCTTATCCATACCACTAAGAGTCTTAGGTATCCCAGTCATGATGTTCATAGATATGTCATCCCATTTTTATATATTAATAGGTAAGGGATCCATAAAACTAGAAGGACTCTGATGTTTCTATTTAATTCTCTAACACATAAGATGTCAAGACAATAAAACAACATTCCATCATCTCATTCCCAACCAATAATAATAATGTTGTATTTCATAATACATCGTCTTTTCATTAGGGTGCATGGACCATGTAGAGTATTGTCCATTATATATCAATTCCTATCACAATTATATCATAATAACCTTATTTCCTTGAATGTGAAACCCCCCATTAGGATATCGAGGCCACTCACCTGAGGTCTTTCCACCGAAGATAATCTTTCAAAAGCAATGACACTCAACAACCTCAACCTATCTAAGATGAATATATCATACATAGATGATCTGGAATGAGTACAAGCTTGGAACACCTTTTTCATGATATTCCTCCAATGATGAAAATTTCTGTAAAAAATACAATCATGTACCACTCTTCCACTAGTTCCATCATTTCCAATGTTATTAATTTTCATCACAAATAATCTGTGACCATGTTTACTTTTCTATTGGTGTTTGTAATATCAAAATAAATTTTGTAAAGGTACATTAACTAGCATCTTTATATCTATATTAGATCCATCAATGTGAATATATACTTCAGATTACTTTTTGTGTTAATACATTGTAAACATATGCTAAAGAGTTAGTGGAGCCACATCATAAGATCATGTATCACTACATCCAAAAAAATTTTATTGAGTATTTATTCCTAGCAGGGTGTAATTTATGCGATTCATAATCTAGATACATTCTTTCCTGCATTAGAACACATCCCAACCCCATACATGAGAAATCTTAGGAGAGTACATATTTATAACCTAGCTTGGGAAGGATCATGGATGGAGTTGAATACAATATCACTTTCAACTACTCAAAATATCTCTTGCAGTGATCACTCCATCAAAATATCATTCCTTAAAGGTTAACTCTTTTTTAGGATATTTTCACAATACATCATAGTGGGGCTCACACCATGACTCCCCAAACCTGCCTCCAATAGATCAGGGGCTGGTGACTACACCGAGTAGGCATATTACTAACATGGGAGGCATTGCCTAAGTACCTATACACATGCACACATCTCATAGCCCACAATGCTGAAACATAAAAACCACTAGTGAACATATGCATGCATAACACAAAACTCAACCAACAGAGTAGAACAGAAAGTATAGTACTGAAAATAGACTTGGCCAAAATATAAACCATCCAAAACAAGAGTATGAAAACTAAAAAGTACAAACTGTAAACACATGCGGTACTGTGACTGCACCTCGAAGCCATTGGAACACCTCGGCCTGTAGGGAACTCAGAAGGCTTGGTCTTATCCTAGTCCACCCTATAATATGTCAAAATAATCTTCATATTTAAAAAACACGACCTGTGCGAGCAAAGCCCATGCAGGGGTGAGTATAACAATACTCAGTAGAGGACCCCAAAAACCACAAAGCAATGGACCAATGAAAGGCACAGTCAGCTCTACCCAGTATATGTCAACAAAAAATATAGTTGGAGAACAAAAATCTAGATATACTCACAACATTTTCCCACGGTCTAGAGCCATGTCGCACAACTGCATACCCCCACTAGGGATTCTGTTCAAAGATTCCTCAAATCACTCGTTCAAGAGAACTCATTCCATGAGTCTGATAGCTCTGTTGAAATTTGTCTCAGAAGCACTATCTGTCAGGAAAGGTCATGACAGATAGATACACTCATTATGGGAGAACACACTCCTCAGTGGGGAAAGTTCATGATACACATATGAGGATCACTTCTACATCCGTGAAAGATACTGCATCTCATCCAGATTCAACTACTAGGTAGAGGATCAGTGCCCTATGAAAATAGTCATGTTGATACCTAACTCTTACTAGGGTTAATAATGGATATAGGATCTGGATCTGACCCACTTAAATGGATACCTAACTCTATCTCGGAAAGTCCTATTGAAGGGATCATACTCTTGTAAAAGGAAACGATACCTAACCTTCAAGGGAATGATAAAAGAGGAACTAACCCAAAATAATCATGCCTAATTTATGGTGGACAAGAAGATCAAGACAAGTACTGAAAAGTACAGGGCGTGTAGAAAGGTAACACGCTGTGTCCTCTGACCTTGGGAACTTCCTGTGTACAACAGCCCAGGTCACAAGTCTCGACATGTAAAAAACAGTATACAATGTGTAGTACTGATCACATGATGTGCCTATGTAACTAGGGTTGAATTTGTGTACACGGACGTGTGCATGTACACGACTTTATCCCTTGTTCTCTATACCATGTAACTAGTACATGGGGTAACTCATATAGTCGACCTGGTCTAGATGTGTGGTGGATTACATGACTGTGTACTCTATTTCGTGTCCGTGTATCACCCGAGATACATGCTGAGATTCGGGGAAGGTCCAACACACCGTGTGACCGGGATCACATGGCGTGTGAGACCTGTCTGACCCCAAAAACCCTAGCCATTTTCTCTGATAGTAAATGACACGTTCTTCATAATTACACATTATGTATTTTAGAATTTTTCAGATTCACGAAACTGTTCCATCATGCCTTGGTGGTTCTACAATTTTCTATCTGGCCATCTGTTTGCCACAAAACTCAATGATTAAAGTCACCCCATTGTCCCAAAGTAGTCTCCATCAATTTCGGGCCTCCGATCTGCCCCAAAAATGCGTTTTTATCATCTGAATTAATAACTTTCAAAGTACGATAATTCTCAAACCCTGTCAATTCATATGCCATCATCGTTGTCGCACCTCTGCTAGGTCTCCCTAATGTCGGATCTCCCATTTTCAATCGTTGTGTCTCAAAACAGACATGTAACAATCCATTGACCATGACTCCAAGAATAATGTGAAGAATACACAAAAAATAAAGGGGAAATCCAAATGAAAAAAATGAGGAATGAACCTCCACCATCATTTGTCAAGGCGTTGATCTTCTCTCATTACTAGGATCAAACAGAGCATCATCAAAAAAATAATTTAACATTGATTAATTCGATGATATCAACCCAATGAAAATCGTCCTACAAAAACGTATGAATAAAAGGATCAACATGTCCATGGTTGATCTGCGTTCGTCATTAAATCCAAAAATGTGGATGAATAATATAAATAAAAAACCCCTACCTCGATCCGGTTGAATAATAATCATCGTATTGTGTCATTGGTGAGGTATGTCATATCAGAGATGCATCATCATTCATCATCAGGTTATCCTCTAGAGCTCCAAGAGCCTGTCCCTCAATTCGCAGGGTTATGCGGCTAATCCTACGAACCTGTTATAAGAAGGTATTTAAAGAGGAGGAAACTAGGTCACTATGTAAAAAGGAAACGAAATAAAATAAATTATTATTTTATTTTATTTCCATTAAAAATGTCCCAAAACCAACTCTAGCAGCTAACTCATACTGATAGACATCAGGCCACACCTAAGGTAAAGTCGCTACTCTAAACTCAACAATTCCCTTGGATTTCTAATCCGGGAACCCATTTTAATGATATTACACTTTTTCATGAAAACCTCTCACACATGCTGTTTAAAATATTAATTTACATCAAATATTTATTCTGGGATCTCTGGACCTCAAGAATCACACGCCGTCAAATGTTATGGTCTCGAAATAATTCTATATAATATTTAAAAATAATACACTAAAAATCTGAGACATTACATTCTCTCAAATATGGGGATTTGCATTCCGGAAAAGCCAAAACAAGGGCTACTCAACATGATGTGGAAACTGGGCATGGATCTGAGCCTCCCACTCCCATGTGCTCTCCTGAATATCCCCATGTTACCACCGAAGGTGCACCAACGGAATAATTTTCCCATGAAGGATCCTCTCCTACCGATCATCGATCTCCACAGGGTACTCAGCAATGGTCTCTCCATCTTCGATGTCCAGCTCGCCCCAGTTGATGACATGCGATGGGTCATGCACTTACCTCTATAGTTGTGACACGTGGAAGAAATCATGTATCTGGTGCAACAATGTCGGTAGATCTAGGCAGTATGCCACATCGCCAGCTTTGCACATTATCTAAAAGGCCTAATAAAACTCGGAGATAACTTGTCACATCAGCCAAACCTCTGATATCATCATCAAGGTGATACATGAAGAAATATGTGGTATGCCTCCTCAAACTACAGAGGTATTCATTGTCTGTCATCATAAGACTTATGCCGGCTCAGTGATGTCTTCATCTACTCCTAGATGATCGACACCTTCTCAATGGTAGCTTGCACCAACTATGCACTGATGAGTGCTAACTCTCCAAGGTCATTCCAGCAATGTAGTGACATGTAGGATCTCCGATACAAAGCCTAGAATGGTTCCAAACTAATGGTGGAGTGGTATCTAGTGTTGTTTACAAACTCCTCCAGTGGTAGGTGGTCCTCCCAAATGTGAACAAAGTCCATGACATAGGCCTGCAACATATCCTGTAGAACCCGAATGGTCTTATCCATATGACCATCGGTATGGGGATGGAATTTCATGCTCAAGCATAGCTGAGTCCCAAAATCCTCCTGCAATCCCTTCCATCATCAGGATGTGAAGAAACCATCTCGATCTAAGACTATTATAAAAGGGACACCATGAAGCTGAAATGTCTCCTACACGTTGAGGTGTCCCAAGCTTTCTACAAAACACTGCTCCCTGATAGCTAGGAAGTGGGTCGACAAGGGGAGTCAGTCAATTATCACCTAGATGGAATCATGCCATTTTGACATTCCTGGTAAGCCTGTCAAAAAGTCCATTGATATTTCATCCCACTTCCACTCTAGAACTTCTAGGGGTGAGCTAATTCCAATGGAACCTAGTGATCAGCCTTCACCTGCTGGCATGCAAGGCATCGAGAAATGAAATCGACTACTATCTTATTCATTCCAGACCACCATAACTGTCATCAGAGATCCTGGTATGTCTTTTCCACTCCAGGATTTACTTCCAAAGGGGAAGTATGAAACACCCTTAGGACCTCCTCTCGCAATGCCCCTGGTATAACAATATGTCCTCTGAAAATAAGTATGTGATCCACACCTTGTGAATATCCATCAAGATCATGTCCTCTGGGTAACTGAGAATGTAAATCCTCATAATAAACATTCCCAAGTTGTGCCTCCCTTACCCACTATTAGTGTATAGGGATGAAAACCATCAACTATAGGTAAATTGTAACCCCTCTTCCCCTGAGGGATAACTATAATGTGTCTTACCGTTCTATTTCCTTGCCCAACAGCTGTGAGCTCAACCATTGGCAAAGAGCATCTGCCACCTTGTTCCTTTTCCCAAGAGTATATATGATCTCCTAATCATGGACTTCGAGGAACTCTAGCCAATGCCTCTATCTCAGGTTTATATAAATTTGTGAGAACATGTACTTAAGGCTATTGTGGTTAGAGTATACGATGAACTACTCACCCATAAGGTAGTGTCTCCACATCTTCAATGTGAAGACTACCACTTCTAACTCGAGAACAAGGGTCACATAGTTATGCTCAAGTGTACTAAGCTAGACCAAACCATAAGTAATCACTGCCTAACTCTACATCAGGAAAAATCTATGTCCGGTCCCCGATGTATCACAGAAAACTACGTACTCGACACCCTACACAGGAAATATCATGATCAGGGTGCTCGTCAAACTCTACCTCAACTGCTCAAATTCCTATTTCCACTTCCCCATCCACATTAAGGGTTGAAACTTCTTGGTCAAGGCTGTCATTGGTGCTGATATTCAGGAGAAATCAGGGATGAATCTCTTGTAATATCCTACTAGCCCAAGCAAGCTCCGCACCTCTGTCACACTCTGAGGTGGCTCCCATGCCCAAACTGCCTCAACTTTCACTGTGTCCATAGCTACACCATCAGCTAAGATGACATGTCCTAGAAATTGGACCTCCTGAATCCATAATTGGAACTCCAAGAGTTTCCAATAAAGCCAGTTCTCCGGAATTACATCTAGAACCATCTGTATGTGTCTCATGTGGTCCAAATCTAACAGCAAGTACACATGGATGTCGTCGATGAAGACGACTACAAACTGGTCTATGTATGGCTAGATGATTCATGTATTCAGTCCCACAAACACTAAATGGGAGTTTTTAAGCTGAAAGGAATCACCAAGTACTCATAATGACCGTATCGGCATTTGAAAGTTGTCTTCGGTATATCCTCATCCCATACTCGTAGCTGGTGATGAACTGACCAAACGTCAACCTTCGAGAACCATTGTTCCCCTCTCAACCGATCAATGAGGTCGTCGATTCTCGATAGTGGATACTTATTCTTCAATGTCACCTGGTTCAGGCTCAGGTAATCCACACACAATCTCAAACTTCTTTCCGCCTTCTTGGAAAACAAAACTGGGGTCACTCACGGTGAAACGATGGGTCTCAGAAAACCCTTACTATGCAAGTCCTCTAACTACATCCTCATCTTGAGATGCTCTTCAGGAGAAATCTGATATGATGATGAGGAAATTGGTGCCTTCTTGGGGTGTAGGTCGATATAGAAGTCGATCTCCCAGTGGGGAGATAATCCTAGAACATCTTCATGGATGACTTCCTCATACTCCACCACCACTACTAGAAACTGGAAGCTCACAACTTTTACTACTCCGAGGGTAAGGCTAGCCATCTCACGAGTGATCTACTGCCCCCTACTATGAATGAGCCCATTCTGTGCTGCCTGGGTCTCCTTTTATTGGACAAAAGAAAACCGTGTCCCATCACTGCGGACACACCACACCCTTCTCCTAAAACGATCAATCTGGGCATGGACCGAAGAAAACCAGTCCATACCAAGAATGACGTCGTAAGGACTCGAAGCTACCAACAAGAGGTTCCAACCAAAACATTCCACTCCAAGGGTAAGATCACACAATCTACAAAGGTGTGTGATCTTCAAGTCTCATTCTGTAGATGTCTCCAAGCATAAGGATCAAGTCAAAAGCTCTAATAGAATCTCAAGGTCTCACACAAGACATGTTGGTATGAAGGAATGACTGGCACCTATGTCTATATGTACGACATCTAAGGTAGAGAAGACATAGAGCGTACCTTAGATCATTATTGGAGCCTCTTGGTTGTATGCCTCAATGGCATGAAGCTATCCCCACCCCTGTCAGCCAACTCCACGAGCCTATTGTAGACCTCCTGGGGGTGGTGGTGGAAATAAATCGAAGTGTCTGACTCCACCTATAGCTATCCCTACTCCTCTTCCATGTCTGCCACATGGCAGGTCTATCGGCTCCATTATCTACCTCTACCTTAGTAATCTATCTACCACATCCTTGTCACCAATTCGATGGGTCAGACAATATCTTGTTAGATGTCCCCTACCATCACATGAGTAGCACTACTTCTACCTATGCTGACTGGATCAAGTATGATAGAAATAGACTATCGATCCCCTATCCTAGGACCTCCTATGATGTATCCCATGTCTTGATCCATGTTACTGACATTTCCTACATGCCGCTGAGGTCTCCCCATATATCTACCTGCTGCTGAGTGTCATCTACTGCCTATTTTTTCCAAGAATCTCTTGATCACCAAGGCCCACTCAAGCACTCCAACATATATCTAAATGCATAAAAGCATGACACTAGCTCATATATCTCATCATAGGCATATATCAATGAATAGAGCTCCAATGTACATATCTCTAACCAAATCTATCGAGTACCTAGTGAGTTTTGTGAACCTCGATGAATAATCAGGTACCATCAAACTGACATGCTGGTGCTGAATAAGCTCCTGGATGCACACTACACTCAGCATAACCAGAGAGAACTCCACCCTTAAGATTCACTCAATCTCTGTCCATGAAAGAGTCTCCTCATCTTGAGTCTGTGAGGCCAGACTCCACCATTGACCCACCAAATACTGAAGAATGCTCACTCCTAGGATCACCATTTTGTCCGATGGTGTCCTCATATGAAATAAAACTCCAGTCGCCACCTCAAGCTAGTCATCAGCCACCTAAGGGTCAGGCTCAAGTTGGAACCTGAAGGGTCCCTATCTCTAGAAAAGATGGAGCACACTCAGCCTGTGCTCCTCATTGGTTTGTACTACAGGTACCAAAGACTGCTCCACTGGTGGTGGTAAAGAATGTGCACCGCCTGGTGGAAACGCCTAGGGAACTGGTCCCCGTATAGAAGCCTCTTCACTAACACTACTGGAAAACTAACCTTTACTAATGGTTTGGAACCGTTGGTAGAGGCCTCCCAACCGTTGGTATAGCCTATACCAACGGTTTGGAGAACTGTAGCCAAGTAAGCCGTTGGCATTGGTCTATACCAACAGTTTTCCAAAAACCGTTGGTATAGCCTATACCAACGGTTTGGAGAACCGTAGCCAAGTAAGCCGTTGGCATAGGTCTATACCAACAGTTTTCCAAAAACCGTTGGTATAAACCTATACCAACGGTTTTGGAAACTTTTGGTATAGGTAATATGAAATCTATACCAACGGTAATGGAACCGTTGGTATATAAATTCCAAAAATAAAACATTCACTGGGATTTAATCCCAGGACCCCTCGTTTGTCATTGAAATACTCAACCACTAACCTAACATGACATTTTTTATCATAATTACATAAATATATATATGTATTCTCATAAATATTTTAAATTTTGATTTATATAATGTTCTGTGTACAAAGGTCTGATAAAAAATGGAAGTACCTATACCAACGGTTTTAACAACCATTGGTATAGGTATTGTTTGTGATTTTGTTTCTGGAAAGTATGTGGAATTTTTGGCCCACTTTTCCCAACGGTTTGGCCAAACCGTTGGGAGAAGTGTCATTTTTAGGGACCTTTCCCAACGGTTTGGCCAAACCATTGGGATAAGTGGCCAATTTGGGGGCCTTTCCCAGCAGTTTGGCCAAACCGTAGGGAAAGGGGACCTATACCAACGGTTTTTTCAAACCGTTGGTATAGAAGCGTTGGGAAAGATCTAATTTCCAGTAGTGTAAGGGGTCATCCACATGATTGCACTGCTAAATCCTAGAAAGTATGCATTACAGGGGCATCTTGTAAGGAGACATGATGTACCATGGTCAATGAGTACATATGTATTGCTGACACAAAGACATGGAAAACACAACCCATTACTATGTGATGAATTTACCAATCTATTATTTCACTGCAACCAGTTTTTTCCTTTATTAAGTCGAAAAGAAGGTTATCTGAGTCCTGGGGTATGGATATGTCGGCCGCCTGCACCAACACTGGAGTCTCTGTCTAAAAATCCTAGCTCGAAACACTAAACAATGTTGCCCCAAACTAATGTCACATACTCTTGGTCTTAAGGTAGAACCGACCACCTCTAATACCATGCTTTCACGACCCGTCCCAGGGGTTCCCATACCATGACTCCCCTGGCCCGCCTCTAATAGGCTAGGGGATAGTGACTAGAACCAAGTTGGAATATTAATAACATGGGAGGAATTTCCTATGTACCTACACACACACACACACACATCTCCAAGCCCACAATGGTGAAACGTAAGAACCACTAGGGACAAATTGCATGCATACCCCTAAACCCAACCAACAGAGTCTGACAGAATGTAAAGTACATAAAATAGACTGGGCGAGAATACAAACCCACCAAAACAAGAGTTTGAAAACAATAAAGTCCAACCTGTATACACAAGAGGTACTGGGACTGTTACTCAAAGCCGTAGGAACACCTCATCCTATAGGGAACTGATAAGGCTCAGTCCTATCCTAGTACATCATGGACTCTGTCAAAAGGATGTTCATCTGCAGAAGACATGACACGTGTGAGAAAATTCCTTTCAGGGGTGAGTATAACAATACTCATTAGAGGACCCCGAAAACCACAAAGAAATGCACAAGATAAATTCCCAATCAGCTCTACACTATATATGTCTACTGAACATATAGTAGGAGAACAAAAATATAGATATACTTAATACCTATACCCACAGTCTGGAGCCAAGTAGCACAACCGCAAATCCCCTCTAGGGATTTAGTTCAAAGATTCAATGAAACAATCGCCTGAGAGAACTCAATCAATAAGTCTAATATCTTAGATAACATTTTTCTGAGAGGTATTGTCTTTCCAAAAAGGCCATGAGAGATAGATACACTCATTAAATGAGAACACACTCATGAGTGGGTAAATATCATGATACACACATGAGGATCAGTACTAGGACCTAGGAGGATATCGTGACTCGTCCATATTCTTCTTTTAAGTATAGGATCAATGCCCTGTGGAAAAGTCACATTCATACCTCACAATACCTAGGTTCTAGAATTGATAGTGGATCTCACTCAGGGCCTCTTGGAGGGATACCAGACTCTATCTTGGAAAGTCCTGGTGAAGGGATGATACTCTTATAGAAGGAAATGATACCTGACCATCAAGGGAATGAGAAAAGAGGCACTGACCTAAACAAAACATTCCCAAGATACAGTATACAAGATGATCAATCCATGTACTGAAAAGTAAATAGTGTGTAGAAAGGTCACACGCCTTGTCCTCTGACCCTGGGTAAATCTCATGTACAATGACTCAGGTCTCAAGGCTCATCCTATAAAAAAATATCACATGACATGTAGTATTAATCATAGTCCATTTCTGAGTAACTGGGGTCGGCTTCGTGTACGCGGTTGTGTGCATATACATGGATTTTTCCCATGTTCACTATCCTGTTTAACCGGTACAGGTGGTATCCTGTGTAGTCAGCCTAGTCTGTTCCTGTGGAGTACACAGCTGTGTACACCATACTGTGTTTATGTATCGCCCTAGATACACACCGATCTTCAGGGAAGGTCTAACAGGTCGTGTGACCGGGGTCGCACGCTGTGTGAGACCTGTGTGACCCTCAAAACCCTAGCCATCGTCATCGACACTACCTGACGTGTTCTTTCTAATTACACATTGTGTATTCTGGAATTTTCTGGAATCACAAACATGTTCCTCCATGCCTCGGTGTTTCTATGGTCTTTGATCCTATCATCTGTTTGCCCCGAAACTCGATGATTAAGGTGACCCTGATGTCCCAAAATAGTCTCCATTGGTTTTGGGCCTCTGATCGGCCCCGAAAACATGTTTTGATCATCCGTGTGAAGAACATTCGAAGAATGATAATTCTTGAACCATGTCGATTCATCTGTCGTCATCGCCGTCACACCTCCACTTGGTCGCCCCGATGTCAGATCTTGAATTTGGGATTGTTGTGTGGAAAAATTGATGTGCAACGATCTGTTGTCCATATCCCCATGAAGAACACGAAGAACACATGAAAAAGAAAGGGGAAATAAATCCAAAAGAAAAAATTGAGGAATGAACCTCTGTTATCGTTCGTCACAGCGTTGATCACTCCCTTTAGTAGGATCAAACGGAGTAGGATCAAAACTATAATTGTACATGGATTAATTCCCCGATATCCACAATATCAAAACCGACCCTCAAAAACATAAAAATCAGTGGATCAACATGTTTGTGGTTGATCTGTGTTAATCGTTAAATCTAAAAATAAGGAATAATAATTTAAATAACAAAACCCTACCTCGATCCGGTTAAAGAATGATCATCGCATTGCATCATTGGTGAGAATCATCATATCCGAGATTTGTTGTCATTCGTCATCGAGTTCCCCTCCAGAGCTCTAAGAGCCTCTCCCTCAATTCACAGGGTTATGCACCTAACCCTGCGAAATCATCATAAGAATGTATTTAAAGTGTAAAAAACTATGTCACTATGCAAAAAGGAAACGAAATGAAAAAAATTATTATTTTATTTTATTCCCATTAAAATCATCCTGAAACCAAATCTTACAGTTGACCCACACCGATCTAAATTAGTCCTTTCTTAATGTAATTTTGTTTCTATGAATGCAATGGTGCCTTCAAATTTCTAAACCGGGAACCCATTTAAATGATATTCCACTTTTTTAGGAAAACAACACATGCGCACCAATTAAAATTTTAATTTATTTCATAATTTTATTTTAGGCCCTCCGGGCCTCAGAATCATACTTCATCAAAAGGTCTGGTCTCAAAATAATTATATATAATATTTAAAAATAATACCCAGAAAATTATAGAAATTATAGATTAGATATCACAGAGAATTACTAAAAAAAGTGCTTATAACAACCATATAATTCCAAGAAATTAAGAATCTAATACATTTTTATAGAAATCTTTCAGGACAACACCACCTGAATCACTTCATGATACATTGGAAAAAAATTCATACAAATCACATGGCCCAAAAAATCACCTCCTTAATCTAGAGATAACTTTTGGATTGAATCCTATATATATGATTCACTTTAATGATTTTGAGTTTAATATTCATATTTACAGTATCACCCTCCCTAATCACCAATAAACAAGGATAAAATCTATAAAAACAACCATAATGGAATCCAAAAATAGATTAAATATTCGATTCCTTAAATCCATAAACACAACATGAGTCTAAGTAAGTCCAAATAAAATTACAATATATGAATGTCCATACCAACTCTTGAACACTGTCTTAAAAATATCATTCTCTCATACCATAATCTAATTTTAGAACAATTTTTGAAATCCACCAGGACATATTAAACTAATCAAAATGTTTATCAATAAAATGTAGTGGATATTTTTTTAACCTTCACCTAATTGTTTTTTAGTAATTAAGTCAAATTTTGAGGCTCCCATGTACCTTCTTACAAAGACAATTAATGATGAACTATATGAAATAAATGGATGATTAATTCCCTTAGCCTCAAAAACATCAATGTAAATATAAAATTTTCTCAATTCAACATGTTCCATACGGTATAGAGGTTAGGAGATAGGCCTCATACTTGGAAGAAGGTCTATAAAAAATAGGAATTCTCTCCACGTAATTAAACCATATAAATCATTTTGAAAAAATAGGATACTCACTTACCGCCATAGGAAGAGGGATACTAAGATTGAAGTAAAATACATTAAAAAATCTCAAACAATTTTCATGATACTATCTCAACACATTGAAAAATGATATACACTGTCCAATAACTATCCTCCCACTCATATTACAAGGCATGAGTGACTCCATATGAAGAATGAAACTAAACCAAATGATGGTTACAATTGTTCTAGGATCTATAGATAATCATATAATCTATGAAAATTACGAGATCAAATATTTCAAGATCCAAAACTATAAAATCATAAATAGTTTCTTGGTCAATGATCATCAGAAAACACATAGCACATCTAAATCACTACTCCAACTTATTTTCCAAAGTTGTGGAAATAGACATCATGAAAAGAAAAAGATATGAACTAAAACCCAGTAAATCATTTAGAATTGATTTATTAAAATATTTTTCACGATTATAAAATAAGTCTATAACTTTTATATATGAAATAGAAAACACACATATCACGGTATTCAGTCGTTCCTCTAGATAATATGGTTCTCACTCTGCTGCATAGATGCATATTCCCTCATTATTCCATTTCCTCTTAACCTAAGCATCTCCCTTGAAAGGAGAATAATATCCCACCCCGTTTAAAGTATTATATATATACTATGGGCCCTTGGTGAAGGTGGGTCTAGCCTTAATTAATTATGATTATAACTCATAGAAAAAATGAAGGCAAATGTATTTACAACATTTATGAAAAACCTTGTGTGCTACCCTAAAATAAGTTATGAGGTGTCCCTTTACCCCTAATTTGAAATAGGCCACCTAAACCTACCAAGATATATTTTGTTCACCCCTACCACTACCTTAGTACTGGTTACCATACTTCCTCCTCTAGATAAAAAACCCACTCTACCTACCTCTAATTATCATTGATGCTCTAAATAGTCATATATTCCTATCAATATATATCAAATCAAAAAATACATTTTCTACAACTTCACTAATGGTGGACATGAACAAAAAATCATGATATACTAAGTATCAGGTCTCAACCCCATTTTGAACCTTATTTCTTTATGGTAGTAATAATAAATAAGCTATGGATGTAGGTTTACCAACTCAGAAAAATATGTATTATAATATATGATAGAATTTTCTCCCTAATACATGGAAATAAACTCCCATGCCTTCACTAATCTCAAAATCTCATTATAGAAATGTTAATTAAATTGGTAATAACGGTTGTCTATGTGAGATCTTCTTGAAAAATATCTTTCCTAATGAATTACAAAGACTTCATTTCTATCCCTTCAGGGATATAATTGGAAAAAACCCATTGAGAAATCTAGAGTTTTTTTAGGATGTGTAAAATCCTCTTAATCCTATTTATCCATTCTTCTAATTATATTGGTCGCTTGTTTTCAAAAAAATATTGGTGGATGTAGATTAGTGGATTCCAAAGAATGGTTAACCATTTTTTATGGTTCAACACTGGATACCTACCTCGAGGAAAAGATCATTTGAAGTATAGTTTCAAACAAAACTGAGTTAACCTAGGGATTCACCTATTGGTCTATCTTTTTAGTTTCCTCTTGATAATTAAATGATAACGTTATTTAAAAAAAACCAATAGAATATATAATCTATTTGAATATAATTTGTCACTTTTATAATAAACAAAATATATATAATGAAATATTGGAAGGGTAAAATCATAAACAAGAACAATTTACAATCCTGAACATCCCATTTCAACTCATGGTTTTTCAAGAAAGTGAGCTGGGTAGACACACTCCCACACAACATCATCAGTTTTGATGGTCCTACCAACAATATATCATCAACTCTCAGACACATTAGTGTGACACACAAGGATGAGTTAATCATTTAATAATAGCCTAAATATTTCATACTATTTTTTAATAGAAAAATTGATTCAACCCATAATTCCACATGAAATTTCTTTCCAAAAGGCTCGATGTATGTTCTCAATTTCCATGGGATGGAAACAATTATTTGGGTATCATACACAGAAAAATGTGAATGATTTCACCCATCAAAATACATATGATATGATAGAAACAAGACAAATCCATCAATATTCCCATAAAACCATATAGGTCAAGAAATCACAATAAATTAGTGTTCCAAAGAGCTGATGGGGAATGAGATCATGATAGGATATTGATAATATATTATAAAAAGACAAAATAAAAAATTGAATAAATCAAAACGACCCACCCATATTTATCATGGATCACAAATGAATCAAGGGGAGAGTCCTATAGAGAATAAAAAAGGTGTGATTCGATATAATAAAGTATTTGGGGAAGTTTAGAGTAAAAAATGACCCTGGACATCTATGGGATTTTCAATTTTTAATAATGTCATATTGGGCTGGATGGTTAGGCCAAACAATTTGACAAATCATGTGATAACCAAATAGTTTCCACAATCAACTTAAAACCAAAGTACACATGTAAGGAACAGACCTTAAACAATACATAATCTTGATTTTTTTGAATAATTCACATTTAGGATCTTTTCAGGTTTAGAGTTTTAGAGAATTAGGTCATAACATATACATAACAACTTGAATATTATATGTAGACACTTCTACTCAGTATCAATTTTTTCCATAAAATAGAAACTCTAAAAATTACTTTTGTTTAGTTCCTTATTTTAGACGTCATGAATAATGCTTGATCTCATCCTTGACCCTATTAATTTTTATGTCCTATGAAAACATTTCAGAAACACTTGGGATGAGCATAAAATGCTTAGTAAGGGATACACAAATAAATAAATCTGTATGTTTTCAAAACAACAAGTAAAACATGAGTACTTTACCATAAGTAATACTTTTCACCTTTCTAAAGTAGTAAGTATTATTCACTGAGTAAAAGGTAATTGCTTACCCTCTTTATAACCAAATGATTACCATTAAACCCATAGAAATATCACATAACATATAAAGGTAACTTCGGACATAAACATACTTAAATAGAATAACCATACGGTCGACTTCCACTCATATCACTGAACGGAATAGTTGTACGGATGACTTCCATAACCAATACATTGGAGGTAATAATGTAACCACATTTTCTAGTTTATCACAGAACCACCCATCATTTTTTATCACGTTACAACCTATCAAGTGTCCATGCACCATTATAAAATCAAAACTCTTAAAATATTGCAAATACAAACATTTCACTAATAACATTTCATTTGTAATCACGATAAATAATTTCAAGATATTAATGAAAATCAATCCAATTAATAAACTATTTTCAATAAAAAAACACCAAAAAATAGAATAAAGGGTTTATTTTTCATTTTAAAAACATTAAGTCTTATAAGGGAATCCAACTAACGATTACGGTGGAATATAGGTCATTGTCACCGCAAATGTTAAAATCATTCAATTTGTCCTTTAGTAAAACACTTCGTAGAAAAAATATTTCTTTTGAATGAAAGAAAAATTCAAAAGGGTTTATACACCATATAATATAAAGTCATGTATAAATCAAAATATGCCTCTATGAAAGGAGGTTGAGACCAAGTCCCTTACCTCGTGTCCGAACTGATTTGTTCATTCTTTAATCTTTGGAATAATAAACTAAAGTTAACTTCTACTTTCTATATAACATTTTTCAAATTTATTATTCCTTTTATATCACTTATTATCACGTTATAGACATTATGTAATCATTTAAGTTAATAATCGTAATTTTTTCAATATTTGGTAATGGAGTCAAAAATAAATTTCTTATATTTACAAGTTGTCCATGTGGTCAAAAGACTATTATATCCAATATTATATTCATTATTTAGATATCATATATATCCATTATATATATAATAGTACATAAAATTTGGAGATAATAAACTAAATTCACCATTCATGGAGATGGTAAGCCGTACGTACACATGAACGCTACATTCATATCTATTTCATATTAAATGGAATGAAAACTTAATGAAACAAAAGTATATTATAATTATTTTATAATATCATATATATTTTAATTAACTCCACCCTTTATACATCTCACGTATGACATCAATGAGTCATATCACTTTGATGGGGTGGTAGTCTGCACGTCCTCAAATGAAATTATCTCATTTACCCATTATGGAAAACATAATGATATGCTATAAATGAAAAAAACCAAATCATAGAAACACTATTAATATATATTATATTTAATATAAATACAGTTCCATTATATAGGTAGTTTCATATATTTTAACATTCATCATTTCGTGAGGTAGTAGTTCACCGTCCACAGAAATAGTGTGTTCATATCCATTAGATGATAGTGTGTATACGTGTAGCTCGAATAAATATCCTAAATACAACCTATAATATTAAAGGGACTGTATTAGTTATAAAATAATGGAATAATAAGATTTAATGAGTTGGAGAAGTAAAATAAAAGAATAGAACTTTAGAGAAGATGTTACCTTAAAATCGGGAAACTCCCTTTGGTATGAACCAAAATGCATTCTTGAAGTTCCTTATGCCTAGAGTAAGGCTTCTAAAAAATAGAGGGATTAGGGAGCTTAATTGGGTAGAGTTTTTATGATACATGGTGTTTTAGAAGTTTGAGTAATGTGATGGAGTTGAGGGCTCTTTATATGGGGGAGGAGGGGCACTTTTGGAATGTTTGGAAATATTATTTTATTATAAACTAAATTTCAGTTTCAAAAGGCCTAAAACATATTAAATCCAAATTTAATATGTCTATTATTTTAAATCATCCCAACCAATAGTTTTTAGACATTTTTTGGTTTCAAATTTAACCTTATAATTTATTTTTAACCCTTTGCTAACTAATTTTACTTTTACCATGTCCTCTTATATATTCATACTAGATGGTTAATTTATTTACTATAAAATGTAAATTAACCAAAAATGGATCATTATTTTATATTTTAACATCATATATGTCATTTTCCCAAATATTAGTATTTTAGGACTGTGTTATCATTTAATAAAATATTGATTCATTTGAAAACTCTTTTATGTAAATTTTATTACTATTCATATCACGCCATTTTAAAAAATCCAAAAGAACTTTTTTATTTCCAGAAAACTTCATTAATTAAAATATATCAATTCATAATCATCTATAAATTCGTGTATGGCATAAATAGTTTCAAAATAAATTTATTTTGACATTTATAATATCATTTATTTAAAACATTCATTAATGAGGTAATCATTACATCACAATTGTGTCATAAATACATTTTTTTTATCTGCTGTCAAGAAATTATAAATAAAATACCATTATGTAAGAAATCATGCTCTATTTATAATGACTAATTATAGTAAAATATATCAATTATATAACCCCATATTAAATTTTTTTTATAAAAAAATACACGTTAGTGATATTTTTTTACTTTAAATAAAAAGTTATTAATGTAATTATCTTACCCATGTGGCTTCCAAAGGCCAAAAGTTCTACCCAAGGATTGTATTGGTTGACCATGTCATATCCAATATGGTTAAGACAAGTGTTAATGTAATTTTAATAAATTATATTATTATTTTTACATTGAATTACCTTATTTACCTTTAACTGTGGTATATAAAAATCAAAAGTTACCATTCACCAAAAAATTATTTTCATACCATTGAACCACATTTTACGTACTTATGACAACCATGTATATTTTATTTTTGAAATTAAATACACATATGTGGTAAATTTTCATTTCAATGAAAAATTTGGGTTTTTAACGACTACTTAGTGTTTCCACTATTCAGAAAAAATTGAAGGTTTTTAGAAAAATTCCAAAAACTTAGCATAAGATACATTTGATATTCTGAATTCAAAAATGATTTGTATTTTACCAATTTAAAAAAATATATGTTTTATTAATTAATATAAAATTAATTCCCATATTGAAAACAAAAAGCATGTTTTTAAGAAATAATTACTATCAAAAGATTGATAGTTGTTTTTGACCAATTTCAAAGTGAAATTAATTTAAATGAATAAAATAGGATTGAATGGTAAAAATGTAATCTAATTACACTTTAAAATGAATTAAAATGATAATATAAATATTTAAAAATTTATATTACAAAGATGTTTTGAATGGAAATACAATATTTTCACTATTCATTAAAAAATGAAATTTTTCAGAAAAATACAAAAAATTTACCAAAAGTAAATTTTGATGTACCGATTCTAAAGAAGAAATTTATTTTGTCAAATAAAACATATAAATGTTAAAAAATATATTTATATAGGGTTAACCATCAAAATGGGATAAATTGTCCTTTTAAAGAATATTATAATATTTAGGCTAAAAATAAGATTTATTCACATTTTAATCCTCTAACTTCTTTGATAAATGAAAAAACATTTAATAAACTTGTATTATTATATTATAGTTAGTTCTATTCATTCCCTCCATTAGAATGACTACGAGTTAACTATAATTTAAAATAAAATTATTATATCCTTATTTTTCAGTATAACACGACGTTGTGTGCAACATAGGATTTCAAAGAAATATGTTGTTGTGTATCGGGTATACCATCAAACATAGAATCTAATTTAAAGTAAAATTAATATTTAATTAAAAAATATTAATAAATATGAAAACATCTTTCTCTTTATTTACGTGGGATGTTACATCCTTCCCCCTTTTGGAAATTTCAACCTCATAATTTTAAAATTAGGCTCAGAATCTTTATTAAAATCCCCACATTTGAAAAAGAGTCAACAAAACTATCACTATAAAAGAAATTAAATGTACAAAAATGTCACTCGAGATAACCCATACTAGGTTTCCATGTAGGAAAACATGCATATGGAAGAAAAAATGACTATTAAGTTCTGATGGAGAGTGCTAGAAAGCATGATGAGAAGACAGTTAACCACCAAAAAATAAACAAATTATGATTGTTTAAATGATCCTTGATTAACCAGTAAGAAATGTAAACAGATAATGTTTTTTAGGTTTCCTTTCATAATTTTAGAGAATCTATTTATGATGTTGACTAAGAGCATAACAAAATATACTTGCTTTTCATGTAGAGCTTCATCTTTTGATAAGTTTCAACCAAAAACTAATCTTTTCTCCAAACGATGAGTATTCAAGATGACATAGTCAAACCTGAAGCAGTAGATTAAACATTATAGAATAACATAATCCACAAAAGATTATATGTATATTTCCTCTATCTTTAGACATCAACCAAAACCAAAATGCTTAGTATAATATTAGATAATCCCCCAAAAGGATAATCATTTATAAAAAAAATAATACACTTACTCTCCAAAATTCATTAAAAAGTACTAAAATTTCAATAAACACCATTCAATACAAAATTTCATTAAAATTATTCAAAATAATACAAACTATGATTGAAACCCAAATCTCAGAAGGATTTAATTACATGGTCTTCCATAGTAAATCATAACATTTATATCCAAAAAAATAGAATACTATTAATGTCTAATTCTAAAGTCTAATTAACCTAATCACATATTCTCTACAGTAGGTTAATTATTTCTAGAAATAATCCAAATCACCATATGTCCACAATAAAAAAAAATATATTCTTCAAAAATAAAATTTCAACCATTACATGACAAAAGAGATCCCATAGTATTCTATTTTCCATAAGCATATAGTGTTCCAAAAAGAGATAACGTCTTCCAAAATTACTTTTATCACTTAATCAAAAAATCAATTTCATATACTAAGGATATCCATTTGATAAAAAATAAGATCCCACATCAACTTATTCTTGATAAATAAAATCATTTAACAAAAAATAGTAAGTCATACTTTCCAGATTTTTATAAAACTCAAAAATAAACCTAACATGTTTTTGCCTCAATGGTTTTCTTATACCTCTTATTTTCATCCCAACTCATTATGACTTCAACATCATAATTTGTGAAGTCATATATATATTTTCATTTTTTATTTCACCACTATATGATAAAATAAAATTATCCCCAATAGAAATAACATCATTCCATGATCATGGTGTCCACATGGTTTCATTGTCATCTTGTTCACGTAGGTAGATGGTCCATGTATTTCCAAAAAGATTTATAAATCCTTAAAAATAAATTTCTTCCTTTATCCAAATACACCTTCTACAACATGGTTCATAAGTGTGTTCATAGATAAATAATTTTGAAAAATAATCATGTATGATTTATAATTTCAAAACATGTGATAAAACATTATTTTTATAAAATAGTCAGACTGATGTTGATTTGAAACATTAAATTAGTGGTCCTTTTAAAATACCATAATTATGTTTTGAGAGTCTATTTTTAAAAAGCAAAAATAAATATGTTGTGCAAGGTTCAGAATCTTCATCACCTTTTTGAAAATCATAATATTTTTAAAAATCTTGTGATAAGGTAAAATACTTGAAAATTTATTGATAATATTTAACTTTTTTGAAAATATGAGAATATTGAGAAAATGGGATTTTATTAAATACAACCCATGGTCAACGATGGCATTGAGGTATATTCGAGGTTTTTGATATCTCAAAAAACTATTATCAAGTTAGTTTTATGTTATAAAATGTTTTAGAATCGTTTAGACGTGGCATTGCAATAATTATTTCAATCAAGTCATCCAGAAGATATAGGAATTTCGTTTGAGATCCTTCTCCTTCCATTTGTAATAGAAATTCCTTAATATGAAAAAGTTTCAAAAATAAGGATTTAACTTAAAGAGTAGACATAGAGACTAACCATGTGTCTAACAAAAACATACAATCCCTAAAGTTGTCTAAACATACCTTTGATACCAATTGTATGAACCTGACCTTATTCATTACATAATCCAGAATTAAGTGAAAAACATAGATTTAGGATCTTTTCGAGTTTGGAGTTTTAGAGAATTAGGTCATAACATATACATAAGAACATGAATATTATATGTACACACTTCTTCTCAGTATCCTTTTTTCCATTAAAAAACTCTAAAAATAGAGTCATGTCTAGTCCCATATTTTAGACACCATGACTTTATCTTGATCTTATCCTTGACCCTATTCATATTTATGTCCTGTGAGAAACATTTCAAAAAAACTTCGGATGGGCATAAAAAGCTCAATAAGGGATACACAATGATGGAGAACTGTTTGTTTTTCAAAACAACAAGTAAAACATGAATATTTTATCACATGTAATACATTTCCCCATTATAATATAGAAAATACTCTTCACTGAATAAAAGGTCATTGGTTACCGTTTTTGTAAAAAAATGATTACCATCAAACCCAGATAAAGAACACATAACATATAAAGGTAACATGGGATATAGACATACTTTGATGGAATAACCATATTGTCAACATCCACTCATTTTACTAAATGAAATAGCCATATGGAAGAATTACATACCCAACACATTAGAATTTATAATGTAACCACCCAACCTAGTTTATCATGGCACCACCCATCATTTGGTTTATCAGGTAACCACCATTCAAATGTCCAAGTAACATTATAAAATCATAGCACATTAGATTTTGAAAATATAAACATTTCACTAATAACAATTCATTTTCATTCACAAGAACAAATTTCAAGATATAAAAAATCCATTCATTTAAAAACCATTTTCAATACCAAAATACCAAAAAAAACAGAATACATGGTTTCTTTTTCATTTTATAAACAACAAGGCTTGTAGATGATTCCAACTGAAGATTACGGCGGCATAGATGTCATTATTTTCAAAAATGTAAAAAAATTCCTTTTTTCATATATTGAAATTCTTCATATAAAAAAGAATTCTTTTGAATAAAATTAAACGTCAAAGGGGTTTATACACCATATAAAATAATGTCGTATATAAATCAAAATATGCCTCAATGAATTGGGATTGAGAAGAAGACCCTTACCTCATGTGTGACGTGATTCATTCATTCTTTAATCTTATGAATAATAAAATAAATTTAATTTCTACTTTCTTAGAAAATAAAATTTATTATTCCTTTTATATCACATATTAGAACTTATAAACATTACGTAATCATTTACATTATTAACAGTCGTTCTTTCGATATTTGTTACCTGAGTAAAAAATGAACATCTTATATTTATGTGTTGTCGATATAGTCAAAATTTTATTATCTCTGGAATGATATTCATGATTTAGATGTCATATATATCAGATATATCTAGAATATATATATATATATATGTATTTATAACAGTACAAACTATTTGAAGATAGGAAATGAAATGCACAACACATGGAGATGGTAATTCGTACGTACGCATGAAGGCTAATTTCATATATATTTTGTATTTAATGGAATGAAAACATAATAACACATAATTATATTATAATTATAGTATAATATAGTACATAATTTAATTAACTTTATCCTATAGACATCCCACATATGGCATAAACAAGTCATATAACATTGAGGGGGCGGTAGTCCGCACTTCCTCAAATGAAATTATCGCATTTACCCAATATGGTAACAATAATGGTATGAAATAAATAATAATTATAGAAGCATATAAACAATATAATTATATTATATATCACATATAAATATAGTTCCATCATAATGTCAACCAAGAGAGGTGGTTGGAGATATTTGAACAATCATCGTTTTGTGAGGTAGTAGTTCATTGTCCACAGAAACAATATGTTCGTATCCAATAGATGGAGGGGTGTGTAAGTGTATATTTAATCATTATCATAAAAACAACCTAGAATATATATTTTACTGTATTTTTTATAAAATAAAGGAATAAAAATATGTTATTGGGTTGAAGAAGTAAAATAAAAGAAGAGAACTTTAGGGAAGACGTTGCATTAAAATCGGGTACCTCTATTTGGTTTGAACCAAAAGGATTTATTAAAGTTCCTTATGCATAAGGTAAGGATTATATAAATAACAACGGGATGTAGGGAGCTTAATTGGGAATATTTTTGATGAGTCAAGGTGATTAGTGGTGTGAGTAATGGGATAGAGATGAATGATGTTTATAATGGGAATCAGGGGCTCTTTAGGAATGTTTGGAAATATCATTTTATTATAAACTAAATTTTGGATTCAAAATGCCCTAAACTTATTAAATTCAAATATAAGATGACTATTATTCTAGATCCTCTCAACCAATAGGTTTTAGAAATGTTTTGGTATCAAATTTAACCTTATAATTTAGCTTTAACCATTTGTTAACTAATTTTACTCTCACCATGTCCTCTTATATATTCTTCATACATGGTTAATTTATTTACAATAAAATTTAAACCAACCAAATATGGATCATTAATGAAAATTTTAACAACATACATGTCATTTGGACTAATCATAGATTTTTAGTACTATTTTATCATTTAATAAAATATTGATTGATTTAAAAACTCTTTTATGTCAATTTTAATACTATTCAAATCACGACTTTTTAAAAACCCAAACCAACTTTATTATTTTGAATAAAATTCATTAATTAAAATATATAAAGTTATAATAATATCTAAAATTCATCTATGACATAAATTTTTCCAAAATAAATTAATTATAACTTTTATAATCTCATTTATTTAAAACATTCATTAATGAGGAAATCATTACATCACCATTGTGTCATAAATACATTTATTAATCTGATGTATAAAAATTATAAATAAAATAACATGATTTAGGAAATCTTTGCAGATTTATAATTACTATTTATAGTCATATATATTAATTATATAACCCCACATTAAAATTTTTTTATCAAAAAAATACATGTTTACGATATTTTTATTTTAACTTTAAATAAAAAGTTATTATTGTAATTATCTTACCCAAGTGGCTTAAAAGGCCAAAAGATCTACCCAAGGATATTATGGGTCGTTCATGCCTCATAAAATAAGGTTAAGACATATGTTAAGGTAATTTTATACTATTATAAAATTATTTTTACTTTGAATTACCCTATTTAGCTTTAAACGCGGTAAATAAAAGTTAGCTGTTACTATTCACCAAATTTTTTTTTTCTTCCCATTGAACCACATTTTACTTACTTATGAAAAATATGTATGTTGGATTTTAGAAATTCAATTCATAGAAATGATAAAATATCATTTAAATGAAAAAGAAGGATTTTTAACTACTACTTAGTGTTTTCAGTATTCATAAAAAATTGAAGGTTTTCAGAATAATACAAAAAATTCAGCCTAAGCTATATTTGATAATCCAAAATAAAAAATGATGTCTATTTCACAAAATTCAAAACATATAATTTCCTTTAATTTTTCTATAATTATTTCTCGTTGTCAAAACAAAAAGCATGTTTCTAAAAAAAAATAACATGCAATAGATTGACACGTGTTTTTGTCCAATTTCAAAGTGAAATTACTTCCCATGACCAACATTGGATTAAATGGAAAAACTATAATATAAATATAATATAAAACCAATTAAAATGATAATATAAACATATAAATAAATTATATAAAAAGGCAGTTGTGAATTAAAATACATTATTTTTCACTATTCGTCAAAAAATGAATTTTATCAGAAAAATACCACAAATTTACCTAAAGTAAATTTTGATGTCCTGATTCTAAAGAAGATTTTTATTTTGTACAATATAACATCTAAAAGTTACAAAAACTAGACTTAAAGAGGGTTCTCCATCAAAAGGCGGTAAATCGACCTTTTAAAGAATATTAGAATATATATCCTTAAAATATGATTCATTCGCATTTTAAGCCTCATATTTAATGGGATAAATGAGAAAACTTTTAATAAACATGTATAATTATATTTTATTTAGTTATGTTCATTCCTACCAATACAAGGGCTAGGATATAACTACCATTTAAAAAATTATATTATATTATTATTTGTTAGTATAAATTAACATTGATTTCTACGTAAGATTTCAAAGAAACTTGTTTTTTCATATCGGGTACACCATTGAACATTTCATCCCCTTTAAAGTAAAATTATAATTTCATTCACAAATAATAATAAATATGAAACTGGCTTAATTTTTATTTACCTGGGATGTTACAACACAGTTTTCTCAAAACATTTATATTGTTAGAAGTACTATTCTCAAGACATATAGAAGCCTTTAGATATACATGAAATGTTTTACTGGTGACTCACATGTTTAGAAAAAACATATAAACTTATATTTGAACTCACATAGCCATATCCAATGATTACCACGTTACTACTTCTAACCATACAGGTAAACAATGTTATTGAATATTTTTCCCCAAAACTACAAATTTTCAACCGCAATCTTTTAGAATCCTATAGAACTCAAATGAGATAATCCAAGCTCAAAATTAAACATAAAGATGACCATATATTCATCACACCTTGGATCAAAAATTTTGTGTCTTCGGAAACTAGGTATATTTACATCACTAAATCTAAATAAGAATTTAATATAATCTATAAAAACCCAACACACAAACAACTATCTTACACCTATACATTCTATTTTAACTCATAGGGAAATGGGGAAAATAAGATAACGTTTATCTCAATTTCTATGTAAGGGATAAATCACAATCATTGAGTCTTAAAAAACATTGACATTATTAATAAAGAGTGGTGAAGTATTACATGTAAGTCATGAAGCATAACATTATAGCATAAATAATGATGAACACATATCATAACATGGTAGCATTGAAATAAAAAAAATGATATCATATTTCATGGAATCATAAGAATATTGAAAAACATAAAAATGATATATTCATAAGCATATTTCCAAGTATCATCCTTGTGTTATCAAAAAAAATTTATATTTTTTTCAATATGGTACCATAAAACAATACTAATATATGATCTTGTGTTATTAAAAAAATTTCATATCTAAAGATTAATTATTTACCCATTTCATTAGAGAATTATCAGGGAATGTTGTTCATAGAAATAAATACATGTGTTCTATATAGATAAAAACATAGATAAATCCATCATTAATAATGATAAAGCCATTGGAAATTTAATGTGTATTTGACAAAATTATGTGATCTTCTAGGTAAATTACCATCAATCAAGATAATGAAATATACATTACTTTCTCTATATAGCTAAATGATATAAAATATAGTAAAAAATCTCCCTTGTCAACCACCAATGTAAAAAATCACCAATCATCAGAATCATATGAGGGTATCCATAAGGGAAATTCATTAGACGGATAATGATCTTTATCTATTCATAAGGTAAGACAAAGGTAGTAATAAATCATAGATATTTCATTTCCACCATAACATATGTATATAAGAACATAGGACATAGAGAAGAAATGTACCACCCATGGGTATAATAGTTGTCAATAGAGAGAATAATAATCAATTACAACATGAGTATAAAATAATCCACATTAATTGATTAATATGAATATTTAGGTGAATATCCAACAATAATTTTTATAATATAGGATATTCACAATGTTAGGGGTAGTATCCCAATTGAGGAAATGCATCGGGTTTTAGTGGAGTTCACTTTCATGTTATATTTATATAAATTGAAAGTGAATCTCAATCAATATATTCTAATCCTTCATCATGTTTTGTATATATTATGTGAATTATATACATTATATCACTCATGAGTGTAAAACTAGGGGTATACTTAGAACCCTTTATTTTTTTCACTCTGTAAAAATATAGTTAATACCCAATCCACCCTTTTCACATCAATTATGCCTGGGTACATATTTGTTATATCCTGTATCATCTTTTGGTATCTAGATATGGATGTTACCACTGGGAAAAACTCATGAACTATTCATTACCAAATTTTGGATAGTTTTAAGGTTATGGTAATGTTTTAGCATTATAATTACTTATAAAAGTTTTATAATGATGGGTAATAGTGACATCTCATTGATATGTTAGTATGAAAATTATAAGAAGGATGGATAATAATATTTTCCTTTTGAAAGGAAAAAAATTTTAAAAGAGAAATTAAGATAAAGTGGAAAAAGGTGTGATGAACCCATATTTTGACAAATAATCAAATTATATAAAGCAATTGTTGGATCAAAATATGATTGTATATGGAACAATAAAATGGGGGGGGGGGGGTGAAATATAGGTTTTAAAAACTTTTATTATCAACCCTAAAAGAAACATAATTTAAAAGGATTTAAACTAATCCAATTAAAGATTACCTCTAAATTTGATAAAACTATGAATTGGTGTGGGCCTGGTACAGATGATCAATATAATAATAATTCAGTTAGATATGTAATGTATTAAAATCATATTTATTATTATTAAGTATACAACCAGTTCTGTTTAAAGAAAAATTTTATCTGAGATGTATACGATGATTAGTATAAGATGATAAATGATCATAATTACAATAGTTATGATAATCAGAGTATTACAAAAATAGATGATTCTACCAAATAGTTTATAGAATCATGAGAACCAATAAAATGTGAAGTGTATTTATTGTAATTGAAACAATTATAATGATATTAAATATGAATAAAAAGAAAAACTAAAAGATTAATAATTCTAATACAACTACAACAGAAATGTAAAGAACAAGATTATTTTAACCCAAAAGAAGGGAATATTTTAACCGAGGATATAGGTCCCTTGATTAATACTTTTAATCAAGTATTTATTACCCACACCAGGATAATACCTCAATTCAAATATCAATGTTATTTTTCGGCATATCCCTAGCAACCCTCGATTAAGTAGGTAATTAGAACCTGTATCTTCCAAGCCTCAGAATCCCTTGATCTATAAAATATCTGCCCTATTTTCTCTAAATATCCCAGGAATGCCTCCATAGTAATCACAATTGATCAGTATCACATAATGAAAATAGAAATTTCTCTAAGATACAAGTTCATAGAACATGATATTAATGACATGAAATCTTCAGTGCTTTCACAGAAGGTAGTTATTTTGATAGAGCTCTTCCAAAGTATCTCTAAATCGTCAAAAGTGTTATGAGCTAGGTAGAAGTACCTAGTATTTATTGACTTCATCCCAATTGACATATTAATACTCCAACAATAATATTTTTTTAGAAACTTCATAGGGACATGGACACAATGTAGTTCACTTGTCATATAACAATAGAATACATGACATTGTTTTAATTGAAATACATAATAGATATCATGAAATTGTTTTAATTTAAACACATAATATATTGAATGAGATTTTTATGATATAATAGGTTTCCATTTATAAGAATTATTCTTTACTAGAAACGATATGGTAAAAACTGATGGTTTTTAAAAAGAAAAGAATGGGTTTTTGTGGTTGTAATCATTAAATATGGATATGACTGATATGTAGTTATTAGTTTCAATATAATATAGTTGTTATTGTATAAAACATTTGTGGTTATGATTGAAAAAAATACATGTAGTTAAAATGGAAAACAATACACGAGAGTATGATTTGAAACAATCCATATAGTTATGATTTAAAAAATTACAATATAAATCATATTTGATTTGAATGACCATGGAATGCATTTGAAAAAAAATTGATTTCTAGAAAAAAATAATAGAGAAGTCAAAATATATTGACTCAATAATCTACCCCTTTTTGGAAATCATGAAAATAAATGATAAAGATAATAAAAATACATATCTACCCCTTGAGTTTTATAACTCTTTTGAGAATAATTGTTAATATGAGTAATTCCTCCTTAGGATAAAATTACCCCTAAGTATTCTACTCTCTTCTATGTAAGATTTTACTCCCCATTTCCTAACGATACTACCCTTTCTTATAGTATTCTTGCATGGTTGAAAACATTCTCCCGAATATAAAATATTGTCCCCAATTGTGATTTTAGAAAAGGAAAAAAATAGATAATCCTATAAAGGTTTAGAGAAAAAAACTTACAAAACAATAATATTAAAACATAGCATGCATTTGATTTGAGAAAAATATATAAAAATACTTTCAAAAAATTCAATTCATCTCCTTTTCCTTCTCTGGGAGATTGAAAATAACTTAATTCATCTTTTTTAATTATTTTTTCCCTCCAACAACATTTCAAGAGATTCCATCCAATCCCAAAATATTTTTTCATGATCTAAAACATATTGTCTTAATTATAAATTTTGTTTTCTAAATATCGATTATTCTCTTCATGTTCTTTGAACTTTTCTTTTTGTGGATAAAAATCCATTGTTTGGATTCTGAATAAATTCTCTAGAATTTGAACTCGTATTCATCAAAAAAATTTCGTTCTGTAAATATGATATTTTAATCTTGATATTCTCATACTCTTTAGATTGAATTTCATTTGATGTACTGGGACTTTTAAATTCCTTTACATTCTCATTTATTTCACTAACCAACCATCTGTAAGCCGTATAAAGACCATTTAAATGATGCATTATTTACTCAATATATTCCTCATGAAGGTTTACATTTTCATCAATGATATACGACCACATGAAAAATTTATTACAGGAATTTCTATGTTCGAGATCGAATTCATAAAACATATTAAAATTATCATTGAGTTTCATAAATATGTCCATAAAAATCCTTATAGAATCCATTCTTTCATTATGAAAATTTGAAATAATTTTTACCTTTTCATAATTTTTGGGAAAACAAGGAATGATCTTTTATAGTCTATTTAATGATTTCTTGATGTATTACACTCCTTTGATTATAATTTATCTTTTATAATCAGTATCTTCATTGAAATCTGCGAGATCAACATAATGGGTTCTTATATCCACATTCAAAATAATTTCTTCTTTTTTTATTGGATTCTACATCTTTTTCTTATTCATCTGGGATTTGAAATAATCTCATGGGAATTGCCATCTGAGAAGCCTCTTTTTAAGACAAACAAATCTAGAGATAGAAATTTTAATGATTCTTGAATCTGAGTATTGTGCAGGGATTTTCTTTTGTTAACATGTGTTCTTGATAACAACTTCCACATCATTTAATTTTTCTCCTCCTCCTCATATTTTTCTTGTTCTTATTATTCTTCTTCTTATTTTTATTTTTCTTCTTATTCTCGTTATTGATTGACAGTTTGAGGATTTGAACTTTTTCTAGATATTTTTTTTCATTTTCCTTAAATATATAGAAGAGAATACCTTTTTTTAATACAATATTGGAATTATGTTTCTCACCAATTTTCAAATGTCTTTCGACATAAATAGATTGAATATTTTTCTTCTTCATCCACATTTCCATCTATACAACTTTGAGAGTTTCATGGGTAAGAATATTTTCAAATAGGGTCTCATCAGGTTCAATCCCAATTTGGGGTGCACCCTCTTTCCATTTTCCCTTTCTCTTTCTCTATTTTTCTGAAACCATACTAGGTAAATTTTTTTGGTTTTTGGATTTTTTGGTTGGATCAGACTTGGCTATCATCTTTTTAGAAACAACAAACCTCAATTGTTTTGTAACATTCGTACTCCCTCAAGTTATTTCTTGTTTCTTTTCAGCTTCAGGATCTTTTTAAAATGTCTTCTATTCTAAAATGAAACCGAAGTTCAGCCTCCTGATCGTATATGCAATAATACACATAACATTGAAACTTTTCATATTTTACTTAATTCTCACATTTCGCTACTACAAACATTTAGAAACATATTTTCATACGATTATAGGTAAACATAATCAACTGATATTTGATTCTTCTAGACATCGATTCCTTGATAGTCAAAAAGATGAAACCCATGAGATTGAATTTACTCATATTCACTGAGTAGTTGAGGACATAAACATTAGAAATTTATTGGGTTTCCATATCACATTTTCTCGGCACTAAAAATCCCTGCATCTAGAGGGATATTAATTAGTTATAATCTGAAAGATGATCCTCATTTATTTTATGCTTGATAATATATAAACGAAAATCATTTTCCTATTGTTTATTAAAAGTCTCTTCCAATTTGGGAAACCTATGGGATGGACATAAAGAAACTTCTTTACATTAAACTCCGAGAAAATTTATGTCTTTATTTACCGAAGCAGTTTATTTATTCTCATATGATTAAAAACATTAAGATTATCATCTATTTCCATAGTATTATATAATTCAAGCACTACCTCAGGGAAAAAATGCTCTTTCTTAGATCTGAGTCCTTCAATACAGTGAGACTGCCAGACTTAGAAGTCTATAATTCTTTTCAACGAATATTGAAAAGTAAAATTATATTCATCAAAGGTTAACCTTTCATATTGAAAGGTCATATATGAGAAGTCCTTTGAAGTATGTTATTTTGGATAAGAGGCTTTTTATTCCGACATGATAGTAGTCAATTTATATGAGTAAAAAAATCAAATACCTCCTCCAGTTACAAAAACTAATGGTATTAAATATTTGAAGGGTAGAAGACAATCAGTGCACTTTGGTGAGAATTTGTTGTCAAACATAGTAAGGGGTCCCTGTAAAAAGGTGATGGAAATCTACGCATTGAGATTCTACAGCTCAGATTAGATAAGAAATATAAAATAGTTGAAAATGATTTCAAACTCTTGAGGTTTAAAAAAAATATTGTATTCAAGATGAATCTGAAAATGTTTTAACATAAAGTGATTTATTTGAAATACCAAAAATTCTGAAATGTAATTGAATGTGTATGGTTTCTAAATTTAACATGTAAGAGTATCATTATAAATTTATTGGTTTTAATAAATTTTTAATATTAAATAGATATTGAAAATAGTGAAATATAATTCAAATACGATATATTTTTTAAATATATTTTTTATACAATGATATTTTCATTATAACTAAATAAATATTCAATTGTAATATCGATTAAAATTTAATACCGATTAAATTTTAAAATTGATAAAATTACAATACTGATAAAATTATAAAACTGATAAAATTTTATATTCGATAATATTTTAAAACTGATAAAATTGTCAAAATGTAAAAATTATAAAACCGATAAATTTTAATGAAAGAAAATTAAAATACAAGATCCCAATTAATAAAACCATAAAATATTAAATAATCCCCCTTTGAAAAAGGAGTATCTTAATGTGAAGATATGGTTTAAACATGATGTATATATCAATAATTACATTTCTATGATTATTAATAGATTCTATCTAATGTATTCAAATTTATGAGAAGGTAATTATTTTGTGAAAATAACATCAAATTGTTATTTTATTCAAATGAATTATAAAATGATATATCATTAAGTGTGTGATCCCTAAGAAGGTGATTCCTAATAACTATATGATTTTAGGGAGATTGATGTGCAAGATTTTTACTAAGGGGTATTGAAATAGTGTTATCACATATTATTTTTGTTTTAGTAAAACTCATAGAATAATCTATTAGTGTGTGTTGCATCCATAATAATTGAGCACAACAACTTCCAACTACTACATATTAAGATTTAGTAGTGTAAAGTGCTATGGAGTATTATTTCATCCATGACCATGAATGTAAAGAATCTTCTAAAAAATGAAATGTTCCATATGTATTGTTTATATCCATTCTACAACCACCAATGTTAGCATCCGAAAAATGTTTTAGTTCAAAAATAATTTTCAATATAATAGAATAGTCCAAAATCTATTGTACCCTTTAAATAGGGAAAAAATATTTAATTACTTTTAAATGAAATTATTTATGGATTTTATTGTATCTTTAACATAAGAATATAAGAATTCATAAGTCTAAAAAAACATTTTTTAGGAATAGTAAACTTCTTATCATACCTCTAAACAACATTTGATCAACTGGTCTCCTAGTTTTATGATGATAAAGTGTATTTGATATATCGATAAGATTAATAATAGTATCAGTGTTTTCGAATCCATAATTTTTCAAAAAATCATAAATATACTTATGTTGAGATATATTGGTTCCTTCGGGTTTTTGCGAAATTTGAAAACCATGAAAAAATGTAAACTCACCCATCATACACATTTTGAACTCAAATTTCATATCTTTTTCAATTTAATATATTAAATATTGTTGATTTGATCTGAATATAATCTCATAAACATATATTTGAACAATAAAACATTTTTTCCTTTCTTTATAAAAACAGTTGGATCCACAGTTCCCTTAAAAATATTTTTTCAACAAAAATCATGTGAACCTATTATACCAGGATTTAGGGGCTTGTTTAAGGACATATAATGATTTCTTAAGTTTGAATGAATATTTAGTATTTTCTTTATCATCAAAACGAAGGGTTTTTATACAAAAAATTCCTATTATACATATCTGTTAAGTAAATCACATCTCACATCCATTTAAAAAAGTAATAAAATAAAAGAATGTTGTAATGACAAGTAGAATAAGAATAGATTCTAGTCTAGATACCAGATCATATGTTTCTTCATTGTATATTACCACTTGTTGATTATAACCTTTACCAACAAGTCGTGACTTATATTGAATTATTATACCATTTTCATTAAAAAAAATTTTGGAACACCCATTTTACTCTAATTAGAGTGGTTTATTGAGGTCTTCCAACCAATGTACAAACTTTATTCTTTTCTAATTCATTTAGTTCATCTTGCATAGATTTTATTCAATATTTATCATCAAAATCTTCATCAGTACATTTAGGTTCTAATTTGGAAATAAATACATGATTGTATACTTTATTTATTATGGAACATCTAGTCCTTATAGGTTGATTTACAACACCAATGATATTATCATTAGGATGATTCCTTAGAAATAACTAATTTGGGTTTTGTAAAACCTCCTCATCAATATTAGGTATATAATCATTTGGATTGAATAATTTAGAAAAATTTTCTTGAGTATTATCCCGAATAAAAGAATATTTTATTAATAGTTTTTAATTAGTTTTTGAAATCACATCCAAAGATGTTGTTTGGTGTTATTAAAAAGGATTTGTTTCATCAAATTAAATGTGTACTATTTCATCAATAGTACACTAAAATTTATTACTAATTCTATATTGTTAGTGGTAGTGGAATAGGCAAAAAATATTCCTTCATAGTATTTGGGTGAAAATTTGTGTAACTTATATTTTGGATTCAAAATGAACACTTTGAATCCATATACACTAAAGTACAAAACTATAAGTTTTTTTTCTTCCCAAAATTAATATGGTGTTTTATTAAGAAATGGACATATAAAAACTCGGTTTTTTATATAACAAGCAGTACTCACAACATCATCCAAAAAAATTAGCAATTTAGTATTTGCACAACATAGTTCATGTTATTTTTAGTAGAATTCGATTTCTTCTTTTGATGCCATCATTTTTCTAAGGAGTTCTAGGAGCTGAGAAGTTAAGGGTAATGCACTTCTTCTGACAAAAAGTTTCAAAATGGGAATTTTCAAATTCTCCACCATGATCACTATGAATTGTTTTTAATGGATTTTTTTTCTTCATATTTTTAACATTGGATATAGTAGTTTTAAAATAAGAGAAGGCATCATATTTATTATCTAGAAAATAAACCCTTGTAAATCTAGTGTAATCATCAAATAAAATAAATACATAGTATTTTTCTCCATTACATCCAGTTTTTTTAGAATGAAAATGTCCATATGCACTATCTATAAGGCATTATATATTGAGACTTCAATTATAGATTTAATGATAGACTTATGTTTTTTCCCATATTTACAAGGGTTGCAAACTTTTTATGAATCAAATATAAGATCTGGTGGATTCTTAACAAGTCCATTAATCTATAATTTCATATGTTCCTATGGTTATAGTGTCATAACCTTCTATTCCATAACCCAGATTGGTCTTCCATTACATGCACATAGGTTATGTCTTGTCTATTACGGTCTTGCATGTTTATAGTGTTATCATTTTCATACCTATTTTTAGAAATAATAAATTCATCTTTGAAACCTTGAACGAATCATTTATCATTCCAAAAATTCTCAAGGTAACATTTGTCAAATAATTGAATTTTTCTTATGAGGTTGTGTTTAAGACCCATCACCAATAAAAAATATCATATTAAGGATATTACTAGAGGAAAAATATTAATTACTCCAACTATCCTCCACTGACCAATATCCCCTAACGTAACTCTTCCAACATTTATTTCAATGATCTTTTTAATGAAATATTTGTTTCCATTCATATGATGAAAACATATAATATCTCTATAACAAAACTATTTTCTTTGCACTCCATTTGTTTTCCAAAAAAAATCAATGACATTTCTTGAATCCAAAAATTCTTTGATCCAAAAATGATAGAAAGTAAAATCATCAAAATCCTCATTTTAATAGAAATTTGGGATTTATAAAATCCTAAGGATTCAATTTTTTTTGAAGAAAAACTTTTCTCCAAATTTCCACCAATTGGACAATTATTTCAAAAATGGTCACTTGGAGGTACAAAATACTTGTGACTGAAAAATGGGTTTGAGTGTGTAAAACCCATTCCATATCCATTCTCTAGAGGAGGATGTTATGAGTTCATTTTTATCAAAATCATCATTTCTAGAAGTAATGATTTACAAATGTTTCTTGAAGGAAAATATTTCAGATTTATGTTTAATGAATAAATTCTTATCAAATATTCATTTGTCTTAATATTGGATTTAGTCTCTAAAAAAATTTCATAGAATTTCTTTTTGAGATCATTATAAATTTTATCTTTCTTAAAATTTACTTACATAAGGTTTTTAGAAATAATTCAAAATAAATAATATTTTTTTCAACATCTTAAAAAAGATATGATACATCTTTTGTAAGAACATGTATTCTAGAATTTTATTTTTCAACATTCTTTTTGATCATACTATTTTCCATTTCATGTAACATAGAAAATCCAAATACTTCATCAAAATAAGGAAAAGTATCATTATCACTATCTGAATATGATTCTTCGTCCAAGGATTCAGAATAATATTCATTAGGATAATTAATATTTAAAGACATATTGTTTAAAGATTAATAATTTTTTACCTTATCTATAATAGAAATATTGTCTTTTGAAATATTGGCATAAAGGCTAATATTATTTTGTCTAGAATATTCAATATACGAAGAGTCATCAGATGACTCTCCACCACTATCACTCCATGAATCATTTTTCTTGAGAACTTTATTTCCCTTGGCTATTCAATAATTATTTTGACGTATATTTGAATGTTTATCCCAAATGTATTTCCTGTTAATATTAAGACAATTTATTTTGATTTTCTATATTCTTTTACATTCAGAAAAAGTCTATTAGAATCATTATTATAATTTATATGATTTTTTATATTTTTATATCTGTACTAAAAATCCTTCGTTCCAACAAATCTTGTTCATATTTTGAGCAATATTAGCTCATTAATTTTATGATTTCTCATCATCACATGAGTTTGATTAAAAAAATTCATCTTGTTTGATTACTTTAATATTTTATAAGGATTATATTCCTTCAGTTTATTTGTATTTGATTTAAAAAAACAACACTTCTATTATTCTTCTTTTCATTTTATGCATCTCACTCCAATATTTTGTCATGTTACAAGAGAGTTCCAAGTAACTCATCAAGAGTTATATTTGTAAAATTTCATGACTCATCAATTTTAGTTCTCTATGATTCAAATTCCTTAGAAATGATGTGAATAATATTATCTATAAGAATCTAATTATCTATCCCTTTCTCTCCCATTGATTGAATTCTATTTACTATATTCATGAATCATTGTTGAAAATTAACTATTAGATCGCTATACAGGAAACCAAAAACATGATAATCTGCTCTAAGAATGTATCTTCTAGTTTCAATAACATTAGAAGTACAGAAAATGTTTAACTTTTAGTTTCTTCTATATGATTTTAGCTACATCATAAGATGATATTTATTTATATATTTTCTTGGTCACAGAATAAAGAAAAGTATTTTGTACCTTAACTTTTAGTTGATATTCTTTGTTTCATTGATTATTAAGGGTTGTGACTTCCTTATCATGAATCTTGTAATACAAAGTAAGCATAACAATGTTTTCAACATCAATGTTTATAAAAAAGCCCTTCATTCTATCTCTCTAAAACACAAAATCACTAGCATAAAAAATATTTGGTCATGTTAGATTTAGATTATCAATAGATTCAATATTTATTCCTACCATCTTTTAAGAAACAAAATTTTCCACTCCACATGTTGGTGTAATATGTATTTATAAACAATGAATTTATTAAAAAAATTAATCTAACTTATAAGAGAAAATAAGCAATATAAACATAGTGGAATCCTATACTAATACAAATATGTATGTTAGTATTTTAATGACCTTCTCTCATAACAATTTTTGGATTAAAATATGTATGTAGATTTTAAAATACAATAGGGGTGAATTGTAGGTTTTAAAAACATTCATTATCAAACCTAAAAGAAACATTGGTTAAAAGTGTTTAAAATAATACAATTGACAATACCTATAATTTTGATAAAACTATAAATCGGCATGGGAAATGGTACAGATGAAAAAGATATTTTTAATTGGGTCACTTATGATTAATATCATAATCAAATTGGTTATGATAATTATAACATATGTTATATTTAAATAATAATAATATCCTAGATGACTAAAATGATTATAGTAAGTTAATAAATGATTATAATTACAATGGTTATGATAATTTGATTATTACAACAAATTATGATTCTACCATACAATATATTGAATAATAAGCTATAATAAATTGAGAAATGAATGTATTATAATTAAAAAAATTAAATGTTATGAAATATGAATAGAAAAAAAGTAGATGATTTATCTTTTTATGAAAATAATAGAAGAATTATAAAGAATACAATTATTTTAACCAAAATAGAAGGGTATATTTTAACCTATGATAAGGGTCACTTGATATATAACTTCAAGAATGTTTTTCATACCCACACAAGGGTAATAACTCGATTTTAATATCACCTTTAATATATTTTCTTATCCTCAAAATCCATTGATTATGCTGGTAATCAACACCTCAATCTTCATATCCTTTGAATCCCTTGATCTGCAATATATTGGCGCCATTCTGTCTGTATATCCCTGGGAGCCCTCAATTATAATCATCAATTGATCAAAGTAGCACAAAGAAAATCCAAACACCCTAAAGATATAGGTTCTTGGAACAAGATATTCGTGACATTTATTCTTCATAGCATTCAAACAAGGAAGTTCATTTTATAGAGCCCTCATAGAGTATCTCTAGATTGTAAAAAGTGTTATGATATCTTTAAAATGACCTGGTATTTATATCCTTCATCCAATTTGTCATATTCATGCTCTAATGGTCATATTTTTCTTCATGATTCGGAGGGAATTGGACACTTGGCTCATAAATGGTCATATTAAAAGAGAATACAAAACATCATTTTAATGGAAATATGTAACAGATTGTATTATATCATTTTAATTAAAATACATAATAGATTGAAAGGAATTGTTTTCATATAAAACATTTCATTTTGTATTAATTATTCTTTATTACAAACGATAAGGTTTATACTATTTATTTTCATAAATAAAAAAACAGGTAGTTTTGATTATAAACATGAAATGCAGTTAGGATTTATATGTAGTTTCAAATTTTAACATAATATAGTTACTATGGTAATAAAATATATAGTTTCGATTGAAAACAATACATTCAATTAATATTAAAAAAATACATGTAGTTACGATTGAAAACAATACATATGGTGAGGATTGAAAACAATACATTATAATTAAAATTTTATTTGAATAACCATGGAATATATTTAGAAAGGGATTGTGATTTCCAAAAATTAAGGGATAATTTAAAACACAACATTTTACTTAACATATATAATGAGATTGAATAATTAAAATGTAATTTGTAAAATATTAAATAGAAGATAATAAATTGGTATTAAATTCTTGATATTATATGAAATAATAATTTAAAAATAAGAAAAATTAAAATCAATGATATTGAAAATGAAAGAAGAGTATTAGAGTCCAGTACCTCTCTTGGGCTTCATAGCTTAGGGAGGAACCTTAAAATAAACAAAAATAATTATGATTTAATAGATGAAAATTAATGAGACTCTTTGATATATCTATAATGGGTGATCATTGATTTTGTTTGGGGTAATGAGTAGATGTTTTATGTATTAATACTTGAAGATGGAGGTGTTTAGGTGTTAAAATAATGACTATTTTTTATTATGTAAAAACACGTTTAGGTGACATTAATTTCATTGAAATCGACTGATAAGTAATTTTAAAACGGTTGGATAAGTTCATGAAACCCCTTTCCCACCTATTTAATTGTGTGATTTTTATGTTATTTTTTTCCATTACCATTAAATTTTATCCATTTACATTATTTTACCTCAATCATGTAAACCCACTTTTTACCTTGATAAAATATTTTTTGTCTAAAAATGAAATTGACCTTGAAATTTTTGTGTGAACTTATTATTGTAATTTTGAAATCCATTTTACTTTCTTCATTTTCCAAATTGGATGGAAATTAATAATAACATAATATGTGTATAATATATCAAAAAAAATTTTAGGAAATATGTTACTTCAGTTTCAAAACATTAATAATATGTTTATAAATGTATTATAATTTTTTAAATGAATTATATTAATCTATAAAGAAATTTATGGAAAATAAAAATTATTCATAAATTTGATGTTATGATCATATTATGACTGGTTTATATATGTTATAGTTTTTATAAAAAAAGTATTTCAACTATGATTCCTAAAAATCAACTTTTTCATAACAAGCCCAAAAATTATCCCTATCCAAAATTCAATTTGTTGATTTGAAAAATGGAAATCATTGTATAAAAATTATCTTCTAAATACGATAAATAAAAATTTTATCGAAAATATTTATTTATTGAAAAATACTAGAATGATGAAATTGTCTATTTTTCAATCGTCATGTTAATATTATAATGGTGATATTAATTCCATAAATCAAATAAATACCTTCAATTATTTTCTATAACTTCACATAGGGTTCAATATTCAATATTTTTTATTTTTGACTTTATGAATTATTCTTTTTCCATTTTACAATGTTGGTCTTGAACATAATAAACTTATGATATCAGAGTGATTCAAATGTTCTAATACAATTTATTTAATTTTTTTGTTATCAAGATATTTTAATACTGTTTATTTTATTGTCGGTGATAGATTTTTAAAATGTAAAGTTCTCAATTAATTAAATAAGGTATTGATGAATTTTTATTATTAAATATCTTACGTAAACATTTAAAATAAAATTTTTTATTAAAAAAATATTTACACAAAATCAAATAAATAAACATCTTAAAATTAAATAAACAATAATGTAAATTGGTCATGAATAATAACATATAATTTATATTTAAAAAAAATATTTTCTAATAAATTTAACAAACAAATAATATGACAGTACCTTCAAAGGTAATATATTATAAATATATGATAATTAATCATGCATCATACTTATTTAACTATTCAATTATAACAACTTAACTTCCAAGATGAAACTAAAATAAAATTAACAACAAAATGAATATATTTATAAAATAAAACGATATATTTAAAAATAATCGTGAGGGATATAATTTAGATAAAAACTGATATATCCCCTTTAAATAGTGATATATGTTATAATACTCTTCAACATCATCAGAAAAACAACTCTTTTAGAAGTATTGGTCAAAATAAAATGTATTAAAAACTAATGAAACCCTTTCATCGTCCAATGGAATAATGACCTCCCACATTAGATTACACATTCAATTTTTTCATTTCATTATTCTTCCTATTTTAATGAATAACAAAAGATATAACATTTAGATAAAAAAATTGATATATCTTCTAATAATTTATAATTCATAATGTATTCTAAAAGTGTAACTAAAAACTATTTAGTTATAACAAAATAGAACCCCATCAGTTCTATAACATAAAAGGTGATACAAATTTTTTATATTAACATTCCTAAAAAATTAAGTAAATGTCAAAAATTGTTCCCTAGGTGAACTGAATACATATGGGGATGATCTTTCATATAAACAATAAAAAATTTATAAATATACTTTTTTGATGATAATTTTATAGAATAACCAACATAAATTTTCACTTTTATTTTTAGGAATTTTAGAGACCTATAAGAGGAGATCAACATAGTTGTAGAACATGTTTCAATAAAGGAGTAATCCCTGGTGAAAAATGTTTTATGTGCTATTATTTGACCAAAAAAGACTATGAAAAAATTAATGAAAATATAAAAATTTATGAAAGTTGTTATTGTTTTAGAAGTAATTTGTTAAAGTAAATTAAGAGAAAAATGAATCAATGAAGTAACATATGAAAAGATCTATTTAGATGAAGAATTTAAAAATGTAAATGATGAGAAAAACATTCCTAATAATGTTTTTTAAAAATATTTCATTCATTGAATAAAAATAAAATAGCTTTCATTGAGGAAAATAATTATGAATTAGTTATTATTTATGAATAAATAAATATTCTTTGAAATTAATATAAAGAGAATAATAAAATTCGTGGAGAGAATGAAATATATGTTCAAAAGAATATAAAATATTTTTAAGATAAAATTATGTCTGTAAAAGATGGAAATAATATTCTGAACATGATATATATTGAGGTTGAAGTGAAATTTAAAACTTTGGATATTATTAAGTATCTTCAATAATATATAAGAAAATAGATACATAATGATTTATAATGAGAGAATTAAAATTATAACCCCTTAATGCATTGGTAATCAAGGATATAATTTATCAGGAGATATATCTATTGTAGGCATAAGGAGAAGGGAGGTACAATATATTCTTGACTATTTTTTTTCTTAAATACATTGTTATAAATTATTCATGTTGTAAAGAAATGTCTCAAAAAATTAAAATGAGAAAAGATATTGCGATCTCACTCCTACATCCAAGGTAAATATTTAAATCATAGATGAGTTAGTTCCCCAAATTATACTAAAATCAATATATTTTTACACAAAAATATCTTGTTATCAATGATGTACAATATGAATTTATAGGCCTAAAATCAATGTTCATTGGACATTGTTTAGTATATGAAGTGTTTAGGAATATGGATAATAATTATTGTCATAATATGTTATTTAATCAATTAAAAAATAATCCTATCTCAAGGGGGACTATTAAGATCAATATAAGTAGATTAAATGGTATGAATCTATTAATCTAAAAAAAATTAAGGTGTGTAAAATTATTATGTAAATATCAATATGTGTGGTCATCATGATAAAGAATAATGGTTAAAATCTACCATGAATGGGGAAAATTAATTTCTAAAAAGAAGACCACAAAAGTCAACAAATAATCATATGAATAATGAGGGTATGTTTACCTTAAAGAATATTCAAGAAGAAATTTAAAAATAAAATGCACCCAAGAAGGTTGATCAATATCCTACGTTAAATTGGATAATATCATTTTACTATGTAATAAAAGGTTATATAATGGATTATTTAAAAATTATATGAGTATTATTTATGGTGGGATGTATTTGGATCAAAATGTAAGAAAATTCATCCAATGAAGAAACTAGAGGATTAGTTTGGTGTAAGATATATAAAAGAATAAACAATAATTTTAATTTATTATGATTTTTTCAAAAATAGGTGACTCGGGAGTGTATTAGTACCTATGTGAAGGGATCATGAAAGGTATGCACATATTTATAAATTTTAATGATTATACTACAATACTAGTTTGGAATTATAAAATAAATAAAAAATACATAGAGATCATATTTTCTAAGATGGATAATGTAAATAAGAAATTTTTACATAAGGATATAATTTAATTGAGTAATAATATTATATGTTCAAGGATATTATTTTTCAAAAAATATATGGTGCATATGTAATGAGTTTCCACAATTATTTCCTTTATAATAAAATAGATATGTTGTTGAGAAACAACCCAAAATATTATTTCTATCACTATAGAACATTATTAGAACCACCTAAGTCACATATATTTTTATTTTTTTACTATAAAGGTAATAGGAGGTGATGTATTCATGTGTAGAATTGGTTTCTGGACACTATTAAAAACTACAAGGAAAATCAAAAGTTGTTATTCATACAGTATTCTTTCAAGTGTGGTACTCAAAATGATTGATAAAGCCTTAAATATAAATGAACGAATTGAATTAATGAATTCTTAACTAAATCATATAAAAAATAATGTGAAATATGGGATTATAAATATACTCAAAGAGATGAATTAATTGAATAAATTAGGATTCCCAAAATAAATATAAATAATAAATGGGTTATTAATAATGATTACTATAAGTCAGTAGCTGGAATGGAATTTATCATTGGAATATTATTCATTGAAAGGAATATCAAGAAAAAATCCTCTATTACCTTGAGTATCATTTATCTTTACTATGTTCATAGATTATAAGTGGACACATAAATTATAAGGATCATGTATTAGCTCAATGATATAATATTTTTCACGAAGTTTCAATAATTTTTTGGTTATGATAAACCGAGCATAAAAAATTCATCCCAGAATCTAATGAAAAAATTATGATTAAAGAACATACATTAAATATTTTTTCTTGTAAGAGATAGTTCTTGAAGGGACATTGATGTAGGATTCATCTAATTATATGGATAATGTGATTTATCTTCCCAAATAAACCTCTCCAAAATGACACTTGTTAAAATAAAAGATAGTGGTTGGGTGTGAATCACATTCCATAACATTATTGAGGTATGTTTTTTTATATATTTACCAATTTTTAATATTATTTCCACAGATAAAAATTTTAATATTCACACAATATGGGGGAACATACATTTTCTAGAATTTTATTAACCCCATTATTGAGATAAGAGTTGAAAATATATTTACTGTTTTCTTTAATAGTATTTATTTAATCCATATTTTGTGTGTGGGTATATTTGATGTATGAATTAATATCCCCCATTTTTACACTAATTTATCTCATTTAGACATTGGTTTTATTGATTCATGATTCATATCATTAAGATTAATTTTATAACCCCAAACTAATGAATAATTTTGGTTTAATACAAATAAGGGGATAAATGGTATTTTAATTCATAATTCGTTGATAAATAGTTTATTTTATCATTGAGAAGTTATTTGATTAAGGGAATAAAATATTTTTAATTTATGACTTATATGTAGAACGTTATATTTGATTTAAGTGAGTTAACCTAAAATATTTTGAAGTATTGACCAAAAATACACCAACATCATCATCCATGTGAATAATAAAAAGTGAATAGAAAGATCTTTAGATGAAAGATAATGCTGATAAAGAATTCTTGGAATAATCAAAACCTTGTTATGAATCCTCAAGTGAAAGAAAAAGACAGTGAATAAGATTAATGATAAGAAGAAATGTTTATGGAGATCCAAATACGAATATATTTTATAGTTTTGTTGAAAGATGTTTTAAATTTTTAGAAGGTGAATGTTCTAGTAAAGAAATATGATGAATATTCTATGTTCATTTTGGATACTAAAAAATAATTGAATTTATTTGAAAAATATTGAATGTATAAATAATGATATAACTAAAATAGGTGAAATGATTGAAAAATAAAAATATTTTTTTCAAACTAAGAGTATGTCCATATAATTGCGGCTATGTGTCATGAAGTTAAATGTTATTTGAAGGAGTTCTTGATTAATTTCACCATTTTTTTAAATATTGTAAATTCATTAAAATAAATAAATAATGTTTTCAATACCACTGAAAAAACATTTTGGTTATTATAAAAACAAATAAATTATTTTTTGAAAGAAAAGGCTATCGAATGAATTATGTATGTAGCGAAGAAAAGTAAAAAAAGGTTAAAATTTACTAAAAAAAGTGATACCCACACTAATTATTCAAATTTTAATGATGAATATCATAAAAAATGATTTATGAAAGTTGAATTTTTTTTCAGTAAAAGATTTTATAAGTTAAATATGATGAAAATATCAAGAGAGGTTGGTAATTATATATAAAATTAGTAGAGTTAAAAACCAATAAAAAGTAAAGGAATATATTTAGCAGATAATAATTTCAATCATATGAGGATATTGACATTTGATGGAAGGTTATTTTTTATAATGTGAATGGATATAGTGTTTTCATATATTAATATAATAAACATTTCTCTCAATCGTATAGTGTCTATTATTTGACAGATATTAAATATAAAATTACAAAGAAGAAAATCACATAGCATCCCAATTAAAAGGGGTAAGCGAAAAATATTACCAGTGCACTGGTTGAATTTTTTTCATTAGAAAAAATAAGGTCATGCAATGAATTTTATAATTATAAAAAATAATTAAAAATAAATAATTAATTATTAAAATACAAATAAAAATAGTGACCAAGAATAAAAAATACTTATGAGATTTGGTTAAAGAATAAAAAAATCTATAAAGATTTTAAGAGATTTTTTTCATATTTTAAATGAATTTCAAAGAAAATTACTTAGGAAATTTTGATGAATGAGCTAATGAAGTTAATTTTTTGTTATACACATGGTGGAAAAAGATATATATGTTATAATAATAATCCCATGAAACATGTTAAAAATTTATAGTTTATTTCCATTGAGGATCATATTATTCATAATATACTTTATGAATATATTAAATAATCTTGTGGATAAGATAATGGAAGACAAGGTAACAATTCAATTGATGTAGAAAGATCACATGATATATAATATTATTCCTAAATTTAATGTAATGATAAAAAATAGAATAAGGAGGATAAAATTTTACTTGATTTACAAGACACTTATATAATAAAAATACTATTTGTTATAGAATTAAAATATTTAAATAAGAATATCCCTAAAAAAATCCTATCACACATTTCCATGTTCCCATGGCGATAAAAAAATCATGGAATATATTTTTCAAAACAAGGATTGAATGTATTTTTTGAAATAAAAATTATGTTATATTGAGAAGAATGAAACATGGGAGTTAATTTAATATTTTAATGAAATTGGAATTATTTATATAAAACTATTTTTCTAAAATAAAATAAATGAGAAATGTGAGGTGGTATATATCAATTATTTTTTTATTAAAAATTATATTATTAAATTCAATGATCTAATATTGATAAGACATTTTCCATAGTTTTAATGCTTGAGAAAAATTATAATGTTTCATACAACATATTCTCAATGGAACTAATGGTTTTTAAAATGTATATAAAATCATCAATATTGAATGAAAATATTTAATAAGATGTGAATATTGAATAACCAAAGTTATTTATACTTATGGTGACAAAACTAGAGTGAGAAATCTGAAGAAATTACTCTATTTTATTAAATAAGTGAATTTATTGTGCAATTAAAAACATCAAAATATCTAAAATAAAATAAATTAAAAAGTTAAAATCTATAATAATATCTATGACTAATAAAAAATATAGAATCACTCCTTATTATATTATATATTGATGAAAATATTATATCTATAAATGAGGTTAAATATTATTATACATTTTCTAGAATAATAGATAAATTCATTCTTATGGCCATGATTGGGCAGATGATTTTTTTTCTTGGAAAGTGGTAATTTGGTAAATAATTTTTTTTAAAAGTATAATATAACAATTATTTGTAATGGAATAATTAAGTGAGATATCAACTTCCTTCATAATTGAGAATAAATTATATAATTATGACATGGAAATAATATAAATATAAAAGAGTTATGGGAAATAATTAAGAGGTTAATCAACACTATAATGGCAATACTAGATATATTCTATTCTATCAGACATTGTGCAAAATTTGAATAAATTTGCAAGAGTCAAATTTTATGGCAGTAAAGTAGATCTTTCACTATGTTAAAGTGAATCTTAATTACTAATTTAGATATGAAAACGAAAAATATATTTATATTTATGGTTTTTCGATTACTTATTGAGATAAATTTTTTTATATTTTTGAATAAGTTGAATCAGAGGGTGGGTATAAAAAATAGTGGATAAATCCACTGATAATAGGAATTGATCTCAGAAACATGGTTAGTGCAATGAACCCTTTTATCACTATACCACGAGCTCGTGGAATGATACTAACTAGTTAGGTTATATTAGAGATAAAATTGTACATCTAGAGAAGAATTCGTTATTAGAGTATGTTATGTTTAAATATCTCTCAATGAAAAAAAAATCCAATCACTCTAAGCATGAAGAAATATGAGTATGATGTGACATAACATGATAATACTCAAATGATTTATATAAAATTTATTACTGAATAAATGATACTATAATTCACATATCTATTGGTGATTTTTTACGAAAACAATAGTGAAAAAACAATTCAATGATTTTCTCAAAAAATTTGAGTTCAAAATATGTTGATATTATACACCACTTTATTAAGTAAATAGTGGAACTTAGAGATATTAATTTTAAGTATAATAAAATATGGTAATCTCACAAATATCCTAATAACTCCATTTATTTAGGAAGCCATTCCATAATTGATATTATGGTTGGAAGTTATTTCTCTCCCAAAATATTTATAGTACACACATTATATTTTAAACATATAATTGGTTAATATTTTTTAAAAAAGGGAGATAATAACTTTTGGGTATAACTTGTAAAAGGATATGTTATTTATCATTGGTTGTGAAATAAAAATCATGTGAAAAGGTTTAGGGGAAGTTTCCTTAATAGAGATACATAGGTTTTATATTATTTTTTCAGAAAATCAATCCATAATTCCAATAAATATAAGGGGTTGTTAAAGATCTGTTAATAAGATTTAAGGATCGATAAGGAATAATTAGTAGACCTAAATGAGACTCTGTTAATTTAACAGTGTCCTCTTAACTGATATTTGTAGTTTTGTAACATATATTACTCTATCATGTAATGTTTTGGATAGATAATTATCACATTTATTACAATAATATGAATAGTGTTTTCAGATTTTAAGTGATTAAATTGGAACTTTTTTTTCATGTATTATTTATTTTCAACATTCTCATGATTTTTTTGAAGATCAACATGAATTGAATAGAATTTAAAATAAATAATAAGTTTAAAAAATTAAAAACCATCATGTGGTTATTTTCAAGAATATAATGGTTTAATACTAGAAAAAATAGCTTATAAAGAAGGTGAGAAAATCATCCATGGTGTTGGTCGTGGTTCATGAAGAAAAATATCTATATTTACTAGTGCTCATGGGGAGAAAAACAACATTGTGGTTTTTAGATCAATGACATAGTTTTGTAAAAATGGTTATATCTTTCCATTGTGATGTGATAAATACAACATGAGAAGAGTGTTGAAATACTTGTTTCAAACATAGAGAAACCAATCCATTATTTATTAAAAAATGTAATGTGGTAATGATAAAATGTACATGTATAAGGGATCATATTTCATTATAAAAAATGTTTTTTTAAATCCATTGGTAACAAAATTTAGATACCACATGATGGATTAATTTATTATGATAAGAAATACGTGTATAATTCTCATTTATTAGTGATATTGGTTTTGGATTAAGTGAAAATTTGGTGGTTTTAATGAGACACCATAATGGATTTAATTAAATATATGAATTTTAGGATCGAAAAAATCTATATATTTTAAATTATCTCAATATTAATGAATTATTTTTTGGATCTATGATTAACTTGGTGAATCCATGCTACGGTTCAATCCAAAACTGTGTGGATATTCAAACACAATATAAAAATTTCATCATTTAGAGACATAAATTTTAATTCCCAAAATTTATTGAGGTATTTCTTAGGAGAAAAGGGTTATCCTTGTGGGAAGAGAATGGTGAAAACATAATCCATGTATCAAAGAAACTTTATAAGTATGAAAGAGGATATGTAATGACTCTAAACTCTCTTTATTTATCTCTATACTTGTTTTAAGGGATCTGAGTAATATCTTCCAACTCAAATTTTTTATAATAATATGTAATGCATTGGATTGAGGACACTACACACTAATCACCAAGGCCTAATCCTCTAAAAGGTGTCAATTAACCACATAAAAACTATAATATTTGTGTGTAGTTATTTTTCAAACCATTATATCTCAATATTTGAAACGTTTTGTAGAAAATTAAATACACTAATAAAATGTGTGTAAAGTTGCATTGTGACCTAGATTTTTTCAATTAAATACATAACTCAATTTTTTTTCTCACTCATAAGACTTACATGAGGGTGAAACAATATATTTACTCTTAATGATGACCTCTTAATATTTTTTAACCACCATGTTAACATTGTTGTATAATTTTATCAATCATGATAATTCTTCAAGAATTTATAATCACATATAATTTTAAAGGATTTTTAATATTAATAAATTAAATAAATATATATACCTTTCGCATGGATATTAATATATGAGTGACCATAGTTTCTTTTGAACCTTTATAATATTATTATAAAATTTTTAGGTTATTCCATATCCCATTTATTAGTATAGATTGTAATAGAGGATTGAAAATAATATTTTAAGAATAATATTTTTTTTATTCCATGTATATGAATTTTTTATGAATTAATTATATCATATAAAAATAAAATTTTATTGAAAAAATGTTGTCTTCATATTTTTTAGAATGGTGGGTTTACCCTGAGGTTGAATTAGTTATATTTTAAACACATGAACCAAGTGGGTTGGTCTTTATAGGTGGAATTTATTATCTAATATTTTATTTTCATTGTATTTTATGCAATAGAAAATAAAAATACCCCTATAAAACTCCCATTAATGATTACACCTAGGTACACCCATCCATGTCTCAAAATAAACACTAGATTGAGTGAGGAAAATAAATACTTTCATAAAGGGGATGGATTGTCATTGAATTGGACATTGGTTTGGGATGACATCTACAGTAGAATCATGTGGTGAAAATGAATGGAACCATGGTTTCAATTAATGATTACATATATTATCATTATCTTACATATTATGAATTTCCTATTTATTTATTATTTTATTCTTAATAAATTTTATCATGGATTGTTTATTTCATAATTATTATCTCAAAATCGTTTCCCTATGATTGTTCTTCTTCGATTTATTGGAATAAGATTCTTTCTTTTAAATTACTTATCTTTTATTTTTCAGTATTTAATCTCATATTCAATTAATATTGACCAAATGATCATTTGGGGGGATCTATCCAAATATACCTTTGTTTTTATTCCACATTCTTTATGCTTTCGTTACTGACCATTTTTATAGATAATGAATTGATAAGATGAGGTCTAGATCAACAAAGGGGTGGAATCTACGAACTTTATTATTAGATTTGATAATTAGTAAATGGTTCTATGTGTGTATAATCTTAGGTGTGTAATACAAGATCAATTTAGGCATACAGGAATGGTCTATCAAAGGAAAATGATGATTAGGGCATCAGATTTGTCTGTGAGGGGATTGCATAACCCATTTCATTATCTTTTTATCCAAAAATTGACCTATGGTGGCATAACAATATTTTCCAAGGAATATAATAATATTTAGAGGTTGATTATAGGTGAAAACGTTAAATATTTGAAGATTTAGGGAATATTATAGAATCTAGGAAAAAAGATGATATCATGCCAAAAATAGTTTCTCATGGTGTGGTTGTATGGTTATGAGGGGTCCCAACATGAAGTATTTTTTATAGTTGTGTCTCTATGTCAAAATGTGACGTGTTGGATATGGGAATTTGGCGCCATACAACTTTTAAGGTAAATTAAGTTCATGTTTCAGTGGAGGATGGAATGTCTTGATGCATTTGGGTGGTGATAATGTTAATACCAATATGTAATGCTCAATCATGCAAGTATCCACCCTTACATATGGTCATGTTATGGTGAAGGATTCAATTAAGTGAAGTCTAGGTGAAGGATGAGAGGCCACATTATTGAAAAGTGGTACCATGGCATGACATCACGGGAATTGGGAGGTTCACAAGTGGAAGGGGGAGTAGATGAATTGTGATACCCCATCAAACCAACACATCACAACATGTCCACCATGGTCAATCCACTATAGTTAATTTCTAGAGAATAAAGATTTATTTATAAGTCATAATGTTGTTTTCTTCCTCAAATAATGGAATGAGGAACATATTTTTTGAATGATATGTGAGAAATGCTAGGATACATTTATATTAAGTCTTTTTATCTCTGTAAGAGAAATTTTATGAATTAGGCATGGTGATTGGAGTAATCACAATGTTAGGTACTCCGTCATCATCCATGTGCTACTCATTGACACACTTGTTCCTTGTTTTAAATATTATTTAAGGAGTACCCTCATCTACTATGTTCTATTCAAGGTACGGGTACCTCATCCATTATGTTAAGACCTCTGTAATATTTAATGTGATTCTCAAATTAATGTTCCTTTATTTAAAAATTTATGCACTCCCTCATCTTATGTGTTTTACCTGATGAGGTACATATCATACAATATAGATTCTATGAGGCATGTGGGATTCCATACTTTTATCACCCTATAATTTTAGTGTGAATTTCCATTTTAATTAATATCATGTTAGATATATATCTTGACATGAAACACAAAACTAAAATGAACAGTGATACATTTTATTTATATAAAAATATTTAATGCAAATAAAAATTAATATATTATGAGAATAAAAAATGAAAGATCGTTAATAAAAGTATGATTTTAATAAGTACAATAGAAAAATACCATGAATATAAAATTATTATAATAATGGTTTTTCAATGAATATCGTATTCACAATTATAATTATGGAAAAAGAAAAAGAATTAGAAATTTAATATACATTTATGAGAGATAAGTAAATTGGCTTGATGATTTTAGTGCTTTCTATAAGTATATATATAAGAATGAAATATTTCAGTTATATATATCGTCATTTAATATATTATCATCAGATATATGGAAGTTGGAAATAAAATCAATGGATATATGGTCTTTGAGTATGCATTTGCACAATAGTTTCACTGAATTTGTGGAATTGTTAATAATAAATTGAAAACAACATAACTCACATATAATAAATAATGATGAAAAAAATATAAAATATTATAAAAACAAATTTATAATTTTTTTTGATGAATTTCGTTACTATAATAATTATTATTAAATATTGATTTGATGTATTAACCAAAATCAAAAAACATTATTAATACCACAACATTGATAAAATAAACCAATAGAAAGTAATTATTTAATTATTATGCAATGAGGTTAATATTATTTAATAATGATATTTTTTATAGAACTGCTTTTATAAGTATTATGTATTTCTGTATTAATAAAATAAATAGATTTATTTTAAATGATTAATCTAATATAATGATTGAATGTATAAAAAATATATTAGGGCTTATTAATTATTAATTAATTTGAAAAAATACTAAAAAGGATAAGTGTTTAAAAACATTTTTTTAAATAAAAATAGTTTTTCCCTCTATATTAATTATTTAGTTAAAAATTAAAATTTTCATATATATTATGTGAATTATATGAAATTAATTGAAATTTATTACATTGAATTTTGAAATTTGGTAAACTTGTTAATTTCATTTTTTAGAAAAAGATAAGTTACTGAGGTAAAAATTGAGTTACCACAGTAAATGTAAATGGGTTAAAATAATTAAAATAATTGATAAAGATAAGATATATCATAAAAACCTATCAATAATTTTTTTATAAAGGGTTTATCTAGAAATCTATTTCCCAGCTCCATTATATTTCAATATTTTACACATTTTACTTTCAAACTGGAATCCTTATACTTTAAGGAATGGGAATGTATAGAAATACCAAAAAAATGTCCTATAAAAGTACCCCCATACCCCTTAAATACCAATTTTTCTTATATAATATATTTAATAAATATACCTTTTTCTTTTATAAGTCATCCATAGAAGTTTGGAATCATTTGGTTTTAAGAATACCGCCTAAATCTTTTTTAATAGACCCATATCGAGAATATGTGAGTTTATCAATGTAAGTGCATCACCCGTAACAATATATTCCATTTAACATCTGATATCAAGTCTTTATAAATCACATTATCTATTTAAATGTTGTTATATTAACTCCATTTTTCATCAGATAAAAGTATATCACTATTATATTACTCTATAATCTTACTCATTAAATATTATAACAACTTCATATTTGTTTCGGTTCAACCATTGAAATATATGATGTTATACAATAATGGACATTTAAAACTTCAATGATTTTCTATACATTAATATTTTCAATATATAATATTATTTTAAATTATTTCATGTGTATGGTTCTATATGTGTACCAAAAAACTAATGGTCATAATAGAGCAACTTGTTGTTATTAATAAATTACCCAAAACATGCTCATCATGGAATTCGTTCCTATGAACCATACCTATAACATCCAACAAATTAACATGTTAATTAGTAAATAATTAAAGGAAAATTATTCCACTACCTTTAATAATCTAGGAATGATTATATTGGTATCAAATAAGGAGGATCAATATTTTCATTTTGAAACTTGTACAAAATAATCAAAATTAATAACATCTGATGATGGAAATAAACAATAAAAAATTAGTATATGTGTAATAAATGGTTATAATCAATGAGTATGGAAGTTAATAAATAAGAATAATATTTTAAATAATTTATTAATATTATCATGTTTATTATATAGGTGGATGAAGTGCTTTCGTAGAATTTAGGAGTAAAGGTAATGGTTTATTTTCTAATCACACATGTAAATCAAGATTGTTTATGTATAAACATAAAATGTGAGGAAATGTATTCTATTTACCCTTAAAATATAATAAATATTATTCTAATATAATGTTATATGTGTTTTACATGTATTATTATCATTTCACCTTCTCTTGGATCATAATTCAACCAAAAGGATGTTTGTATGTGGAGTTGGCCACATCTCTTCTTTTTTGTCAAGAATCATACTCCTCCAAGTCCATATTCTTTATATTATTTTGGATTTTGTTATATGTAAATTAAAGTTTTCATGAGTTATTTTGATTTTGAATTTTCATTCATTACAAAATTAATATTATTTTAATATTCCCAATATGAATGATCTCTACAAACATTGAAATTCGTTACATAAGTTTGAATTGAATCACCTTTTTAACATTTTCGTTTTGGAGGAATTTTTCCAATTCATTTATTAATTTTCTTAAGAAACATACTCTCCGAGTTTTCTTGGGTTTCCAAATTAATTCCTATTCCCATTATTTTATAATTTGTCCCTTTTAAAACTAAAAGTACAAAAAATGAAATGAGTTTTTCAACTTCTTTATCAATTAAAATTTTAATGTAGTTATAAATTGGTTTCCATATATATTTGTTACATCTTGTAACTGATCTATCATGTATTTCATTAACCAAATCATGTGTTTCATTCTTCTAATTGACTTTATAAGGCTCAGAAACAATTGAGTTGATACCTATATTGGTGAAGTAAAATATGTTTTGGACTCTTAGATTTAACTTACTTATATGACAGGATGCTGGAGGATTTCATTACATGTAACTAGGTTACATGACATGTAAGAGTCACTAGATTCAAGTAGTGAAATAATTCACATTGTGAAATGTAAGACACCATGAATATATGTTTCACATCATGAATGTTTTAAATAATGGATTCTAATCTATGGTGATAGGTTTCCTATAATATGTGGGACCATGAAGTATACACACCATGTAACTAGGTTATATGCCATATTATAGTTCATGTACAGTTTTTAAAAACAAGAGTACAAATATTTTTTCGGTTCTCCCCTCCAAACTACTTTTTTCTTGACACGAAAAAATTATTAAGTGTTTTATAAAGACTCAAATCCTCCTAGATTGATCTATTTGGCTTTTGAACTTTGTGGCAGTTATGGTAAGTATCTTCAGGTAAGTGATCTTTCAAAATCTTCATTATCCCTAATCATGGTATTTCCTTTGGGTGACATTATCTAATACTTTGGTATAAGATTGGATTATCTATAAATTTTTCTATATCCACTATGCAATCTAATTCTAAAAGACATTTAATTATTGGTTATAGTTTATTAGTCATTAATTATTTAGGTTTGTGGTGTTTAGTTTTCTCCACTAACCATCTTTCTCAATTAAATAAATCCCAGGACATGTCTATTGGATTCTAGGGACATCGTAGAATTTTTCTGGTTTTTTTGTTAGTGGATCGAAATACTAGCATGTGCAACCTAAGATTCAAAGTAGGTGGTTCTGTATTTAGAAAATGTTTCTTAACCTTGTTGTTCATGATTTATAAAATGATATATTCAAGGAATTTACAAGATTTATTTGTGTGTGTTGAAAAATGTTATTAAATAAAAAGGGGTTTCCCTTGATTTTTGGTAAATGGAAATAAACAGGGTATTTTCAAAGCATTGAAAATTGATTTTTGAAATGATTTTCAAATGATTTTATAAACATTGAAATGATTGTGGAAATGATAAAATGGGTTACCATGGGTACTAGGTGGAAGGTTTATTTTGTGACTATCTTCCATTATGGGGGTTCATTTTATAGGTTGTTCCTCTTTCCCTAGAGAGTATTTTGTTTTCCCTAGGTCTGTATATGATATTGGGGTTTCTTATTCTGGTGTGTCTCTCTGATCCTAGAGTATAGATCATTGACATTAGGTACCATAGTTCACTATTTGTAGATTAATTGGTATGAGTTGTCTGATTCTTGGTCTTTTTCATTCCTTGGTGTTGTGATGCCTATGTTGTTACTACAATTTTTTATTTAATGTCTTTTTACTATTTTATCCTTAACATATATGTAGATACTTGTTAAATATTATAGGAAAAAATGTTCATTGAAATTGATATACCATATTTTTTAGATCTTTGAAAAAATGGAATGGTGTTTCATGCTTTCTATAAAATTGCTTTACTGCTTATCATGCAATTTTTTATTTAAAATGAGCATACAAAAATTGTTGTACATATACAGGTTATGGAACACTTGTTTGGGATCCTACTGAGTCAATTATCTCAACACTTCTCACCAATTCAATGGTACATAAAACATTGTATGTATTTTGTTGTAGGGAAAGACATGGCACCGTAGTGTGGCAGTGAGCTTTTATGTCAGCTGATGTGGGTAGTAGTAGGATATACGGTGTGTGTTTTTCCACACCAAATCTTGGAATTGTTGTTTCTTCTTAGTGATTTTTAGTTGGACTAGTATTTTGGATTTTTATCCAAATTTATAGTTGTTAGTTTCCACTTTCGTGAAGTAGTTATCACATGTATTTCTAGTCTTTGGTGTCTCTTTTTTTCTATGTGTGCATATATGTCATCCATTTATATAGGTTGGGAGAAATAATCACTTATGGGTTGTTGGTCGAAGCCTGAGTTCTTGTTTCCAACACATGAGGACAGGGAACTCCATTTTGTTATGTGACAGATCAAGTCAGGTTCTAGTTTTGAGGGTAACCTATGTTAATTCATTACAAAATGGTATCATAGGAGTTTTGTCTTCAAGATTACTTGTCGTAGAACATCTTTTAGACAAGAGATGTGGTTTTTGTGACTTGAGAGGTATGTTGCGATAAGTTCCATGTTTTCTCTTATCATAATGAGACCCAAGTTACCATTGGAGGTTGGGTTATGCATCTCTAGTGTAGGGTTTTTTAAAATGTTAGTTTATATGTATGGGTTTTCTAGTTTAAGATGAGATTTATTATATTTTCTGATCATTCATTCTGTTTTAGTGTGCAGTAGCATGCCTATGAGACCTCTTTCATAGGTTCCATAGGAAGGTGAAGATAATGATCCACATAGAAATCATCCATTGGATTATAATCTCATAAAAACCCTCATATGGGAAGTCTGTTTAGTTGATCAAGATGTTCCACAAGTCCCAAATGTGGTCGTTAAGGTAAATCCAGAAGCTAAAGGAGAGAGAGATTGGTCACTGTAATTCTTTGATGAGAATCCACCATCCTTTAAAGGAACATGGGAACCTAAAATGGTGTAATACTATCTAGATAGGATGAATAAAAATTTTATACTTCCTAGAGATACTTGAGAATATTAGGGTAAAGTGTGAGTGTTCAAGCTAGAGGGTTCTCGCAAGCGATGGTGGTATTCTATGATCCCAAAAAATAGACATGTCAACCTGGATTATATGGGTTTCAAAACCATGTTCTTCCAGTAGTTTTTTTCAGATTGGTTTATGTTGTAAATTTATATGGAATTCATGTCTTTACCGCACAGAGAGTGTTCAGGGTCGGCATAAACCAATCTGTCTTCTAATATTTTCTATTTTATTTGGTCATGGGGAAGAATGACCAGCTGATGGATTAGAAGTACCTGCAGGGTTTCTGAATAGATATCAGATCACATTTATTTATGTTGAAACATTTGACATATGTTGAGATGGTAGATAGATCTATGATTAATGATATGTATATGGAAGGAAAACATGGGGGTTTCAACTATTCTCTTTAAATAAGTGGAAATATTAGTGGAATACATGGGAAGAAGAGGAATTGGCAGGATCAACGTAGAAGTGGTGGTGGTGGGAATCAGTGGTAAGCCTGCTTTGAACCATCTACTATTTCTAGAAGTGTGAGATTGACATTATATTGGTGTGGTAGGGTTGGGCACACAATACGTTTTTTTAATATGCTTGTGAAGTTGTGCAATAGTTGTGGATGTTTTGGTCATATAAAACACCTTTTCCAGGCTATGACTATGCGTCTTTATAGTTAGGTTTTGTCAGCTCCAAAGTCTTAGTAGTGCAGTCAGAATCATCAAACACTCAATGAATCCAGCCATAGGCCTGGGGAGTGAAGTGCATTCATATAGTAGATGATTGTTGAGAAAAATTCGATGAAGGTTCAACAATAGTGAGAGGTACTATCCTTATTGCATATTTAGTAGAAATTGCTCTATTTGATTTTGGTTCCCAAACTAATTTATATCTGAATGTTTTGATTATGTGATTAGACATAAAATGAACTTATTTCCTTTATAATTGATTTAGTGACACTTTTTGAAAAGAGGAGAGAGCAGGGTTTTCAGTGTCCTTCTTCGCTACCAGTTGTTGATACAGAGTTGGTCGAGGATTTTATCATTCTTGATCTAGATTTGTTTGACATCATCATCACTATGTATTGTCTTATCACCCATTGAGCTGAGGATGACTATTATCCTCAGTGTTTTTATTTTCTTATTTTCGATGGGATATCTCTTGTGTTTCATGGGGATCGGGACCTGAGGTTTGGTGGTACGTGACCATCCCACCCAAAGCTCAATAGTTTTTAGTATTATGTCATGTTTGAGAGTGATGATGTTTATATTATTGTTTATCTTCCTGATATTGTTCGATACATTCTAGATGTTTTCCAAAAATACTCCATTAGTCTTCTTCAAAAGGGGGAGGTGGAGTTTATGACTGACCTAGTTCTAGGTGCGTATAAAATATCGACACCTTCATACCGTGTGACACCAGTAGAGATAAAAGATCTCCAAATTCAGTTGGATGACCTATTATAAAAAGTTTTAGTTCTCTTTAATGTTTATATTGGGATGCCCATGTTCCATTTTCAAAGAAATTAGATTGTTCACTTAGGTTTTGTGTAGACTATAGAATGTTGAACTAGGTGAAGGTTAAGAAAAAATATCATCTACCTCATGTAAATGAATTGTTTGATTAGTTAAAGTGTATTAGTGGTTCTCAAATATTGATATTCAATCTGGTTATCATTAAATCATAGATTGAGAGTCTGATATACTTAAGATAGCATTTAGGAGTAGGAATATTCATTATTAATATCTTAAGATTCATTTTAGTCCATATAATTCTCCAGCAGTTTTTATGGATTTGATGATTGGGATAATCCATCAACATCTTGAATCTTTTATGATAGTGTTTGTGGATGATATTTGGGTATATTTGACATCTGAGTTTAAGAACAGGTATCATTTGAGTCTTGTTCTATATATTTTGATAAGTAATCATTTGTATGGAATGGTTTCAAAATGTAGTGTCGGAATTCAAGAAGTATGTTTATTAGGGGAAAAAATTTAGGAACATATCTTATTAGTTGATATGAAGGAGGTGAGGGATATTTATTAATGTAAGGATCCACAAAATGTATTTGAAACTTGGATCTTCCTTGGACATGTTGGATACTATTTAAGGTTTGTTAAGGATTTCACTAAGATTGTGTCACCTTTGAATTATTTTACAATGAAAGTGGTGAAATTCACCTGGGATTTGAAGTTTCTATATTCTTTCAACAACATGAGATGAATTTTGACATCAGATCCTATTCTAATCATACCTAAACATGGTAAAGGGTAAGTTGTATTTTTTGATGTTTTTGGTGGTAATTTTCAATGTGTGCTTATTTAGGTTGACCATGTTGTAGATTATGGAAATCTTCATCTCTGACCACATTAGAATAATTACCACCACTCACAATTTAGATCTTTGTTTAGATATACATGTTCGTAATTATTTGTCACACTTTTTTTTGGATAGGTTCACAATATTATTTGATCATAAGAGTTCATGATATATATTTTGTTAGAAATACATGAATCTCAGACAGAGATGATGGTTAGAATAACTTCATACATTTGACATTGATATTGCTTACACTCCCAATCAAGGAGATTTTCATTTGGGATTATCTTATCAAGAAATAACCATCACAGTTTGTTCTAGAATTGAAGGATGAGTGGAACCATATGGGGATTTTTTTCTTGGTTCCACCTAGATACATAAAATGATGTTTCAGGTATTCATCTTACTAGTGTTTAGTTGACATCATCTCTCCTAGATTCCATTTTATAGTTTTAGTATTATGATGTTGATTTATTAATTATTGAGAAAGCAATTACTGTATGGAGACTATTTCTAGTTGGTCCCTCCCTTCAGATAGAATGCTCTACTTTGATAATTGGGTTAATGTCCCAATATTTTTGAGGAGTTCAGTCTTGTTTACTTTTCATAGATTTTGGTGGTAAATCCATCCATGTGATAAAAGGATTTCTTATGATATGAGATAATGGTTCTTGTGGCTGGGTAAGAAGTGTGACATCACATATTAGGAGTCCCGCTATTACACCAGCCAACACACAAATGAAGAGAACATGAAAACCATCAGATTACTTCAGTATCTTCTAGTACTGATCAGAAAATGGGATGAGTTATTCATGGATTTTAGTGTTGAATTAGCTCAAACTCCCTAAAGGTGGAATGATTTTTTGGTGGTTTATGAGCTTTTGACAATGTATTCTCATATAATTCTGATACAGGAAACCACAAATTTGAAGATATGGTAATGTTGTATGGGCAATAGATTGTAATGTTTCATTAGAGTTATTTTGATGTTATTTTAGATATGGACCCTAGTATTAACTCGTGGTTATGAAGGAGTCTCCAAAAGGAAATGGAAACCCAGGTCCATTCAATCACAAGATACCTTCCAGAGAAATATGTACCGATAGAGTTTGTAATTTTGATCATGGAGAATATGATTCATCTCGTGTCTTGGATTTCAGTGGATCATGGGATAGCCATCTGGGAATGGAAGAGTTTTTTTAAGAAAATTTATCGATCATCAATTAGATTGTATCTCTTCATGGTGTTTTATGGTCGCCCATGTATATCAGCTATTTTTTGGGTGGAGATGGGTGAAGTAGATTTGGATGGACCAACATTAGTCCAAGAATTATTGAAAACTATTCAATAGGTACATTGACATCTAGTTATAGCACATAGTTGACAAAAATCATATACTGGTCATTAGAGTCATCCCTAGGTGTTCTCTATTGTTGACTCAATTTTCTTGAGATTTTCTCCTTAGTTGGAGAACCATTGTGTTTGAAAACATGAAATGTTTTCTCTGATATATGTTTGACCATTTTAGGTCACTAAGCAACTCAAAAAAGATTCTTAATGGTTATAAATTAAAGTACAGATAAAAGGCATTCATGATGATTTCCCCATTTATCAGCTCTAGAAATACATTCATGATCCTGCTCACATTCTGTGTTGGGAGGAAAATGATTCAAATCCTTATGTTTTTATTCTATAAAATTTATTTGAGGTCATTGCTTCTAATGTGAATGTCATTCAAGTGAATTGGATTCCACTGGTTAGGGTACTAAGGAAACACATATTGTACTCTCGTGAGACTTGGTAATGTGAGTCTTTGATGAGAGATCAATAGACTCAATTATTTCGAATATTACATTATCCACTTGACTTTTTCAGGATGGAAAGTCTGTATGGTAGGGATTTTGTAACGTCCCATTACCAATTTATCTGGTACATCATTAACCTCGTCATTGTTTTCCTTCTTCTCATTTATTGTATAGTGATGATAATGAATTGAGAGGATGTATATAATTGTGAAGTCATAAATTTTATGGACTCTTAGATTTAACTAACTTTTTTTGTACGATATAGGAGGATTTCACACCGTTTAACTAGGTTACATGACGTGTAATCGTCCCAGGGTGGAAGTTGTGAACGACGTCACATAGTGAAATTGTTTACAACATTAAAATATTTCTCATGTCATAAATGTTTTTAAATAATGGATTTTAATCTGAGGTGATAGTTTTTCTGGCATATGTTGGACTTTTATGGTTTCACATCGTGTAACGAGATTGCAAGATATGTAATGTCCGACCTACAGTTTTAAAAATAAGTGTGCGGTTGTTTTTTTGGGTTGTCTTATCCAAAATCTTTTTCTCTCGCCCCGGGGTAATTATTGGGAGATTTTGAGAGACTCCAATTGTTTTGGTTCAATCCATTCGGCATTCGATCCTTATTGTGCTCATGGTGCATCTCTCCAGGTAACTGAGCTTACTGCTTATTTTCTATACATGATCATGGCAACACCTTTGGGATTCATTTTCTGATCCATTGGTCTAATTTTGTGTTTTATTTCATCTTCTTCAAGATCTATTGTGTGATCTCATTTTGGAGATCATTTCTTTATTGGTTGCAGTGAGGTGGGAATTTTATCTTGAGGTATGTTATGTTTCCTATTCCCCTCAAATCATCTTTATCAATTGAATCAATCATAATATGTGTAAATTCGATTCATGTGCCTTTGTTGAAATTGTTGGGTTTCTATTGTTGGTGGATCCCTTTGTGGGGGTGTGCGACCTGAGTTGTGAGGTAGTTGGTTCCATCTCTAACCATTGTTGATGAACCTTATTGTTCCTACATTATAAATTGGTTTATACAAGGAATTGGCATGATTGATCTTTGTGTTTTAAAAACAATTTCGAAAGAAAATTGATTTTTTCTTGATTGTTTCTAAATGTAAAAAAAGGAATTCTAAAAATAATTGATAATAGTTTATTGAAATTTTTAAAAAATGGTTTTCGAAAAATTAAAATGATAATTAAAATGATAACATGGGCATCCTTTGGTTCTAAGTGGAAGGATTATCTTAAAGACATCATCCATTATTGGGGTTCAGCTTTGATATTATTACAATTAAAACATAGTATTGATTATTAGAAATAGATACATATATGATGTTGGTGTTTCACCTTCTAGGGTGTCTCCCTGGTCTGGGAGTGTAGATCATTTTCACTATTTTCCATAGTGAATTGTTCATAGATTAATGAATATGAGTATTTTGATGATTTGCATGTAGTATTCCTTGGTTTTTTAATGCCTATGCTACTACTATTGTTTTGTATTGTTTGGATTTGTAATATTTCAGACTAGAGATGTACGTTGATAGTTGTTAAAGATGATATGACAAAATGTTCTTGTAAATTGATATACCAGCTTTTGTTTTAAAACTCTATGAAAAGGGAAACTTTTACTATCTTTTCTATAAACTAATTTATTAATTAGCATTCAATGTTTTATTTAAAATGAGGAGAAAATAATTGTTTTATATACACTATATTTTGAGCACATGGGTGGGAAAGTAATAATCCTATTATCTCACACCCATCACACCTCTTTGGAGGTGTGTAGATCTTTGTAAGTATTCTTTTGCAGGGAAAGGAAATGTCCCATAGTGAGGCAGCAAGGTTACGTGTCAATTGAGTTGGGTAGCTGGAGGGGAGATGGTGGTAGTTCGTCCATTCCATCACATTGAGTATCTTTTTTTATTAGTCCTTTACACTTGTACGTGTATATTAGAGTTTTATCGACTTCTACAGTTGTCAGTTTTCACTGACTTCCCATAGTTAAGGAATATATTATTAGTGTTTTGATGTCTAATTCATTTATGTATGTATATATATGTCATCTGTTTGTATAGGTTGGGTGAAATAATCCTATCTGGTTTTTATGGATCCCTGAGTTCTTCTCTCCATCATGTGGGGATTGAGAATGACCTTCATGTATATGATAGAAAGGGTTCAGTTCCAGTTTTGATGGTAACTCGGGTCGGTTCATTACAATGTCAATACCATTAATTGTTATTTATTAATCATTATGGATATACTCTAAATATATCATCCAAATTTTTCAAGGGATACATTAGGACCCTTCCATAAGTAACTTTTCTTGAAACCCATTTCCTTAATAATGCTTAAATAATCCATGACGGGGTTATGATTTTTTTCAGGTTTCTATAGAACACATATGTATGATTTATTATTATGTGATGAATGGGTCTATTATAAAAACCCATTTCAATAGAAAAAAATTTATATATTATTATATAATGAATTTGGGCATAGAAATGACTATGGGTATCTATGTTCACATGTTTTTCATGGACATGATTGTGGGTAACTGTGTTTAAAAGTTTGTACATGGAAATTATAATGGGTATCTATGTTCTCATGGTTCTATATTAACATGTTTTCAAGAAGTTATGTTCATAATTTTTTTAACTGACTTGATTTCTTATAGCTATGTTCACTAATTTGTGTGAGAATAACATTACATGTAGATGTGCCCAATTTTTTTTTGTGGACATGATTATAAGAAGCTATATTCACCCGTTTGTGTCATGACATGATTGGATGTAGATATTTTCATATGTTTTTCCAAGGACATGATTATAATTTTATATGTTCACATGTTTGTTATTGGAAATGATTGTGGTTATATATGTTCGCAACATTATTATTTCCTATGAAGATGTATATAAAATATTATTATTTTCCTGTTATATTTTAATTGAACATGATTATTGACTCATGTTTCCATATTCATATTGAAGTGCACTGTGTTGCATTTGTTGTCAATGAGGCATGATGTTTTCATAAGATGAATGGATGTCAAGGAATGTCACGATGTGAATGACAAAGGATGTGATGGTGTTGGTGAGGAAAAGAGATTGGCCATGGTACTACGATGCATGTCACTTAGGAGATTCACTAAGAGACATAGGATGTTGTGGTTGAAACATTCTCTATGGACATCAGACGATTGTTGAACTGATCTTTAAGTTCCAAGAACTTGTTTCAACTGGATACAATGTCACAACAAGATCTAGAAGGCCATGCATTGTTAAGACAATGCATGAGGAAGTGAATGGGATCCATCCACAACTTCTAAGTGGATGAAGTGGATTAATGAAGTCCATGCACTAACACTTAGTGCATGTGAATGTGAAGAAGATCCAATTGATCTCTGATTAGATCAATGAAGCTCATTGGAGATTTTCTGTGATTCAGGAGCTCAGTTGATGAAGAACCTTCATGAATTTCCATTCCTATGTGATAAATAAATGTTGAGGATGAATGGAGGAATTCTTAAGAAATAGAAGAAATGGAAAGAATGGCTTTGAAGAAGAAGAAGTGGCATTTGGCATTTGGTACTTAGTATCTTTGTTTTTACACAAAGTCTAGTTTCTACACTTAAGCAAAAAATTGGCCACCAAGGGCCAGCCTTAAGGGTTCAACCCAAGGCACATGTGGGAATAGGTCACCACGCCCAAGGGGATCCCATGGGGCCAGCACGAGAGAGGCTGGGGCCGTGTATAAGCCCCTAAGGCCACGCGGTGATGAAGCCCGCGCAGCGTGAGCGCAAGGAGCTTGCCCGTGACAAGCATAGTGGGCGCCAGCGGCGCGCCCGAGTGGCAGGAGTGGGCGCAGAGCGCGCCCGCAGAAGAACTCGGTGCGGGGCGGCACCGAGAGGGGAGGAGATTCAACTGGCCGTCTCTCGGAGCGGCTGGTTGAAAATCCGCGGAAAAACCGCGCTCCGTTTCGATGTGGGACGCGGAAAAATCTCCAGGAGCGGATCCTGGCCACACGATTGATCGCACGCCAGATCTCGGCCGCACATCTCATCGCGCCGCTCCCGTTCAGATCCAGGTCGTCCGATGTCTTTCATTCGCCCGATCCAACGGCTCCCGGCGTGTCTCCTACCTCGAGCTCGACCGAGGCACCCGCGACGTACCCGCTGAACCAGTGGCGCCTCTGAGCACTGGATTTCGAGTTCCCGGCCACCATTTCTGAATGTAAAGTGTCCAAGGAGTTCGTCTCGACGTAATGAACACATCCATGCAACAAAATAAGCATGCATGCAACATGATGAGATTTCGAACAATGCTGAGGCAAGACGAAGTTGCCGAGGCTTCGGTGAGTTCGTGTTTTGCATGGGATAGAAGAGACGAAGGCCGTGCATGCGTTCTAAGTCACATGCACGTGGAGGAGAAAAACAAAGAGAAAGAACCCGTGTTGAAACAGAGGAAATATCAAGATTTAGAAAATCTTGAAAACCCGAGAATTTCGGGAATTCGAGAGATATCTCATACGAAAGATTTGGCATACCTCTGCCTATAAAAAGAGAGGCCGAGGCGCTTGAAACGCTTGCTGATCCTTTGCTGAAACATCGATGTCCCGTGAGAGCTCCCAAAGTCTCGTGAAGAACAGCCTGCGCGCATCACTTGTGCGGCAGTAGCCCAGAGCTTTCCTAGCTCTGTTTGGTTCCTTTTGCGCACTCCTTGCGTGAAAGAAGAATGGGAGGTCCCCCGCGCGCTACCCCTTTGCGCGACAGGAAGAAGAGGTTGGGCAGCGCGACCTTGCGCGCTCCCTCTGTGCACCACGCCCCATGCGCGGTAAGCACTTGTGCGCCCGTGGTGTTGCACCGTGCACACCCGAGGCAGTGGCCCTTGCACCAAGACCCTATGCGGCCATTGGAGAAAAGGATTGGCCGCACCCTTGCACGCCTTGCACCCGTTGCACCCGATACTTGCGCGGCTGTAGATCCTTTTCCGCATACTTGCGCGAAAGAATAAGTTCCCTGCACGTTTTTCATTTGCGCAGCAGGAAGTACCCCGGGGCCGCAGAACCTTGCATGCCACCTTGCCCCATTGAGAAGGCCGAGCCTTTGTGCTTGTGTGTCAAGTGAAGGAACCCTACGCGGCAGTGGGTGTGCACCAAAGAAGACCCGAGGCCTTAGTGCATTTGTGTGTGCATTCTTGAAGAGTGAAGACCACCAAACCTTGTGTGTGTGTGTGCATTTGAAAAGAAGGCCGAGGATTGCTTGGGTGTGTGCAAAAAGAGAGGAGGCCAAATATACACTCATTGTGTGTGTGAAAATCAAAGAACAAGTTGTGTGTGCAAAACAACAAAGTGGCCGAACCTAGTGTGTGCACTAAAAGTGTATACACATTAGAAGAAGAAGAAGAAGTTCCACAATAAAGTAAAACACACATCTAAGTGTGTGAACAATTTGAATATAGTGTGTGAAGATTGTGGAGAAGGTGTGTGCTTAAAATTGGTTACACCCTTTGTGGGTTTATTGCACCAAGAGAAGAAGAAGGGGAGTGCATTCTTGCATGCATGCACGTGCACACGTGAACAAAGCTAAATCAGGCTTTGTGCAATTGAGTTGTCCAAGACCAGAAGATCTTGAAGAATCAGAGTTTCCATGCATCCAGTGCATGAAGTTGAATTGAGTGAGACTGAAGCCAAGCTGAAGTGAAAGATATTATTTGACTGAGTTTTCAGTAATCGAGAAGACCATGATCAACAGAAGTGATCAGAAGCTGTGAGCAAGACCAACAGACCTTTTTAGAGGCTGTTGAAGATTCTTGAAGAGAGAAGCCAGGTCATCCTTAGAAGAAGGTGATAAAGCCTGAGCAAGACGAGAAGACTTGTTCATCACAAGTGAGCAGAGGTACAGAGCAAGGCCAGCAGCCTTTATCCCAGGCTGCTGAAGATACTTGAAGAACTTGAAGTGAAGAAGTGCTGCTCGTGTGACTCGAGGAGCCAGGAGAAGCCCCCTGTGAGACTCAGGGTGGAAGAAGTCTTCAGTGGGATTCTGGAGCAGGCCAGTGGGACTCTGGTAACACTGTGGGACGCAGTATAAAGACCCTCCTGTGGGACTCAGGAGAGATACAGTGGGACTCTGTATCGACCATTTTAATACTAACCGATTATAATGGAGAATCCATGTTGGGGTGTATAACCAACATGGCAAGGACGTAGGCCTTTGGTGCCGAACCTTGTAAATCCTTGTGTCCAGTGCCTTTACATTTACTGCATCACTCGAGGAAAGGCTGAGAGATACAAGAAGAGTGGATCGAGGCCTTAACAAGACATATAGGTTTAATTGATTAAGAATGAATTAGTAAAAAGTTTTAAAGGATCACTGATTCACCCCCTCCCCCTCTCAGTGATTCACACTGATCTGGGCACTTCACATATATATAGTTTCTAATGCTATAACAAAATAAGTATGACATGAATCATGATTTATGATATATGTTTTATTGGTTATGATTCTGTTTTTTTATGACCATGTATTTTTATAATGTTCTCATACAAAAATGCTCATATAGTTCCCAAATATGATATTTGATTGTAACCTCTTATGTCGACCCCTACTAAGAACACCCCATTCTAATGTTTCTATTCCCTAGGATATGAAGAATACTATAACATATGAAATATGTATAAGGGGTCTTATATGGTTCAACTATGGGTAAGTGTTCACATTATTATAAAATAAGTTATATTTTAATATAATTTCTAAAGACACTAAACCTTTAGGCATGTAAGAATTTGTGAGGAAAAATTATTAAATTATTAAAATTTTGTAAAATAGATGTCACTTATAACCAATTCATCTCATATTTTATCAAATCATTTGTGTAAATAATTTATTGCAACTCTTGATTTGAGAGAATAGGTCTTCAGAGCTACAATTCCTCCGTGGATGTGATAAAAATGCTATGTACTCCCTTCATGAAGTCCTATTTTGGTACAAGGTGTAGGATACCCAATGGGATTAAATAATGATGACACATTAATGGTGGATGGAAGAGTGTGCCAATACCATGAATGACATGCTTATATCATCAAGGAAAAAGATTACATTAATATATTCTGGTGGTGTTAAAAAAGAATATTAGATTTTATTAGAAACGTTTGGACTTGTGACCCCTTAGGAACCTCACCTAATTTCCTAATATAATTAACATAAAAATTCTCAATTAAATTTATAATTTTTGATTTTTTATATACTATGAGGATCCCATATGCACTGGAGTTATATCCATCAATTATTTATGTTCAGATAATAAAGAATCATTTCACCCATGATACTTCATGTGGAAGAGAATATCTGGATTTTTTGATGTCTTATTCCTTGTTACTATATAGTTATAGAGTTTATGTTGACTTATTTTATATCATTATAGTGTGGTTTTCAATTTCCTACTACGTAACACAAAAATAGTTTAATATTTTATTAATTTATTTTCAAATAATTTTAACTTCTTCGATTGTATTCTATACACACAAAATAGTGTTTTAATGAACCACATTATACTATTAATATTATTATTTAGACATGACCGTTATAATATAACCATTAAACTTGGATATATGAATAGGAATAATTTTTTTTAATATAATGTATAGTTATTTTATATATATAAATTATATTGATGAAAAAGTACTTAATTTTATGTAAAGTCTCTATATGTTTCAAAAATAATATTTTCTAGGACAATGTTTTTATTTATTTTTTTGAATAAATAAATAATTAATTTTGTTTTAAATTTTTTGAAAATGAATTCTCAAAAAAAAACTTCATCTTCTAAATCTCTATGTAAAAAATTTCATTAGCTAGATTTTTAATAATTTTTTGAATAGATTATTTTTTCAATGAATAGTAATAAAACTGATTTTTATTTTAAAATATATTTTCATTTAAATATTTTTAAGTAAAAAATTTCTTGAATATGTTTTTAGAATTAATATTAGTTCAATTATATATTTATTAAACTAAAATAGGTCATTGGAATCAATTCATATAAACTTTTATTTTAAAACATTTTATACTTATGAAGATCTTCTCTTATGAAAACCTCTTTTTCATCGCCTATACAGAATTAATATTAAATTAGTATTTTCCAATATTATCAAAAGAATTTTATAAAATTTATTACTTATTTGTAATCCTAATAATTATTATATAATATGGTGAAATTATTATTTTTTCAAATGAATATTACAAATAGTAATAATTAATTACCGTGTTTAAGGTTAAAACATGTTTATCAAGTAGTTATACTAATAATAAAATGAAAAAATGACCTAAAAACTTTCCCAAATCCCATTTTATGGTCATATATAGACTTTATAACCTATAAGGATTGAGTATAAACAATTTTAAAACCATGTTTCATGTGAAAAAACATCAGTACACATTATTAATTTTTGAATATTTCATTTGTGTTCGCCCCCCCCCCCCCCTTATAAATGAGAACCCACTCTCCACTCCTCGTAAAAATTCTAAAACCTATTATTTTGGAAAATCCCTACCCTGATAATTTCTTTTATTCTATCCTCATGTCCTAGAGATTATTTTGAGGAATATATCCTAGGATGGTTTTTTTTATACCAAAGGAGGTCATCCAAAGAGGATGTATCCTTCTCAACCAAGCATTTCATGTTTATTTTTTATTCCACATCCTTAAAATTTTCTTCAATTATGATTATATAATAACACCATTATAAAAAATACACTATTATTTTATTAAATTAATTATAGAATCTATATTAATTTTCTCTTCCCTCAAATGGAAAATAAAACCATTGATCATGTTTTTTTCAGACTACCACCACGCAAATCATTGTTATTAATTATAAATAATCACCACACATGGATGGGTATAATGACATATATGATAAATATTTTTGATATTTATTAAATATTTATTATTCTAGAGTTATAATATCACATATACTATCTTAATGCTCATTCTCTGGCAATGTGATCATATTGATTCAGTGTACATTGGGTACAACTTCAAGAAGCGATGTGATTCGTTATTCACTTATAGTTTACATGAAAAAACAAATTGGAAAATTTCAAAGAAAATATGAGATATATATTAAATAATAAATATTATATAAGGGTAATGTATTTTTTACCTTTATTTTATGTCATCAATTGATAAAAAGGAAACAGTTTTCATGCATATGTCTGACCTAAAATTTCCAAGAATAGTGTAATTCGTTTTATATCTATCAATTTTATGTATTAAAAAATACATATATAATGAATATATATGGTTTTTATATAGTGTTTAAAATTATGGATATGATTCAACCATGATAAAAATATAAGGATTTAAAATACCAAACCCATATATACATGAAAAAAGAAGTTGGTATTACCCAAATCGTAATTTAACAAGGAATTATCAGTAAACGAGTACTAATAGTACCTAAGTAAATAATATATGGTATTTTACATATGATTATGGTTATTTAATTCTTGTATAATAAAATTATATTTGTTATACAAGATGTTTGAATGTGTGTGAAGGAAGTTGATACTTATGTATGATATCGTTTGTCTCAATTTTCCTTCTTTGTGACATATGTTATGTTATACACCTATATTTTTTATTGGTTCAATATTTAACACCCCAAGCTTCCATGGTATGTTTCCCTTTGAATAATACAATAACTTCTGTTGTACGCAACTTCAAGTTCAAACACACCACAACCAATCAAACAAGAAGTTATGAATAATAGTACCCACATTATTAAATTTTATAAATTTTATCATTCACAATGGAATTCATTTTTGGATTTGGAATATTGAAATTAGCTCAGGGTAAATTTTTGGTATTTTTCTAAAAACTTTCATTTTTTGATGAATAGTGAAAAAACACTTCATTATTTGTTAAAACTGACTATTTATTTAAATGATTAGTTATATTTTTTTTAATTTATTTCTGGTCAAAATAGATGAATAATATCTATATATGTTCAACGTAATTCATTGGTGTCATTATATAATAAGTTAAGATATATAAAATTTTACCGAACTTTTTACCGTATTTTACCCACCTCCTAGGAGCATTTGTAAATTTGTTTAAAACATAAATTTACCGCTTCTGTGAATTGAATTTCAAAAATCTAAGAGACATTGTTAATAATAGTATGTAAAATGTGGTTCAATATGAAGATATTTTTTTTGGGTGAATAATACTTTTGACTTTTATTTACCACTATTAAAAGTGAATAGGGTAATTAAGGGTAAAAATGATATCATAATTTCCCTAACACATGTCCCAATTCTATTAGAAAAGTATAATTCGACCAAAAAACCTTAGGAATGAAATATTATCCTCTTTGATAAACTTGTATTAGATTAAGACATTTATGATTATTTTATTTAAAGAAGAGATAAAATAATTAAATTCGATGTTTAATAAATAAACCATTTTTAATATAGGGTTACACACAATATAATGTATAATATAAATATTAATTAGAAATATAAAATTATTTCATACATAATGGTATTTTATTTATAATTTTTAGACATTAAATAATTTAATATATTTATGATACAATGATGATGTAGTTATAACCTTATTAATGAAATATTAAAATAATTGATATTATAAATTTCCAAATAAATTTAAATTGAGACTTATGATGAATTAAAGTAATTTTATAAGTTAATATTACATTATAGGGTTGGTTAAATAAATTTTATTTTTATTGATAAAGTTTTTATGGCTTTCAAAAGAAATCAAATACTAAATATTGTCAAAATTGACAAAATTGAGTATTTAAAACAAATATTTTATTATTAATTGATATAATATTCCTAAAAATATAAGGATCAGCCAAAATAATTAGATAAATTTATATATATTTATTAATAATGAACAATAATGGGTTCTCGTGGCATTTTATAGTTTGTTTATTAACCATATAATATAAAAATACAAAGAGACATGGTAAATTACAAACTATTTAACTTAAAGATAAATATAAAAGATAAGGTTTTTATGACGACCTAAACCTGTCTAAAACCTATTGGTTTAGAGGTTTTCGACCCATAACCACCATATCCTTTAATTAATTATTTTTGGAACAATTAGAAACTGAAATTTAATTTATTATAAAAAAATATTTCAAGCGTTTTCTTAAGTGACCCGAACCTCTCTTATTAATGGGAACTTTTACTTCACTTAATTTCACACCTCTAAAGTCCTTTGTATCATCAGAACCCTTCCCAAATATCCTCCCATATTTCCTCCCTTCATACTAGAGGTCTTACTATGGTCATAAAGGCAACCTAAGGAGCCCTTTCGATCTAATCAAAAGGAAGAACCTAAAGAAGAGGTATATATTTTATCACCTCTTTCATGTTGTTTTCTTCTTCCACTTCCACATGCATTGTTTTTATCATTATAAAATAGTAAATCCAATATATTCTATATATAGTGATATTATTATGAAAATGGTAAAACCATATTCATTATTTTATCTGTCCTATAAATGATAAAGTCACCATACGTGTGTACGTACGGATTGCCGTCTCCATGTCGTGATGTAGTTTGTTATTAAAACACTTCAATATTTCGATGGGTATAATAATGATTATAAATTATGTAAATAATAAATATAACATGTTAATTATTCTTTATATATGATATACCCTCCAATTAAATATGATTTCTACATAAATATATTGATATAGTCGCTCGTGCGTACGTACGGATTACAATCTCCACGAACGAGATAAGATTCATTTCCCATCATAATCATTCAAGAATAATTTTCAATTGTTGGTTAAAAATAATTTTTAGGAACATAATATCATTTTCTATATAAATCAAATACATCTTATCCATAACAAAAATGTCTTACTTAACCAAGCATATAAAGGAAAAAGAATCCGTAAACAACTGAAACGATGATACTAGTTAAATATTATTAACAAATAAATATTATAAAATCATATATGAAATCAAATTTATGAATATAGTTCTTTTATAATTTAATAACAACGTTTTAACCATTATTAATGAGGTTAACATACCATAGACTATGTAAAAGTACAAGGTATGTGTTAATTTCACAATATCTTTATTATCTGAGATAGTTTTTATGTAAGTATCTACTAGTACCTCTTTATCATCCACATCCATGTTTTATTGAAAATGTATTTGAAAACATTTTTATCATTTACTTTACTATGGGTTAAAGTGATTTATACCCTTATTTTACCTTATATTTTTTGAATTTAATCTTTCTGTCATTTTCCAAACAAGGTACTTTATGATCTTTTCGAAAAAAATAAGGTAAGAATGTTATTTAACATATTTGGTGGGTGTAGTAATTTTCCACCGTTATAACATTTTCAAATCTTCCCTTAAAATATTATAAGATTATTTTAAAAATAAGTGTTTTCTTTTATAATTAAAGGAGTTCTAAATTATTTCAAAATAGAGAGAGATATTTCTCTAAAAAATATTTGATTTCATATATTCCAACATCCTTTGATAGATTTTAAGCTTTTTGAAGTTGATTTATTATGATAAACAACTTCTATATTGTATTGATGCTTTTGTGATATTTTTGATGGTGGATGTGTTATTTTTACACCATTTATGGTTTATGGATAAATTATTGACATTTTTATTCTAGTTTTAATAAAAATTGTTATCTTATACTTAAACCTTTTCATATGAGTAATTAATTGGACATAATAAGTGACGTGTGGAGCCCTCTATAGCTCCTTGATGCATCGGTAGGTCTCATTAGAAAAACAAGTTTCTTGTCACAAGGCCTTGACAAAATCTTATTTTTATTCTTGGCACAAGGCCTTGACTATGTGGTTATGAATTCCTGAATTATGCATTCCATCATTATGAAAGCAACTATTGATATTCCATATAATTATTCAAATATTAGAATATCCATGTGAATTAGTAAAAGAAATTACTTTATTTTATCTTTTCCATATTATCCTGAAGTTTATGTTTTAACAGATTTTGTTTTAGTCTTATACATTTCCTTAAATGTTTAGGCTCATTTATGAATGTTTCCACTATATAGTTATCTTTACTGAGCATCTGAGCTCACGCCTTTGTAAGTTTTACTTTTTCCAGAATGTGAAGAAGTATTTAATGGTTGACCTGTAGGGATAAGATAAGGATATAATTGGTATCAATAATACAAAAAATGTTGTTGTTGTTTTTATTTCATGATGTAATGTAAAACTTATGAATGTACCTAGTACTGCCATGGATACTAAACTGATCAGTCCTTCAGGATATAATACCTTGTATCAAGACAATGTTATGTAATAATGCCCTGAATCTGGGTAACTGGGTTCAGAGTGTTACATTTTGTATCTAAGGATGTTTAGTATAATCCACAGAATCTAGATTTATAAAAACACATATTAGAGAACATTACCATAACATAGATTTTGAGGATCATTATTGAAGAACTTACTAGAATTTTCGTACTGTAGAGATTTTGTGATTTTTCCAGGAAATACAACCCTATCTGGATACGATCTGGTAGAGGTGGCTCTAGCACAGACGTACCTAGGGAAAAAACCCAAAACACTACTTTGAGCTATACTCGAACGGAAACTGATGCATGACAGTGGGCCTTGTTTCACTCTTGGTCACGACACGCCCAGGGATATGGTTAGGATAATTCTCATTTTCTTTACAAACCATTATGAAGGGTTTATATGTATATAATTCTTCAAAGAAAACATTATTATTATTATGGAGTAAATCTATAAACTGTTCAATTTATGTTAAATCTTTTATAAGTTTAGAATTATGTATTGTGATTCATAAACTAATTTAGTGTATGCCATTTTTTATAAATGGTGCCTAGTGGAAGGAATGGAAGCTGTATCAATGCACGTAATCCATGAATGAATTTCCCTCATACTCAAGATAAATATAGTGGAGCTGGTGAATCATCTCATGCGGATCAACTAATCACCATACTAGGACAACACACTTAGGTTATGAATAATAACATTTCCCTTATGGATCACCCTGATCCACAATGCATAATATCAATGTTAGACCGCTTCATGAGGCAACAACCACCAACATTAAATATGAGCACAAATCCATTATTTGTTGATCAATTTATAAATTCCGTAATGAAAATATTTCAGGCTTTGGGAAGTAGTGAAGAAGAAAAAAATTTCATGGCAGTTTATCAACTCATGGGAGATGCATATCAATGGTGGTCATTGATTAAAAAAATAAAGATGATGATGTATTTAGTATGTAATGGAGGGGTTTTAACGAACTTTTCATAGAAAAATACAATCCTCAGGACCATCAAGAGGTTATGCGAAGGAAGTTTCTGAGTCTAAGGAAAAAAGAGGATGAAAATATAGAAAAATATAAGGAAAACATTACAAGGTTAGTAGGGCATGCAAAATATTATATATTTAACCCAAGGATTAATAATGATCTTTTTTTTGATTGGTTGAAACCATTTCATCATCGAGCATTTGTCTCACAATCCTTCTCATCATAGAAAGATATTTTCTCATGTGCTATCAATATAGAAAAAGAATTCACTATGTTTTACGACTTTAATGAAAATAAAGAGAAGAATATATTTATTGAACACTCTAGAAATGGATATAATGGGATGAAGGGAAAAGTTGAATATTCGTCATTTGGTAAATGTCTGAAGAAACCCCATGGTACTTTCTTGAAGGGAATGGGATTTTGTTACAAGTGTGATGAAAAAGGCCTACAAGATCATGATTGAAAGGGGAATAAAGAGGTTGTTGAATTTTACACTTGTATAGAAAATGGGAATTATGAAAATGAATGTCTTATGTGCCAAGGGAACTTACCTCGGAAAAGGAAAAGGGAGCAAGGAAAAGATTATACGATCACTACTGTTGTGGTTGAAGCCTTAAAAGATGTGGTGGAAGGTAATTTAATTGTTTCCTTGAGTTTTTCTAATGATTTATTTGACTCTAGATCATAGTATTGTTTCATATCTTCTTAGTTTCCTATGAAAACTAGATATTTTTAATTTTACTTAAAAAGGGAGTTGTCAGTAAAAACACATATGGAATGTATCATTGGAACAATGTTTTGTGAATCAGTTCCCATTAGAGCATATAAATATTCATCATCTATTGATCTCATCATCATACCCATGATTTAATTTGATATAATACATGGAATGGATTGGGTTACAGACCATGATGAAAAATTTTATTGTACGAAGAAAGATGTTACAAATTTTGATGATGATAAGGAGTACCTTATCTTTAGAGAATAAACACCACCACATGATTTTTATCTAGATCCACCTCTAGTAGCTAAACTAAATTAAATTATTGGGGAAGATAAGAATTAAATAACTATCGGTGAGGAAAATAATGTTTGAATAGAGGATGTACCTATTGTGCAAGAATATGTTGATGCGTTTCTAGTGGATTTACCTGAACATTATCCAAAATGAGAAATTGAGTTTTCCATTGACTTAATTCCTGGTTCAAGGCCCATATCGAAGACCCCTTATAGAATGAACACTATGGAATTAGTGGAACTAAAGAAACAAATCGATTAATTGAGTAATAAGGGATTTATTCTCCCAAGTATTTCTCCAGGGGGTGCCCTTGTGCTTTTTGTTAAGATGAAAAATTGATCTATGAGGTTTTGTATTGACTACAGGGAGATCAATGCTATAAGAATAAAGAACAACTATCCTCTACCTAACATTGATGATTAATTTTACTAAATTCATGGAGCTCAATTATTTTAAAAGATTGACCTTCGATCCATATATCATCAGTTTTGTGTGAAGAAGGATGGCATTCGAAAACAACATTTTGAACCAAGTACGGGCATTATGAGTTTACAGTAATGCCTTTTGGACTGAATAATGCACCCTATGTTTTCATGGATCTAATGAACAAAGTTTTGAAGGAATATATTGATGAATTTTTAGTGGAATTTTTTTATGATATATTGGTAAACTAAAAAATCTATGAAGATCAAAAAAATCACTTGCGCATTATCATAATGACTCTTAGAAGAAATGAATTATATAGAATGTTTAGAAAGAGTGAATTATTACTTCTGGAGATTTCTTATCTTGTCGATATTGTCTGTAAGGATGGAATCTCTGTTGGTACATCTAATATGAAGGCAATCCAAGAATGGCCTGCACCAATGATTATAATTGAGGTATGTAGTTTTATTGGTTTAATAGGTTATTATGGGCGTTTTGTCTAAAATTTATCTTGTTTGGCTAACCCAATAACCAAGCTCACGGGTAAATGGGTTAATTTTTTTTGGACAAAATAGTGTGAAGAATTTTTTAATGAACTAAAGAGAATATTTTTCAATTATTCTATATTGACTATACCATTAGGGAACGATGGGTTTATTTTTTATAGTGATGCATCAAATAATGGAAATTCTTGAGTCCTTATGCAGAATGATAGTGTTATTGCCTATTCATCATGAAAGCTAAAAATTCAATAGAAAAACAATCCAACTCATGATCTTGTGTTAGTAGCTGTAATCTTTGCTCTGAAAATATTGATACACTATCTCTATGGTGAAAATGTGAGACTTATACTGATCAAAACAGTTTGGAATATATTTTCTCAGAGAAAGAACTCAATATAAGGCCGATATGATGGATTGAACAACTCAAGGATTATGATTGCACTGTACACTGCCACCCAGGGATGGAAAATAAGGTGGAATATGATTTGAGAAGAAAGGATCATTGATTTATGAAGAAGATGAGTGTTAAAAAGGATCCTATATACATGGATCTAGTAATGTTGGATATGGGAATAACCATGGAAGTTGAAACATCAATTATTTTTCAAATAGTTTCCAAAAAATCTTTACTAGAAAGGATAAAATGTTCTCAGACTGATGATGAGGAATTTCAAAAGAAAATTAATGTTGTGAATGATGGGATATTGAGCGACTTCATATATGAAGATGTAATTTGGAAATTTTGGAAGATACTTTTTGTTCTTAACATACTTGACCAAAAAAATGAATTGTTGGATGATTCTCAGAGCTCCTATTACTCTATACACCCTGGTAGCACTAAGATTTATAGAGATTTGAAGGAATATTTTTGGTGGGACAACATGAAGAGGGAGATTTCTGATTTTGTGCCATGATTTATTGTTTTTCAACATGTGAAAGATGGAAGGCAACAGCCTGTAGGAGTAACGCAACCTCTTCCCATACCTGATTGGAAATGGGATAATATTACGATGGACATTTTCAGGGGGATACCAAAGACTCATAGAAGGAATAATCCAATATGGTTCATTATTGATCATCATACTATTAAGAACATTTTCTTTCTATAAAAGAAGAATTACCCATTGAACATCTAGAAAGAATATATATTAATAAATTTGTAAGACTACATGGTGTGCCCCAATCAATTGTTTCTGATTGAGATCTCTATTTTACATCATGATTCTGGAAAAGTATTCAGAAGGCCTTGGATACTAAACATCGTTTGAGCACTGCCTACCACCCTCTAACCGATAGAAAATCAGAACGGACTATTCAAACCTTAGAAGATATGTTGAGATCTTGCTCACATGACTTTCAGAGTATGTGGGATCAATATTTACATATGGAATAATTTTACTATAATAATATCTTCCATTCAAGTATTCAGATGGAAGAATATGAAACGTTATATGGATAGAGAGGTCACACACCAACTTGTTGGGATGATGTTGGTGAAAGAAAACTCGTAGGCCTTGAACTTGTTGATTAAATTATGTGAATAGTGAATGTTATCCAAACCCCACATCAAAGAAGCACAAAGTAGGCAGAAGAGCTATACCGATAACCGAATGAAGGATTTGAATTTTCAGGTAGGATATCATGTTTTCTTGAAGGTATCTCCATGGAAGGGAGTTATATGATTTTCTAAGAAGGTTAAATTATGTCCAAACAACATCATACCTTTGAAAATCCAAGAATGAAATGGTCTTGTAGCTCACCGTTTGGAAATGCCACAAAGTCTCTCCAAAGTTCACGATGTGTTCCACATATCACTATTGAGAAAATATTTGCTTGACCCCACTCATGTACTCACCTATAATGATACTGAACTAGAACCTGATCTGTCTTATTGTGAAGTGCATGCCAAGATTCTTGATACAATAGAACAAGTGCGGAGAAACTGGGTGAATCGTCTAGTAAAAGTTCTATTGAGAAACCATAAGATGGAAGAGGCAACGTGGGAACCCGAGGGACTTATGATGAAGAACCAACAAAATAATTTTATGCAGAAATATTCAAGATATTTTGGGGAAGAAATTATTTTATGGAGGGAGGAATGTGACACCCTAAGCTTCTATGGTACGTTTTCCTTTGAATAATACAATAGCTTGTGTTGTACGCAACTTTGAGTTCAAACACACCACAACCAATCCAACAAGCCATTATGAATAGTAATACCCACTTTTTGAAATTTTATTAATTTTATCGTTCAAAATGGACTCCATTTTTGGATTTGGAATATCAAAATTTGCTTACATGAATTTTTGGTATTTTTCTGAAAACTATCAATTTTTGATGAATAGTGAATATACACTACCTTATTGGTTAAATATGACTTTTTATTTAAATAATTAGTATTTTTTATTTTAATTTATTTAAGGTCAAAATAGATACAAAATTCCGATATATGTTCAATGTAATTCATTGGAGTCATTTTATAATAAGTTTAGATATATAAAATTTCATCAAACTTTTTACCGTCTTTTACCCACCTCCTAGGAGCATTTACAAATATGCATAAAATGTAATTTTTCTACTTTTGTGAGTCAAATTTCAAAAATCTGAGAGACACAGTTAATATAAATAAGTAAAATGTGGTTTAATAGGATTAAAATAATATTTGGTGAATAGTATCTTTTGACTGTTATTTATCACAGTTAAAAGTAAATATTGTAAATAAGGGTAAAAATGATATAATAATTACCGTAAAACATGTTCTTATTCTATTAGATAAGTATAATTCGACCAAAAACAACCTTAGGAATAAAATATGATCCTTTTTTGGTCTACTTTGATTTGATTAGGACATTTATTATTATTTTATTTATAGATGATTTAAAAGAGCTAAACTCAATGTTTAATAAATAAATAATTTTTAATATATATTTATACACAATATAAATTGATATATAAATTTTCATTAGAGAGATAAATAGATTTCCTACATAATGTTTTTTTATTTATAATTTTTATACATTAAATAATTATATTTATTAATGGCACAATGATGATGCGGTAATTACCTTATTAATGAAATATTAAAATAATTGATATTATCAATATCCAAATAAATTTAAATTGATAATTATGATAAATTTAACTAATTATATAATTTAGTGTGACATGTTGGTGTTGGTTAAATAAATTTTATTTGAAGTGATAATGTTTTTATGGCTTTCAAAAAAATCAAATACTAAATAGTGTCAAAATTGACATAACTGAGTTTTTAAAACAAATATTATATTATTTATTGATTTAATATTCCTAAAAATAAAAGGTTTGGAAAAATGACATAGATAAGGTTATATATATTAATAATGAACCAGATGGGGTTCTTTGGCATGTTATAGTAATTTTATTAACCATTTAATATAAAAATACAAAGAGACATGGTAAATGGAATACTATTTAACTAAGTGTTAAATCTAAAAGGTAAGGTTAATATGGTGGCATAAACCTGCCTAAAACATATTTTTTTAGAATATTTCAACCCATACTCACCTTATTATTTATATAATTTATTTTTGAGCCATTAGGAACCAGATGTTTTTTTATTATAAAATAACATTTCATGCTTTTCCCAAAGTGACCCTCACCTCTCTTATAAAAGGGATCTTCCCCTTCTCTTAATATCACACCCCAATGCCTTTTGGATCATCCAACCCCAACCCAAATATCCTCCCAAATATCCTACCTTCATCCAAGAGGCCTCCCTTTGGTACTAAATCTATCCAAAAGAGGCCATTTGATCAAATCAAAATGAAGAACTCGAAGAAGAGGTAAATCTTTCATCACCTCTTTAAAGTTATTTTCTTTTTCCAATTCCTCTTTCTTTGTTGTTTACATTATAAAATAATAACTCCAATATCATCAATATAATGTGATATTATTATAAATATGGTATATCAATATTCATTATTCTATCCATCCTATAAATGAAAAATTCACCATACGTGTGTACGTACGGATTACCGTCTCCACGTCGTGGTGTAGTTTGTTATTAAAACACATCATTATTTCGATGGGTATAATAATGAGTATAAATTATATAAATAATTAATATAACATGTTAATAATTCATTATATATGATATACCATCAAATTACATCTGATATATCCATCAATATAATGATATTGTCGCTCGTGCATACGTACGGATTACCGTCTCCACGAACGCAATAAGATTAATTCTCCATCGTAATCATTCAAAAATAATTTTCATTTTATGATTAAAACTAGCATTTATGAACATAATATAATTTTGAATATTAATAAAATACATTCTATTGATAACAATAATGGATTATATAACAAATCATATAAAGGAAGACAAATCTATTATCACCCAAAAGAATGATACTACTAACATATTATTAACGAAGAAATATTATAAAATCATATATGATATCATATTTATGTATATAGATATTTTATAATTTAATAATAATGTTTTAATTATTATTCAAGAGGTTAACATACCATCGACTAATGAAAAGTACAATGTAAGGGTTAATTTCATAATCTCTTTATTATCCAAGGTGGTTTTTACCTAAGTATCTACTAGGACCCCATTATCATCCACATCCTTGTTTTCATTAAAATGTATTTGAAAACATTTTTATCATTTAAGAGATTATGGGTTAATGTAATTTATACCCTTATTTGACCATATATTTTTTGAAAGTAATCTTTCTGTCGTTTTCCAAACAATGTACTTTATAACCTTTCCAACAAAATTATGGAAAGAATGTTTTTTAACGTATATGGTGGGTGTGGGTAATTTCTGCCGTTATAACATCATCAAAGATTCCCTTAAAATATTCTAAAAATATTTTCAAAATTTATGTTTTATATTATAATTACATAGCTTCTAAATTAATTGAAAATATAAAGAAATATTTCTCTCAGAAAATTTTGAATTCATCTATGTCAACATCCTTTGATGGATTTTAAGCATGTTTGATGTTTATTTTTTATGATAGAAAACTTCCATATTGTATTGAAGGTTTTGTGATATGTTAGACTGTGGATGTTTTATTATTACATCATTCATGGTTTATAGAAAATGTTTTGACATTTCATATACTAGTTTTAATACGAATTTTTATGTTATGTTTAAAACTTTTAGTATGAGGAATTCATTGGACATAGTCTGTGATGGGTGGAAGCCGCTATAGCTTCTCGATGCATCAGTAGGTCTCATGAGAAAAACTTGTGTCTTGGCACATGGAATTGACTATGTGGTTATGAAGTCTGGAATTATGCATTCCATCATTATGAAAGTGGATATTCATATTCCATGTGATTATTTGACTAGAAAAATATCCATTAGAATTAGTAATTGAAATTATTTTATTTTATCTTTTCCATACTATGATAAAGCTTATGTTTAAAAGAATTTTGTTTTAGGCCTATACATTGACATAAATGTTTATGCTTATTTATGAGAGTTTCTTCTATATTGTTTTCCTTACTGAGGATCTAAGGTCACCCCTTTCCATGTTTTATTTTTCCCCAAATGTGATGAAGTATTTTGTAAGGCCCCAACACCAGTTTCCCAGAGTTGGTACATTATTACATAATATCATCATGACCCAAGGAATCATTTCCTGAAAGAACAATTGGTTTAGTAGCCTTTGAATCACTAGATAGACCCATAAGTTTTATATTACATCATGAAATAAAAACATCAACAACATTTTGTCCCCTTTTTATACACAGTTATATCTTTATCCTATCCATGTAGGTCAACCACAAAATAATTCCTCACTACCAGGGAAAAATAAAACATATAAAGGGGTGAGCTCAGATGGTCATTTGGATAACAATATATCAGAAAACTTCATAAATAAGTATAAACATTTACGGAAATGTATAAGACTAAAACAAAAGCCTTTTAAACGTAAACTTCAGCATAATATGGAAAATATAACATCAAATATTTCCATTTACTTATTCACATGGGTATTTTACTTGTAAAATAATCACATTCAATTTCAATATATAGAAACTTTCATAATGATGGAATGCATAATGCCATACTTCATTACCACCTAGTCAAGGCCTTGTGACCAGACCCTAGTTTGTCTCATGAGACATGCTGATGCATCGAGGCGCTATATCGGGATTGAACTCTCACTTGCAAAGACTAATTCATTCCTCATATGAAAAGTTTGAAACATAATCTAAACATTTGTATTAAAACTATCATATGAAATTTCGATATTTTGACCACAAACCATGAATGGTATAAAAATAGCACACCCATAGTCAACCATAAATCATTAAATATAGTATGGATGATTTTATTCTGATAAGTCAACCTCAATCAATAATAATGAATGATATGGACATAGATGAAAATAACCATCAAACCATTTGAGAGAAATATCCCCCTTTTTATTGAAAATATTTAAAAGTCTCACTATTTATCAAGAAGCTGTTTAAAATAGATTTTTTAATCAAATTGTCACATACAAATTTGTAACATTTAAAAGGAATAAAAATGTTAAAACATTCATTTCCATATAAATAAATCCTTAAACTGATTATTTGAACATGGACATTAATGAGAATGATTTCTTAAAATAATTTTCAAAACATTTAATATGATATTTTAGTTAGAGGTGCTGACCAAATTAGAGAGGGTTGAATACAAATAATTGAGGTAATAAATACATTATAATATCATGAGAATAAAGTGAATCATGATTTACTATGTAAATGTATGGTATATACCCCAAACAAAAGTGATTTGTCTCATAACAACAGAGAAGACTCAATGGAATGTAAGTTGAGATGAAATCACTTATAAAGACTGTATCCTTAGGTTAATGATAAATCAATGACATAATTATGTGTGAAAAATATAAATATGCTAAATATTATTGGAAATTTAGTTTAAATAAATCATATGACATTCACACATATTCTTGTAAAAACAACACCAATGAATTTGATGTTTAACTCAATGAATAGAGATTGAATTAAAATTACTCTGGTCATGTTCATCGCGATGACTTGATAATTTTTCAATGGAGTGATTATGTGTCAAAAAAATCTATCCACGGAAAGGGTATTGGAAATAACTACAAAAATAATTAATATTGATTCCACACAAAATCCTGGATTAAAATAATCAATGGAGTATCTGTAAATCCCAATGAGTAGAAATTGAAATTTGAAATTCCCCTAACGATTTGGTAACTTATGAAACAGACACCCCATGATAAAATTATCACACAATGAAGATATAAATACTCATAAATTAAATTATATTACACAAATAATACAATCATGGGAAGTACATAGACCACATAAATGGAAATAGTGGCAATATAGCATGAATCTCACGGGAATAAGAAGTGTGATGAAAACCCCTTACCATGTTGTAATCAATCGAGTTGTATGACGAAAAGTAAACAACCACCAACTGAAACACAGAATACCATGAATATAAATATAATCATGATAATATATATCAAATTTTAGTACCCAATACAACACATTCAATAAATAAAGGTGAACAATGAAAATGTCACGGAATTAAAAGTGAGATAAGAAACCCCTTACGTTGCACTTTCCCATGGTCGAGGGTACGTTTAACCTTATGTATAATGACCATAGTATGTTATTAAATTATAACAGAACCATATTACTATATATTATATCATACATGATTCATTTATGACTTTATACTACCCATTTAATATTTATCTCCATGTTAAATTAACATTTTGGGTAATAATCAGTTTCTTTATCGTATGTGTTCTAACTTGTTATTCTTGATCATATCATTTAGATAATAATTTAAATACTTATAGAATATAAAAATTTATTTATATATCATATATATTTATAATAGAAATATTTATAATAGATATATATATGAAATGGAAAGCATCGTTTATTGAGACGGTATGCCGTACGTACGCATAAACATTGTTTCTGTATTCATATCGTATTGAATGGAAGTAAGTGAACAAGATATATGTAAGTACATACATATACATATACATATACATATATATCTCCAGTATTATTATTATTTCATAAATTACATACTTATTTATAATATATATTTTTCTAATCATCATTGAATGGTAAACATGGGAATGAATCTCATCGCATCGTGAAGACGGTAATCCGTACATACGCACGAGCGACAATATCATTATATTGATGGTGGAATGGTATGTAATTGGATTTTATATCAGATATAATGAATCATTGAAATGTAAACTTTATTATTTACATCATTTATATTCATTATTATACCCATCCAAATAAAGAAGTGTTTGAATAACAAACTACACCACGGTGTGGTGACGGTAATCTGTACGTACGCACGTATGGTGACTTTGTCTATTATAGGATGGATAGAATAATTAATATGGTTTAACATTTATATAATAACATAAAATTAGATATAATATATAGTATTAATTTTTTTATAATTTAATCAACAAAGATAGAGTAATTGGAAAGAAGAAAAGAACATGAAAGATGTGATGAAATATTTACCTCTTCTTCGGATTCTTCCTTTTGATTTGATCAAAATGGATCATTAGGATAAATTTTAGACCAAAGTAAGGCCTCTAGGATGAACAGAGGAAAGTTTGGAGGATATTTTGGATGGTTTTGGCCAATACAAAAGGCTTTGGAGGTGTGAAATTAAGAGAAGGGAAAGTGCCCTTTTATAAGACAAGTGAATGTCACTTTAGGAAAAACATGAAAACTTATTTTAGAATAAAATAATTTTCGATTTATAATGGATCCAAAATGAATTATTTAAAGGTTATAGAGGTTATGGGTCTACAAACATTCATCCAATAGGTTTTATACAGGTTTAGGTTCTCATATTAACCTTATCTTTTAGATTCAACTCTTAGTTAAATAGTTTGACATTTACCATGTCTCTTTGTATTTTTATATTATATGGTTAATAAACATACTATAGCATGCCAAGAGAACCTCATATGGTTAATTATTAATATATATAACCTTATCTATGTTCTTTTGATTAACCATAGATTATTAAGAATATTATGTCAGTTAATAATATAATATTTGTTTTTAAAACTCAATTATGTCATTTTTGATACTATATAGCATTCAATTTTTTTGAAATCCATAAAAACATTATTTATTACAATGAAATTTATTCAATTGACCTTTAAATGTCATATTAACATTTAAAATTAGTTTAATTCATCATAATTCTCAATTTACTTTTATTTGGATATTTAGAATATCAATTATTTTAATATTTTATTAATAATGTAATTACTGAATCAACATTGTGTCATAAATAAATTAAATTATTTAATGTCTTAAATTTATAAATAAAATACCATTATGTAGTAAATGTTTTTAGCTGTCTATTGAATATTTATAGATGAATTTGTATTGTGTGTAACTCTATATTAAAATGTTTTTGTTATTAAACATTAAATTTAACACTTCTAACTCTTCTTTAAATAAAATAATAATAAATGTCCTAATCTAATACAAGTGGACCAAATAGGTTCATATTTTATTCATAAGGATTTTTGGTCTAATTATAATTATCCTATTGTATTAGGACATGTGTTAGGGTAATTATGATATCATTTTTATCCTTAATTACCCTATTTACCTTTAAACGTGGTAAATAAAAGTAAAAAGTTAATATTCATCAAAAATTAATTTCAACTTATTGAACCACATTTTGATTACTGAAATTAACTGTGTCCCTCGTATTTTTGAAATTCGACACACAGAAGTGGTAAAAATAAATTTTATGTAAATTTGCAAAAGCTCTTAGAAGGTGGGTAAAGAATGGTAAAAAGTTCAATAAAATTTATTACATCTAATTTAATTATTAAAAGACTCAAATGAATTAAATTGAAATTAAATATATATTTTGACTTAAAAAAATTTAAATAAAATAATTATTTATTTAAATAAAATAATTATTTATTTAAATAAAAAGTCGGTTTTAAACTATAACACAATGCTTTTCACAAGAAATTAAAAAATTGAAATTTTTCGGAAAAATACCAAAACATAACCCTAAGAAATTTTTGATATTTTAAATTAAAAAATGAATTTTATTATACCAAATTCAAAACATAAAAGTTGCATTAAATATTTTAAAATTAATTCCCATTGTCAAAATCGAAATGTGGGTTTTTAATATGTAAAAACTATCAAAATATTGACATGTGTTTATGTCAAATTACTTATATTTACCTACATTGTATTAAATGACAATAATATAATATAATTATACTTCTAAACCATTCAAATACATAATTTATCAATATAAATTATTTCGACTAAAAATGATGTTTTCAATTAAAATCAAAATATGGAAGTTATCAGAAAACTTCCAAAAATATATCGATAAATGAATTTTTATGTCACAATTCTAAAAAAAATCAATTTCACTAAATTGAATATATAAAAGTGTCAAATATTGGTTTTAAAAATTATTTTCTATTAAAAGGTGGTAAATTTTCATTTTTTTAAAATTGGTTCTTTTATCTGAAAAAAATGAATTTGTTCAAATATTATGTCAAAAAAACACATAATAAGGATTCGGAAATTATATCGAGTATAAAATATTCAAAATTCATTTAATAATATTCATAAACACTTTTTTAACGGCTAGTTTGGTAATTCTTGGTGCGCTTAAACTTGTTGGTGTGTGCAACACAAGTTATTTAATTAATTTAAATAAAATAACTTACTACCAAATCTTGGGGAGTTACATATTTTATGGTTGACCAGCATGGATAGGTTAAGTATATAAGTGTGTTCAAAATGGGACCAAATGTTGTTGATGTTTCTATTTCATGATGTTATGTAATACTTATAAATATATCATGTACTTCCAAGGCTACTAAACTGATTGGTCTTTCAGGACATAATTCCTTGTATCATGCCAATTTTATGTAATAATGCACCAACTCTGGGTAACTAGGGCCAAGGCATTACAGAATATACATCCCCTTTAACATTTTATATCATGAACCTAAATTTTATTCGTTATACTTGTTGTTTTATTGGATGTGATTCGTTAATGTTGTGTATGGATCAAAATTTACTACATTGGTAAAGGTTTGATGTTACAATCTCATTATTTATTAAATTTTTTTGGATTACTCTTTAAATTATATAATATTATGATATATTTATCAATAACCTCATGAATTGTAATCTAATTTAGTTATTTACTGATAATAAATTTTTTCCTTTCATTTTCCCCTAATTATGTACACAAGATTCCAAAATATTGTTTTAATGAAAACTGAGTTTATTTCTCACTTTGATTTAAAAAAATTGTTCCTTCATATCAATGTATTGTAATAAAAAATTTCAATAATTTTTTAATACTCATATATGATTTTCTTAAGAAATTTTACCACGTTGTTATCTTTTTAAAGAAAATTCAAATGTAATCTTTGCGACGTTTTAAAAAAAAGGCTTGTTTGGATTTTACCGAAAATTTGAAAAGAATCTTTATTTTTATGGGTATGACTTGAATATAATTTCTAAAAAACTATACCAATAAATTTTTTAAAGCATAAATTATAATGAATAATGGTTATTTTTTAAAGAAAATGAATATCATTTTTTTGAACCATTAGTCTTAAAAAGGTAAATTAAAAAATTAAAAGTTTATTTTCCTAAAATAATTTTTGTAGTGATCTTTGAAAATATTTTTATATATAATATTACATATTTTTATTATGCATAAGATATAATGGAAAAATTATCAAATAATACTGTATTTATTATTTCTCTAGGTTTTTTATTAATATGATGATAATATTTTCATAAAAATAATTCCATTTTGATGGGTTTTTATGATGAAATGCTGAAATTTTTATGAAACCCGTCTCTTTTCCATGTGTTATAAAAAGATAAAATGTTTATGAAACCCATTTCATTTCAAGGATTCTTATATGATGAAGTTATTATTATCTTGTGACATCCATTTATATTATTTTCACTATTTGATGGGTGGAACCTAAATCTCCCTAAAATGCATTAGATAATAATAGATAACTCATGAATTTATTATTAAATGTGTGAACATGATTTAATTTTTGCAATGTTATGTAATTAGTTTCTTTCAAGTACATAACGTTTGGTGTTGTCATACATTCATTTTCAAAAGGTTATGTGTGGGACTACTTTTATGACAATGTGGTTAAGTGTGGACCTTATTTTGTGTCCATAATGTCATGTGTTGACCTTCGTTCATGAATATATGTTTATGTGAGGGCCTGATTTCTTATTTTTAACTTACTCATTAAACCTTTCACTATTTATACAATTTCAAAATTTGATAAACATAACGGTATTCCATAATTAAATATATTATTCAAATATTATTATCTCATGGGTTAGGTTTTTTATTCATTTATGATTCATGACATATGAACAACTCAGATATATTCCATGAATCATTTATATAAACTATTACATGTGGGGTGTGGTTATCAAATATTATTATCATGTTTTTATAACCTTGTGCTTATTTTATATTGATTTATCCCATTTTTTCCCTAATCAAACATCTAAGATCTTCCTTTATTATTTTTCTTTTCCTTAGTTTGTGAAGAAATGTATTAAATAAGAAATGTTTAAGAAGGTTTCTAGTTGTGAAAAATTTAGTTTGGTATTCTCTGGTTCACTTATAATCTAATTTTTTATGTTTCCATATATCCAAAGACACTAATATATTATTGTATTCAGGGATTTAATTTTTAAACATAATGAATTTTAATCTAAAGTACAATGTCATATAAATGTATGAATTGATTAATTTTTTAGTTGGTAATAGAGAATGGATTAATTGACATTTGGGAATTAATGTGAGAACATTTAAGTGAATACCCTCTGGATAATCCTCTGTATAAGAATATATCATGATGTTTTAATAAGAATTATATATTTTGGTTTACCTAGAAATATATCCCATTTTATATCCTCAAAGTGGGCATGGTTTTGAGGTAGATTTACTAATGGGTAATAACTCAAAACAAGTAATATCATCCTTGAATCCAGAATTAAATGGTAAATGATAGCAATCCTTACAATTCACCTAGTTTAACACTCATGGGGGATATTCGTAAGGTAATTCCCATTTTATTTACAATATATCATGAATTACTTTAATATTTGATTACCATGTATGAGATAAGTCTAATATATTAAGCCATATATTTAAAATAAATTATGATGATTTAGAAAAACAATAAATAATTACTCATTATTATGTGGTTTCCCACTATAATTATTGTTCCACACAATAAAAATAATTTTAGTCAATGGATGAAACTTAATTGAACTGTGTTAATATTGAGTGTGATGAACAATGTAATGATTAATAAAATTAATTTTATTTGGAATGAATATTCTTTTTTCTAGTTTCAAACAACATTCAAAAACTATGAATCATGTTTAATATCCAAACTGGAAAATGGGGGAACAATGTTTTGTCGATTTATTATTGACCCAACACCCACCCTTTTTTAGTGGTTTCGATGATCCACTAGTTGGTGAAAAACAAGATCAGTACCACTGAGAAAATATTTTATATCCACTAGTGATCATATCAGGAAAAAATAATTGTGGTTGTTTATATATTCAATGTACAAGAATATCAGTGGAGGAATTTTATCAAGAACACTGGGGATAAGGATGAAATTGAATATATGATGTTGGTTGAGTATAAGAGCTTAGTTTTCAACATGATATTGACATGTATTATTCATAAAAAGGTGGTGAATTAATTCCATGAGTTTAAGTATATTTACAATGAGTGTGTTGGTAATTATGAGTATAATTTTAAAAGGCACTCATGGTATACATCTAGTTTTATCATCCATAATTAATATATTGTTGATTGATACTTCCATGGCCTAAAACCATGTATCTAAAAGATGTAATCTATAAGAGACCTTTGTATCTATGAAGATATCATTTTATGTCCACTCAAGGTGGAAATGGAATTTGGATGTTCCTAAAATTATCATGGTTTTGATAGGAAATGGAAGATTGATTCTCATGAAAAATTAAAAAAAATCACATAGTGGAATGAAATTGTAAAAATATACATGCCAGAAATGTGGGAAGAAAAAAAAGGTTGTAAAACCTTTACCCTATAATCACAAAGTCGATGCATTATTACATTACATTGGAATGGTTATAGGGAATCAAATCCAAATGAATCATTCAGTTTATATGTCCTATAAATCAAGATTACATACATGATACCCATAGTACATTGGGATATAGAACTTAAAAACTTGATGAATAATAAAATGAAATAAACTTCATCCCAGAAAGATTATTAAAATACATTTTATTTATAACATGGAGAGAAGAAACATAATAAGGCTTGGATCAAATGCCCAGAAAGTGTACGTAAAGAAAAATAAATAATGAATGGATGGGAATAAATTAACATCGAATGGTAAATAAATGATAACACATTCCATTAAAATAATTAGATAATGAAAAATAAATAAGAAAATGTAAGAAAATTTAACACATTAAATTAAATTAATGAAATTAAAATGACATTTTTCCATATATATGTTGATGAAAAATATCTGTGAAAATAATAAATAGAAGTATACGGGGAAAATTATTTATTATTTGACTCCATGATTCCTAGGTATATGGAACCAGTACCATCATGACCTTTCACAAGATGGTTTATCTATTAGGTAAAAACCTATCTATTTTGGCCAATTACTTCATCTCATGAGACCAATGATGCATCAAGGAGATTCCATTAACCAGTACCCAACCCATATCATACCATTATATTCTACATGGAAATAAACGTGAAGGGTTTTTCTCCAACCGATTCATCCAATGCGACTATCGATGTATTGAGGGGATTTTATTTACCAGTCCCCAACATGTAGGGATTTCCATAAATGGTACCCAACCCATGTCTACTAGTCCAAAGAATTAAAGATATTGAATAATAAAGTAAATACTATTCTTTATAAAATTTTAATAGTGAAGAAATAATTTTTATTCTTCAATAATACCTTATATGAGGATATGTAACAACATATGTCATTGACATTAAAAAACTCTTAAGGAAACGTAATCATTAAACATTCCATAATGTCCCATAAAATAAGGAAACATTTAAATAAAAATTAAAAATGAATTAAATGAAACAAATAATATTATGATAGTATGTATATTCATGATATAACATGTCAAGGGAATTATATACGACATATAAGATTGACAAGGTGAATAATGATAAATAGGTCTCTATGGAATTTAAAATGAGACAAAATCCCTTAATACTTGAGTAGATTTTGTGTCAAGGGTTCTATTAAAATAGTAACATCAACTGAAACATTTAATATCATGAAATTAAATGGAAATATTGATATAAAATATCAAAATACGTAGTATGTATAGAACACAAACTAAATAGTAAAGATGTCATTAATCTCACTGATTTAAAAAGTGATATTAAAATCCATTACCTTATCCTTTCATTTTGTTTTTTGGTATTTATCCTCTTATATAATGGTTTTAAATATGTTACTAACTAATAATAGAACCATTATCATTTTTATAATAAAATATATTAACTTATTACAATATTTTTACCCATTTGTTAACACTCTTTCATTATTTAAACTATTTCGGGTGTTAATTTCCTAGTTTTCTCAAGTATATTTTGACTTGTTATTTATTATTATTATTAAATATATCATGGGTTTATGATATCCATAATGTAATAAATGACAAAATTTTCTTATGTATTCAGTAAATATGTTTTTATATTAGTCCGAAATATTTGGGGAATAGAAATTAAGGGCATTGTTCATGGAGATGGTAGGCTGTATGTATGCATGAACACTACTTTCATTTCATTATCATAGTAATAGATTTAAAACTAAATGATAAATATGTATATTAAAATATCCATTATCATATATATGTCATATATGTTACATTGTTTTATTATAACCATCCACTTTATATATACCAAGTATGGCATTAACGAGTCATGTCACTTTAAGGGGGCTGTAGTACACACTTCCTCAAACAAAATGATCATATTTACACATTATATAATCATAAATGTACATTTTAAATAAAAATAATAGAATAATAAAGGAATTATAAATATAATATATATCATATTTAAATATAATGGTCATCGTAATGGACATCATGATAGGTGGTAGGGGAAAATTGAACAATCATCGTTTCATGGGGCAGTTGTTCACCGTGAACAAAAATAGTATGTTTGTTACCCATTATATAGAGGAGTTTGTAAGTTTTATTAGAACCCTTAGCATAAAAATATCCTATTATATTTATGATACTATTTTTTTGTATTCATAGAATAATAAGAGTATACGGAATGGAGAATGGAATTGAAACTAGAAAGCATGATGAAAGGCATTACCTCTTAATAGGTTAACTTCTTTTTGTTTTTCCCAAAAGCTTCCTTGGATTGTTTTCAGTAAAATTTGAGGCATATATATAGATGGGATTGATTTTTTGAGACTATTTTGATGGATTTTGGATGAGACAATGTTGCTTGAGAGGTGAAAGGAAGGGGTATAATTCTTCTCTTTTTATAGTGGAGGGAGAGTGGCACTTTTGTAAATACCAAAAGTTATTCATTATTGGGAGGACAACCATACCAAAATTTCCTCCAAAATGGAAAAATAATGGATTATTGGAGAATCATGTTCGTTAAAGACCACATACACACAAAAATATGCGCATTTAAATTATTTGGTTCTGTAGCTTTTTATCATTTGGGTTTTTGTTAAAGCATATAGTTTTCTAACAAAATTAATTTAAGCATTAAAAATAAACTATTTTGAGATCTTTAATATTATATAGATTCAATGAATTATTAATATTATATCTTATTTATAATGTTATAATCCCATTTTTTGGAAGTTAATTTTATAACAACTACATGTGATGCGCTAAAACACTCCTTTAACTCAGATCGTGTTAACAACATTTTAATAGTATATGGGTCAATATGTTAATTATAAATTATTAATTGATCCATTAATATTCGATATTTATTATTTAATAACACAAAAAAATCACTTGGAATAATATAAGTTTTTTATTAATTTTAATTCTTTTAATAAGATTCATTTATTATAAAATAACAATAATGTAAATTTTGACATTATTTATTTAATGTTTATTTTAAAATATACATTTTATATTGTAATTAAAATACATTATTTTTACAAGTTTATATCATGATACATTCATCTATAAATATAAATATAATAATTCAATCAGTTAACTTCACTTTTAATATTTATATTATCATTTATTTTTATTAATTATTAACTAAATAATCACAACATTGATGCTTCATAAGATTTTTAAATGAATAAGCCATTTATAAAAAGTATTGATAAATTATTATGATAATAATAACCCATATTTATTACAAATGAATGTTTATATCCTCAAATATGATGTTTTTTAAATATCTCAAAATTTTATAAATGTTAAAGGTCAGGGATGTCCCATTTTGTCTTTTTTCCTTACATAACCTTTTATATTCGCCACATCCATTCAATAATTTCCCAATAACACATATATTTTGAACCATGTGTGGAAAGTATCAAATTATTGGAATCCAATGGATTTTGGGCCGGTTTCCAAGTCATTTTAGTCATTAATATTAAGGATTAGTCCCTTATTATGCATCATCATTCCTTAATCATTTTAATAAATTTTAATCACATTCACTAATCATTTTCGTAAGCAAATTAAATTTATATTATTAGACCTAAAATATCATAAAAAATACATTAACTTTTGTAAAATTTTCATAATTTAAATAAATGATGTGGGAAAATTATGATTAACTCTAATCTTGCAGACGGGGCGAAATAATGGTTTTCTAAAGTGTACTTTTTTTAAAAACATTGTTAATTTTTTATATTCAATTTGAATTTAAAATTTAAAATAATAGAATTAATATAATAAATAGGTGTATCATTTAACTAATTTGACTCTATAACAAATCTAAAATATAACTTATCATTAATATTTATTTAAAAAAAGGCTATTTTTAACTAAATTTCATTAATTTTCACTATTCATCAAAAAATGAAACTGCTTGGAAAAATCCTAAAACATCACCCTAAGATATTTTCTACCTTATGAATTAAAAAATTATGTTTATTTTTAAAAATTAAATTCATCAAATTTTCAAAATTTAGTTTTAAAATAGGGTTTCCATTAAAAAGAGGTAAAACTCAGTCGTGCGTGTAATGCGAGCTAATTTAGTGTTGTATGTATCATAAGTTTAAAATTCTATATAACAAATGACAATGAAATAAATTTTACTTTTTCTAAGTGGAAAATATTTTAATTTATTGGGTTGTCACAATATCTCCACCTTAATTATTTTTCATCCTCACAATTTAATCATGACCTCAATAATCTTGTGACTAAAAATAAACTATTTTCAAAAGACCTACATCGTAAAAATGGTTACTATAACATATTATTTATAAAAGTCAAAGGAAATAAAAATATTCATGTAAATAGGATCCTGAGTAGGAGAACATAAATGGGAAATGGGAACATGGATATGGATGAAGAAAAACCAACAATCTAGTTCTAATGAAGAATGTTAGAGAACCTGTATAGATGAATGTTGTATCCCACAAGACCATAAACCATAGTTGTGTTTAAAGGTCATTAATATCATAAAAATAATGACAATATGACAATAGTTTTGTTTCAATACAATAATTTCATATATTTCAGTAATTCTTTCACTCTATAATAATATAAGTAAATATAGGTCTCTATAAACACAATATTTTGTTTTATTATGACTTGAACAATTTCTACATTATCTCTTTTAATATGGTCAAAAAATGAGTCAATCCCTAAAAAAATATCCAATTATTAATTTAAACCATTTTATAAATGGTTATCTTTTACAACAGATTGTGATCCAATCACTTTTTAAGAGAATGTCAATGAATTTCCAAAATGAACTTATCATTATCCTTCCATAAACATGAAGCATCTCTAAATTTTAAATTTAAAAATAAGTTAATAACTTAATCATGTGTCCTATTAAAATATTTTAATCATAGTATTATCCATAAAACCTTATTGTAAACACGGATTATTTTTTATTTCTCAAGTAAGACACATGTTATCGGATATATTCCTTAAATCAAACTACGTACACTACATCAGTGATATCATAGACCACTTGTCCAAAAGTCATTAATTAGTTCCAATGTAGTTATAACACATCCAATAAATAATTTATTCATAATTATTTTAACATCCGGAATATATTCTGTGATTTCTTTCCCTCAATCATGTGTTTTCTAAAAATAATATCATTCTACTGAACAACTTTTCTTGGTACCATTCAACATATGATCTCAAATAGTTAATGAAAAAGTATTATAGAACGATCTTTATATATTCCATAATTATTATAAATAGTAAATTAATGATAGAATATTCCAATGAAATAATTATAAAGTAAGAATAATAATCATTCCACTTCATCTACGGTAGTATCATAACTTCATCACTATCCAATAGCATCACTTAGGGTATATTCTTTTGACACTCGGGACTTTGTTTTTCATAGTGTCCCATATCATTGTATTTGAAGCATTACACATTGTAAATCATTTTCATACCCTTGAAATCATGAACATTGTTTCCTTTTTTCCCCACTTATATAAAACTCCCATTCGCTTCAAGAAATTACCAAAGTTATTCTTACCAAAATTAGAACATATTGGAAAATCCTACTTTCCCTTTGTATTCATTGACTGATTCCATATTTATTGGTGCTTATATGTAGTCTTCTTTTCTTTTATTCCTTCAATAACATTATACTTGGAGAATTAAATACTTATCTCATTGTCACGTGATAATATTTCCACATACAATTTGAATTTTTTAGATAATATTTCTCTTTGAAATATTTTCATATGAACTTGAAATATTTGTTCCATCTTACTCTTTTGATCATGTGCATCAGTGAGGTTTACATTATTTCTATGAGGCACCATTTATAAATAATGGCATATACTGGATTATATTATAAGGTTATGAACATTGTGTAACTCTAAATATGTTATAGCACATAAAATAAATTTATGCATCCTAAATTAGTAAAACTATAATAATTGTTTACGTTGGGGTCACAAATCCTTCATAATGGTTGATAAATAAAATTTCAATTATCATATGAATATAACGTCGGAGTGAAAAACCTAGTTTATAGTGATGATCATTGTATATACCAAGATACACTAAGCCTTCCCAAGAACGCATTGTTAGAGTTATTATTCGTACATACATTTTTTCCAAAACCATGTCAACTTGTACCATCCAGAGATGGATGTATTGCAAGAAAAACGCACATAATCTCTACTTTACAAAAGTTCTAGTCAGTGAGTCTACTATTTCACCGATGTATATATTAAGGATGTCCTCCCTAATCTATGTTTTCTAAATCAAGTTTCCATATTAGTTGTTAAACTTCCATTAACACTAACTACATTTCCTCATCCCCATAAGCCCAGAGCTGGTACATTATTACATTAAATTGGGATGGTTACATAGAATAAAATCCAAAAAGACCATATAGTTTCTCATTCATGGAATGGAAAATTAAATAAATGATACCCATTATACATTGGGAGAAATAAATTAAAAACTGGATAGATAATAAAACAAAATAAACTGCATCCTTGAAATCTTATTAAAATATTTCATCTTCCTAACATGGTTGAAGGAAATATAATAAGGGTGAGATGAAATGATCGGTAAGGGTAAGTAAATTGGAAGAAATAATGATTCAATGGGAATATATTTACATGGAAAGAGAAATAAATGATAACACAAGAAATTAAAATAAATTGATATGTAAAATTCAATATGTCAAGGTAAGAAATAGATACACATTCCATTAAAAAAATGAATATAAAATTAAATATATCCATAAATATATTGACGAAAAATCTCATAGTTGAGTAATAACTTGAACTAAATTAAGTAAATTATTAATTATTTGATTCCATGTTTCCTACATATATGGAATTAGTACCTTAAAGACCTTTCATGATACGGTTTAGCTATCAGGTGTAAACCCATCTATTTTGGCCAAATATTTTCTCTCATGAGACAATAGATGAAATGATTGGATTTCATTAACTTGTCCCCTACCTATATATCTCTAGTATATTCTACTTGGAAACAAATTCTAATGGTGTTTAACCAACTTATTTATGCAATGAGACTATAGATTCATTGAGGTGCTTACATTCATTGGTCCCCAACTCGTAGGGGTTTCCTTAAACAATCCCCAACACATGTCTACCAATCCAAAGAATTACACATATTTATTAATAAAATAAATTGTATACCTTATAAAATATCCATAGTTAATTAATATTTTTGATTCATCAACATTGACTTATATGAGGATAAGTAACACAATTGGTTGTTGATATTAAAACAATACTGAGGAAAAGTAAACATTAATCATTCAATATTTTCCTACACCAATTTGAAACATTTAAATAAAAATTCCACATGAATTAAATGAAACTTATAATATTTTGAGAGTAAATATATTCATCATATAACATTTCAATGGCATTATATATACCATGTAAAAGTGACTAGGTGCATAACTATAAAGAGGTCTCAATTGAATTTAAATTGTGATGAAATCCCATACTACTTGAGTAGATTTTGAGTCAATGGTTCCATGAAAAGATTAAAATAAATTTAAACATTTAAAATAATGAAATAAATATAAATAATAATATATTTTATCACAATGTTCAGTAGGTATTGTACGTAAAATAAATAAGTAGTGAATATGACATTAATCTCACTGATTTAAAAGGTGAGATGAAAATCCCTTACCTTATCCTTCAATTTTGTTGTGCGGTATTTAGCCTTCAATATCATGCTGTAAAATATTTTAATAAATAATAAAAATCCACAATTCTTTTTATAATATCATACACTAACTTTTCAAAATATTTTACTACCCCTTTGTTAACACACTTTCATTATTTTAACTATTTTTAGTGGTAATTTCCTCGGTTTATCAAGTACGTTTAAACTTGTTTTTTATTAAATATATAATGGTTTCATCAAATGAAAAATTGATTCCACGGATAAATTATATTATATTTTCCTTATATATATATTTATAATATTCTATAATATTTGAAGTATTGATATGAAGTGCACTGTTCATTGAGATGATAGGTTGTATGTACACATTAACGCTACATTCATTTCATTATCATATTAAAAGAATAAAAAATAAATGATTCATGTGTAAATTATAATTTTTCATTATCATATATATGCTATATATGATACATATTTATATTATAACCATCTTTTATATATTCCATGTTTGGAATGAATGAGTCATATCACTTTGATGGAGTGGTAGTCCACACTTACTGAAACAAAATTATCATAATTGCACATGATGGAAAACATAAAGGTATGTTACAAATAAAAAATATAGAGGTATAATGTAATTATAAATATAATTACTGTCATATAAAAATATAGTGTCAGTCATAATGGCCACCATGAGAGTTGGAAGAGGAAAATTGAACAACCATCATTTCATGATGTAGTAGTTCTCCAAACACAGAAACAATATGTTCACTACCCATTAGTTGGAGGTGTGTATAATAATAATTATAAACCTTGACTTAATAAAATCATAGTATATTTATTTTATATTTTTTTATTTATTTATTTAATAAGATGAGTATTGGGAGTGGAAATTGGAAATGAATCTAGAAAAAATGAGGGAAGTTGTTACCTCTCAATCAAGTAACTTCTTTTAGTTTATACCAAAACATTCCTTGGTTTGTTTTATGTTCATAATGAGGATTATAGGTATATGGAAGGTATTTTGGAGACTATTTTGATAGAGTATGGATGAGCCAATTTTGTAGGAGAGCTGTGAGGAAGGGGTATAGTTTATTCCTTTTTATAGAGGAGAGAGAGTTGCGCTTTTGTAAATACCAAAAGGTATTCATTTATTGTTGGTATAGCATACCTAATGTTCTTACAAAATTGAAAAGTCTTGGATTAATATAGAATAATTTTCTATAAAAACTTCACATACATAAAAATATGTGCATTTTAATAATTTGGTTCCTTAACATCTATGATTACCCAATTTTATCATTCAGATTTTTTTAAAGCATCTTGTTTTCTAACCAATGTAGTTTAACCATTTAGAATAATATAAATTGTGATTTGAAATAAAATATTTATTCAATGAATTAATAATATGATATATAATTTATAAAATAAAAATCTCTTTTGTTTTAGAGATAAAATGTAAAACAAGTGCATGAGAAATGCTAAAACACTGATTAAACCATGGTTGTGTTAACAATGATTTTAATGTATATGGGCCAATATGTTAGTTATAAAATTTTAATTCCTCTATTAATAGACCATATTTAATATTTATTGACACATTAAAATAAATTTTAAGATATATGATTTTTATTGATTTTAATTCATTTAATAAAAAACATTTATTGTAAAATAACAATAATGTCAATCTAGACATTAATTATTTCAAGTTAATTATAAAAAATAAATCATATATTGGAATTAAAATATTTTTTTAAAATAAGTGTTATGTGATAAATTAATCTAAAAAATAAATAAAGAAAATAATTTAATCAATTAACATCACATTTAGTATTCATAGTAACATATATTTTATTTAATTATTAACTAAATAATCACAAAATTGATGTTTCTTAAAAATTTTATGTGAGTAAACCATCTCTAAATGTTATTGATAAATTATTATGATAAAAATAACCCATATATCATACAAAATGATATGTATAACCGAAAATATGTTTTTTACATGTCTCAAAATTTTATAAATGTTAATGGTAAGGATTGTTCCATTTTTGTCTTTTTTTTCTTACATAACCTTTTATATAGGCCATATCCATTTAATAAAATCCATATAAGCAATATATTTCATAAACATTTGTGTAGTGGTAAAATTAATGAAAAAAATGTCTTTTGAATCATTTTCCAATTCATTTCGGTACTTAATATTAATGGTTAGTCCATTATTGAGATTATTCATACATTAATCACCGTAATTAATTTTAATCACATTCACTAATCATTTTGGTAATAAAATTCAGCTGATCTTATTTGACCCCCAATATCATACTAATTAAATCTGTGTATGTCAGATTTTCATAATTAAATCATATAATTTTTAAATTTAATATTAACTCTAATCTCAGACGGGGTGAAACAATTAATTTTTAAAGTAAAAAAATTTCAATGGTATGTTATCTTTTATATTCTTTTTGAAAGTAAAATTTATTCTAATGAAATTAATTGTAAAAATAGATTCATAATTGATCTAATTTGACAGTAAGACAAATCTAAAATATTATTTATGATTAATAAGTATGTAAATGAAAAGTATCTTTTTAACTAATTATATTCATTTTCATTATTCATAAAAAATATTGTTTCTCAGAAAAATCCAAAAAATTCACTATAAACTAAATTAGACATTCAGAATTCAAATATGATGTATATTATTTAAAATAAATTTCACAAAAATTATCAAAATAATTTTTTAAATAGTCTCTTCTTTAAAAGGTATTAAAACTCGGTCGTGCATGTAATACAAGCTAATATAGTGTTGTAGGTAGAGTAAGTTTAAAATTGTGTATAAAGAATGAAAAACATTATTCTAACTAGAAAATATTGTAAATTCAAGGGCTGTAAAAAATTTAATCCCTTAAATTGAACTAGGAGGTGCTTTAAATATGGAGGGTGGGTTACAAATCATGAGGATATTTATGAAAATGATTGGGTAAATTAATGAATTGGAAGTGAAGAAGACACACACTAACACACCACCCATGCTGTAATTCTTTAAATGCAAGGAGTGTAGGAATTATGATAAGATGTAATAAAATTCTATATTTAATGATAATGATTAATGATAAAAACAACTAAAGACACTCGAATGAAGGTAAATCTTTCGAAATCATGAAAAATTATTTGGATCATGATAATTATGACATAATTATCCTATATATATTAGTTTGTAATTTCATGTTTTATTTTGTATGAAAGAGACCCACAAAAATATTTTTTTATCCTTCAGAGGAATATGATGTGATTATATGCATGGATTATCTCCCTTTACATGGATTGTGGCATAATGAAATCAAGTTTGATATTCTATCAGTGTAAGGGTAAACCCATGTTTCCAATAGAAATGTTTTTGTATTGGATAAAATCTTATTTTTGTAATAAAGGGGGAATTATCTTTTGGATGTGAATATGTATTAATGTAAGAATAACATAAGAGTTATGGATACCATATTGGGGTTATAATTTTAATTATGAAAATATGTTCAATGTATTGTACACCACATTAATGTTTTATTTGATTACAGAATAAGGATGTTCTGGGAGACATTTATTATAGTACAACGTTTTGTAATTGAATACGTACTAGTGAAAAAGTTATTTAAGGAAGAATTCCATTAAATTTTATAGAAAAAAATATTAAACATATAGGTAACCCTTATGGTTTATCATATCATTGATTTATAGGTAATTGTGGATGTTATAGGAATTGTATTAATTTTTTTTAAAGATAACCTGCATGTCATGTGACAACATGTCGCATATGCATTGTCATGGTCCTAGAACCCACAATCCAAAGGAGACAATGGTATATCAACAACTATTGGCCTATAAAAAATAATATTTTTGGTGGGAAAATATAATAAGATATTTTATTGAATAAGTTTCTCGGTGCTTGTTAGTTTAGAAATTTAAGACTGCTAGAAAAACGTCCAAGGGGGATGTTATAAGAATTATCCATACCAGAATGAAAATGGGAAAAATGGTGGATTATTTCATTGAACTCGAAAAATGTCTAATATGAAAAATCATATCTGGGTATATGTCCATATATTTTAAAATTCATCGCACTTCATCACAATTATTGAATATTTCTTTTACGGCCATATTTATAAGATATACATTAAGGGAGTTTTAAGGATTCTTGTAGTACGATATTGTATTATGTCTGATTGAGGTCTGAAGTTTACCATGATGTTCTGGTGATGTTTTCACCTGGTTATGGATACAGAGTTGATTTTTAAAACTGTGTATCATCCTCAAAGTGATGTTTAGTCTAGGAGAAAAATTAAAAGTAAATAGGATACATTATATCATATTCTATGGATTTAAATGGTGGTTGGAATCAACACCTTCCTCAGGTTGAATTTTTATACAACAATGTTATTCAATTGAACATTCAGTTGGATCCATACGAATCCCTATATGGAGATCAGGAAAAAATTTGAAAATGTAGGGATAAATTTAGAGAAATATATATATATATATATTAGAACTTTTTATAGTTGAAGAAATTGTGGATATGTTTACATCCATTTAGGGACGCATAATGGAATCATAAGGTTGGATAAAAAGTATTGCTGACAATCGCCAGTGTGATATGAAATTTGAGGTTGGTGACAAGGAATTTTTATGAATTTCTCCCTAGAATAAGGTAATGAGATTTGGGATGATATGAAAACTATTCCCTAGGTATACTAGATTTTTTGAAATTATTGATTATATCTAGACAGTGGATTATCATTTATCACTTCCACCAAACCTCTCTCATGTCCATTATGTATTCTATGTATCTCTCTAGAATATGTACATAATAAATAAATAAAATGTACTAAATTAAAATTTCATACTACTGGATAGTGATATATATTATGAAAAAAATAGTGGAGATTCCAAATCATTTAGTTAAAGTGCTACGAATTAATACCACTCAACTTATCAATGTTTTTTGGCAAAATGAAAATCTTGAAGATGTTATGTAGAAAAATGAGGATTTAATGAGGTAAATGTATCCTACAATTTATTAACCAATGTGGTAGAATTATGTTGTAAAAATTCATTATAAGGGGATATAATGTAACACAAAAATTTGTTTGAATTTATTTTCCAATAAATTTAATTTCTTCAATAGATTGTGTTACACGCAACATTGGGCTTTAACAAACCTTGATATACTATTCAAATTATTATTTGAACATGGCCATAATAAGATAGCAATTAAAAATTGAGATATGAATAATAATAGAAGACATTTAAATATTATCTATTATTTTTTTATATAAATAAATCATACAGATAATAAATTACTTAATTTTTAGTAAAGTCACTATATGTTTCAAATGTACTGATTAAAAAATGTTATTATTTTTTCCAAAAAAATTAATAAAAGGAATAGTCTCTTCTTTTTAAAAATGAAAATGAAACAAATATAATTTATTTTTTAAATCTACATTCAAATAAAATATTTTATTTAATTATTGAGAATTTTATAAATGATAAATTTTTCAATGAATAGTAAAAATACTTATTTTTATTAGGAGATTCCTTTTGATTAAAAAATTAAAAAAATAGATTTTATTTTAAGATGGTTTTGAAAGTAAAATTAGTAAAATTATATATTTTTAATTTAATATGTTGAAATCTAATCTATTTCATGTTGAATTTTTTAATTAAGGCATTCCATACATTGGGAAATTTCTTCCTTAGAATACATATTTTTCATCACGTCTTTGGGTTTAATTTAAAAATATATTTCTTCACTTCTGTAAATTCAATTTTTAAAATGGATTCAATATATAGAATAATAATAATAAATATTATATAATAATGTAAACTTAATTTTCTATCAAAATAAATAGGAAAAATATTAAAAATTAATTACCATGGTTATGATTGAAGTGGGTTTACAATGGGGTTAAGATAAAAATATATGGGTGATAATGACCTAAACACTTATAAAAATCATTTATATAGACATATATGGACCTTATAAACTATAATTGATTATTATGAACCATTTTGGAACATTCTTTCAGGTATAAAATGTAGGTACACATTATTATTTTAAAAAATTATGTGTATGTCCTCTCCACCACTTATAAAGGTACACCCCTATCATCTTCTCATCACACCTATTAAACATTTTTGAGTAGAAAAACATATATAAATACATTCCATACTTGCACAATCACATCATAAAGTACATTATTATTAGGAATCAAACATTCGATTGATTTTGGTGTAAATTTGAGGGTGTTATCTAAAGAAGAGGTATCCTTCTCAACCAACTGTTGTTATTTTTTATTTAACCTCCTTCAAATATTATTAAATTATATTAACATAACAAAATAGAAATCTAAAATTTACATATGTGTTAATAAATTAATTTCATAACCTGTATTCACCTCCTCTTCCATCAGATGGAAGATGAAATCGTTGATCGTGTGTCCGACCGACTACCACCTCACAAACTGATATATTTTATTCCATCACCACCTCCCCTGGATGAATATAATGATATGTTTAACATATTTATATGATATTTATGATATAAATATAATTTTTAAATTTTATTATATATTAGATCTTCTGACTTTCCATTTTTTTGGGAATGTAACAGTGTCACTCATGTGTGTGACAAACTACCACCTCACGAAGCGATACAATTCATTCTTTAGTTATACATTACATTAAAAATTAATAAAGTTAATTTTATTTAAAATATATGCTATATATGGAAAAACTTATTAATTATGGTTTAAATATTTTTTCCCATTATTTTTTCATCTGTTGAGAAAATGGAAACAACATCCATGCGCATGAATGACCTAGAATCTCCAAGAATGGTGTAATTAATTTTCAATATATGAATATTACAGTTTACAATAAATAAATATTTAATGAATATATATGATATTTATTTCAGGGTTAAAATTATATTAATTAGTTTATAATGTTATAAATATAATAACAAAAAATACCTAACCAAAAAATATAAATAAACAAAGCAGTTATTACCCGAAATAAGATTTTTACGAATAATTGTTAATAAATTGGAAATGAATGTTCATAAATAAGTCATATATGTTATGGTGTATATTAATATTTTTTTAATATATTTATAATAAACATATATTTGTATACTTGTAAAGTCATAGAAATTTAAAGGAAATTTTTTTCTTAAATACTTTTTATTTTACGAGTCTGTGGATTCTGACGGCACTTGATTCCGCGGCCCGGTGCGCTCGGTATCAATTTTTGAATTTTATCTTGGGTACGTTCAGTGAACGAATGAGCAGGTTTTTCTATCTTTTTTACCGGTGCTTGGAATTAAAATCTGAGGGAACCGATGAACTTACAAAGCTGGAAGTTGTTTAAGAGGACATTTACTGCAATTGCGTTTGCACGGGGGAAGAAGTTAATTTTTGTGGATTAATTGAGAGATGAATAAAATTTTGGAACAATTTTATTTTTATAACTTAAGAGGTTATAACCTGCATGGGGAAGATTGGGTGGGACCCACTAACATCCTAACTACCCATGTGAGGATAAATGCGAGGTGGCGCCCACACGAGCCCCAACCCTTCACATTTCCATAACTCTCATAAACTCCCCCTTTAAAACATGTTAACTCTCTTTAATTAAGTAACTCTCCCTCTCTGCCTTTTTATTGAATGCCAACACATAGATTAATTAATTAATTGAAGCTCTTCATTAATTAATGATGTGTTTGAATTTTGTAAATTTGAATGCATGGCATGATTTAATAAAATAATGGAAGCCTTATTTTATTTTTGGGGGTTTGCATGTTGTGTTGAGACTTTGGGTAGAGAGCTCACGTTTTATTTAAAGAACTTCATCCTCAATGAAGATTGTCAACTCTTCGATGAAGAACATCGACTCGGTGACCCCAGTTTCTCCATCCTTTTCTTCCTCCGCGACAAGGGAGGAGACACCGACGCGAGAACTCGCCAACGATGTCACGTCTTTCAATCGTCGCTCCATGTTAAAAAGGGGAGATGCCACTTCCACATCGGACGCTCACCATCGACATCTACGAACCCTCATTTCGCGACGCCAACGCTCGTCATATTTTGTTGAGGTAGGGTGTGTTGATTCAATTTTATTTGAGAAAAAAATTGTTCGTTGTGTTTCGTGAACCGCGTGCATTCTTTTCCATGTGATACAGTCTAATGCGGAGGGCATGGGCTAAATGAACACAGACCGAAAACCCTCCGCTGGAGCATTATTCCTTTGGAATTGGCAACCAAAGGCTAATGAAAAATGTGGCACCGTCACGCCCTGCCGGGATCGTGACGAAGGGAACCAGCACTATCATGCCGGTTGTGCGTAACGAACCACGGCCCGCAACGCGGGCCGCTTTGGGAGAAGAACCGGCCGGCCAGTTAGCCGGCTGAGTGTAGTTGAGCTGCGGCGCCAGGAGGGAACCGTGTTAGAGGACCAGCTAGCCCGTTGGCCAGATGGGCGATGCTGGGCCACGATACCAGGAGGGCGCCGCGTAGGAGGACAGGCGGCCCGCCCATGCGGGCGGCGTGCGTAGAAGACCGGCTAGTTTTGGGGAACGGTGGCGCCGCCTGGCACCGCCAGTGAGGAATACCGAGGGTGGGGGCCTCCCCCTTTGGAACGCACTTGGCTTCTGTTGAGCTTGCCGGGCCGCGTGCCCAGTCGGGCCACACCAGGCCGGGTCGGGATGGGCCGGGCTGAGCCGTGCCGCGCCGGGCCGGGCCGCGCCCCTCCGTGCCGGGTCACGTCCCTTCAGGACGACTTCAGTTTTCCCTTCAGACTGGTCTGACACCCCTACTGGGTCGGACCCGTCAAACTGGGTAAACCCGACCCGTCGACCCACTGGGTTAAACGTGTCGGGCCTGTTAGTGACATAAACATGGTTAACATAAAGATCGCAAGTCCGATTGACGTGCCGTCTGCAGCACTAGGACTCTTTCGACGAGACAGTCCTTTTGCGATACTCTATGTGAGTTTTGGAAGATTTTGGATATCGGCCGAGTTAGAAATGAGAATATTTCTAACTGGGCCCCTGAGACGTAAAATCCTATATCTCTCAGACCGGGCGTCTGATTGACGAACCATTTATTGCGATAAGTTCCTTTTGATGAGACGGAACATCAAGATACAGTTACTCTATACTTTGTGATAGTTGATGTATCGAGCCTCTTGGCTCGGGGAGGGGACCCTCTCCGAATCGAGCGTGTTGTGTGCGAGAACCCTAGAGTTGGCTGCGACTGTGACGATGATGATGACTATACTTGGATCCTACGTGGGTTTGGAAGCGAGGACGACTGTACTTGGATCATACGTGGGTTTGGCAGTGATGAAGACTGTATGTAGATCCTACGTGGGTTCGGCAGTGATGGTTACTATACTAGGATCCTACATGGGTTCAGCAGTGACGACTTCTGTACATGGATCTTAGGTGGGTTCGGTTGGGGAGATGATTCATAGGCTACATCTATCATCTTTACCCATCTTCGTGAGTAGTATACCTTTGTGATCTGAGTATTGACATTAAATCATTATCATCGATGTGATTGAAATTATTTCTTGTGTGGACTGGGTTGTGATTTCATGTACGGACTAGGTTGTACTTGGGATCAGGAGTTTGAGTCAAACTGGGATTGATGACTTAGGTATATGTGTGGGCATAAACCTAAGTAGTGTTGGTTGATACTTCGTGTTTGTATTATTCCTTTCTGGTTTATTCCTTTGTGTATTCTACATGACCTTCAGGAGTCTCACGGTCCCTACTGAGTATCGTATACTCACCCATGCACGAGCTATGCCCACACTACGTTCTGTTGGATGTAGACGACAGACAGCACTGGTCGAGGTGGAGTTGAGTGGATCGGGACGGTACCTGGAGGTGGACCACTTGACGGGACGTACTCAGAGTGGACGGCCGGACCGGAGGAGCCGGAGAGACGGTCTGTACCCACCCTTCAGGTGGGAATTCCAGAGGATGACTTGGTGGTTGCTGCATTACTTTTCAGCTATTGTACTTTCTATCTCAGTTGTACTGTACTTTCAGTTGGGTTTGTATATCGGCCCATTTACATTCCAGCAATTACTTTTTTACATAGTTTTCTTAGTGTTTACTTCAGATTGTGTACTCTATTGTGTTTGTGTACTTATATAAAGGCAATTTCTTCCCTTTTAATGGGATTTACACCTTTGATGCTAGTCTCCAACCCCTGGCCTATGGAAGGTGGACTTGGGGTAGTCACGTCATGGGCCCTGAGTACGGGTCATGAAAAATTAGTATTAGAGGAGTCGGTTCTACCGTAGAACTCAGGACTCTGATAATTTCTTCTCTATGAAGCAATAATGTTTAGAGTATTGAGTGTGGTTATCAGTCCAGGGAGTCCAGTGTTGCTGCGGAAGCCGACGTATCAATACACCAAGACCCAAACATATGATTCCGACTCAGTTCATGAAAACATTGATTTCATGTGTTTTTTCAAAAAATTTATTTGTGATTACTTTGTGTCAGCTCACCAGTTATACTCTATTAACCGTGGCACACATGTTTCTTTTCTGGACGGCCCCACGATGGTAGCCAGCTGGGGTTCCATGTTACGTGCGAGTTGGTATCCCACTGAGCGACGAGGCCTCGGTGCAGGGACCCATTACAGTGGAGGCACCAGCAGTACCTCTACCCGCTGGCCACCGATACCACCCGCCCCAGCAGCAGAGAGTGCATGCTGCCTGAGTGCACTTCATGAGTTTCAGCGTCAGAGGAAGCCCAGGTTCTGTGGATAGACGGACCCTCAGGTAGCCGAGGATTGGATGGAGTCTATGTTCTGAGTCTTCATATTGGTAGGGACACCAGCAGATCTTAAGGTGATCCTTGCCATGAGTCTCCTGCATGCAACAACAGGTATATGGTGGAGCCTGATGCTCCAGGTGCATAAAGAGGCATCTCTAACTTGGACAGACTTCGAGAGACTCTTATTCACGGAGTCATTCCAACCTCCCTCTATGTGGTGCACATCCAATAGTTACTAAAGCTACGGTAGGGAAGCATGGCAATAGCCCAGTACTCGGCAAGATTTACTGACCTCTCGCCCTACTCCACAGACATGCTAAGGGACCCATTATTCTGGGCCCGGACCTTCAAGCAGGGACTGAGGCATGAGATCAGGGCTTCGATGATCTCCCTCAGCATTCTGACACAAGCATGAGTACTGGAGCGAGCGCTTCTTGTGGAGATCTTCCTTGATGAGCCTACTCCAACAGCGAGGCCTACCACATAGCGACACGTAGAAGAGTATTCTGCAGCTAGCAATAGACAGATGTCGTAGAGGTCCAAGTGGACCAGTCCATTAGGTGGGAGATCTCAGGATACTGGTTCGGATGTGCAGGGCACACGCAGTAGAGCCAGTCATCTAATAGAAAGGCAGTGCTATGCATGCAGCGCGTAGGGCCACATGGCTCGTGACTGCCCGACCCGCCATGTAGAGGACCAGTAGAAGGATGAGGTACCACCCATGTAGAGGAAGAGGTTCGACCATGGCAGTTTATAGGGAGCGGGCGGATGAGGCATTGGAGCTGGCCGAGCAGCGGGTGGTGGGCGACACTTCGAGGATCTACCACCACCACCACCAGGAGGTCTACACCGACCATAGGGATCTGGAAGACAGTGCCAGGTTCAGCTTCAGGCAGTGGAGGCTTATGACCACGGTGCACCTATGATCATTAGAGGTACTATCTGTGTCTACTCAACCCTTTATATAGTTCTTATAGTCATAGGATCGAGTCATTCTATTATTGTAGTTTCCCTTGTTCAGAGCTCAAAGATTCTGACGGAGCCGTTGGATCGATCCTTACGTCTAGAGACTCCTACGGGAGCAGACTCGACAATTACGCACTAGTTCCAGCAGTGTGAGCTTACTATAGGAGGCAAGAGCTTCAGATTTGATCTTCTTGTAGCGGCGTCAAGGCCTTACAACGTCATCTTGTTCATGGATTGGTTATATATAGTGTATGATCAAGTTGACTGTATTAGGTGCAATGTGCGGTGTGTCCGCAAAGAATAGAGCAGGTTCACCTTCACCGGTGAGAAGGGAGAATTTGCAGCACAGGATGGACTTACGTAGAGGGGAGGGAAACAGATCACACATCAGTTGGCTAGTCTCATTTTTGGAGTAGTTGATGTGCGGAGTCCGAGTTTTCCTGTTGTGGTGGATCATTTCATGGTCGTTTTTCCTGACGATGTTCCAAAACTACCTCCTCATAAAGAGGTAGAGTTCTATATTGACATGTACCCCGAGACAACCACGATATCTACTCCAGCATATCGGATGGCTCTTGTAGAGATTCGTGAGCTGCGGGTACAGCTGAAGGACTTTCAGGGCAAGGAATTCATCTGACCCATCATTTCACCCTGTGATTCTCCGATTTTATTCGCCAAGAAGGCAGATGGGAGCTTACGATAGTGTTTCAACTACCTTCCCTTTTACCAGGTGACCATGAAGAACAAGTATCCATTTCATAGGATTTTTGACCACTTTGATCAGCTCAAGAGAGCACGATGGTTCTCGAAGACAGACCTCATGTCATGCTATCATTAGCTTAGAGTTCGAGATGAGGATGTGCATAAGATGGCCTTCAGGTGTCGATATGGCCACTACAAGTACTTGGTTATGCCTTTCATCATAACCAACGCTCCATCAGTGTTCATGAGTCTCATGAACATGATCTTACAGCCTTACCTCGATCGATTTTTCGTAGTCTATATCGACGACATCCTAATTTACTCGACTACTGAGGAGGAGCACGCCTACCACTTACATGTTGTACTGGAACCACTCCGAGAGCACCAACTTTATGGTAAGCTCTCAAAGTGTAAATTCATGATTTGAGAGGTCCACTTCTTAGGTAACGTCATCTCTGAGGAGGGAGTTGTTGTGGATCCTGTGAAGATCAAGGAATTACTTTGTTGGGAGCCACCCAAAAGCGTGATGGAGGTGCAGTGTTTCCTAGGTCTGGCAGGGTAATTTTAGAGATTTGTGGCAGACTTCTCCAAAGTTGTAGCACTGCTTTCAGCATTGAAAAAGAAGGGGAAACCCTTTGTGTGGTCAGATAGAAGTCATTAGGGCTTCAAAGAGCTCAGACAGAGATTGAATAATGCACCCATATTGAGGCTACCGGAGGAGGGCGTAGGGTACATAGTTTATTGTGATGCATCAGGGACCGGACTCGGGTGTGTAAGCATGCAGGTGTGTATAGTGATCTCCTATGGTTCATGATATTTGAGGTATAACGGGAAGAACTACGCTACTCATGACCTGAAGTTAGCAGCGGTGCTCTTCTCCTTGAAGATGAGGTGGCACTATCAGATGGGCGACTGCTTTATAGTCTATTCTGACCACCATATTCTCAAGTACGTCTTCTCACAGAAGGACATAAACTTGAGACAATAGTGATGGCTCATGTTCCTCTGGAATATGACTTTGATATAGTCTATACATCTGGAAAGGGGAATGTAGTAGCTGATGCTCTCAGCAGGAGATCAGGCATTCAACTACTTGGAGAGGCGATGGAGTAGCTAGCCACGTTACAGATATCCTTTATGGATAGAGATAGAGCATCCTTTCTATAGTGACTCACAATCACTCCTCCACTACTATAGTGGGTTAGAGAGGCACAATGTGGGGATGTTGACTATGAGATGCGACGTGCTCAGATTTCTACAGGGCATGCGCCTGATGGATTTTCTGAAGAAGCAGAGCATGTCATCCTCTTCAGGGGATGTACCATGGAACCAGTTGCATTATAGTAGGAGGTGATGAAGAAGTTTCACATTTCCCCATTGGCAGTACATCCAGGAGTAGCGAAGATCTACCAGGATATCAGACGACAGCACTGGTGGCCGGGTATGAAGAAGGTTGTGGTTGAGTTCGTTTCACGATGTCTCACCTGCCAATAGGTGAAGATGGAGCACCAGGTACCATTAGGTTTGGTAAAACCCCTAGAGGTCCCAGAGTGAATGTGGGACGGTATATCCATGGATTTCGTGACAGGTCTTCCACGTACTTCCAGAGGACATGAATCCATCTGGGTGATTGTCGACTGACTCACCAAGTCGGCCAACTTCCTACCTATTAGAGAGAAGGGCTAAGTGGAGAGCTTGGGACGCCTCTATGTTCAAGAGATCATACGGCTTCATGGTGTTCCATAATCTCTTGTGTCTGATTGAGATGCTTGCTTTACTTCCTGGAATTGGAAGGGGTTGCAGTAGGCGTTTGGGAAGCAGCTACTCTTGAGCACTTCCTTTCATCCTCAGACGAATGGCCAGACGGAGAGGACCATTTAGACACTCGAGGACAAGCTTCGTGCATGTTTCCTTGAATCTGTCGCAGCTGGGAGGATCACCTACCCTTGGTGTAGTTTGCGTACAACAAAAGCTACCACTCCACCATCGGGATGGCACCATACAAGGCACTGTATGGTCGACCATGCAGATCACCTCTGTACTGAACTGACCCTGGGGAGTCAGCACTCGTAGGACCAGAGATGGTCTAGGCTACGACGGAGAAGGATCGGATCATTATGGAGCGGATGAGGACTGCACAGAGCAGACATAAGTCCCATGCTAACAGGAGGTAGAGACCACTAGAGTTTGAAGATGGTGACCAGGTTTTATTACGGGTCTCACCTTGACGCGGATTACGGAGATTTGGATGGGGCAGCAATTTATCTTTGTGCTTCATCGGACCATTCCAAGTTCTTAGAAGGGTATGCGAGGTGGCTTGTCGCCTGGCTCTTCCGCCTCAGTTGCACTGGGTGCACGACTTCTTCAATGTATCTCAGCAGAGGAGATACGTGCACGTCCCGACGCATATCATTGACCATGGGGAGCTGGACATTGATGACGGGGAGACTTTTTTGGAGGTCCAAGTGGAGATAGAGGATCGACAGGAGAGGTTCATACGTGGATGGTTGATTCCTTTGGTGTACATCCATTGAGAGCATGGGAACCACCAAGAGAGCACATGGGAGCGGGAGGCTCTGATGTGTGCACAATACCCTCATTTGTTTCCCTAGTTTATGATGTAGCTTTACGAGGACATAAATCCCTGAGGTGGGAGTAATGTAAAGACCCAGAAATTTCATGAATTTTTTTTCTTAAATACTTTGGAATTCTTGTGGGTTTATGGCTTCTAACGGAATTTGATTCAGCGGTCCGGTGTGCTCGGAATCAATTTTTGAAGTTTAGCTTGGGTACGTTCAGTGAACGAATGAGCGGGTTTTTCTATCTTTTGAACTGGTGATTGGAATTGAAATCTGACAGCACTGATGAACTCTCAATTCCTATAATTTCTTAAGAAGTCCTTTACCGCAATTGTGTTTGCACGGGAGAAGAAGTTAATTTTAGTGGATTAATTGAGAGGTGAATAAAATTGTAGAACAAATTTATTTTTATATCTTAAGTGGTTATAACCTACATGGGGAAGTTAGGGTAGGACCCACTAACATACGAACTACCCTTGTGAGGATAAATGTGAGGTGGGGCCCACATGATCCCCAACCCTTCACATTTCCATAACTCTCATAAACTCCCCCTTTAAAACTTGTTAACTCTCTTTAATTAAGTAACTCTCCCGCTCTCCCTCTTTATTGCATGCCAACACACACATTAATTAATTAATTGAAACTCTTCATTAATTAATTAAGTGGTTGAAATTTTTAAATTTTAATGCATGGCATGATTTAAAAAAAATAAGGGAAGCCTTATTTTATTTTTGGGGGTTGGCATGAACTGTTGTGATTTTGGGGTGAGAGCCCATGTTTTATTTGAAGAACTTCATCCTCAACGAAGAAATTCAACTCTTTGAAGAAGAACCTAGACTTGGTGACCCCGGTTTCTACGTCCTCTTCTTCCTTAGTGACAAGGGAGGAGACACCGATGCAGGAACTCACCAACGACGTCACGCCTTTCAATATTCTCTCCGTGACAAAAAGGGGAGACACCACTTCCCCCTCGGACGCTCTCTGTCAACTTCTACGAACACTCATTCCATGACGCCAACACTCATCATCTTTTGTTGAGGTATGGTTTTTTGATTGAATTTTATTGAGAATAAAATTTTTCGTTGTGTTTTGTGAAACTTGTCCATTATTGGCCATGTGATACCGTCTAACGTAGAGGGCGTGGGATAAACGAACACGGACCAAAAAACCTTTGCTGTAATTTTATTCCTTTCGAATTGGCAATAGGAGGCGGAAGAAAAAACACGGCGTCGTCGCGCCATACCATGATCATAACGAAGGGAACCAGTGCTGTTCCACCAGTTGTGCGAAACGAACCACGTCCCGCAATGCGGGACGCTTCAGTAGAAGAACCGGACGGCCCATCGGCCGACCGGGAAAAGTGGAGTCGCGGTGCCAAGAGGGCGCCCTGTTAGATGACTGTCCAGCCTGTTAGCTAGACAGGTGATGCTGGACTGCGGAGCAAAGAGGGCGCCGCACTGGAGGACCGGTGGCCCGCCCATGTTGGCTACGTGCACATAAGACCAGCCGGTTTAGGAGAAGGGCTGCGCCACCACTGCGTAAACCGGGGGTGGGGGGGTTGTGCCGCCCCTTTAGAACGTGCTCGTCTTCGGCAGAGCCACTCAGCCAGCCAGGCCGTGCGCCCAGCCACGCCGCGCCAGGCCAGGCCAAGCCGTGCCGGGCTGTGCCGAGCCGGGTTGGGTCGAGCTGAGCAGAGTCGGGCAGCGCCGAGGCGGGCCACTCCGGGCAGTGCCACTTCGAGCAGGACCGTGTCCCTTCTGGCCGACTTGAGTATTCCCTTCGGACTGGTCCGACACCCATGATGGTTCGGACCCGTCAAACTGAGTCAACCCGACCCATCGGCCTACTGGGATTAACGGGTTGGCCCCCTTAATCACTTAAACGGGGTTAACTTAAAGGCCTCGCGTCCGATCGACTCACCATCTGCGGAACAAGGACTATTTTGATGAGATGGTCCTTTTGCGATAGTCTAAGTGAGTTTCAGATGATTTTGGATATCGGCCGGGTTACAAATGATCATATTTGTAACTGGATCTCATGGAAGGAAAAACATATATCTCTCAGATAGGTCATCTGATTGACGTTTTGTCTGTTGTGTTGAGTTCCTTTTGACGAGATAGAACTTCTTGATACATCAACTATAGACATTGTGACAGTTGATTTATCGACCCTCTTGGCTCATGGAGCATACCGTCCCCGAATTGAGTGTGTTGTGTGCTAGAACCCTTGAGCTGGCTACGACTGGGACGACGATGACGATTGTACTTGGATCCTATGTGGGTTCGGTAGTAAGGATGACTTTACTTGGATCCTACGTGGGTTCCACAGTGAGGACAACTGTACTTGTATCCTATGTGGGTTCGGGAGCGATGGTTACTATACTAGAATACTACATGGGTTCGACAGTGACGACTTCTGTACTTGGATCCTACATGGGTTCAGCAGGGGAGATGATTCAGAGGCTACATCTATCATCTTCACCCCTCTTCGTGAGTAGTATACCTGGGTGATATGAGTCTTGACTTTCAATCATTATCATCGATGTGATTGACTTTCTTTTGTGTGTGGACTGGGTTGTGATTTCTTGTATGGACTAGGTTGTACTTGGGCTTGGGAGTTGGAGCCTAACTGGAATTGATGACTTAGGTATATGTATGGGCATATACCTATGTAGTAATGGTTGATACTTCGTGTTTGTATTATTCCTTTATGGTTTATTCCTTTGTGGATTCTGGGAGACCTTCAAGAGTCTTGGGGTCCCTACTGAGTATCATATACTCACCCCTGCATGGGTTATGCCCGCACTACATTGTGTTGGATGCAGACGACATAAAACACAGATCGATGGTGAGTTGTGTGGAGCAGGACGATACCTGGAGGTGGACCACTTGGCGGGACGTACACAGAGCGGATGACTAGACCTGAGGAGCGGACGAGACTATCTGTACCCACCCTTCAGGTGGGAATTCCGGAGCACGACTTGGTTGTTGCTGCTTTAATTTTCAACTATTGTACTTTCTTACTCAGTTGTACAGTACTTTCAGTTGGGTTTGTATATCGGCCCATTTACTTTCCAGCACTTAATTTTGTACTCATTTTACTTAGTGTTAACTTTAGATTGTGTACTCTAATGTGTTTGTTTACTTATATAAAGGTAATGCCTTCCCTTTTAACGGGATTTACGCCTTTGGTGAAAGTCACGAGCCCCTGGCCTACAGAAGGTGGGCTTGGGGTAGTCACGGCATGGGCCTCGAGGACGGGTTGTGACAATACTGAAGGTTTTAACATGTATTAATGGTGTCGATATGCAAGGTATGTGCACTTCATGGGAAGAATCATCTTCTTCTAGTGAATAGTCACACCTAACTGTAAACAATATATATTTTCCATCATATAATTTTATCGTACAATAGAACTATATTTAATAATATTGTCATGGAATTTGAGGTAACCTATAATTATGGGGAACTAATAAAACCTTGTCAATGTGACAAATACTCTAGGATATTATTAAATTAAATTCATAAATAATAAAAAACATGTAAGAATAAGATTAATTAATATTCACATTATATAATATACATGCTATCCATTTAAAAATAGATGATTATATAAAACATACTCCAAAAAACTCTAACTTAGGATAAAACCAACTACCTACAACTATAAATCCGATAGACCTAACTTGATGACCATTTTCTTGTAGATTTAAGCCATTAGTCAAGGGGACTTCCACATTTTCTTCTTGGGATATTATTCTCACTACAATGTAAAATCTTTGAGAAAAAAACCATTAAGAGATGATACATCAAAAATATTTCCTTCAATCATTGTTGTGACCATGGCTCCATTGCAAGAGTAAGAATTATAGTATTATGCAAATATTGTGTCATGGGTCACTATTTCTAGGAACCACTTCAATCTCTTAAATAAAGATGAATATATTCAAACACATTCTTTAGCTAGTCTGAACCCACAATATACTCAAACTATATTATAGCATCTCTAACCACAACATTATATGAGCCTTTCTCGATAAAAATACCTCCATTGAGTGTAAATATGTATCCAAACAGTAATTTTAGATAATATTGATCTTTTTAGAAACATGCATTGTCATATAATATGAATACTAGTTTATCATATCCTCTATATACTAGAAACATATCCATAGTATTCCTTAGATATGTTAGGATAGTCTTACCATTCATCCAATGGAATTCAACTAAGAAAAATTGATATCTTCCTACCACACGTAAGGTGTAAATTGAAAAATTTCTTATAATATAGGAAAAAATAAATGACTAACACAATCACCAGTAAATTTAAATCAATTCTAATACTATTTTATTCCTAATATATGTGAGGAAACATTTTCATCGAATAAAGAATTTCATGTGACATAGGGAACAATCCCCAAATTGATTTTACATACTAAATATCTTCTGTATATTTTGAATATTTCTACTCTATCATAGTCCACAAATCTATTTTGATATATCATGAAAAATTTTGATCCCAATAACATATACCTATTTACATAATCCCATTATAGATATGCATCTCTTTAAGAAGGAGTAAATATATTGCAGGACTAGTATTTCATTTCCAATTACAAGAATTTCATTGACAAAAACTTTTTGGAAAATTATTTCACTCACCCTAAATGTTTTATAGATATGTAATGGCCCAGACCTCTCCAGTCCATTCCTTTGTTGAAATCGATGTGGTCAACACGGCGCGCGTAGCAACGATAATTATTAATGATAAAAACGAAGAAGAATTTATAAAAAATTAAAAGATGATTTGTCAGTTTATTATATTAAATAATAAATATGGTGATATAAAGTGCGTGATTAATTAAATTAAAAGGGGTTTTAATTCTAAATAAGAATTTAAAAAAATAAGGCGTTTTGTTTAATATTAATTGAGAAATTTTTGGAATTAAATTATAATAATAATAATAGGTGTTGTGTTATTAATATTATTCATAATACTAATGAGAAATTAATAAAATGAGTTATGATATTTATTGCAAACAAATAAATGAAGATGCGCAATGGAAGCATGGTGGTGCGTTAATAAAATTAAAGGTGAGTTTGTTATTATTATTATGTTAAATAATAATAATAATGGTGGTGTAAAAATATGTTGGGTTTATTAAATTGAATGACTTTAATTTAATAAAAGTGGTTTCAATTTAATCAGTGTGAAATAAAAATAAATAGAATTAAATAATTAAATTGACGGATGTTACGCGAAATTGATGTGGCACGGTTGGATTCAGATATCCAACGCGGTGGTTTAATGTAGTCAATGCGATGAGCATAAATATTATTTTTATTAAAAATAATAATGGTGATGAGTTAATAAAATAAGTTGATGAATTGTTATTATTATTGAAAAACAATAAATAACAATGATGACGTAAAACTATGTGTGAGAGGTTAATGAAATGAAATGTATTAAAAAGGGGTTGAATATGTATGTTATATAAATTTGGTTTTGACATTTAATTCAATTAAATGAAATGTTTTTGAGTCGCATGGAATGATTTTAGTTTAATATGAGAATAATTATAGTAATTTAATTTCATGGGATTAAATTAGAACATTAATGATGGGTGTTATTATTAATTTTATTAATAATAACATTAAAGGGGATTGGAGAGAGAAAGAGTTAAAGGAAATAAAGATTTAAAAATTAATGCAATAAAACAAATAAGTTAAATTAAAAAGGAAATCAATAAGGGGTGGGGCGTGGTTGACATGGAGCCAAGGAGGAGCCACTTTTGTGGTGGTGTGGGATTAAGGAGGTTCTTTTGTAAGTAATTATTATTATATATTATAATAATGATTATAAGGTATTAATGGGAATAAAATTAAAAGAGAAATAAATGTAAAAGGAGGGAGTGTTTGTTTCCAACGTGAAAGAGACCAAATCACGATAGATTTGGAGTTATAAAAATAAATAAATAAGTAATTATAATAATAATAAAATAATAATATTATTATTTTGGGTGATCAAAACTTAAAAAGTCTATAACTTCTTCATATGGTGTCGGAATGACGAACCGTCAGCGGCAGTGTAATCCTGTAATTAAAACGGTCATTTTAAGACCAGTGATGGATACCTTTTTATGAGTTATGTCTCGGGTCAACGAAACACACATATTAATAAAATTAACGTCTTTTTTTTAAAACGCGTGGAAACCGCGTGACGTGTCGTGTGTTGACCAGTCAAAACACATAACGGGTGTACAGTCACACCGTGTATTCATCAATACACGCTTAATACTGTTTTACCTATTCGTTGGCTATATAAGAACGGGTCGCGGATTATTTCCAGACCAATCGCTTCTTCTCCGCACGATGACACTCTTCGATGATCAAGAAGTCTTCCTCCTCTAACTTCTTTGTCCGAGCTCCGAATTAAGATCCGTCAGTGGACACAGGGTCGTAGCGACGAGACGAAGCTTCTAAGCCCGGACTTGTCACCTTTCCTTCCGGCCTTCCTTCTCCAGCTTCCATCCTAGGAGGCGTTTGTCGGGTTTGGCGAAGGCGGAGGACACCGAAGGACGTCGTCGGAAGTGGCGTGATCGGGACCTTTTGAGGTAGGGATCTCACCATTGTCTCTCTAATTTGTGTATCATGTGTGGTGGGTATCCTTTTGTTTTCATGAGAAATGGTTGAACCTTTAAATAAAGATAATAACTGGTTAAAGAATGGGGTTGGGAAGTTAGTGATTATTGTTACCTTATTTTTTTTATATCCTTTGATATTATGTTTGTGAATTGAATGAGCTTCTACCTACTGAAAATCACAGTCATTGGGGGCCTTTGCTTATGCAATTAAATTTTTCCCTCTCCTTCTATATTTTCTTATGGATGGAAACTTCATGAAATGTGGAAATTGGTTAATCACGTAAAGTTGACTTTTTAAATGAAAACCTAGAACCCTTGTGTGATCACCCCGGTTGAACCAAAATAGAATAATGAACATGTGGGTGTTGGCTTGGTTACGTGGCATGTGTTGGGGGTGTTTTGTGGGCTGTTGTGGTTTGGGTGAGCAGCGGGGCTGCGACGTTTGGGTGGTGATCTTATTGGAATGGTTGATGGTGGAAACGTGGAGGTGTGAAATGTTTTGTAAATGATGGGGTTGAAATGGGAAGTGGTTGGTTGTAGAAAATGCCTTTATTTATGAAATTTGTTTTGATTATGAAAAGTGTTTTGAAGTAAAAAGGTGTTTTCAAATGCGGAAATTTTTTGTGTGTGGAAAGGGTTTTATGTGTGGAACTTTGAAATAAATGAATGATGGAATGTTGTATGGTTGTGATAATCTTTTGTACATGAAATGGCATGTGGTTGCTTGCGTTTTACCAAACCTTGGTTGTGGATGGCAGGGATTGTTTGTGAAAGGTTTTGTCTGGATGATAGTTGCCCAGTAGTAATAATTTGATTAAACCATTACATGAAACATGAAAACCTAAATGGGGTTGGGGGATGATTGTTTGGTTGTTGATGCAGGCTTCGTGGTAGTAGTGCCGAGGCACATGCTCAGTTCCTCTTTTTAAGAAGCCATAGGTTGGGCTGTGTGTTTGGTATATGTATATATATAATTGTATCTTTGTGTTTTGTCTCACCACACCCATGTCAAGCACCTAGTGCCGAAAACTCCCATTTTATGGGAGAGGGTGTTCCTCCTTAGTTACTAGATCCTTCCTACTCCTTCTTCCATAGGCTATGATGGCTTGAGGTGACCTTACACCCAAGACTCTTCGGGTAGGTCTCGGAGGCTGTGATGGCTTGAGGAGACCTTTAGCCCAAGACTCTTCGGGCAGGCTTATCGTTCCCAAGAACCTTCGGGATGAGGACCAGGTGTCTGCGGGAGGGTTAGTGGTTGTGGCTCAGGTGTGTGCGGGCGAGATGCGTGGTTGTGAGGCCCAGGTGTGTGTGGGCGGGATGTGTGGTTTGGTCCAGGTGTGTGCGGGCGGGAAGACTGTGGCAGCGTCAGGACGTTTGCCATTAGGAAGAGCAGCATCTAATTAAGTGGGAAATGGTGCGGGGTACCCAATACTTTTGTTCTATATATATACTAAACTTGTTTGTGTTGCTTGGTGAGTGTGACCAGTAAGGCTGGGTGGATAGTTTTTCCTTGTTAGTTTCTGGTTCTTCTGTTTTCTCACGGGACCTTAGGGTGTCTCCCCACTTGTGCACGAGATCTTTAGGTCTCCCTACGGAGTATACTTGTATGCTCACCCTACGTTTACTTTCAGGTTTCCAGGAGGACTACCAGGGCCGTGCGGGACCCTACTAGTCGGGCAGTTGGAGTTGTTGCAGTTTTTGATTTCTTGTTTTCTTTGGCATTGTACTTTTGAGCTTCCTTGTACTTGTACCTTGTTATAAAAATTGTTTAAACATGCATGTGGGCTTGGTTTGGGTTTATTTATATACACTTGTTCTTTTCCCTTTTTGGTGGTTGACTTGTCCTATTTCCCGATCCAAAATAATAAAAAAGGGTAATGCCTCCCATATTTGTGAAAACTCATACCCTTGGTGCTAGTCGCCATCCCGGGGCCTATTGGAGGTGGCACTCGGGGGTCATTATCTCCCTTTCACCATTGCCAGCTCAGGAGGGGCATCTTTGGTGGGAGGGGGTCGTGATAGAATGCTATCAGAGGCTGATGGTTGAGAGATAGGATGGAGTCTGGAGTTAGGCATAGTGAGGATTGCATGGGATGGTAGGGAAACAGTGTTCGTTAATCTTGGTGCGTGACATAGGCCAGGGAAGACCGGCTAGGACACGGGATTTTAGGGCCCCCCGTGATCCGATGCAAGGACTCTGAGCCTACCAAACGACCAATTGAGACTATATTGATTGCAGGGTAGAGACCCTAGGGAAGGTACATACATCATCATGTTTGTGTTTTACTTGATTTGGGTGTTCTGGGAAAGAAATTAAAATAAAATGATAATTAAAACTTTGAGTTTTTCATTACTACTTGGGCTTAGGCGTTCCCTGGTTACCGAACAACTATGGCACCTGGACGTCAACAGAACGGCAGAGGAGTGGGACACAGACAGTTTCACGCAATAGAAGTGGAAACCCTAGCAAGGCGAGAGATCGAGAGAGATGTTTCCGATTTTACTTAAATTCTCTCACTTATGTTTTGTTTAAATTCAAGATCATCACACTCTTTTGTTGGAACTCTTTTGCTCATTCTCTGGGCCTGGACCTTGTTTTTGTGAGTTTTTAATGCTATGTTGTTTCCTGCTTTTCTTTAAATGTACGTGAAGAGCCCTATCATGTGGGGAGGGGAAGACCTAATCCCTAATCGAGACGCGTTAATGCGGATGCGATTAAACCCGTGCAGGCGAGTCAGTGCCGCCTAAAGCGGATAATATCTCGACATGGGAGAAGGAATTCCTCAAGCCATGTGTCCGGGCAGTGTGTGGGTTGTACGTTGTTGGGTGCAGTGTAAGTTGGAAAATCCTAATATATGGAAGTGGGAAGTCTCAGTCCTTAATCGAGACGCGTTAATGCGGATGCGATTAAACCCGTGCAGGCTAGTCAGTGCCGCCTAAAGCGGATAATATCTCGACATAGGAGAGGGAATTCCTAACTCACATAATTAGGGTTGTCGGTTGTTTCTTGTTATGACAAGAGGCCTGAGAGGTATCTTGAGGGGTGGTTGTTCGGACCTTTCCCCCTTTTATGGGTTGGTTTTAATTCTCGAGGAAGAGAATGTATTGAGAGGTATCTGGTGTAATGGCCCGAACCTCTCTGGTCCATTCCTTTGTTGAAATCGATGTGGTCAACACGGCGCGCGTAACAATGATAATTATTAATGATAAAAACGAAGAAGAATTTATAAAAAATTAAAAGATGATTTGTCAGTTTATTATATTAAATAATAAAGATGGTGATATAAAGTGTGTGATTAATTAAATTAAAAGGGGTTTTAATTCTAAATAAGAATTTAAAAAAATAAGGCGTTTAGTTTAATATTAATTGAGAAATTTTTGGAATTAATTTAGAATAATAATAATAGGTGTTGTGTTATTAATATTATTCATAATATTAATGAGAAATTAATAAAATGAGTTATGATATTTATTGCAAACAAATAAATGAAGATGCGCAATGGAAGCATGGTGGTGCGTTAATAAAATTAAAGGTGAGTTCGTTATTATTATTATGTTAAATAATAATAATAATGGTGGTGTAAAAATATGTTGGGTTTATTAAATTGAATGACTTTAATTTAATAAAAGTGGTTTCAATTTAATCAATGTGAAATAAAAATAAATAGAATTAAATAATTAAATTGACGGATGTTACGCCACATTGATGTGGCATGGTTGGATTCAGATATCCAACGCGGTGGTTTAATGTAGTCAATGCGATGATCATAAATATTATTGTTATTAAAAATAATAATGGTGATGAGTTAATAAAATAAGTTGATGTATTGTTATTATTATTGAAAAACAATAAATAACAATGATGACGTAAAACTATGTGTGAGAGGTTAATGAAATTAAATGTATTAAAAAGGGGTTGAATATGTAAGTTATATAAATTTGGTTTTGACATTTAATTCAATTAAATGAAATGGTTTTGAGTCGCATGGATTGATTTTAGTTTAATATGAGAATAATTATAGTAATCTAATTTCATGGGATTAAAATATAACATTAATTATGGGTGTTATTATTAATTTTATTAATAATAACATTAAAGGAGATTGGAGAGAGAAAGAGTTAAAGGAAATAAAGATTTAAAAATTAATGCAATAAAACAAATATGTTAAATTAAAAAGGAAATCAATAAGGGGTGGGGCGTGGATGACATGGAGCCAAGGAGGCGCCACTTTTGTGGTGGTTTGGGATTGAGGAGGTTCTTTTGTAAGTCATTATTATTAAATATTATAATAATGATTATAAGGTATTAATGGGAATAAAATTAAAAGAGAAATAAACGTAAAAGGAGGGAGTGTTTGTTTCCAACGTGAAAGAGACCAAATCACGATTGATTTAGAGTTATACAAATAAATAAATAAGTAATTATAATAATAATAAAATAATAATATTATTATTTTGGGTGATCAAAACTTAAAAAGTCTATAACTTCTTCATATGGTGTCGGAATGACGAACCGTCAGCGGCAGTGTAATCCTGTAATTAAGATGGTCATTTTAAGACCAGTGATGGATACCTTTTTATGAGTTATGTCTCGGGTCAATGAAACACACATATTAATAAAATTAAGGTCTTTTTTTTAAACGTGTGGAAACCGCGTGACGTGTCGTGTGTTGACCAGTCAAAACACGTAACGGGTGTACAGTCACACCGTGTATTCATCAATACACGCTGCATACTATTTTAACTATTCGTTGGTTATATAAGAAAGGGTCGCAGATTATATCCAGACCAATCGCTTCTTCTCTGCACGACGACACTCTTGGATGATCAAAAAGTCTTCCTCCTCTAACTTCTTTGTCTGAGCTCCGAATTACTATCCATCAGCGGCCACAGGGTCGTAGAGACGAGACGAAGCTTCTAAGCCCTGACTTGTCACCTTTCCTTCCGGCCTTCCTTCTCCAGCTTCCATCCTAGGAGGCGTTTGTCGGGTTTGGCGAAGGCGGAGGACACCGAAGGACGTCGTCGGAAGCGGCGTGATCGGGACCTTTTGAGGTAGGGATCTCACCTTTGTCTCTCTAATTTGTGTATCATGTGTGGCGGGTATCCTTTTGTTTTTATGAGAAATGGTTGAACCTTTAAATAAAGATAATAACTGGTTAAAGAATGGGGTTGGGAAGTTAGTGATTGTTGTTACCTTATTTTTTTTATATCCTGTGATATTATGTTTGTGAATTGAATGAGCTTCTACCTACTGAAAATTACAGTCGTTGGGGGCCTTTGCTTACACAATTAAATGTTGCCCTCTCCTTGTTGTATTTTCTTATGGTTGGAAACTTCATGAAATGTGGAAATTGGTTAATCACGTAAAGTTGACTTTTTTAATGAAAACCTAGAACCCTTGTGTGATCACCCCGATTGGACCAAAATGGAATAATGAACATGTGGGTGTTGGCTTGGTTATGTGGCTTGTGTTGGGGGTGTTTTGTGGGCTGTTGTGGTTTGGGTGAGCAGCGGGGCTACGACGTTTGGGTGGTGATCTTATTGGAATGGTTGATGGTGGAAATGTGGAGGTGTGGAATGTTTTGTAAACGATGGGGTTGAAATGGGAAGTGGTTGGTTGTAGAAAATGCCTTTATTTATGAAAAGTGTTTTGATTATGAAAAGTGTTTTGAAGTAAAAAGGTGTTTTCAAATACGGAAATGTTTTGTGTGTGGAAAGGGTTTTATGTGTGGAACGTTGAAATAAATGAATGATGGAATGTTGTATGGTTGTGATAATCTTTTGTAAATGAAATGGAATGTGGTTGCTTGCGTTTTACGTAACCTTGGTTGTGGATGGCAGGGATTATTTGTGAAAGGTTTTGTCTGGATGATAGTTTCCCAGTATTAATAATTTGATTAAACCATTGCATGAAACATGAAAACCTAAATGGGGTTGGGGGATGATTGTTTGGTTGTTGATGCATGCTTCGTGGTAGCAGTGCCGAGGCACATGATCAGTTCCTCTTTTTTAGAATCCATAGGTTGGGCTGTGTGTTTGGTATATGTGTATATATAATTGTATCTTTGTGTTTTGTCGCACCACACCCATGTCAAGAACCTAGTGCCGAACACTCCCATTTTATGGGAGAGGGTGTTCCCCCTTAGTTACTAGCTCCTTCCTGCTCCTTCTTCCATTGGCTATGATGGCTTGAGGTGACCTTACACCCAAGACTCTTCGGGTTGGTCTCGGAGGCTGTGATGGCTTGAGGCGACCATTAGCCCAAGACTCTTCGGGCAGGCTTACCATTCCCATGAACCTTCGGGATGAGGCCGAGGTGTGTGCGGGCGGGTTAGTGGTTGTGGCCCAGGTGTGTGCGGGCGAGATGCGTGGTTTTGAGGCCCAGGTGTGTGCGGGCGGGATGTGTGGTTTGGCCCAGGTGTGTGCGGGCGGGAAGAGTGTGGTAGCGTCATGACGTTTGCCGTTAGGAGGAGCATCATCTAATTAAGTGGGAAATGGTGCGGGGTACCCAATACTTTTGTTCTATATATATACTATACTTGTTTGTGTTACTTGGTGAGTGTGACCAGTGAGGCTGGGTGGATTGTTTTTCCTTGTTAGTTTCTGGTTCTTCTGTTTTCTCACGGGACCTTAGGGTGTCTCCCCACTTGTGAATGAGAGATTTAGGTCTCCCTACTGAGTATACTTGTATGCTCAAACTAAGTTTACTTTCAGGTTTCCAGGAGGACTACCAGGGCCGTGCGGGACCCTACTAGTCGGGCAGTTGGAGTTGTTGCAGTTGTTGTTTTCTAGTTTTCTTTGGCATTGTACTTTTGAGCTTCCTTGTACTTGTACCTTGTTATAAAAATTGTTTAAACATGCATGTGGGCTTGGTTTGGGTTTATTTATATACACTTGTTCTTTACCCTTTTTGGTGGTTGACTTGTCCTATTTCTCGATCCAAAATAATAAAAAAGGGTAATGCCTCCCATATTTGTGAAAACTCATACCCTTGGTGCTAGTCGCCAACCCGGGGCCTACTGGAGGTGGGACTCGGGGGTCATTATCTCCATTTCACCATTTCCAGCTCAGGAGGGGCATCTTTGGTGGGAGGGGGTCGTGACAGAATGGTATCAGAGGCTGATGGTTGAGAGATAGGATGGAGTCTGGAGTTAGGCACAGTGAGGATTGCATGGGATGGTAGGGCAACAGTGTTCGTTAATCTTGGTGCGTGACATAGGCCAGGGAAAACCGGCTAGGACACTGGATTTTAGGGCCCCCCGTGATCCGATGCAAGGACTCTGAGCCTACCGAACGACCAAGTGAGACTATATTGATTGCAGGGTAGAGACCCTAGGGAAGGTACATACATCATCATGTTTGTGTTTTACTTGATTTGGGTGTTCTGGGAAAGAAATTAAAATAAAATGATAACTAAAACTTTGAGTTTTTCATTACTACTTGGGCTTAGGCGTTCCCTGGTTACGGAACAACTATGGCACCTGGACGTCAATAGAACGGCAGAGGAGTGGGACACAGACAGTTTCACGCAATAGAAGTGGCAACCCTAGCAAGGTCAGATATCGAGAGAGATGTTTCCGGTTTTACTTAAATTCTCTCACTTATGTTTTGTTTAAATTCAAGATCATCACACTCCTTTGTTGGAACTCTTTTGCTCATTCTCTGGGCATGGACCTTGTTTTTGTGAGTTTTTAATGCTATGTTGTTTCCCGCTTTTCTTTAAATGTACGTGAAGAGCCCTATCATGTGGGGAGGGGAAGACCTAATCCCTAATCGAGACGCGTTAATGCGGATGCGATTAAACCCATGCAGGTGAGTTAGTGACGCCTAAAGCAGATAATATCTCGACATGGGAGAAGGAATTCATCAAGCCATGTGTCCGGGCAGTGTGTGGGTTGTACGTTGTTGGGTGCAATGTAAGTTGGAAAATCTTAATATATGGAAGTGGGAAGGCTCAGTCCTTAATCGAGACACATTAATGCGGATGCGATTAAACCCGTGCAGGCGAGTCAGTGCCGCCTAAAGCGGATAATATCTCGACATAGGAGAGGGAATTCCTAACTCTCATAATTAGGGTTGTCGGTTGTTTCTTGTTATGACAAGAGGCCTAAGAGGTATCTTGAGGGGTGGTTGTTCGGACCTTTCCCCCTTTTTGGGTTGGTTTTAATTCTCGAGGACGAGAATGTTTTGAGAGGTATCTGGTGTAATGGCCCGAACCTCTCCGGTCCATTCCTTTGTTGAAATCGATGTGGTCAACACGGCGCGAGTAACAATGATAATTATTAATGATAAAAATGAAGAAGAATTTATAAAAAATTAAAAGATGATTTGTCAGTTTATTATATTAAATAATAAAGATGGTGATATAAAGTGTGTGATTAATTAAATTAAAAGGGGTTTTAATTCTAAATAAGAATTTAAAAAAATAAGGCGTTTAGTTTAATATTAATTGAGAAATTGTTGGAATTAAATTAGAATAATAATAATAGGTGTTGTGTTATTAATATTATTCATAATATTAATGAGAAATTAATAAAATGAGTTATGATATTTATTACAAACAAATAAATGAAGATGCGCAATGGAAGCATGGTGGTGCGTTAATAAAATTAAAGGTGAGTTTGTTATTATTATTATGTTAAATAATAATAATAATGGTGGTGTAAAAATATGTTGGGTTTATTAAATTGAATGAATTTAATTTAATAAAAGTGGTTTCAATTTAATCAGTGTGAAATAAAAATAAATAGAATTATATAATTAAATTGACGGATGCTACGCGACATTGATGTGGCATGGTTGGATTCAGATATCCAACGCGGTGGTTTAATGTAGTAAATGCGATGAGCATAAATATTATTGTTATTAAAAATAATAATGGTGATGAGTTGATAAAATAAGTTGATGAATTGTTATTATTATTGAAAAACAATAAATAACAATGATGACGTAAAACTATGTGTGAGAGGTTAATGAAATTAAATGTATTAAAAAGGGGTTGAATATGTAAGTTATATAAATTTGGTTTTGACATTTAATTCAATTAAATGGAATGGTTTTGAGTCGCATGGAATTATTTTAGTTTAATATGAGAATAATTATAGTAATCTAATTTCATGGGATTAAATTAGAACATTAATTATGGGTGTTATTATTAATTTTATTAATAATAACATTAAAAGAGATTGGAGAGAGAAAGAGTTAAAGGAAATAAAGATTTAAAAATTAATGCAATAAAACAAATAAGTTAACTTAAAAAGGAAATCAATAAGGGGTGGGGCGTGGTTGACATGGAGCCAAGGAGTCGCCACTTTTGTGGTGGTGTGGGATTGAGGAGGTTCTTTTGTAAGTCATTATTATTATATATTATAATAATGATTATAAGGTATTAATGGGAATAAAATTAAAAGAGAAATAAATGTAAAAGGAGGGAGTGTTTGTTTCCAACGTGAAAGAGACCAAATCACGATTGATTTGGAGTTATAAAAATAAATAAATAAGTAATTATAATAATAATAAAATAATATTATTATTATTTTGGGTGATCAAAACTTAAAAAGTCTATAACTTCTTCATATGGTGTCGGAATGACGAACCGTCAGCGGCAGTGTAATCCTGTAATTATGACGGTCATTTTAAGACCAGTGATGGATACCTTTTTATGAGTTATGTCTCAGGTCAACGAAACACACATATTAATAAAATTAACGTCTTTTTTTTAAAACGCGTGGAAACCGCGTGACGTGTCGTGTGTTGACCAGTCAAAACACGTAACAGGTGTACAGTCACACCATGTATTCATCAATACACGCTGCATACTATTTTACCTATTCGTTGGCTATATAAGAAAGGGTCACGGATTATTTCCAGACCAATCTCTTCTTCTCCGCACGACGATACTCTTGGTTGATCAAGAAGTCTTCCTCCTCTAACTTCTTTGTCCGAGCTCCGAATTACGATCTGTCAGTGGCCACAGGGTCGTAGTGACGAGACGAAGCTTCTAAGCCTGGACTTGTCACCTTTCCTTCCAGCCTTCCATCTCCAGCTTCTATCCTAGGAGGCGTTTGTCGGGTTTGGCGAAGGCGGAGGACACCGAAGGACGTCGTCGGAAGCGGCGTGATCGAGACCTTTTGAGGTAGGGATCTCACCTTTGTCTCTCTAATTTCTGTATCATGTGTGGTGGGTATCCTTTTGTTTTCATGAGAAATGGTTGAACCTTTAAATAAAGATAATAACTGGTTAATGAATGGGGTTGGGAAGTTAGTGATTGTTGTTACCTTATTTTTTTATATCCTGTGATATTATGTTTGTGAATTGAATGAGCTTCTACCTACTGAAAATCACAGTCGTTGGGGGCCTTTGCTTACGCAATTAAATGTTGCCCTCTCCTTCTGTATTTTCTTATGGATGGAAACTTCATGAAATGTGGAAATTGGTTAATCACGTAAAGTTGACTTTTTAAATGAAAACCTAGAACCCTTGTGTGATCACCCCGGTTGAACCAAAATGGAATAATGAACATGTGGGTGTTGGCTTGGTTACGTGGCATGTGTTGGGGGTGTTTTGTGGGCTGTTGTGGTTTGGGTGAGCAGCGGGGCTGCGACGTTTGGGTGGTGATCTTATTGGAATGGTTGATGGTGGAAACGTGGAGGTGTGAAATGTTTTGTAAACGATGGGGTTGAAATGGGAAGTGGTTGGTTGTAGAAAATGCCTTTATTTAGGAAAAGTGTTTTGATTATGAAAAGTGTTTTGAAGTAAAAGGGTGTTTTCAAATGCGGAAATGTTTTGTGTGTGGAAAGGGTTTTATGTGTGGAACTTTGAAATAAATGAATGATGGAATGCTGTATGGTTGTGATAATCTTTTGTAAATGAAATGGCATGTGGTTGCTTGCGTTTTACCTAACCTTGGTTGTGGATGGCAGGGATTTTTTGTGAAAGGTTTTGTCTGGATGATAGTTGCCCAGTAGTAATAATTTGATTAAACCATTGCATGAAACATGAAAAACTAAATGGGGTTGGGGGATGATTGTTTGGTTGTTGATGCATGCTTCGTGGTAGCAGTGCCGAGGCACATGCTCAGTTCCTCTTTTTAAGAAGCCATAGGTTGGGCTGTGTGTTTGGTATATGTATATATATAATTGTATCTTTGTGTTTTGTCGCACCACACCCATGTCATGCTCCTAGTGCCGAACACTCCCATTTTATGGGAAAGGGTGTTCCCCCTTAGTTACTACCTCCTTCCTGCTCCTTCTTCCATAGGCTATGATGGCTTGAGGTGACCTTACGCCCAATACTCTTCGGGTAGGTCTCGGAGGTTGTGCTGGCTTGAGGAGACCTTTAGCCCAAGACTCTTCGGGCAAGCTTACCATTCCCAAGAACCTTCGGGATGAGGCCCAGGTGTCTGCGGGCGGGTTAGTGGTTGTGGCCCAGGTGTGTGCGGGCGAGATGCGTGGTTGTGAGGCCCAGGTGTGTGCGGGCGGGATGCGTGGTTTGGCCCAGGTGTGTGCAGGCGGGAAGAGTGTGGTAGCGTCAGGATGTTTTCCGTTAGGAAGAGCAGCATCTAATTAAGTGGGAAATGGTGTGGGGTACCCAATACTTTTATTCTATATATATACTAAACTTGTTTGTGTTACTTGGTGAGTGTGACCAGTGAGGATGGGTGGATAGTTTTTCCTTGTTAGTTTCTGGTTCATCTATTTTCTCACGGGACCTTAGGGTGTCTCCCCACTTGTGCACGAGATCTTTAGGTCTCCCTACTGATTATAATTGTATGCTCACCCTACGTTTACTTTCAGGTTTCCAGGAGGACTACCAGGTCCGTGCGGGACCCTACTAGTCGGGCAGTTGGAGTTGTTGTAGTTGTTGTTTTCTTTTTTTCTTTGGCATTGTACTTTTGAGCTTCCTTATACTTGTACCTTGTTATAAAAATTTTTTAAACATGCATGTGGGCTTGGTTTGGGTTTATTTATATACACTTGTTCTTTTCCCTTTTTGATGGTTGACTTGTCCTATTTCCTGATCCAAAATAATAAAAAAGGGTAATGCCTCCCATATTTGTGAAAACTCATACCCTTGGTGCTAGTCGCCAACCTGGGGCCTATTGGAGGCGGGACTCGGGGGTCATTATCTCCCGTTCACCATTGCCAGCTCAGGAGGGGCATCTTTGGTGGGAGGGGGTCGTGACAAGATACAAGGATCACATCATTATTTTTGAAAAAATTAATCTATTATGGCTTCATCAAATCGAATGTTTCATGACATGGATTATTTATTCAATCTATAAATAAATCTTTTCATCTTTCATACATTGTATTCATCCTTTGGAGTTTTATGTTCTTTCAGTTGTGTCAAGTACACCTCCTAACAATGTTTCACATTAAGGAAGGTTGTTTTGATATTTATTTTCAAAATCTCATAGTCATGGAAGGAAACTATAAAAAGTATAATTTTGATGGATTTATGCATAAAAAATAGTGAAAGGGTCTCATTATAGTCTATCATTGGATGATATTTTAAACCTTTAGCTTCTAGTTATGCCTTATAAGTATTGACATGTCATCCATGTCACTTTTCTACATGAATACCAATTTAGACCCAATTAGATTTACATCCACTTGAGGATCTACCAAAATCTTGTATTTTTGATATTTAGAATCCATATCAGAATTCATAGCTTCTTTACAAATAAAATAACATCATACACATGCTGCTTTCTTATAGGATAAATGATTATTAATATTAAATACTTAGGATTTTACATCCTCTATTACTATAAATCCATATATTTCAGGTTCATTATCCTCTCTTTTACTCATGTACAATACTTTTTTCCCTGAAACATATTCTTATACAAGGATTTATGGAATTTTATCTTGTTAAATATCTTATATATCTTGATACTTGACTTTATCAGAGTCTATCGCACTCCCAACATCTCTTTTAGATAATTTATCCCCTACAAGAACGATGATAAATATGTTAACTAAAAAATTATTAATTTTAGGTTCATATTGGTTATATCCTTTGGTTTCATTGGGATACCATATAATGATACACCAAGTGCCTCAGGGTGAATTTTTTCTTCCAGAAATGGCCTTAACAAATCATTCACATCCCCACACTCGTATATGTATCAACATGGGTTTATGTTCATTCCAAATCTACTATAGAATATCAGTTTTTTCTTTAGTTCATTCTCAGTTTTATATGTATGATTATATTTGTAATGTGTAACCCTAAAATTATAATGGAAGAGTCACATTACTCATCATTGATCTCACTATGTCTTACAGGGTGTGGTTCTTCATGATTCTTAAACTATTCCACTAAGGTGTATAAGGAGTAGTGTGTTGGGATAGAATCCCAAAATCTAATAAATAATCAATGAAGTAATTATTAAGAAATTATCCACTACGGTATGAGCGAATTTTCTTAATCATCTTACCAAGATAGTTCTCATATTCATTCTTATAATCCTTGAACCAGTTAAAGAAATCTAACTTTTAACACATTATGTATACATATTTATATCTACTTTAATCAATAATAAAACATATAAATTATGAGTACCCACCCATTACCTCGACATTAAATGTCCCACACAAATCATGTAGAGACCTAAAATTGATGTACATGGACAATACATTACTTTTGTGGAATTCAAAATACATAACAAAAACCAACACTAAAGGACCGTAATAGTTTAGTGTCTTTGGAAACTCGGAACATAATCTTCTAATCATGGTAAAATATTTTCAACATCTCCCATAAAGATATTCCCCTTTTGTTTTCTTACCTAAAACGTTTCTTTATATCCCAGGGAGAAGAAAACATATAAAGGGTGGGATCAAATGATCATTAAGGGTACGCATGGAGAAAATAAAACAAACCATATACATTTGAACATAAAAACATGAACATAATGTTTAAACATCAAAATCTTGAGCAATGAAATAAAACATGGTAGTACGTAAGGCATAGATCATAATGGAAAATCAATCATGATAAAATATCATGGGAATAAAACATGTAATTGTGCCAATCCATTAATCACGTAAAATAATTAGCATAGTATCCAAGGCATTGCTGCCAAGACTATCTTAGTGGACAAAGTCCCTTACTGAATCATGTTCACTCCATGTTCCATTCTGGTATCACTGAACTAGATTAACTTGGTGTTCCAGCCATGTATATATCATGAGATATAACTCTTTACCCAATGCATTGGAGGGATATATAGGTCCCACCCATCTCATAATTAAATCATTATTACATGTGCCACAACATAAACATAAATCATTCATCATATCCCAAGGAATAAAATGGGTTTCATAAACATCCTCCCATCATAACATAATCTATATAAAACAAATGAATATCATTTCATCATATGAAATGTGAGACCATGTAAATCATAGAGACATTATACTTGAAATATACAGATATGAAATAATGTCATTTAGAGAGAAAATGGTTTTGATAAAAGAATTGAAATGAATTCTTGAGGAAAATATCCTTTCTTCTTCAAAATAATTTTCTTTTCAAAAAATGACATGATATTTTAAAAAAAGATTTTTTTTGAAAATAGTCCTGAAATATTGTTGAGTAGGTTTCATTAAAATAAGGCGTTATAAATCCGTAAAAATCCGTTCATGTCGTATAAGTTAAAATAACATTCTCCTCGTGCTTTTAATAGAAAAGTCAAAAAGTACCATGTATGGAAAACAAAAGAAAGATTCCTTCCATAGCACGAAGTAAAAGTCAAATAGGGGTAAACATGACATTAAACATATATGGAAGAATATTAAACACCTTATAAAAAAATTTTATGGACAAGGATGAAAAATAAAACCGCAGTTAGTACTTATGAGTATACAATCTCAGATAAGAAAGAGATTGGAATAATTATTCCATACATTATGATTGATATGATTCATATGTATTTGATCCTCTAGTATAATGATTTAAGTAATGTAATTTAATTATTACAGAATCATATTCATCATAATGGACACCATGATAGGTGGTCGGGGAAAATTGAACAATCTTCGTTTCATGGGATAGTTGTTCACCGTGAACAAAAATAGTATGTTCGTTACCCATTATATAGAGGTGTTTGTAAGTTTTATTAGAACCCTTATCACAACAATACCCTATTATATTTATGATACTATTTTTTTTATGTATTCATCGAATAATAAGAGTATACAAATGGAGAATGGAATTGAAACTTGAAAGCATGACCAAAGGCAATACCTCTTAATAGGGTAACTTCGTTTTTTTTGTACCAAAAGCTTCCTTGGATTGTTTTCAGTAAAATTTGAGGCATATATGTAGACGGGATGGATTTTTTTAGACTATTTTGATGGATTTTGAATGAGACAATGTTGCTTGAGAGGTGTGAGGAAGGGGTATAATTCTTCTCTTTTTATAGTGGAGGGAGATTGGCACTTTTGTAAATACCAAAAGGTATTCATTATTGGGTGGTCAACCATACCAAAAGTTCCTCCAAAATGAAAAAAATAATGTATTATTGGAGAATCATGTTCGATAAAGGCCACATACACACAAAAATATGCGCATTTAAATTATTTGTTTCCGTAGCTTTTTATCATTTGGGTTTTTGTTAAAGCATATAGTTTTCTAACAAAAGTAATTTAAGCATTAAAAATAAACTAATCTGAGATTTGTAATATAAAATAGATTAAATTAATAATTAATATTATATCTTATTTATAATGTTATAATCCCATTTTTTGGAAGTTAATTTTATAACAACTACATGTGAAGCGCTAAAGCAGTCCATTAACTCAGATCATGTTAACAACATTTTTATAGTATATGGGTCAATATGTTAATTATAAATTATTAATTGATCCATTAATATTCCATGTTTAATATTTAATAACACTAAAAAATATCTTGGAATAATATATTTTTTTTATTTATAGTAATTCTTTTAATAAGATTCATTTATTATAAAATAACAATAATGTAAATTTTGACATTATTTATTTAATGTTTATTTTAAAATATAAATATTATATTGTAATTAAAATATATTAGTTTTACAAGTGTATATCATGATACATTCATCTAAAAAATAAATACAATAATTCAATCAATTAACCTCACTTTCAATATTTATATTATCATTTATTTTTGTTAATTGTTAACTAAATAATCACAACATTGATGCTTCATAAGATTTTTAAATGAATAAGCCATTTATAAAAAGTATTGATTAATTATTATGATAGAAATAACCCATATTTGTTACAAACGAATGTTTATATCCTAAAATATGATGTTTTTTTAAATATCTCAAAATTTTATAAATGTTAAAGGTAGGGTATGTTCCATTTTGTCTTTTTCCTTACATAACCTTTTATATTCGCCACATTCATTCAATAATTTCCCAATAACACATATATTTTGAACCAAGTGTGGAATGTTTCAAATTATTGGAAACCAATGGATTTTGGGCAGGTTTCAAAGTCATTTTAGTCATTAATATTAAGGTTTAGTCCCTTATTAAGCATCATCATACCTTAATCATTTTAATAAATTTTAATCAAATTCACTAATCATTTTCGTCAGAAAATTATGTTTATATTATTAGACCAAAAATATCACACAAAATACATTAACTTATGTAAAATTTTCATAATTTAAATCACAGATGTGGGAAAATTATGATTAACTCTAATCTTACAGACGAGGCGAAATAACGGTTTTCTAAAGAGTATTTTTTAAAAAACATTGTTAAATTTTTATATTCAATTTGAAATTAAAATTTAATATAATGGAATTAATATAATAAATAGATTTATCATTTAACTAATTTGAATCTATAATAAATCTAAAATATATCTTATTATTAATAATTATTTAAACAAAAAGGCTATTTTTAACTAAATTTCATTAATTTTCACTATTCATCAAAAAATGATGCTGTTGGGAAAAATCCCAAAACATCACCCTAAGATATTTTCTACCTTCTGAATTGAAAAATTATGTTTATTTTAAAAAATAAAATTCATCAAATTTTCATAATTTAGTTTTAAAATAATTTCTCCATTAAAAAGATGTAAAACTCGGTCGTGTCTGTAATACGAGCTAATTAAGTGTTGTATGTCTCATAAGTTTAACATTTTGAATAACAAATGACAACGAAATAAATTTTATTTTTTCTAAAAGGAAAATATTTTAATTTATTGGGTTGTCAAAATCTCCCCACATTAATTAATTTTCATTCTCACAATTTAATCATGAACTCAATAATCTTGTGACTAAAAATAAACTATTTTCAAAAGACCTACATCATAAAAATGGTTACTATAACATATTATTTATTAAAGTGAAAGGAAATAAAATTGGTCATGTAAATAGGTTCCCAAGTAGGAGAACGTAAGTGGGAAATGGAAACATGGATATGGATGAAAAAAACCCAACAATCTAGTTCTAATGAAGAATGTTAGAGACCCTGTATAGATGAATGTTGTATCCCACAAGACCACAAACCATAGTTGTGGTTAAAGGTCAATGATATCATAAAAATAATGACAATATGACAATAGTTTTGTTTCAATACAGTAATTTCATATATTTCAGTAATTCTTTCACTCTATAATAAAATAAGTAAATATAGGTTTCTATAAACACAATATTTTGTTTTATTATGAGTTGAACTATTTCTACATTATCTCTTTTAATATGGTCAACAAATGAATCAATCCCTAAAATAATATCTAATTATTAAGTTAAACAATTTTATAAATGGTTATCTTTTACAACAGATTGTGATCCAATCATTTTTTAATATAATGTCAATGAATTTTCAAAATGAACTTATCATTATCCTTCAATCAACATGATGAATCTCTAAATTTTTACTTTAAAAATTAGTTAATAACTTCATTATGTATCCTATTAAAATATGTTAATCATATTATTCTCCATAAAGCCATATTGTAAACACGGATTATTTTTTATTTCTCAAGTAAGACACATGTTATTGGATATATTCCTTAATTCAAACTATGTAAACTCTATCAATGATATCATAGAACACCTATCCACAAGTCATTAATTAGTTCCAACTTAGTTATAACACATCCAATAAATAATTTATTCATAATTATTCTGACATCTAGAATATATTTTATGATTTCTTTCCATCAATCATGTGTTTTTGGAAAATAATATAATTCTACTGAACAACTTTTCTTGGTACCATTCAACATATGATCTCAAATATTTAATGAAAAAGTATTATAGGACAGTCCTTATATATTCCATAATTATTATAAATAGTAAATTAATGATAAAATATTCCAATGAAGTAATTATAGAATAAGAATATTAATCATTCTTCTTCATCTACGGTAGTATCATAACTTCATCACTGTCCAACAGCATCACATAGGGTATATTATTTTGACACTCGGGACTTTGATATTCATTGTGTTTCATATCCTTATAGTTGAAGCATTACAGATTGGAAATCATTTTCATACCCTTGAAATCATGAACATTGTTTCCTTTTTCCCTTCTTATATAAAACTCACATTCCATTCAAGAAATTACCAAAGTCATTCTTACCAAAATAATCACATATTGAAAAATCCTAATTTCCCTTTGTATTCTTTGACTGCTTCCCTTTTTTATTGGTTCTTATATGTACTCTTATTATCTTTGATTCCATCAATGATATTAGACTTGGAGAATTAAATACTTATCTCATTTTCACATGATAAAATTTCCTCATAAGATTTGAATTTTTTAGATAATATTTCTCTTTGAAATATTTTCATATGACCTTGAAATATTTGTTTCTTCTTACTCTTTTGATCAGGTGCATCAGTGAGGATTACATTATTTCTATGAGGCACCATTTATAAATAATGGCTTATACTAGATTATATTATAAGGTTATGAACATCCCTGGCACATGTCTACCAATCCAAATAATTACACAAATTAAATAATAAAATAAATTTTATACCTTATAAAATATCCTTAGTGAATAAATATTTTTGATTCATCAACATTACCTTATATGAGAATAAGTAACACAATTGGTTGTTGATATTAAAATAATACTGAGGAAAAGTAAACATTAATCATTTAAAATTTTCCTACGCCAATTTGAAACATTTAAATAACAATTCCACGTGAATTAAATGAAACTTATAATATCTTGAGAGTAAATATATTCATGATATAACATTTCAATGGAATTATATATACCATATAAAATTGACTAGTTGCATAACTATAAAGAGGTCTCAATTGAATTTAAATTGTGATGAAATCCCATACTACTTGAGTAGATTTTGAGTCAATGGTTCCACGAAAAGTTGAAAATAAATTTAAACATTTAAAATAATGAAATAAATATAAATAATAATATATTTTATCACAATGGTCAGTAGGTATAGTAAGTAAAATAAATAAGTAGTCAATATGACATTAATCTCACTTATTTAAAAGGTTAGATGAGAATCCCTTAACTTATCATTAAATTTTGTTGTGCAGTATTTATCCCTCAATATCGTGGTTTAAAATATTTTAATAAATAATAAAAAACCATAATTATTTTTATAATATCATATAATAACTTTTCAAAATATTTTACTACCCCTTTGTTAACACTCTTTCATTATTTTAACTATTTTTTGTGGAAATTTCCTAGTTTTTTCTACTACGTTTTAACTTGTTTTTTTATTAAATATATCATGGTTTCATCAAATGAATAATTTAAACCATGGATAAATTATATTATATTTTCATTATATATTTATTTATAATATTCTATAATATTTGAAGTATTGATATGAAGTGCACTGTTCACTGAGATGGTAGGTTGTATGTACACATTAATGCTACTTTCATTTCTTTGTCATATTAAAAGAATTAAAAATAAATGATTCATGTGTAAATTATAATTTTTCATTATCATATATATGTTATATATGATACAATTTTATATTATAACCATCCTTTATACAATACATGTTTGGAATGAATGAGTCATATCACTTTGATGGGGTGGTAGTCCAGACTTACTCAAACAAAATTATCATAATTGCACATGATGGAAAGCATAAAGGTATGTTATAAATAAAAATTATAGAGGTATAATGTAATTATAAATATAATTACTGTCATATAAAAATATAGTGTCAGTCATAATGGCCACCATGAGAGTTGGAAGAGGAAAATTGAACAACCATCACTTCATGAGGCAGTAGTTCTCCAAACACAGAAACAATATGTTCACTACCCATTAGTTGGAGGTGTGTATAATTATAATTATAAAACATGACATAATAAAATCATAGTATATTTTTTTTTGTTAAGTATTTATTTAATAATATGAGTATTGGGAGTGTAAATTGGAAATGAATCTAGAAAAAATGAGGGAAGTTGTTACCTCTTAATCGAGTAACTTCTTTTAGTTTATACCTAATCATTCCTTGGATTATTTTATTTCCATAATGAGGATTATAGGTCTAGGGAAGGTATTTCGGAGACTATTTGGATAGAGTATGGATAGCCAATTTTGTATGGGAGGTGTGAGGAAGGGGTATAGTTTATGCCTTTTTATAGAGGAGAGGGAGTTTCACTTTTGTAAATACCAAAAGTTATTCATTTATTATTGGTATAACATACCTAATGTTCCTCCAAAATTGAAAAATATTGGATTAATGTGGAATAATTGTCTATAAAAACCTCATATACATAAAAATATCTGCATTTTAATAATTTGGTTCCTTAACTTCTATGATTACCAAATTTTATCATTTAGATTTTTTTAAAGAATCTAGTTTTCTAACCAATGTAGTTTAACCATTAATAATAGTATAAAGTGTGATTTAATATATAATATTGATTAAATGAATTAATAATATGATATATAATTTATAAAATAAAAATATATTTTGTTTTGGTGATAAAATGTAGAACAAGTGCATGAGAAACGCCAAAACACTGCTTAAACCATGACCGTGTTAACAATGATTTCAAAGTATATGGGCCAATATATTAGTTATAAAATTTTAATTCATCTATTAATCGGCCATATTTAATATTTATTGACACATTAAAATAAATTTTAAGAATATATGATTTTATTTATTTTAATTCATTTAATAAGAATCATTTATTGTAAAATAACAATAATGTCAATTTGGAAATTAATTATTTCATGTTAATTATAAAAAATAAATCATATATTGGAATTAAAATATTTTTTTAAAATAAGTGTAACGCTATAAATTAATATAAAAAAATAAATAAAGAAGATAATTTAATCAATTAACATCACATTTAGCATTCATAGTAACATATATTTTATTTAATTATTAACTAAATAATCACAAAATTGATGTTTCTTAAACAATTTATATGAGTAAACCATCTCTAAAAGTTATTGATAAATTATTATGATAGAAATAACCCATATATCATACAAAATGATATGTATAATAAAAAATATGTTTTTTACATGTCTCAAAATTTTATAAATGTTAATGGTAAGGATTGTTCCATTTTTGCCTTTTTTTTCTTACATAACCTTTTATTTAGGCCACATCCATTTAATAAAATCCATATAACCAATATATTTCATAAAAATTTGTGTAGTGGTAAAATTATTGAAAAAAATGCATTTTTAAAAATTTTCCAAGTCATTTCGGTACTTAATATTAATGGTTAGTCCATTATTGAGATTAATCATACATTAATCACCGTAATTAATTTTAATCACATTCACTAATCATTTTGGTAAAAAAATTCAGTTGATCTTATTTGACCCCCAATATCATACTAATTAAATTTGTGTATGTCAGATTTTCATTATTCGAATCATATAATTTTTAAATTTAATATTAACTCTAATCTCAAACGGGGTGAAACAATTAATTTTTAAAGTAAATAAATTTCAAAGGAATGCTATCTTTTATATTCTTTTTGAATGTAAAATGTATTATAATGAAATTAATTTGAAAAATAGATTCATAATTGATCTAATTTGACTCTAAAACAAATCTAAAATATAATTTATGATTAATAATTATGTAAATGAAAAGTATATTTTTAACTAATTATATTAATTTTCATTATTCAACAATAATGTTGTTTTTCAGAAAAACCCCAAAAATTCACTATAAACTATTTTAGACATTCAGAATTCAAATATGTTGTATATTTTTTAAAATAAATTTCATAAAATTGACAAAATAATATTTTAAATAGTCCCTTCTTTAAAAGGTGGTATAACTCAGTCGTGCATGTAATACAAGATAATATAGTGTTGTAGGTAGAGTAGGATTAAAATTGTGTATAAAGAATGAAAAAAAATATTATAAAAGGAAAATATTGTAAATTCAAGGGGTGTCAAAAATTTAATCCCTTAAATTGAACTAAGAGGTGATTTAAATATGGAGGGTGGGTTACAAATCATGAGGATATTTATGAAAATGATTGGGAAATTAATGAAATGGAAGTGAAGAAGACACACACTAACACACCACCCGTACACTAATTCTTTTAATGCAAGGAGTATGGGAATTATGCTAACATGCATTCAAATCCAATATTTAATGATAATGATTAATGATAAAAACAACTAAAGACACTCGAATGAAGGTAAATCTTATGAAATCATGAAAAATTACGTGAATCATGATAATTACGACATAATTATCCTATATATATAAGTTTGTAATTTCATGTTTTATTTTGTATGAAAGAGACCCATAAAAATATTTTCTCATCCTTCAGAGGAATATGATGTGATTCTATGCATGGATTATCTCTCTTTACATGGATTATGGCATAATGAAATCAATTTTGATATTCTATCAGTGTAAGGGTAAACCCATGTTTCCAATAGAAATGTTTTTGTATTGGATAAAATCAAACTTTAGTAATAAAGGGTGAATTATCTTTTGGATGTGAATATTTATTGATGTAAGAATAACATAAGAGTTATGGATACCATATTGGAATTATAAGGTAAATTATGATAATATGTTCAATGTATTATACACCACATTAATGTTTTATTTGATTAGATAATAAGGATGTTCTAGGAGACATTTATTATAGTACAACCTTTTTGAATTGTATAAGTTCTAGTGAAAAAGTTATTTAAGGAATAATTCCATTAAATTTTATAGAAAAAAGATTAAACATATAGTTAACCCTTAAGGTTTATCATATCATTGATTTAGAGGTATTTATGGATGTTATAGGAATTGTATTAATTTTTTTGTAAAAGATAACCTGCATGTCATGTGACAACATGTCGCATATGCATGGTCATGGTCCTAGAACCCACAATCCAAGGGAGACAATGGTATATCAACAACCATTGGCCTATAAAAAATAATATTTCTGGTGGGAAAATATAATGAGATATATTATTGAATAAGTATCTCGGTGCATGTTAGGTTAGAAATTTAAGACTGCTAGAAAAACATCCAAGGAGATGCTATAAGAATTATCCATACCAGAATGAAAATGGGAAAAAATGGTGGATCTTTTCATTGAACTCGAAAAAATGTATAGTGTGAAAAATCATATCTGGGTATTAGTCCAAATATTTTCAAAGTTATCGCACTTCATCACAATTATTGAATATTTCGTTTAGGTCCATATATATATGATATATATTAAATATGTTTTAAGGATTCTTGTAGTATGATATTGTATTATGTCTGATTGAGATATGAAGTTTACCATGAAGTTCTGGTGATGTTTTCACTTGGTTATGGATACAGAGTTGATTTTTAAAACTGTGTATCATCCTCAAAGTGATTATTAGTCTAGTAGAAAAAGTAAAATTAAATAGGAGACTTTATATCATATTCTATGGATTTTAATGGTGGTTGGGATCAACACCTTCCTCAGGTTGAATTTTTATACAACAATGTTATTCAATTGAACATTCATTTGGATCCTTATGAGTACCTATATGGAAATCAGGGAAAAATTTGAACATATAGGGATGAATTTAAGGATATATATATATATATATATATTAGAACTTTTTATAGTTGAAGAAATTTTGGATATGTTTACATCCATATAGGGACTCGTAATGGAATCATAAGGTTGGACGAAAAGGATTGCTGACAATCACTGATGTGATATTAATTTTGAGGTTGGTGACAAGGAATTTTTATGTATTTCTCCCTAGAATAAGGTAATGAGATTTTGGATGAAATGAAAACTATTCCCTAGGTATACAGGATTTTTTGAAATTCTTGATTATATATGGACAATGGATTATCATTTGTCAGTTCCAATAGACCTCTCTCGTGTCCATTATGTATTCTATGTATCTCTCTAGAATAAGTACATAATAAATAAATAAAATGTACTATATTAAAATGTCATACCACTGGAGAGTGATATATATTATGAAAAAAAATAGCAGATATTCCAAATCATTTAGTTAAAGTGCTAAGAATTAATACCACTCAACTTATCAATGTATTTTGGCGAAATGAAAAGCTTTAAGATGTTATGTAGAAAACTGAGGATGTAATGAGGTAGATGTATCCAACATTTTTTTCACCAATGTGGTAGAATTATGTTGTAAAAATTCATTATAAGGGGATATAATGTATCACCACAATTTTTTATGAATTTATTTTCCAATAAATTTAATTTCTTTGATAGATTGTGTTACACGCAACATTGGGTTTTAACAAACCTTGATATACTATTAAATTTTTTTAACATGTCCATAATAATATAGCCATTAAAAATTGAGATATGAAAAATAATAGAAAAACTTTAAATATTATGTATTATTTTTTTATATAAATAAATCAAACTGATAATAAATTACTTAATTTTTAGTGAAGTCACTATATGTTTCAAATGTACTATTTAAAAAATGTTATTATTTTACCTAAAAAAATTAATAAAAGAAATTGTATCTTATTTTTTAAAATGAAATTGAAACAAATATAATTTATTTCTTAAATCTACATGAAAATACAATCTTTTATTTAATTATTGTCAATTTTAAAAATGATACATTTTTCAATGAATAGTAAAAATACTTATATTTATTAGAAGATTCGTTTTGTTTAAAAAATTAACAAAATTGATTTTATTTTAAGATGGTTTTGAAAGTAAAATTTGTAAAATTATATATTTTTAATTCAATATATGGAAATCCAATATTTTTCATGTTGAATTTTGATATTAATACATTCCATATATTGGAAAATTTCTTCATTAGAATACATATTTTTCATCACGTCTTTGGCTTTAATTTTAAAATATATTTTTTCACTTATGTAAATTAAATTTTAAAAATGGATTCAATATATAGACTAATAATAATAAATATTACATAATAATGTCAACATAATTTTCTATCAAAATCAATACGAAAAATATTAAAAATTAATTACCATGGTTATGGTTGAAGTGGGTTTACAATGGGGTTAAGATAAAAATATATGGGTCAAAATGACCTAAACACTTATAAAAATAATTTATATGGACATATATGGACCTTATAAACTATAATTGTTTATAATGAACCATTTTGGATCATTTTTTAAGGTATAAAACGTAGGTACACATTATTATTTTCAAAAATTATGTGTATGTCCGCTCCACCACTTATAATGGTACACCCCTATACTCTTCTCATCACACTTATTAAACATATTTTAATAGATAAACCTATATAAATACATTACATACTTACACAATCACATCATAAAGTCCTTGTTTTGACTAGGAATCAAACATTGGATTGATTTTGGTGTAAATTAGAGGATGTTATCTAAAGAAGAGTTATCCTTCTCAACCAACTGTTTTTATTTTTTCTTTCACCTCCTTCAAATATTATTATATTATATTAATATAACAACATATTAATCTAAAATTTACATATGTGTTAATAAATTAATTTCATAACCTATATTCACCTCCTCTTCTATCAGATGGAATATGAAATCGTCGATCGTGTGTCCGACTGACTACCACCTCACAAACTGATATATTTGATTCCATCACTACCTCCCCTGGATGAATATAATGATATATTTAACATATCTTTTTGATATTTATGACATAAATATAATTTTTAAATTATATTATATATTATATCTTCTGACATTCCATTTTTTGGAATGTAATAGTGTCGCTCATGTGTGTGACAAACTACCACCTCACGAAGCGATACAATTCATTCATCAGTTACACTTTACATTAAAAATTAATAAAGTTAATTTTATTTAAAATATATGATATATATAGAAAAACTTATTCTTTATGGTTAACATATTTTTTACCATTATTTTTTAATCCGTTGAGAAATTGGAAACAACATCCAAGCACATGTATGACCTACAATCTCCAAGAATGGTGTAATTAATTTTCTATATATGAATATTATAGTTTATAATAAATAAATATTTAATGAATATATATGATATTTATTTCAGGGTTAAAATTATTTTAATTAGGTTATACTGATAGAAATATAATAACTAAAAATACCTAACCAAAAAATACAAAAAATACAATGCAGTTATTACCCGAAAAAAGATTTTTAAGAATAATTGTTAACAAATTGAAAATGAATGTTCATAAATAAATCATATTTGTCATGGTGTATATTAATATTGTTTTTAATATATTTATAATAATAATATATTTATTATACATGTAGAGACCAAGAAATTTAAATGAAAATTGTTTCTTAAATACTTTGTATTTTACGAGTCTGTGGCTTTTGATGGAACTTGATTCCGCGACCCAGTGTGCTCGGTATCAATTTTCGAAGTTTATCTCAGGTACGTTCAGTGAACGGACGTGTATGTTTTCCTCTCATTTTTACCACTGCTTGGAATTGAAATCGGAGGGCACTGATGAACTCACAAAGCCCGTAGTTGTTTAGGAGGACCTTTTCTGCAATTGTGTTTGCACGGGAGAATAAGTTAATTTATGGGGATTAATTGAGAGGTGAATAAAATTGTGGAACAATTTAATTTTTATATCTTATGTGATTATAACCTGCATGGGGAAGTTAAGGTGGGAACCACTAACATCCTAACTACTCATGTGATGATAAATGTGAGGTAGCGCCCACACGAGCCCCAACCCTTCACATTTCCATAACTCTCATAAACTACCCTTTTAAGTCTTGTTAACTCTCTTTAATTAATTAACTCTCCCTCTCTCCCACTTTATTGCATGCCAACACACAAATTAATTAATTAATTGAAACTCTTCATTAATTAATGAAGTGTTTGAATTTTGTAAATTTGAATGCATGGCATGATTTAATAAAATAAGGGAAGCCTTATTTTATTTTTGGGGGTAGGCATGTTGTGTTGAGATTTGGGGGAGAGGGCTCTAGTTTTATTTGAAGAACTTCATCCTCAACGAAGAATGACAACTCTGCGATGAAGAACATTGACTCGACTACCCCAGTTTATCCACCATTTTCTTCCTCCACGACAAGGGAGGAGACACTGACACGGGAACTCACTAACGACGTCACGCCTTTCAATATTCTCTCCATATTAAAAAAGGGAGATGCCACTTCCACATCGGACACTCACCATCGATGTCTACGAACCCTCATTTTACGATGCCAACGGTCGTCATCTTTTATTGAGGTAGGGTTTGTTGATTCAATTTTATTGAGAATAAAATTGTTCGTTGTGTTTCGTGAACCTTGTGCATTCTTGGCCATGTGATACCGTCTAATGCAGAGGGCGCGAGCCAAATGAACACGGCCCGAAAACCCTCTGCTGGAACTTTATTCCTTTGGAATTGGAATTCAAAGGCGGAGGAAATACACGGCGTCGTCGCACCCTGCCGGGATCATGACGAAGGGAACCAGCACTATCATGATGGTTGTGCGGAACGAACCGCGGCCTACAACGCGGGCAGCTTTGGCGGAAGAACCGTCCGGCCAGTCGGCGGGCTGGGCGAAGTTCAGTCACGGTGCCATGAGGGCGCCGTGTTAGAGGACCGGCCGGCCCATTGGCCGGATGGGCGGTGCTGGAGCACGATGCCAGGAGGGTGCCAGGTAGGAGGACTGGCTGCCCGCCCTTGCGGGCCGCGTGCACAGAAGACCGGCTGGTTTTGGGGATTGGTGGCGCCGCCTGGAGCCGCCGGTGAGGAATACTGAGGGTGGGGCCTACCCCTTTGGAACGTGCTTGGCTTATGCCAAGCCAATTGGACTGTGCGCCCAGTCTGGCCACACCAGGCCGGGCCAAGCTGCGTAGGGCCGGGCCGGGACGGGTCGTGCCGCGCCGGGTCTGCCGTGCCCGGCCGTGCTGAGTCGGGCCGCACCCCGCCGAGTCGGGCCACGCCACTTTTGGCCGGGCCACGTCCCATCAGGATGATTTCAATATTCCCTTTGAACCAGTCCGACACCCCTGCTGGGTCAGACCCGTCAAACTGGGTCAACCCGACTCGTCGGCCCACTGGGTTAAACGGGTCATGCCTATTAATCACTTAAACAAGGTTAACATAATGATCGTGCGTCCATTCGATGTGTCCTCTGTGGCACTAGGAATCTTTCGACGAGACGTTCCTTTTGTGATCCTCTAAGTGAGTTTTGGATGATTTTGGATATCATCCGGGTTAGAAATGAGAATATTTCTAACCGGGCCCCTGGGACTTAAAAGCCTATATCTCTTAGAACGGTCGTTCGATAGACGCGCCGTTTTTTGTGTTAAGTTCCTTTTGCGAGACAGAACATTGAGATACAATTACTCTATACATTGTGATAGTTGATATATCGACCCTCTTGGTTCATGGAGAGGACCCTCCCCGAATCGAGCGTGATGTGTGAGGGAACCCTAGAGATGGTTGCGACTGCGACGACGATGATGACTGTACTTGGATCCTACATGGGTTCGGAAGCGAGGACGACTGTACTTGGATCCTACGTGGGTTTGGCTGTGAAGAAGACTATATGTGGATCCTATATGGGTTCGGCAACAATGGATACTATACTAGGATCCTACATGGGTTTGGAAGTGACGACTTATGTACTTGGATACTACGTGGGTTTGGCAAGGGAGATGATTCAGAGGCTACATTGATCATATCTACCCCTCTTCGGGAGTAGTATACCTGTGTGAGCTGAATCTTGAATTTAAATCATTATCATCAATGTGATTGACTTTCTTTCCTATGTGGGTTGGGTTGTGCTTTCCTGTGCAGACTAGGTTGTACTTGGGCTCAGGAGTTGGAGTCGAACTGGGATTGATGACTTTGGTATATGTATGGGCATAAACCTAAGTAGTGTTGGTTGATACTTAGTGTTTTTATTATTCCTTTGTGGTTTTTCCTTCGTTTATTCTGGGAGACCTTCGGGAGTCTTGGGGTCCCTACTGAGTATTGTATACTCACCCCTGCACGAGCTATGCTCACACTATGTTCTATTGGATGTAGATGACAGACATCACTGGTCGAGGTGGAGTCGTGTTGTTCGGGACGGTACCTCGAGGTAGACCACTTAGCGGGACGTACTCAGAGTGGACAGCCAAACCCGAGGAGCCGAAGAGATGGTTTGTACCCACCCTTTAGGTGGGAATTCCGGAGGATGACTTGGTGGTTTCTGTATTACTTTTCAGCTATTGTACTTTCCTTCTCAGTTGTACTGTACTTTCAGTTGGGTCTGTATACCGACCCATTTATTTTCCAGCAATTACATTTGTACTCAGTTTACTTAGTGCTTACTTCAGATTGCGTACTCTATTGTGTTTTCTTACTTTTATAAATGAAATTCCTTACCTTTTATCAGGATTTACACCTTTGGTGCTAGTATCTTGCCCCTGGCCTATGGAATGTGGGCTTGGGGTAGTCATGGCATGGGCCCCGAGTACGGGTCGTGAAAAATTGGTATCAGAGGAGTCAGTTCTTCCATAGAACTCAGGACTCTGATAATTTCTTATCTATGATCCAATAGTGTTTAGAGTATTGAGTGTGGTTATCAGTCCAGGGAGTCCAGTTTTGTGGCAGTAGCCGACGTATCATTAAACCAGGACCCTGACTTCTGATTCCGACTTAGTGCATGAAAACATTGATTTCATGTGTTTTTTAAAAAGTTTTCTTGGTCATTACTTTGTGTCAGCTCAGTATTTATACTCTATTAACTGTGTCACACCTATTTCTTTTCCGGATGGCCCCACGATGGTAGCCAGCTAGGGTTCCCTGTTACGTGCGAGTTGGCATCCGACCGAGCGACGAGGCCTCGGTGTAGGGCCCCATTATAGCGGAGGCACCTGCGGTACCTCTACTTGTTGGGACACCGATACCACCAGCCCCGACAACAAAAAGTGGACGTCGCCTGAGTGAACTGCATTAGTTTCAGCATCAGAGGCAGCCCAAGCTCTGTGGAGAGATGGCCCCTCAGGTATCCGAGGATTGGATAGAGGCTATCGTCTAAGTCTTCAGATTGGTAGGGGCACCAACAGATCTTATGGTGATCCTTGCCAAGAGTCTCTTGCATGAAACAACATGTAGATGGTGGAGCCTAATGCTCCAGGTGCACAAAGACGCATCTCTACTTTGGACAGACTTCGAGAGCCTCTTCCTCTCGGAGGTCATTCCAACCTCCCTCTATGTGGTGCACATCCAGGAGTTACTACATCTATGGCAGGGAAGCATGACAATAGCCCATTACCCGGCGAGATTTACTAACCTATCACGCTACTCCACAGACATGGTACGAGACCCATTCTTCTAGGCTAGGACCTTCGAGCAGGGACTAAGGCATGAGATCAGGGCTTCGATGCTCTCCCTCAGCATTTCGACGCAGGAAGGAGTACTGGAGAGAGCGCTTCTTGTGGAGAGCATCTTTGATGAGCCTACGCCAGCAGCGAGGCCAACTACAGGGCAACACGTAGTAGAGTCTTCTACAGCTGGCAGTAGACAGATGTCACAGAGGTCCAAGTGGAGCAGGCCATTAGGTGGGAGATCTTAGGATACTGGTTCGGATGTGGAGGGCACACGCATTAGAGCCAGTCATATGATAGACAAGTAATGCTATGCATGCAGCGTGTAGGGCCACATGGCTCGTGACTGCCCGACCCGCCATATAGAGGACCAGTAGACAGTTGAGGTACCACCCAAGTAGAGGAAGAGGTTCGACCATAGCGGTCCGCAGGGAGAAGGCGGATGAGGCATAGGAGCTGGCTGAGCAATGGGTGGTGGGCGACGCTTCGAGGCTCTACCACCACGACCACCAGGAGGTCCACCCCGACCATAAGGAGTTGGCGGACAGAGGCAGGCTCAACTTCAAGTAGTGGAGGCATATGACCACGACGCACGTATGATCGTTCGAGGTATTATCTGTGTCTACTCAACCCTTCCTGTAGTTCTTATAGACACAAGATCGAGTCATTATTTTATTTTCATTGCCCTTGTTCAGAGCTCGAAGATTCCGACGGAGCCGTTGGATTGATCCTTATGGCTAGAGACTCCAACGGGAGTAGAATCGACAATTACACACTGGTTCCGGTAGTGTGAGCTTACTATAGGAGGCAAGAGCTTCGTATTTGATCTTCTTGTAGCGGCGTCGACGCCTTACGACGTCATCTTGGGCATGGATTGGTTATATACAGTGCATGCTCAGATCAAATGTATTAGGCGCAAAGTGCGGTGTGTCCATAAAGAATAGAGTAGGTTCACCTTCACCGGCAAGAAGGGAGCCTTTTCCTCACAGGATGGACTTACGTAGAAAATAGGGAAACCGATCCCACATCAGTTGGCTAGTCTCATTTTTGGAGTAGTTGTTTTGCGGAGTTCGAGTATTCCTATTGTGGGGGATCAGTTCACGGATGTTTTTCCTATGGACGTTCCTGGACTACCTCCTCTCAGAGAAGTAGACTTCTATATTGACATGTACCCTGGGATAGCCCCGATATCTACTCCAGCATATTGGATGGATCTTGTAGAGCATTGTGAGCTGCGGGTACAGCTGGAGGACTTTCAGGGCAAGGGATTCATCCGACCCAGCATTTCACTCGGGGCTTCTCCAATATTATTCACCAAGAAGGTGGATGGGAGCATAAGATTGTGTGTCGACTACCGTCGCTTTAACCAGGTGACCATGAAGAACAAGTATCCATTTCATAGGATTGATGAGCACTTTGATTAGCTCAAGAGATAACGATGTTTCTCAAAGACAGTCCTCAGATCATGTTATCATTAGCTCAGAGTTCAAGATGAGGATCTGTAGAAGATGGCCTTGAGGTGTCGGTATGGCCACTATGAGTTCTTGGTTATTCCTTTCGGCGTAACCAATGATCCATCAGTGTTCATGAGTCTCCTGAATAGGATCTTCCAGCCTTACCTCAATCGATTTTTCATAGTCTATATCGACGACATCCTGATTTACTCGACTACAGAGGAGGAGCAGGCATACCACTTACGAGTTATACTAGACACACTCTGAGAGCACCAGCTTTATGGTAAGCTCATGAAGTTTTAGTTCTTGATTCGAGAGGTCCTCTTCTTAGGGCACGTCATCTCTGAGGCCGGTGTTTCTATGGATCCTGCGAAGATCAAGGCAGTACTTTCTTGGGATCCACCCAAAAGCGTGATGGAGGTGCGGAGTTTCCTAGGACTTGCTGGGTACTTTTAGAGATTTGTGCCAGACTTCTCCAAAGTTGCAGCACTAATTTTAGATTTGACAAAGAAGGGGAAACCCTTTCGTGTGGTCAGAAAGATGTCAGTAGGGCTTCCAAGAGCTGAGGCAGAGATTGACCAATGCACCCATCTTGAGGCTATGAGAGGAGGGCGTAGGGTATGTAGATTACTGTGATGCATCAGGGACCAGACCCTGAAGTGTCCGAATACAGGAGTAGGCAGTGATCTCATATGGTTCATGATAGTTGAGGCAGCACAGGCAAAACTATGCTACCCATGATCTGGAGTTAGCAGCAGTGGTCTTCTCCATCAAGATGTGGTGGCACTATATGATGGGCGAGCGCTTTATAGTCTATTCTGACCACCAGAGTCTCAGGTAGATCTTCTCACAGAAGGACATAAACTTGAGACAATGGTGATGGCTCAAATTCCTCCAGGACTATGACATTGAGATAGTCGATACTCCTGGAAAGGGGAATGTTGTAGCTGATGCTCTCAATAGGAGATAGGGCATTCAGCTACTTGGAGAGGCGATGGAGCAGCTAGCCACATTACAAATATCCTTTATAGATAGAGGTGGAGCATCTTTTCTACAGTTTCTCATAGTCACTCCTCCAGAACTACAATGGGTCAGAGAGGCACAACGTGGGAACATTGACTATGAGACGTGGCGTGCTCATATTTCCACAGGGCAGGCACCTGATGGATTTTCCAAAGAAGTAGAGCATGTCACCCTTTTTAGGGGATGTACCATGGTACCAGTTGAATTACAGTAGGAGGTGCTGAGGGAGTATCACATTTCCCCATTGGCGGTACATCCAGGAGTAGCGAAGAAATACCAGGATATCAGACAACAACATTGGTGGCCGGGTATGAAGAAGGTTGTGGCTGAGTTCGTTTCACAATGTCTCACCTGCTAGTAGGTTAAGGCGGAGAAACATGTACCAGCTGGTTTGGTACAGCACCTAGAGGTCTCAAAGTGAATGTGGGATGGTATATCCATGTATTTCGTGACAAGTCTTTCACATAATTCCAGAGGACACGAATCCATCTAGGTGATTGTCGACTGACTCACCAAGTCGGACAACTTCCTACCTATTAGAGAGCAGGGATCAGTGGAGAGCTTGTTAAGCCTCTACATTCAAGAGATCGTACGACTTCATGGTGTTCCTTCATCTATCGTGTCTGATCGAGATGCTCACTTTACTTCCCGGCTTTGGAAGGGGTTGAAGGAGGTGTTTGGGAAGCAGCTACACTTGAGCACTGCCTTTCATACTCATACGGATGGCTAGACAGAGAGGACCATTCAGACACTTGTGGACATGCTACGTGCATGTGTCCATGAATTTTCGACATTTGGGAGGATCACCTACCCTTGGTGGAGTTTGCGTACAACAACAGCTACCACTCCACCATCGGGATGTCACTATAAGATGCATTGTATGGTCGACCATGCTGATCACCTATGTGCTGGACTGACCCTGGGGAGTCCACACTCATAGGACCAGAGATAGTCCATGCTACGATGGAGAATGTTCAGATCATCTAGGAGGGGATGAGTACTGCACAAAGCAGATAGAAGTCCTATGCTGATAGGAGGCGGAGACCACTAGATTTTGAGGATGGCAACCACGTTTCCTTACAGGTCTCACCTTGACGCGGATTATGGAGATTTGGCTGGGGCAGCAAGATATCTTTGGGATTCATCGGACCATTGTAGGTTCTCACCAGGGTAGGCGAGGTGGCTTATCGCTTGGCTCTTCCACCTCAGGTGCACCGGGTGCACGACATCTTCCAAGTATCTCAGCAGAGGAGATACGTGCACGACCCGACACATATCATTGACCACGGGGAGCTGGACATCGATGGCGGGGAAACATTTGTGGTGGTCCCGGTGGAGATAGAGGATCGACGGGAGAGGGTCCTATGTGGATGGTTGATTCCTTTAGTGCGCATCCGTTGGCAGCACGGGAACAACCAAGAGAGCACATGGGAGCAGGAGGCTCAGATGCGTTCACAATACCCTCATTTTTTTCCCTTGTTTATGATGTAGCGTTACGAGGACGTAAATCCCTGAGGTGGGAGTAATATAAACACCCATAAATTTCATGTAATTTTTTTCTTAAATACATTGGAATTCTGTGAGTCTGTGGCTTCTAACGACATTTGATTTAGTGGCCCGGTGTGCTCGAAATAAATTTTCGATGTTTAGCTCGGGTACGTTCAGTGAACGAATGAGTGGGTTTTTCTATCTTTTGAACCGGTGATTAGAATTGAAATTAGAGGGCACCGATGAACTCTCAACGCCTTTAATTGCTTAAGAAGACCTTTACCGAATTGTGTTTGCATGGGAGAATAAGTTAATTTTTGTGGATTAATTTAGAGGTGAATAAAATTGTGGAAAAAAATTATTTTTATATCATAAGTGGTTATAACCTACATGGGGAAGTTAGGGTAGGACCCACTAATATCCGAACTACCCATGTGAGGATAAATGTGAAGTGGGGCCCACACGAGCCCCAACCCTTCACATTTCCATAACTCTCATAAACTACCCCTTTAAAACATGTTAACTCTCTTTAATTAAGTAAATCTCCCTCTCTCCTTCTTTATTGCATGCCAACACACACATTAATTAATTAATTGAAACTCGTCATTAATTAATTAAGTGTTTAAATTTTTTAAATTTGAATGCATGGCATGATTTAATAAAATAAGGGATGACTTATTTTATTTTTGGGGGTCGGTATGTATTGCTGAGATTTTGGGGAGAGAGCCCTAGTTTTATTTGAAGAACTTTATCTTCAACGAAGAACATAAACTCTTCGATGAAGAACATCGAATCGGTGACCCCAGTTTCTATGTTCTCTTCTTCCTCAGTGACAAGGGAGGAGACACTGATGTGGGAACTCACCAACGACGTCACACCTTTCAGTATTCTCTCAGTGCAAAAACGGGGAGACACCACTTCCTCCTCGGATGCTCTCTATCAATGTCTACGAAACCTCATTCCATGACGCCAATGCTCATCATCTTTTGTTGAGGTAGGGTGTGTTGATTCAATTTTATTGAGAATAAAATTGTACATTGTGTTTCGTGAACCTTGTGCATTCCTGGACCTGTGATACCGTCTAACGCAGAGGGAGTGGGCCAAACGAACACGGCCCAACAACCCTTTGCTGGAAATTTATTACATTGGAATTGACAACAGGAGGCGGAGGAAAAAAATAGTGTTGTCGCGCCATACCATGATCGTGACGAAAGGAACCAGCTCTGTTCCGCTAGTTGTGTGGAACGAACTGCATCCCGTAACGTAGGCCACTTCAGTAGAAGAACCGGCCAACCCGTCGACTGACCGGGCGAAGTGGAGCCGCGGTGCCAGGAGGGCGCTGCGTTAGAGGACTGGTCGGCCGTAAGCCGGAAGAGCGGTGTTAGACCGTGGCGCCAAGAGGGCGCCGTGTTGGAGGACCAGCGGCCCACCCATGCGGTCCGCGTGCACATAAGACCAGCCGGTTTATGGAAAGGGCGGCACCGCCGCTGAGGAAACCGGGGGGGTGGGGGTGGGGGGGATGCGCTGCCCCTTTGGAATGTGCTCGGCAAGCCAGGCCGCGTGCCCAGCTGGGCCTTGCTAGGCCGGGCCGAGCCGGGCCGGGCTGAGCTGAGCAGAGCCGGGCAGTGCCGATCCGGGTCGCGCCGGGCCGGGCCGAGCCGGGCCACTCCGGGTCGCGCCACTTCGGGTCGGGCCGTGTCCCTTCGGGCCGACTTCATTATTCCCTTCAGACCAGTCCGACACCCGTACTGGGTCAGACTCATCATACTGGGTCAACCCGACCCGTCATCCCACTAGGCATAAGGGGCTGGGCCCGTTAATCACTTAAACGGGGTTAACTTAATGGTCGTGCATCCGATCGAATCTCCATCTGCAGAACTAGGACTATTTAGATGAGATAGCCCTTTTGCGATACTCTAAGTGAGTTTCAGATGATTTTGGATATCGACCGGTATACAAACGATCATATTTCTAACCGGGCCCCAGGGACGGAAAAGCCTATATCACTCAAACCGGGAATCTGATTGACGCGCTGTCTGTTGCATTGAGTTCCTTTTGATGAGACAGAACTTTAGGATACATCAACTCTAGACTTTGTGACAGTTGATGTATCCACCCTCTTGGATCATGGATCATATCGTCCCGGAATCGAGCGTGTTGTGTGCTGGAACCCTAGAGCTGGCTATGACTGCGACGACGATGACGACTGTACTTGGATCCTACGTGGGTTCGGTAGCAAGGACGACTGTGCATGGATCCTACGTGGGTTCGACAGTGAGGACGACTGTACGTGGATCTTATGTGGGTTCGGGAGTGATGGTTACTATATTAGAATCCTACATGGGTTCGGTAGCGACGACTTCTATACTTGGATCCTACGTGGGTTCAGTAGGGGAGATGATTCAGAGGCTACATCTATTATCTCCACCCCTCTTCGTGAGTAGTATACCTGTGTGACCTGAGTCTTGACTTTGAATCATTATCATCGATGTAATTGCCTTTCTTTCTTGTGTGGACTGGGTTGTGCTTTCCTGTGTGGACTGGGTTGTACTTGGGCTTGGGAGATGGAGCTGAACTGGAATTGATGACTTAGGTATATGTATGGGAATATACCTAATTAGTGTTGGCTAATACTTCGTGTTTGTATTATTACTTTATGGTTTATTGCTTTGTGGATTCTGGGAGACCTTCGGGAGTCTTGGGGTCCCTACTGAGTATTGTATACTCACCCCTGCATGGTCTATGTCTGCACTACGTTGTGTTGGATGCAGACGACAGACATAACTGATCGAGGTGGACTCGTGTGGAGCGGGATGGTACGTGAAGGTGGACCACTTGGCGGGACATACTCAGGGTGGACAGCCAGACCTGAGGAGCCGACGAGACTATCTGTACCCACCCTTCAGGTAGGAATTCTGGAGCACGACTTGGTTGTTGCTGCTTTACTTTTCAACTATTGTAGTTTCTTACTCAGTTATACTATACTTTCAGTTGGGTTTGTATACCGGCCCATTTACTTTACAGCACTTACTTTTGTACTCAGTTTACATAGTGTTAACTTCATCTTGCGTACACTATTGTGTTTGTTTACTTATATAAAGGTAATTCCTTCCCTTTTAAGGGGATTTACGCCTTTGGTGAAAGTCATGATCCCCTCGTCTATGGAAGGTGTGCTTGGGGTAGTCACGGCACGAGCCCCGAGGACGGTTTGTGACAATACTAGAGGTTTTAACAAGTATTAATGGTGTCAATATGCAAGGTATGTGATTTTGGTCTCAATTATCATTCTTCGAGACATATGATTTATTATGCCCCTATATTATTTTACAAGATATATATAATGGCCCTTTTCAATGTTATAAAATTAAAATCCATATATTCAGGATATTTAAGGTTTCATCTTTTTTTAATCTTCATTGGTACTTGTGATTCAAAGCTACCAATGTGGTAAGAGTTTAACGTTATAATCTCTTTGTATATCGAGATTGTATATAATTATGATTTAGATTATGAAATATTATGATATATTTATCATCAAATCCATGAATTTTACTATACTATAATTATTCATTTATAATACATGCTTCCCCATTATTTTCCTCTATTTAAGTACTCTGGATTTTAAATGAATGCTTTTAAAGAAAACCAACTATAGTTTTCTCTTCAGTCAAAATAATATTTTCATATGTATCAATTTTTTTAAAATTATGTTTTAAATTATTTATTAATCTTCCTTAATGATTTTATAATGTCATGTTTCCTTTTTTCCTTTTAAAAAAAGTTTAATGGAATATTCATGTCATTTTCCTCATAAGGCCAATTTAGATTTTATCAAAAAATTAAATAAACTCCGTTTTTAATATTTTTTACATGAAAGGAATTTCTAGACATCAATAATACTCACTTTTAATGATTAATTTAGATGTATCAATGGTTATTTTCAAATAAATTAAATTTTCCAATTTTTTGTGATCTTTTTTAAAAAAAATCCTTTTTCAAATTGAAATGGTTATTTTTTTAAAGATATATTCCATGTGATCTTTTAAAATAACTTTGAATCTATTATGATATCCTATTATGTTATATAATATATTATATAGATATAATTCCATAATTACATTCTTAATATTTCTCTATATGGTATATGATTATGATAATAATATTTTCATGAAAACAATTCTATTTTATAATGGTTTTATAGGATGGTATGATGAAATGTTTATGAATCCAGTTTCTTTTCCATATGATATGCTAGGATTAAATGATTATGAAACATGTTTTCTATAATTTATTATTATATGATTAATGTTTTATTGTCTTATGGGACACATATGTATTATTTTCATCACATGAAAGGTGGGACCTATATCTCCCTACAATTCACTGAGTAACTATGTATTACTTATGAATTATGTATGTAAGGTGTGAACCTGATTTAATATTAAAAATATTATTCTTGGACCTTATTTCATGTCCATAAGGTTATGTGTGGACCTGATATTATTTCTTTATGGTTATGTATGAAACAGGTTTCATTTCCATAAGGTTATGTGTGGACATTATTTAATGTCTATAATGTCTTTCATGGACCTTATTTCATGTCTATAAGTTTATGCGAGGGAAATATATAATTTTCTTAATATAGAAAGTGAAACTGTCAATATTTAAACATGATTAAAATGTTGTAAGATTATGTGTATTCCACAATTTTATTTCTTATTCCAATTTTATGAACTCATGACCTAGTTTCTTCATTTACTCTTTGATTCATGTCTTCTTCACGACCAAGATTTATTTCCTGACACATTTCTATTCTCTATTACATGAATGGTATTTTTTTACATGTAATTATCATGTTATCATACCCTTACTCTTATGTTCAATTGGTATCTCATGTTTACCCTTATTGATAATCTGGGATCACCCTTTATTATATTTCCCATCCCCAATAAATGAATAATGTTATTAAGTATGATATTTTTAAGAAGGGATCTTATTATGAATAATTTATGTGGAGATGATGTAGTTAATTTTGGAACAAATTTTTTATGTTTCCATGTCTTCTAACGACACTAAAATATTATAATCATATGGAATATATTTTTAAATTTAATTAATATTAAGATAAAAAGATATAATATATAAGTTTGAAATACAAGGTCATTATGTACATAGTATGTTTTTACTCACCCCTAAATGAGATTTTTTTCCACATAAGTTGAGACTATGTAGATGCTGCATTGTAAACATATGGTCTTGATGGACTTGGAGTTGGTATAACATATTTATAGTTGAAACCCGGTGATTCATGAAGATTCATAGGAGAGCGTAATGGTTTTGATGGTGGTGTTGATCGGTGTGTCTAGAGATCAATCTTGGAGTACACAAAATTAGGATGGACATTACATTGTATTATGTCTACAAAATTCAAAGTCCCATTTCATGAACAATTCTTCTATAATTTGGATATATTCCATTTTTGTTGTATTTAATTTATCAAACATTTTTTATATAGTATATTTGCTCACATATACACAGAGACACCCTATTGGCAGTTTTGGATTTTTTGTGCATTGGATATATTTGATTGTTATATATTGATATAAGACAAAGGCTTTAGTATAGTATCATATTCTTACTTGGTTCTAGTCACCAACCCATGGGCTATTGGATTTATACTTGGGGGTTGTACAAGCAGCATACTACTAACCCGTGAAGGGCCCTGATGGCTCAGGTCATGTTAGATTCGTATTAATGGTGTAAAGTCCTAGGGACAATGTTTAGAGATAAAAGTCAAGTGATGACTTGTTTGGGAATTAAAGGAAATATTAATAAGAAGGTATTGTGTTTGGTTATCAACCCAGGGATACTAAACTTGTTGAAATGACCGACATAAGGTTTTCTATGACTCTAATAATCAATTATGTCACCTAGAGCTCTAAGAAAGTATTGATGGGTGTAATAAAGTTCGTGTTCATCTTTTATCATTAATTTATTTATCATGTTTGTTCATCTAGATATGCTATAATACTTTTTGGTTCATCTTATCAAATGTAGGGTCATACCCACAAATTGCCATATTGTATGCAGTGTTACAGAAGTTATTTTGGTTGGACATCTCACCATAGATTAGTTTGTAATAAATAATAATTTTTTAGTGAATCTTTTGATATATTTAAATTATTCAACATATATATAATTTTTACTCCTCACTATGTTTAGTATTGAATTTCTTGCAGAGTAGATGGTATTTCCCAGTGAGTGTGATGTGACTACTTATAGGATGGGTATTTTGTATGTGTTTAGATGACCAAAACCTCTTGGGTTTGTGAGGGGATCTGGATCCTCAGGCCATAGAGGTTTGGATACATTTAGATAATTTTATTTAAATCTCTTTTAGATTCAAATTTAATAGATGATGATTCTTATGTTAATCAACATATATTGAAAAGTTAGTTATTAATTGAATTTTTCTCTCAAACTCATAGTGGAATTTATCTACAATTGTTAGAACCATATCCATTGTTTAGTGTGAATTAATTTAAAAGTATATTAGATCCTTCTATGGTCCACATGACAATGTTTTAGTATGAAAACAAGACCTCATACCTCACATTATATTCCTTATACACATTTCATGATATAGTTTTCTGAGTTCAGTAATTTCAGAGGATACTCAAGAGAAATGTTTTTCTTAATATGGTTATGCCTTTAGAAAAGACAACTTATTATAGAGTCACCATAGTTGTAATTTTTAGGTTATTATCCATATAATGTATTCACACAGACATAGGGTATAATATTCTATTTCACCTGAAGAGATATGAATGGGCCCCATGGATATACCTCAGTGTGGGAGATAACACTAAGATGAAAGACCTTCAATTTTTTTTACCAATATCCTACTAGGATGTTTTTTTGTGGAACAAATAGTGTAGTGAGAGTATTTAGAGATGAATGATTCATGATAAACTTATACATCCACCATATTTTGATGGCTTATATTATGAAAAAGGAACTAGTAAAAAATGTGTTTGGATTATGTGTGAAAGAGGTTACCATTGTTTGGAATCTATAGTTATATTTTAGGGTAAAATTCATATCCACAATTTATAGAACCTCATACTGGGAAGAAAGGATGTGAGATACTTTTTAACACGATATATTTTGGACATATATATTCAAGAAGATCTCCTAGCTAGACCCTTGTCATATATAGAGTTTCCACTTATGGTGACTTCCATTAACTTATCCGTTCATGTAAAGTGATTTGAAACACTGTAGAGAAATGCGTATTTCATGAGATTCCATTATTATATAGATAATAACTGCTGGTATATACTATTGTATGAATTGGGAACCCATTACCACTATGTTAAGGTTTGGTAGTAGCTCCCGCCATTAATAAGTTGTATTCAACTACCCATAAAATGGTAATTATGGATTTATTATCTATTTGCAAGGATCAGAATTCACTTTGTTTAATATAATATAATTTTTGAATGCTTAAAATGGTGAACCATGGTTTCCCTATATGGAAATATAATATAGGAATAAAATTACATTTAAAAGATAGTATTAAATAATTTCTAGGTTCTATGAACACCCATGTGGTGTTCATAAGTCACATTGACTGAATGAGTCTTTGTATCCGTTCAAGTAGGAACAAGTTATAAATTCAAAGTACTTCCCTAGTAATTCCTGGATATTACCATCTATGAAGTATACTCTCATATAATGAGATATAAATTCAATGATTAACATTGGGATTAATGAAATAAAACCCATAGTATAGGTTTAAATCATAGAAGTGTAGAAGGGGATTGTTATATGACACTTCTAGCAAGGTGATCTATGTATAGATGATTGAGGAGGTTCATTAGAAGATAAATTCATCGTATTTTATCATCAATATAGGGAGTTACATTTCTCAATATCAATCATTAGTGGTGGCCCCTCACAGTTCCGTTCTATTGGGGAGAGATACTAGGGTGATCTCATCTTACTAGTCATGTGTTATTAGAAGTTCTCAAGATAGGTACCTAAATAGTTTTAATGAAGGTGGAATGTGTGTTCACAAATTACTGTGGTAGATAATAATTTTAAAATATTTATTATATTGAATAATGGGGAGGAAAACATGTGTGGAGACCAATCTAGTGGTTCAAAACCCTTAGTGTGGTATTTCTAATAGAACTTTTTCAGTGTACCCATACCATGGAAACTCATGTAATGATTTGTAGAAACAGTTTCTCTTAATATATTTTGTATTTTTCATTACTATAGTTTTATAGGTGTTATATTAGGGTCTATAACCATCAAATAATGGTAATATAAAAATATATGACCACTCACTTAAGATTATAGGTGATTTGGCCACCAAATGGGTAGTGGTCTAGTGTACATAAGTTTGATGAAATTAGTGTTGTTCTTGATTTTATCATTAGTAAATTTTTTGAAATAACAATGAACATAAAAAACTGATATATGTGATCGTATATGTAAACCTTTTATAGATCATGATGTGGATGTAGGATTCACATGGATGTTTAAAAAAAGGATACAGATTAAGAACCATGTTCCCTTTATGATATGCGCTAAGAATATTTTTTCATGTTTCTCATGGGAAATAAATTATAGAGAAATCACCATATGTTTAGAGGATCATGATTCCATAAAACACTTCTTTCATCAGTGAAATATTTTGTGAAGTGCTTAGTTGTGGAGTTTGTTATATATGGGTTATTCCAATATGACAACCACCAAGGGTTATCTTTAAATATGTGTAGATTTTCACTCCCATAGAATCCAACCATGGTAATGAACCATTCAAAGGTCGTTATCAGTGGTTGTTTTTTATAATATATTAATGATTTCCAACCTTTGAGTATAAAGGCATAAGAAGACAGACATGGAGAATGATTATGTTTATAGTCATGTATTTTTTAATGTTGATTGGAGCTGGTAATCTTTGTGATATGAAAAGGAGTACTTCTCATGGTAGATGTTTCACCAAGACTTTTTAAGGACAAACTCCCAAAGATAGAGGAAGTGTGTGCAAAGATAGGTTTTTTTCAAACAAGTTGGTTCCATGAGCTTCATTGTTTAATATCTAACAATATTTCCTTTTTAATGGATGGAATGTTTTAAGGATAGATAGGGTGTAGGGATGTTAATATTTTTTCAGTCAGTTATTTATTAAATTTTGATGATTTCGAGTCCTAAGAAATCCCCAGGGGTTAAAAAATAAATTTAACCTAAGAGATGACCTATAATGTTTTTAAAGGTCTTATTGACCTTGATGTGTGATGTTTATCCACAACTCGAGTCTTGGAGACGTTAACAATATGATTAATTTTATAGTACATTAAATATTATAAATAAAACAAATATTTATCATGTGAGAAAAGTTGTGATATTATAGAGACATGATATTTTTCTGTTATGCATTTGGAATAATCCTATAATACTAATTAAGTTAGTCATTGATATATTTAGATGTTTTTAGTGGCAGGGAGGCACAAATATTATTTATTGAGAATAAAAATATTATTTTTAGTTAATTGGCCTAAATTTTGGATGAATCAGTTATATATCAAAAATGTAAGTTCATATGGAATAACTGATTACGTGATTAAATTCAGAATGGGGGTTTAGCCCTATGCATAAGGTAATTTCATTTAATATGTATAACTTATTAAATAGTATTTAATTTACATGGGATTTGATGTGTAAACCCAAAAAATACTCATATAAAACCCACATTATAGATTATCTCTAGGGTTAGATATACAATTTCAAAATATAATCCCCAAACCAAGAGTTAGAGGGTGATCATTCGGTAATGGGGAAAGAGAGACATCAAGTTAGTGTTAGGTTCGTGATGGCATCAATGATCGAATTTTGCAACGATGATAAATAAACTAATGGTTCTAAAAAAGAATTGAATTGAAGTACATTGTTCCATGAATGACTAATCATTTAATTTTATATCCCTATAATATTAATCAATTTGAGAATGGTGGAATTATTATTAATGACTTATCCTTGAAACATGTCCATGTGAAATATTTTCTTTGGTTTTTGGTTGATATTATTTACTCTAAAAAGATTATCTTCCATTTTCACCGATCATCTCAATGGTTAGAGATTCGATGGGACATGTACCATATTGATGAAGAAGTAGAATATGACCCTATGATTAGTATATTTGTGTAAAATAATAAGGTTTAAGTCATAAAAATTGAGGGAAAGTAATGGTGAGTCCCTAGAGGCATTCTAGTGCAATCTATCAATGGATCGAGGAATATATGCCATCAAAGCTATATGCATGGTGATTACAAACAACGTTTCTGATAAAAGATGGTTGATAATATTTTTCTAAATGTTTGAAAACAATATAAGAAGATTCTGATAGTATTTTAGAGTTTATTATATAAGTGACCAATGATGAATTGATACTTTAGGGTATCCTTCAATATCTAGGCTTGATTAGATGGGTGTGAAAAGAATAATTAGTCATGGAATGGCTCTGTTGTCATGTTAAGGTCACACCATGAAGGAATTTTCATAATAGGATGTTTTTGTTATTGTGTTAGTGTGATTCATTGGAGGTATGTGCATCATTGAGTCATGGAGAATGTGTGGTCATAAAATGGAAGAGGATATAACTAAGTGACACTTTGGATTGAAAATTTGATTAATTATCATACAAAAGGGTTAACTGTGTGATAAATTAACCTTATAAATAGTCATGGCATATTGAATAATGTCACAACATGTTGGATGTGTGAAGGTACAGATGTCGCTACATGGAAAAATGGCACCAAAATGTGATTACCTAGGAATATAGAGCTCATGGATAGTGGGTAAAGAGGTAATTCTATGAAACCCCATTAGACTATCTCATCATGACATAACAAACCTTGTCACATGGTCAAGGAATCTTTCCAGACCATTGAATCTCATCATTTCATTACACATAGAACATGATTACGCACTTCATTTTAGTATTAAAATGTTATTCACAAGTCCATGAATTTGGATTTAGTCTTCATATCAATTTAGGTATGAGTATGTTGGTTAGGCATGGTTATAAGAGTGTTCATGAGGTCTAATACTCCTTTTAATACAATATTCAATTCGATAAGCTGTTGTTTCCTTATATTACTAATAAACATTGAACAACCCAGATCTGATGAATGATATTAGTTGAGGGTACACCTATCTTTTTGATTTGGATCTACCAAATATTAAATGTTCAACTCGATTTGTGGGTCAACTATCAATTGAGTTTAGACCTCGCTCAATAGTTATGTGCTACTCAATATATAAAAAACCTCCATTAAATATTCTATGAGTAGTATGGGTTTCCATGTTGTGGTGGTTGTGATGATAGTGTTTATTACTCCCCAACACAAGATCTACTATTTGAAAAGGAATGAGTAATCCTATGGGCTTATAGAATGATTTCATGGTGATGAGAAATGGGTAGAAGTGGTAATTCCTAAAGTTAAACACTTATCTCATTGGGGAGTGGGTTCCCCTCAATATGATCTGGTTGTATTGTGTAATAAAGGAAGGAAATATTATATTATTTTGGACTTTATACTACCATAAAATCATCCATACATTCATTGATGGTTTTATGTACCCCCTGACAATCAATCTTTTACATTGTGAGATTTTTTATATAATGATAATACATAGTTTCCTACGATATATGTCCATAGAAGAGAGATTCTAATATGGTTAGGACCTCCTTTTACCATAAATACAATTACAAGCATTGAATATTTAGATCTTTCAATGACTTATTCATAGATACCTCCTCATTCAAATGTTCAATATGACTTGTTTCATATATTTCCACTATGGTTTTAGGGAATCATAATTGGTATTATTATACTCACCCATGCATGACATTTTTCTATTATGTGTTTTGTATGGGAATAAGATGCATAGTTTATAGGTAGTCTTCTTTAAAATGGATCTGGTATGACTTTTTCGGAAAAGAAAACATTTGACACTTGGTGAAGCAGGGTGGATCATTGTGGTTTGTGATACTGGTGGTGACTATTATGGATGAAAATCTATCCAGGTTTACACATAGTAAGGGGGAATATTCTAAGGTCTTTTCTCTATCAAATTTGGAGGTATTTCAGATGTATAGTTCTTTTTATATTTTCTTATGCAGTTTTTTGTTGAATTTTTTTTGTCTCATTCATGTAATTTATATATATAAGTTGATTATATATATATTGATAATTTGGTTTGGTTTGTTAATTCATTAGATATATGATTCTACTATGGGTTGATATAAGATAAGGCCTCCCATGTTTTGTGATATGTCAACTCAGTGTCATTCATAGACCCCTGGTCTTTTTTAAATGTGATTGGGGTGGTACACTTAGCTTAATCCCATCCTCATAGGGGAAATATGGATTAGTTCATGTAATTTTGTTTTTAGGGGATATGATTTTTTTCAGAATTGATTTGTATACCTATCAATTCATTTCATTCGTACACCTATGGACATAATTACTTCTACACTTATATATATATATATATATAATAATATTATAGGATGTACAATCATCCTCTTGTAATAGTTAATAGATGATGTCATAATTTTTATAGAAATTCATTGGATAAAAATCCTTGAATTATTTAACTAATTTTTTTCAATCATAAATTAAGATAAACAATTTATTTTCTAACCTAATATAATCCTCTCTTACACTAACTCTAAAAACCTTATGAAACAAAATTCTATTAATCCACTTGAATATGACCTACCCACATTGAAACCCCAAACTATATTAATGGAATCATTGAATGTTACAACTGAGGATATCTATTAATAGTCCACAAGATGATGACTATAATTATAAGAATCAATATTAGAAAAATGGGAAGCATTACCATCAAATATAGTGGAAAACGTAAAAATTAAAATCCCAATATGGAACAATAAAAATATATATTTATCAAAAATTATTATATCAGCATGTATGTTATTAAATTTTCTAAATTAAATACTAAACCCTAGAAATTAAAAAATAGTAAAAAATAAACTCAAAAGATATTATATTCTTAAATTATATAAAAGAAATCACCCCAAAAATAGCTTCTTGGTAACTCCTTTTTTGTGATCAAACCATTCATGGAACCACTAAAAAAAATTTATATATGTTTTTAATAATTGTATCAAAATAAGGTTTAGTATTACCATAACAGATGGTTTTGGACACATTATAAGTGCCTTTTGGGCATAAAATCATTATGATTTGTATCAGATTCGATGGATCATTCCCATATTTTACACGACAAGAATGTAATAACCAAAAACCTTTTTATAATAGAATATTTAAAATAAGGTCATTGGAACCAATAGGATATATTTTCCTATTAGACATATAATTAAATTAATTTAATCATAAGAGAGATGAACTTGTCATATGATCTTTCTTTAATGAAGATATCAATCTTATAAAACCATATTTTTTATATTACCATTATAGTGTAGGGAGGACCCAAAATAAATCCCATCCAGTGATGATCCACACAAGAACCATTCATTTCCGAACAACATAGATTAATTATTATGAAGTATCATGAATGATAGATCATCTAGAACTGTTTATATTGAACAATTAAAGGTTATTCAGTCTTGAATTAATAAATCTTGTACCTCTTTTCCTTGAGAGGATGAGAGGAGGAGGAATCGAGAGAGAAATCATTTGTGGAAAAGGATTCCTAATTCTTGATCAACCCCAAAAAATAGATGTGGCCATATATTTATAGAGATAGGGTTAAGGTTAAAAAAATTTAATTTCATAACTTTTCTTATATAATATAAAAATAATTTTCTTACACCTTGTGAAGTAATAATAGTATAATAACTATTTTTATGGAATTTTTTAACTGTCCAATTGATAAATATTATTTTACCGACTTCTAAATTAAAAACTATCAAAAATTATTTGTCTTCACGTCCTCATTAATATTTATCAAATACTAATATAAATATTTAATTAAATATTTATTCATAAATAAATATTTTACTCACGTTTTAGTGAAAATATATTTATTAAATATTCAATAAATAAAATATATTTTCAATTAACAAGTTGAAAAATAAATATTTATTAAATATATAAATGATTAAATAAATTATTAATTATTGGATAAAATTATTTTATTACCTTTTTATAGATAAGAAATTAATAAATATTATATATTCACATAATTACATAAGTTACTTAAAAATAAAAAATTATTTGATATTTTAGATCTATATGACCCCATAAAAATATTCCTTGGTCTTGAGATTAATATTTTTCTATTAATTAAATTCAAAAATAATTTAATTGAGATGAATATAAACACATAGTATTTGAAACTTTAGTATTATTTCTCATTTTAATTGGGTAAAATTACCTAAATTCCATTATTATTTCCTAGAAACAAGCCATGTCACCCAAGAGAAAGATGTTAATGTCACAACATCGAAAATCACACATGAGAACAAACTGTGTAATATAATATCATTTTTTCAAAATATCTCATGAAGAAGGATACATAAATGTGTCATAAACCTATGTACTAGATACTTTTTTCATTAACAATCGGAAACAAACTCATTATTATTCGACGTACAATGAATTTAAATTGATAGTTACATTTCAATAAGAAAACCAATATATCAGCTTCCATAAATATGGAATGAAAAAAATCCTCTGTTATTTTATTAAATAATGACACATTGATCATGAATTACCCAAAATATCTATCTTCTCCTTTATCATTATCATTGCGGTTTACAAAATACATAATTGTTCATGATCCATGACATGGATAAATTATATTATTAATGTACAAGGACCCTTACACAAAATCAAAAATAGGGATATCCTATGACAGATAATCATATTGAATTCAACCTGGTGGGTATGTTCTCATAATTTATCCTCTTTTAAATAACCAAATGTGCACTTCATGAGAAGAATCATCATCTACTAGTGAATAGTCACACCAAACTGTAAACAATATATATTTCCCATCATAGAATTTTATCGTACAATTGAACTATATTTAAGAATATTGTCATGGAATTTCAGGGAACCCATCATTATGGGGAACTAATAAGACCTTGTCAATGTGACAGATACTCTGATATTATTAAATTAAATTAATAAATAATAAAAAAAATGTAATAATAAGTTTAATTAATATTCACATTATATAATATACATGTTATCCAAGTAAAAATAGATGGTTATATAAAACATACTCAAACAAACTCCAACTTAGGATAGAACCAACTACCAACGACTATAAATCCGATAGACCTAACTTGATGATCATGTTCATGTAGATTTAAGCCTTTAGTAAAGGGGTCATCAACATTTTATTCTTGGGATATTATTCTCACTACAATAACTCTTTGAGAAAAAACCATTAAGAGATGATACATCAAAAATATTTCCTTCATTCATTGATGTGACCATGGCTCCATTGCAATAGTTAGAATTAATGTAATATGCAAATATTGTGTCATTATTTCTAGGAACCACTTCAATCTCTTAAATAAAGTTTAATATATTCAAACACCTTCTTTAGCTAGTCTGAACCCACAATATACTCAAAATCTACTGTAGCATCTCTAACCACAACATTATATGCGCCATTCTCAATAAAAATACCTCCATTGAGTGTGAATATGTATCCAAACAATAATTCTAGAAAATATTGATCTTTTTAGAAACTTGAATTGGCATATAATATGATTACTAGTTTCTCATATCCTATATTGACTAGAAACATATCCTTAGTATTCCTTAGATACGTAAGGATAGTCTTACCATTCATCCAATGGAATTCAAATAAGACAACATGATATATTCTTACCACACAAAAGGTGTAAATTTCCATATTTCTTACAATATAGGATAAAATAAATGACTAACACAATAATCGATACATTTAAATCAATTATAATACTATTTTATTCCTAGTATATGCGACGAAACACATTCATCGAATAATAAATTTCATGTGACATAGGGAACAATCCCCACATGGATTTTACATACTAAATATCTTCTGTATCATTTAAATATTTCTAGTCTAACATAGTCCACAAATCCAATTTGATATATCATGAAAAAGTTTGATCCCAATAACATATACCTATTTACATAATCCCCTTATGGATATACATCTCTTTAGGAATAAAAAAATGTACTACAGGACTAGTATTTCATTTCCAATTACTAGAATTTCACTGAAAAAAACTTTTTGGAAAATTATTTCACTCCCCATAAATTGTTTATAGATACATGGATCACATCATTATTTTTGAAAAAATTTATCTATTATGGCTTCATCAAATCCAATTTTTCATGACATGGATTATTCATTCAATCTATAAATCAATCTTTTCATCTTTCATACATTGTATCCATCCTTTGGAGTTTTAGGCCCTTTCGGTTGTGTCAAGTACACCTCTTAACAATGTTTCTCATTAAGGAAGTTGGTTTTGATATTTATTTTAAAAATCTCATATTCATGGAAGGAAACTAAAAAAATTATAATTTTGATGGATTTATTCATAAACAATAGTGAAAGGGTCTCATTATAGTCTATCATTTGATGATATTTTAAACCTTTAGCTAGTAGTTATGACTTATAAATATTGACATGTCATCCATGTCACTTTTCTACATGAATACCAATTTAGACCCAATTAGATTTACATCAACTTGAGGATCTACCAAAATCTTGTCTTTTTGATATTTGGAATCCATATCAGAATTCATAGCTTCTTTACACATAAAATAACATCTTACACTTGCTCCTTCCTTATAGGATAAATGATGATTAATATTAAATACTAATGATTTTACATCCTCTATTACTATAAAACCATATATTTCTGTTTCATTATCCTCTCTTTTACTCATGTACAATACTTGTGTCCCTAAAACATATTCTTATACAAGGATTTATGGAATTTCATCTTGTTAAATATCTTATGTATCTTGATAGCTGACTTTATCAGAGTCTATCGCACTCCCAACATCTCTTTTAGATAATTTATCCCCTACAAGAATGATGATAAATATGTTAACAAAAAAATTATTAATTTTAGGTTCATATATGTAATATCCTTTAGTTTCATGGGGATACCCTATAATGATACACCATGTGCCTCGGGGTGATTTTTTTCTTCCAGAAATTTCCTTAACAAATCATTCACATCCCCACACTCATATATGCATCAACATGGGTTTATGTTCATTCCAAATCTACTATAGAATATTAGTTTTGTCTTTAGTTCATTTTGAGTTTTATATGTATGCTTATATTTGAAATGTGTAACCCCAAAATTATAATGGAAGAGTCACATTACTCATCATTGATCTCGCTATGTCTTACAGGGTGTGGTTATTCATGATTCTTAAACCATTCCACTAAGGTGTATAAAAAGTAGTGTGTTGGGATAGAATCCCAAAATCCAATAAATAATCAATGAAGTAATTGTAAAGAAATTATCCACTATGGTATGAGTGAATTTTCTTAATCTTCTTACCAATATAGTTCTCATATTCATTCTTATAATCCTTGAATGAGTTAAAGAAATCTAACTTTTACCACATTATGTATACATATTTATATCTACAGTAATCAATAATAAAAATTATAAATTATGAGTACCCACCCCTTACCTCGACATTAAATGTCCCACACCAATCATATAGAGGCTTGACCTTGACGTACATGGAGATTACCTTAATTTTGTGGAATTCAAAATACATAACAAAAACCAACACTAAAGGACCATAATAGTTTAGTGTCTTTGGAAACTCAGAACATAATCTTTAATCATGGTAAAAGATTTTCAACATCTCCCATAAAGATATTCTCCTTTTGTTTTCTTACCTAAAACCTTTCATTATATCCTGGTAGAAGAAAACATATAAATGGTGGACTCAAATGATCATTAAGGGTAATCATAGAGAAAATAACACAAACCATATACATGTGAACTTCAACACATGAACATAATGTTTAAACATCAAAATCTTGAGCAATGAAATAAAACATGGCAGTACGTAAGGCATAGATCATAATAGAAAATCAATCATGATAAAATATCATGGGAATAAAACTTGTAATCGGGTAAATCCCTTAATAACTTAAAATAATTAGCATACTATCCAAGGCATTACTACCAAGACAATCTTAGTGGATAAAGTCCCTTACTGAATCATGATCACCCCATGTTCCAGTCCGATATCACTGAACCAGATTAACTTGGTGTTCCAGCCATGTGTATCTCATGAGATATAACTATTTACCCAATGCATTGGAGGGAGATATAAGTCCCACCCATCTCATAATTAAATCATTCTTACATGTGACAAAACAAAAACATAAATCATTCTTCATAACCCAAGGAATAAAATGGGTTTCATAAACATCCTCCCATCATAACATAATCCATATAAAACAAATGAATATCATATCATCTTATGAAATGTTAAACCATGTAAATCATAGAGTAATAATACTTGAATCACACAGATATGAAATAATATCATTTAGATAGAAAATGGTTTTGATAAAATAATTGGAATGAATTCTTGATGAAAATATCCTTTCTTCATCAAAATAATTTTCTTTTCAAAAAATGCCGTGCAATTTTATTAGAAAATAATTTTTTTAGGATAGTCATGAAATAATCTTGAGTTGGTTTCATGAAAATAAGGCGTTATAAAAACGTAAAAATCTGTTCATGCCGTATAAGTTAAAAAAACATTCTCCTCGCGCTTTTAACAGAAAATTCAAAAAGTACCACGTATGGAAAACAAAAAAGAAGATTCCTTCCATAGCACAAAGTAAAAGTCAAAGCCGGGTAAAAATGACTTTAAACATATATGGAAGAATATTAAACACCATATAAAAACATTTTTATGTTCAAGGATGAAAAATAAAACCCTAGTAAATACTTGTGAGTAAACAATCACAAATAAGAATGAGATTGGAATAATTATCCCATACATTATGATTGATATGCTTCGTATGTATCTAAACCTCTAGTATAATGATTTAAATAATGTCATTTAATTATTACCGAATCATAATCATTGTTATGATATCATATATGGTTCACTTATTACTTTATATTACCCATTCTTTTGTAAATTCCATGTTGAAGCAGCATTTTTGGTAAAATCGTTTCATTTATCGTATGTGTTTCGATTTGTTGTTCTTGATATAAATACTCATATCTGGATTTACATAATTCCAGAATGTAAAAAATTATTGATATTTAATATATATTCATTATATAAATATATATGATAGATCGATAAATAAAATGAAATACACCGTTCATGGAGACGGTAGGTCATATGTACGCACGGACGTTGTGTTCGTTTCCTTATTGAATTGAATGGAATTAAGTAAATGAAACATATATGTACATAAATATAGTATCATTATTATGTAATATCTTTCATGATTATTTATTATATATATATACTTTATAATCATACTCGAATTGTTAATCATGGAAAATGAATCTCATCACATTCATGGAGACGGTATTCTGTACGTACGAACGAGCGATGATATCATTCCCATAATTATTGAATATAATTGGAGTGAATGATATAATATCTCCGAATTAGTATGATGTTATAATAAACATATATAGTTATTCTTTACACCATTATACCCATCCATGTAAGGTGGTGGTGGATAAAAAATTACACCCCGGCTTGGAGACGGTATTCTGTACGTACACACGTACGATGATCTCATATTCCATAAGATGGATAGAAGGTGAAATAGGGTAGTTTCATATTTATAATAATATATCAGAATATTATTGATACTGATGTTATTGACTTATAATGAAACAACTAAATAATATATAGTATAAGAAGAAATAAAGTTGAATGAATATGTAGTAGAGATTACCTCTTCCTTGACGTGCCTCTTTTAAACTTCCTATTAGAGCACCAGAGTTTGTATTTTCAGAAGACCAAAACCTCTATTATATAAATAATGATGTTAAGAAGATAAATGGTCAGGGGTTGGCCGAGATGGAAGACTCATGGTTGTGTAATGGGGAGAGGGAGGAGGTGCCCTTTTTAAGAGAGGAGAGGGGCACCTTTGGAAACCTGAAAATTATTAATTTATAATAAATCAAAACCCACTTAAAATCCTCCAAAAATTACTCATATTCAAATAGTAAATGATATAGGGTTGTAATCTCATAAACCAATAAAATTTAGACATGTTGTATATTTATTTTAAACCTTATCAGCTTGATTTAACCTTATTTAATTTATTTAATCGTATTTGTGGTAATAAGATTCTACATTTTAAATTGTTATAAATAATTACTTATATGTTGTGAATTTTACATAATTGGATAATTTTTGACATTTTAGACCTTATAAATTTTAATTTATAATTTTAAAAAAATTTGTGATTTTTAAAAAAATTTATATTATGTTATTTTTATAAAATAAAAATAGTGTCAATTTTGACACTATTCATTTATTTGAATTTAAATAAAATCCAAAAAGAAGTTATATTTGAAATATAAGATTCAATAGATTCATAACATGTCATATTTATCTAGAAAATTAGTGGATCACATTAAATAGTTCAAATAATATATATTTTAATATTTTTAATACCATTTTTTGATATTTCAATCAATAAATTAATTTCAACATCACTATTGTGTCACCTTTAATGATAAATATTTAATCCCTATAAATTATAAATAAATTCACATGATGAATATAATTTTATTATATTTTTTTATACTATTCATTTTTGAAGTTTCCTGACTCTCTTCACTGAATTAAAATTATTATACTTGTATGATTTAAGAGAGTGACATGTTGTAACTTTCTTTCGTTTTAATAATAATTAAATTATTTCCATGGTCAAAAATCCATAAAAGTAATCTATTAAGACCATTAGGTGATCTGGGTCCACTTTTATTCATTAATTTTTTTTTTCAGGTGCTAGGGAAATTTTATAATCTTATTTTTACCCTTAATTACCAGATTTACCTTTAACTACAATAAATAAAAATTACTATAGTTACTATTCATAATATCAAAAAAATAAAAGTAGAAAATTAACATAATTTGGACCCACTTAATTCAAATATGGAATCCATTTTCCAAAATTCAAAACACATAAGTTTAAGTAATTAATTTAAAATTAATCTCTTTGTTAAGAAAATGGGGTTTAAAAGTTAAAACATTGCCAAAGATTAAAATGTTTTTACTTATGAATTCAGTGTAAAATAAATGATAATTAATTACATTATATTAAATGGTAAAAATATATTTTATTATTTCTTTAAAACCATTCAATATTATAATTTAACCATATAAATTATCTCGATGAAAAAAGTTGTTTTTAATTAAAATTTAGGATATTTTTACTATTCATCAAAATAAGAAACTTATTAGAAAAATATCAAAAATTTATCCAAAGTAAATTTTTATATCCTGATTCCAAGGAAGAATCTAAGATTTTAAAATTGAACTTATAAAAATTTCAAAAACTAAAATTAATGTGAGTGCACAATCAAATGGTGACAAAACTGCATTTTTAAAAAATACTTATTTTACCAGAAAATTTTATTCTCATCTCATACCATGTTCTATAAAATGTGTTAGATGAATTATAATGTCATAAAATTAAAAATGTAGTTACTACTATTCATAACGGCTAGTTAATAATAATATTATAACAATATATAGTTGTTTTGTGAAACTCAGTATTGCGTGCAACACACACTATTGATGAAGGTTTCTCTTGCGAAGCAACACAAGCCAAGAATAGTGTGTGTGTATAATATAAGATAATACGTTGTTGCATATAGAACATGCTAATTCTAGTATAGCTTAAAACACAAGACATCAATGAAATTAAAATAATATCTTTCATAAAATCTCAGGGTGTTACATTCTAGCCCCCTTAAAATGAATTTCTCCCTCGAAATTCATTGGGGTTATAAATGGTTTACTACTTGAAAGTTTTTTAATAGAAACCCACATCGTAAAAAGGAATACCAAAACATAACTTTAAAAAATAAATTATGAAATGTAATAGTTACCTGAATTAACTAATCTCTAGGTCTCCAGATAGCATAACATATGTGAAAATATGGATATGGAAGAGAAATATAACCATCAAGTTCTAATGGAGAGTGGTAGATAACATGGCTATAAAAAATCAAACAGTCAAAAATCCTTAAATTTGTGATGATCTAAGGTACCATCTGTTATATCAGATATGAGGGCAATAAGACAAAATTTTTGGTTTTCAATATCATTTCCCCTATGTTGAAAAACCTGGAATTAGAAGAAATACTTAATTTATTTCAGTACAATCTCACTGTTGTTCGTGACTTGAACAATTTTCACTTCATCTCTTAAAGAAATGAATTTGAATTTTTCATTCATTAATTGTTAGCAGATCATGTGATAGAATTATGGGTCATTACATCTATCTCAAACAAAAGGTTAGCGAAGGTTATCAAATATATATAAGTCTATCTATAGTGATTTTAATCGTATATGATTCCAAAAATGGACATATACTCCATCTATCATACCACTTAATAAAATGAAACTAGTTTCTAATAACCAGGGACTTCTTGTAGGCCAGTGGTAGGCGATAAATTCCTATCACACATTGGTTGTGGGTTCCATTCCTACAGCCTTGTCCGACGCGACCGGTTGTCGCCCATCCTACAATACATCCTTTTTCTACAACTATTCTATTATAACAAAAAGTTCAAGAATTAAACAATACTATATGATGTCTAAATTAATATATTCCAATCTCTAGGTTTATCCAAAATACTTCTATCCAGTCTCATACTATAAATAAAACTATTAATAGAATTCTTGTCTACCAAGAATTGAATACAATCATTCATCACCCGTACATCATAGGATATATATATCTTGTTGGTCACATTCCAAACATTTGAATTCCTTTATAATGTATTCTCTTGAAACATGAGTACCCATTGAACCGTAGTGAAAACATGAATTTTGTCAAAAGTTAACTCTTTCCACATACCAAAATCCAAAAATTCTATATACTAAATCCATGATATCACTTTGTCCTTATACCAGTCATGAGCTTGTTAATACTATCAAATATCTCATTATCTCCTTATCCATTCATTATGCACATATCATCAACCTTCAAAAAATATTTGAATAAATTTTCAAGGTTACCGGTACCATTCATCATATAATTTAAAAAACTCAAGGAAGGACAACAATGTAACAATCCTTAGATTATTATTTATTGCATTGTACCATACATTATTCTTGATAAACATACAATCATTCCACAACCTTCTTAAACCACTGACTGGGATTCATCAGTTCTTTCATCTCATATATCATTGGTAGCCTATTCATCATCATCCACATAAATACTACCCATATGACCATGCTGATTCTTTTCATTATATTTTCCCTTAGGGAATTGGTTTTTATAATTCCCGTACATTCCACATTTAAAAGATTTATCTGTTGTTGATGTCTTAGCAATACAATTATCCTTTTCCATGGTTTTAACTGAACCTTTTCCTTTACAACTACGAGCTTTGTGTTCTTCATTTTCACACCCAATGAATCTTACAGTTCCTTTTAAACATTCTCAATGATTCCTCTTCCCACGTGATTTACATGAGGGAAATTGAACTTTCTTTCCTCCATGATTATCATGAAACTTCATATTTCTATTATTAGCTGAGTTGGGAAGGATACCAATGTTGAGATTATTTATCATATTATGAAATTGCTGATTAGGCATAATAATGATATATGGACTTTCATATCTAGTTTAATTTTGTTTCTCATGAAGAATATCATTCCATTGTTCTTCATATCCTCCATTCTCGTGAATCTTCCTGTTTCCAGCCATTTTCTAAAACCCAAAAAGAATAGTGTGAGAGGAAAAAATCATAATCAAGGGGGAGTACCTTCAATATCTAACATCTTAATTTTAATTCTAATATCGTTACCATAATTCTAGGACTATAACCTATACACATACTTAACCTTAGGAAAATCCGTAGATATATCTTAGAAATATCTCTAGGGATCTCACTAAAGTTTTCGCATCCTAGTTTCCAAAGTTTAACTAAACCATTCCTTTAATACCAACTGTAAGGACCCGGACATTATGTAAATGAACATTAGATTAAATTTCGAGAATTCTTAATACATAACAAAAACCAACACTCAAGGACCGTAATAGTTTAGTGTCTTTGGAAACTCAGAACAAAATCTTCTAATCACGGTAAAAGATCTTCAACATATCCCATAAAGATCTTCTCATTTTGTTTTCTTACGTAAAACCATTATTTATATCATGGGGAAAAGAAAACATATAAAGGGATATCTCAAATGGTCAGTAAGAGTAAGCATACAGAAAATAAATCAAACCATATACATTTGAACTTAAAAACATGAACATAATGTTAAATCATCAAAATCTTGAACAATGAAATAAAACATGGTAGTTTGTAAGGTATAGATCATAATGGAACATCAATCATGATAAAATAGCATGGGAATAAAACATGTAATTGTGTAAAACAATTAATCACTTAATATGATTCTCATAGAAGCCAGGTAATTGAGCCAAGACCATCTTAGTGGAGAAATTCCCTTACTAAATCGAGTTCACACCTCATTGCAGTCTTGTATAACTAAACCAGATTACCTTTTCGTTCCAGTCATGTCTATCTCATGAGTTATAAATCATTAACCAATTAATAATAGGGATATATATGTCCCACCAATCTCATAATAAAATCATTCTTATATGTGCCACAACATAAACATAAATCATTCATCATAACCCAAGGAATAAAATGGGTTTCATAGACATCATCGCATCATAACATAATCCATATAAAACAAATGGATATCATTTCATCATAAGAAAATTGAAACCATGTAAATAATAGAGACATTATACTTGAAACATTCACATATGAAATAATGTCATCTTAGATGGAAAATGGTATTGATAAAACACTTGAAATTAATTCTTGAGGAAAATATCCTTTCTTCTTGAAAATCATTTTCTCTTCAAAAAATTCAATGTAATTTTAAAAGAAATGGATTTTTTAGAAAATATTAATTAAATCTTTTTGAGTACGCTTCATGAAAATAAGGCCTTATAAAACCGTAAAAATCCTTTCATGCCGTATAAGTTAAACAAAACATTCTCCTCGTACTTTTAACAGAAAAGTAAAAAAGTACCACGTGTGGTAAACAAAAGAAATATTCCTTCCATAACACAAAGTAAAAGTAAAATAGGGGTAAACATGACTTTAAACATAAATGGAAGAATATTAAACAGTTTATTAAAAACATTTTTATGGACAAGGATGAAAAATAAAACCCTAGTAAATACTTACGAATAAATAATCTCGGATAAGAACAAGATTGGAATAATTATCCCTCAAATTATGTTTGATATGCTTTGTATGCATTCGAAACTCCTTTATAATGATTTAAATTATGTAATTGGATTATTACAGAATCATATTCATTATTATGATATCATATATGGTTCACTAATGACTTTATATTACCCCTTCTTTTGTTAATTCCATGTTAATGCAGTGTTTTGTGTAAAATCATTTCATTTATCATATATGATTCGATTTGTTGTTCTTGATATTATTACTCATATCCTGATATACATAATTCCCGAATGTAAAACATGATTTATATATAATATATATTCATTACATAAATATATATGATAGATCGATAAATTGAATGAAATACACCGTTCTTGGAGACAGTTGGTCATACGCAGGAATGATGTTTTCATTTCCTTATTGAATTCAATGGAATTAAGTAAATTAAAAATATATGTACATAAATCTAGTATCATTATAATTTAATATATTTCATGATTATTTATTATGTATATACATTATAATCATACTGGAATGGTTAATCATGGAAAATGAATCTCATTGCGTTCATGGAGATGGTATTCCGTACGTACGCACGAGCAATGATATCATTCCAATAATTATTGAATAGAATTGGATTGAATGATATAATATCTAAGAATACATATGATTTTATAATAACCATATATATTTATTCTATACACCATTGTACGCATCCATGTATGGTGGTGGTGGAAAACAGATTATACCATGACGTGGAGACGATATTCTGTATGTACGCATGCGCGGTGATTTCATTTTCCATTGGATGGATAGATTGTTTAATATGGTTGTTTCATATTTATAATAACATATCAGTATATGAACGATACTGATGTTATTATTTTATAATGAAACAACTAAATAATAGGAAGTAGAAGAAGAAATAAACTTGAAAGAATCATTAGAAGAGATTACATCTTCCTCGATGTGCCTCTTTTAAACTTATTATTAGAGAACTAGAGTCTGTCTTTTGAGAAGAACATAACCTCTATGATATAAATAGAGATTTTGAGAATATAAATGGTTAGGGGTTGGCTGATCTTGAAGGCTCAAAGTTGAGTAAATAGGAGAGGGAGGAGGTGCCCTTTTATAAGGGAGGAGAGGGGCACCATTGCAAACCTCAAAAATATTAATTTATTATAAATCAAACCCCACATAAAAACCCCAAAAAATGACTCATATTATAATATTAGATTATATAGGGTTTTAATCTCATAAATCAATAAAATTTATACATGTTGGAAATTTATTTTAAACCTTATCAACTTGATTTATTCTTATTTAATTTATTTAATCTTATTTGTGGTAATAAGATTATAAATTTTAAATTGTTATAAATAATTACTTATGTGTTGTGAATTGTCCTTAAATGGATAATGTATGACATTTTAGATCACATAAATTTTAGTTTTTAATTTTTAAATATTATTTTAATTTTTAAACAGTTTTATATTATGTAATTTTTATAAAATTACAATAGTGTTAATTTTGACACTATTCATTTATTTGAATTTAAATAAAATCCAAACAGAATATATGATCGAACTAAAAGATAAAATAGATTTATAACATATCATATTTATCTAGAAAATTCTTGGAGCACATTAAATAGTTCATATAATATTTATTTTAATATTTTAAAACCCATTTATTTGATATTTCATTCAATAAAATAATTTCAACATCACTATTGAGTCACCTTTAATGATAATTATATAATCCCTAAAAAATATAAATAAATTCACATGATATAGATAATTTTATTATATTTCTAGAGACTATTAATGTTTTAAGTTTCATGAAGCTTATCACTAAATTAAAATTATTATACTTATTATATTTAAGAGAGTGACATGTTGTCACTTTCTTTGGTTTTAATAATATTTAAATTATATCCATTGTAAAAAGTTCATAAAATTAATCTATTCAGACCCTTAGGTTATATGGGTCTAATTTTTGTCATCCAATAGAATTTTGGCATGTTTTAGGGTAATTTTATAATCATATGTTTACCCTTAATTACTTGATTTACCTTTTACTACAGTAAATAAAAATTACTGTAGTTAATTTTCATAATATAAAAAAAGTAACCTATTAACATAATTTGGAACCACTGAATTAAAATATGGAATCCATTTTTCCAAATTTAAAAAACCGAAGTTTCAGTAATTAATTTAAAATTAATCTCATTGTTAAGAAAACAGTTTTTGAAAGTTAAAACATTGCCAAAGATTGAAATGTTTTTACTTATAAATTTAGTGTAAAATTAATTATAATGACTTAAATTATATTAAATGGTAAAATTATATTCTATTTATACTTTAAAACCAATCAATATTATAATTTAACCATATAAAATATCTCTATGAAAAAAGATGTTTTTTATTAAAATTTAGCGTATTTTTAATATTCATCAAAATTAGAAACTTATCAAAAAAATAACAAAAATATATCCAATGTAAATTTTTTTATCCTGATTCAAAATAAAAATTTTATTTTTTCAAATTTAACTTATAAACATGAAAAATACTAATTTTAATGTGGGTGAACCATCAAAAAGCGGCAAAACTGTATTTTTTTAAAATACTTATTTTTCCCGAAACTTTTATTTTGTCCTCATACCGTATTCTTTAAAATGTGTAAGATAAATTATATTTTCATAAAATTCAAAATTTAGTTACTACTATTTATAATGGCTAGTTCAGAATAATATTATAACAATATATCGATGTTTAGTGAAACTCAGTATTGCGTACAACACACACTATTGATGAATGTTGCTCTTGTGTGAAACACTAGCCAAGAATGGTGTTTGCGTATAATATAAGCTAATACAGTGTTGCGTATAACACAAGAAAATTTTGGTGTAGTGTACAACAAAAAATATCAATGAAATTAAAAGAATATTTTTCAGAAAATCATGGGGTGTTACAAATCGGTATGAACTAATTCAAGGAGCTCCTTGTCCCTTTCACCCATTACAAAAAATGGGTATTTGGTTAATTTTACAAGTGAATATATGGGACATAGACCAAGTTATTTTAAATTAATATATCCCAAATATCCAACTTTGTTTAATTTAGTCAAACTCTTTTTTTACCTGACCAATTTAGTGATTCCATAGTTTGGTGTGGTATGAGTCACGTGAACTATTTTTATTATTAATTTACATTATTTGTTTTGTGGAATATAATACCGACAGACTGTTACTTAAAAAAGCCATAGCATGAAAAATGCTATATTTAGAAAAAAAAAAGTTATTCCAAATTTTTAAATAAATGCATCTATTTCATCTATGGGTACATAAATAATGTTTTTAGTAATATATGACAAATACTAACATTCCATTGAAAGAAAGATCATTTCTATCCCCAATGTGTGGTGGTAATACCCAATAGACACATTAGCAAGTTTGGACTCTTTGGCTTCTTTTAGGTGTACCTCACCTCAAGAATTATTTCAGAATCTACTTGGTTTCTATATTTTGATTCATATTTTAAATCCACATGATCTATCTAATCAAAAATTTTAGAAACATATCAATATAACAAAAAATATGAATCCAAAGCTTCCCCTTTATTGGGAATAATCTTTATTATAGTGTCTCTTTTTTCCATATATAAAGTAGAAAAAATCATCTTCCCTTTCTAGTGTCGTGATCATTCTCATATGGGAAGATAATTTCAAAGATGATTTATATTTAGAGCACTTTTATTTTCCTTTCCTTTTGTTCTCCATAAGGATATAAGGATTTATTTTCTTAATCTCTTAGTTAACATGGAAAAGAAATGTTATAAGATCTAGAAAATAGTTCACTTTGTTGTACATATTATAATTGGAATCAAAAATAGAGAAGCTCTGAGTGAGTGATGAAATAATTAGATCAGTGATCAATTCATCAAACAAATTAATCCTTAGAACCTCTAGGCACTCAATGAATCCAATGAGATTAACTATGTGAGGCATAAATGGAACACCATATATAATTATAAATGAAATAATTCTCGAAATATCTCAAATAATTTTTATAATGATTATAGGGATACTGGATTATTCTATAGGAATCTATGTATTCATTTGACTTTATGAGTTCATTAGAGTTTAATGAAATCATTAACCACTAAACATAAACTGTTTCACTCAGATGTTTATCATAAAAAGAAAACTACTCATCAGTCACCTTCTTATCAAGTGGTTCAAAAATTAAGGATTATTTCTTGTTATATTTGTGCTCATGGTTCCACATTACCCATAGGAATCTAAACCATTCAATTAAATTATGACAATTATATAGATGTTATTTCTCTAAAATTAATCTTAAGAATAATGTGGTTGATGGTGTTTTCATTATTCACTAATATTTAAAGATTATATTATTACTACTCTTCTTAATTAAAAATTATGTTATACACAATAACAATAATAATTTAATTAAGCCTCTCACTAATTTAGCATTTCTCTAAAACCCACATGATTTGGCACAAAATGTCTCGTCACTCAAGAAAATCTTATCCCGTGGATTTTTATTCCACTTTATGATCTGGACTATGGAAATTATAACCATAAGATGGTATTCAGGTAGGATTTCTTTCCAATATCACATAGACATATTCTTGAACCACTGAGTGGACCCACTAATCCATAAATCATAACTGGGATTTCATCAATACATTCCTCCAAAATTTAATTGAATATACTATGTACATTAAATTTAATAAATGTTCAGTTAATTAAACAAATCATCATTGTCATGAATCTATGATTATAAAATGTACACCCAACTATTTCCATAAGTGACACTTTAACTATAGTGTCATCTTAATTTAGATGATGGAAGGCATATTTATATAACATAAAATTGAGGGATTTTTTTTATTTTGCATGAAATTTCTACTTTTTTTCCTTTACATTTCATGTTAATATTTATAGGATTATAAATAATTTATAAACTATATTTCAATAAAACATTAATGTGTTATCCATTTATTTAAATTTCATCTATTAATATTAGTCTATTTATTTATTTAAGCATAGTCTTGCATCCATAAAATAAAACAACCAAGAGATAGGAATAAAAAAAATTAAATAACAAATTAATGAGCTTATCTAATGGTTGATTTACTAAGGATAAATTCTATCAATCTATGACCTTTTCTTCATTTTTTTTCTTTTCATGAGCTACAAAATTGCACCGATCCAATTATGTGTCACTCAAGTTGGTTTAATCTTAGTTACATCCTGAACTGTCTCCAAGAAATAGGTGATACTCCTTTTATTACATATTTTTATATATTACATGCAGGTGAGGGAAACTAGAGTATTATTTATAGTGAATTACATAAACAACCATGGAATTAAATGATCTACTTAGTAAAATATATAGGTATAACACATGTGTTATTTTATTTAATTTAACATGAAATAATTGTGTACCCATGTAATAAAATTAAATACAATTAAACAAAATCATTCACATGTCGTGTCAATGTTCATGATTGTTCATACACAGGTACCAAATAAACAAAAGTAAATTTCATATTATTCACCAAAAATTACTATTTATTATTATGATAAAAACACTAGTATTAATTAATTAATTAACCAATCATTCAATTAATAATCTTATAATTTAATGATCATATGTATCTCATTGAGATTGTAATGATAATGACCCCAATAACCTAAATCTTTTGTATTTAATTATTACATTGGAATTTGATAAAATTAATCACACCATGAAGGACTGAATAGTGTAGTATTCCCGATAAACTAGATAAATAAATGATCCCATATTACATTTGAACATAAAAATTGAATCATATTTTTTCTCAATATTAATATTATTAGCTCTAGTATATCCCTACAGATCAATCATAGTGCACTTCATGTATTGTTGGAAAAGGAATAAAAATAAGGTTGAGATCAAATTCTTAATAACGGTTAAGTACAATGGAAGCTATCAAGAATAAGTAATCATAATCAACATGGAATAAAAAATAACTGGACACACAATCCATTTAAATAATATATATAGAATAATCTAAATGGAAAGTAAAATAACTGAAAAAAAATCCATTTAATCAATATTATGAATATCATAATAACGTAAGGAAAATAATTATGTAAGTTATATAACCCAAAGTAAATACCATTTAATCAATAAAAATAGAATAAAATTAATCCAAAGATAATATAATTATAAAAGTATGATGGATAATAATAAGTGAATACTCAATAAAGGAAATGATTAATTATTAGACATCATGAAATTAGGAATAATGAAAACCTCTATTTTCATGACCTTCCTTTAAAAAATTAATAACTAATGGGTATGTATGAACGAGAGACCCATTTTACTTACGTTATCCAAGTGAATCATCTAATGATACTACCAATACATCGAGGGGATATCTAGAATTAGAAAAACCTACATCTTCATGTCTAAATAATTCATCATATTTAAAATAATTTATTGAATTCACCAATAATATTCCATGCCATTAAATATCTATATTGAAAAATGAATACTAGTTGTCAATATTACCATAGTAAAAAAAATAACAATCAAAGTAAAACACCATATTTAGAAATGAGATATAGTTTAAAATCCAAATTTCAATGATAAATAATATGGATATAAATGAGAAATATAATTTTCACTGATCCAAGGAAAGTTAATAATTCAACAGAAATTTAATAACTAAAAAATTAAATAAAGTGAATTTAAATACAATACATGGTAAAAATAATGATAAACTATCCAGAGGAATATAAATAACGGTATAAAAACCACATATACCTAGTAATGTATATGTAGAATTAATGTTGTTTTTAATTGATGAATTCAAATACTATTAAAATATGTTTAAAAACATTTTTGTGAAAAATACTTATTTGAATTTCAATATAAAATTATTAAAAAATAAGTTCATAAAATAGTTTGAATATTTTTTTATTTAAAAAAGACCTATCAAAAATATAAATGAATATTGAAAACATTGACAAGTCATTATGATAATTAATTCTATACATATTGTACATGTTATAATAAATATTCTTTGCACCTTTTTAGTAAAATTCAAAGACAAATTGTTTAGAAAACAACTTGAATATAAATTTAAAAAAATTATAAAAATAGTCAAACATCGGTAATTTTTTTTAATAAATCATTTTGAAAAATGTTAAAATAAATTTGGAAAACATTTTTAGAATGTAAGGTTTTTAAATAAATAGTATTTTTGACTGTAGAGATAAATGAAATCGAATTATACTAAAAACATTTTCTCAATAATTTTAAGTGACAAAGATTGGAAAAACATACCATTACTTTAAAACATCATGAATAACTGGACAATGAGAATATTAAATGGGTTTATTATCTAATGAGCAAATAATTTCCATCAATTTACATTCAATCATATGCAATCCCTATTAAAATGAGTTTGTCAAATAAACCCTTATAAAGATCAGTACTTTGTTGTAGGAATTAATCAATGAATTAATTGTGTGTATAAAATTTATATCCACATAAAATAATATTAAATATAATATAATATATTCAAAATTAGTTAAAAATATAATCTTATAATATCAATGACATTTAAGAAGTAATATATCCCAATAAAAATATATTAATTTATTAAATTATATATAACTTGGTAATTTTAATGTTAATTCCCCTTGGTTGAAATATTTCAACGTGAAACATAAAAAATATATGAAGTATCAATTAATTATTATATTACATATTAAATAGGCATCATATACATGATATAAAAAATTATCTTTATAGCATTACAATTTGCTTCAATGATGGAAAATTGATATGAAATCCCTTACACTGAGTCGGATTCATCACATTTGATCATTATCTTCCTGAATAATAAACTTATATTAAATATTTATCTTCTTAAAAAATTTCAAGTTTATGATCCCTTTTAATATACATATTACTATGTTATATACTCTTAATTTATCTATTATGTTTTCATCAGGATTTTGATGATATGTGACTTATGTGTCAAAAATGATTTCAATATGTTGACAATTAGTTTCAGAGGAACTTATTTCAAAAAAATCCATAATAATAATTATTATATAATTTTATTATATTTAAATAAATTATAATTTCTCTACCAATCATGAAATATGTTTTTGATAAATAATTTATGTTATGATAATGAAGATGGTTGGTCATACGTATGCATGAGTAATGTTTCCATTTTTAAATTATCATTAAGGATTAGAGCTAAGTAACATTATTCAAAAATAAAAGTATTATAAATACCATATTATTTAATTAAATATACATATATATATATATATACATGTGGCGTGGTTATAAAAATTGAGTCACATCGGTTCATGAAGGCGGTAGTCCACACACACACGAATGATATTATCCTCTTTCAGTGATAGAATAGGTATGAAATAAAATGATATATTATCATCCTAGAATGATAAATATTTCATCAAAATCATCGTTATGTAATTTATGTCACATATATTCCTCAAATGTATCCTTATTTCCCTCTAAGTAAAGTCTTGGATAAAAAATCACATCACTACGTGAGGCGGTAGTCCGTCACACGAGCGGCATTATCATATCCCCTAATGAAAAGAAAGTAAATATATGTATATGTGTGTGTGTGTGTGTGAAATAATTACTAAATAACTATAATTATGTTATGAATATCATTTATATACTATATATCTATTATCAAACCCAGTTGTGAGAGGTGTTGATGGAAAACTTATCACATCGATTTGTGAGGCAGTAGTCCCCTGTAAAAACGAGAAATGTTATCATTTTCCATTTAAGGGAAGATGAGATGCTTATTGAACATAAACATAACATAAAAAAGATATTATTATATGGTATAAAATATTTTTTATATAATTCTAATTGAATCATATTTAAAAGAGGTGGAGGATAGAATAAAACAAAAATTTATAGTTATGAATTTTATTTGTTCTTGGACCACCTCTTTAGAATTATACATAAACTATTCCAAGAATGGATTTATGGACAAAAAAACTCATATAGAATTAGATTATTGAATAGTTATGTTATTATGGAAGGTTTTGGCTGAACCAAATGGGTTTGACGGTGTGAATGAGAGAGGACATGGGATGGACTTTTATAAGTGTGGTGATTGGAACACTTATAATTTTTTGAAAATAAAAAGGTGTAACCATGTTTTTCACATGTCCAAAGTGTGTGAAATGGATTAATATCAATCCTTAAAAATTATAATGTCTAAATATATGGAGAAAATATGTTTTCAATTGTTTTTATATTATATAAACCATGATATTTTTAGTTTAACCTCCAAAAAATACATTCTTACCTTAAGTATGGTAATTTATTTTTACAGTTTTCACTATTCATTATGGTCATAATTTTTTTTAACAAATTGGAAAATATAATTTATTATGATTCAAATTATGGAATGAATTTTACCAAATTAATTTCACATATTTGGAAAAATTAAATTGAAAACAAAACCTGTAGATGCATTAAAAACGAGGGTTTTCAAGTAAAAAATTCTCATAACTATAGAAGGATTTTATGTTGAAATTCAATATGATATTTAATACAATGAAATAAAATATACTGAATATAATCTAATTGAATTCATTTTACATTAAAATAAATTTAAAATAAAATACAATATTGATAATAATTTAAATGAATGGGTGGTATTAAAATAAAAGGTGTATTTTCACAATTCATCAAAAAATGAAACATTTCATAAAAAATACAAACATTCACCTTAAGATAATTTAAATTTGTTGATTAAAAATTAAATTTATTTTTTTAGAAATAAATATTCCTAAAGGGGTAAAAAATATTATTAATTTATGTACTCAATGTGTGAAAAAACAAGATTTTAGAAAAAGAAATTCATTTTTTAAATAAAATATTTTTTTTCATTTAAGTCATTATTATTTTATTACTATAAAATAGAAAAAGATTAGTTTTTTACATTTTTTAAACCATATATGTTTCATAATTTAGTTATTACTTTTTATACCCACCAATTTATCATCTATTTTACAATGGTATACAATAGTAGGGTTCATTTATCCTCAGGTTGGTGTGTTCTACAAGATTTCAAAGAGATTAAATTTAATGAAATATATTAGGTGGGTTGTTTTAGCTTAGTGTTGTGTGTTTCATATTATATCGAGTAAAATGTCCTTTTATAATTTTAGGGTGTTAAATTATCTCCAAATTAAATAAATTTCATCTTCACAATTTAATTATGCACTCTAAAATCTAGTGTTTTCTATTTGATAATTCTATTATTGAAAACTAAAATAAAAATAATAATAAATATAACAACCTCTTAATAAGAGGGAAAGGAATTAAAAAATGACATATTTAATAACACATAACTAGTTTTCTATTCAAGATAACATTTGGGGAATTTAATGATATGGACATGGAATAAAGGAGTAAATAATTATAGATAATGACATAGGTCATTTATTATAGGAATGTTAAGGACCAAAAAACCATAAATATAGGATAATTTAAAATTCCATATGATTCATAGAATAAAAATGTAATTGGATAGAATTTTTCATTTAATATCCATTTATTAATGTTGGAGAATTATTATACTATTTATGAATATAAGATTATATAATACTTGATATGTTTCCATTTTATAATCATTATTTGATCATTTGGCTGTTCTTCGATCAATTTACAATTCATAGCTTACTGTAACACCTCAAGTAAATAAAGAATATGAAATTTTTATATTTATCCCTATTTGTGGAAAAAATTTCAATATTAATTTAAATGGAACGCTATGCTCGATGGCTTACCCAATATGCAACAACGAGTTCCTTTGAAATCTTTCATTGCACTCTAATAATAAAATAATATTATATTAAATGGTAGTTAACTCATATTCGTTGTATTGGCGGGAATGAATATAAATAACTAAATTATGATTATATATGTTTGTTAAATGTTTTTACTTTTATCCAATAAATTTTAGAGGCTTAATATACAAATGAATCCAATCTTAAGCATTGAATACACTAGTATTTTTAAAAGATTGTTTTACTACCTTTTGATGGCAAACCATTTTTTTAAATCAAACTTTTGACAATTTTATAAGCTCTATTTTTCAAAATAAACATATTATTTATGATTTGGACATTGAAATTTACCTTGGGTTAATTTTTGGTATTTTTCTAACAATGTTCATTTTTCAATGAATAGTGAAAAATACTGCATTTTACATCAAAACTGCTTTTTCATATAATTTAATTATATGGATATATTATCTTCTTAATTTGTTTTACACTTTAATTAGAATATATTTTTACCATTTAATCCAATTATGGTAATTGGGATTAATTTCACTTTGGAATTGGGCATAAACAGGTGCCAAACTTTTCATAAAATTTGTTTCTAAAAAACCCGCTATTTGTTTTGACAACGGGAAGTTTTTTTAAATTAATTATTTCAATTTATGTGTTTGGAATTTGGTAAAATGGATTACTTATTTGGAATCAGAAGGTCAAAAATATGTAATTAAGACTCTTTTGTTTTTGGACATTATGAATAGTAATGACGGTAATTATCTTTAATTATCTTGATTAATGAGTAATCGGGTAGTTAAAGATAATAAGATAATATCATAATAATAAAAAATGATGACAACATTTGTCCTAAGTCTACTATTTGTCTCATGGCCTACCATGGGATTCCTTGTGCCAAACTTGGGGGCCCCGTGGAATCACTTTTGTGAGAAAGTGACTTTTTATCAATTTATTTTTAAAGAATGAAAAATGTAACAAAGAATGTATCACCTAAGTAAAATATTTTTAATTTTGTCTACATAAATGATCTTTTGAAATATAAATATTCATTGGAAATATAAATATATTTCCTATATCATTGTATTTTTTTTATAATTTTTAGACATTAAATATATTAAATTATTTATGACATCATTTTGATGCAGCGATGACCTCATTATTTAACGATTTAAATAAAATGAAATGATAATGTAATATCTAAGACCTACACATGTCCAAAACCTATTGTATGGGTGGATTTGGAACCATTATCACCTTATCCTCGAAACACATCAATGTGGGACCACTAAAATCTGAAAATCATTTGAAAATAATGATACATTTTATGCCTTTCCAAGAGTGCCCCCCCTCTCCTCTTATAAAAGCCCCCGCTACCTCCTTCCCCACACTTCCAAAGCCTTTGGATCGTCCAACCCCTACCCATTTTGTCTCTAAACATCCCTCTCAAACTCCTTGAAGCCTCACTTTGGGATGAATCCTTTCCAAGGAAGCCTTTGAACTCAAATCAAAGGAAGTTACCCGATTTTGAGGTAATGTCTTCACTTGAGTCCTTTTGTTTTATTTTGCTTCTCCAACCCCCTAAACTCTTTTTATTAATTTATTTTGTAACAACTCCAGTATCATAAATATACTAGGATGTTTTTATAAGAATTTTTCGAGCTACACTTACACACACCTACATCTAATTGTTAAAGAACATACTATTTCTGTGGATGGCGAATTTCTGCCTCTCGAAACGATGATTGTTCAAAATTCTTTTCACACCTTCAAAGGTGGACATTAAGATGAAACTATATTTATATATAATATATAATATTTTTATGTTTTACTTAAGCTTATGTATTTTTCATTTATGGCAAACCTTTATGGTTTCCATTATGGGTAAACGCGATATCTTCATTTAAGGAAGTGCGGACTACCGCCCCTTCAAAGTGATTTGATTCGTTAATACCATATGTGGTACGTATAAAGGATATATTTAATGAAATTATATATGATAGAATACTGGAATTAAAATACTATTATGTATCATTATATTGTAATTCCATTAAATATGAAATATAAATGGAAGTAGCGTTCAGGCGTACGTACGGCATACCGTCTCCATGAACGATGCATTTCATTTTTTAACTCTAAATGTTATGTAATATTATAAATTCATGAATATACTGGATATATATGATATATATGATATCTACATCATGAATAAAACTCTGGATATAATGAACCTTTGACCACACAAACACATGTAATTGTAAGAAGTCCACTTTCGACTTAAGAACCAAATATCAACAAAGCAAACATTATTAACATAAATGATTACATAATGTCTATGACATGGTAATAAGTGATATAAAAGGAATAATGAACTTGAAAAAGGTTCTTATGTAAGTATAAATTAACTCAAGTTTATTATTCCGGAGATTAAAGAACAATCGAGTCATGTCGGACCCGAGGTAAGGGATCTTACTCCTCTCTTTCTTTTTAAGTACACTCTTTTATGTCATTCGTTCCAGAGATCATCTTTCTTGTTATTGGGATGTTCGTTTATATTACCCTTACTGTAATTTTTATGTTCATTTGATGAGAGACCGTATTCTCTCTCATCAATCCATTTAATAAGTTTTGAGTGGCGCCGTTAGGCTACCGAACTTTCGTAAGAGATCTAACCTCTCTCTTTCTTTTAAAGTATTATCCTTTGTGTCACTTATTTTAAGCTCCTCTTTTTTACGTTGGGGGATGTTCTTTCATATTCCTCTTTCTGTAAAATTTATGTTAATATGATGAGATACCCTATTTGATCTCATCAATCCATTTCTGTATGTTTTATGTGGGATCGTTAGGCTGCCGAGTTTTCATAAGGGGTTTTTCATCTCACTTTTATTCCAGTGAGATTTATGCTACATGTGCCACAATTTACTTTGAGTGGTGTATTTACTACCCATTATTTTACTCATTGTGTAATATACTTTCATTTATTAGTATTTACATCAATTTTGTATTGTCCTTCTTTCACGGGGTGCATGCCTCGAAAGATACCCATGTCGGTAAGGGATCCTTTCACCCTCCTTTTTTAAAAGACTTCTTTTGTTATATCTTTTAATTCACATACTATTATGTTGGGATATGTTCTTCTATATCCTTATTTATGTAAAATTTAGTCCAAGTGATGATATCCACTTTATCTCTCTCATCAACCCTTTTTTTAAATTTTTATGTGACGCATTAGGCTGTCGAATGTTTTCAAGGGAACTTCTTAGCCCAATTTCAATTTCTTTGGGATCAACATGTAGTTATTGAATATTTCATCCTTTGAATATGGGTGAAAAACCTTTGATTGTTTTACACTTAATATCCACTTATATTGGGTGTATTTATATTTGTCACACATAATTATGAGATTGATTTGTCCTTAATTTAAGGATACCTTCTGTATAATGGATTTCATCTCATTTCTTTTGAGACTTCTTTTTTGTTATGCACCAATTCACTCTTATATTGTGTGTATATTGTACTATGACATATTATATCATGAATCCCTTTATTCTCATGATATTATAAAGTTCAAGTTAAATGTTATTCCTCTATTATTTGTATTCAAGAGTCTCTCTTTTTGTTAAAAACTCTTTATCAAAAATATCATTTTAAATGTTTTAAAGATTTATTATTCTAAATCTTTATCTTTAATTTCCATGTTTTCAAAATGATTTTCAGTATTTATTTATATGGACATTAATGTGTTAAAATTAAAATTCCATTAAATGCTTCAAAGTGGTATGGGACTTCGTCTCAATCTCCTTTCATTGAGGCATATTTTTTTTTCACAACGTTCTTTTATATGGTGTATAAACCCCTTTGACTTTTACGATTATTCAAAAGGAATCCTTTTTTATACGAAGCGTTTACTAAATGACAAAAGGGAATGTTTTTTTTGTCATACATATGCGGCGACAATGACTTCTCCGCCACCGTTACCATTATTTGAGTTTCAGCTTCCTCTACAAGCCATACCTTTTTTTTAAAAGTAAAATAAATACCATGTTTTACTTTTCTTTTGTTTTGGTATTGGAAATGGTTTTCATAATTGTTTTTCATATCAATGTGTTGTATTGATATCTTGTGATTGAAAGGTGGAAATGTTATGTTTTATATATGCATGTTTTATGTGATACGATTATGTTGAGGTTCTTGGGCATTATTATGAAGATGGGTGGTTCCGTGATAAACTAAGGGTGGGTGAGCCCGATATAGCTCTCCAATGCATTGGGTAATGTGAAGGAGTGAAACATTAAGGTTTCTCCGAAGAGATTTAGGGAATATACTATGATGGGTATTCCAAATGTAACCAAGAGGGTTACTCCCTACGTAAGAATGTTATGAATGCCTCAAGTTACCTTTATGTCTTATGATTTATATGATTTATTCATGATTTGTTGAGGTATGTTAAAGTGCCTATGTTTTATGGGTAAAGTATGTTTTCATTCTTATGTATATATGAACTCATGTTTCCTTTCCATATTTTTTATAACCCTTACTGAGCTTTTTATGCTCATCCCAAGTTTTTTGAAATGTTTTTCATAGGTAAAGGGAAAGGTACATGATATGATGATAGTGTCAAGGAAGTGTCAATAATGAATCCATGTTTTATTTTAAATATGTTTCCGTTGATGGGAAAAATGAATACTGTCTTTTATGTAACCACTTTGTTTAAATGTGGAATGTAATGCAAGTTTCATGATCTAATTCTGTAAAACAACAAACCTGAAAAGATCCTCAATGTGTAATCTTGTAATAACTCACGATTATGTAAGGTTTATGGCTAGGGCCTTATAGTTGGTATCAGAGGTTGGTTTAGATAACATTAGAGGTTAGGGTATTCTTTAAGCATAAGTGACATTACCATAATGGTTAGGATTTCAGAAAGAGTCCTAGTTTTAGATAAAGTGAATAATTAAGTATATCTTAGTGTTTATCTTCCTCATTAGTACACGATGGTTTTTTTGATATAATCACACTATCCTTTTTGGTTTTAGTAAATGGATGGATCTAGCAGGCACCAAAGTAACAGTGGATGTGAAGGAAACTGTGATAGTTTTTTGAGAAAGCAACTGAATGTTATGGGAGTTGCAATGAGAACTCTTGTGTTTATCCTCAACTAACTATCAAGGAGTCATGATCAAACACTTGAACCATGGTATGATATGTAATGCATCATGTACAAGATGACCAATCGATGTGGATGTTCAGGTGATAATTATAAAGGTAACCGTTAGAGTTTATATGATCCTTACTTTTGAGGTAATTATGGGTTATTATATGTTATGATGGAAAATGAAAGGCTTGAGATAAACATGAGGTTAAAATATGTTATGATTATTTTTGAAGAATTTATCTCGTTTTGGGGAATGTTTTAAGAATCATACAGTTTTGGAAAAAGGACAACATGCAGACCCTATGACAACCCGTCGCGTCGGACAAAGTTACGGGAATCGAACCCACAAACAAAGTGCGACTAGTATTTATCGCCTACCACTGGACTACGTGAAGTCCCTGGTTAGTTTGATTAATTCGTTTTAGTTAGATGATTTTAGGAGTCAAGAGTAAGTTTATTTTGGGTTATCTATGGAAATGATTAACCTATCATCGAGGATATGTGATTAGGTTAATTACTTTTCAATATGAGAATTTAAGAGCAACTGATGTTACTTAGAGATAAAAGTTAATTTGTACCTTGGAAGACTATGTGACTCAATCCTTCAAATATTTGGGTTTCAATCTTAGTTAGGTTTAATTTGAAGAATTTTATGGATAAATTGTTTATTAAATGGTCCTCGTTGAACTTTGGGTTTTGTTGGGAGAATTTTGGAGATTAAGAATAGATTTTCTTTTTATAAAGGGTTATCCTTTTCTGGATTATCTGATCGTATACTAACCTTTTTGGTTTTTGTTTTGGTTAAAGTCTAAAGACATGGGATGTATATAGTTCTTTTTTGTGGATTAGTTGATTCTCTAGAATTTGATTATAGTACTCTTAATGTGAACAAGTCTTCCTAAATACTCATCTTTTGGAAAAAATATGAGTTTGTGTAAAAGTTGAAAGTCAACATGATAAGTGATTATGTTTCCTTATGAATAAATTCCTTAATAAAAAGTAACTTAAAACAAAAATGTTGTCTATTAACTTTTCCTTCTAGGGAATTGAATAACATTTAACCCATCACAAGTTTGTGATTTTCTTGTGGTTAACTTTCTCCTAAACATGTTTTTTATCACTCTCCATCAGAACATGACCCTATGTTTTATCCTCCATTTCCATGTTTTCCTACATAGAATCCTAGTATGTGTTATCTCGGGTGACCTCTATACTTCTTATTATTTTAAAGTGATTGTTTTACCGACTCTTATTCTGATGTGGGACATTCAAGGATGTTTCCAAGATCAAATTTTAAATTTTCGAGGATGCAATTCCCAAAAGGGGGGAAGGATGTAACACCTCAGGTAAATAAAGAATATGAAATTTTTATATATATCCCTATTTGTGGAAAAAATGTCAATATTAATTTAAATGGAACGCTATGCTCGATGGCTTACCCAATACGCAACAACGAGTTCCTTTGAAATCTTATGTTGCACTATAATAATAAAATAATATTATTTTAAATGGTTGTTAACACAGAGCTGTTGTATTGGCGGGAATGAATATAAATAACTAAATTATGATTATATATGTTTTTTAAATGTTTTTACTTTTATCCAATAAAATTTAGAGGCTTAATATATAAATGAATCCAATCTTAAGCATTGAATACACTAGTATTTTTAAAACATTGTTTTACTACCTTTTGATGGCAAACCATTTTTTTAAATAAAACTTTTGACAATTTTATAAGCTCTATTTTTCAAAATAAACTTATTATTTATGATTTGGACATTGTAATTTACCTTGGGTTAATTTTTGGTATTTTTCTGACAATGTTCATTTTTCAATGAATAGTGAAAAATACTGCATTTTACATCAAAACTGATTTTTCATATAATTTAACTATATGGTTATATTATCCTTTTAATTTTTTTTAAAGTTTAATTGGAATATATTTTTAACATTTAATCCAATTATGGTCATTGGGATTAATTTCACTTAGGAATTTGGCATAAACAAGTGCCAAACTTTTCATAAAAATTGTTTCTAAAAAACCCGCTATTTGTTTTGACAACGGGGAAGTTTTTTAAAATTAATAATTGAAATTTATGTGTTTGTAATTTGGTAAAATGGATTAAATATTTGGAATAATAAGGTCCAAAATATTTAATTAAGACTCTTTTGTTTTTGGACATTATGAATTGTAACGACAGTAATTATCTTTAATTATCTTGATTAATGAGTAATCGGGTAGTTAAAGATAATAATATAATATCATAATAACAAAAAATGACCACAAAATGTGTCCTAAGGATACTGGTTGTCTCATGTAAGACCATGGGATGCCTTGTGCCAATCTTGGGGGGCCCATGGAATCACTTTTGTGAGAAAGTGACTTTTTATCAATTTATTTTTAAAGAATGTTGAATGTAAGAAAGAATATATTACCTAAGTAAAATATTTTTACTTTTTGCTACATAAATGATCTTTTAGACTATAAAAATTCATTGGAAATATAAAAATATTTCCGACATCATAGTATTTTTTTATAATTTTTAGACATTAAGTATATTAAATTATTTATGACATCATGATGATGCAGCGATGACCTCATTATTTAACGATTAAAATACAATGGACTGATAATGTAATATATAAGACCTACACATGTCAAAAACCTATTGGATGGGTGGATTTAGAACCATTATCACCTTATCCTCGAAACACATCAATTTGGGACCACTAAAATCAGAAACTCATTTGAAAATAAAGTTACATTTTATGCCATTCCAAGAGTGCACCTCCTATCCTCTTATAAAAGGCCCCCACCTCTACCTCCTTACCCACACTTCCAAAGCGTTTGGCTTGGCCAACCCCTGACCATTTTGTCTCTACACATCCCTTTAAAACTCCTTGAAGCCTCACTTTGGGAATAATCTTTTCCAAGAAATCCTTTGAACTCAAATCAAAGGAAGTTACCCGATTTTGAGGTAATGTCTTCACTTGAGTCCTTTTGTTTTATATTGCTTCTCCAACCCCCTAAACTCTTTTTATTAATTTATTTTGTAACAAATACAGTATCTTAAATATACTAGGATGTTGTTATAAGAAGGTTTCGAGCTACACTTACACACACCTTCATCTAATGGTTAATGAACATACTGTTTCTGTGGATGGCGAATTTTTCCCTCCTGAAACGATGATTGTTCAACATTATTTTAACACCTTAAAATGTGGCCATTAAGATGAAACTATATTTATATATGATATATAATATGTTTATGTTTTACTTAAACTTCTGTATTTTTCATTTATGGCATACCATTATGGTTTCTATTATGGGTAAACGCGATATCTTCATTTAAGGAAGTGCGGACTACCGCCCCCTCAAAGTGATTTGATTCGTTAATACCATATGTGGTAAGTATAAAAGATATATTTAATGATATTATATATGATACCATACTGGAATCAAAATACTATTATGTATCATTATATATTAATTCCATTAAATATGAAATAGAAATGGAAGTAGTGTTCATGCGTACGTACGGATTACCGTCTCCATGAACGGTGCATTTCATTTCTTAACTCTAAATGTTATGTAATATTATAAATGCTTGCATATAATGGATATATATGATATATATGATATCTAAATCATGAATAAAACTCTGGATATAATGAACCTTTGACCACATGAACAACATGTAATTGTAAGAAGTCCACTTTCGACTTATGAACAAAATATCGACCAAACAAACATTGTTAACTTAAATGATTACATAATGTATATGACATGGTAATAAGTGATATAAAAGTAATAATTAACTTCAAAAAGGTTCTTAAGTAACTATAAATTAACGCAAGTTTATTATTCAGGAGATTAAAGAACGATCGAGTCATGTCAGACCTGAGGTAAGGGATCTTACTCCTCTCTTTCTTTTTAAGTACACTCTTTTATGTCATTCCTTCCAAAGCTCATATTTCTTGTTATTGGGATGTTATTTTATATTAATCTTACTGTAATTTTGATGTTCATATGATTAGATACCCTACTCTCTCTCATCAATCCATTTTGGAAGTTTTGAGTGGCGCCGTTAGGCTGCCGAATTTTCGTAAGAGATCTAACCTCTCTCTTTCTTTTAAAGTACTCTCCTTTATGTCACTTCTTTTAATCTCCTCTTTGTTACGTCGGGGGATGTTTTATTATATTCCTCTTTCTGTAAACTTTGTGTTAATTTGATGAGAGACCCTATTTGATCTCATCAATCCATTTTTGTATGTTTTATGTGGCGCTGTTAGGCTGTCGAGTTTTCGTAAGGGATTTTTCATCTCACTTTAATTCCTGTGAGATTTATGCTACATGTGCCACAATTTCCATTGAGTGGTGTATGTAATTCCCATTATTTTACTCATTGTGTAATATACTTTCATTTATGACTATTTACATCAATGTTGTATTGTCCTTCTTTCACGGGGTGCATGTCTCGAAAGTTACCCATGTCAGTAAGGGAACCTTTCACCCTCCTTTTGTTAAAAGACTTCTTTTGTTATATCTTTTAATTAACATACTATTATGTTGGGATATGTTCTTCTATGTCCTTATTTATGTAAATTTTATGTCCAAGTGATGATATCCTCTTTATCTCTCTCATCAACCCTTTTTGTAAAATTTTCTGTGACGCCGTTAGGCTGTCGAATGTTATCAAGGGAACTTTTTGCCCAATTTCGATTTCTTTGGGTTCAACATGTAGTTAATGAATATTTCATCCTTTGAATATGGGTGAATAACGTTTGATTGTTTTAAACTTAATATACACTTATATTGTGTGTATTTATAGTTGTCACACATAAATATGAGATTGATTTTTTCATTAATTTAAGGATACCTTTTGTATAATGGATTTCATCTCATTTCTTTTGAGACTTCGTTGTTGTTATTCACCAATTCACTCTTATATGGTGTGTATACTGTCCTTTGACATATTATATCACGAATCCCTTTATTCTCATGATATTATAAAGTTTGGATTAAATTTTATTCCGATATTATTTGTATTCAAGAGTCTCTCTTTTTGTTAAAAACTCTTTAACAAAAATATCATTTTAAATGTTTTAATGATTTATTATTCTAAATCCTTATCTTTAATGTCCATGTTTTTAAAATGGGTTTCAATATTTATTTATATGGACATTAATGTTTTAAAATTATAATTCCATTAAAAGCTTCAAAGTGGTATGGGACTTCGTCTCAATCTCCTTTCATTGAGGAATATTTTGTTTTTTTCACAACTTTGTTTTATACTGTGCATAAGCCCCTTTGACTTTTACAATTATTCAAAAGGAATCCTTTTTATACGAAGCATTTACTAAACAACAAAAGGGAATGTTTTTTTGTCGTACGTATGTGGCGACAATGACTTCTCCGCCACCATGACCATTATTTGGGTTTCGGCTTCCTCTACAAGCCATACCTTTTTTTAATGAAAAATAAATACCATGTTTTACTTTTCTTTTGTTTTGGTATTTGAAATGGTTTTCATAATTTTTTTCATATCAATGTGTTGTATTGATATCTTGTGATTGAAAGGTAGAAATGTTATGTTTCATATATGCATGTTTTATGTGATACGATTATGTTGAGGTTCTTGGGAATTATTATGAAGATGGGTGGTTCCATGATAAACTAAGGGCGGGTGAGCCCGATATAGCTCTCCAATGCATTGGGTAACATGAAGGAGTGAAACATTACGATTTCTCCGAAGAGATTTCGGAAATATACTGTGATGGGTATTCCAAACCTAACCAAGAGGGTTGCTCCCTATGTAAGAATGTTATGAATGCCTCAAGTTACCTTTATGTCTTATGATTTCTAGGATTTATTCATGATTTGATGAGGTATGTTAAAGTGCCTATGTTTTATGGGTAATGTATGATTTCATTCTTATGTATATATGAACTCATGTTTCCTTTCCATATTTTTTATAACCCTTACTGAGCTTTTTATGCTCATCCCAAGTTTTTTGAAATGTTTTTCACAGGTCAAGGGAAAGGTACATGATATGATGATAGTGTTAAGTAAGTGTCAAGAAAGAATCTAGGTTTTATTTTAAATATGTTTCCATTGATGGGAAAAATGAATACTCTCTTTTATGTAACCACTTTGTTTAAATGTGGAATGTAATGCAAGTTTCATGATCTAATTCTCTAAAACTCTAAACCTGAAAAGATCCTCAATGTGTAATCTTCTAATAACTCAAGATTATGTAAGGTTTAAGGCTGGGGCCTTATACTTACTCCCTGATATGAAAATCAAAAAATAATTTTTTATGCCTGAAGCATAAAAATACACTTTTAACAGATCATAAGATCCAATAAATATAGAAATGTATTCATATATGATTGTAAATTTTTTCAAAAAACAATAATTTTTCACAAGTTATCCAATATAAAAAATTAATTTACAAACCTCAATAGTAAAACCACTAGATAATTTTTAAAATTGATTCATAAAATTATTTAACTAAAAAATGACATATTAACTAGGAATCATACACTCCAGTGGTTTAGTGACCTAGGATCAACATACAAGAATATGACATAAATTTAGATGAATATTCATCACGTTTCAAGAGTTCATTCCTGCGGACCATTATAGTTTAGTGTCATTGGAAAATTGGAACACATTCATATAATTTGGTTAAATATGTTTAAAATAACCCTTAATGATATTTCCATTTATTACTAATAATTAAAACCATTATTCATAACCTGGGGAAAGGAAAAATAAAAAATGATCAGCTTATATGCTCAGTAAGGGTAAATAATGGAGATACATAATCATAACATAAGAAAAAGTGTATGAGAACAAGATCATAATGCTAGAAAATCATACCCTACCTATCAAAGATCATAAAATTTATCATGTAATAAATGTTGTAAGTTTATTAGACTAGAATCTCAGGGGAATAAAGAGCATAATCCCTAATAGCATAAAATTGGAATAAGACATGGAAATGTCATAGACATATAAGAATATAAAATTATTTATATAGTAGAAAATGCTTAATGAAAATGCCATATTAATGGAATGGGCTCATTAGAAAAACCATTTTGGTATTAACGCTTCACTCCCATGAACATATTAGTAGTTAAGGTGCACTCCCAACACCATCTTAGCAAAGAAAGACTTTTACTAAACTTAGTTTACTCCTTACTCTAGTCATGTCTATCACAAGAGATATAAATCATTCCACAATTAATTGGATAGACATATATGTAACACCCATATCATAATGAAATAAGACGTACATATTCCATGAGATCATAAACAATCTTATCATAAACCATGAAAGGAAATTAGTATCTTCAAAATTCCATCATATCATAACCTCTAGAATAGGGAAATGTTTCATAATCATTTTATCCCAACATTAACCATGAAAAGAATCATTTTTTATAATCATACAACCTATAAAAGTTAAATGAGTTTTATAAAAATGTAAATCCTAAAAGATAAACTAGTTTAAGAAATATTAGGTTGTAATGGGTAATTAAAGATTGTCTAGAGGGGGCGAATATACCAGACTAAAAATATTTAAAAAAATTAATTAACCAATTAAACAAATTATCATAGTTAATTATTATAATTAATTATCAGTGGGTAAATAAAATAACAAAAGGATGCTTTTATAGTACTTCTGTCCAAATTGGTCATACTCTACTGTTATAATTCTATACTCTATGAGAGATACATTAAAACTATTATAATATATATGGGTCAATCAGAAACCCATTACAGAATAATTTTTATGTGGATGCATAACCACGACATAAACTTTTGTATGGGGAGTCACAACCCTTACTACCTAACATTAGACACTAGGAGTCACAACCCAAAAATCATGAATTTAAATAAATGGTTTCAAAAAACATAGATCTTAAAACTATAATATTGGAGTCACAACCCAAGGAAAAATAATAACTAATAATTATTTTGTGTGTAAAATCATAAATAGAAAAATAGAGATCATGTGAGATTTGGGAAGTAGTGTTACAGATTCGAAATACAGATAACAGAAGATAATCAATAAAAATACTGGTACTAATTATTGATATTTGGATTAACACATCTTTTTTCAGACAATTTTATTAATAGAAAAATTAATTTTTCAATTGACATAATGTTGAGGTGATGAAATAGAGTCTCGTAGGAAGTGAAAACTCACAGTAGGTTGAAAGTTCATAGAACATTCTCTTTGAAAAATAGTGTATCAAATATGTTAACCCATGTATGTATGTTCTTCCTATGAATGATATATATATATACAGAGAGAATAAATATTCAATAGTTTCATTAGTTCTTCTTCCTTCATATATTTATCATAAATTGAGTCCAAATTTTTCATTATTAACTCCAGAAAAATATATGTATCATTGCATCATTGGTCCTAAAAATTACTATTAAATTAGATAATTTAAAATAATTTGATTAACTCTTCCAATAATATTTTTTGAATAATAATATCATTTACTAATTTAAATCATGGGATTAAATCTGTTTGAAACCTCTTTAATGTTACACAAAATAGTTTCTAAAAACTATCAACACAATGTAAAAGTAAATTAAATTTTTTTAATTTAAATAGTCTGGAATCCTATAACATTATAATAAAATGAAGTTGACATTTTTATCTATTTTTATCTTTAAATATATAACCAAGAACAATAAAATATATTTGATTTTATAACATAGATTTAATGAGAATTTATTAATCTAAAAAACATTGAAAATAATACTTATATATGTATTAAATCAATTTTCATCATAAAATCAAAAAGAAAAAGTAGATCTATAGGGTATAGAAAGTAGGGAATGAACATTAAATCATGGTATGAATAGTATCTATAATGACCCAACCCTAGTTACCCAGAGTCTGTGCATTATTAAATAACATTATCATGATCACAAGAGATCATGTTTCGAAAGATCGATTAGTTTAGTAGCCTTCGATGTACTAGATAGATACATTAGTTTTACATTACATCATGAAATAAAAAAACAACATTGTATCTCCTTTGAACACTATCGTATCCTTTGTCCTATTTCTACAGGTTAATTGTAATATACTTCTTCTAATACAGGGAACAATAAAACATAGAAAAAGTTGAGCTCAGATTCTCAGTAAGGATAACAATATAGAAAAAACATTGATAAATAAGCATGAACATTTAAGGAAATGTATATGAATAAAACACAATCCATTTAAACATAAACATCTGTATAATATGGAGATGTTATATCAAATAATTCCATTTACTACTTCACATGGATATTTTACTAGTTGAATAATCACATGTAATATCAATAGCCAATTTCATAATTATGGAATGCATAATACCGAACATTATAACCACAGTGTCAAGGCCTCATGCTAAGTCAAAAAATAATATTTTTTATGGCCTTGTGACAAGACACTAGCTTGTCTCATGAGAGATTCTGATGCATCGAGGAGCTATACCAGACACCACCCATCACTTACTATGTCTAATGCATTCCACATATGAAAAGGTTGAAACATAACATAAACATTCTTATTAAAAATAGCATAAAAAATTTTAATACCTTAACCATAAACAATGAATGTTATAAAAATTACAGATCCACAATCAAACATATCACCAAACCTTTAATATAATACATAATATTTTATCATAATAAATCAACTTCAAACAAGTATAAAATCAATCAATGTATGTTAAGAAAGATAAAATCAAAACTATTTGAGAGAAATATCTCTATCTATTTTGAAATAATATAAATGTCACATAACTATAAAAGAAAGAAAGATTTTTGAAAATATTCTTATAATATTTTAAGGTAATCATAGAAGGTGTTATAATGGTAGAAAATAGTTTCACCCAACGTATAAGTTAAAAAACATTATTTCCTTAAGTTTGTCGAAAAGGACAAAAAGTTCCTGGTTTGGAAAATGGGGAAAATATTCCTTTCAAAACATTTTATATAAAGAAAAACAATGGTTTAAATGACATTAGCCCATATTCTAGGATATAGTAAAAAAAAATTGAAATACATTTTTATGAAACACATATGCGGATGAAGAAGAAGTCATAGTAGATACTTATGTAAAAACTATCTCAAATAATAAAGAGATTGTAAAACATTCCCTTACATTGTACTTTTCCTTAGTCGAGGGTACATGAAACTCTTGTATAATAGTTAAATCATTGTTATTAAATTATAAAATAACCACATACCTGAATTTTATATCATATATGATCTTATAATATTTATTTTTGAATAATATTTATGTAGTATCATTATATTGATTGTTAAGTGATTCTTTTTTCTTTATATGTTCTATTACAGAAGACATGATTATAATCAATAGGTTGTAATTTGTTAATTTCCCAAATGATATTATGTTCTTAAACCTTTTATAATCATCAAATGAAAATTATTCTTGAATGGTTGCGATGGGGAATGAATCTCATGGTGTTCGTGGAGTTGATAATCCATATGAATGCACGAGCGACAATATCATTTAATTGAACATGATATCATATATAATTGAATTATATATCATATATAGAGAATCATTAAAATGTTATAATTATTATTTAATTCAATTATACATCATTATTATACACATCCAAATAATTAAGTATTGAATAACAACTACACCACGACGTGGAGACTTTAAGTCGTACGTATGGATGTATGGTGACTTTTTCATTCATATGGTGAATAAAATAATTCATATGGTTGTAAAAATTTTATAATAACATCAAAATATGTATAAGGTACTATATTTATTATTTTTGTATGTAAACAACAATGAATGAGGAAGTGGAAGTAGAAGATAACTTTGAAAGAGGTGATGAAATTATTACATCTTCTTCAGGTGCTTCATTCTGATTTGATCAAAATATCTCCTTATGGTGGAATTATGATCAAATGAAGGAATATTGGGTTAATTGAGGGTAGTTTTAAGTATATTTGAGTATGTTTTTCCTGAGCCAAACTTCTTTGGAGTTGTGAAATTAAGAGAAGGGGAAGTACCCTGTTATAATAGAGGTGAGGGTCATTTTAAGAAAACCTTGAAATATTATTTTATAATAAAATTATTTTCGGTTTCTACTGTCTCTAGAAGAATTTATTTTGATGATAATGTGGGACTAGGTCTAAGAAATCTCCACCAATAGGTTTTATACTAGTTGAGGTCAACATATTAACCTTATCTTTTATATTTAAAACTTTCTTAAATAGTTTAACATCTACCATGTCTTCATTATTATTATAATACATGGTTGATAAACATAATATAAAATTCTAAGATATCTTAATGTAGTTCCTTAATAAAATATATATCCTTATATAAGTCTTTTTGCTAGACCTTATATTTTTAGTGATATTATATTAGTTAATAAAATAGTATTATTTTTAAAACTCATTTTTGTCAATTTTGACAGTATTTAGTATTTGGTTTTTCTGAAAGTCATAAAAACTTTATCACATAGAAAAAAAAATATTTAGTCAACCCTAACATGTCATGATAACATAGAAAATTCTTGGAATTCATTAAAAAATCTCAAATTACATTTATTTTAATATTTATAATATCAATTATTTTAATCATTCATTAATATAGTTATTAATACATCATCATTGTGTCATAAATAAATGTAATTATTCAATGCCTAAAAATTATAAATAAACTACCATGATGTAGGATGTCACTTTAGATTTCTAATTAATATTTATATTAGAATATATCTTTTGTATAACCCTATATTGAAAATGGTTTAGGTATTAAACATTGAATTTTACACTTTTAACTCTTCTTTAAATAAAATAATAATAAATGTACTAATCTAATCCAATTGGATCCAAAATGTAATATTTTATTCATAAGATTTATTTTTGTTGAAATACACTTATAAAATAGAATTAGGACATGTTTCAGGGTAATTATAATATAATTTTTATGTTTAATTAACATATTTTCTTTTAATCGTGGTAAATAAAAGTTCAAAGTTACTATTCAACAAAAATTATTTTCATCTTATAGAAAAAAATTTTACTTACTGATGTAAACTGTGTCTCTCAGATTATTGAAATTCAATTTACAGAAGTCGTAAAATTGTGTTTTTTACAAATTTTTAAATGTGCCTAGAAGATGAGTAAAGGACGGTAAAAATTACAATAAAATTTTATATATCTAAACTTATTATAAAATGACTCCAATGAATTAAATTGGACTAATATAGGTACTATGTATCTATTTTAAATTTATAAAAAATATAAATTAAAAGTAGTTATTAAAATAAAATGTCAGTTTTAAATAATAACACAGTGTTTTTCACGATTCATCAAAAATTGAAAGTTCTCAGAAAAATACTCAAAATTTACTCTATGATAATTTTGATATTATGAATCAAAAAATAAAGTCCATTTTGAAAAATAAAATTTATAAAAGTTTAAAAAGTGGGTTTTACTATTCATAATGGCTAGTTTGATTGGTCATGGTGTACTAGTACTCGAAGTTTTGTACAACGAAATATATTGCATTCTTCAAAGGGAAACATACCATGGAAGATTTGTGTGTTACATTTTCCCCACCTTTAAAAAATTTCATCCTTGAAATTTTTAGAATATTACTACATAAAAATGATTCATGTGATTCTTCATCATAAGTTCCTCAGGTTCTCACGTTGCCTCTTACATCTTATGATTTATCTATATAACATTTTCCAAGCATGGCGTCCAGTATCTCAACACTTGTTCGCTGGCATCAAAATCAGGATAGACTCTTCATAATAAGACATAACGTGTTCTAGTTCTATTTCTTTATAGGTGAGTACATGTATTGGGTCATGCATGTATTTTCTCAATAGTGACACGTGGAACACATCATGAACTTTGGAGAGGCTTGGTGGCATTGCCAAATGATATGATACAACCCCAATTCATTCTAAAATTTTGAAAGGTACGATGTACCTAAGACTTAATTTAACCTTCTTACCAAAACATATAACAACCTTCCATGGAGATACCTTCAAGAAAATACAATCACATATAGGAAATTTCACATCCTTCCGTCAATTATTTTGAAATATATTTTTCATAATTTGATCCACTTTGATGTGGGTTTGGATAATATTCAGATTATTCATTGTTTCCTCGACATCTTCTAGACCTACAAGTTTTCATTCACCAACATCATCCAAACAAGTTGGTGTATGACATATCTTTCTAAATAATGCTTCATATGGTGCCATATGAATACTTGAATGGAATCTATTGTTATAAGAAAATTCTACCATAGGTAAATTCTGATCCCACATACCATGAAAGTCATGTGATCAAGATCTCAACATGTCTTCAATGGTTTGAATAGTCCATTTTGATTGTCAATCAGTTTGAGGGTGGTAGGCAGTGCTCAATCAATGTTTAGTATCCAAGTCATTTTGAAGAATTCAACAGAATCTTGATGTAAAATGGGGATCACGATCAGAAACAATTGATAGGGGTACACTATAAAGTCTTACAACTTCATTGATATAAATTAATTCTAAACATTGAAGTTTTAAATCGTCTCTTATAGAAGGAAAATGTGAAAAATTGTTAAGACGATCTAAAAAGACCCATATTGAATAATTCCTTCTAGGAGTCTTTGGAAGACCCATGAAAAATTCCATTGTAATATTATCCCACTTTCTCTCAAGTATGGGAAAATGTTGCATGACTCCACTAGGATGTTTTCTTCCAGATTTCACCTGTTGATAAACAATACATATTAACACATAATTAGAAATATCCCTCTTCATGTAGTCCTACCAAAAATATTCCTTCAAATCTCTATACATATTAGTCCTACCAGGATGTATAGATAAATTGGAGCTATGAGAATCATCCAACAATTCTTTTTTTAGATCATGTATGTCTGGAACACAATGTCTCTTCCAAATTTTCAAAAATCCATATTTAAATATGAATTCGATCAATCACCCATCATTCACAACTTTAATTTTTTTTGAAACTCCTCATCAATAGTCTAAGAACATTTTATCCTTTCTGGTAAATATGGTTTGGAAACCATTTGAAAAATTATCGATGTTTCACCTTCGATGATTATTCCCATATCCACATTTACTAGATCCATGAACATAGGATCCCTTTCAACTCTCATCTTGTTACAAAATCCATGATCTCTTCTTCTCAAAACATCATCCACCTTATTTTCCATCCCTGGGTGGTACTGTATAGTGAAATCGTAATCCTTCAGCAATTAGATCCATCTCCTTTCCCACATGTTGAGTTCTTTCTGTGAGAAAATATACTTTAAACTCTTATAATAAGTATATATGTTGCATTTTTCAACATATCGATAGTCTCGTCATATCTCCAGAGAAAATATTATAGCTTCTAACTCAAGACCATGAGTGGGATAGTTTTGTTCAGGAATTTTTAGTTCTCATGAAGAATATGCAATAACTCTATCATTCTGAATAAGTACACAACCAAGTCCTTTCATTGAAGCATCACTATAAATAACCAACCTATCATTCCCTAATAGTAGGGTCAATATAAGGGAATTTAATAATCTTATCATTAGTTCTTCAAAACATTCGTCCCACTCTTTTTTCTAGAAAAATTTATCCCCTTTACCTATGAGCTTGGTTAATGGGTTAGAAAATCAAGAAAAATTCTAGACTAAAAGCCGATAATAACACACTAAACCTCTAAAAAAATGTCCCTTAGTTATACACTACGGTGCTGGCCATTCACGTATTTCCTTTTTCATTGATGGATCAACAGATATTAAATCCTTAGATACAATATGCCCATGAAAAGAAATATCATGAATCCAAAATTCACACATGCTGAACTTCTAATATAATTAATTTATTCTAAGAGTCTTTTGAATAGTGATCAAGAGATTTTCACGATCTTCCTAGCATTTAGATTATACCAAGATATCATCAATAAATACCACTACTAAGTCATCAAGACATTCATTCAAAACTCTATTCATTAGATCAATTAAAACAAATGGTGAATTAGTCTGTCCAAAAGGCATTACTTTAAACTCATAATGCCCATTCCAAGCATGAAATGTTTTCTTTGGAATGTCTTCCTTCTTCACACACAACTGATGACATACAGAATGAATTTAAATCATTGAAAATTATTGAGGTCCATGATGTTGATCAAATAAATCATCCATGAGAGGTAGGGAATACATGTTCTTTATTGTTATAGCATTGATCTCCATGTAGTCAATGCACAACCTCATAGACTAATCTGTCTTTCTAATGTAATGAATAACCACTCCCCATGCAGAAACACTAGGGAGAATAAATCATTATTACTCAACTCCTCGAGGTGTTTCTTTAGCTCCACTAATTCCACATTGGCCATTCTATAAGGTTTCTTAGATATGGTCCTTAAACTAAGAATTAAATTAATATAAAACTTAATTTCTCATTCTGGAGGATATCAAGATAAATCATTTGGAAACACATCATCATATTCTCTCACAATAGGTACATCCTCTATTTCAAAATTCCTTTACTCAACTATATTTTTTTATTCTCTTCTACCCCAATTATTTAATTTAGTTGAGCTACTTATGGTGGATCTAGATAAGAATCAGATGGTGAAATTTCTACTCTAAGGATATGATATTCCTTATCATCATCAAAAATATTAACAACCTTCATCATATAATATATTTTCACATCATGGCCCGAAATCCCATCAATAACGAGGATTATATCAAATCCAATCATGGGTATGCCAATACAATCAGAAGATAAAATATGTTTATATACCCTAATAGGAACTGGTTCACAAAACTTTTTTTCAATGATACATCCCTCATGATTTTTGAATAAAAGATACCTTGTTAAATCAAATGGAAAATATCAAATTTTCTAATAAAACTAGGAAGATATGATACAATGTGATTATCCAGAATCAAATAAAGCATTGGATAAATTTGAGGAAACCATTAAATTACCTACCACTATGTCATTCAAAGATTCGACCTCAGCAGTAGTGATCTTATAATCATGGCCTTTCTCCCTTGACCTTTTCTGAGGTTAGATTCTATGGTTTTTAGTATATTAATTTTCATAATGCTCCTTTTCTCTACAATTTTATCATTCATCATCAGCATCCTTTTTCTTTCCCTTACAGTCATGATCCTAGTGGCCTTTTTCTCTATAAATATAAGATACTCCCATCATATTTTGGAGAGTACTAGGGTTCTTCTTCCTACATTTACTACATGAGGAAAATTTTTCTTTTCCCTTCTTCCCCTTATTTTCATTTGAAGAGTTTTCAACAGTTCTCTTATTCTCCCTATTTTCATTAATGTCGTAAGACAAAGAGACTTATTTTTCTATCCTGATAGCAGGTGAGACTATATCATCATACTACGAGAAGGATATTGAGACTAATACTCGACATAGAAATTGTTTTAACCCATCAACAAATCGATAAATATTACTCCTTGGGTTACATATATAATCTATAGCATGCCTTGCTATCCTTGAAAAGCTACTATCATACTTTATGACATTCTTATCCTCATGTTTCCATAGACTCATAAATTTTATTTCCATACCCGCTTGATGGTCATGAGGAAAATATTTGTGACAAAAATCTATTTAAAATCCCTACATTTTATATTTGATATATCATAATATTCCTCTGTGTTTTTAATCAATGAACAAAATGAATCTGCATCTCTTGTGAGGTGATAAACTGCCATGAAACCTTTTTTCCTTTTACTACTCTCCAAATCATTAAATTTTTTCTTCAAGGAACTTATCCACTCCTCATCTACAAATAGATTTATTGTCACGTTGAATTATCATGGTCGTTTCCTCATGAAGCAGTCTAACATTGATCCTCCTCATTGTGGATTAGGGTTCTCCATACGAGTAATGTTATTATTCATAACCTGAGTGAGTTGTCGCAATATTGTTATAAGTTGTTCAGCACTAGTGAAATCACCATCTCCACTATAATTATCTTTAGTAGGAGGGAAGTTCCTTTATGGATTACATGCATTGATACAGTTTCCATTCCATCCACTTGGCTCCATTTATAAACAATAGAATATACTAGATTAGTCTATGAATCACAATACATAATTCGAAACTTGTAAAATAAATAACATAAATTGAGTAGTTTATCGATATATTCTATAATTATAAAAATGTTTTCTTTGAGGAAGTATATACTCACAAATCCTTCGTACTGGCTTGTAAATAAAATTTGAATTATCCTAAGCATACTCTTAGATGTGTTGTAACCAAGAGTGCAGCAAGGCCTATTGTAGTGTACCAGGATACCCCGAGTCAAGACCAAAACTCCTTGTCGGATTTTTCACTCATAGATACATCTGGGCCAGAGCTGGCTCTACTTTATCATATCCATACAATGATGTATTTCTTATAAGATACACAAAATATCTATATTACCAAAATTCTAGGATTTTCTTTTATACTAATTCTCAAAGTCTATCTTAGGGTAATGTGCTCTAATTAGAGTTTTTATAAATCAAGATTCCAAGGTTTGTACTAAAATTTCTCTGATAACAACTGTAACTCTCTGACCCTAGTTTCCTGAAGTCAGTGCATTATTACATATCATTATCATGATCACAAGATATCAAGTCTTAGATGATATATTTTTTTATATCCTACTAATTACTAGATACATATATTAGTTTTACATTACATCATGAAATGAAATAAAACATTATGTCCCCATTGAACACAGTCATATCCTTTATCCTATTCCTTCAGGTTAATCATAATATACTTCTTCGCATCCTGGAAAAAATATAAAATAGAAAGGGGTGATCTTAGATGCTCAGTAAAGAAAACAATATAGAAGAAACATTCATAATAAAGCAAAAACATTTAACATAATTTTTAAGACTAAAATAGAAGTATTTTAAAAATAAAATTCAGTATAATATGGAAAAGATATATTAAATAATGATATTTACTTCTTCACATGGATATTATACCTGTTTAATAATCATATGTAAAAACAATATCCACTTTCATAATGATGGAATGCATAATGTCGAACATCATAACCACATAGTCAAGGCCTTGTGCCAAGAAAAAAAATAAGATTTTGTCAAGGCATTTTTCCAAGACATTAGTTTGACTCCGGAAACATACCGATGTATTGAGAAGCTATAGTGGGCTCTACCAATCACTTACTAAGTCCAATGCATTCCTCATATAATAAGGTCGAAACATAACATAAACATTAGTTTTAAATCTGGAATACAAAATGTTAATAAATTTACTACCAAAAATGTTATAAAAATAACAAATCCATAGTAAAACATATCACAAAACTTTCAATAAAATATGGAATATTGTATCATAATAAATCAACTTCAAACAAGTGTAAAATCCATTAAAGGATGTTGACATAGATGAAATCAAAACTATTTGAGAAAAATATCTACATCTATTTTGAAATCATTTAAATGTCTTGTAATTATAAGAGAAAACATTTATTTTAAAAATATTCTTATAATATTGTAAGGTAATATTTTAAGGTGTTATAATAAAGAAAAATATCTGCACTAGCCGTGTATTTTAAAAAACATTATTTCTTTAATTTTGTCGAAAAGGTCACAAAGTACCTTGTTTGGAAAATGAAAGAAAGATTCTGTTAAAATCATATTATAAAAAATCAAAAACGGTATAAATGACTTTAACCCATTGTCTTGGAAATATTAAAAATGATTTGAAATACATTTTTAGGAAACACAGATGTGGATGATATAGAATTCACAGTATATACTTACATAAAAATAACATCGGATAATAAAGAGAGTGTAAAATTAACCCTTACATTATACATTTTCATAGTTGAGGGTAAATTAACCTCACATATAATAGTTAAATCATTGGTATTAAATTATACAAGAACCACATACATAAATATGATATCATATTTTTTCTTCTAATATTTCTTTGTTAATAATATTTTAATAGTATCATTATTTCAGGTGTTAACTGATTAATTTCCCTTTATATGTATAGTCACATAAGTTATGTTTATAATAGATAAGATGTACTTTATTCCTATCCAGTATGATATTAAGTTCCTAAAAAAATTTAATCATAAAATAAAAAATTATTCTTGAACGGTTATGATGGGGAATGAATCTCATCGCGTTCTTGGAGACGGTAATCTGTACGTACGCACAAGTAATAATATCATTCAATTGAAGGTGGAATAATATATAATTGGAAGATATGTCATATATAAAGAATAATTAACAAGATATATTTATTATTTACATCAATTATACATCATTATTATACCCATCCAAATAATGAAGTATTGAATAACAACTACACCACGACGTGGAGACGGTAAATCGTACTTACGCATGTATGGTGACTTTGTCATTAATATGATGAATATAATAATGAATATGTTTGTACAGATTTTTTAATAAGATTAAAATATTTATAAAGTAATGGATTTATTATTTTTCTATGGAAACTAATAAGAAATAGGAAGTGGAAGAAGAAGATATCTTTGAAAGAGGTGATGGAATTATTATCTCTTATTTGGGTACTTTATTTCAATTTGATCAAAAGGGATCTTTATATTGGAATTATAATAAATGGAAGGACTCTAGTTAGAATTGAGGGTAGTTTGGTTAATATTTGATCCGTGGTTTTATGAGCCAAATGGATTTGGAGGTGTGAAATTAAGGGAAGGGGATATATCCTTTTATAAGAGAGGTGAGAGTTACATTGGGAAAATATTGAAATATTAATTTATAATAAAATAATTTTCGGTTTCTAATGGCTCCAAAATATATATTTAGAGTCTAAGGTGCGACTAGGTCGAAAACATCTCAACAAATAGGTTTTATAAATTTTTAGGTCACCATATTAACATTATATTTTAGATTTTACTCTTAGTTAAATGGTTTACGATTTACCACGTCTTATTGTATTATTATAATACATGGTTCATAAACGTACCATGAAATTCCAAAAGAACCTAAAGTGGTAAATTAATGGAATATATATTATTATATAAGTATTTTGGCTAAGCCATTGATTTTTAGTACAATTATATAAAATAATAAAATAATATTTGTTTTAAAAACTCATTTATGTCAATTTTGACACTATTTAGTATTTGGTTTTTGTGAAAGTCATAACAACAATATCACTTCGAATAAAATTTATTTAATAAACCCTAACATGTCATATTAACATATATATTATGTTTAATTCATTAAATGTATCAAATTATATTTATTTTAATATTTATAATATCAATTATTTTAATCTTTCATTAATAAGATAATTACTACATTATGATTGTGTCATAAATAAATTTAATTATATAATATATAAAAATTATAAATAAAATACCATGATGAATGAATTTTCTTTATATTTATATTAAATATTTATAGTCGAATTTATCTTTTTCATAACCTTATAATGAAAATGGTTTAGTTATTATACATTGAATTTTACATTTTTAGCTCATCTTTAAATAAAATAATAATAAATATTCTAGTCTAATACAAGTGGATAAAAATTGTCATTTTTATTCCTAGTGTTTAATTTGGTCTAGATAAACTTATCCAATAGAATTACGAGATGTTTCGTGGTAATTATAATATTTTTTTCCTTTAATTACCAAATTTAATTTTAACTATGGTAAATAAAACTTAAAAGCTATTATTCACCAAAAATTATTTTCATCTTATTGAAAAAAATTATACTTACTGATTTCAACCATGTCTCTCAGATTTTTGAAAGTCAATTAATAGAAGCGGTGAAATTATGCTTTATGAAAATTTGAAAATGTGCCTAGAAGGTGGATAAAAACCAGTAAAAAATTCCATAAAATTTTATATATCAAAACTTATTATAAAATGACTTCAATGAATTAAATTGGACACATATAGGTATTATTTGTCTACTTTTACATTAAAATAAATATAAATTACAAATAATTATTAAAAAAATGTCAATTTTAAACAATAACCCTGTGTTTTTCACTTTTCATTAAAATTTTAAAGTTCTCATAAAAATTCAAAAAATTCACCCTAAGCTAATTTTGATATTCTGAATCTAAAAATGAAGGCCATTTTGAAAAATAAAATTTATAAAATTTTAAAAGCTTGGTATTAATATTCATAACGACTAGTTTGATTGGTCGTGGTGTGCTAGAACTCGACGTTACGTACAACGCAAGATGTTGCATTATTCAAAGTGAAGCGTTCCGTGAAAGCTTGGGGTGTTACAATAATGTAGAGAATGAAAAGTAATGGAGGGTATGAATAGAAACATATGATAAATCAAAATATAATAATATTCATCAATGTAGTGAAAGGGTCATCAAAGCAGCATAGGGTTCATCATAAAAGTAGAGTTTTTGAATCATACAATAAAAAGAAGAGAAATTAGTTTTGATGAACCATACTCTTTACTACTCTAAATGTAAGGTTGTTGGACCATACGTTGGATAGTAGCGAAAGTAGGGTTGTCAAACCATACTTTGCTAAAGTAGGCTTTTCAAACCATACTTTGTGATATTAGTGTTGGAGAACCAAAATTTTCAAAAGTAGGGTTTCGAAATCGTACTTTTCAAAACTAGGGTTGTTGAACCGTACTATACAATGTAGAAAAAGTAGGGTTGACGAACTAAATATTAGAAAAACTAGAAAACATGATTTAACAAACATTAAATAAATTTAACAAGCTCTTAATAATAGATTCATCCTTTGATCAACCAGAGTTATTTGTATAAAAACTAATTATCTGTCAAACCAATCAAGAATCAAAAAAATCATCAATCCATAGCTCTAGAAATTATCAAAACATGGAAGCAACAATATTCTATAAAAATTGAAACTATGAAACTACATTATAGAATTTTATAAAATTAAATGACAATTCACACAACATATTTAGATTTAGATTTAAAATTATTAAATAAATTTGAACATGTTATATTTTAATAAAATCATGTTTCATGAGAATCCAGTATATTTATAACTTTTTGTTAATTAAAAATGGTAACTTTTCAAAACTGTAGAGTGAAATGTTTCTAAACCAACAATATTAGCTTCCTTGATTTTTTAGATTACTAGAAAACAATTTCCAAATTTCCTAATAAACTAATGAAATTTAGATAAATATATTATCTATTCAATAGTATAATTATCACACAAAAAAACAGGTTAGGATATTATCAAAATATAGAAGGTCTTCAAAATAAAATCAAATGCAATCAAACAAAATCATAAAGTGTTAAAAAACAAACATCAAATCATTTGAAAAAAAGAAATATAAAATCTTGAAAATTCACGAAAATATCCCATTTTTTTATTAAAAATCCAAAAATTTAATCTATTTAAATAGAATTTTTTAAAACATTTCAAACAAATTTGTTTCTTCCTCCTTTTGTATGTAAATAAAAAGAAAAAATGAACACCCCCTAAGAAATGCAGTACTTCAAATAAAATATTAAAACATAATAAGATCAAATTTAATTTTTCCCAACTGAGAAGAGTCTAAAGGCTTTGTAAAAATATCATCTAGATAATATTTAGAATAAATAATTTCAAAAAAAACACTTTTTCAAATGATCTTCATTAAAATGAAATATAAGATCAATATTATTTTTTCTATATTGATTTATGGGGTTTTTAGAAATAGAAATTATAGATGTATTAACACAATAAATAAGATGTTTGTCAAGATAGTCGCCATAATATCATAATTGTTTTTTACTCCATAAAAATTGATCACAACTACTAATAGAAAAGATAGACTCATCCTAAAAAGTAGGTATAGAGATTGATAATGGCTTCTTAGATGAACAAGAAATTAAATTTTTTTTCTAGAAAATAAAACAAACCTGATGTGTGTTTTTTGTCCAATTATACATCTTCCAAAATTATAATAAGTTGTAAAAATAAAAAAACTATATTTTTTTATAAAATAAACTAGACTAAATAGTTTTTTTAACATAACTCATTATTCATTATAAAGCTTAAAAATAACTTTATTTAGGATCTTCTTGGAGTCATACACATAAAAAAACCATAAATATTATATCAAGTCTAGTTGATCTTAAATATATATGATTACATATCATGAATATATATACTTTAAAATCAATAGATTTAATAGATACATCAATATATAATTTACAATTTGTACCTAAATGAGTTTCCATAGATTTAGATGAATCAAGACCAAATTGTTCCACTAACTCTTTTAGCATACATATATTTATTAAGAAAAAATTTATCTTTTATTTGAAACTTTTTATGTTCATGAAAGAAAATTAATTTTCCGATTAAACTTCTATCAAATAGAGAAGGCATCAAAGTAGAAAAATCATTGTAGTGTAATTCACTAGATTAATAAAAAACAATACCCTCAATATAAATTTCTAAAATTAATATATTATCATATGTTATTTTAATAGAAATTATTGGATCAACATTACCTTTCATAAAACAATTATTTAATAGGAATAATTAAATTATTTAATACTATGCACAAGGTTTTTCTTTGAGATAGTACAATGATTTGGGAATTTAAAAACATGGTTAGGAATTTTTTCACATTCAAAACCAGGGGTTTTAGAAATATAAACTTTATCATTTATAGAACTAATTAAGAAATAAATTTGTACAACTATTTAATATAATTTGCAATATTTAAAACAAGTAAAATATAATAATATTCTAATTTACTCTAACCTATAAACTTTTGAAAATGAATCATTAATTTCAATACATTTTTTAATGTATCCTTGAGAAACAAGTCTGGCTTTGTTTTTGTCAATCTCCCCAGACTCATCCATCTTGTTTCTAAAGAAGCACATTGTTAAAATAACCTTATTATCCTTAAGGAATTATAATAAATTCCAAAAATTATTTCTATCCAACTGATTTAATTCATCTTATATAGCAGTAATATTGTTTACATTTTTCAAAGAATCAGTAACATTAAAAGGACCAAAGTCTGAAATAAAAAAAAATTGACACAATAAATTAAAAGAGAATTTCTAGTTCTCATAGTAGAATCAACATTCCCTATTACATTTAAAATAGGATGATACTTTAAAATCTTCAATGATTTTGGATGAGGTTGAGAATAAGTGTACTTCCATTTAATTTATTTAATATTATCCTGAGAATTCTATTCACTAAGATTGAATTTTTTAAACTCGACATCAATAACATTGGAATATAAATCTAATTTAACTTAATTTCCATCAAACATAACGTGAATTGATTATAAAATATAGATAGTTCTTTTATTATTAAATATTTAAGATTTACTATTATTATAATAACCATGAAAAATACCATCATCACTCTTATCATCAAATATTTCTAAATTATCCTTTATATTTAAAATAAAAACATTACATCCAAAAACTCTAAAGTGACCAACTTTTGGATTTTAATTTTTTAATAATTCATAACAAATTTTCTATAACAAAGGATTTATAAGAACATGATTTGAAATATAACATGTATTAAACACATCCTAAACCAAAAAAAATCTCTAAAAATTATATTCACTTAACATAGAACGATCCATTTAAATAAGAGTTTTATTTTTCTTTTCTATAACACCATTTTTCTATGGTGTTCTTGGAGAATAATTTTTTTAAATAGAAATTATTTTCACAATTTTTTTTAATATATTAATTAGAAAATTCACCTCCTTTATCACTATGAATAGAAAAAATCATACAACATTTTTCATTTTGAACTAATTTAAAAAAGATTAGAAAATCTAGATATAGTATAATTTTTAATAGGAAGGACTTATACACAAGTAAATATACTAGAATCATAAAAAATAAGTAAAGTATATTTCATTCCACCATGGATGGAAATTTGAGTTGAAAAAAATAAATAAATATATACTAATTGTAAAATACTATTAGTACTAATATTATTATTGTGTCTAAAAGAAATTTTTTGTTACCTCCCATTCATGCAAGCATCACAAACATGATGTTGTTATTTCATCGAGGAATGTATTTTTTAACATGTTCTCATTTTTTAGAGCATATAAGTTATTATGAAATTAAGAAGACCTAAACATATAATCCATATATTGTTGTAATTATTTACATCATTCAAACACTTTACATTTATCATTGTTTGTTCAGAAAAATCAATAATATCAATATTATATTATTGGTTTGAATAAAATAATAAATAATCATCGTTAAAAACTAATCGTTTATCATTTATAAATTTAACTTCCGTTCCACGATCATATAATTGTGATATTAAAATTAAATTACGTTTTAAAACTTCAACATATAAGACTTTTTAAAAAAATGTAGATTTTGAAATGCCAACATTACCAGAACCTTTTACTTTACCTTTGTAATTGGATCCAATTGTAACATTGCCTCTATAAAATGAGTTATAAGTGGTAAACATTTATGGTTCTCTAGTAATATTCATAGATAATAAATTCTCCATGTACTATATTTATTTCTTGGGACATCCATGTCATTTTTCTATAAAAAATAAATTACATGAGAATTTTGGTACCCAAGATACTTTAGGTCCAATTGGATTAGTAATAAAATTTTTAGGTACCCATACATAATTAAAACAATTATTGTAAGGTAATATAGATAATAAGGATTTATACATATTGGGTTTTGGAAATACCGATGATTATTTTAATATAATATTAAAATATTTTTAATAGTGACTTTTAATGCCACATTTAAAACAATTAATAGTTAAAGTGCACCAATTTTTACTTTTAATAAAATGAGTTTTAAAATTTCGGGTATTCACATATCATATCCAAAAACAACTCTCATTTTGTCAGTTTTAGTTAAATACATAATCTCGTGAAATTTTTCATGACCTTTTATAACAAAGATAAACTTGTTTTAATACATTCAACTTCATTTTTTAGACATTCATTCAAATATTGAGCAGATAACAAGTTTTCATAAACTTGTTTTTGGGAAGTATAATTAGGGTTACTTAGGTTTTTATTTTTCTATAAAATTATATTATTTTTAGACACAAGTTTCTCATAGTTTTATTTAATCTTATTATAAAACTTTGAAACATTGAAAATATCTATTCTTTATTTTTAAATATCTTTATTTAATTCAGTAATATAAATATTTTTAGAATAATAGTCAAATAAGAACATCTAGAATAAAAACTCAAATTATTAATCTTATCCAGTGATTACATAAATCAAAAGTTAGAATATTCGTTTTTATTCCTAAAATATTCAATTGAATTGGATTATTCTGTATACCTCCAACTGGTTTTCAATTCCATTTCTCTCAATTTTATATTTATCATTATTATTTATTTGTGAGAAATAAGGTTTGATAGTCCCTTTCTCCTTGCACTAATAATAGGTTATATCTTATGTGTTGAATTTTTACAACCTTTTTTTATCTCCCATGTATTTTTCTTTATGAGGGTTTCTTTTAAACTGATTCATGAATCCAATCTTTTTCATTAATTTTTAAACTCCAGTCACAATTTGAGCCCTAACCTGTTTTACAAATTCAGTAGATCATAATCAGAAGATACAATAGAAAAAAGACTTATAGATTCAAAATCTATACCTTTTCTTTTTTAAGTCTCCTCATCAGTTATGTTCTCCAATTTCAGTTCATATTTCAGTAGTGATCCAATCAATTCATCATGTGTGTGCTCTTTTAAATTCTTTTATTAATAAATGGTATGCTTTTTTGTATGAAATTTCTTCGGTAAATCTCTTAGGTATATTTCAACAAGCACTAGGTTTTCTAGAGCCTCTCCAAGTGAATTCATTCCATTCAAATCTCTTGTGATTCTATAGAACATTTAGTTTACCATTTCATCTTCATCCATTTTGATGTCTTGATACAATGCACATTGCATTCCATGTTTAGTTTAGATTAATTTTTCCTATCCGAGATGAGTGAATTTTAAATTCTTTTATATTTCATGAGCTATCTTTGAAGAAGAAATGTGACTAAAAAAACATTTTTTAATATCGCAATATAAAATATAAACAACATTGTAATTTATTACATTTCTAGTATAATCAACACCCATAAGAGTATCTAGTTCATCTTCATGAAGTGTGTACTATTTTTTCATGATATACAAGTTCTCAGTGCTCAACTGTTTGTTGTAAGACTCTATTTAGGATCTATAGTAGAAAAAATCATTACCATTAATGTGTTCTAGTTTCTGAGGAATCCATGCATCATTCATGTGTAATCCTACTATATTATAAGATCTATTTTTTAGACTATACGGTCTAAGAATAGGTCAAAAAAATTAAATATAAACATAGTCTCTATAAAAGTGTTGGATAAATTCCAAAAGGAACAACCTTGTATACCAATTTATTGGAATTGATAAAGATAATGATAGAGCTCATAAATTCTTATAAAGGTTATCATTTGATACCAATTGGTAGGTTCAAGAAAGTGATTAATAGAGCTTATCAACTATAAAATTTATTACCCTTTGATACCAATTGTTATGTCAGAACGGGTAATGTCAAATTTTCTAGAGGGGGGTAATAGAAAATATTAAAATAATTTATAAAAAATAATTGATTATTTAAATTAATTATCAAAGTTAATTATTAAGGATATTTGAAGGTGGAAAAATATAAATAACACAATGATGATTCTTATAGTAGTTCTGTCCAAGTGGGCATACTCTACTCTTATGCCTCTCTAATATTTGATAAATATGTGTGGCATAATATTATTTTTATTTGGTAATCATTAATTAATTATAGAATACTTTTCTAGTGGAGGGATAACCATGATGTTGAATTTTTTATGGGGAGACACAACCCTTACAACCTAATATTAGACACTTAGAGTCTCATCCTGAATAGTCCATACATTAGTTACATGTAATCACAAACCTTAGATCCTAAATTTTAAATTCCAGATTCACAAACCAAGTAAAAATATTACCAAGTAATTCTTTTGCATGTAATATCATAAATATAATGATAGAGTGCATGTGAGATATTGGAAATAGTGTTACATAATCAGAAATAAGATAAGATATGGTAAATAATGAAATCACTAGTACTTCTCCTTGATATTTGAATTATCACATCTTTTCATGGAAATTTTAGTCAAAGAAGAATTAATTATTCACCTGAAAGAATGTCCAGGTGATGAAATAGAGTCTCACATGACATTACAAATGAATAGTAGGTTCATGGTTCACAACACTTTATCTATGAAAAATATATTATTTAATATGAAAACCCATGTATATATGTTCTTATTTCCAAAGGTAGATATATATATATATATAATAAATAATCAATAGTTACAGTAGTTCCACTTCCATCAGATATTCAAAATAAATTACGTCAATATTTTTCATAAATAAGTCAACAAAAATCGCAACACCATTACCTATTTATTCTTGTAGAGTAAATATTAAATAAAAGAAATTAAAATATATTTAATAACTCTTCCAGTAATATCTCAAGCATAATAATTTCATTTAATGATTTAAAATATTAATTTAAATTCATTTATTCCTCATTAAATTTTGACAAAAAAGTCCCTAAAAACTAATAGCACAATTGGAATGTGAATTCAAATATTTGAATTTAAATTGTCATGAATTCTTAAACATTATTTTAAAAAGATATTGAGAATTTTATTGATTTTTCTATTTTAATTTACAATAAAAAAACCATAAAAAACACTTCAATCATACTCCTTATATATACTGTTAAATTATCATGAAGAAAACCATTGATAATAATCAACATATATATATATATATATGTAGTAGATAAATTTTTAGCATAAAAGCCTAATGTGGTAGTAGTAATATTGGGTACAGAAAGTAAGGAATGAACAGTTAGGTAGGGTATGAAAAGTAACATAGGGAATGAATCATAACATAGTGAATGTACAATAACATATGTAATGAATAATAATGTAGGCTATGAATAGTAATGGAATTTATGAACTATAATGTAGGTTATATTAATGTAGTTTAAGGTTCATCAAAGTAGCATAAGGATCATCAAAGTAGCATAGGATTAATCCTAAAAGTATGGTTCCCAAACTATACTTTGAACTATAGAGAAATTAAGGGTTTTGAACCTTACCTTTTACTATTATGATTTTACGGTTGTTGAACTATAATTTTCATAGTAGAAAAATTTGGGAGGTCGAACTATACTTTGAGAAGGTAGGGATGTAGAACCATACTTTAAGAATATAGGGGTTTTGAACAGCAACTAGTGAATGTATGGTTATGAAACTATTACTTGAAAAAGTAGGGTTTCCAAACAATACATTTTGAATGTAGGGTTATTGAACCATACTTTACATTGTTGAAAATGTAGTGTTTTCGAAACGTACTTTGGGAAAAAGTGGTCAACACACTTTAACAAATATCAATGAATTTTTTAAGGCTATTAATAGAAAATTAATTTTTCTTAAAAAATACTATTTTTCTAAAAACAAATTATATTTCCAAAAAATCAAGAATCATATATATATCAGACTTCAAAAATAACATATGTTATCAAAATATAAAAGCAACAATATTCTAGAAAAAGAACAGCTATAAAATAGAATTGAAAAACATTATATAATTAAATGAATTTTCAAATAACCTTTTTAGGATTCAATGTAAACTAATGAAATAACGATAAACATGTTATATTTCAATTAAATCAAGTTTCATGTGAATGTGAAGTCTATATAACATTCAGTAAATTAAATGATGTAACTTTTCAAAAATATAGTCCATAGTGTTTCTAAAATTGCAGCAGCAGCTTCATTGAATTTTTAGATTACATGGAAATCATATTCATACTTCCTCATAATATAATTAATTTTATGTAAATATTTTATCTATCATATTTAAAAGAATTCCACAAAACCAAATACTACAGTTTATGTTATTATCAAAATACATATAGGTTTTCAAAAATAAAATAACATGTAATCAATCAAAATCATAAATGGTAAAAACCCAATGTAAAATCATATGTAATTAATTAAAATAAAAACATACACATGAACAAAAAATAAACATCATTTCAATAAAACAAAAACCATTAAAAGAAATAAAATGAATAGAACCCTAAGACTGTATCCCCAGAAAGGCATGACTAACACCACTATGTGTCATCTTGTATGGAAAAAATTTGAAATATATTTTAAGAACATTTCATGAGGAAAATATATATTTTTATTTGAAAAAAACATTATAGAACCTAAATACTTTTGAAACCCATTTTTCATGAAAAAATAATGATGAATCCTGAAGACATTTTGAAAAACCCTTTACTTGAAAAATTATAATGTAATCTTGAAAACAGTTTGGAAACCAATTTCTTTAAAAAATTATGATGAAATCATGAAAAAATATTGAAAAGCCTTTTCCTTGAAAATATCCATTACAATTTATAAAGGAAACCTGAAAAATTATATAAAACTTTTTATTTAAAAACATCTCTGATAACTTCTCAAGGAATCTTTAAAACCTTTTTAAAACATTTTTGTTTTAAAATAATCATGTAAACATATAAAAGAATATTGAAAAATCTTTACAGTCTATTTTATTTGAAATAACCTTGAAAACTTATAAAGGATGCTCAAAAAAATTTGTATTAATTATTCTTTGAAAACTATGATAAGAATAATGCATTTCCATAATATTATGAAAACAAATATTTAAAAAAATAATATTTTACGCTTAAAATGATTATTAAATTGGATGACAGTTATGATGATGGATAAATATATATATTTCGAACACTACGTTTTCACTGTAAAAAGATTACAATAATGCCACGATCGAAAAAAGACAACAAGATTTTTGAAAAAAATTGTTAAAAAATAAAAAAAATCATTAAGAATATCATTTAAGGATCATGGTATAATATTATAACATTTTATAATTCTTGTTAGAAAACGTGGTTTTCAATGAACATAGATTTCCAACCTAAGAGAGAGATAACGTCAAACTTTCTTAAAAAAAATCATCATAATATAACTGCCAAAGAGTATAAAAATGGTACCAATACATTAAGATATCATGTAATACCATATTAGAAGAGAATAAATTATTTTTTTAGAGATATGGATCATAATATATCATTAGTGGAAGCATAATCATAAACAATCCAGATAACGATGATATTGTAGCAATAAACTATTATAACATCAAGAACAAAGAATCATAATCCCCATGAATAAATGAAATGAAAATAATCCTAAAATATCATTAAAATAATTATATTCATGATAAAACATGTATAAGGAAATTATATATAACTTTTATAAAAATATAAGTTCCTAATATAACTTGTGTCTTAATGATGAAAAATTGAGACAAATTTACGTTATTAATTTGTTAATTTTTGACCCACAAACACCATGAAATATTTATCATAAAATTGATATTTAAATACCAATAAATTTGTTATAAGAGTCACAAAATACATTCATGTTAACTATATACACCACACAAAATAAATGAGTGGTGAATAAGGCACTAGTATCGCAAAAATAATAGTTAGACTACAAATCCCATTAATATATGTGTATGTTTTCAATCATGAGATCCATTAAAGAATAAAATCAATTTAAACTTTTTATATAATGAAAGAAATTATATTTATTATATAACATTTAATAAGGTAGTATATACCCCAAAAAACAAGAATAAGTTGTCAATAAATCATATATCTCGCCGAAATAAAAGTGGGAGAGAAAACCGTTACCTTAAGTCTTGACTTTATTTATACACATTCAAACTAACTCATTAATAAATATAATTTTATTATAAATATATAACTGAAACATATTTTTATATATCAAACCATATTTTATTTTATTGTTACTTTATATTACCATTTTATTGATAATTTCATGTTATTGTTACTTTTCGAGTAATAACCACATTGTTTTTTCGCACATATTTTTGGCTTTTTATTCTTGATCCTCTTACATAGATCATGATTTAATTATATATATAATTTAAAACATGATTTATATATCATATATATTCTGTACATAAGTATTTATAAAAATATATGAATGATATAAATATTCAATGGAATACACCGTTCATGGTGATGGCATGACATACGTACGCATTAATGATATTTCCATTTTATTATCAAATTGAAATAAAGTAAGAAAATGAAATATATATATATATATATTATAATTAATGTATAACTTTTATATCATATATTTAATATAATTTTACTAAACCCATATTTAATATATTCTATGTAATGTGTGAACGAATCAGATCAGTTTGAGGAGGTTGTAGTCCACACATCCACAAATGTAGTTATCATATTCGCAAAAAATGGAAATCCTATGTTTATGTGTTATATAATAAATAAATAATAATAAATATATCATAAATATCATATAAAAATTGTAATTTTATCATTATTCCATGCCTTTAGAAGATTTAATTGGAGAATGAACATAATCAGTTCGTGATGTGACAGTATGTCATACACACAAATGATGATTGTGTATACCATTTGATGGAATTGTGTATGAGTGTAGGTAAAAAATAAAATTAATAAATATCAATATATTTAGGATACATATTTTATTATATGATAATGTAATAATTATAATCTACTGGATGGAAAATAAATAAAACAAAAGTTGTTCTGGAAGGATGTTACCTTTTGTTAGGGTAACTCTGTTTGGTTTGAATCAAAGTGATTCCTTGGTTGGATTAATTCCTAAAATTAGTAATATATAGTAATGGGAGGTTCTTTTGGAAGATATTGTGGTTGGTTTTTTCTAATCCAAATGGTATTAGATGTATGAATATGTGAGGTGGTGAGTTCCCTTTTATAGTGGAGTTGGAGTGGCATTCATGTAAACATAAAAAAGCAAACACAATTGAGAGGTATACCGTACATATTGTTTTTCAAAATAATGGTCCATTTTCAATAAAATTGAACATATGGTCTAAATAATTCCATAGAATGACTTTTTTGTATATGTTTAGAATATTTTTCCCCTCAAATTAAACATTAACCACTATGTAAGCTCGTTTTCTCCATATTTGATGTAGATAATTTAAATTAAATTTAATAATATTTTTGGTAAAAAATAAAATAACATTAATATAAAGTATAAAATATTATAATTATAATTATGTAAACCATTTTTCAAAATTCTATAAATTTATGTTTTAGAAATTATTTTAAAATTAATCTCACTAATGAAACGAGATAGATTATTTTTTGAAATGAAAAAGTTTAAAAAATATAAATTATTTTTTATAGAATTTAAATGTGCAGTTGGTTCCAATGAACTAAATTGGATGAATTGATATATAATTGAACTATTTAATCTTTAAAACCAAATAAAAAATATCAATTAACTATATATATAAATTATATGAAAAATAATTTCTAAATAAAAATGCAGTGTCTTTTAACTTTTTATGAAAAAATGAAACTTCTCAAAAAAAATTAAAATATTTCAAAAATTTTAATTTAGAATTAAAATTTCGAAAATTAAGTTAAATTTTCATATAAAATTTAGAAACTTTTAAAAAAATTATTTAAAATAGATTTTCCAATAAAAGGTGGAAAAATTTCCTTTTAAAAGAGTATATATATTTATATATTAAATTTCATTTATTATTATCACTTGTCTAGAAAACACGTCACATGAATTTTAAATATATGAATGAATTTAATTTACATATATTTATATATATATTTCATTAAAATCATCTATAAAAAGTATTTTAATCAATTTATCGTGTTAAAACCGTTTTTATTGCATAAATATTTTTTTCTTGCAAAGGATTTTCTATATTATCAAAAGGGTTTTATTTTAATTTCTGTTTAATTTTTCACCAAATAATTCTTAATATATACATGTGTAGATGATATTTTCGTAGTTTAATTAATCTTATTCATAACCACCATCACCATTTCTTGGTTATAACTATAAAAATATTTTAATATTATTATTAACAGAGCATAGTAGTTTGGTAAAACTAGGTATTGCGTGTGATTCAATTTATTGATAGAAATCATAATTTTGTGTAAAAACGAAAAGTATAGTGTTACGTATACTACAGGCTAATCTATTTTTTGTGTGTAGAACAAGATTCACATGGTGTTTCTAACATAGAAATATTAACTTTTTTTTCTTCCATATAACACAATCTATATTCATTGTTGTCTCAAATAAAAAATCAAAAACATTAAATTAATCTGAAAAAAATATTTCAAAAAATATCAAGGTATTACATTCCACCACCTAAAAATTAATTTCACCATTGCAAATAATTTTTGATATCAATGGTTCTATAATTGAGAGTTCCTATAATAGAAACTATCTTCATAAAAATGAATAATAAAATTCTATTTAAAAAGGGAAAGATAGAAAGATAATGGTTACCAAAAGTAACTATTAACTAGGTTTCCACATAGAAGAGAATAAGTGGAAATTTAATGCATGGATATGAAAGATAAATCTAACTATCATGTTCTGGTGGAGAGTGATATAGAAAATGGTTAGTAAATATTTAATGATCAAAAATCATAAACACAAAAAGTATTCAAAAAGGTTATTGATATCATAAATAATTACATTAATGGGACATAATTTCATTATAAGATCCTTTTCCTAACGTTGAATAGATTTCATGAGAATAAATAGTCAATTGATTTCAGTAAAATCTAAACCTTTTGTTGTGTGTATTCATATTTCCACATCATATCTTACTCTAGAAATGAAGGTTAATTTTTTATGCTTGAAGCACTAACAGAACATATGATCCCTATGTGGAACAATAAGTCATTCCACTTGGCTTTATTTATTATCATAGGAAAAAGTTTATAATAGGTTATCCAATATGCATAAATCCTCCTACGGAGAGATAATAATTTAATCTCTAAATCCTCATCCAATGTTTAAATTAAACAATTTCATAAATGGACATCCATATAACCATACATAGAGATGAAAATCCAAAACATAATAAAGAATTTCAATAAATTAGATTAACATTGTTACCCCATATATCATAAGGTAGCTCTTGGTTGTCATATTTGAAACAAGTGAAAAATTCTATCATGTATTATCTTGAATAATGGTGAAAAACAAAATTACCATAAATTTTTTTGAAAACATGGACACATTTTTATGGATATATTTCCTAAATCCAAAAATTTGTAAAAATCATCCATGATAACACCCATTAATCAATAAATACTTAATTTTTTCAAAGGTAATCATCACAAACCAATTTTCTTACTCGTGTCCAAAATAATTTATCTCAACATCATTATCTCAACACTATGAACATATTAAAGGTTATATTTCCATTGATCATATATTTTCCATGAATATAATCTTGAAATTAAATCATTTTTCTAGTCCATCATAACATTTCAACATATTCTTGTAAATTGTTATAGAAAAATAAAAACTAAAAAATCCTAATATATTTCTAAAATAATAATTATGGAGTCCAAATACATAAACACATGGATTACATTATCATTATTCTAATAAAAATGACACCTTATCATAATTCATAATACGACTTTATATTCACATTTCTCATATACTATGATCATCACAAGAAATATAACCAATACTCATACCACCTTGATTATTCTCTATACAAGATTTCCACTCAGGTCATTGATTTAAATTAGTCTAATTCATTAAAAATTTAAATAATTAAACAATCGATGATATCGTAGGGATTCCATTACTCTTATTCATATTTTTAACCAAACGTTTCATTTTTTCTTTATAGTTAATTTGGATTGTGTATTCTTTTCCTAATCCAAAAAATCTTCATGTTCCTATAATAAATTGACATTTGAAATTATTTCCACATTCTTGACACAAATGAAACTTTATGTTCTTCCCTTCATGGTCTCCAAAACCTAAAATCACAGATAACTCATTCATTATCTTTTATTGTGAGGCTGAGAGTTGGTTATTTTACACATTCTTAATCATGCTCCATAAAAATTGATTAGCCATGATCATAATTTCTGTTACTACAATCATCATCTTATTTGACTACTCATGAGCAAATTTTCCTTTACATTCAATGTTTAACTAGTTTCTTCAGGTCCCAACCATTAACAAAAAATAGAAAGCGTAACATGAGACACACTTTTCTATGAAGAAATCATCATCAAAATAAATAATAACATACAGTATATCTAAATTATAATGACTTTTTTAATATCTTTTCTTGGTTAGGATATTCCTTATATAAAACCCAAGAAATATACATTGATAAATACTTATGAATCTCACTAATATTTTCACATTCTATTTACTTAAGGTTGTGTAAACATTTCTTGGTACCATGTAGGCCTCCAAGTCTCAACATACATGAATATTATATCATTTTAGATGAATATGAATCACATTACAGAAGTACATTCCAATGAAATATAATAGTTTATTATATTTGGAAACATTTAACAAATTATTCTAATTTTTTGAAATATCATCAACAAATACCTTAAATATATTACCATTTAGTCCTCCTAATTAACAAAATGGTTCATAACCTAGGAAAAGAAAACATTGTAAAGGGTTAATTGAGATGCTCAATAAGGGTAAATAAAGGTGATGCATAATTATTACATAAGCAGAAGGGTATGATAACATGACAATGACATTTGGAAATAATACCCTCCATATAAAATAACATAAACTTGAATCATGGAAGTAATATTATTATTTCGTAATACATGAATCACAAGGGAATAAAGATAATAATCCATGAAATCATTACCTCATAATAAGAAATGGAATTATGGAAGATACATAAGAAAAGAAAATTATTTCCATGATAGTCAAGTATTAATTCCATGTCCATTTTAGTGCAATGGGTTTACTCCCCAGACCATCATCATAGTTAAGGTTCACTCTCCAGTAACATCTTAGTAGTTAAGATTCACTATCAAAACAATCTTATCAGACAATGTCCATTATTAAACCAAGTTCACTCTCCATTCCATCCTTGTCAATTTCATGAGACATAAATCATTACCCAATATAATGGAGGGATATATATGTCCCACACATATCATAATTAATTAAATCATATGTGTTCTACAAGATCATCAATAATCATATCGTAACTCATGAAATGAAATTGGTATTTAAAACATGTCATCATATCAAAACGGGTGGAAATGGGCAGGTTTCATAAACATTTAACCTAATTTTTACCTTTTAAAAGAATTGGGTTTCATAAAAATATAACTTATAAATGAGAAATGGGTTTCATAATCATAAAAATTTACAAAGAGTAAAGGGTTTCATAAACAACATTTTACTAAAATATAATCCATTCAGAGAAATAATATGAATGGGAACCCTAGATAATCTCCCCAAAAAAGAGTGAGTGACAACAATGTATGTCATATTATATGTAAAATAAATTTGAAGTATATTTTTAAAACTTCACATGGGGAAAATAGTATTTATTCATTGAAATTTTTTAAATGTAAAATATTTTGAAACGAATTTTATTTGAAAATGTCCTTGAAATCATATAAATGATTCTTGAAAAAAAATTCAAAACAATTTTCCACAAAAAAATATAACTAAATATTAAAAAAAAATTGAAATAAAAAATCCTTGAAAACATATATATCATGTTTTATAATATTTATAAACATTTTTCCTAGAAAACATATCATGGAATCATGAAAACAGTTTGAAAAACTTTATATTTGATAAAAAAATTAAAACATAAAATCAAATCTTGAAAAAAAATATATAAACAATTTTATTTGAAAATAAACATGAAAAAATATAAATGATGTTTGACACCATTTTTAATACATTTTTATTTGAATATAAAATTGAAAAATAGTAAAGGAATCTGGAATACATATTGAAAACCATTTTATTTTAAAATAACCTTAAAACTCTATAAAGAATGATTGAAAATATTTTGATAATTTTCTACTTTAAAACCATGTTAAAAATAATGAATTCCAAAAGCATCTGAAAAAAATTATTCAAGAAAATAATATTTTAAACATGAAATGGATGCTTTAAATAGATGATGGTTATGATGACAGATAAATTAATATGTGACAAACATCCCTTTTTCACAATAAAAATTTTAGAAAAACGCCGCGATCCAAAAAAGAGAAGAATATTCATTTTATAAAGCATTTTGTTATAAACATAAAAATTTGGTAAATTATTATTCTAAATGTAATAGAAGAATAGTAGAAAAATTTTATGATATTTTTGGAATGTATGGTTTTGAAAGAACACAAATTTATGACAGAAGAGAGAGTGATAAAATATAATTTTATTAATTTTTTTAAAATTATATTATTTATGAAAGAGTGGAAAAATTTTACCAATACATGACTATATCATTAATAGCCATAGGAGAATGAAATTCATTACTGTTTTTAGGGTTTGGATCAAAATATTTCATCAATTGAAGTATAATCCTAAACAATCTTGATAATGATGATATTGTATGAAAAAAATCTTACCACATTGGTAAATTTGAATGATGATACCTATGATAGAATGATATGAAAATAATATTAAAATTTATTTATAATAAGGATAATCATGATACTAAATTTCAAAGTAAGTGTATACATCTTGTAAAATAATATAGTCGAATAACATAACATGTGTCTCATAGAAGAAAACTTTTGATAAAATTACATTATAGATTTAGTATATTTTGAACCATAAACCCCATCAAATAGACATCATAAAATGGGTATTTTAATACCCCTAAATTTAATGATGTTATCCATAGACTACATTCATGGGTAGTATATACACTACACAAATGAAATGAATGGTGAATAAGACATAAGTCATTCTGGAATAAATGTAAGACTTGAAATCCCCTTACATGGGGTGAGTAAATTTGGAATCATGGTATTAATTAAATAATAACATAAATTCAAACATTTGATATCATGAAATAATGTATATTTATTATATAACAAGTAATATGGATGTATAATAACTACACAACTTGAATAAGTGGTGAATATATAATGTCTCATATAAATAAAAGTGAGACGAGAAAAACCCTTAATATAAGTATTGAATTTCTTCATACATATTCAAACATAATGTGTAAAAATATATGTTTATAATACAAATACAACAAAAAAATTTCTTATATATCATACCACATGTGATTTTATTGTTTATTCATGTTACATATTTATCAATCGTTTCTTGTCAAAGTAACATTTTGGTTAATGACACAATGTTTTTGTATACATTTTGACAAGTTATCCTTGATACTCTTAATTAGACCATTATTTACATATTTAAAAAATAAAAAAACGATTTAATTATCATATATATTCATTATATATTTATTTTTAATAATATATATAATATATAATTATTAAAATCAATACATCGTTCATGGTGATAGTAGGTCATATGCACGCATGAATGATGCTTTTGTTTTCTTATCATATTGAAAGAAAGTAATTAAATGACATATGTGGGTATATATATATATATATGATCATTAAAGTATAATTATGAGTTCATATATATCATATGAGTGTACTAAAAACAGCCTTAATTCATTCCATTTATGGTGTGAAAGAATCAAATCACTTTGAGGATGAGGTAGTCAACAAGTCCATAAATGATGTTATCATATTCCCTCAAAAGGGAAATCATGAGGGGATGTGTCATATAATAATTCTAAAAGAATAAATGAATAATAAAATTCATATATATCCTATAAAATAGTATGTATATCAGTATTACCATCTTTTAATGGTGGTAATGGAAGAACGAACAACATCAGTTCATAAGGCGGTAGTCTAGCATACACAAGAATGATGATTGTGTATGCCCTTTAATGGATGTGTTTGTGAGTGTATGTAGAACCGTTAACCTAATAAATAGAATTATATTTGGGAAACTTAGGTTATTTTATTATCTTCTAAGAATAGAAATTGAGGGGATGATGAAAGAAATAAAACAAAAGTTCATGTGGAAGGATGTTATGACTTTTTGGGGTAACTCCTTTTGATTTTCACCAAAGGGAGTCCTTTGATGGATTTATACCCAATGTGAGGCCTCTAGGATGAAATGAAAGAATTTGGGAGGATATTTGATATTGTTCTGGATGGGATAAAGATCATTATATGTGGGAATAAGTATGTTGGGTATGTTACCTTGTATATTGGAGGAGAAGTTACATTATTGTAAATATAAAACGGTAAACACTATTGAGAGCCCCCCATAAAAAATGTGCTTCCAATAATGGTTAATGTATTATTAAAGGTATGATAAGGTCTAAATATGGACACAAAATGTATTTTGGATATGTTTCATGGTTATTTTGTCCCCAGAGTTAATGTTTAACAACTAAGTAATTTTTTTACCTTAATCATTTTAATTAATTTTAACTAATTCTAATACTATTTTGGGTCAAAAAAAAGTTCAACATGATATACATTTTAAATTATTATTATTACAATTATAGAATCTGTAATGACCTAGTTATTTATATAATAATCATTTTTAATTTTTATTAATACTTATGAATATGATATTAATTTTAAAATTAAGGGATGATTTTTCTGATAGCGTACTTGACATTCAACAAGGGATTTCTCCAAAAATCTTACATTGCAAATAAATATGTGATATACCAAAAAATAATATATTATTATTATTATTTTAATATGGTAGTTGATGCATAACTGTTGTTTTGGTAGGAATGAATAGAACTAGCTAAAATATGATTACAAATGTTTTATAAATGTCTTTATAATTATCCAATAAATATTCGAGGCTTAATATAAGATTGAATCTGATTTTATGCATGAAATACTCTTATAATATTTTAAAGGACATTTTACAACCTTTTGATGAAGAACACTTTTTAAATATATTTTTTGTCACTTTTGTATGTTCTATTTGATATTATAAAATTCTTATTTAGAATAGGAACATCAATATTTACTTTGGATGAAAATTTGGCATTTTTTTGATAAAGTGAAGTTTTTAATGAATTGTGAAAAATAACACATTTTAATTCAAAACTACCTTTTCATTTATTTTATTGATACAGTTATATTGTAATTTTATGTGGTTTGAAAGTGTAATTGGATTATATTATTATCATTTAATATGATGTTGGTCATTAGAAGTATTTTCACATTGAAAGTGGACATAAAAACATGTCAATCTTTAAGTATTTATATTTCTTAAAAACATGTTTTTTGGTTCTGACAACAGGAATTAATTTTAAATTAATTTTTTAAACTTATGTGTTTTGATTTTTCAAAAATGGATTCCATATTTGGAATCGGGAGGTTCAAATATTTTAAATATTTATCTTCTATTTTTAGACAATATGATTAGAAACATCAATAAATATTTTATTTACTATGGTTAGAGGGAAAACCTTATAAATAAGGGTAAAAAATAATGTTATAATTATATTAAATTTCACTAACACATGTCATAACCTGATTGGATGAGATATTTATTACAATGGGAATCCTTGGGTCGATTTTAGGACCCCATGGAGTCACATTTGTGTCAAAATGACATTTAATTACATTTAAATTAATGATAAGGAAAATATAACCTAAACATTTATATTTTACTAAAACAATTTTTAGATGGAGTTATATAAGTGATATATTCAATAATGAATATTAATTAGAAATATAAAAATATTTCCTATATAATGTCATTTTATTTATATTTGTTATACATCATATAAATAATCTTATTAATGACAGAATGATGATGTAGTAATTTTAGTTATTAATGAATGTTTTAATTAAATTAAATTATAATAATTAGAATAAAATTATTTTGAAACATTATATTCCATAGACGAATTTTATTGATGATTGTTACTTTTTATAAAATAATTAATGATGTTTTTTGAATTAATCATGTTGTTATGGATTTTAAAAAAGTCAGGATATGAATAGTATAAAATTGATATAAATGTGTTTCTAAATCAATTAATATTAATTTAAATGATATAATAGTTTTAAAAATCTATGATTCATAAAAATAATGTATATGTTGTCAGAAATGTCATTAATGATCCATTTTTGGGGCTCTTGGCATTTTGTAGAAGCTATGGTAACCATGTATTATGAATATACCAGAAGATTACGTAAAAGTTAAATAAGTTTACTAATGGTCAATGTTAAAGGATAAGGATAATTTTGTGAGCTAAACTTGTCTAAAACCAATTGTCGGAGGGGATTTCTAACCATAATTATTTAATCTTATAAATATATTACTTTGGTGTTATTATAATTAAAAAATAAATTAATAATAAAATAATACTTTCAAACATTCCTAAAGTTCACCTCTGCCCTCTTAAAAAAGCACACAACCTCTAACCATTACTCACACCTCTAAATCCCCCATGCTTCATCCATTATATGCCCAAATAAGCTCTCAATATCCCTCCCTTCCACCTAGAAGCCTTCCCTTTGGCATAAGGCAATTCAAGAGAGCCTTTCGGCACAAATTATACGATGTTATCCAATTTGTGAAAATTATAAAGTGGATGAGTCAAGTCAGACATGAGGTAAAAGACTTCATCTCAATCTCCTTTATTTGTGAAATATTTTGATTTCTACACAACTTTATTTTATATGGTATATAAACCCCTTTTAATTTTCATTTCATTTAGAGGTAATCTTTTTTATATGTAGTGTTTTACTAAACGACAAAGGGAATGTTTTTTAATGTACACATTGACAACGACCTTTCTGCTACTGCAAGCATTATTTGATATTTGGATTCCTCAACAAGCCGTGATTTTTTGAATTGGAAATTAAATACCATATACACTTTTTTATATATTTTGGTATTAAAAATAGTTTTGAATTTGGATTTACTATTTCAATATCTTGAAATTATTTCCTGTGATTTCAAATGAAAATTTTTTGATTAAAATGTTGCTATTTCCAATATTTTATGTGTGATAATTATATTATTAAACATAGAAATTTGAAGGGAGGTTCCACGATAAACCAAATTATGGGTGGTTCTGTGATAAACCAAGGATGGGTGGTTACATTATATCCTCCAATGCATTGGTAATGGAAGATGTTCGTATGGATATTCCATTTAAAAGAATGGATTGTGGATGTCGACCGTATGGTTATTCCATTTAATTATTATAATGTCTCATGTTTAACTTTTATATTTTATGTCTTTTTTATATGAGTTTGTGGGTAATATTTTAGATACAATAGGGGAACCAACCTAAGGAGCCCTTTTGATCAAATCAAAACGAAAAACCCGATTAAGAGGTATTGTTTTCACCACCCTCATTCAAGTTCCTTTATTCTTAAACTTCATCTTTAGTTTTTATTCCCATTATAAAATAAAAACTCAAATATCTTCTATATAATGTGATGTTATTATAAATATGGTACAAACATATTCAGTATTATATCCAGCCTTTGAATGGAATTTCAACATTCGTACGTACGTACAGCTTACCGTCTCCAGGTCCTAGTGTAATTGTTATTCAAAACATTATTATTTGGATGGGTATAATAGTGTTGTTTAATTTATGTAAATAATAAATAAAACATGATATTTATTATGTATATATGATATAACATCCAATTATATATTATTTTAATATCAAAAGAATGACATTGTCGCTCGTGCGTATGTACGGATTACCGTCTCCACGAAAGTGATGAGATTCATTCCCCATCGAATCCATTCAAGAATAAATTTTATTTGATTATTAAAAATAATTGGTAGAAACATGATATCATTATGAATATGAATAATATACATCCCATCCATAACAAATATTGCTCACATAACGAAGAATATTAAGGAAAATGAATCTGTTAACACCCGAATCGATGACAATACAAAGATATTAATAACAAATAAATGTTAAAATGTCATATATGATATCATATTAAAGTATATTATTCTTTTATAATTTAATAACAATTATATAACCATTATACATGAGTTTAACCTACCCTCAACAAAGGAAAATTACATGGTAAGGGTTTATTTCACAATCACTTCATTATCTGAGGTTGTCTATATGTAATTATCTACTCAGAAATCTTTATCATCCACATCCATGTTTCATAAAAATGTATTTCAAATCATTCTTAATATTTTACAGACTATGGGTTAATTTCATTTATACCCTTGTTTACTTTTTATAATATGTTTATAAAGGAATCTTTCTGTCATTTTCAAAACAAGTTCATTTTTATCCTTTTTGACAGAATCAAGGTAAGAATGTCTTTTTTAACTTATACAGCGGGTGAGGCTATTTTCCGCCATTATAAAATCATTGAAGCTTACCTTATAAGCTTATAAGAATAATTTCAAAGTAAATGAATTCTTTTATAATTATTTAGTTTTTAAATGAATTTAAAAAAAGTGAGATTTCTCTCAAATAGTTTTGCATTTCATCTATGTCAACATCCTTTGATGGATTTTAATCTTAGTTGAAGTTTATTTATTAGGATACAAATCATCCATATTGTAATGAAGGATTTGTGATATGTATGACTGTGGATGTGTTATGTCAATACCATTCATGGTTTATGGAGAAAGTATTGATATTTCGTATGCTAGTTTTAATACAAATGTTTATGTTATGTTTAAACCTGTTCATATGAGGAATGCATTGGACTTACTAAGTGATGGGTGAAGCCCGCTATAGCTCCTTGATGCATTGGTTGGTCTCATGAGACAAACTAGTGTCTTGGAACAAGGCCTTGACAAAATATTATTTTTAGTCTTGGCACGAGGCCATGACTATGTGGTTATGATAGTCTGTCATTATGTATTCTATCATTATGAAAGTTGTTATTGATATTGCATGTGATTATTAGACTATTAGAATATCCTTGTGAATATATAAATAGAATTATTTCATTTTATCTTTTCCATATTATGATGAAGATCATGTTTAAAAGTCTTTTGTTTTAGGTATACATTTCCTTAAAAGTTTATACTTATTTAGGAAAGTTTCTATTTTATTGTTATCTTTACTGAGCATCTGAGCTCACCCCTTTCAATGTTTTATTTTTCTTAGGATGTGAATAAGTAATGTATGATTGACCTACAGGGATATTTTGAGGGGATATGAATACAATATGTTGTAGTAGTAGTTTTCACTTTATGATGTAATGTAAACTTTATGAATGTATCTAGTTATTCCAAGGCCACTAAACTAATCGATCTTTCGAGACATGATCTTTAGTGATCATGAAAATATTATATAATAATGTCCTGACTCTGGGTAACTGGGGTCGGGGCATTATAGTTGATATCATAGGATGTTTAGTACAAACCTTGAAAGCTAGATTTAGATAAACTCTACTTAGAGCACATAGCCCTAAGATAGACTTTGAGGATTAGTATAGAAGAACTTCATAGAATTTTGGTACTATATAGATTTTGTGAGTTTTCTGAGAAATACACCCATTTCTAGATATGAGTAGGTAGAGGCGGCTCTGGCACAGATATTCCTAGGGTTAAAACCTGAAAACACCGCTTTGTTCTAAACTCGAACGAGAACTGGCGCATGACAATGGGCCTTGCTGCACTCTTGGTTACGACACTCCCGGGGGATAGGCTTAGGATAATTATCATTTTCTTTACAAACCATTATGGAGGGTTTATGAGTATATACATCTTCAAAGAAAACATTTTTATGATTATGGATTATATCCATAAATAGTTCAATTTATGTTAAGTTTTTTACAAGTATGGAATTATTTATTTTGATTCATAAACTGATCAAGTTTATGCCATTGTTTAGAAATGGCGCCTAGTAGAAGAAATGGAAACCATATCAATTTTTAAACTCCATGTAGGAATTTCCCTCCTGCTTAAGATAATTATAGTGGATATGGTGATGCAACTAGTGCTGATTAGCTAATCACCATAATGGGAAAACTCACTCAGGTTATGAAGAATAACATTACCCGTATGGAGCACCCCGATCTGTAGTGTGGATGATCAATTTTAGATCACTTCATGAGGAAAAAACCTCCAATGTTCAATAGGAGTACAAATCCCTTAGTAGCTGACCAATGGATAAATTCCCTAGAAAAAATATTTCAGGCTTTGGGGAGTAGTGAACGGGAAAAAGATATCTTGGAATTTTCCTGCCTCACTGGAGATGTTGATCAATGGTGTTCCTTAATTCAAAACACAAAGGATGACGAGGAAGTATCAAATATGGAATGGAGGGAGTTCAAAGAAATTTTATTAGAAAAATACATTCCTCGTGACCATCGAGCAGATGTGGAAAGACAATTTCTGAGTCTGAGACAAAAGGAGGATGAGAATGTCACAAAGAATGAGGCTAACTTTGCAAGGTTAGCAAGGTATACTGGAGATTTTATACGTAACCCAAGAAGTAAGATTGATCGTTTCTTTGATGGGTTAAAACCATTTTTCTCTGTCAGGCATTAGTCTCACAAACCGTCTCATTGTATGAAGATATTGTCTCATGTGCTATCAAGATAGAAAAGGAATTCTTTAAGTCTTATGACATTAAAGAAAAGCAGGAGAATAATAGATATGCTGATCACTCTGGGAATGAAAATAAGGGGAAGAAGGGAAAAGTTGAATATCCATCCTACAGTAAATGTGGGAAGAAACACCCCAGTACTTTCTTAAATGGAATGGGGGTCTATTACAAGTGTGGTGAAATAGTCCACCAAGCTCGTGATTTCAAGGGAAAGAAGGAAGCTACCGATGTCCAATGCTACAATTGTAGGGAGATGGGACATTATGCAGCTGAATGTCCTAAGGGTCAGAGGAACATACCTCATAAAAGGACAAGGGATCAAGTCCAAGTTTATGCTATCAATACTACTGAGGTAGAAGCTCTAAAATATGTGGTGGCAGGTAATTTAATGGATTCCTCAAGTTTATTAAATGCTTTATTTGATTCTAGATCATCGCATTATTTCATATCTTCCGAGTTTGCTATGAAAATTAGATATTACCTATTTGATATAACAAGGTAGTTGTCAGTTAAAACTCCTAAGGGATGTATCCTTGCAACAATTTTTTGTGAATCAGTCCCCATTAGAGAACATAAATGTTCATTATACGATGATCTCATCGTCATACCTATGATTGAATTTGATATAATCTTCAGTATGGATTGGATTTCGGACCATGATGCAAAATATATTGTAGGAATAAGGAGGTTTCTATTTTTTATGATGATGATAAGGAACACCTTATCTTTATAGATGAATCATCACAACCTAATTCTTACCTATATCCACACCAAGTAGATCAACAAGATTTAATTATTGTCGAGGAAGAGAATCAAATGGCTATGGGCGAGGAAAAGAATGTTCAAATAGAGGATGTACCTATTGTGAAAGAATATGTAGATGTGTTTCTGGAAGATTTACCTGGACATCCTCCAGAATGAGATGTTTAGTTTTATATTGATTTAATTCCTTGATAAAGGCCTATATCAAATACCCCTTATAGAATGGCCACTATGGAATTTGTTAAACTAAAGAAACAACTAAAGGAATTGAGTGATAAGTGACTTATTCTCCCTAGTGTTTCTCCATGGAGATCCTTGGTTCTTTTTGTTAAAAAGAAAGATGGATCTAGGAGGTTATTTATCAACTATAGGGAGATCAATGATATAACAATAAAGAATAAGTATCCCCTAACTCGCATTGATGATTTATTTGACCTACTGAATGAAGCTCAATAATTTTCTAATATTTACCTTCGATCTGGATATCATCAATTGTGTATGAAGAAGGAAGACATTATGAAGATAGCTTTTCGAACTAGGTACGAGCATTACGAGTTTACAATAATGCCTTTTGGATTGACTAATGCTCCTTATGTATTCATGGAACTAATAAATAGATTTTTCAAGGAATATCTCGATGAATTTTTGGTTGTATTTATTGATTATATAATGGTATAATCCAGAAGCTACGAAGATCATGAAAATCATTTGCACATTATCCTGAAGACTCTGAGAAGACATGAATTATATGGGAAGTTTAGCAAGTGTGAATTATGGATTTAGGAGATTTCTTTTCTTGGCCATATTTCTCTAAATATGGAATATTTTTTGATCCTTCTAAGACCAAGGCAATCCAAGAATGTCCCGCACCGATGAGTATAACTGAGGTACACAGTTTTACTAGTTTAGCAGGTTATTATCGACGTTTCGTCTAGAATTTTGCCTGGTTGGCTAACCAATTAACAAATCTTACATATAAAGGGGTTAAATTTGTTTGGACAAAAGAGTGTGAATAATGTTTCGAAGAACTAAATAGAAGATTAGTCAATGCTTCTATATTGACTCTACCATCGGGGAATGATGGGTTCGTTATTTATAGTGACACATCGAAGAATGGAATTTGTTGTGTCCTTATGCAAAATGATAGGGTTATTGCCTTGGAATCACGACAATTGAAAATTCATGAGCAAAACTATCCTACTCATGATCTTGAGTTAGATGGTGTAATTTTTGCTTTGGGGATATGGAGAAATTATATCTATGGTAAAAAATGTGAGATTTATGCTGATCACAAGAGTTTGAAGTACATTTTCTCACAGAAACAACTCAACATGAGGCATAGGCGATGGCTTGAACTACTCAAGGATTATGATTGCACGATACACTACCACCCAGGGAAGGCAAATAAAGTGGCAGATGCTATGAGTAGAAAGGATCATGGAGTTTTGAACAAGATGAGAGTTGAAATGGATCCTATATACATGGATCTAGTAAATATGGATATATGAATCACCATGGAAGGTGAAACATCAATGATTTTTCAAATCATTGAAAAACCATCTTTACTAGAAAGGATAAAGAGTTATCAGACCGATAATGAAGAGTTTTAAAAGATGATTAAAGCTGTTAATGATGGGAGATTGAGTGACTTTGTGTTTGAAGATGGTTTTTTGAATTTTGGGAAGAGGCTTTGTGTTGCCAATGTATCTGATCTAAAAAGGGAATTGTTGGACGATGCTCATAGTTCCAATTTCTCTATACACCCTAGGAGCACGAAAATGTATAGATATTTGATGGAAAATTTTTGGTGGGAAAACATGAAGAGGGAGATTGCACATTTTGTGTTAAGATGTATAGTTTTTCAACAAGTGAAAGCAGGAAGGCAACAACCTAGAGGAGTCATGCAACCTCTTCCCATACTGGAGTGGAAATGGTATAATATTACATTGGACTTTTTCATGGGTCTACCAAAGACTCCTAGAAGGAACGATGCAATATGGGTTATTGTTGATCGTTATACCAAGTCAGCAAATTTTTATGCTATAAGAGAAGATCTACCACTGGAAATTCTAGTAAGACTATATATTAATGATGTTGTGAGACTTCATGGAGTACCCCTATCGATTGTTTCTGATCTTGATCCCCGTTTTACTTCAAGATTCTGTAAGAGTATTCATAAGGCCTTGGATACTGAACTACATTTGAGAACTTCCTACCACCCTCAAACATATGGACAATCATAACTGTCTCTTCAAACTATAAAAGACATGTTGAGATCCTGCTCACTTGACATTCAGGGTATGCGGGATCAATATTTACCTATGGTTGAATTTTACTATAAAAATAGCTTCCATTTGAGTATTCAGACGGCACCATATTAAGTGTTATACGAAAAGAGATGTCACACACCAACCTATTGGGATGATGTTGGTGAAAGAAAAATTGTAGTCCCATAACTAGTGGAGGAAACAATGTAAAATGTAAATTTAATCCAAATCCACATCAAAGCAGCTCAAAGTAGGCAGAAGAGCTATGCCGATAACTGAAGGAAGGATTTGGAATTTCAGGTAGGAGATCATGTTTTCTGGAAGGTATCTCCATGGAAGGGAGTTATACGTTTTGGTAAGAAAGGTAAATTGAGTCCCAGTTACAACGGACCTTTCGAAATTCTATAACGAATTGGGGTTGTAGATTACTGTTTGGCAATGCCGCCAAGTCTCTCCAAAGTTCATGATGTATTCCACGTATCACTGTTGAATAAATACATGACTGACCCAATTCATGTACTCACCTATGAGGAAATAGAACTGTAACCTGATCTATCTTATTGTGAAGAACCCATCAGGATTCTTGATACGATAGATCAAGTACTGAGAAACCGGACGACTCGTCTCGTAAATGTTTTTTGGAGAAACCATAAGCTGGATGAAGCAACATGGGAACCCGAGGAGCATATGACGAATGACCACCCGAGTCTTTTCATGCAGTAGTATTCTAGAAATTTCAAGGATTAAATTATTGGAAGGAGGGGAGAATATAACACCCCAAGCTTCTATGGTACCCTTCTCTTTGAATAATACAGTAGCGTGCATTGTACGCAACTTCGAGTTCAAACACACACCACAACCAATCAAACTAGCCGTTATGAATAGTAATACCTAATTTTTGAACATTTAAAAATTTTATCTTTCAAAATAGACTTCATTTTTGGATTTGGAATATCAAAATTATCTTAGGGTGAATATTTGGTATTTTTCTGAAGACATTCAATTTTTGATGAATAGGGAAAAAACATTCAGTTGTAGTTTAAAACCGAATTTTTATTTAAATAGATTTTTATTTTATTTAAATTTAATTACGGTCAAAATTGATACATAATACCTATATATGTTTAATTTAATTCATTGGATTTAGTTTAGAATAATTTAAGATATTTAAAAAATTTATGGAACTTTTCACCATATTTTACCCACCTCCTTGGAGAATTTGAAAATTCTCATAAAACATAATTTTACCACTTTTGTGAGTGAAATTTTGAAAATCCGAGAGACACGGTTAATATCAAGTTGTAAAATTTGGTTCAATAAGATATAAATAATTTTTTGTGAAGAGTAAATTTTTACTTTTTTTACCACAATTAAAAGTAAATATGGTAATTAAGGTGAAAAATGATATTAATATTACCCTAAAACATGTCCTAATTATATTGGACAAGAGTATCTAGACCAAAAACAACCTTAGGAATAAAATATTATAATTTAGGTCCACTTGGATTAGATTAGGCCATTTAATATTAGTTAATTCAAAAAAGAGTTAAAAGAGTTAAAATCAAAGTTTAATAACAAAAAAATTTTAATATAGCATTATACATAAGCTAAATTCAATTATAAATATTCATTAGAAAGATAAAACGACTTCCTACATAATTTTATTTTATTTATAATTTTTAGGCTTTAAATAATTAAATTTATTTTTGACATAATTGTGATGTAGTAACTACCTAATTAATGAAATATTAAAATAATTGATATTATAAATGTCAAAATAAATGTAATTTGAGACTTTTAATAAATTCCACTAATTTTATAGGTTAATATTACATATTAGGATTGGTTATATAAATTGTTTTATAATTAATAATACTGTTATGAAATTATCAAAAACAAAATACCGAATAGTGTCATAATTGACATAAAGGAGTTTTTAAAACAAATATTATATTAATAATTTATATTCTATTACAAAAAATCTATGGCACGGCCAAGAGACTTAAATAACTATAGGTGTATCATTAATGGAATACTTGGGGGTCTCTTGGAAGTTTATAGTATGTTTATTGACTAAATAATATAAAAATACAAAGAGACATTATAAGTGTCAAACTAATTAACTAAGAGTTAAAACTAAAAGATAAGGTTAATAAAGTGACCCAAACCTGTCTAAACTCTATTGGTTGAGTGGTTTTTGACCTATAACAACATTAACCATTAAATAATCCACATTGGGGCCACTATAAACCGAATATGAATTTATTATAAAATAATATTTCTAGCTTTTCCAAAGGTGCCCCTCACCCCTCTTATAAAAGGGCACTCCCCCTTCTCTCTATTTTATACCTTCAGTGCCCGTTTTATCAGCCAACCCGAGCCAAAATATTATCTCCACTTCACTAAATTCTACCTAGAGGCATTATTTTGATCATAAATCCAACCAATGGAGCCCTTTTGATCAAATCAAAAGGAAGAACCTGATTAAGAGGTAATGTTTCACCACCCACATTCAAGTTACTTTCTTCTTCAACTTCTTCTTACTTTTTTATTCCCATTATAAAATAATAACTCCAGTATCTTATATATACAATGATGTTATTATAAATATGGTAGAACCATATTCAGTATTCTATACATCCTTTGAATGACATGTCACCATACGTGTGTACGTATGACTTACCGTCTCCACGTCGTGGTGTAATTGGTATTCAAAACATTATTATTTGTATGGGTATAGTAATGATGTATAATTCATATAAATAATAAATATAACATGATAGTGATTTTTTATATATGATATACCATTCAATTTTATATTATTTTAATATCAAAAAAATGACATTGTTGCTCGTGCGTACGTACGGATTACCGTCTCCACGAAAGCGATGAGATTCATTCCCCATCAAATCCATTCAAGAATAAATTTCATTTGATGATTAAAAATAATTCTTAGAACCACGATATCATTCGGGATATGAATAATATAGATCCCATCAATATAAAATATGGCTCACATAACAAATAATATAAAGGAAAATGAATCTATTAACACCTGAAACGATGACAATACTAAGATATTATTAACAAATCACTATTAAAATATCATATATGATACCATATTAATTCATATGATTATTTTATAATTTAATAACAATTATTTCACCATTATGCAGGAGGTTAACCTACCCTCAACCAAGGAAAAGTACAAGGTAAGGTTTTATTTTACAATATCTTCATTACCAGAGGTTGTTTATACGTAATTATCTAATGGGACCTATTTATCATCCACATCCATTTTCATAAAAATGTGTTTGAAATTATTCTTACTATTTTAAAAACTATGGGTTAAAGTCATTTGTACCCTTGTTTAATTTTTATAAGATGTTTATAATGAAATCCTTCTGTCATTTTCCAAACAATGTCCTTTTTAACCTTTTCGACAGAATCATGGTAAGAATGTCTTTTTTAACTTATACAGTGGGTGTAGTTATTTTCTGCCATTATAAAATCGTCGAATCTTCCCTTACTAGCTTATTAGAATATTTCCAGAGTAAATGTTTTCTTTTATAATTATGTGGCTATTAATTTATTTCAAAAAAATTGATATTTCTCTCAAATAGTTTTGATTTCATCTACGTCAACATTTTTTGATGGATTTTAAGATTATTTGAATTTATTTATCATGATACAAAACTTCCATTTTGTATTGAAGGTTTTGTGATATGTCTGACTATGGATGTGTTATTTTTATACCATTCATGGTTGATAGAGAAAGTGTTTACATTTCGTATGCTAGTTTTAATTCAAATGTTTATGTTATGTTTAAACCTCTTCATATGAGGTAGGCATTGGACTTAATAAGTGACGGGTGGAGCCCACTATATCTCCTTGATGAATTGGTTGGTCTCATGAGACAAACTAGTGTCTTGGAACAAGGGCTTGTCAAAATATTATTTGTAGTCTTGGCACCAGGCCTTGACTATGTGGTTATGATAGTCTGGCATTATGCATTCCATCATTATGAAAGTGGTTATTGATATTGCATGTGATTATTCAACTAGTATAATATCCATGGGAATAAAAAATTGGAATTTTTTCATTTTATCTTTTTTATATTATGATGAAGTTAAAGTTTAAAAGGCTTTTGTTTTAGTTATACATTGCCTTAAATTTTTATTCTTTTTTAGGAAAGTTTCTACTATATTGTTATCCTTACAGAGCATCTGAGCTCACCGCTTTCAATGTTTTATTTTTCCAAGGATGTGAAAAAGTAGTTTATGAATTACCTGTCGGGATAGTATGAGGGGATATGAAGACAAGGTGTTGTAGTAGTAGTTTTCACTTTATCGTGTAATGTAACCTTTATGAATCTATCTATTTATTCCAAGGCTACTAAACTAATCGGTCTTTCAAGACTTGATCTTTTGTGATCATGGTAAAATTATTTAATAATGCACCGACTTTGGGAAGGTGTGGTCGAGGCGTTACACCAAGTCATCCTAAATAATCATGGTTTGGTTAAAAGATGATTTTGTGGTAGAAAGTTTGTAAAGGGTGAATATTTACATGACAAGTAAGTGTTCTTTCTTATGTTCTTAGTCAATCTCATAAATAAATTACTCAACATTATAAAAATTATATTAAAATAAAAACATTCCTCTTTTACTTTTCCTACTATGAAATCAAAAACCGTTTAAGACATCACAAGTTTTTTTATTATTTGGTGGTTAACATTATCCTAATCATTTTTTCTATCACACTCCATCATAACAATATACTTTGTTTCTCTTCTATATCCATGTTTTCCAAAATGGAATCTTATTATGTGTTTTCTGGTGTGAACTTTTTTACTTCTATTTCTTTCTTTTAAAGTGATAGATTTATAGACTATTTTTTTGATGTGGGATGTTCGATGAAGTTTCCAATCCCATTTATAAAATTGCGAGGATGCTATTTCAAAAAGAGGGTAAATATTCAAAGACACAAGTATTTATTGAATAATAATTTTTAATCTATATTAATAATTATAAAAACAATATTAATTTTTCATTAAAGGGGATACTTTTTTTGATAGCGTACTCAATACACAACAAAGACATTCTCCAAAAATATTACGTTACTTAATACATAGAGATATACTGAAAAATAATATAATAATATTATTATTTTAAATGGTAGTAAACACATATTAATTATTTAAACTAAAATGAAAAAAACGAAATAGAATAATATTACACATGTTTCTTAAATGTCTTTACATTTAACCAAAAAAATTAAGAGGCTTAAAATATGAATGAATATAATTTTAAGAAAGAAATACTCTAATATTCATTAAAATGTCTTTTTACCTCCTTTTGATGGAGAACCCTTTTCAAATCTATTTTCAATCACTTTTATATATTCTATTTGAAAAAATAAAATTCCTCTTTCAAAGTGGAATATCAAAATTTACTTTTGATGTAATATTGGTATTTTTCCGAAAAAGTTAATTTTTTTAATGAATAGTAAAAATTCCTCTTTTAATTCCAAACTGCCATTTCATCCAATTTATTTATAGAGTTATATTGTGTGTTTAAGTGGTGTTAATATGTAATTAGATTATATTTTTATCATTTAATCCAATGATTGTCATTAAAAGTAATTCCATTCTGAAATTGGACATAAACGCGTATCAATGTTTTGGTAGTTTTTACTTCTCAAAAACACGCATTTTGGTTTTCACAACGATAATTAATTAACAACTAATTTCTGAAACATATGTGTTTTGAATTTGAAAACATGGATTCCATATTTGTAATCTAGAGGTCCAATTTTTTTGAATAGGTACCTTTTATTTTTAGACATTATGAATAGTAACTTCAGTAAATATTTTATTAACCATGGTTAACGGGAAAATATGGTAAATAAGGGTAAAAATTAATATTATAATAATATTAAATTACCCTAACACATATCCTAAACATATAAGACGAGATATTTCTTACCATTGTAATCATTAGGTCGATTTTAAGACTCCATGGAGCCACTTGTGTTTGAAAATGACATTTTATGACTTTTAATTTAGAGTTATGGAAAATATAACCTAAACATGTATCTTTTACTAAAACAATTTTTATATGGGGTTATATAAGTCTCATATTTTACTATAAATAATCATTAGAAATATAGAATTATTTATTACATCATTTTATTTTAAATATAATTTTTAGAAAACATATAAAAAAATTATTTATGACATAATAATGATGTAATGATTACTTTTTTAATGAATATTGTAAATAAATGATATTATAAATATTTATATAAATTTATTTTGAAACATGTTATGCCATAAACTAATTTTATGGATGTTTATGAATTTTTATATTTGAATTAATGATGTTTATTAGAATGAATCATGTTTTTTTAGATTTTTTAAAATTCATGATATAAAGAGTATAAAACGTTACATAAATAAGTTTTAAAATAAATTAATATTTTATTTAGTGATATTAAAGTCATAAAAATATTAAATTCTTCCAAATGAAATATATTATGTTAATAATTTCATTAAAGATCCATTTTTTTGGGTCTCTTGGAATTTTATTGTAACTATGGTGACCATATATTATGAATATACAAGAAAACCTTCTAAAATTTAAATAACACTTCTAAGAGTTAAAGCTAAAAGATAAGGATAGTTTTGTGAGATAAACATTTATAAAACCAATTATCTGATAATATTTGAACCCATACTCATCCGATCTTATAAATATATTACCTTTTTGTTATTATAATTCATAAATTAATTAATAATAAAATTATACTCAGAAACATTCCTAAATTGCCCATCCTCCCTCTTATAAAAGGACACCACCTATAACCCATACTCACACTAATCAAGCCCCATTGGATCATCCAAAATATTCCCACTTAACATATCAACATCCCTCACTTCCTTTTATAATCCATACTCTTGGAAGAATGCAATTCAATATAGCCCTTTAGCTCAAATCAAAATAAGTTACCAGATTTGAGGAAATTAAAGAACGAATGAGTCATGTCGGACACGAGGTAATGGACATTATCTCAATATCCTTAATTTGAGGTGTAGTTTGATTTATACATGACATTATTTTATATAGTGAATAAACTCGTTTGACATTTAATTTCATTCAAAGGGAATCTTCTTTCTACGCAGCGTTTTACTAAAAGGTAGAGGGAATGTTTATTTTTAACGTATGTCGTGACAACAACCTTATCGCCACTGTGATCATTATTTGATATTTTTATTCCTTCAAAAGACGTGATGTTATTAAATTGAAACTAAATACCATATACTATTTTTATATATTTTTGTATTTAAAATGGTTTTGAAAGTGGATTTACTATTCCAATATCGGGAAATTATTTCTTCCAATTCCAAATGAAATTTTCATGATTGAAATGTAGGTATTTGAAATCTTATATGTGTTATGATTATATAATGTTTCATGTACATTTTTTGTGTGTTTAGGTGATAAAACAAATTATTGGTGGTTCAATGGTAAGCCAAGGATGTTTTGTTATATTATAACCTCCAATACATTGGGTATAGAAGTCGGCCGCATGGTTATTCCATTTGTAAGAATCATTTATGGAAGGTTATAATATGGTTATTCCATTTATGTATTATTATGACCAAAGTTTACCTTTTATATGTTATGTGTGTTTTCAATGGGTTTTATGGTAATATTTGGGTTATAAAAGGGTAATAAATGAGCTATTATTTAGTGGAGAGTATTTACTACATCATAAAGGTAAAAAGTATTACTTATGAAGAAGTATTCATGGTTTAATTTTTGTTTTGGAAAACTAATAGGTTTACTTCATTTTGTATCCCTTAGTAGGATTTTATGCTCATCCAATTTTTGTTAATTTTTTTAGAGGACTTAAAAGTGGAATAGATTAAATAACGAGATCAATGAAAATTCATGATATTTAAAACATGGAAATAAATATGTTTCTTTTCTTTAAGAGTTTTTATTTTATGAAAAAATGGATACTGAGTAGAAGTGACTACATGTAGCATTCATGTTGTGATGTATATGTTATGACCTAATTTTCTAAATCTCAAAACTTAAAAATATCCTTAATGTTAATTATTAACATAATTCAATATTATGTAATTTTTATGGCTGAGGAATTATGGAATCCCTTTTTAAAAATTATAAATACATAAGTGAAAAAAATTAATTTCAAATTAATCCCATGTATGGAACGAGACAATGGGTTTTTATAGTGAAAAGTCCAAAATCTTGAATTCTTTTATCATCAAATTTCAATGTCATTTTATTAAAACTACCAAAATTTGATTAATTTATTTATAATTAATATATTTTAACATTAAAAATGAATTGAAATATAATACATTTTAATAATTAAATTAGATGAAAAATTCATTTTTTTAAAACAATCAGTGTTTTATACTATTTATCAGAAAATGAAACATATTGGAAAAATACCAAATATTTAACAAATGTAAATTTTTATATTACTCTTTCAAAAAATAATATTTATTTTTGAAATAATGTTATTAAAAGTGAATTTTTTTTAAAAAAATAAATTTTCTATTAAAAGGTGGTAAAATTACCTTTTAGAAAGAATTTCTAACTTATTTCCAGTATTTGGATTTATTCTTATCCATTTTCAATAAAACACATTAGATAAAAATTAAATAGTTTAGTGTATATAATATATATATATAATTAAAATAGTCTATCAAAATTGGTTAAATTATTTTATTTATATTAAACTTGTTTGATTTCATAAATATTGTTTTCTAGAAAAATATTTCTTATTTTATCAAAAGGGTTTTATTTTCATTTCTAATTAATTGGTCAATAAATAATTATTCGTATGTACATGTTTAAAACATATTTTAATAATTTAATTAATAATATTCATAACCACCATTCCAACAACTAGGTTAGAAATATAATAATTTTATAATAAAATTTTTAATAATACATTGTCATTTGTTAAAAATATGTCTTTCATGTCATGCAAGACATTGAAGGAACTCATAATAACATGGAACAAAAGATAAACATAGTGTTTCGTGTACTAAAATCTAATATAAGTGTTTTCTATACCTCATGATCAATATGGAGTTGTGTACAATGAATTAATAACATGGTTCTCTTATATAACATAATTTATATTTAGTGTTGTGTTTAATGGAAAATATTGAAAAGATTAAATTATATAGAAAAAATATTTCACAACATCTCAGGGTGTTATGAGTGGTAGGATTGAAACCCTTATTGTCATTATGTTGTGGTTTCAAGCCCTGTATCCTTTGTTGGCTGAAACGGGTTGTCACATGTCCTATAGGTTGTTATTTTTCCATAATTATATTAATTAAATTCATAAAATATTAAAAAAAATTGATCAACCATAATTACTATGACATCAAAGAAAAGATAAACTATAGAGGTTACCAATTCCATTAATCATTATTATAATAAAATATAATTATATTATTCCTCAAATGAGTCTTTCTAATACAAAACAAATAGGTTGTATTCTCGTAAATGTTTTCCAAAAATATTTTTAGTCATTTTATATACATACCATGAAAGTCTAGAAAGAGGATTTTTAATATATTGAACTTATGATCAAACATAAAATTATAAACCAAGGATGGTATGAATAACTCATATGTTAATGATGGAATACATGATTCTAATGTTTTACACAATCATTATTAGTTTTATGATTCATATAACCAAAATATCACTAGTAAGAAACTTCCACAATTTAATTACTAAATCGAAATAAAAAATATGTCATCAATTTTATATCAAAATAGGTAATTCCATGGTCAATGTGTTAACCTTTAGAATAGGTAATTAACCCAAATAATTTTTAGGTTCCCCACATTGAATAAAATGAACTATAAATGGATCCATAGTATTTCATTTATATTCCACCGACATATTATTCATTTATTGTCATAAATTCTTTTATTTTTCCCTTTATTTTCCATAGGTAAATAATTTTTCCATTATAATGAGACACATTCTTCAGTGTCTCTTTCCACATTCTAGAGATGATGGACACCATCCCTTCTTTCCTCCATGGTCTCTACCACTCAAGCCCTTAGAAAATGTTATTCTTAGATTATTTAGTTGGTTTGAGAGTTGGTTATGGTATATACTTCTAATAATATTTTGGGACAACTAATCAGGAATAATCATAATATCCTTAACTCTTGTCCTCATCCCATTTTGTGTCTCATTGTAACGACATTTTCCTTTATGCTCAATAACAAAACGATTACATCGAGTTCCACACATTGACTAAAACCAAAAACCATTGTGTAATAATTTTTGGGATGTTTAAATCATGATACATATTTATTAATATAAGATAACATAGTTTTAACCAAGGATATTTATTGTATTCATCTATTCAAATACTTTACAATGGTTTGTAAATAAATCATTGTTTACCCTAATCATATCCCAAGAGATTGTAAAAATGTGTATAGTAAGGTTCGTGGTCATTCTCCATTTGATAATCTGGTCAATCTCGATGAAACATTTTCAAAGTTATTACTAATAGGTACAATTATGATAGATCCATGTCCACTTACAGTATCTTGACAAGGATTTTTTTAAAGTAAAAATCAAATAATATATTTCTTACCAAAACAATGGAATATTATTATATACTTATCCTCAATGTCTATCTTAGGATTACTCTACCTAATATATGATAGCATAAATATAATTCCAAAAGATTCTACTAAACATTATATAATACAAATTTCAGGGATCTTGAACCCAGTAACATAGAGTTAGTGCCTTACTTTGTTACATTGGAATAAGATACATGTAATTGCATCTCGAATGAGTTAATAGATTTGTAGTCTTGGACAACTAGATACATACATGATTATCATATTACATTTGAAAACAAAAAATGCATTTTTTAGATTAAAATTATTCCCTATAATATATTCTTTCATATAAATGATAGTATAATTCATGGAATCATTAGAAAGTAAACACAATACGAGTGATTTAAAATAACTAGTAATGGTAAAGTATAGTTGAATCCATATAAAATTAATAAGAAAAATCAATATAGGATGGTAAATAACTGAACACATGTTACATTTATTGAAACTGACTTGAATATTCAATATTTAATGTTAAATAACTGAAGAAAAAACACTTCATTTAACTAATATTGAGAATATCATAACTGCATAAGGTATGATCAATATGATAGGGTAAATAACTTAATACACATGCCATGTAATCAATTAAAAAATAATTAATGCATCTAAAGATAATATCATTGAAAAAATATGATAGAGAGTGATAACTAAATTATCTAGGAAAAATTATTATTTATTTTCTGTTATGATCTAAATAATCATGAAAATATCTAATGTTTATATCTTCCTCAAGTTAGTTTAAAATTTATTGGTAGGTATATGCTAGAATCCAATTTAAATAAGGATATATAACTGATTTTTATCATGAGAATACAGATGCATAAAGGGTCTATCTATAACTGATCCCCTCCCATATCTTTATGTTTGAAGAATTACTCATATATTTAATAATAAATTTAATTCATTTACCATATTCATTATCATTAAATATATGTATTAAAGAAAGGATACAGATTATTAATATTTCCCTATTAAATCAAATAATATTCCAAGTAAGAACCCATATGTATAATTGAGATAAGGTTTAAGGAATAGTAATATCCATTATAAATAATATTTTCATTTAGTAGAAATTAAATGTCCAATGGTCATAGGAAAGGGAACAATTCAAGGGAAAATTAATGACTACTAAAATGAATGAATAAAGTGAATGCCAAAACTATCCATCATCAAAGTTTTCATAAACCATCTAAGGGAATAATAGTTAATATATAAATTAAATATATCCTAGATGGATTATATGTAAAATAAATGGTTGTTGTTGTTGATGAAAATAAATTCCATGAAAAATAACTTCATAAAAATTATTTAGGAAAATATATTTTTAAATTTTAAAATCACCATTTAAAAATAAAATTTTAAAAAATAAAGTCGGGTTTTCCATGAAAATACCCTTAAAATCATAAAAATTAATATTTTAGACATTTATTGGAAATTATGGTATGAAATTCCATTCATTGTGTACATGTTTAAACAATAAATCATTTTTCTTTTTTGATAGAATAAAAAAAAATAGTTTTTCAAATGACATGATGATTCATTTAAAATAATTTGTAAAAAAGTAAAATATAGGTAAAATTTAAATTAATAAATCATTATTTTGAATGTTAATAACATTTTTTGAAACATTTTTATAGAACATGGTTTTTGAATAAAAATGATTTTTGATCTAAGAGAGTAATGAATTCACATTTTACTTAGATAATTGTCAAACTAATTATGTAGCAAAGAGTAGAGAAATTGTAACATTACATGAGAAAATAATTAATTACCATAGGATTTGGAAATAAAATTTTTTTATTATAAAATTATCAAAAACATTATTTCAATAGAAATTAAAGAATAAATAATCCCTATTAAAAGGATATTGTGAAATAAACCCTTAAAAATATCATAAAGTTGAAGTAAAAATTGGTAAATGAATTAATTATGTGTGTCAAATTTAGATCCAAATAAAACATGTATAATATATACATATATATATATATTCAAAATTCATTACAAACATAATATAATAATATCAAATACAACTAATAAGTAATATAAACCAATGAAAAGTAATTCGGTTATGAAAATCTTTGCCACCTGGTAATTTTCAAGTCAATTCCACTTGGATAAAATAATTAAAATGAATAAAAGTAACAAGATGTATGAATTAATCATGATATTAAATTTATAAGGGTAATTATATACACCATGAAAAATAAATTAGGTACAAAATATTACAATATTCATCAAGGAATGGATATTTATATGATATCTATAACCCTCAGTCTGACTCGTCACTTATATTCTTTCCTTTACAAAACAATAAAGTTTTCTTAATTTTTCAGTTTCTTAATAACCATTCCCAAATTTATTATTTATATTATTTCAATTATTAAAATGTTTTATATAATTACTTAATCAGTTAATTTTAAATTGGATGTTTCGATAATATTTGACTTTTGTGTTAAAAATGACTTTGGTTGGTTCACTATTGCTCTAAGAGTTCATTTTTTCAACATCTCTATAATAAAAAATTTATTACATTATCTTATTTATAGATGAATTATACTTTTATGACCAATAATGAATTACTTTTTTGATAAATTAAGTGTATTACGATGTTGTAGATGGTAGGTATGTACGTATGAGTAAATTTTCCATTTTTCAATGATCATTATGGAATGGTGGAAAGTAATGTTTTATCTTTAAAAAATGACAATAATATACAAAATACCATATTATTTACTTATATATTTAAATATATATACTTTATATAGTGTGGTTATAAAAATTGAGGCATATCACTTCATGAATGCACTATTCACATGTACATGAATGGTGTTATCATCTATCAGTGAGTTAAAAGTTAAGCAATACAGATGATATATTATCTTTTAAAAATTACTAGTATGTCAATATTTTCATAATTATTTCATTTATATCACATATATTTTTTGAAATTATACTTATTACTTTCTATGTAAAGTTAAATTGGAAAATGAATGACATCGCATCATGAGGCGATAGTCAACTGTACACATGAGTGATGTTATTGTATCCCGAATAGACTGAAATTTATAAAGGTATATATATTATATAATAAATCAATAGGTATAATTATGTTATAAATATCATATATATAATTTATATCCAACATTATACCCAACCATGAGAGGTTTTTATAAAAAATGTGCCACATTAGTTCATGACGTCGTAGTCCCCCATATACATGAGTAACATTATCATTTCCCATTTAAGATAAGAGGAGATAGATATAGTTAATTACCTTGAAAAAAAGATCTTGTTATATGGGATATAATATTGTTATTATATAATCATAAATGAATTATATTTTAAGGAGGTGGAATAATAAATAAAAAATGCATAGTTAGAAATTTTATCTCTTCTCGAACCACCTATTTATGATTATACCCAAAGTATTCCGAGAATGGTTTTATGAAAAAATAATAAAATTATAGGATTATGGAATTGAATTTAGGAATTTATTTTTGAATTTTGTTTTCATAATTAAAAGGTTATTAATGTGTGAAAAATAAAGGAGAGGGGTTGGCCTTATGAAGTGAGGGGAGTGGCACACCTATAATTTTGGAAACAAATGTGTACACGCATTTTTCAGATACAAAAATGGTAAAAAAAATGGATTCTTATTGATTCTTATACATGATATGGTCAAAATATGTCCATGAAATATATTTTTGACAGGTTTTAGGTCCTTTTAACCATTATTTTTTTTCTAACCCCTATATTACACATTTTAACCTTAACCATGGAAATTAATTTTTACTTTTTTACTGTTTATTATGATAATAAATTAAGATGAAATTATTATAAAATATTATTTATTACGATTCCAAATATTCAATTCATGTTATCAAATTCAATTCAACGAATTGGAAAAATTAAATTTAAAACAAAACTCACATAATTGGTAAGAAAGTGGGTTTTCAATAAGAAAATTTTCCTTGGTATGTAAGGTTTTAATATGATGATTCAATATGAAATTGATTAAAAATAGATGAATTATATTTATTATATATTACTTTAAATATATATTTTTTAAAAACTAATTTAATATATGATTTATATTTTAAAATAATTTGAATGAGAAGGTCGTTTACAAATAAAATCTGATTTTTCCACTGTTAATCAAAAAATGAGACTTTTCAAAAAAATACCAAATATTCATCCTAACATAATTTTGATATTCTTATTTAAAAAACTAATTTTATTCTATAATATAATTTTTAATAATTTGGAAAACATTAACTTTATGTTATGTCTGCAAAGTGAGACTAAACCGTCTTTTAGAAAGAATACACTTTTCATAAATCATTTCATATTTATTTTAAATGATTCATATTTTATTTATAATAAATAGAAAACCATTTTATTTATTTGTACTTGTGTAAATCATATAGTTTAAAAATTTTGTTCAGTACTATTCATACCCATTAATTTAACGTCTATGTTATAACGGTATACCATATAACGATTCATTTATACTTGTGGTTGTGTGCGCCGTAAGATATCAAAAGGACTAAATTTAACAGAAATATATTTCATGGGTTTTTAAGTTTAGTTTTTCATGTTTCATATTCTATCGAATATAATGTTATTATTTTATAAATTTAGGGTGTTACTTATATTCCCATTATAAATGAATTTTGGGGAAACAAATTGAATGAACTATAATTACAAAAAATTATAAAATTTAATTATGAATTTATTAATTATTCAAAACATTTACTATATAACCAAACACATCAGGTGCCAACAATTTTATTGGTTTTTAATTCTACAAATATTTATCTTATCATAATTTAATTATTTTCTTCATTTGGAGACTATATAGTTTTTCTAAGGAGCTACACACCATATTCTTAAATATCCATATATCCAGGATAAATTCCTTGGGAATTGATGTGTATCTAGGTCGAATTACATTGTGTGTACTAATGAAGTACACATTATTTAATCCAATTTTTTTGTGTCTGTTACCCACTGACTGACTCACCATGTTTTTGTACATAGAGAATAATGATTCACATGATATATATGATTGTTACATGTCCTTTTTTCATTAATGTTCTTGTATTTCAATTGTATGTGGAATACGTTGTGTATTTTACCACATGGTTATCATGAATTTCCCCCACTAAACTATGTAGATTACACAATATTTATGCTAGCTACACACTTTATTCCATAAAAACAGTTTTATATTCTATCTAAGTCAACACATGGTGTTTAATAAATGACCCAAATTTAATAAATGTTCAGTGTGTATTATATCCTGAGACACATCTAGGTGCAATGAACTTCAGTTCATGGCCTGTACTATAATGTGCCAATATGTGGTCTACATAATTCATGCCCTGGGATGGTGAGTCAAATAGACTCCAGCGTCCCACCATGTATTCTAGAGGCTAACGACTAGTAGCTTGGGTGTAAAGGAAATATAGTGGGGACATTATACCCTCTTATCAGAATGGAATAGTAGATATAATCATTAATAATCAATAGAATACTCATACATAAGAATACTTAATAAAAATATAAGAATGTGTGGATGTGAAAATAACTAAAAATCTGGTAATAATAATAAATCCATTGAGTAGTGTCTCATTTAATTATTCATTTAATGATAATATACAAAAGGGGAACAAGTTAATAGGAATACATTTATTCAATATGAAAAGTACAAAAAGAACAAAAGATGGTCGACTAGAATCTTAAAAGAATGCTCAGTATTATGCTCAAAGGGTCCATCTATAAGTAATAAATATAGACCACATATAGTGGGGTTCATTCAATTATCAATACCTACCCAAAAATAAAATTATTAGGTACCAAATGCATCCTAATTAGTGTGTGAGAAAAAAATCCCAGTATCCCACCACCAATAGTTTCAATATTTTATCCAAGTGGTGCTCATAACTAATTAGTATTCAAGTATAAATGAATTAATTAGAAAATATGAGTAAATAAATAACCATCCCACTAATGTGCTTTAAGGACACCTGGAAGACTACATGCTTCACCTCATTGTAGGGGATATGTCTAAACAGTGACTATATATATAGTAATAATATATTTAGTATAATTATATTTATTGCATCTACCTATATAAACCAAGTATGTGAAAATGTAAGTGGAAATATACCTGGTATTTTAGTGATGGCTAGATTGGACCATAATTCAGACATCCATGACTAGTCTAATTAGTCGATAATCACAACCAATATGGTAATTCCATACATCCCAATAAGAATTTGAGAGGTCATGCATTCCACTTAGCATGGTGAGTGATCCATCGTGTCACCACTCAAACAAAGGATTGTGGTGCGTAAAACCAGCGGTCCTTATAGTGTCAATGGTGTGAGACATCATGCACATCACCCGATGTAAGGGTGCATGATACCATCATGCCCAACAGGTCCCTTATAATTGAATTCAATCCTTTATCATGGCGTAGTATAAATATAATTATCATGGAGAATTACCTCCCATACATATCATTTGTGTATACTATATATATAGATAATCAATTATTTATATTCATTTTTATAATATAAGACATCAGAAAAAACCTCTCATATTTCCCATTAGTGAAGTTCAATACCTTTATGAAAATTCAAAACACAGGGAGAAATTAATATGACAGAAACAGAAGGCAGGGCTATACCACCCTTTGAATTCATTCCATTAAAACTAATTGATTCATTTAAGTTAAGAAATTCATTATGAATAATCCATTCCAAATAAAACATTTCAATTATTAAATGAGGGTCATCCCATATTATATAATTCCTCTAATTCAGCTCATTCTATTTAAGTGAAAATAGATAAAAATTCTAGTCAAGAGTTTGAATGTCATTTAAACGATGAAATATTCATTAAGGGAGCTACCTACAGGTGTAATTCCATGTCTGGGTTGTCTAAACAAATGGGAGGTACCCTTGGATCAATTGATCATTTACACTACAATGAAAAATAACTTTAGAATATAACACAAAATCCAATTAGATATCTGAGACATTTGATTAATTTATACATAATGTTCAAATTCCCTTAGCACACCCATGGGGTAACCATATAAGGGGCATTCAACCACTAAATTACAAAACAAGGATCAATAGATGTATAACAAGGAGGCTGCATCGATTGGACATGAAGAAACTAAATAAAATGAGACTCTTGAAAAAAGTTGTCATGCTATACAATGATATTGTCATGACCCATCCCCTGAGGCCTGTTCCGTGACAAACCCAAGCCTGACATCCTTTGGCCAGGGGCTGGTGACTAGCACCAAAAGACCTCTTCCCTAAAATGGGAAGACATTCCCTTTAATCTTGTACAAACACATGATCTGATAACACAATAAGAAGCAATTGTGAAGTAAACTGCTATAGAAAAAGAGTGCTGAAAATAAAAAGGGTCCAGAATACAAGCCCAATCGTAAGTTAAATACTACGACTGGAAGTAAAATACCACTAAAAGAAAAAGGAAAACAACTATTGGGTCATCCTCCATGTTTCCTACCTGAAGGGTAGGTACAAATCGCCTACTCAATACTCCACATCCATCAGACTCCTCCGCGTCACGTCACGCCGAATGGTCCACCTCTGAGCATCATCCAGTCCTAGCTCTCACATCCTTGATCAATGATGTATGTTGTCAGCACCAGACACAACATGGTGTGGGTGAAGCCTATGTCGGGGTGAGTATAACAATACTCAGAAGGGATCTCGGGACCCCTTTTAGGACGCCTAGAGTTCTAGAAAGGAAAAACCACAATGCAAGACATAAACTCTACGTAGGTATATGCCCATACATATACCTAAGTTATCAAGATATACTCATCTCATTTATGAGGGTATAATACCAAAAAGGTAACACCACAAAGGTAGAAATTCCACATAGGTAAAGCCACAAGTATTGGAGTACCACACAAGTAACACCACCAAGACATCACCACAAAGGTAAAAGAACCACACAGATGACATCACGAAGCTAGAAGCACCACACAAGTAACACCACAATGATAGAAGTACCATACAGGTAACACCCCGAAGATAGAAGTACCACATAGGTAAAAGAATCAGATCACACACAGGTATAACTTAAGTACAGAAGTACAAATGATTAGTCATAGGTCTATATCATCTTAATCTATTAAGTTGAACTACATCAGACCCACTCATGATTGATAGGTTACTTACCCCCACTGACCCACACAGGATCTGAACCACATAGGATCTGTATGCGCTGACCCACATAGGATTGCTGAGCACTGACCCACACAAGATCATTGTTCTATCATCATGTTACAGACACCTATATGATTCCTCACACCCAGTGTGTTTGAGTTCCGTAGAATCTGCCTCTCGAGATATCGGTCATACCTCAACTACCACTAAGCTCCAAAAAGTAGTAACCCAATAGACCATCATGTCATAAGGGTTCCAACGCAATATACAACCCATCAATCAGATGTAAGGTTTGTGAGTAAAAATTGTTTTAGTGCCGAGGTATCGGTTGGACACGAGTACGTTCCAACCCAGCTAAACTCTAACTTTCCACGAAAGTCATGTGGTGTATCTCAAAATAACCACCTCGTCTGAAGGATCTCAACATCGTAGATGGTTCATCATTTCAACACTATATGAGGGAGGTTTTTTGGATACAAGATTCTACAATAATAATATTTTTAATAAATTGGGTGTTTCATGGACCCGAGCCACAAACTAGAATATAGTATTCATCATTAGACTTAAATCAATAGTCTTAAAGACAGAATCACATCACCAATGATGGTAAGTCAATCAGATGTCACACGCATGAGTTATGGTGGGTCGACAATTTAATATTAATATATTATTATTATTATTATATGAGAGTTTTGGGTAACCAATCCAAAACCTAAAAAAGACATTTAATATTGGACTAATAATTTCTGTCTTGAAGTCTGGGTCACACTAACGCTGACAGTTCATGAAATGATGGTCGCATGGAGAATTTACTGTACAAGCACGGTTTTCACAAAAAAAAATTAAAATAAAAATATTACAATATTATTATTAATATTTTGTTTTAAACCTTCCATTAATTACATTCTATCTCCCTTGGGTTTTAAAACTGAGCGCACATCCCTTTTAATTGGAACCTTATTCTCATTATTAATATATCTATCAAATATATTTATGTTTCTCTCCCCAATATAACTACTTCATGATTTTATACTCCTCAAATTCATGCCTCTTCTACCGTAAAAACCTAGTGTTGCATCTGCCAGATCCACCGCCTCCAGACTCGCTCACCTGAACCATGCACTACCATGCTGGTCACCAGTTTAGTCACCGGCTTCCTCACCCTTCTCGCACCGGCTGAACTATTTGACCTCCGCTGACGATTTATGCCCCTCAAATGGCCTAGTTATATGTGTTACCTCAGCATTCCTTGCCAGAATAGTGCACTAGCTGAACCCCTCGGCCTTGCTGCCTCCTCTCGACCACTTCAGCACGTCGCACCATCATCCTCACCCGGATCCGCACAATAAAGACGTACCAGAATCATGCCATCATTTCTCCCCTTCCTTGGGCTGATGCATTTTCATTCTAAGACCAAAAATTGTGATGATTGTGGATATGTGATCCTTGGGTTGAGATCTTCACGTATTCATGTCATAATAAATGAAACATTTAGTGTTTAGAGTGCTTAATTATTTGGCGTTGTAGATCCCCTAAATAATGAAGTATATAATTTCATGGTTTATCTGTGGATTGATGGTTGTGTTTGTTTGGCCATCATTGTTGAGAATCAAAAACATGAGGAAATGGAAAATAAATATTTATCATACATCAAGATTTGCAATTTCAAGATAAAAATTGAGGAAATTGATTTAATACATTGATTTTTTAATCCAAGAATTAATTCATTTAATTCACGTTCTTCGTGAAATATAAATTAGACAACGTTTATGATTGAAGGTGGGTCTGTGTTTTTTTGTTCCCGAAACAAGCTTCCTACAACGCTACTTGAACGACGATCCTGTAACTTGGTTTGGTGGATCTGTTCATCAGTGACGGGTTCCTCGAAATTTCGCCCCTCTAGATCTTATCCTTCACCAACGATTTCAATAATTACACCAAAAGAAAAGATGATCCTACCACCATTAAGGGGGGATTAATTAATATTATAGGACCTAATTAATTAATGTGATTGGTGGTTACACATTTTGTGTAACCGGGCATTTAATGCCCAACATTAAATGCCCGACCACCCTTTGGGGGTCCCTGCCACAAAAAATTAACAGGAGAGGAGGGGAGATATTAAAAATAAAATATATTTATTTTATTTTATCGTCCGCAAAAAATGAAAAAAACCAAATTCTTCTCTCAACCCACTATAGTCAAGGTTAATCCTCTCTTAAGCGAATCCCGACACTGTGAGTTCTACTGTGCCTTCCGATTTTTAATCCAAGCACCGGTTCAAAAGTTAGAAAATTTCACTCGTGCATTTACTGAACATACCAAAAATAATTTCAATAAATTATTAACACTCACCCTCGACCCGTTCCCATCAAGGTTAGTGTTTTCGTAAGGAGAATATGCCCCAAAGAACTCAAGGGTACTCTAATACATTCAAATATGAGTTATCCTTTAGAAGTTATGGATTTTACAATAAAATAATTGTCACTTAATTATTTTATTTACTAGAAAGAACTAACTTTCATTGGTGGTCTACACTAGCCAATGTTAGTATCTCCCTAAAGTGATTATACCCTCACAAGTTTAGTAGTGGTCTTAGATTTCTAATCTGAGTTACTGTTTGTGAGTTATAAGGATTTTAACTATAAAATAATTTCTTTAAATATTTTTATTTTTGAATATTCCATTTTTGGATTTTCTCATAGGAGGCCCGCGTCGACTAAAATTATGTCACACCTAGTGTAACCCCTCCATCTTGAATGTAATGCTGCCCTAAGATTTTTAATCCAGGAAACCAATTAAGGGTTATTCAACTTTTTGAGGAATACTTCATACGCGTGTTAATTAATGTTTAACAAAACTTTGACAGACCATTCCGGGAACCCTAGTCCTTAGAATCACAAGCCTTCATATTTCGTGGTCTCGAAATAATTTCATATATATATATATATATAGATTCATGGAAATCCAGGTCTTTACATTCTCCCCACCTTTAGAGATTTTCATCCCTCCAATAAACAAGATAGACTAAGGAAACAAATGGGGGTACTGAGTACGAATCTGAGCCTTCTGCTCCCATGTTCTCTCATAGAGGATCTCATGCTACAAGAATACATGCAATAGAGGTATTGACTGCCCATGAATGGCTAACTGTTGTTGATACTCAATTTCCACAAGAACCTCCGTAAACATCACCCCATCATCAAAGTCCAGCTCACCGAGGTCGATTATGTGATATGGGATGTGGACATATATCTTTAGCTGGGATACGTGGAAGTTGTCCTGCACCCTCTCCAATTTTTCTAGAAGAGAAAAGTGGTATGATACATCACCTATCCCCTGATGTATCAAAAAAATACTGATAAACCTCAGGGATAACATGCCATATCAGCCAAATCTCTATAGTCTCCGTTGATGAGACACATAATAGAAAATGTGGTCTCCCTCCTAGATCTCCATGGGTATCTGTCTCCAATCATAAAGAGACTTTTTACACTGCTTCATTTATCCTTGTCCACCCTTACTGACGCCAGAAGTCTTAGTACACCTTCACAACACCAGGATGTACCACTAAAGGGGATATATGGATGTCCCTCAACACCTACTCTCAAATCATCACCGGTACCTTGGTGCATCCTCCGAAGAGGATGATGTGGTCCCCACATTCAAAAAATCGATCTGGTGCATGTCCCAATGATATCTAAGCACGTAGAGCCTCATAGTAAAAGTTCCCAAGTTGCACCTCCATGACTTGTCGGAGGAGTGGGGGAGTGACATTCATATTCTAGAGGTAAGAAGCTCCATCTTTATCCACAAAGGATATCTGCAACACGACTAGCTGCTTTGTCGCCTGACTCAACAACCATAGACCAGACATCCTGCTTAGTGCATGAGCTACCATGATTACCTTCGCGGAATAATGGACTATCATAAAGTCATAATCATGAGAGACTCTATCCATTACCGCTTTCTCAGGTTCAGGTCCTTCTGAGTGAGGATATTCCTGAAACACTTATGATCATAGTAGACTATAAAATGTTCACCCATCACGTAGTGCACCACATCTTCAGTGCAAAGACCACAACTGCAAACTTTATGTCATGGGTAGCATAGTTATGATCCCCAGTATCTATCTCATCTCCAGAAAGCTATATTGTGACATCTCTTACCTTAGGAAAGGCTCCCCATTTTTCTTCAAAGCTAACAAGGGTGCTGCTTTCCTTGAGAAGTCATGTACAAATAAATAGTAGTGCCCAGCCCAGGTAGAAGTCCCTCTCCTATCGGGGAGGTAATCATAGAAACATCTTTCTAATAGTTGTCCCCACACTCTCCCACTCCTATTGGGATCTGAAAACGCAAAAATTACACTTCCACAAAGGTAAGGCTGGCCGACTCAAGAGTGATTGGCTGCACCCTCCTATGCATGAGTTTATCATGTGCTGCCTGGGATTCGTTTTTTTCCAACCATGGAAAACCCCATTCCAACATTTTTGATAAACCACAACCATATTTATTAATATATCCAATTTGATAATGAACTATGGATGTCCTGTCATTCCCAAACTAACTTCGTAATGCCTCAACACTATCTCCAAGAGATTCCAACCTAAACTCTCACCTTAAGGGTTTGATCACACTATCTACGTAAGTGTGATTATTGTGTCTCCTCCCAAAGGTATCTCTAGACCTGAGGGTCAACTCAAAAGTTTAACTAGAAAATCGTGGTCTTGGACAAGATTCATGGAATTAAGGAATGATTGGTACCTATATCTATTAATATGACAGCTAGTAGTAGACACAGATCATACCTCTAATCATTCCTAGAGCTCGTGGGTCACACTCATTGACCTCATGAAGCTACTCCCTTCACATGTCCTCCAACTCTCTGAGCTTGTTGGGGACCACATTGAGGTGGTGGTTGTAATATGTCAAAAAGTATACCACTGAATTCTTATCTCCCAGCACCACTTCCGTGTATTCTACCCTAAAAATTCATTTATCCCAAACGCATCCGCTTCCTGATAAATTTTTCACACCTAAGTCTCTAATATTGGTGCTAATTTCCTGCTTTCCCATTGACAACATTCAGTGGCTGCATCCACTCAGAAAAATAACATTCAACCAAAAAGGGTCCATATTTCACACTAACATAAGTAGGAATGCATAGTGGAATAGTGATGGCTCGAATGTCCTTAAACACACCTCACTTAGAGGTCCGAGCCCTGAAGCACTGATTGTATCGCATTCATCAAGTACTAGGAATTTTCGGTATGCCTCGATGAATACTCAACTACCAACTTGTCGTCCCTTAGAAGATGTAGAAGCTCTGGGGAACTCTCAGCCACCTCCTCAATCTAGTCTTTAGCCTCCTGTGAGTTGGGATCACCATGGAACCAGAGGGGTATCTGATGCTGAAACATGTGTAAGGAACTAAGACTAAATGTTTTCTCTACCAGAACCGCCAGTTGTAACTACTGACCAACTGGCAGTGATATAGCTGGCACACTACCTGGAGGTACCATCTCAAGAGTCGTTCTATGTACCGAAGCCTCATCTCAATGTGGACCATCCTCATGGCCACACATTGATAAAAACTGGCATCTCAGATCACCATCTGATATGCATGTGTCTCAACTAGGTGGAAAACTCTAGACAAGCCTCCAGCCAGTCCTTAGCTACCTGGGATTCTATCTCTCCTCAAAAACATGGTGGCCTCTGCTGCTGGAACTCATGAAACGTGCTCAGTCGGTGTACATCATCCTATAGTGAGGCTAGAGTTAACTGTTGCCCAACGGGTGGGGGTGATTCTTGTACACCACCCGAAGGTGCCAACACAGTAAGAGGGCCATGCATAGGAGCCTCGTCGATCAGTGGGCCATAATCGTGTAATCTCTTGAGAATCCTAGCTAGCTGTCTACACAATGGTATCTTGCTAAGGAATAGGTGCCCCTGGTCATTATGTTATACCTGGTGAGCTGACTCAAATAAATCATAATTAAAAACTATCCAAAAACACACGTATCATATTTTTCCATGAACAGAGTCAAATATCAGAATTGAGGGTCCTGGTTTATGGATAAGTTGGCCACCGCTCTAGTATTAGACTCCCCGAACTGGAAACCACACTCATAACACAAAACAATATTTCCCCATAGAAAAGATCAGCATCCTAGTTCTTTAGTATAAATGAACCCCTCTGATACCAATTTTTCACAACCCATCCCCTGGGGCCTCTGTCGTGACTACCCCAAGCCCACCTTCCATAGACCAGGGGTTTGTGACTAGCACCGAAAGAAGTATTCCCAAAAATTGGAAGGCATTTCCTTCAAACCTGTACAAGAAGATGGTCCAAGAACACAACCTAAAGAAAATGTGAAGTAAACTGATGTATTAAAATAGTGATGAATGTAAAAATGGTCCAGAATATGTGCCCAACTAAAAAAGTACAGGTATGACAGAAATTACAATACAACTGAAAGAAAAAGGAAAACATCTACTGGGTCATCCTAAATATTTTCTACCTGAATGGTTGGTACAGATACCATCCTCATCACTCTATGTATGTTAGACTCCTCCGCATCACGTCACGCCAAATGGTCCACCTCCGAGCACCATCTAGTCCTCGCTCCCTCAGCATTGATCAATGTTGTACGTCGTCTACCCCAAACACAACATGGTGCAAGAAAGGACCATGCATGTGTTAGTATAATGATACTCATTAGGGACCCTGAGACCCCCTTAGGTCCCCAAGAGTTTCACAAATGAAAAACCACAAAGCAATACATCACAGGTAACACCATAGAGGTATAAATACCACACAGGTAACACCAAAAGATATATGTACCACACAGGTAACACCGTGAAGATATCAGCACAAAGGTAGAATAACCACACATGTGACATCACGAATCTAAAAGAATCACATAGGTAACACCATGAAGATAAAAGTACCCCACAGGTTACACCATGAAGATAGAAGTACCACATTGGTAACACCACAAAGATAGAAGTATTACACATGTAAATGTCTTAGCTCACACTCAGGTATAACTTATGTACAAAAGTACAGATTACTATTCATAAGGATAGATCATATTATTCTGTTAAGTAGCACTGCTTCTGACCAGCATAGGATTGATAGGTAACTAACCCCTGCTGACTCACATAGGATCTGACCCACACATAATCACTATGTGCTGACCCACATAGTATTGGTGGGCGCTAAACCACATAGGATCAGTATGCGCTGACCCACATTGGATCACTGAGCACTGACCTAAACATGACCGATGTTCTTTCTTCACGTTATAGCAATCTAATGGATTCCTCTCACCCGGTGTGCTTGAGTTACGTATAATATTCCTCTCGAGATATCGATCATACCTCTACTGCCACTGATCTCCAAAAAGGAGTATCCCAAAGGACCTTCATGTCTTAAGGGCTTTAACACGATAGACGTCATGTCAATCAGACGCCCGATCTATGAGTTATAAGCGTTTTAGTGCCATGGGCCTAGTTGAATTAGAGTATTATCCAACCTTTCCAAACTCAACATTCTCAGAAAGTCATGTTGTTTATCTCAAAAGGGCAGCCTCATCTCAAGGATTTTACCACCGCAAACGGTTTGTCATTTCGACACAGTATGACGGAGGTATGTCGGATACAAGATCCCACAACAACAACAACAACAAAAACAACAACAAAAATAATAATAATATTGGGGTTTTTGTGGACATTATCCATGAAATAGAATCTAATATTTAGAATTAGACTTAAATCAACTATCTTAATGAATGGATCACATCGCCTCTGACGGTAAGTCAATCGGATGGCGCACGCATGAGTTATGGAGGGTCGAAGAATTAATAATAATATATTATTTTTATTTGAGAGTTTTGGGTACCTGATCTAAAAACAAAAAAAGGACATTAAATATTGTACTCATAATTTATGTCTCGATGTCTGGGTCACACTGCCACTGAAGGTTCGTGAAACCGATGTCAAACGGAAAAGATACGGTCAAAACATGGTTTTCCCCCTCAAAAATTAAAATAATAATATTTTAATATTATTATTAATATTTTGTTTTAATCATTCCATGAATTACATTGCATCTCCCTTGGGTTTTTATTCTGATCATGCATCCCTCTTAATTGGCACTTTATTTTCATTATTAATATATCTCTCAAATATATTTATGTTTCTCTCTCCAATTAGACTCCTTCACGATTTTTCTCCTCCTCAAATTCATGCCTCTTCTACCAGAAAAACCTAGCACCGCATCTTCCAAATCCACCACCTCTGGCCATGCTCGCCTGAATAACACATTACTGCCCTGGTCACCTGTTTAGTCGTTGGCTTCCTCTCTCAGCTCACACCAACCGAACTGCTTGGCCACCGCTGATGATTGTCGCACCTCAACCGGCCATGCTGCCTATGTCACCTCGGCCTGCCCTGCCTGAACTGCGCACTCGCTAAACCCCACATCCTTACTACCTCCACTCGACCACCACAGCACGCCACACCATCTACCTATCCCGAATACATGCCTTGAAGAATCACCAGAATCGCACTGTCACGTCGCCCCTTCCGCGGGCTGCTATATCATCATTCTAAGCCTAAAAATTGTGACGATTGTAGATCTGCAATCCTCATGACGTTATCTCTGTATAAGTATGCCACGCTCAATGAAACATTGAGTTTTTAGCATGCTTTATTATATGGTGATGTAGAATGCACAAAGAGTAAAGTAGAGAAGGTCATGATTTATGGGCGGATTGATGGTCGTGTTTGTTTGGCCATCATCATTTAGAATCAAGAACATGAGAAAATCGAAAATAAATATTTATCATACTTCAAGATTTACAATTTCAAGATAAACAATGAGAAAATTGTTTCAATACATTGTTTTTCTATCTACGAATTAATTTCTTTAATTTGTGTTCATCATGAAATATAAACTGGAGTAAGGATTCCACAAAGATAAATCACTACCTCATAAATCGATTAGAGAACGTTCACGATTGAAGGTGGGTCGGTGTTCATCATTCTCGCAACAAGATTCCAACAACGATTCTCGAACAACGATCCTCTGACCTTGCTTGGTGAATTTATTCTTCAACGAAGGGTTCCTGCAATGTTCTACTCTCTAGATCCCCTCATTCGCCAATGATTTCAATAATTCTACCAAGATAAAAGAGAAGGAAACCCTCATTAAATGGGGTGGTTCATTAATTAAAATTGATGGACCAAATTAATTAAACGGATTTGTGGTTACGAATTTTGTGTAACTGAGAATTTAATTCCCAACATTAAATGCTCGACCACCCTCTGGTGGTCCCCACCATAAAAAATTAAATGTATAGGTGGGAGGATATTTAAAATAAAATAGATTGATTTTATTTAATCCTCTAGGAAAAATGCAAAAAACAACTTCCTCTATCAACCCGCAGCGGTCGACGTTAAACCTCCCTTAAGAAAATCCCGACACTACAAGTTCAATAGTGCCTTAAGATTTTTAATCCGAGAACCAGTTCAAACGTTATAAAATGCCGCTCGCACCTTTAATGAACATACTCGAAAAAAAGTTCAATAAATTATAAACACTCACCCTCGACCCACTCCAGTCAAGGTTAGGCTCTTCTTAAGGATAACACACCGCAACGAACTCAACGGTACTCTCATATTTTCAATCCTAGTTACTATTTAGATGTTATAGATTTTACAAATAAATAATTGTTATTAGTTATTTTATTTATTTCCAAAAACTAACATTAATCGGTGGTCCACGTTGTCCAATGTTAGTATCTCTTTAAAGTGATCATACCCTCACAAGTTAAATTGTGGTCTTGCATTTTTAATTTGGGTTACCGTTCATGAGTTATAATAATTTGAAAAATAAAATAATTTCTTTAAATTATTTTATTTATGATTATGCCATTTTTGGGTTTTCTCACAGGAGGCCCGCGCCGACAAAACATAAGTCGCACCCAGGGTAAACCCGGCGTCTTGAATGAAATAGTGCCCTCATATTTCAAATATGGGTAACCATTTAAGAGTTATTCCACTTTTTTGTAAAATACTTACTTGTGTTATTTAGAGTTTATTAAAACACCGATGGACCATTTCAGGCACTCCAAGCCTCGAAATCATACACTTTCAAATTTCGCGGTCTCAAAATAATTCCATATAAATAATAAAAATTACATGTAAATCTTGGTATTCACAGATATTGATATGAGATGAAAAAACACTATGAGAAAACTAAGTAAACACCAATCTGAAGTCTATATATGATTCCTCCCTTAATGTCAGCCTCAGATTCAGTGTATGTTGAAAGGGATCTAAGAAATTGTCCAAAACCCTTATAATATGGAAAATATACTTTTATATAATTAGTGCAATGTATAAAAAGGAAAACATGAATAGAAGGTAATATACTATGGGAGTTTCTTAAGATGGATCCAATGATTCTGACAGATAATTAATCAAACTCCAATAGAAATAGTAATCTCCAAACATATATTGTATAAGAAGTTGTATCAATGGAGGGGATATGGGATTGGTTCACTATAATGACCAAGAGGAAGAAATAAAATAGGTTAAGGATTTCATTAAGGAAAAAATAGTATGCTCACCTTAAAATAATGGGGAACCTCACACGGTTAGGCTTATTGTTTACCTATAATTTAACAAACCATTCAACAAGATTCTACAACAAAACATAGTAGCACTAAACAGATGTGTACCTCTGATTTCAAAGCTTTAGAAAAATTGTGAGGCCCTTGCAACATTCCTTCCTATAACTGCATGGTTTTAGACAGACCACTTTGGATGGGTTTCATGGTTTTATCTAACAATTCATCCTGGTCTTCTCTTATATTTTTGAGACTCAAGGCTTCGAACGATACTTTAACGCACTAGATCCATCTTTGACATGATTATATATCATTATTAGGTCGTTTAAGAAACTAAAATTGAAAAAAAATAATGATCCATACCTTCCTAAAAATATGGATCATTACAACCTCCCCTCCTTAAAGTAACTCATCCCTGAGTTGGAATTATAATGGTAAATAGGTATCGTCTTCAATGATTTCAGAACACTCTTATCATCTATCATCTTTCCTATCTTAGGTCTAGTCAAGTACGTAGTTGTACAGCCATAGAACCCTTAATAGGGGAACTGAACTACCTTAGAGTGTCTTCATGCTCGGATCCTCAATATGCATTTTATACTCCACAAATGAAGCATATATATTCATATAAACCTCATCAGGCTAAATTTCATGTGACATTATTGTATAGTATTTGGGAAGATGAGATACATGAAATTCATCATGCATGGACTAGTATTTATTTGGAAGCAAAAATTTGTATGCCACTGGTTAGATCCATTTCACAAAATTGATGGGTCAAAAAACCTTAGTGATATATTTACCTAATTATTAATATGTTTATTCCAAAACCAAGATGAGACTCACAAGAATACACGATCTCCAACCTCAAACATGAGAGGTCATTAAAATCAATTGGAATGCGACTGTAGTCTATACTAAGCTGTCATCGAGTGCTTTCTGGTCAACTGGACCTACTCTATAGTCTCCTGAATGAGACGTGGTCCAAGATTATCTACCTCCCTTTCCCATAGAATGCACATAGGTGAGCATCATGGCATGATATATAAGTATTCATAAAAATACATCACTATTGTACCATAAATGTTTTTATCAGAAAATAACTCAATGAGGGGAATATGTTTCTCCCAAGAACCACAAAACTCAATGAAACCTACGAAAAGTAGGTCCTCTAAAACATAAATCATACTCTCTATATGCACTTCGATCTGTGTGTGACAGGTCAAAATTAAAAGAACCTATAATCCCAAATAATTCCACAAATACTCCAGAACTGTGATGTGAAATGATCATCTCTGTCAGAAATAATAGACAGAGGATCCCCATGAATATTTAAAACCCCCCATATCATACAACATTTATAGATCATCTACTGAGAAGGTCTCTCACACATAAAAGAAGTGTGTGATCTTCGTCCAATGATCAATGATAAACCACACCGTATTATTACCATGTGGTGATATGGGTATACCAGTCATGAAATCTCCTAAAATAGCATCCCATTTAAACTCTAGAGTAGACAAATTTTTTAAAACCTCTTACAAACATTGATGTTCTGCCTAAGGTGGGACACCTAGTGATGAATTGAATAATATTAAATTTCACACCAATCCCCCAATGCTGTCATCAAAGATATTCATACATTTTTGTGACATCAGGGTGAACCACCCATTTTTAGCTATGTAATTCTCACATCAGCTCCTCTATAAAGTGTTTTGGCACCCATACACACACATGGAAAACTAATTTATCATCCCCATTCATAGTCAAAATGAAATATGTATCATTATCTATGACACTTTATCTTATGAAAAGTCCTTCAAGATCATATATCTTCATCTACTTCCCATGTTCTAGAAGAGTCGATGTTATTATTAAGGCAAAGATAATAGTTTGGCCTTGGTCCTCCCAACCCTCAATATAAATTTGTGAGAATAAGATAACGAGATTCCGTTTTTCAACTAGCCACTTGAACCACATATATCTATGTCTTCCAGATTAGGGAATCAACCACTACATTTCCATTTATAGACATGTAGGCATGATAAAAATCTAATAGCTATAGGTACTTGACCCACCTATGCTTCTTAATATTTGGATTTTTCTATGTAATGATGTAATTGGGTGTTTTTTGGACATTTTATACCATAAAAGTGTTTATAGGTAGATAGGGTTTCCAACAACATAAGGCAGGAATTACAAAAATATTCTTGAGCTTATGTGTTAGGTGATTCAGCCCCTGAGGCCTCAAATAATTGGGACCCATACATGATGACTCTCTCAACATGCATAAGAACAGATCCATACCACATACCTGATGTGTCACAATAAATAGTATAAACCATTCTAAACTTTATAATAATTAGTATAAGAGATGAAGTCAAATTTCCATTCATCTATTAAAAGGATTCGTCACAAACATCTCACCACACAAATTTCACACACTTATTTTTAAAACCCATTAGTGGTGCTGAAAGGTGTTATAAATCATGGATGAATCATCTATAATATTTGACTGTCCCCAAGAATCTTTTCATGTAAATAACATTTTTAGGAAGCTCCCAAGAAACTACAACTCTCACTTTCTATGGTTCTACTGAAACATCATGACTCCTATATTATGAAACCTAGGAAGGGAAATTTTGTTATCCAAATGTGGAATTTTCAAAACTTATCGTACATATGACTCTATCTAGGTGTATTCAGCATGATCTCAAGATTGTTGGAATGTTTGTGTTTATAGTCTGAATACACCAAGATACCAAAAATTAATACTACTAGAAATGAATCCAAATACCGGTGTAAAATAGGATTCATAAGGGACATAAATATGGTAGGTATATTTGTGAGTTCAAATATCATTACCAGATACTCATATAGACCATACCTATTCATGCATGTTTTTTGAGGTATGTAAGAGGACTTAGCATGAACATAGTGATAGATTTACCTCAAGTCTATCATTGAAAAAACGTATTCTCCTAGAATATAATCAAATAGGTTATATATTATAGGCAGTGTATATAAATATTATATTGTGATCTTTTTCAAATGATGGTAATCCATGTTGAGCATGAGGGTAATGCCCCCATTTTTTTTGAAATGGACATGCAAACCCCAAGGAGATGTTTTTAGATTTATAAAAACTTTAGCCTACAAATAATTCAATTGATTCTTCAACTCTATAATCTCATTGTGTGACATTCATTAAGGATGAATGTAAATTGGTGCTGCTTCTAAAACTCTCTCAATGGTGAACTCAACCTATAGCACTGGAGGTATACAGTAGAGGCCATCAGAAAATATGCATATGAAATACTCCAGTACAAGTGGAAAAAAGTAATCCATAACCCTTGGTCATTGAGGAAAATATTTTTGAAATGAGATATCACATTTCCAAACCTCTATTACTTGGATCCCACTCTAGTCACACACACATCCAATTCTCCCTTATGCATGTTCTTAGTTCACTATAATGATGTAATAATCACCCACCAATGATATCAGTAAATGTGGGCTTGATAGGGAACTAACCAGTCAATGTTGATGATTATGTCAAATAACAACATGTCAAGGTCCAAAAGATTCCACATGAATAGATATCCACCTTTCTTAAAGGGAATGTCCTTAAAATGGTGAACTCCCTCTAATCAGATACCTAACAGTGTGTCTAGCATCATAAACCTATGAAAGTGTTAAATCTCAAATCCTAGACTATAAGTGATTACCTACGATAGAAATGAGAGAGACACAAATGTGTCAAATAATGTAGACACAAATGTGGAGACTGTTAGAATCATACCTCCTATATTAGAAGGATCTGAAATTTTCTCCTCCAATATAGGTCAAAGTAAATGTAACTATCTTGTACCAAAACCCTGATTAAAATCCTAATTACTCTGAGAATTTCATCTCTCATAGTGATATATATCATATGTCTAACTACCTCTACCTCAACAACAACCTCATCCTAATTGTTCAGTGGTATTCCAGCTACCCTTTAGTCATTATACTACTAGTACATACCCTGATCGAGGAGTAGGAGGATATCCATGCTCACTAGGAAATGATTTGAATGCTCTGAAAAATAATTGGATAGGGTCCGTCTTTTAGCATCCTCTATATGTAATAGTATCATGAATTAAATTAGGTTTTGTGTGCCTAGGATTCATGTATAAGTGTCATAGCCAAAAAAAATTTATGCACAAGGACCATGACTGCTACTACCTCCACTGGTATCCCCAAACCATCTCTTCCTCCCATAATAAGAACCACTAAAACCTCTTGGTGCCAAACCATCCTGAGTCACACCTTCATATTCCCTCAACTTCCACTCAATAATAAGGGAATAGTTGAAAATTTTATAAATGGTAGTCATCATGAACATTTTGACCTACGATCATATGGCGTATACCAGCCCACCCTAGAATCACCTAGAGGGAATATGATCATTATAAAGTAGAGTGGGAATGAACTACTATATCTCAATGAAGTTAGTGAATTATTCCATGAGAGACATAATTCACATCTGTGGGTTTATTAATTCTCTAGTTCAATCTTCCCTCAGAGTCCGAGGAAAGAAAATTTTATAAAAGATCATCTGGAAATCCACCGAGACCATATCTCTATACTGATCTTCCTAAGTGATTACATACCACCACCTATTAGTAGAGTAACATAGAATATACATTGAATGATTTACACTCAACTCTAGAGACATGTCAAGATTATAGAAAATAAATAGGATTGATTCTAGAAAGGCTCTACAGCATGAGGTCCCCCTCCCTCAGAAAGGTAGGGGATGCTGCTGCTAGAATTCTAGAGTCAGCTCTGCCATACATGGGGAAGGTCGAATGAAAAATTTCATGTTCTGAATCATAAGGAGAAAACCCTATATGAACATGGAATATATACCCATATCAGGTATTGGAAGAGGTTCTATTGATGGTACTACAAGTGGAATCACTAGCGACTCATGACTTGCCACCTCAATTGCATGTTTTCACAGCATTTTGGGCATGTGACTGACGGAATCCATGGAGGTATAATACTACATTTACAAACACATGCCTCATAATTTATTTATGAAACTAATAAAATTGAAGATAGAAAACTAGGATACGTACAAGGCATTCCTATAGTAACGACTACAGCTCACTTTCTACTCCATAAGCCAGGAATATGTGGTAGAAAGAGACAATAATATGACATAAGAATGTAAGAGATACCCTACTACCCACTACAAATACTGGGTTTGGGACTATGTCTATATTTCAGATATATATATATATATATATGGTTGTTTTCAATTTATAATTCATATGAATTTTAAAAAAATTCTTATTTAAACATTTAAATCAAATAAAATTGTTAAATTTGATGGTTTAACATTTTTAATTTTATAATGGCCCATACACCTTAAGAAACCAAACATGGAATCCACTTAAAGCACACCATAACATGTTCCATCCCATCAGACCATTGTTCTATGGCCCAATATTCCATAATTGAAAGATTAATGTGTCTAGTTTATCCACATTGGTAAAACACTATTTGGTTATGGTATGAACTTTAATTATCAATTATGTTTTCTAATACCTGGAAGATGTGTCCGCACAATTCAATAAATATTCAAGGAACAAACATTACTAATATAGAAATTTCATTCTGGAAAATAGATGTTTCATGAAAAAATGCTTTGAATATTAGTTCTAGTGTGCTGAACAATGATTCATGGTATAATGTAACACCCCCATTTAATTGGGGAAAAGTAAAATAGATCATTATTTCTATAATTCAAAGATTAATACCATAATAAAACATGTGTGTCAAAAAAAATTGAAGTCTTATCAACTATAAATGGCCTAATAAATAACAATAATTTCTAATCCCATGAAAATTTTTGTTTTCCCCTATACATGGGTCAGCTACATCAAAGAACAAGGTCAATTCACAATCCCTTTAACTCTAAATATCATTTCTAATTCCGAAATAGTAATTAAATGGAAAAAACCCTCTTATTCTACTTTGTAATGTCCTGAACTAGGGTCCGCTTAGCAAGTTCATCGAGTCGGTGGGTGGCATACCATCAATCACACCTCCCTGTATGCTAGAGGCTGCTGACTAGAAGTAAAGGTGCTAAGGTAATACACTGGGGAAACTATACCCTCTTATTATAAATTAACATCTGATATAATTAATAATAACCAATAGGTGAATACTAAATAATCATTTAGAATAAATAGATAAGAAATTGTGGAAGAAAAAAAAACTGAATACGTTCTAATAATACAAAAGCCACTTGGGAGTTTCTAATACATGTATTCATGGAATTATAATATAAAAAATGTTAATAGGTGAAAAAGAAAATAGTCATGCTACATGAAAAGTAAAAAAGTAAGAAAATCTTCTCCACTAGCATCTTGAGAGAATTCTTGGACCCCATGTCCTAAGATCCATCTATGAGCAATGCATATCAACAACCTATTGCGGGGAACATTCCGTTATCAATAGCTGTCGATAGAAAGTATTCATTGGTACCAAAGGTATCTTATGTATAGTGTGAGAAACAAATTTAGTAGGTCACCACAAATGGTTTCTATTTGTAATCCATGCATTACTCATAACTAAATAGATTATAAGTAATCATGAATTAAATAACAAATCTATGTAAATAAATAAACGACCCTCTCAGGTTCCTGAATGGAACTACGTATTCTACATTCTTCTAGTCATTTCTGGGATAAATGTCTTAAAATAACTATATATAAATATATATTTTTTAATAATATATATAGTATAATTTTATATATTTCATCCACTTATATGTAGAACGTACTTATGGATGTAAGTATCCATATACATGTAATAATAGTTCTAGCTGGGCCTGTGCACATCCCAGACATCCACTACTATTATAATGAAAATATAAGCTCATGAAATAGGGTACATTCTCTACATCCAAATAATAGTGTGAGACGTCATGAACTACACCCGAGATGGTGAGTGGGATATCATGTCATCCCATAAACAAATGAACATGGTGTGAAAATCCCACCATCCAAATAGTATCCATGGTGTGAGATATCATGACCAGCACCCGATGTAAGGGATTATGATACATTAATTCTTAACAGGTCCCTTTCCATAAAATTATATCCTTTATCAAGGGATTGTTTAAATAAAATTGGTATATGGAATTACCTACTAAATATATCATTTATACATCATATATAAATAAATAATCTTTTATTCATATTCATGTCGATAATATAACACACAAGAAAAAAAACCCTCATATGTAACATCAGTCATGTATATTTCCATTTAAGTCAATGAAATTCACAAGGAGCATTAATATGATGTAAACAAAAGGCATGACCTTACTATCCTTGGAATTCATTCTATTTAAACCAATTGATTCATTAATGGTAAGACATCCATCATATAAAGTTGTTCCGTATAAACCATTTCATTTATTAAAATCAGGATATCCCATATTGTATAATTCCCCTAAATCAACTTCTTCCATTTAACCAACAATGGATGTAAATTCTAGTTAAGAGGTTCAACATCATTTAAAATGTGGCATGGTCATTAATCGATTTGCCTACATAAGAAATTCTATGTCTAGGTAGTCCAAACACATAAGAGGTACCCTTGGATCAATCAATAATTTGAATTATAAGGAAAAATAAATTTGGAAGCTAATATGTAATCCAAATTGGCGTCGTAGACATGTGATTCATTTATCTATAATGACCAAATTCAATTGGAACAATGATGTAATGACATTTTAATGTGTATTCAACCAATATATTACCAAAAAAATTCAATTGGTATAAAACATTGTGTATGGATCAGTTATACATGACAAAAACAAATAAAATTAGATGCTCTACAAAAGATAGAGTGAGGCATAATGGAATGGTTACTATATGACCAAAATTAGAGGGAAAATTATGTGACCACCTTTATCAGGGTCGTAGATGAATCCTTTCTCGATATTGGACTCAGATTCATAGTAGTTTGGAATATTTTTGAGAAAAATTCCAATGCCATGAATATAAATTAAATTATCTTTCTTCTTAATACTGTGATAGATTCAAAGAAAAAAATTTAAATAGGTGGTAAGAGACTATGGGAGCATACCAAGACGGATCCAATTCTTCAAACGGATTATGAATTGAACATCAGAGGTGAATGTTATCTACAAGCCTATATTGAAGAGGATGTTGGCTCAAAGGTGGAGAAAAGGGGGATGGTCTATTGGAATGATAAATAGGGAGGAAGAAAATAGGTTAAGGATTTAATTAGGGGAGAATTTTTCTTTAGACCAAAAAATAAGCGAGATCCTCGCATGGTTTGGAATAAATATTATTGAACCATATACAAACCATGCAGAAGGGATTTGTCACAAATCTCAGTAGTATTTCATGGCCATGCACCTCACCTCACACATTTTCAGACAAGTTATTTAGAACCTTTTTCATTCTTATATTTTACTTATCATTTTCTTTCCATTTTAAGACTTCGGGAATTGAATGATCCATAGACACACTCGGGCCTTCCTTAACTTGATTAGACCACATTATTAGGTCTATTTAAGGAAATTAAATTAAAAAATAATGACTTGTACCATCATGAAAAGATGGGAAGTTACTCCTTCTTTTGTTACAGACCATGTACCCAATAAACCAACAATAATCATTGGCATCTGCAAATGGAATCATTGATCATTCTTCATCCATTCATAGTCCTTAAAATAAATATAAATCTTTAATGAAGAATTATAATCTGAAAAACGAATGTAAATTAAATATCATATTAATTAATGATTAATCTAGAAGTGCAAACTAACCAAAATTTCATATATATGATAAAAAATCAAATAAATAATTATAAATTTAAAAATGACTTCTACATATAACATGATTTTTCGGGATGCAATGGAATCAACTTTTGAAAATAAAACCACTATTACATTTCAGATTCTACGAATCATTTGCATATTGTACATGATGTAAATGACATTACCAGAGAAATGTATTCAATTGGACATTGAAAAGAATATTTCTATAAGGATATTATTTCACATTATATTTTTAATTAATGAAAATATAGAAAAAGAATATTTCTTAATTTTAGGATCATTCTTTGGTGAAGATGTTTATCATTTTGAAATCTTATTTCAGATTACCATTTTTACATGTAGTTGATCCTTATAAGATCCCCTCTAGATATGATCCTAATGTGCTACATTCAACTCCAAAAAACGATGATCTATTATCAAGTGCTAGCACAATAGATCAATCATATCTCATTATTCATCTTGTTCAATTTGCAATCATTTAATCTTTAAAGAATCTCTCTTGTTCTTATATTTATTAAGTTTATGAGAGAATGTGGAATCTAAAAAAGAATCTACTCATCATAATGATTCTCAATTCTAAATTGACCCTACACATTAGCCATATCAATCTCTCTAAATAGTTTAGGTTAAGGTTAAAATATTATTTAATTTTAAACTAACCCATAAAAATATAATAAACATTATCTATGACCATTCCATGTTTTATTTTTGTTATTATTGTTATTATTTTGGTCTATGATAACTCATGAAATGATAAATATCATTTTACCATATTTTAAATTAAAATCTATCACCAATCAATTTTATGGTCTTCTCATCCATGTCATTAATCAAATACCAAAATAATTATTTAATTAAATATTTATTCAAAAAAAATATTTTATTCCTAATCTCATGAAAAAATATTTATTAAATATTCAATAAATAAAATAAATAATCTATTCACCGTATGAGGAATATATATACATTTAAAAGTAATATAATTAAATAGACTATTTTTTAATGAATAAATAATAATTTTTTACCATTTAAATAACATGAAATAAATAAATATTATATATACACGTAATTAAAAAATTACTCAGGGAATAAATAGTTATTTAAAATTTGAGATCAATAAAACCTGGAAAAAAATTATTCCTCAGTCTTGAGATTTATATATATTCTAATAGATAAATTAAAATAGAATTTAATTGAGATAAACATTAATACTTACTATTTGATCATCTAGGATTATTTATCATTGAAATTAGACAAAGAGGTTCAAAGTTTAAAATTTCAATCTAGTAAGATGTTAAAACCCAATTGAAGGATGTTATTTTCTGTTCATTGTAACCCATAGACATATTTTTTTTCATAATATAATCCCACAATCATAATAACATATATGAATGGTTTCACACATAGGTCATCAACATATCTGTCTAATATTCATTTCATTGATTATATGAAATAAACTCGTCCTTACACCATGCCCATATAAATTAATGTGATGGTTACTATAAAAAAACCTAGTTTGACCTTGAACTGGTCACCAGAGCCAGCCCTCAGAATGGCCCGTAGGGTGTTCCCGATCTCCATGAGTTGGAAACTAGTGCCATGAATAAAAATTAAACAATTGGGAATGACTTGGTCCATAAATCATAGAAAAATAATTAAATAAAAAATGAACAATGAAAACAAAAACAAGAAGTTGTGAGAAATCAAAATTGTACATAACTCCATGTGACCCTACAAGTATCCACAAACCTCGACCTAATGTCTCACTATAACGATCGAGTCTGATAAAGAAACATCACCTATGGCTAAAAAATATAAAATATAGGAGAGAGTATTAAAATTCAATAGGAATGACCAAAAAATCTATTCCCATATGTATTTCTTTTAAATAAAATATCCATTAATTTCTATGTTAAAATACAATGTATAAAATTAGGTTTTCACACATTTTATTCTTAAATTAAATCATTGTGCGTTTCCCTTTTTCAAATAAATCCAAGATTCCCTTTTTTGGAATTAGGCATTGGAATTTCAATGGAGGAGAAGTTTACTATAAAAGGGAGGAATGCACGGTAAAAACAATTCAAATCCTTGTTCCATAAACACTTGAAACCATTTTATCACTTTTCCCAACAAGATAGACTACACAAGGAAACACGATCAACAAACATACAACATAGGAAATGGAAAAACACAACACACGAGAAAAAATCAGAATATGCATCTCAATCAACTAACTGAGAATACTAGAAAACATAGGAGAACCTAGGAGCTCATGAATAATTTATAATGTACTAAACATGTGACTTATACCAACAACATTCCATACTTGATGATGTAATAACTCATAAACAACCCATCATTGCCCTACCTGGCCTAACTGAGGTGCCCAATCCCATAGAAATGATAAAAAATAACCTTGTACTATGGACCACAAACTCGTGAAATAACCTAGACTAGTGCATGAATCATTCACTGTGATTTTTTTCAATATACTAAGTTCACAAGTTTGTACTAAAAAGTTAGTGAGCCAACAAATTCCAAAAAGAATCTATACACAAGTATATAAAACAAACAAAGTCAACACACACCACAATGTCACCCCTATGTTACCCAAGGAATAAGTCTCTTTCCTTTAAACCGTCATTACATAAGGGAAGTCCCAAACCAAGGAAATTCACAACTTTCATCAACCAGCAAGGTATGGAACCATTCCAAGGTGAGTCCTTATGATAATCAGTTTTACAAAAAATCCAACTGATACTCACATTATTATTCTCATACAAAACCATTTATTAAAGAATCACGTGAACACCATTTTGAAAATCAGAAACACACATGGAAACCCATTTAAAAAATACAATTCACCACATTAAATCTAAAGTACATTTATCAACAAATTCCATGAAATTCAAATATAAAGAGCGTCTTATATTATTTCATAATAAGTATTTATTCTAAAACCCCTAAATTACTAACTAGAATTAAATAAATTTCTGAAAACAAGATATCAATAATTCGTTAATTGAATCGCAAATGCATTGGGAAACCAACAAAAAAGTGGAACCCAACGGAACATTCGTCCCTTGTAAATTTCTAACTAAGAGTTTTTTCTCCCTAATGATCATATGAATATTCACATATATATAAGGACACCTAGACAATATACACACACTTGTATGGCCGTGAACATGTGAAAGGGATCATTACATATATTCTTATATGAATATACCCATTTCCAATCACCTATAAATGAATTTCCATATATATACACAGGCACACCTATCCCCATACCTATATATTCACTACATTGATGAATATACACATAAAATGGGAACCTATATATATTTATGTACATAACTCCTGATACACAGGTGAGTCCCCTTAGCCTCGAAAACTCGCAACCACAACTAATCAACCAACACACCTTAATTAAAAAAGCTCAAATCCATAAACATCATAGTACCCAAAAATAAAATTAATCCAATCAAAGGAACACAGATATTATTAAAACCCCAAAAGAAATTTTAATAAATACAATGTTAAATGAAAACACAATTTTTAATGTATGTAGTGCCAAATGGGCCATTATTTTTTTCAAACATTTAATTCATATACAAAAAACAATTCAAATACAATTTTTCCAAGAAATGGGAAATATCCTTTCCACTAAGCATTTCCAAGTAGCCCTATATTTTCCCCAAAGAAGCACCATCCATTTTTCACATACCCAAACCATTTCAAAATACACTTCAACATGACATGTACAATTCATAAAGAAACCATTTAGAAATACCACAAGAAAAACAAATTTTTAAATCCAATTTCATTTCTTAAGCTAAGCACGTTTCAAAGCCACCAATAAGAAACATTCATTTTACAACAAGTTTTACAATATTTACTACATTATAAAATCATATTTAAAAGTAAAAAAAGGATAACATGGACAATATATTTCATTTCATTTGAAAACACCATTTTTTATACATTTTCACCACAAGTTCCCTTGAAAACACACTTGAAATATCCTTAACAGTTCACAAAATATGTTCAAAAAGAACCATAATAAAACAAAATCAAAACATATCCATTATCCCTTACGAAACCAATTATCATCACTTAAGCATGCCAAAATACATTTTTAACACATTTCACACCACATAATAATATTAAGAACACATTTATAAAGTAACACAAGTATATTAGGAACATATAAAAATTTTAAGTCATTGAACCACCTAACTTAGTGGGGTTCAGATGCAATTGTGCTTCCACAGAAGGGTGAATAAGACCCTCTGGAACCTTGAAAGACCATAAATATTAATGTAAAATAGTGATATAGATTAACCTTAACAATTAGGGGTTTTCCAATAAGAAACATCACATGGAAACCCAAGAAATCAAGAGATATTGGTGATTAATCATAGTGGAGGGAACCGAAATGGTCGCTAGAGGGATAAGTGGATACACCGTCAAGAGGTGATGCAGAACACCAGTGGGTAATCGAGAGGGAGTGAGAATAGAGGGGTTTATTATGTGAATGGGAAAGGTTATAATGAGGAGGAGGTATGGTATGGGGAGGTGGGTGTCATCACGGAGATTCCAACTAGAGGGATGAAATGCAGCATAAGGGAGGGTGCTGGTAGTAGAGAGTGCACAAGTGAAGGGGGTGACACCTAGAAAGATAGGGGGATGAGGGGATGTGCATGGAAGCAGAGAGAGAAAGAGAGGGGGGAGGGAAATCAAGGTTAAGGAAAAAAGGAAAAATAAGAAAAAGAAAAGTTAAATAAAATGAAAAGAAAATAATTATACTAATGAAAATAATAATAATAATAATATTATTATTATTAATAAAAAACTTAACAATAATTATATAAATAATAGTGTAGCAACTTAATGATAATAATAATAATAATAATGATAAAAATCATTTCATTTTTTGTAATATTAACATTATCATTATTATTAATATGAAAACATTATTTAAATTTTAGTTTTCATAAAATTATGTTTATTTTAAATACTATGCAATGACACAGTGACGTGGGATGATCACCTGGTTTTTTCTAATTGTGTGGTGCATGTGAACCTACCCAAAACCGACCAAAATCTACAAAAATCAAAAAATTTAAACCAGTACTCAAAACAATCCTCGATAAGAGTAACCAAATTCAAGAAATAATAAAATAAAATAATTTTAACAGCTGGGGTATAGAAAGTCTCCCCACCATAGACACTTTTGGCCCCCATAATGTCACCAAGACAAAAGCAAATCAAGATCTTAAGTAGAGGACTGACCAAAACTGTGGAAGACCATAAAATGATGGATGAACTTCTTCTCCGTTGTTCACACCTGATTGATTCAAGAAGGAAATGAATCCCAAGGTTGAAAGGAGAACATGATACAGTTCTCCCCACCACAAAAAATCACTACCATGAAAGCCTTAAAATCCGAAGATGCCACCCCATGACCGGTTAACACGGGATCTCCCAACCAGAAACTATCTAAACAATGACCTTACCGTAACTAGAAACTATGAAACACTTAACTCAAACTCAAACAACTTTCATAAAGCTTACATAACAACTCCACCATTAGTATTTAAACAGGAGGCCTATTTCATGGAAACCCAGCATACCGAAATTATATAAGAAGGGAAATATCCTACAAGAGTCGAATGACCTCACCATAAGAGTGGTTGACTACAATGTCAAACCCACAAAAAGAAAACCCACACTAGAAAGTGGACTAGAAACATCTTCCTCCCATATCACAACACCCAAACATATCTAAATGAGTATAGTAGAAATTGAATTCAAAAATCACACGTTCATGTACTGGTCAAACACCACTCAATGAAAACAAAAGATTTAGACAAACCACACTTAAAATAAACACACCCACTTGGATTACGATAATGATGGTTCATCACACCACTAAAAAATTTGAACATACAATGGAAACGAGACTAAAATAATGAAATTTCAGATATTCCAACCCCAAATATGGATACATAACAAGAGCCTAGGTTTCACAGATCCTCAATAACTCCTAATTTTGGGTGAGATTCATCCCAAGAACTATATCTAGGGAACTGATGGCTGAGCCATCTCTTTCCCCATAATCAGGCACTAGCATCCCTTGATTAGAATTCATTCCTCAAATGATACATCATACTGAACATCCCCTGGTGAACCGAATGACTGCAACGATGGAAATACTTATGAGGCATGTGACTGGATGACATGGAATTTCCGAACCATCCATAATGATGGAACACCATAAAGAGGTCTAAAGATCTATATTCCAAAACCAATGAAGAAGAATCATTAGGAACATGTTTTGTTGGCCTGAACCTCTTACTATATAGGTAACCCTTACGAAAAATATAAAACCTGGGATTTACAATAGACTAAACTAAAAAAAAACTCATAGAAGTGGTTAAAATAGACCTTTATCATCTTTTGACATTTTTGAACACACATTATCTCTTCCCTCTGATTCCTCTTCACCTCCTCATGTATAAACCATCAGAAAAAATTGATTTAATCTCATCTCACATTGACCCGACATGTATTGATGGCTGGGAAAACAAATCCCATTCATCCAAAGATGGAACATTTAATATACCCAAATTGGATTTCACTATGAAAAATTCCTGAGTTCCCAATACCCTAAAGACACTCTTAGCCTCTTCAAGCCACTCCACATCCTCTAACAGACACTGATCACCATGAAGGATAGGCAACATCAATGAAAATTGAGGAGATTGACATCAATCATTAAAACAATGAGGATACCTTCTCGGCAGTATGTACTGAACAACACAAAAAACACAAACCCAAACCAACATCAATCCAAAGAATGACCAAAAGAAACACAATTAAGACAAATCAATTGGCTTTAATGCTGAAAGCCTATCAACAAAACCAAAATTTAACTCTTGTCAAAAAATCCATTTCCATTTTTTATTTCCAACACCATCCTATTTCTAGTCATAACATTCTCCTTTAAAACTCAATTCACCAATTAAAATCCATTTTAAAGAAAACAATTTCATTTAAAACCCCTTTTTCATTTCAAAAACACACTTACACCTACCAAAACCAAGATAACACTCATCTTGAATTAAACTAATAGAGTGATGGAATAGTAGTCGGGCATAACTTGGTGACATGGTAGTGAGTCATGCCCAAAGTAAGCATCAAACACTAAGAGAATATTAAATGGTTTACTCAGACTCTATATGGGTTACTACTCCATGTGAAATCGTGATGTAACACTGAAGTTTCTTCATTGTCATCCCACAATCGAGAATAAAGACATGACTCAATTCCAAGACTACCCTTGGTAACTCTAGGATTAGTGCGAGAAAGATTTTGTGACACTCTTCCCGCACCTAGCACCCAAGTCCCAATAGTCTTACTCTCCATCTATCAGAAAGCCCAAATATTAAGGGCATCCTCTGATACCATTTTTTAGGAACCAACCTAGGTCAACCCTAAACCGGTCACCTGTGTTAGCATGAGGCCTGGCCCGAAGTGCATTCCCGATCTCCACAGGTTGGAAACTACTGTTAGGAATAAAAATAAAATAGGTTGGAATGATTTGACCCATAATTTAAAGACAAATAAATAAATAAATAATCTAGATAATAAAAAAACTAGCAGCGACTTGAAAATAAAATTGTACATACCTCTATGTTACCTTAAAAGTAACCACTGACCTCAATCCAAAGTTGTACTATGGTGACTGAGTCCAAGAAAGAAATAGCACCTGAATCTAAAAACAAAGATAAAATATTGTCATGTGTATTAAAACATAGTAGGCATGCCCAAATAATCTATTACTATATGAATTTCATTTAAATAAAATACCCCTCAATTTCACATTTGAAATACAATGTATAATACTTTGTCATTATACATTTTCTTCTAATAAAAATTCAGGTTCCATTGATATTTTTCAATTTAAAACAAGATTCTCTTTTAAAGAAGTAAGAAATTAGATTTTTAATGTAGGTGATGTTTACCCTAAAAAGGGATGGAAGGAAGTGTAAAAAATTTTCAAAACATTTTTCCATAAATAGATGAATCCATTTTATCACCTTTCCAAAGAAGATACACTACACAAGGAAACAAGATAAATAAACATACAACCTAGTCAATGATAAAACACGACACAAGAGAAAACAATCAGCATATGCATATCAATCATCCACCACAAAATACTATGTACCAGACACCATGGGAGAAACTAGACGCTCGTGAATATTCTAGAACATACTATACATGTGACTCATCCCAAAGGAATTCTCTACCAGATGACGTCATAGTTCCCTTCTACCCAATCATTTCTCAACCTGGCATGATTGAGGGAGCCAATCTGATATTAATGATAATGAAATTACCCCTTGTTATGTTCCAAAAAATAGTGCAATAACCTAAACTATTGTAGCAGTCATTCACCAAGAATTCGCTTTCTATGCTAGGTTCCCATGTTCAGACTAAATAGAAGGTGATAGAACATTGTCAAATAAGAATCCAGTCACAAGTATATACACCACACAAATTTTGTACATTCCATATGGTCATCCTTTAGTCACCCCAAAAAACATGTCCCTTGCCAATAAAATTTCATATCACGGGGGATGTTCCAAACTAAGGTAACTCCTATATTTCGTCAACCAGCATGGTGGAGACCCATTACAAGGAGAGTTTTTAAGAGAGTGTTTTTTACAAAAATTACAAAAAGTCCTCACATGATATTTTCATGTCAAACCGTTTTTTAAAGAGTCACAAGAACAGAACATTGAAATCTAGAAACACACTTGGAAACCCATTTCAAAAACAAAATTTACCACATTAAATCCAAAGAACATTTATCAAGAAATTCTGTGCAATTAAAATACAATAAGGGTCTTACTTTGTTTAAAAATAAGCAATTACATTGAATACCATAAATTACTAACTAGTATTAAATAATAGTGTGAAAAAAAGTAATCAATAATTCCTTAATTTAATGTCTAAATAATAGGGAAACCTACCTCAATGGGGAACTAAACTCAACATTCCTACCATGGTTCTTTATAACTATGATGTTATGCTCCCCCACTATGAAAATTCATATTTATATACATATAAGGTCACCTAACCCCTATTCACTTTCTCGTGTGTCCATGAATGTGTGGAAGGGGATCCTTACATATATTCTTATATGCATATAAATGTCTCCACTCACATATGTATGTATTTCCATATATATATATATACACAGGAAAACATATCCCCATACATATATATTCACTACCATGGATGAATTGAAAATAATGTGGGAACCTATATATATATATTTATATTCCTACATATGTATACACAGGCAAGTCACCTTAAACCTGAAGACTCAAAACCACAATGCAATGACCAAGTCACCTTAAACCCAAAGACTCAAAACAAAAATACAATGACCAATTCACCTTAATTAAAAAAACAAATAAATCCATAAACATCATAATACACTAAAATAACATTAATCCAAACAAAGGAACCAAAATATGATTGAAAAACCAATGAATGTTTTAAGAAATACAATTTTAAATGAATACAATCATTTTAAAGTAATCACTTCCAAATGGGCCCTTAAAAATTTCCCACCCAAAAGGCATTTACCATAATCAATTCAAAAACCATTTTTCCAAGCATTGTGAAATGTCCTTTTCACTATGCATTGACAAAAATCCAAATCTTTACCAAAACTGAAGCACCTTCCATTTTACACACAATAAAAAAATTTCAAAACATACTTCAACATGAATTTCAAATTTCATAAAGAAAAATATAAGAAATACCTCAAGAAAAAGACACAATTAAATCCAATTTATTTTCATAGGGAAAGAAAATTTTAAATCCACCCATACACCACATTAATTTCACAAAATGTTTCACATTTGTTACTCAATTCTCAAATTTTATTTCAAATTGGACAATAAGGCTAACATTCCCAATATAATTCATTACATTTGAAAACCCCATTTTTTATAAATTTTTACAACATGTTCCATTGAAAACACGCTTCAGATTTCCCAAAAAAAATCATAAAATACTATCAAAATGAAATATAATAAAACCCAATAAAAATATATCCATTATCCCCTATATGAACCCATTTTCATAACTTAATCATGAAAAAATAATATTGTAACACATTCCACACCACACAATAAATCCATTGAACCCATTTAGTAAGGTACATAGTCTTATTAAAAATATCGAAAAATGTTATGGCATGGAACCAACAATCTGTGTATGGTGTGGATGTAACTAAACTTAAATGAAATAGAGAATAAGAATATGTAGACCCTTCTCACATCCTAAAATCCAAAGGAATACTGAGATACAGATTAACCCTAACATTTATGGTTTTTCCAACTAGAAAAACCACATGGAAACCCTGGAAATTGATAGAGAAGGGAGATGAATCTTACAAGAGGGAACCGAAATGGATCTCCGAGGGAGAAGGGTATGCACCAATCATAGGTATTATTGGACACCGATAGATCAAATAGGTGGAGTTAGAAGGGAGGGGTTTGGCCTGTGTAACAACCAAATCATTTGAAAATTATTTTTTTCTTGAATATCTGTGTTATTTTTTAGTCAAGGAAACTATATATTTTTTAATGAAGTGATTATAATTTAAATGATACTGTTGGGATTCAAATGTAATATGAACATTGGTCAATATGGCCATTGTAAACTATACTCTTAAAGTTATGATTACTATTTATAAATACCAATGATCATGGTTAATTAATATAGAAAGAATAGTTGATGGCCTCATTCAATAGACTCCGCCCATACAAACCCCATCTTTCAGAGCTTAGGAATGAGGTAGCATCACTAGGATTTACTCTTGACAAAGCCCAATCTGAGATTCAACACATTAATCTTGAATGTAAACACCTTCGAGAGAAGATCAAGTTGATAGATATCACTACTTGGTTAATGTCATTTGAGCCACCCAAAAATTATATTTCCATTGCACACCTTACTCTTAAGTCCTATTCATGGGTTATAAGGGGCTATGTAACGATCCCTTATTTAATTTTTATAATCCTTTTGTATAAAATAATTGTTATTTCTTATTATAGTAAAATTTTTAAATTTTAGATATCATCATAAATATGGGATAAATTTATAGAAGTTCTATATAAATGATGAATATTGGAAAAAAGGAATTTTTAAAATATTTTTTATACATTAAATAATTAATAATTGGAAATGATTTTCAAAACATGGTATTCTTTAGTAGTTATCAGTATGAAATTTATATTATAATAAGATCAATATAATTTTTTGGGAATAATAAATTATAAATAGTAATATTTATCTTGTGAGTATTAATATGACCAATGGAATTGTAACCATATTTAATTAAGTATAAATATAATTTACGCATTTTGAATTGTAATGTGATATAATAGCATATGTAAATAACTATTTCAGAAATTATAAGTTAAGTATTAATATTTTTCGAAAAAAATAATGTTTTTACATAAAAATTAAATATCTCATAATTAAAAAATTATATTCATAAAATAGTGTTCATTTTTGAATTTAGAGCATTAACAGCAGGTTAGGGTAAATTTATGAGATTTTTATAATTTTTTTTGTTTTTTAGTGAATAGTAAAAATACAATTTTTAGTTTTGGTGTGTTTAATGACATCATTAATGATGTAATGATGATGTAATATTTCTAGAAAAAATTTTTACAGTAAAATTTATTATTTGGTATCCCATGTGTAAAATACCATGTGAAAATACCTTGGTAAAGCCCATGGTTTTTCTAGTACCACTAATGAGATGTCCCTTGGAAATTAATAATATATTCCCTCACTTGGGCCATAAATACCAACCCATTAATTAATTCCATTCATTAAAAATTCCTACACAACAAATATATGGTCTTTTACCTCTCATTTAGTCCTTCCATGGTTATCTAAAGCCCCCCAAGTTCCTAACCTTTGAGTTTTTGAAGTTACTCTTCAAGGTAAGGGAACCTTTCACCCTCTTTTTTAGTAAACTCTTCTATTATGTAATGAATTTGAATTTCCATTTTCATATGTTGGGGTATGACATTATGTATCAGTTTTAATGTCCTTTATATTTCCATATAATTATATTCCCTTTTTTCTTTAATCAATTCATTTTATGAATTTTTAAGTGACATATTTAGACATCAAAATTTTCTTAATAGAAATCGCATCTTCTCTTTTCTTTCATTATTCCATTTCATGTGGTATGTCATTAAAATATCCACACCATGATCTTAGTTTTATTGTATTCTGTCAGTATACTGTATTATGATTTATTTACATCTGGGTGACCCTTTTACTCTATCTTTTTATTGTTTTCTAAAACCATGTTGTTTAACTATTATGTTGCAGAAATTTTGTCTCAAAATCACTCTATTTTTCTCAAAAATTCTCATATTTTATTTTTGTGAATACCCAAACCGATTTTATTTATAGGGGTATTTATAAAGACAAAAAATTGATATATTTTATTTTAGAATTGACTTGCATGAATCCTTATTTCCTATTCCATGGGTTATAAATTACATAATAATCATGTTTTTATAAACTTTTAAAACATTGTGATTTTGAAATGAAACCCATTTCTATTATTCTCTATGGGTTATTTAAGAAATATTTTATTATGATCTATATGGATCACATTAAAATAATGACATATTAAGGTTTCACCCTGATCTCACTCCAATGCATTTGGTAATGAAATTAATCTCTAGAGATGAAAAGTTTTACGATACCTTAGTGAATAAACTTGGTAATTTTTATAACACCTTGGGGATGGACCTTGTTTATATGATTATTAATGTCTAAATTAAAAAAATTAGCCACATTTTCAAGTTATGTTTCATGTTATTATTTCTTTGATATTCCTATTTTTCATTCATTTACGATATTCCTCATGTTCTTATTGTTATCACTCTAGTTCACTTGTAAATTGTTTCACATGTTTTCCATACAGGGACATTTTCCCACCCTTTCCTTTGATGTATACCTCTAGGATATGAGATGAAATAATTGTATATAGGATAAACATTTAAATAACATTTTCAAGGGGATTAAATAAATATTTTATGTTTTCATGTATTTTGTACATTTGTCCAAGACACTAGACTTTAAAGATCCTCTCTTTGTTAAATGAAATGAAAATTTTTGTAATAAAAGGTCAGATGACATTGCCTATTAAGGGGATGGTGTGGCACAAGGAGTAGGTCTGGTGTGAGTAGGAGGGTGTCTTCATAGAGATGCCAGCCTATGGGAGGGAACACAACCGAAGGGATGGCACTAGCAGTAGGAAGTGCATAGGTGAATGGGGTGATGCATATGTAAATAGGGGAGGAGGGGATGTGTGGGTAAGGGGAGAGAGAAAGAGTGGGGAGGGAAATTATGTTTTTGGGAAAAAAGAAAAAAATAGAAATTGTTTTATGAAAATTAAAACAAAATAATAATACTAATGACAACAACCACAACAATAATAATAAAAATAACTTCAATAAAAATAAAAATAAACATAATTTACAACTAAATAATAATAATTATTATAATGATAATAATAATAATCATCAACATTTTATTTTTAATAATAATAATATTATTATTATGAAAACATTATTAAAATTTTATTTTTCGTATAATTATATTTATTTTAAAAATTGGGAAATTGCATGGTCACCTAGGTCGACCCCACTGATTATGCTAACCGTGTGGTGCCTGTGCACTTGCCCAAAACCCATCAAAATCATCAAACAACAAAAAAATTAAACCAGTACTCAACCAAATTCTTGATGAGAGTAACTGCATCTAAGAAATAAAAAAAATAAATTAATTTTAAAGGTTGTGGTGGGGTAGTTCCATTTCAATCAAAGGGACATGATATGATCTTCCACAACAAGGGAAGGTACAAATCCTTCCACAACTTATTAAGTGACTACACATCACTCATGACACACCCAACATATCTATGTTCTCCATGAACTATATCATCATGGTTTAATAAATGAATCTAATAGAATGGTTTGTGACATTAATTAATAATAATCATATAGTCTATGTAATGCACATACCCTAGTTACCCAAATTCGGTGCATTATTAAATAACATTGGCATGATACAAGGAATCATGTCTCGCAAGACCGATTACTTTAGTTGTCTTGGAAGTACTAGATACATTCATAAGGTTTACATTACATCATAAAATGTAAAACTAAAACAACATTGTTTCCATAGACAAAAATGTGATCCCATAGAATATCCCTGTTGGTCAGTCCTAATATACTTCTTCGCATCCTAGGAAAAGATAAAAAATATAAAGGGGTGAGCTCAAATGCTCAGTAAGGATAACAATAACGTAGAAACTTTTATAAATATGAATAAACATTTAAGGCAACGTATAAGACTAAAACCAAAGCCTATTAAACATGAACTTCAACATAATATGGTGAAGATAAAATCAAATAATGACATTTACTTATTCACATGGATATTCTACTTGTCCATTAATCACATGCAATATCAATATCAACTTTATAATGAAGAAATGCATAATTCCAAACCTCATAACCACATAGTCAAGGCCTTCTGCCAAGACTACAAATAAGATTTTGTCAAGGCCTTGTTCCAAAACAGTAGTTTGTCTCATGAGACCTACCGATGAATCGAGGAGATATAGTGGGCTCCACCCATCACTTACAATGTCCTAGTCATTCCTCATATGAAAATTTTGAAACATAAAATAAACATTCGTATTAAAACTAGCATATGAAATGTCCATACATTATCCACAAACCATGAATAGTATAAAAATAGCACATCCACAATCAATAATAACTCATTCAATACAATATGGAAGATTTTATTGTAACAAATTAACCTCAATTGAGAAAAATGAAGGATATTGACATAGATGAAAATAATAATCAAAAATATTTTAGCGAAATGTCCCTCTTTTCTTGAAAACATTTAAAAGTCACACTATTTGTCAAGAAGCCATTTAAAAATTGATTTTTGAATCAAAGTGTCCCATACAACTTTGAAACCTTTAAAATTAATTTTAATTATCAATCATTAATTTACATAACATAAAATGTTAAAACCATTTTTAAAACATGGACATTAATGAGAATGATTTAGAAGAATAAATTCTTAAAACATTTAAAAAGATATTTTATATAGAGTTATTATCCAAATGAGATATGGTTTAATACAATACATTGAGGTAATAAAAACATTATAATATCTTGAGAATAAAGGATTTCATTATATACTATGTCATAGGACAGTATATACACTATATAAAAGTGAATTGGTGCATAACTGCAAAGAAGTCACAAAAGAATGTAAATTGAGATGAAATCCCTTATAAAGATATATCCTTAGGTAAAGGATAAATAAATGACATAAGTATGTGTGAAAAATATAAATACACTGAATATGATCAGATATTCAGTTTAAATCAATCAGAGGACATTCACACATATTCTTGTAAAAACAACACTAATGACTTGGATGTTTAACTCAATGTATGGAAATTAAATTAAGATCAAGTTTATATCAATGACTTGAGAAATTTTTAATGGAGTGATTATGTGTATCAAAAGTATATCCACAAAAATGGGAGTGGAAATTAATACATAAATAATAAATAGTGATTCCACACAAAATCTTAGAGTAAAATAATCAATGATGTATGTGTAAAGCCCACTGAGTATAAATTTAAATTTTAAATTCCCTTACCGAATTGGTAACTTTTGAAACATACAACCCATGAAAAAAGGATCATATAATGAATATGTAAGTACTCATAAATTAATGTATAATACACCACGAATACAATCATGAACAATACATACGCCTACCAAAAGGAAATAGTGTCCAATATAGCATTAATCTCATGGGAATAAAAACTGAGAAGAAAAACCCTTAATTCATTGTAATCAATCGAGTCCTATGACCAATAGTTAATAACCACCATATGAATCAAATAATACCGTGAATATAAAGAAAATCATGATAATATATATCAAATGGCAGTACACAATACACCACATGCAATAAATAGGTGGCGAGCAATGGAAATCTCACTGAAATAAATGTGTGATAAGAAACCCCTTACCTTGTACCTTTCCTTTGTACATGGTATGTTAATCTCCTATATAATGGTGAAATAATTGTCATTAAATTATTCAATAACCATATACATTAATATCATATCATATATGAACTTATAATATTGATATTTTAATATTATCATCGTTTTGGGTGTTAACTGATTCGTTCTCCTTTATATTCATGGTTACGTAAGCCATGTTTTTCAAGTATTGGATGTATATTACTAATATTAAGAATTATATTAAGTCTTTATACATTATTTTTAAACATAAAAAGAAAAATATTTTTGAATGGAAACGATCGAGAATGAATCTCATCACGTTCGTGGAGACGGTAATCCGTACGTACGCACAAGCGACAATATCATTATTTTGATATTAAAATCATATACAATTGGATGTTATATCATATATAAAGAATAATTATCATCTTATATTTTTTATTTACACTTATTATACATCATTATTAGACCCATACGAATAATAATGAATTGAATTACAACTACACCACGATGTGAAGACGGTAGGCCGTATGTACGCACGTATAGTGACATGTCATTCAAAGGATGGAGAGAATAATGAATATGGTTGTACCATAGTTATAATAACATCACAATTTATAGATTATACTGGAGTTAATATTCTATAATGGAAACAACAAAGAAAGAGGACGTGTAAGAAGAAAGTCACTTGAAAGAGGTGATGAAATATTTACCTCTTCTTCGGGTTCTTCCTTTTGATTTGACTAAAAGGGCTCTGTAGGATGGCTTTCTAACTAATGTAAGGAATATAAGATGAATGGAGGATAGTTGTAAGGATATTTGGCAAAGGTTTGGCTGAGCCTAATGGATTTGAAGGTTTTAATTAGAGAGAAGTGGGAGTGCCCCTTTATAAGAGGGGTGAGGGGCACCTTAGGAAGAGGTAGAAATATTATGTTACAATAGAATCATTTTCGATTTATAATGGCTCGAAAATAAATTATTTAAAGGATAAGGTGGGAATGGATCGAAAACCACTCAACCAGTAGGTTTAAAATAAGTTAATTTCACCATATTAACTTTATCTTTTAGATTTAACTATTAGTTAAATAGATTGACATTTACCATGTCTCTTTGTATTTTTATATTATATTGTTAATAAACATAATATAAACTTCCAAGATAACCCCAAGTGGTTCATTAATGATACACCTATCATTATATAAGTATTTTGTCCGAACTTCATATTTTGAGGAATATAATATCAATTAATAATATAATATAAGTTTAAAAAACCATTTTATGTCAATTTTAACACTATTGGGTATTTTGTTTCTGATAAATTCATAACAACATTATTACATCCAAAAAAATTCATCTAACCAAACCAAACATTTCATAATATCCTAGAAAATTTGTTTAATTCTTAAAAAGTCTCAAATTACATTTATTTGAAAATTTATAATATCAATTATTTTAATATTGGATCAATTTGGTAATTACTGCATCATCATTGTGTCATAAATAAATATAATTTTTCAATGTATAAAAATTATAGATAAAAAACCATTATGTTGGAAATATTTTTATCTTTTTAATGAATATTTATAGTCGATTTGATATTGTGTGTAACCATATATTAAAAATGGTTTAGTTATTATACTTCGAATTTAACTCTTTTAACTCTTCTTTAAAAATAATAATAATAAATGTCCTAATCTAATAAAAGTGTACCTAAAGGATCGTATTTTATTCCAAAGGGTTTTTTTGGACTAATTACACTTATCAAATATAATTAGGACCTGTGTTGGGGTAATTATGATATCATTTTTACCCTTAATTACCCTATTTACTTTTTAACGTGGTAAATAAAAGTAAAAAGTTACCATTCACAAAAAATTATTTTAATCTTATTGAACCACATTTTTCTTACTAATATCAATCGTGTCTCTTGGATTTTTGAAATTCCACTCATAGAAGTAGTAACATTATGTTTTATGCGAATTTGAAAATGATCTTAGGAGGTGGGTAAAAGACAAAAAAAAATTCAATAAAAGTTTATACATCTATTTTTATTAAAAAATGAATCCAATGAATTACATATAACTTATATAGGTATTATAAATATATTTTTATATAATATAAAATTAAATAAAATAATTAATTATTTAAATAAGAAGTCAGTTTTTAACTATAATATAGTGTTTTCACTATTCATCATAAATTGAATGTTTTCAGAAAAATACCAAAAATTAACCCAAGAAAATTTTGGTATTCTGAATTCAAAAATGAATTCTATTTTTCCAAATTCAAAAAATATAATGATTATTAATTAATATAAAATTGATTACTGTTGAAAAAACTGAATAGCGGGTTTTTCTAAAAAGTAAAAACAATCAAAGGATTGACAAGTGTTTACATCAAATTTAAATGTGAAATTACTTATAATCATCTAAATTATATTAAATAATAAAAATATAAGCCAATTATACTTCCAAACCATTCAAATACATAATTTAACACAATAAATTATTTAAATTAAAAGTTGTTTTCAATTAAAAATTAGTATTTTTCAGTAATCATCAAAATATAAAATTTATTAGAAAAGTACCAATATTTTATTCAAAATAAATTTTTATATCCCAATTATAAAGAAGAATTTAATTTCATTAAATTGAATATATAAAAGTGTCATATATTGGTTTTAAAAAGGGTTTTCCATTAAAATGTTGTAAAATTTCTCTTTTTTGAAAAATACTCCTTTTATCTGAAAAATGAATTTGTTCTTATGTTATGTCTAAGAAACACTTAATATGGATTCTAAAATTATATGGAGTATATAAAATTCAAAATTCAGTTAATAATATTCATAACAGCTTTGGAACGGCGAGTTTGGTAAGTCGTGGTGTGCTCAAACTCAGTGTTGCATGTAGCACAGGCTATTGAATTAATAAAAATAACATACTATGAAATATAGGGGTGTTATATTCTTCCACAATTTTGGAAATTGCGTCCTCGCAATTTTAAAATTGTGCTTGGGAACTTTATTGAAAGTCATACATCGAAAAAAGAGTCAATATAACTATCTCTCTAAAAGAAATAAAGAGAAGTACAAAGGTCACCCAAGATAACCCACACTAGGATTCCATGTTGGAAAAAATGGATATAAAAGACAAAATAAGTGTAAAGTTATAGTGGAGAGTGATAAAAAATTTTATTAAGATAATGTTAACAATAAGAATACCACAAACTTGTGATGAGATAAATGTTCATCAGTTTCTTAGTATGAAATGTAAATGGATAACTTTTTTTGTTTTAAATTCCATTTCGTAAAGTTGAGGAATTTATTTATGATATTGACTATGAAAATAATGAGATATGCTTACTTTTTAAGTAGAGTTTAATCCTTTAATAAATTTCCACCACTAACTCATCTTTTTTTTCAAACAATTTGTATTCAAGATGACTTTGTCACACATGAAGTGCTAGAATAAACTTCTAGTGTATCACACAATCCACAAAGGATAAACTATATATATTTACTTTGTCTTTAATGACTAACCAAAACCAAAATGGTAAGTACAATATCAGATGATACCCAAAAAAGGAAATCATTTAGAGAAAGAAATTCTTATCTTACTTTCTAAAATTAAACCAATAATACCTGAAGTTCAATAAATACCATTCAATAATCAATTGTCCTTATAATCCATCATTATAATCAAAAATAATATTGAATCCCAAAACATAGAAGTATTTGATTACGCAGTCTTCCACATTAAATTGTTTTTCCAAATAATATCAACTACTCTTAATGTCACATACTTAAAAGTAATTAAACATATAACAAATTCTCTATGATAGGTTAATAATTTATATAAATAACGCAAATCGCAATAAATCCACAATAAAAACATATATAAAAATCCACCATTACTCCTCATATGAAATTCCATACTATTCTATTTTCCTTAGGCATATTTTATTCCCAACAGAGTTATATTCTTCTAAAATAACATTTATCACTTAATCCCCAAATCATTTATCTATACTAAGGATATCCATTTGAGAAGACATAAGATCGCAAATAAACTTATTATTGATCAATAAAATCATTTAAATGAAAATAAGTAGTCAGACTATCCAGTGAATTCACATAGTCCAGTAGTAGGAGATAAATCCAAATCACACTATGCTTGTGGGTTTGATTTTGACAGCTTTTTCCAATGCGACGGGTAGTCACACGGCCTATGTGTTGTCCTATTTCAAAAACTATATTTTATAATGCTCCCAAAATTAGATAAATTCCTCAACATAACTATAACATAATTTCACCACAAATTTTACCTCATACCTCACATTTTCATCCCAAAGTTTAATGAAATGTAATTGCCTCAATTTCAAGGATCATATAAACCCTAATTGTTATTTATAACTATATCAACAATAGAAATGTCAATTCTTCTTAAAATAGAATTTTCTCATAATAAATTGTATGGTTACACATTAGAGAAATGTCTTAAAATATAATCCCATCAACAAAGAGCACTAATACATACAAAAATTTCACCATTCATTTATTTCCACAAAGGTTATTCCTTGACCATCATGTTATCCTATAGAATAGGGAATTCACTCGAGTAATGCCTAGGTCCCCTACATTTATAGAAAATGATTGTAAATAGATTCTTCGTATCATTTTTATTTTCTTCCATAGTACTCTTCATTTTTTCACAGATTTTATTTAATTTATGTCAATATTTCCCACACATAAAGCATTTATTTATTCCATTTAAACACTTCCCAAGGTGTCTCCTTCAACATTTCCTACAAGATGGGAATTCACCGTTTGTTTCTCAATGGTCTCCACTACTGGTGCTATTATCCTTCACTGCCATTCTCTTCATTGTTGAGTTTGGGAGTTGATTAATATATATGTTGTTGATCATATTTTTGGAAAACTGATTTGACATGAACACGATATATTTTACACCTATAAACATTATATTACGTTGCTCATTTCCTCCGCGCTACCCACCCTGTACATCATGTTCGATGTTACTACGCCTTCCGTGGAATCCATCCATTGACAAACACAAGAATGCATAGTGAGAGTCATAAAATAATTTAGAGAATATCATAACATCTTATTTTCAATCCAAAACACCTTAGGATTAATAACAGTTATTTATTCACATCTTATATTAAAATCCTTCAAATCAGTTTCTAATGAAAATGTAAATTATCCCAAGCATATCACCCAAGAGTGTCATAACAAGGAGTGTAGCAAGCCTCATTTTTGTGCACCAGTTCCCCTTCAAGTCTAGCTCAAAGTGGTGTTTTCAGGTTTTACACCTAGGTACATGTGTGCCAGAGCTGCCTCTACCTGCTCGTATCCAGACAAGTATTTATTACATGAAAAACTCACAAACTATCTACAATACCAAAATTCTAGGAAGTTTTTCTATATTAATCCTCAATGTTTAACAAAGGGATATGCGTTCTCTTAATAGTTTATCTAAATCTAGTTTCTAAGGATTTAACTAAACTTCCTATAATACCAACTGTAATGCACCAAAACCAGTTTCCCAGAGTCAGTGCATTATTACATAACATTGGCATGATACAAGGAATCATGTCCTAAAAGACCGATTAGTTTAGTAGCCTTGTCAGTACTGGATACATTAATAAGTTTTACATTACATCATAAAGTGGAAAACTAAAACAACATTGTTTCCATAGACAACATTAAGATCCCATAGACTATCCCTACAGGTCTATCATAATACACTTCTTCGCATCTGGAGAAAAAATCAAACATAGAAAGGGGTGAGCTCAGATGCTCAGTAAGGAAAACAATAAATAGGAAACTTTAATAATTATGCATTAACATTTATGGAAATGTATAAGAGTAAAACCATAGCCTTTAACACATAAACTATAGCATAATATGAAAAATATAAATTCAAATAATTCCATTTACATATTCACATGGATATTATACAAGTAGAATAATCACATGAAATATCAATAGACACTCTCATAATGATGCAATGAAAAATAGAAGACTTCATAACCACATAGTCAAGGCCTTATGCCAAGACTACAAATAAGATTTTGTCAAGGCCTTGGCCAAGAAACTAGTTTGTATCATTAGACTTACTGATGCATCGAGGAGCTATAAAGGGCTCCACTTATCACTTACTAAGTCCAATGGATTCCTCATATGAAAATTTTGAAACAAAACAAAAACATTTGTATTAAAACTAGCATATGAAATGTCAATACCTTATCCAAAAACAATGAATGGTATAAAAATAGCCCATCCAGAGTCAAATATAACTCATTCAATACAATATTGAAGATTTTATTATAACAGATTTTCCTCAATCAAGAATAATGAAGGATATTTACATTGATGAAAATAATCATCAAAACCATTTAAGATAAATACCCTCCTTTTTTTAAAACATTTAAAAGTCACACTATTGGTCAAGAAGCCCTTTAAAAAATTATTATTGAATCAAAGTGTCCCATAAAACATTGAAACTTTTAGAAAGAATTTTAATTTTAAAACATTAATATCCATATAAATAAAACCTTAAAACCAATTTAAATCATGGACATTAATGAGAATGATTTAGAAGAATAAAGTTTTGAAACATTTAAAATGGTATTTTAGATAGAGTTATTATCAAAATGAGAGATCCATGAATACAAAAATTTGAGGTAATAAAAACATTATAATATCATGAGAATAAATTATTTCACTATATACTATGTTAAAGGACAGTATATACAACATATCAAAGTGAAGTGGTTCATAAAAACAAAGAAGTCTCAAAGGAATTTAAATTGAGATGAAATCCCTAATAAATATCGTATCCCTAGGTAAAGGATAAATAAATGACATAATTATGTGTGAAAAATGTAAATACACTCAATTTTTTTGGATATTTAGTTTAAATAAATCCGAGGACATTCACACATATTCTTGTAAAAACAAAACCAATGACTTGGATGTTTAACTCAAGGAATGGAAATTGAGTTAAGATGAAGTTTATATCAATGACTTCTGAAATTATCAATGGAGTGATTATGTGTATCAAAATTATATCCACAAAAAGGGGAGTGGAAATTACTACATAAATAATAAATAGTGATTCCACACATAATATTAGAGTAAAATAATCAATGATGTATGCGTAAAGCACATTGAGTAGATAATGAAATGTTAAATTCCCTTACTGATTTGGTAACTTTTGAAACATAAAACCCATGATTGAAGGATCATACAATAAAGATGTAAATACTCATAAATTAATTTATATTACACCAAGAATACAATCATGAATAGTATAGACGTCTCACAAAAATAAATAGTGTCCAATATAGCATGAATCTCACGGGCATAAAATGTGAGATGAAAAAACCCTTACATCATTGTAATCAATTGAGTCGTATGAAAAAAAGTTAATAAACACCAAATGAATCAAATAATACCATTAATATGAAAATAATCATGATAATATATATATCAAACGGAAGTACACAATACACCACATGCAATAAATAATTGACGAGCAAAGGAAATCTCATTGAATTAAATGTGAGATAAGAAAACCATGAACTTGTAATTTTCCTTTCTCGAGAGTATGTAAATCTCATGTATAATTGTGAAATAATTGTTATTAAATTATAAAATGACCATATACTTTAATATGATATCATATATGATCTTCTAATAGAGATATTTTAATACTATCATTGTTTTAGGTGATAACTGATTAGTTCTCCATTATATGCTTGGTTACGTAAGCCATGTATGTTATGGATGGGATGTATCTTTTTAATATTCAGAATTATATTAATTATTTAAACATTATTTTTAATAATCAAATGAAAATTATTCTTGAATGGATACGATGGGAAATGAAACTCATCGCGTTCGTGGAGACTGTAATCTGTACGTACGCATGAGCGACAGTATCATTCTTTTGATATTAAAATCATATATAATTGCATGATATATCATATATATAAAGAATAATTATCATGTTATATTTATTATTTACACCATTTATACATCATTATTATACCCATCCATGTAATAATGTATTAAATAACAACTACACCACGACGTGGAGACGGTAAGACGTACGTACGCACGTATGGTGACATGTCATTCAAAGGATAGATAGAATAATGAATATGGTTGTACCATATTTATAATAACATCACGGTATCTATAAGATACTTTAATTATTATTTTATAATGGAAACAACAAATAATTATTTAGTGGAAGACGAAAATAACTTGAATGAAGTGATGAAATATTTACCACTTCTTTGGGTTCTTCCTTTTGATTTGATCAAAAGGGCTCCTTAAGTCGGATTTATAACATAAGCAAGGAATCTAGGATGAAGGTAGGTTATTTGGGAGGATATGTTTCAGGGGTTGGCCAAGTCTAATGTATTTGAAGTAGTGAAGTAGAGAGAAGTGGGAGTGACATTTTATAAGAGGGGTGAGGGGCACCTTAGGAAGAGCTGGAAATATTATTTTATAATGAAAATTTTTTCGGATTTAATGGATCCAAAATAAATTATTTAAAGTATAAGGTGTGGATGGGTAGAAATACACTCAACCAATAGGTTTTAGACCGGTTTGGGTCACAATATTAACTTTATATTTTAGATTTAACTCTTAGTTAAATAGTTTCATATTTACCATGTTTATATGTATTTTTATATTATATGGTTATTAAACTTATATAATCATCCAATAAAACACAAAGTGGTTAATTAATGGTACACCTTTCATTGTATAAGTATTTTGACTGAACATTACATTTTTAAGAATATAATATCAATTAAAAATATAATATTTGTTTATGAAACAATTTTATGTCAATTCTGACACAATTTGGTATTTTGTTTTTGATAAATTTATAAAAGCATCATTACTTATAAAACAATAAATCTAACCAACCCTAACCTGTCATATTAACCTATAAAATTAGTTTAATTCATAAAAAGTCTCAAATTACAATTATTTTGATATTTAAAATATCAATTATTTTAATATTTCATTAATTAGGTAATTACTGCATTATCATTGTGTCATAAATAAATTTAGTTATTTATTATATAAAAATTACAAATAAATTACCATTTTTTAGGAAATAATTTTATATTTCTAACGAATATTTATAGTCGAATTTATATTGTGTGTAACCCTTTATTAAAAATAGTTTAGTAATTAAAATTTGAATTTAACTCTATTAACTCTTCTTTAAATTAAATAATAATAAATGTCCTAATCTAATCCAAGTTGACCTAAAGGATCATATTTTATTCCTAAAGTTGTTTTTTGTCGAATTACACTTATCCAATAGAATTAAGACGTGTTTTGCGGTAATTTTGATATCATTTTTACCCTTAATTACCCTATTTACTTTTAACTGTGGTAATTAAAAGTTAAAAAGTAACTATTCACAAAAATTATTTTCATCTTATTGAACTAAATTTTTCTTATTGATATTAACCATGTCTCTTGGATTTTTTAATATACACTCAAATATGTGGTAAAATTATGTTTTATTAAATTTTCAAATGCTCCTAGGAGGTAGATAAAAGTCGGTAAAAAGTTCAATAAAAGTTTACACATCTAATTTCATTTTCAAATGACTCTAATTAGTTAAATTGAACATATATAGGTATTATAAATATATTTTTACTTAAAATAAAATTAAATAATATAATTAATTATTTAATGAAAAAGTCGGTTTTAAACTATAACGTAGTGTTTTTCACTATTCATAAAAAAGTAAATGTTTTCATAAAAATACCAAAACATTACGCTATGCTCATTTTGATATTCTGAAATTAATAATGAATTATATCCTACCAAATTCTAGAAATAGATGTTGCATTAATTAATTTAAAAATAATTCCCGTTGTCAAAACAGAAAAGCATGTTTTTTTTAAAAGTAAAAACTATCAAAAGATTGACATGTGTTTATGTCAAATTTAAAAGTGAAATTACTTATAATCACCTAAATTGTATTAAATGATAAAAATATAATCTAATTATACTTCCAAACCATTCAAATACATAATTTAACACTATATATTATTTCAATTAAAAAAGGTGTTTTCAATTAAAATTTAGTATTTTTCAGTATTCATCAAAACATAAAATTTATTAAAAAAGTACTAAAAATTTATCCAAAATAAATTTGTATGTCCCGATTCTAAAAAAGAATTTATTTTAATTAAATTGAATATATAAAAGTGTCAAATATTGATTTTAAAAACGGTTTTCCATTAAAAGTTGGTAAAATTGCATTTTTTAAAATACTTCTTTTATCTGAAAAAATGAATTTGTTCTTATATTATTTCTAAGAAACACATAATATGGATTTTAAAATTATATGGAGAATATAAAATTCAAATTTTAGTTAATAATATTCATAACATCATTCGAATGTCTAGTTTGGTAGGTCATGGTGTGCTCGAACTCAGTGTTGCGTGTAACACGGGGTATTGAATTAAAGAAAATAACATACTATGAAATATTAGGGTGTTACAGTTTAAGGAATATTACACACACTCACTCATAAGATTTACTTGTGAAATATAAACATAAAAATTATTATAGGAGGGTATATTCTCATAATCTATCATCTTTAAAATTACTAAATGAGAATATAATTTGAAGATTTATCATCTACATTCGAGTACTCTCACATGAAAATCAAAATTATATGTGTCTAATCGAAGAATGATATCCAACTATAGAACTATATTATAGAAAATCATCATGGAATTTGAAGTTTTTCAACGTTGTGGTGAGATGCTATTCCCTTATCAATGTGACATATACTCTATAACATTATTAAATAATATTTTTATAGAAAAATGAACCATATGTTATTGTATGTTTAAGTAATATTTTAGTCATTGAATGAACATATAATGTAAAGTATAAATAGTTGGTTATAGAACACAAACTCCAATATATACTTAGTATCTACCACCTATGAAACTACTAACTGTAAAAAACAAAATATATAATACTAATTAATTTATATGATATAAATAAAACATAAATCACAATCCCATCCTAATGAATTTCCACAACCCTACAACTGTACAATTTTGATCCAAATCGCACCCTAAAAATATTTGATACATATTTATACATAGTAAATGTCACACCAAAGAACTAAAATGGGGGTCTAGAAAATAATTTTGATTAGTCCCAGTCACCACCAAGCCAATAATACCACATCATAAGATATAACATATTTTATAGTAAAAAACATTTGACATCATAATTGTAATTATAATCATAATCTTATTTAAAAATAATTTATTCCCAAAATAATGACCATATTCGTAGGTGGGTGGGGAATGCTCATGCCACATGACCATAAAATATTCTCTATGTTATCTAGACAATGGAATACACACATGGAAATTTCCTTCAGCGGTGGTTTTGTAAAATGACACAAATTAAAAATAAGGACAACTCAAAATTTCTATAAACCAAATAATCATTACATCGTCAATAATAATAATAAATATATTATACACCCATGGTATTATAATCCATTTCAACTCATGTGATATAAATAATAACGTGTAATTCCTAATGTAAACATATCCTATGTTAAACCTCATTTAATAGAAAATAAATATGTCTCCCAAGCTAGATAACGTCTCTTAATTTATTATACCAATGAAACTTTATGATTCATAGTTCATCTCAGTAATCCAAACACACTACCCTCAAAGTAGTCATAATTATAAAATTTCCTAGGGAGAAACAATTTATATCTAATAAATGTATTGGGAATAATTTTTCCATAATTTCTAATAGGTTCATACCCAAAAAATATAAAATTTGTAATCAAACCTCATACATCCAATTTCAAGAATATCATAACCTTTAAAATCAAATCATGATGAATTTCATCCATCCAAATCTTATTATGATTACTAATACCACAATCTAATATGCTAAAAATTATATTATAGGTGGATACTAGGGCTTTCAAGATTTACTATTAATATATATATGTAAAACATTAGCAATATTAGATTTTATGATACAGTTTTCTATAAATAATTTTTTTTTTCATTAATAGCTTACTTTACACACAACACCAATTATAAATAGAACTATTGAAATGATAATGTTATCACCTTCGCATTGGATTAGAGGGTGTGAATAGGGTTAGATATACTATAAAATAATAATTTTTAGGGATTTATAAATTAAATTCATTTGTTAAAAAATGTTTAGAATCAAAAATAAATGAAATTGAAGGTAAATAAAGGTGTTTTATTATGAAAAACATTTATTATGCCCACAATGTGTTTTTGTTTAAATATATTAGATTATTCCCTAGAAATGAATTATATTAATAAAAATATAATATAATATATTCAATAAAAAGTTTTAATACGAATTTAAAGTATTTTTTTCAACATTGAATAATAATAAATCCAATTTTACATTCAAATATGCATTTCTCTAAAAATAGTTTGGTTCTGTTTTGTGATCTTATTATAAATTGAATTTTTTCCACATCTAGAAATTGAATAATGAAAAATCGATAATTTATTTGGAATCAATATATTCATATTTGTTAAATAAATCTCTTCTATTTTTCACCATTATGAATAGAAAACTTGGTAAATATTTTTTACCTTAGTAAAGCTAAAACTTGTAAAATATGGTTAAAACATCACAATAAGGATTTAAAAATTGTATAAAACATTACTTTATTCTACTACATGAGTTGTGGGTGTTCAAAAATTTCCATAAATTTTTTTTTAAATATAGAAACACGCTTCTTTTTTTTATTATAGCCTTTATATTATTTTAAGAAAAGTATAAAAATAAATTGTCTCCCTCATGACTTTAATTTCTCTAACAGTTTTCCTAAGAATAAAAAAATGTTATGTTTGATTAAAAATTTCTATCTAAAAGAGAAGTTATTTTTTATCATATTAATTTATTTTAATAGTTTAGTTATGTAATAAGTATATTGAAATCATATTCAATGATTACATAGTTTCTATTAATTTAATATAAATATAAAAATAATGACTTTGAAAAGTAGTAACAGTAAAAAAAATTGATAAATTATTATGTTATATTATTTTTTTACATATATATAAAATATTCATAATCATTGAATTTTTTATATTTTAATTATCTAACTATCTGGATGACTTTAAAGTCATAGTAAATGAATAGTTCTATAAAATTAAATTAATGATGTTTGTTAATAAAAAATATTTTATGAAGTGGTTTAATATTAAAAAAATCATATCTAAGGCCATGTGAAAGGGATATAGTTTAAAATATCTATTATGGTCCATTTTGTCCACTTTTTCTTTTTTCATAACATTCTTTTCTGTTAATGATTTTAAAACATTGATATTTCAATAATAGTCAAACAGATTAATGGGGGAGGTGTTAAAATAACAATATTATGGTGAAAAAATAACATAAACATGTGAAAATATTATTGTGTGAGAGGATATAAACTCATAAACAAAATATATTCTAAATATAACAATTTTATACCACTTTTCCTTTTAAATTAATTTATATTAATTTAATACTTTAAATAATTATATGAGTACTGTTCCACTTACATATAAAATGGACCCTCTTCCCATCTATTATCTACACCTTTTTAATCTTCTAGTTCAGTGAGACCCTAATATAGTACTTTCATATATTCCTTTCTCGTATCTTAGAGCTTCTATTCTTTCTAAAGAAATGTTTTTTAGACTTAATGTGTGTTCAAAATAAATTTCCCATTAAAAACATATATCTCTTAACCCAATACATTCATTTTTATTTCTTATTAGACTGTCTATAAATCTGTGGAATCCATTCTAAAATAATTAATTTAATATGTTCAATATTATGAATTATTATTATTATCATTTAACATCCATTATCCTCCTCATTTCTACCATTTGAGAAAAACAAATCCCTTGTGTATATGTGTGGACTACCACCTCCATGAAGCAATGAATTTCATTTATGATCACAACCTCATATTAATGGTTATAACGATGAAATCAGTAAATATATATTATAATTATTATATTATTATTTCAATAAAGGTGGATAATTATTTTTTTTGTTCCATCCATCAAAAATGGAAACATTACTCATGAATATTTACGGACTATCACCTCCATGAAGTGATGTAATTAATTTTTCTTCACATATTTATATTAATCAATATGAAATTGGAAATAATTATTAAATATTATACTCATTAAATTAATAAAATTATGGATATGGTAGAACCATGATCAATGTATAAGGATAGGGGTAGTTCATTAGAACCATTTCTAATATACAAATAAATTATCACCTCAAATAGTGATTTGAATAAAAAAATTTAAATAAAAGGTGATAAGTTGTTATATGATAATAATATATTGTTTTATATATATTATTATGCTTTCATATTACATTAATAATAAATAATAATTTATTGTACTGTATTCTTTATGTATACAAAGCAAGATGATACTTGAGGTAGGGGATTTATGTTTCAATAAAATTTTAATCTATATTAGATTATGCTTTAATTTACATTGAGGAAGTTATATAATCCTTATATGATAAATCCTATTTAATTAACCTATATTTTTTCATTCATATTTAAATAAATAGAAATAATTTTTTATGTTCATTATATATGATTACCAAGGAAATATTTTTAATAAAAAATGACTACTTCCACTTTGGTTGCGAATAATTTCTTTCCATGTCCATGTTTTATTTAAATTTTTTTGAAAAATGTATTTCTATTATTGAAGGATTTTTTAATTTAATTTTTACCAATGATTTAATTATATATAAAAAATTAAAATGAATCTTTTAATCATTTTCCAAATTAGGTATCTTTGACTCTTTACCAAAAATTTGAAAGGAATATTTGTATCTACGTACATAGTATGAAATGAATTTATCACTATCATGACATCTCAAATATTTGATGATTCATTTAAAATTTTCATTTTATTTATGAAATATTTTGCATGATATTTTCAGAATTTTTATATTTTACCGATGTGATTTCAAAATGAAAATGTTATTTTCCTCAATAAATATTCATGTGATATTTTGAAGGAATGTTCACCTATGATAACATACTTTAATGTTAATAATGATTTACAAAAAGTATGATACAATGATATGATACTTATTCATTTTTGTATGTTTTATGATTATGAAGATGAGATTTTAATGAAACCTTTTATTTTCATTCGATTATGCTTTGTTTATTTGGAATGATTGAAGACTTCTCAAATAAACAAGTCTCCATTATTGAATAAAAACAATGTTAAAAAATTATGAAGTGAGGAATTATAAAAAAATCATGATACGAAAGTGAATCAATATCATCCATTGAGAAATGTAATTTTAGTGTTTATAAACCCTTTATTTTTCATTCCATCATACAAGTTGTTTTTTTCATGGAAAACAAGTGTTATAATGCAATTCATAGATGAAAGGGATTCCATGAAATTGATCCACATAGTAGTAAACTTCCATGATAGTTATATACTACAATTTTAGATTTCACGGACCACTATGGTAGAGTCACATTTAATCCATAAGTTGATCCAACCATAGAGCTTCACCATTTAAACCACATTGATGATCCCAAGAATTTTAGTATTAAGGGAAGTATTGGTACCTCATGCACCAAATAGACATCCAATTGTATTACCAGATTGATTTGCGAAGATTTCACTATACCCTGATAGAACATGATTTCTTATTAAAACACCCCATGTTTTTCACTTTATGGTGCCATGAAAATGAGGAATCCATTTAACTTAAAGGGTTCCAAAGGGAGGGAGATAATTACCTAAAAATAGAAAATTCATAATAATAGAATGGTCATTAATTGATTTATCAAATAATCCAATTTGATTATTATTTATTCCTTCCATATAAAAAATAATTAATCCATGCTCTATATGAATGTAGAAGGTGATGCCCTCATGAATATATTTATTGAAACAAAACCAATGCACATAAATTGTATCATCACTACCCCCAATGAGAAAGTTTTATATATTTGGTTAGATAGGCATCTATTTGTAATCATTTTAAAGCATTTTGATTCAAATAGTCTATATAATATTAAGTTCAAGGAAATAACACACTACTTTCTATAAGGTAGTAATTATAACATCACTGATAATGAGATAATAAATATCCTCTCTATGATGATTATATAGAACATATCTCTAGAATCAATTGATGCCCAAAAACTGAAAAATAAATAATCAATATACATCTTTTAATGCATCACACCCTCATAAAAATTCAATATGAAAAGAAGAATCAAATTTTTACTCAAATATTTATCCTATGTATAGATCATACCTTATGTGATATCATGATAAAAATAATTACATGAGAATTTACCATTGTTAGTTGGTTCCCAAACAAGAATATCATCACCATTAATGAAATTATAGTTCAAAATAATATCCTGGATATAAGAAATATGAACATATATGGAGTCCTAAATTTGTTCCTTAATAAATCTATCTGTATCTAATGGAATGTCATTAGAGATTATGTTATTAATAAAATGAGTAAATTTCCAGTTGTCATACCGAAAATTGAGTGATGAATTTAGATTGACCATAAATTGGGAATTAATTTCAATAATAGGAGAGGATAATTTTAGGGCTATCCATGAGGAGGATTCCAAAAAGATAAAATTTAAATCTTTGTGATTTCCAAAATTCATATACTTCAATAATGTAAGAGCATTGAAATTCTCATTGATAAGACATAACATAAAATTGAACTATAAATCCTAATTCAAATTTTTTAGGTTTTTAACACCAATTCCTCTAAGATGAACAGGTAGACATGATTATTTATAAGGAACAGTGGAAATATTTCTATAGAGGATTCTACCACTCCAAACTAATTTCTAGATAGAAGAAATAATATTTTAAATTAGGGAATCTTGCTATGTATTAACAATTAAAGAATAAAAAAAATTTGAGTGAAAAAAATATTTCAGTAGGTTAATCATTCCTTCAGTTTAAAGTTTGTTTCTTTTACATGAGGATAATTTATTATTGTTTTGGCTCACAATGTGAAAAAATTTCCAACATGAGGTTTTCCCTAAAACATGGCAACACCTAGATAGGTGAAAGGGAACTCACCTTAACATATTACCTACTAAGTTATGAAATTCAATTTTCTGGTAGTAAAAATCTTTCCTTTAAATATAAGTATGATTTGTTCTAACTAATAATTTGATATGAAAATAATTCATAATGAAGGAGAGAATTTATGATATTATTGGCATTTATTTTTCCACCTTGAGTGAACAGGATACTGTTTTCACTCCAATTCATTGGGTAAATATTTATATACCATGATATAATTATGGTAAATGAGTTAATGTGCCCAATCCACTATAAGAAATAGGTGGGGATGTCTGATCAAATATGGTACATAGGTGGTGATTATCTATTATGATTTTTGAAACATGTTTTGATGTAAGATCCACTATGATTTTAGGGTATCCATAATAAACATTAATAAATAAAATTCTATGCCAATTATAGTGCTACACTTTTACAAAAAAAAATTATTCTCAGTGTTTGAAATCATGGTTCATGATTGATTAATGATCATTTCTCACTCTTATGATTTACGTTTTTAAAATTAGAAATTTTTTTTTCCAGGAATCTTGATTATGATCTATGGGAAATTGGGAATAAAATTTTCATGTTATGATCTTGATCTCATAACCTCAAGTATATCTAATTCGTGAATATGTTCATTGATTGATATCTCCCATGTTCACCATTATTGGTAATATGAGCTCACTCTTTCTTAAGGTTCCTTTACCTGGGTTTTGAAGAATTGATTTATGTATGGAATGTTAATAATGGTACAATGTGAGAATAATTTTTTTAGGGATTATGAAAATGTACCTAAATAATAAGTTTTTTATTTAATCATTAGAAAGCATTTATCCTTTATGGTTCTCAAATAAATGATAATGAAATTTATTTATTATTCTTCAAGAATGATGTAATATTTATGTAATTAAATTTCATATTTATTATGTTTGTATCTGATTGGTGTTTTGTCAATATTTTTATATTAGGATTAGAGAATTTTTTTAAAATCCTCAATATAATCAATATTGACAGATAACAACCTAATGTTTTCAAAAGATATGTTTTACATGGTTTTCCTAGAGTTACATCCCTATATATATATATTACATGTTGACATAGTTTTGTCATGGATGAATCAAGATGTAATAACCCTAAAAAAAGATATCCATGTATATCATGACCATCATTCTAATGCATAGTGAATAAAACCTTACAACGCACTAGATTTGACACTCTTGAGAGATATAATAAGGATAAATCACATTTTCATTAAAAACTATTTTGAATGATTTGAATATAGAGTAACTATGGATTTCCTAGGTTAAACCAATGATTAAATAAATTAAAATGACGATGTCATGAATAAAAAATCAGATAAAATATTTTTCATGATTATGTGGTTTCTTGCTATAATTTCTCACTCTATGATTTGGGTTTTTATTCAATGTATGGAACCCAAAATAACCATGTTAATTAGGAATATGATGCATAGGGAAATTATTTTTTTCCTTAGAATCCAAATGTTATGGGAAATATAATGAATTATCTTGAAGTTATTCATGTATAAGTTTGTCAAGCTAAAATCAAGCTGATATTACATATATGAAATATAGGGAAAATAATTTTTTTCTCTTTCATAAGGAAATATCCAACTTCTTTTTGTGGTACATCTAATACACAAGTGAATTCCACTAATGAAATATACTTTCATCTTATATGTATAGAATATAAAAATATTTTCCTTTCTATTTATTAAATGGAATAAGAAGTAGATCAATAGTGGAATCTTATTGAGAATTTGAGGAATTGACGAAATGTTAATTCAATGGAATGGGTTGATTTTAGGAGGTTATTTTTCAGTAAGTAAATACATTATATTCACCGTATAAAAATGGAGAAGAATTTTTTTTAGGATTAATAATAAGGTTGGTGAATCCATTGGTTCCTATGATGAAAATATCACAAGACATAAAATTTATGATTCTTTTTATATCATAATCCTTGGAAGATTAATTGATAAATTATTTAGTGGCTTAAAACTATGCCTCATAATGGAGTTATCTATTAGAGACCTTAAAATATCTGAATAAATCAGTCAATGTGAATTCATGGTGGTAATGAAAATTGGATATTCCTATAAATCCAATTATTTTAATAAGAAAATAATGATAGTGGATCATTAAATATCTAATAAATCACATGGTGGAATGAAATTTCAACCATATATAAACCAAAAATGTTGTAAAAAACATCAATGATATTTTCGAAATTGACCAGGGTGTTTCAATAAATGTGTAAAGGTGGGTAGTAAATATGTTGAATTATTAATGGAAATGAATACATCGATTAATGGAAGTGAAGAAAAGATGATTATATCTAATCAACCATCCCCACACTATGAATTTAAATTCAAAGAGTGTGATAATTCTGATATCTAATTCATAAATTTTAAGGTTTATGAAATTGATTGGCATCAACAACCTCTTAACCCTAATGAAAAAGGTAAATCTCATATTATAACGACTACCAAAGTGGGTTGCAAGAATGATGTAATGAAATGTATAGTTGTAATTCACTCTATAAAAACTAATGAATTATTTGATTATCGATCTACAAACTATTTCATATCTATAAATTTTCTATGTCTATAAAATTACCACATAAAAAATTAGATTTTTGTTTTGGGTGAAGACCCATAAAGGTGAGATGATAACATCTTATGTTAAAAGTTCATCTAGGATTGAAGACTGAGGGAACATGCTTGATGCAAAAATATTCATTCTTCCTTTAGATGAATTTTTATTATTCAAGTAATGGATTAAATTTATTCATATAAATCCCATACCAATTAACAAAGAAGAGAATTCACATTGCATATTTCAAATGAACTGATGAATGTTTATTGGTCCAAGGATGAATATGAAATTCCCAGGGGAATTACATCTATCTAGTGGGTCTTAATTCCATTCCATAAAGATTATTAATGTTATATGGTTGGGTAGAAACCCAAAATTGTGAATATTTTTATTCTACAAAAGTTTTATGATATATTTATATATTTTTTTCACAAATTTACTTCAATATATGAAGTGATGTTTACAATATAAATCACACATTGTGCTAAAAATAGTTCAAATAATACTAATATAATCACCAAAACTGATTTTCTGGAACTAAATAAGATACTCCATGGTAATCTTGATTAGGGATTCATAAACCATAGTGTGTCACCATGGGGTGACCTATTATTTTTTTTAGAAGAAATATGTACAATGAATATTTTCACTGATTATTGAGAACATGAAAAGAATATAGTAAATAATGGAATTTTTCCGACCATGTTCTGCCATCAGTATCTGAATCTAGATGGAAACATAGACTCATGTGTTCCTCTCAGTATGCATATGGCTACCAACTAACATCTATGGTCTATAGTTCAACAATGGAGATACTCTAACATCATAATCAGAGTGGAGATCAATGTTATATGTAAAAAATAGACAGTGGAAATAGTAAACAAAAAGTGTTAGAATTCAATCCATCCAGATAATAATAAACTAAAAGAGTAAATAACCAATGTTATATATAAAACAACCATATCATGAATATATATAAAAATAGAGTGTATAAGGGAAACATCCATACATATGAAATTCTATACAAAATAAAAAATTACAAAATATATCATAATAAGAATCACGAGAACACACTCAACAATTTTATATTTTACTCCATATTAGTATAGGAAATCAAACATCAAACGAGGGATGATTTCCCTTGTCTCTAACTACATCTAGGAAGTTTTTATGTGTACCAATCAACAACATGAATAGGATGAAAGTAAAACATAGTAGGATACCACAAAAAATGTATAGAAACATCCTATCTATCAATATATATTGATTAGTGTCTAGGTAATAAATAATGTAAAATAGTAATTGAATAAAAAACATCAGTCTCAATTCCTTGTGAGACAGTCATATAAAACCACCATCTTTAGCCCAATATGTAATTTATTATAACATAAACATATTATGTTTATGTATATGTATGGGACCCAAGTTATATGACATAGGAATCCATTAGTGTTTATATTCATGTAACGTCTAAAAATTCTAAGGAATATTAGTTTTATACTTTCTGTGAAACTCATAAGGATGTAACCCTAGTAGTTCACCCATATGTGAAAATGTGACCTAATCCCAAGAATAATTTCCTAAGTAGCCTTAGTTCATTACATGAAAGGTTACCAATGTTATAACCATGTTAGTCTTTAATATTAATCCTAATGAATATATGATCTTCCAAGTAATTCAAAATATTAAATTTATAAAAATATAGTTGAACCCTTGGTGTTATGATATAGAAATCAAATACATAACACAAATACTGAATCCAAGTGTAGTTGTTCACTTGGAAGAAACATCAATGAATCAGTTGGTTCCCAAAGGGCCCATCCAAGGAAAATCACAATGGGATTCCATGTATCGCTCCGGGAATTCCAAAACTTTAGAATAATGGTTCGTGACTATAATCAATGATGATATAATAATCAATCTAGTATCCATAATCATAATAATAACAATAAATGAATTTTGTAATTAAATTATTGTTGTGATACAAGACCATTCCATTAACCATTAATAATTATAAATTATCCATTTAATTTATATAATAATGGTAACTCACCTTAGATGGTGGATCAATTACATATCCTAGTCTTTGGAGTCCTAGATAGGTATCACTGTATTTTACTTAAATACATTAAATATTTTCATTTATAAGTCCAAATTATCCCACCTTAGAAGGTGGATTAATTCTATATCAATGATTAATTTCAATGGTCCATTAATGTGGAACACCCTATTGAGTGGACCACATCGAGGTAGATAGCCTTAAAATATGTATGTTATAGTTCAAGGATAAACCATTGAAGTATCTATCAATTATAAATTTAATTTAACATTCATGGTTTCACATGGAAATTAAATCATGTGACATGAAGTAACATTAATATAAACATCAATATTGGTAGGGGAAATATCTATATATCCTACATTAAATTGGTAGTAGACTCTTTTTCCATAATCAGTCTCTAATCCGAGCTAGAGTGTTAGAAATCAATGAAATATAAAAATTCCATAAAATAGGGCATATTAACTCACAAAAAAAACACTTCAAATGGGGAGAGAAAAAATGATTGGAAACAAGAGGGCTGAAGAGTTAACTAATGGTTATCCAACATGACAAAAATGAGTGAGTCTGGCCTTCTATAAGGGAGTTGGCTCAAAGACTAGAATGATGGAGAGAGAGATCTCTCAATTGAGGGGTGTGGGATGTTGTGCATGGGGATTAAAAAAATAAGGGGTTAATATATAAACAATGTTTGGTAAAATGCTATTTTAAACTATTTTATGTTTCATATTATTTTCCTACACAGTTGGCTAATAGTGTTCTAACCATGCACCACCACTATCCACAGGGCACACCACTTTCACGGTATCTACATTGATTGAAAAACAATACACACATTGTGAAACCACCACTATAACATTCATTCACTATTTTAAAAGTACATGTGGCCTCCCTCACATGGATTACCAATCCAGGATTATCCTCATATAGGGACTCACATTTCAACAGCATGGTTACTGTTAATCACGTGTTAACTATTCACATTTTTTGTTTCCTATAAAAACCAATGCATAGACCTTTGAAGAAGACCTGAATTCTCTCAAAACATTCTTAAATCCCTTACTAACTTTTTAAGGGAAAAAAGATATTTGAAATAAAAATTAAATTATAATTAGATCTTTAAAAATTCAGCACATTATAACAACTTCTCCATAAAATAACTCATCCCTATGTTACAATTATGAGGGTGGTTGATCACCAACTAAGGATAATTCTAGACATTGAGTAGATACATCAACTTTCTTTATCTAGTATTTCTATGTACACAATCATTCTTCCATATAACTTGAAGTAGTAGAAATGACTTGGCTCGATGATCTTTCATGATATGATGATCTATAAAAATAAGAAATTTCTCAAATTTAGAATGAACTGCTAATTAAACCGCATCATGGTAAAGTACATGAGACTTGTGTGAATAATAACGACGAAACTATGAAAAAAATAATTAATGCAAGGCTTGGTAAATCGTAGGAAACTACAACTGATAAGCTATCAACCTAATGCTCTCCAAAATGTCAGTGAGTCCAACGAAATAGGGTTCCATATTATACTATCTCCAAATCCATCAATACCCCAATCTAGGTGAACTATGAAAAAATATAGCTCATATCATTGCAAGCTCATCACTAAACTATTTTGTTACTATAGTGGGGTTTCAGGTGTCCTAACATGCTATACTAGGGTTATATTACATAGATTACTAGGTACACACTCAGAATTCTACCACCATTGTGAGTGGTATCAAACTCATGCTTCCGACCACTATTCAATGTTCTACATGGTCTATATGATGAATCAATCAGGTCGGCCCTTTGAAAATCCCTTGGATTTATCTCAGTAATGAGGGTTTGATTAACTATCTCAAATATAGTTTGTAGCCAGAATATATTTACATATGACGGGATAGAATACATGATCCCGTCCTCAAATCACATATCCCTAGAAAACTCATCACCATGGAGAGTCGGGATGGAATTTTGAATCTCTATGAAACAAGATGAGTAATTCATAATTGATAAAGTGCCTTATTCCTGGTTCAAAACTCTTTGGACCGATCATCTCTCAGTGTCTCAGGAAATTAGTTATCATAGAAGGGTGTCTAGAAATCCCACAATACCATAACCCAATTCTAATCGTCATGGGTTAAAACAACTCACCATCTATTGGAATATCTTCTAATGATATACTCTAAATGATTGAACCTCCCACCATGAGGCATCTCAATATGGTAATTGACAGATAACTTGGCCTCCATCCACAACTCAGAAGCCTAGGGGGAACCTTCAATTAGAAATATAGGGTGTTATTGTGGGAATTATCTTTTCAATTATTCTATAGATGAGAAAGGTCATGTGTCTCCCAGTATAATCTGAAATATTAAAAAGAAACTCCCTTGAAACTGTCCTCCATCACCCATATCATGAATTTCATGAGGTGTTACAAGTGAAACTAAAATATTTAATACTAGTGGATTAGGCCATACAGGCTCTAGAGCATTGTGGTTTCCACCTTCATAGAACACAACTCAATGTCTTCATGGTGTCATATTTCTACAATTCCACTTACATACCTCAAAATAATATCAGGAAACTAAAATGATCACAGCTAAAAAAATATGACAGGAAGAAAACCATCCTATATATGGGTCAACACATTACTTGAAGTTCCCAATCAAGATCTAAGTATCACTGAGAGGGGGAGGGGGTGAATCAGTGATATCTTTTTCTTTTTAAGTTTCCTTTTTTTTAAACAACCTTCGCCTCCTGTTAAAGAGTTTCTTCCCTGCTGAACACACACAACCACAGGAACACAAGATTTACAAGGTTCACTACTCAACATGAGTAGCTACGTCCTTGGTATGGTACGGAAACAATCCAGTACCACACAATCCGCTAGAAAACAATCCTTTGATGTGGAATACAACGAGTAGGATATACCCTTACACTCGTGTAGCACTTTAAAAACAATCTAATAGTGCATGTTCTCCCTCTTAGCACTAATAGGGTAATACAATGTTTCAGTGCTTCTTTACCATTGAACAGATGTATTCTCTGAAGTACAAATCTTCACTTTCTTACCCAGAAGCCGGTAAGAACCCTCTTACGCAAAACTGAATACGTGCGAAGACCCCAAATGTTTCGCGTAGCCTTTAGGGTGACTTGTGCGCAATTCAAATGACTTGCGCGTAAAAATCCCTTTTGGCGCGAAAAACGTTTTCGCGCACCTTTCCTTTTTCACGCAACTTTTTCTCTTTTCGCGCAACTTCTCCTGTTTTCGCGCAGCTATCCTCTTTTCATGCAAACTTCATTCTTTTCGTGCAACTCACTTAGCGTATAATTTATGCGCACCAGAGCTCGAGATTTCTTCTAAGTGTCAATCATTAACAACTAACAAGGGTTAGCCTCATATTTATAGGCATTTTTGAACCCGCGCGAAAAACACTAATCCGCGCGTAAAACCTCCTCCATGTGCGTAAAAACTCTTTTATGCAACTTCATATTTCGCGCCATGCTTCAAGTTTTCTCTCACCTCATGCCTTTGCCATTTTTCATCCTTCTAACCATGAAGCACCAATTGCGCACAAAATTCCGCACCGCGTTCCATATTGCACGCAAAACCAATCTTTCCTGCAACATCAGATTTCGCGCACTGCTCCAATATTTCGCGCATTTTATGCCTTTGCCAATTTTTGATCTTCTGATCTCTAACCATCATTTGCGCCAAAACTTCATTCCTCAATTTCGCGCACCATGCCAATATTTTGCGCATCCCGCAGATTTTTCGCGCAACCCGCTACTATTTCGCGCATCCCGCAGATATTGTGCGCACCACTTTATTTTTGCGCGAAACGTGCCTAAATTTCCGCGCACTCAATTCCTTTGTCATTTTTCATCGTTCTGACCTTGAATAACTCTTTTGCACGTATAAACCATCTTCAATCTTATGCGCAACATCCATTGCCAAGCACATTTCTTCATCTCCCGATTTTCAGGCCCTAAAATTTGGCAAACACTGGAAAACGGCACCACCTTAAACTGTGATTTTCTACCATCCCCAGATTGTCTATTGCTTTGCCATTTTATCTCTTTACTGCTTCCCATAACCATTCTTCTGCTCTTATCACGAATCCCACTATCGTGATATTTATCCTTTGATAGATCAGCTTAAGCATCGTCAGAGTTGCAATGGGAACTGAATCTTTCATATCTTCCAGCAGCATCATTCCTTCCAATCAAATCATTATATGACTGGCATCATCATTTCTACCTCTTTCCTTCATAAGGCTTGCATCACAAGTTCTCCTAACTCATGATTTGTGTGAAATACATACCAGCAAAGCATCGTCTGATTTATGATCCTTCTACAAAGTGAATTGATTTATCGCCTTTGACAACAAAATACAACACTCTGCAAAAGCTAACTCTTCAAACTTTCATCTTCATTCAACTTGGTCCCAACATTACTAACTACTCTTTAATACAGGTCTAGGTAATATAAAACATCATAAAGGACCACAAGATATACTCCCATCTTCCAATTAATAGGGTTATGTCAAGGTCATGTTCCATGTTTCAAGGTAGAGGTTAATGTGTATGGAGGGTTAATTTATAGTTATAAAGGAAAACACCCATTATGATTCAATTGAAATCCCATCTTAATAGAAACCATTTTATTTATCCTTTAAAATTTCAATAGGTTCACATGTATATTTATATATAGCAATGTCAAGTTAGATGAGTCACAATAAAAATGTTATAAAGTCAAGAATTTATCAGTTATAATTGGAACTTCAGGTAACTGCAACCATCCATTCATAATAGTTTAATTATATATGTAACCATTACCAATTTATAGAGGTTTACACAGACTTTATGTATATAGATTTTTATCCTTTTATATATAACCCACTAGTATTTCATCCCATGTGACCAATGCATTGTGGCTCAAACATGCCATAATTGGATAATTAAGGTTCCACTATCAAGATATATTGTAATAAACCACTTAGGTTTGTACGAAATCATTAATTAATCCGAATATTTTCTCATGCCTGAAAATTCCATTGAATCACAATTATAACTATCAAGGCACTACAACATACCACATGAAATGCATCTAATAAAGTAAACATGGCATGGAATATTCATGAAAAATAAATCCTCAAGTGATTATAATGATTCACACAACAATACTCCCTTTATATATCAGTCCAAGGGTAAAATTAAATCCAATGTAATAATAATAACACAAGTCATGTACACCACTCACTTGTGGAATCAGTACAACTATAATTGGAAAAAAATAAGAACATCAAGTTACTTCCTAAGAAATAATTTTTTTCCCTATATATGGATAAGATACTCCCAGACATAGGATCGTTACTAATTTCTAACACTTTCTAGTATCCTTTATACCATACCAAAATAGTAAGGCAAAGAATATTAACCATTGATACCATTTGGGTTTTCCTAGGCCTGGTTCACTCATAGGTAATCAAAGCTACTGAACCACATTGAGTCAAGAATGCCTCCTTATATGCTAGAGTCTTTTGACTAGTATTACTAGTATAGGGTGATAGATTGGTGAAATTATACCAGCATAATAAGAGTATAGAATATTGGTCTAATAATAAAATGAATTGTGTAAATAGATAATAAGAAGTATAGGAATACATACTATCCAGAAAAAAATAATTAGAAATAAGAAATAACTAGTGTCATATAAAAAACAATGATGTCATGATGCTATACAAAAATTGAGTATCAAAGGGAAACGGGCATAAAAACATATTATATAGAAAAGAAAAAAGAAAAAAAGTATATCGAATAGCATCGTGATCATAAGTTTATTCCATTGGTCTTGTAATCCTTTGTAGTTCTGAAAATCAATTATCCAGTGTCGGGCACATTACATTTTCCATCCCTGTATCAATGAATTATATTTGGGTTCCAATAGGTGGCGCAAACAGGGTGTGAGTAAAACATAGTATACCACCACCAATGGTGGATAGCACTATCTAGTCTATTAAAATACTATTCTTAGTTTGTAGGTTATACACAATGAAAAAATTAATGAATAGTCCAAATCAGTTCATGATACTCATGGGAAACCCATCTGACACTACCTGATTTACACTACAATAGAATAACATAATCAACTAACATTTTAGGTTTATCTATAATGCTCGTACCAGATGTATACAACCTAGGAATCCATGAATAATGACATTCGTATAATATCCAAACATTCCACGGAATGTAATGCTTTATATGATGGCTGAAGTCTATAGGGGTGTAATATTGGATGTCACCATAAATTTAAAGTTCTACCCAAGCCATTAAATAATTTCATAGGAAGACATTGTGTTGGACATAAGAGGATAAATATTTTTTAACCATGGTAGGATGTAATTTCAAGATGAATCTAAGGATAATATTACAAGGAATTTCATATATTTAATTTCTAAAAATTTAAGTGAATCCTCAATACAATTCCTAGGAAATCACATCTAAAGGAATAATACCTAATCTATGTTATTCTGTCAACATAGTTTATGTATTAATGAATTAGTTGGTGTCCTACGATCTCATCCAAGGAAAACAAAAATGAGAATATAAGTTTCATTTAGGGAATTCTATACCATTGAAATTCATTGTTGATAACCATAATCAAGCATGATTTATTAATCCATGAAGTATTCATAATCATAATGATATTCATATAATAATTTTGTAATTAAAACGCTTCTAGGTGACATGACCATTCTATTCACTATTCATTTATATCAAATATTCATTGCATTTATATTAGTACAGAAACTCACCTTATAAGGTGGTTAAAATACATAGCCTAGGATTAGGAGGCCTAGAAAGGAATCACTCTATTTCCCTTAAAATAATAAAACTATTTGATTTATAAACGGAAAATCAACACACCTCAATAGGTTGTTTACTACCATTTCCTGAAATAACATTCATGGGACAATAAAGTGGAAGACCCTAAGGGGTGGCTCACATTGAGGTATAAAACATCTATTATAGCACCCCAAACACTTCATGGTATTTTTCTCTTAAATACATTCTAGTTATAACCTATATTTCATGAATCACTGACCCTATACAGGACAAAACAATGTTACTTATAGGAGATATCCATAACCTATCCATTAATGTAAAATTTTTCAGTTCTGTGATTTGAATTTTAAAAATCGGACATACATGAATGTGATCAAGATGATATTTTGAGTCTGATAGAGTCAACTTAATTTTTGATGAATAGTAACTTACCCTTATGAATAGTAACCTTCCCTTATGAATTGTAACTTAAAATTTTGATTAGTAATTTGAATCTTATTAATAGTATCCATACCCTTGAGTGTATAAATTAATTTAGGCACCTTCAAAATGAAGATGATTATTTTAAGTGTTTATATTTTTAGATTAAATAATGATTTTAATTAAATATTTAATTAATCATTTTTAGGAAATTATTTTTGAAAAATGGACTTCATTTTGGGATTATATATATCAGAAAATGGTATGAGTGAATTTTTGGGATTTTTATGAAATACATGAAATTTTAATGATTAGTGAAATACAATAATTTACAAAATAAGCTAAATACACTAATTATAGAGTCATGTGTGATGTTTTTCAGATTTAAACGCAATATATTTAGATTAAAATGATTAAATTACTATTATTGGTCATGGAATACTCACTATACCTTGTGTTTTGGAGAAATAATAAATTAATGATTATAATATAGAGAAATCCCCTCTCCCCTCCACTATATAAACCACCGCTCACCCCCTCTTACCCCCACACCACTCAAGCTTCAATAATTGCCTAAATTATGCCAAATAATATTCTCAAGTACTGTACTCACTTCCAAGACATGTCTGTCTCACTAAAAGGCCAATAATAAAGGACTTAGTGAGCTTCTCAAGGATGAGTACTCAGTAGGTGAACCTCTCTTCTCTTTTCTTTCAATTTCTTTTACAAGTTCCATTATTTTGATGTTCTCTCCCCACATCCCCTCATAAAAAACCCATGATAATTAAAGTACCATGCATGTACTATATTTTCATTATTATATTGGAATATTTCATCATAATCTCTCTTTTTCCCTCCTTTTATACAATAAATGCAAACACTAACCGAGATGTGTTAATTTATCACACTCAAGGAAGATGGGTTTCCAATTTTCCTTAATATCTTTAATAATATTCGTGAAACCTTTTAAATGGTCTAAAAATATCGTAATAAATATAGTTTACCTTGGTTAATGTTTTTTAATCCATACACACTCATAATATGGAATAATAATACAAAACATGTTTATTCTACACAAAACAACCAAGCATAATCAATGCGTTTATTAACTCATAGAATGATTCATACATATGGAATATAACCAGAATCCTTATAAGATAATTTATATCTCTTTAATTTCCATTGTTATTTATATTAGCTATTCTGTGTGTTTAACAACATTTCAAACAAACATCTATTCATACAAGTAATCAGATCATGAAAACAAAAGAAGAAAATGCTACCGAAACAATAAAATTGAATCTCTTAAACCCATAAAAAAGGACATTAATGATACTAATAAGGTTTCAATACATCAATTAAATGTTAATGAGGATATTAAATTATTAATTAATGAACCTAAATTTGATTATTCAGGGCGTTAAGAACAATCAAGAACACATTTGAGCATAAGGTAAGGGATCCTTTCTTACACTTTGGTTCAAGAATATCCCCTATGTTGTGCTCTTTAATTATTAATACCTAATTATGGGGTATGTTTATTAACCTTTACCATACATAAATTATAATATATAAAGAATTTTATAAACGTTTTCCACTCATTAATCCCTCACCGGAACACTCATTACCATGTTGAAATGTGTGTAAGGGGTTTTCTCATCTCACTTTCAATTCTGTGAGATTTTCATTGTTCGCCTCCTATTTATTATATGTTTTATAGGTGTACATCCATTTGATAAATATTATCATGATTATATTTATATTCATGGTATTCTATGATTCATTTGGTGGTTATTAACTTTTGGTCATACGACTCAATTGATTACAACGTGGTAACGAACTTGTTCTCAATTTTCACTTCGTTGTGACATTATTAGTATTGTGAACCTAACCTTTATTAGGTGGTGTAACTAAAGCCCATTTGAGATCTATTTTTAATTAAAATTATATACCAATTAAAGATTCATATTCTCAAAACAAGGATATGATTATTTCTTAAGTTGAATACCATTTTACATATGATATTTATTTTGAATGTGTTTTGACTGTGGAAATATTGATAAATCTGTATCCTCTATTATATATGGATAATATAAATTCATATTTATATTATTTTGAATATATTTATAAATAATAATATGGATTTAGAGGCGTTTGGGGCTTGCTACAGATCGTTGATGCATCAGTAGGTCTCATGAGACAAATCTGTTGGCAACAAACCCTTTAAGTTTGTTTTCAAAAAATCAGACGGGTTTCTACCCACAGAACTAAACAGTTTTTATAGTGTTATTGTATCATGTGATAGATACATGATTTAAAATTAATAATAGTTCTATTTATTCATTATCAGTTATTAATATCCATGATGTTTTCACTATGAAAAAATCTATGGATGCAGTTTTACTCTCAGTTTATTAATACTGTGAGATTTTCATTTATTCACCATGACATATTGATTATTTCTAATTGTTTACAATTAAATTTTTTTGATTAATGCTTCCACTATTTTTAACCCTTAATTAGAATTTGAGCTCACCCATTTCATTGTTTACTTTCAATAGGTGATGAATAATAGACCATTTATTATGTTCTTGTGGATGTAGTTTTCTGTTTTTGTTATGTATTATAACTTGTAACCATTTACAACATATTTCAAGTTACATATCTGTATCTAGTTTTTTAAAGACTACTAAACTGATCATTCCTTTGGGATTTTAATTCCTTCTAACCATGAAAATATAAAAATTAATGCACTGACTCTGGTCTATAGGGGTTGAGGTGTTATAGTTGGTATAAGAAGAAGTTTAGTAGGAACCTTGGAAACTAGATTAGAAAATAATGATTAGGGAACAAATCATAAAGGTAGTGTTTAAGGTCAAACGTACATGAACTCTTTGGTATTTTGGTAAAGAATACGTTATGTGAATATTTATAGAAAATACATCCATGTCTGGATAAGAGTAGGTAGAGGTGGCTCTTGCACAGATGTACCTAGGATTGAAAACTCCGACAAGGAGTCTTGAGATTGACCCGGGGTATCCTGATACACAACAACAGGCATTGCTTCACTCTTGTTCATGACACTCCCATGGGATATTCATAGTTTAATTTATATTTTCTTTACAAGACATTATGAAGGATTGAAATCTAAATTATTCCTCAAAAAAACCAATTTTATGATTTTGTAATTAGCCATGCGTAGGACCTCAATTTATGCTAAGTATTTTGTTATGTTAATATTATACATTATGATTCCTACCCTAATCTAGTGTGCGCCTTTATTTAAAAATGGAGTTGAATTGAAGAAGGGGAATCAAAACTCGTGGGAAATGTATGGATCCCCCCACTGAGCAAGTCAACACAGTAAATGTTGGAGTAGATCAAATCATGACTATATTTGGACAACTTACTCAAGTTGTAATGAATAACCATTCCGCACCTATGTTGGATGGTTTTATGTGGCAGAAGCCCGCATATTTATTGAGGACTACTAATCCAGTGGTTGTTGAGAAATGGAACAAGTCCCTTGAAAAGATATTTACGGCACTAAGATGAATTGAAAAATGAAAAGGTAGTAATTGTAGTATATTGTCTCAAGGGAGATTCTAATAAATGGGGGTCCATGCTTTAGAATACCCCAGTGGAAGAAGAAATATAGGATATGTAATGGAGGACTTTTGAGAAAATATTATTCACAAAATATTTCCCCCGTGAGAAAAGAACAGAAATGAAGAGGAAATTCCTTTGCTTAAAGCAACGTGAAGAAGACAGTGTTGTGGAGTGTGATGATACCTTCATAAGGATAGACAAGTATTCCATAGATTACATACATGACTCGACAAAAAATATTGATCATTTCTTTGAAGGTCATAAGCAGAGACTCCGAACGACACTAGCTCTCAAAAAATTTCATCATATGATGAAATTGTGCCAAGTGCCATCAAAACAGAGAAGGAATTTTCTAGATCAAATTTTTTCAAGGGAACCCAAGATAAAAAAGTGGTACTTTGATAACCATGTGAAAGTTTAAGTGCCAAAGAAGAACATAGGAATGAAGAAATTGTGATTATGCGAGAACTGTGGAAGGAATCATCTCAGGAAATGCTTGAAAGGCATGGGTGTCTCCTATAAGTGTGCAGAAATGCATAATCTATCTCATGAATGCAAGGGAAAGAAAAAATTTGAGGATGTTCAATTCTAAAATTTTAGAGAGAGGGGACACTTTCCAATTGAGTGTCCTAATAGCCAAGGATACTTCCCTCATAAAAGGTCAAGAGAGCAAGGGAGAGCTAATGCGATTACAACCGTGGAGATTGAAGTCCCTATGATATGGTGGCAGGTACTTAATTGTTTCCTCAAACTTATACAACACTTTATTTGATTCTGGATCATCACATTTATTTATATCTTCATTTTAACACACCCAAATTTTATAGTAAGTCATTTTCTTTAAAGTAATTAAATAGCTTGTGCTACACGCAGCACCGAGTTCAAGCACACCACGACTTACCAAACTGCCCGTTCAAAAGCGGTTATGAATAGTATTAACTGAATTTTGAATTTTATATACTCCATATAATTTTATAATCCATATTATATGTTTATTAGACCAAATATAAGAACAAATTAATTTTTTCAGATAAAAGATGTATTTTTCAAAAAAATGAAATTTTACCACCTCTTCATGGAAAACACTTTCTAAAAAAAATATTTGAAACATTTATATAGTCAATTTAATGAAATTAAATTCTTCATTATTATTGGTACATAAAACATTATTTTGAATAAATTTTTGGTCCTTTTATAATAACTTCTATATTTTGATGAATACTGAAAAATACTTAATTTTAATTCAAAATAACTTTTTTAATCGAAACAATATATAGTGTTAAATTATGTATTTGAATGTTATGTAAGTATAATTAGATAATATATTTATCATTTAATACAATTTAGAGTAATTTCACATTTAAATTTGACAAAAACACTTGTCAATATTTTTATAGTTTTTACATTTTAAAAACCAACATTTATATTTTGACAACGGGAATTAATTTTAAATTAATTAATGAAACTTCAATGTTTTGAATTTGGTAAAATAGAATTTATTTTTTAATTTGGAATATTATAACTTTCATAGGGTAAAATTTTGGCTTTTTTCTAAAAACATTTAACTGATGATATACAGTGAAAAACACTGCGTTATAGTTTAAAATTGAATTTATTTAAAGAATTATTTATTTTATGTAAATTTATTTTAGGAAAAAATAGATAAATAATACCTATATACGTTCAATGTAATTCATTAGAGTTAGTTTATAATAAATTTAGATCTATAAAAATTTTATTAAATGTTTTACTGTCTTTAACCCACCTTCTAAGAGTATTTGTAAATTCACATAAAACTTAATTTTACCGCTTCTGTGAGTGGAATTTAAAAAATCCGAGAGACATGGTTGATATCAGTAATTAAAATGTTGTTAAATATGATGAAAATAATCTTTGGTGAATAGTAATGTGTTACTTTTACTTACCACGGTTAAAAGTAAATAGAGTAATTAAGGGTAAATATGTTATTAATATTACATTAAAACATGTCGTAATTCAATTTTATATGTGTAATTAGACCAAAAAAAACCTTAGGATTAAAATATGATCCTTTTGGTCCACTTGGATTGGATTAGGACATTTATTATTATTTTATTTAAAGAAGAGTTAAAATAGTTAAAATCAATGTTTAATAACTAAAACTTTTTTAATATAAGTTTATAAATAAGATAAATTAGACTATAAATTTGAACTATAATGATAAAAATCTATCCCACATAATGGTATTTTATTTATTATTTTTATAAATTAAATAATTTATTTTATTTATGACACAATGATAATGCAGTAATTACAGTATTAATGAATGATTGTAATAACTGATATTATAAATATCCAAATAAATATAATTTGAGACTTTTTATGAATTAGAATAATTTTATAGGTTAATATGACATGTTAGGGTTTGTTAAATGAATTGTATTCGAAGTAATAATGCTGTAATAAATTTAGAAAAAACAAAATACCAAATAGTGTCAAAATTGACATAAAATAATTATTTAAAAAAATATTATATTATTAATTGATATTCTATTCCAAATAATCGAAGGATCAGAAAAAAGACTTATATAATGATATTTTTATCATTAATAAATTACTTGGGGTTCTCTTGGAAGTATATATTATGTTTAATGACCATATGATATAAAAATACAAAGATACATGGTAAATGTCATGCTATTTAACTATGATTTAATCTAAAAGATAAAGTCAATCTAGTGACCCAAACCTCTCTAAAACCTATAGGTTGAGTGTTTTCGACCAATCACCACATTAGCCTTTATATAATTTATTTTAGAGCCATTAGAAACCGAAAATTAATTTATTATAAAATAATATTTCTAGCATTTCTTAAGGTGCCCCTCACCCCTCTTATAAAAAGGCACTCCCCCTTCCCTCAAATTCAGACCATCAAACCCTTTTGTCTCGGCCAACCCCTACCCAAATACACTCAAAACTGTCCTACCTTCATAATATAGGCCTTTTTTAGTCAGAAAGGAAACATAAGGACCCCTTTTGATTAAATCAAAAGGAAGAACCATAACAAATGTTAAATATTTCATCACCTCTTTCAAGTTCCTTTCCTCATCCACTTCCACATTCTTTGTTGTTTCCATTATAAAATAAAAACCCTCCTATATTCTATATACTGTTATGTTATTTTAAATATGGTACAACCCTATTCATTATTCTATCCAACCTTTGAATGACATGTCACAATACGTACGTACGTACAGCTTACCGTCTCCACGTCGTGGTGTAATTGTTATTCGATACATTATTATTTTGATGGGTACAATAATGTTGTTTAATTGTTGTAAAAAATAAAAATATCAAGATAATGATTTAGTATATATGTTATACCATCCAATTATATATTATTTTAATATCAAAAAGAAGTTATTTTCACTGGTGCGTATGTATGGATTACCGTCTCTACGAACGTGATGAGATTCATTCCCCATTGTATCCATTCAAGACTAATTTTCATTATATTATTAATAATAATATTTAAAGATATAACATCATTCTGAATAGGAATAAGATACATCCTATACATAACAAACATTACATTCATAATAAATCATATAAAAAACAAATTAGTTAACATTCTAAACGACGATAATACTATGATATTATTAACAAAGAAATGTTAAAAGATTATATATGATATCATATTAATGTATATGATTATTGTTTTATTTAGTAACAGTTATTTTCTCCATTATAAAGTATTTTAACATACCCTCGACCAAGGAAAATTACAAGGTAAGGGGTATCTTATCTCACTTTTAATTCTGTGAGATTTCCATTGTTCGCCACTTATTTATTAGATGTGGTGTATTCTGTACTAACATTTGATATATATTATCATTATTATATTTATATTAAGGGTATTATTTGATTAATTTGGTGGTTATTAACTTTTGATCATATGACTTGATTGATTACAATGATGTAAGGGTTTTTTCATCTCACTTTTATTCCCTTGAGAATTATGCTATATTTGCCACTACTACCTTTCATGTGGTGTATGTACTACCCATGATTGTATTGTTTGTGTAATATAATTTAATTTATAGGTATTTATATCCTTATTGGATGATCCTTCTTTCATGGGGTGTATATTTCGTAAGTTAACAAATCGATAAGGGAATTTCGAATTTCAATTTCCACTCATTCGGTTTTAGGAAAACTTCTTTGATTACTTTACCCCAAAATTATGTGTGAATTCACTATTTTTTTACTCATGTAGTAATTTCCAGACCCCTTTGTGTGGATATAATTTTTATACAAATAATTAATCCATTTATAAATTCTCAAGTCATCGATCTAAACTTGATAAGATAAATTTTAACTCAATTTATACTCAATGAGTTAAACATCCAAGTCATTAATGTTGTTTTTACAAGAATGTGTGGGAATGTCCTATGATTTATTTACCCTGAATATTCATTTATAATGAGTGTATATATATTTTTCACACAAAATTATTTCATTGATTTATCCTTAACCTAAGGATATGGTCTTTATAAAGGAATTCATCCCATCTTACATTCCATTGGGACTTCATTATTGTTATGTTCCAATCCACTTTTATTTGGTTTATATACTGTACTTCGACATAGTATATCATGAATCCATTAATTCTCATGATATTATAATGTTTTAATTACCTCAATTATTTTTATTTAATCATCTCTCTTTTGGTTAGGAACTCTAACTAAAATATCATTATAAATGTTTTAAAATTTTATTCTTCTAAATCATTCTCATTAATGTACATGTTTAAAAAATGGATTATGGTTTTATTTATACAGACATTAATGTTTTAAAATTACAATTTTTATTAAATGATTCAAAATGGAATGGGACTCGTTGATTCAAAAATCCATTTTAAACTACTTTTTGATAAATAGTGTGACATTTAATTGTTTTAAAGAAAAAGGGGGATATTTCTCTCAAATAGTTTGGATGATTAACTTCATCTATGACAATATCCTTCATTATTCTCTATTGAGGTTGATTTATTATAATAATATATTCTATATTGTATTTAATGAGTTGTGTTGGACTGTGGATGTGTTATTTTTATACCATTCATGGTTTATGGATAAATTATTAACATTTTGTATGATAGTTTTAATACAATTGTTTATGTTATGTCTAAACCTTTTCATATGATGAATGCATTGGACTTAGAAAGTGACGGGTGGAGCCTGCTATAGCTCCTCGATGCATCGGTAGGTCTCATGAGACTAACTTGTTACGTGGCACAAGGCCTTGAAAAAATCTTATTTGTAGTCTTGGCACAAGGCGTTGACTACGTGGTAATGAAGTCTGACATTATGCGTTCCATCATTATGAAAGTGGCTTTAGATATTTCATTTGATTATTCGAATGGTAGAATATCCATGTGAATAAGTAAATGTCATTATTTGATTTTATCATTTCCATATTATGTTTATGTTCAGGATTAAAAGGCTATTGTTTTAGTCTTATACATTACTTTAAATATTTATGCTTATTTATGAATGTTTCCGCTTTATTTTTATCCTTACTGAGCATCTGAGCTCACCCATTTCTATGTTTTATTTTTTCCAAGATGAGATTGAGAATATTATGACTGACTTGAAGAGATAGTCTATGGGATCACAATGTTTTCTATGGAAACAATGTTCTTGTAGTTTTCCATTTTATTATGTAATGTAAACCTTATGAATGTATCTAGTACAACCATGGATACTAAACTAATCGGCCTTTCATGACTTGATCCTTTGTTATCATTCCAATGATATGTAATAATGCAACGACTCTGGGATTCTGGGGTTGGGGTGTTACAGTTGGTATCAGAGGAAGTTTAGGACAAACCATGGAATCTAGATTTAGAAAAACTTGATTAGAGCACATTACCCTAAGAAAGACATTGAAGATTATTATGGAATAACATCCTAAAATTTTGGTATTGTAGATATTTTGTGATTTTTACAAGAACTACATCTCTATCTAGATATGGGCAGGTAGAGGCGGCTCTGGCACAGATGTACCTAGGGGTAAAACCCACAAACACCGCTTTGATCTAGACTTGAACGGGAACTGGTGCACGACAACGGGCCTTCCTTCAGTCGTGGTTACGACACTCCTGGGAGATATGTTTAGGATAATTCACATTTTCATTACAAACCAATTTGAAGGATTTTAATATAAGATGGGAATAAATAACCGTCATTAATCCTAGGGTGTTTTAGATTGAAAATTGGGTGTTATGATATTCTCTAAATGATTTTATAACTCACACTATGCTGTGTTGTGTTAGTCAATGGCTAGATTCCAGGGAAGTCATAGTAACATTGAACATGATTTTGAAGGTGGGAATGAAAGAGGAAATGCGCAACGAAATTGAATGGTGATTGGTGTAAAAGATATCATGTTCATACTGAAACAGTTTTCAAAAGATATGATCAACAACATATATGTTATCCAACTCCTAGACTCAACAAAGAAGATATAGGCGGTGAATGATAAGAGCTCCAGCAGGGGAGAACATGGAGAAAAGAGAGCTCAATTTCTATCATGCAGGAAATGAGGAAGGAGACACCTAGGAAAGTGTCTCAATGGAACAACGAATTTCTTTATGTGGGGGAAATAAGGACATAAATAAATAATATCTGAGGAAAAATTAAAAAGTACTATGGAAGAAAATAAAAATTATCCCAAGAATCAATTTATATTAATTTTCCATAAATGTAGGGGACATGGGCATTAACCTATTGAATGCCTTAATCTATAGGATGAACCCTTGGTCAAGGAAGAACATATGTGGAAATAAATGGATGGTGAAATGTTTTAAATTATTAGTTCTCTCTGTTGATGGGATTACTTTGGAAGACTTTTGTCTTATGTGTAACCATATAGTTTATTATGTGTAAATGATATTTTAGAAATAATATTGTATTCTATTTTTGATATAGTTATAAATAACCATTTGGGTTAATAGGATCCTTGAATTAGATGAAATTACATGTTATTAAATTTTTGGATGAAAATGAGAGGTATGAGATAACATTTGTGGTAAAGTTATGTTATAGTTATTTTGAGGAATTTATCTCATTTTGGGAATGTTATAAAGTCTGTTATTTGAAAAAGGACAAAACACAGACCGTGTCACAACCCATCATGTCAGACAAAGCTATAGGAAACGAACCCACTACCATAGTGTGATTGGGATTTATCGCCTACCATTGGACTATGTGAAGTCTGTGTTTAGTGTGACTAATTATTTTCATTTAAATGATTTTTTTGATCAATAAAAATTTTATTTGGGAACTTTTGTCTTATCAAATGGATTTTCTTTAGTATATGAAAATTATTTGAGGATTAAGTGATAAATGTTATTTTGGAAGACGTTCGATTTTTTGGGAATATTATATATCTAAGGAAAATAGAATACTATAGGATTTCATTTGAGGAGTAATGGTGGATTTTTATCTATGTTTTCATTGTGCATTTATAGTGATTTTGTTTATTTATGGAAATGATTAACCTATCATAGATAATATGTGATTAGGTTAATTACTTTTAAGTATGTGAATTTAAGAGTAGTCGATGTTATTTGGAAATACAATTTAACATAGAAGACTGCGTAATCTAATTCTTCTATGTTTTGGGTTTCGATATTATTTTGGATTATATTCATAGATTTTAAAGAATATTGTTTATTGAATGGTATTTATTGAACTTTGGGTATTGTGGGTTTAATTTTAGAAATTAATATAAGTATTTCTTTCTATAAAGGATTATCCTTTTTTTGGATCATCTGATCATGTACTTACCTTTTTGGTTTTTTTGATCTCTAAAGAAAAGGTAAATATATATTGAGTTTATACTTTCTAGTTAATGTGATTCTATATGAGTTTATTCTATCTCTTCAGGTGTGACCAAGTCATCTTGAATACTCATAATTTGAAAAAATAGATGAGTTAGTGGTAGAAATTTGTTAAAGGATGAAACTCTACTTAAAAAGTAAGTATATCTCTTTATGTTATTATTCATTATCATTAATAAATTCCTCAACATTATGAAATGGAACATAAAACAAAAAAATGTTATCCATTTACTTTTCCTATTAGGAAACTAATGAACGTTAATCTCATCACAAGTTTTTTGCTTTTATTGTTGTTAAATTTCTCCTAATAATGTTTTCTATCACTCTCCACCGTAACATGGCAATTATTTTATCTTCCATATCCATGTTTTCCTACATATAATCGTATTGTAGGTTATCTCGGGTTACCTTTGTACTTTTCTTTCTTTCTTTTAAAGAGATAGTTTTATTGACTCTTTTTCCGATGTAGGACATTCAAGGAAGTTCCCAAGCCCAATTTTAAAATTGAAAGGATGAAATTTCCAATAGGGGGTATGAATTTAACACACAAATATTTCATAGTATGTTATTTTCTTTAAAGTAATTCAATTGCTTGCGCTACACGCAATACCGAGTTCAGGCACACCACGACTTATCAAACTAGCCGTTCAAAAGTGGTTGTGAATAGTATTAACTAAATTTTAAATTTTATATACACCAAATAATTTTAGAATAAATATTATGTTTTTATTAGATATAATATTAGAAAAATTCATTTTTTTAGATAAAAGAAGTATTTTTAAAAAAATGCAATTTTACCACTATTTAATGGAAAGCCCTATCTAAAATGAATATTTTACACTTTTATATATTCAATTAAATTAAATTAAATTCCTCTTCATAACTGGGACAAAAAACATTATTTTCGATGAATTTTTGGTACTTTTCTAATAACTTTTTTATTTTGATGAATACTGAAAAATACTAAATTTTAATTGAAAACAACTTTTTTTAAACGGAATAATTTATAGTGTTAAATTATGTATTTGAATGGTTTTGAAGTATAATTAGACAATATTTTTATCATTTAATACAATTTATGTGATTATAAGTAATTTCACATTCAAATTTGACATAAGCACATGTCAATCTTTTGATAGTTTTTACTTATTAAAAACATGCTTTTCAGTTTTGACAACGAGAATTAATTTTAAATTAATTAATTCAACTTATATGTTTTGAATTTGGTAAAATAGAATTCATTTTTGAATTTGGAATATCAAAATAATCTTAGGAAAAAATTTTGGTGTTTTTCTAAAAACATTCAATTTTTGATGAATAGTGAAAAACACTACGTTATAGTTTAAAACTGAATTTTTATTTAAATAATTATTTACATTATTTAAATTTATTTTTGGTTAAAATATATACATATTACTTATATATGTTAAATTTAATATATCGGATTCAGTTTATACTAATTTTATATATATAAAAATGTTATTGAATTTTTTACCGTCTTTTACCCACCTCCAAGGAGCATTTGCAAATTCGCATAAATCATAATTTTACCGATTCTGTCAATGGAATATAAAAAATTCGAGAGACTCAGTTGATATCAGTAAGTAAAATATGATTCAATAAGACGAAAATAATTTTTCGTGAATAGTAACGTTTTTCTTTTATTTACCACGGTTAAAAGTAAATGGGGTAATTAAGGGTAAAATGATATTATTATTACCCTAACACAGGTCCTAATTCTATTGGATAAGTGAAATTCGATCAAAAATATCCTTAGGAATAAAATAAGACCTTTTAGGTCCACTTGGATTAGATTATGATATTTATTATTATTTTATTTAAAGAAGAGTTAAAAGAGTTAAAATCACAGTTTAATAATTAAAACATTTCTAATATAGGGTAATACATAAGATAAATTTGACTATAAATATTAATTAAAAAGATAAAAATATTTCCTACCTATTGGTATTTTATTTTTAATTTTTATACATTAAATAAATAAATTTATTTATGATAGAATGATGATGCCGTAATTACCATATTAAGGAAAGATTAACATAATTGATATTATAAATATCCAAATAAATTTAATTTCAGAATTTTTAGGAATTAAAAAAAATTTATAGGTTAATATGACATGTTAGGATTGGATCTATGAATTTTTTACAAAGTAATAATGCTGTTATAAATTTATAAAAAACAAAATACCAAATAGTCTCAAAATTTACAAAAAACAAGGTTTAACACAAATATTATATTATTAATTGATATTCTATTCCTAAAATTCTAAGGATCGGCCAAAATACTTATATAATGATAGGTGTATCAATAATGAACCGTTTGGTGTTTTCTTCAAAGTATATAGTAATTTCATTAACCATATAATATAAAAATAGAAAGAGACATGGTAAAGGTAAAGCTATTTAACTAAGAGTTAAATCTAAAATATAATGTTAATATAGTGACCCAAACCTGTATATAACCAATTGGTTTATTGGTTTTACACCCATATCCACCTTATCCTTTAAATAATTCATTTTGGAGAAATTAGAAACTGAAAATGTTTTTATTATAAATTAATATTTCTAGCTTTTCCTAAGCTTCCTGTCACCCCTCTTATAAAAGGGCACTCCCCCTTCCCTCAAATTCACTCCTTAAAAGCCTTTTTTCTCGGCAAAACCCTTGAATAAATACCCTCTCAACTATGCTCTCTTCATCCTAGATTCCTTCCTTTAGTATTAAAGCCAACCCAAAGAGCCCTTTTGATCAAATAAAAAGGAAGAACTCAAAGAAGAGATAAATATTTCATCACCTCCTTCAAGTTACTTTCTTCATCCACTTCCTCTTTCTTTGTTGTTTCCATTCTAAAATAATAAATCCTGTATAGTCTATATAATGTGATTTTATTATTAATATGGTACAACCATATTCATTATTCTATCCATCCTTTTAAGGACATGTCTCCATATGTGCATACGTACGACTTACCGTCTCCACGTTGTGGTGTAATTGTTATTCAATACATTAATAATTGGAAGGGTATAGTAATAACATTTAATTTATGTAAATAAAGAATATAACATGATAATGATTCTGTATTTATGATATAACATTAAATTATATATTATTTTAATATCAAAAGAATGATATTGTCGCTCATGCGTACGTACAGATTACAGTCTCAACAAATGCGATGAGATTCATTCCTCATCGTATCCATTGAAGACTAATTTTTATTATATGATTAAAAATAATTTTTAAAGACATAATATCATTCTTAAAATAAATAAGACACGTCCAATCCAAAAATATCATTACTTACGTAATAATGTATATAAAGTAAAACGAATCAGTTTACACCCGGAACGACGATAATGCTAAGATATTATTAACAAAGCAATGCTAAAAGATCATATATGATATCATATTAATGTATATTATTCTTGTATAATTTAATAAAAATTATTTCACCCTTATATAGGAGGTTAAACTACCCTTGACCAAGGAAAATTAATAGGTTATGGGTTTCTTATCTCGCTTTTAATTCTATGAGATTTCCAAAGTTCGCCACTTATTTATTAGATGTGTTGTATTATATTCTTCCATTTGATATATATTATCAGGATTCTATTTATATTCATGTTATTCTTTGATTCATTTAGTGGTTAATAAATTTTTTTCATATGAATCGATTGATTACAACGAAGTAAGGTTTGTTTTCATCTCACTTTTATTCCCGTGAGATTCATGTTATATTTGCAACTGGTACCTTTCATGGGGTGTATATACTACACATGGTTGTATTTTTTGTGAAAAATAATTTATCTTATGGGTATTTACATTATAATTGGATGATATTTATTTCATGGGGTGTATGTTTAGTAAGTTACCAAGTCAATAAAGGAATTTCAAATTTCAATTTCCACTCATTCAATTTTACGCAATCTTCACTGATTAAATTTCCCCATGATTATGTATGAAATAACTAATTATATACTCATGTAGTAATTTAAACTTCCCATTATGTGGATATACTTTTGATACAAATATTCAATCCATTGATAAATTCTCAAGTCATCGATATAAACTTGAAAAGAGTAATTTTTACTCAATTTCTATTCAATGAGTTAAACATCCAAGTCATTGATTTGTTTTTACAAGAATATGTGTGAATGTACTCTGATTGATTTACAATGAATATCCAATAATATTGAGTGGATTTATATTTTTCACACATAATTTTTTCATTTATTTGTCCTTAACTTAAAGATATAGTCATTATAAAGGAATTCATCCCATCTTATATTCCATTGATACATCTTTGTTTTTATATGCCAATCCACTTTTATTTGGTGTATATACTATAATTTGACATAGCATATCATGAATCCATTTATTCTAATGATATTATAATTTTTTAATTACCTAAATTATTTTTCATCAATTATCTCTAATTTGGTTAGGAACTATAAGTAAAATATCATTTTAAATGTTTTAAAATTTTATTCTTTTAAATCATTCTCATTAATGTCCATGTTCTAAAAATGGTTTTTAAGTTTCTTTTATATGACCATTAATATTTTAAAATTAAAATTCCTTTTAATGGTTTCAAATTGGTATGGGACACTTTGATTCCAAAATCTATTTTAAACAACTTGTTGAAAAATAGTTAGAGTTTTTAATGTAATAAAGAAAATGGGGGATATTTATGTCAAATAGATTTGATGATTAACTTCATCTATGACAATATATTTCATTATTATCGATTGAGGTTGATTTATTATAACACAATCATATATATTGTTTTTAATGAGTTATGTTTTATTATGGATGTTTTATTTTATACTATTCAAGGTTTATGGATAAAGTATTGACATTTTATATGTTATTTTTAATACAAATGTTTATGTTATGTTTAAACCATTTCATATGAGGAATGAATTGGACTTAGTAAGTGATGGGTGGAGCCTGCTATAGCTCATCAATGTATCGGTAGGTCTCATGAGACATACAATTGTCTTGGCACAAGGCCTTGAAAAAATCTTATTTGTAGTCTTGGCACAAGGTCTTGACTATGTGGTAATGAAATCAGGCATTATGCATTCCATCATTATGAAAGTGGCAATTGATATTTCATGTGATGATTCATCTAGTAGAATATCTATGTGAATAAGTAAATGAAATTATTTGATTTTAACCTTAACATATTATGTTGATGTTCATGTTTAAAATGATTTTGTTTTAGTCTTATACATTTCAATAAATGTTTATGCTTATTTATAAAAGATTCCACTTTATTGTTATCCTTAATGAGAATCTGAGCTCACCCCTTTCTTAGTTTTATTTTCTATAAAATGCGAAGAAGTATATTATGACTGACTTGCAAGGATAGTCTTTGGTATCTCAGTGTTGTCTTGGGAAACAATGTTGTTGTATTTTTTCATTTAATGATGTAATGTAAACCATATTAATGTATCTAGTACTTCCAAGGCTACTAAACTAATCCTTCTTTTTAGAAATGATCCTTTATTATCATGCCAATGATACATAACAATGCACCAACTCTGGGATTCTGGGGTAGGGGCATTACATTAGTAGTTTTTCAAGAAAATTAGATATGTCTGATTTGATTTAATAAAGGTGTTATCAGTCAAAACTCCTAGAGGATGTGTCATTGCAACAAACTCATGTCGATTAGTCCCACTCTAGACACCAAAACATGATTTAATTTCTATCCTTTCCATCAAACCAATGACTCCTTTTGGCATAATTCTTAGTATGAATTGGTTGTCAAATTATGATTAGAAGATTTATTGTAAGAAGAAGGAAGTTAATATTTTTTAAAATGGGGTAGAATTTTTATATCTTAAGAGAAGAAACATCAACACCTGATTCTTATCTAGATCCACCCCTAGTATCTCTGCTGAATTAAATAATTGGAGAGGAATATAATCTAATAACTATGGGCATGGAAAGAAATACTCAAATTAAAGATGTGCACATAGTGCAAGAATACATTGATGTATTTCCAGAGGATTTACCTGGATATCATTTAGAGCGGGAAGTTGAGTTCTCTATTGATTTAATTCACGGTGCAATACCTATATCAAAGACTCCCTATAGAATTGCCACTATGGAATTAGTGTTTCTAAAAAAACAACTAGAGGAATTGAGTGAAAAAAGGATTATTTTGACCTTGTGTTTCTCTATGGGGAGCCCCTGTCATCATTTTCATGAAGAAAGATGGATCCATGGGGCTATGCATTGATTATAGGGAAATAAATGCTAATAAAATAAATAATAAGTATCTTATGCCCCGAATTTATGATTTATTTGATCAAATTTTTGGTGCTCGATACATTTCTATGATTTACCTTTGATCAAAATATCATTATCTATGTGTGATGATGGAAGATATTCCGAAGAAAAAATTCCAACACAGATATGGGCATTATGAGTTTACAGTGATGCCTTTTTCGATTGACTAATGCACCCTCTGTTTTCATTGACATAATGAGTAGAGTATTCTAATAATATATTGAAAACATTTTTGTGGTATTCATCGATGATATCTTGTCATACTCGAAGAGGTATGAAGACCATGAGGATCAGTTAAGGATTATTCTAATAAATCGTAGAAGAAATGAATTATATGGGAAGTTTAGCAAGTGGGAATTCTGGATTTAATCGGTTTTTTTGTAGGCCATATTGTCTCTGAAGATGGAATACAAGTTGATCCTACAAAAAAAACGTAATCCATGATTGGCCCACACCAACAAACTTAACTAAGGTACATAGTTTTATTGGCATAGTAGCTTATTATAGGCGTTTCATTCAGAATTTTGCCCGAGTTGATAATCCTCTAACCAAGCTCACACATAATGGAGTTAAGTTTGTGTGGAAAAATGAATTTACAGAATTTTTTGAAGAACTGAAAAGAATATTGGTCAATACTCTAAATTAGAACCTCCTATCTAGAAGTGATGGATTTTTAATATTAATTGATACATCAAATAATGGATTGGGTTTCTTCCTTATGCAAAATGATAATGTTATTTATTATGAATAAAGGCAGTTTAAGACTCCTGAGAAAAATTAAACAACTCGTGATCTTGTGTTAGCATCCATAATGTTTTCTCTAAAAATATAGAGGAATTAACTTTATAGAGAGATGTGTGAGATTTATACGGACCAAAAGAGTTTGAAATAAATTTTCACACAAACAGAACTCAACATAAGGAAAAGGATATGGCACTAGTTACTCAAATATTATTATTGATCAATACATTACCACCCGAGAATGGAAAATAAGGTGTCAGATGCATTAAACAGGAAATATCATGGACTTCTAACCCAACCGAGGATTGAAATAGATCATATATTCATGGATCTACTAAAAATGGATATTGGAATTGTTATGGAAGGGGAAACATTGTTCCTATTTCAAATAATTTCTAAACCATCTTTATTAGATAGGATAGAAAGCTATCAATCCGATGATGAGAATATACAGAAGAAAATTAATGTTGTCAAGGAAGGGAGATTGGAAGATTTCCTTTATAAAGAAGGTGTTCTGAAATTTGGGAAGAGGTTATGTGTTCCATCAGTACATGAGCTAGAAAGGTAACTGTGAGACTATGCTCATAGATCAAATTTATCTACCCACCCCGGTAGCACAAAGATGTATAGAGATCTGAAGGAATATGTTTGGTGGGATAACATGAAGTGGGAAATTGCTGACTACGTGTCAAGGTTCCTAGTTTTTCAACAAGTGAAGGTAGAGAGACAACGTCTTAGAGGGGTGATGCAACCTCTACCTATTCATATGTGAAAGTGGGATAACATTATGATGTTTTTCATCCCCAGACTACCAAGGACACCTAAAAATGATGCAATATGGGTAATTGTTGATCATCTCACAAAAGCATCACATTTTCTTCTTATAAGATAGGATTTACCACTTGAGCACCTAGAAATAAATATTATATTAATGAATTTTTAAGAATTCATTGTGAAACTCTATCGATTGTATCTGATAAAGATACCTGGATTACAAAAAAATTCTGGAAAATTCTCTAGATGGTTTTGAATACTAAGCTTCATATGAGTACTGTTTATCACCCCCAAACCGATGGATAGTCTGAAAAGAAAATTCAAACTCTAGAAGACATGTTCAAATCATTCTCTCTTCACTTTAATGGTATATGGGATCAATACTTTCCATTGGTGAAATTTTATTAGAATAACAGTTTCCATTCTAGTATTAAATTTCTCCATATAAAACATTATATGGAAAGTGATGTCGAACTCCAACTTGTTTGAATGAAGTTGGTGAGAGGAAACTTATTGGCCCAGAATTTATTGAAGAGGCCACATAAATGGTAAATTCAATTTGGACCCTATTAAATTATCCAAATGTAGGGAAAATAGTTATGGTGAAAACCGGAGAAAAGATTTGAATTCCATGTGGGAGATCATACCTTTCTAAAGGTATCTTTATGGAAGGTTGTCGTATGGTTTATTATGAAAGTGAAACTAAGCCCCAGGTACCCCACAACATTTGAAATTATGGAATGAATCAGAGCTGTAGCTTACCATTTAGTGATGCCACCAAATCCCCCCAGAGTTCATGATGTGTTCCACATGTCATTGTTAAAGAAATACATATCAGACCCAATGCATGTACTCACATATGAAGAAATATTACTGAAACCCAATTTTTCATACTGTGGAAAGCGTATTAGTATTCTTGACAAAAGGGAGTAGGTATTGAGAAATCGGACAACTCATCTAGTGAAGGTTCTTTGGAGAAAAACGAATATGGAGGATGATAAATGGTAACCTAAGGATGTTATGAAAAAGAATCACCCACACCTTTTTTTAGCCTCATACATAAAATTTCGATGACATGATTTCTGAAGGAGGGAATAATGTAGCACCCCAAAAAATCATGGTATGTTTCTCTTAAATACACAATAGTTATATCCTATATTTTAGGAATCATTAATATTCTATAGAAAAAAACATGGAAACTTATATGACATATCCTAAACCATTCTATTAAACATAAAATTTCAAACTTTGTGTTTTGAAATTTAAAAATATGACATACAGAGTTGTGTTCAATATGATATTTAGAGTATGATAGAATTAACATATTTTTCAGTGAATATTAACCTACCCATAAGAATAGTGTCTTAACCTTATAAATAGTAACTTACTCATATGATTAGTAATATGAATCTTATGAATGGTATCAATATCCTTGAGTGCATAAATGAATTTAGGCACCTTATAAATGAAGATGAATATTTTAAGTGTTTATATTTTTCTATTAAATAATGATTTTAATTAAATATTTATTTAATAATTTTTAGAAAATTATTTTTTAAAAAATGGAATTCATTTTTGGATTCAATATGTCGAAAAATCCTTAGGGTGAATTTTTGGTATTTTTCTGAAATACGTGAATTTTTTATGAATAGTGAAATACCATAATTTACAAAATAAGCTGAATACCCTAATTATAGAGTTATGTGTGATTTTCTACTGACATAAACCAAATTTATTCATATTCACATGATAAAATTAATATTCTCGGTCATGTAAGACTGACTATTCCTTTTCCTATGGAGAAATAATAATTTAATGAATATACTCCCCTCCACTATATAGACCACCCTCACCCCCTCTTCCTCCTACACCACTCAAGCTTCATGTCTTGGCTAAATTCTGCCAAATACCCTTCCCAAGCCCTCTCCTGACGTCCAAGACCCTTTGGTCTCACCAAAAGGTCAAAAATAAAGGTACTAATGAGTTTTTCAAGGAGGAGTACTCAAGAGGTGAACCTCTCTTCTCATTTCTTTCAATTTATTTTACAAGTTCCATTATTTGGATGATCTCTCCCCCCTCCACTCATTAAAAATCCACTATAATCCCAGTACCATCTGTGTACTGGATTTTAATTATTCTAATGGAATATTTCATCATAATATCTCTTTTCCACTCATTTTATACAATAAATGCAAACACCGTCCGAGATGTGTCAATTTATCAGAGTCAAGGAAGACGGATTTTCAATTATCATTAATATCTTCAATAATGGTCATTAAAACTTTTAAATGGTTGAAAAAAATCATTATATATGTATTTTAACTTTTTTAATGTTATGGAATACTTACACACTCATAATATGGATTAATAATACAAAACAAATTTATTGTGCACAAAACCGCCAAGAAAAATCCAAGCCTTTATCAACTCATCGATTGATTCATCCTTATGGTATATAACAAGCATCCTTATAAGATAATTTATATATATTTAATTTCACTAATAATTTATATTAATAATTCTGGATGTTTAACCACATTTCAAAAAAAACATCCATTTATACAAGTAAACGGATTCCGAAAACCAAAGAAAGAAATGCTACCAAAACAATAAAATTGAATCTCTTAAACCCATAAAAAAGGCCATTAATGAACCTAATAAGGTTATAAAATATCAATTACTTGTTTATGAGGTTATGGAATTATTAATTAATTAATCTAAATTTTATTATTCAGGTCATTAAGAACAATCAAGAACACATTCGAGCATAAGGTAAGAGATCCTCTCTCTCACTTTTGTTGAAGAATCTCCTCTATGTTGTGCTCTTTAAATTTTAATACCTAATGATGGGGTATGATTTCACACCTCCACCATACTTCCCTTACAATATATAAATAATGGGATACCCCTTTACCTCTCCTTATGCCCTTGCAAGAACACTTGTTACCATGTTGAAATGTATGTAAGGGTTTTTCTCATCTCACTTTCAGTTCTATGGGATTTCCATTGTTCGCATCTTATTTCTTATAGGTGGTGTATATGTACTACCATTTGATATATATTATCATAAATCCTTTTATATCCATGGTATTATGTGATTCATTTTGTGGTTATTAACTATTGTTCATATGACTCAATTGTATACAACATGGTAACAAGCTTGGTCTCAATTTTCACTTCGTTGTGACATGCTTAGTATTGTGAATATACCCTTTCTTATGTGGTGTACCTACTGACCATTTGAGATAAATTTTAAATTGAAATTATATTCCATTTAAAATTACATATTCTCATAACATGGATATGATTATTTTCTAATTTTTATACCATTTTACATATAGTATTTATTTTGAATGTTGTTTTGACTGTGGAAGTATTGATGAATATGTATCCTCTATTCTATAAAGCTAATATAAATGATATTTATCTAATGTTGAATCTATGAATAGAGAATTATTTGTATGTAGAGGAATGTGGGGCCCATAAAATCCCATCGATGCATCGGTAGGTCTCATGAGAAAAATTAGTTTGCGACAAACCCTTCGAGTTTGTTTCCAAAAAATCAGACCAGTTTATACCCACAAAACTAAATCATTTTTGCAGCATTATGTTATCATGTACTAGATACATGACATATAATTAATAAGCATTCTCTTTATTCATTATCTGTTATTACTATCCCAGAGGTTTTCACTATGAAAAAATCTATGGATGCAGTTTCTCCCTCAGCTTATTAATGGTGTGAGATTTTAATTTATTCACAGTGCCATATTGATTATGTCAAATTATTTACAATTCAGTTATTATTGATTCATGATACCCCTATTTTAACCCTTACTGATAATTTGAGATCACCCCTTTCATTGTTTACTTTCAACAGGTGATAAATAAGAGATCATTTATTAAGTACTTATAGATGCAATTTTTAGTTATTTTTATGTCTTGTAATTTGTAATGTTTTCCAATGTATTTCAAGTTACATATTTGTTTCTAGTTTCTTCAAGACTAATAAACTGATCATTCCTTCAGGATATTAATTTATTCTAACCATGCCGATATAACCTATAATGCACTCACTCTGATATATAAGGTTCGGGGTATTACATCTACTAATGTTATTTAGGGTGAATGGATAACACATTCAAGGTTCTATAAATTTATAATTTTATTTAACATTCATTTCATCACATATAAACTTTATCTTGAGATATCAAGATAAAAATAATATTAATATCAAGGATTTTAGGGAAATTAGATAATCCCCATACCATTATTGGGTAGTAGAATCCTCAACTACTATTGAACTATAATATAGACTAGTTCTGGAGGAATCAATGAATTAAATACAATCCCAAAAAATGCATATTAGATCACATGGAAAAAAAATCCAAGAAACATAAGAAATAATGAAAATAGACACTATTAATAAAAATATTATTGATTTTTATCTAACGTGAGGAATTATGAGTGAATTTGACATCAAATGATAGAGGATTCTTACATCTATGATTGAGGGAGAGTGACAGATCCCAACCTAGGGGGAGGCTTCTATGCAGAGGATGGAAAAGAAAATAGGGGTTAAGATTTAAATAAGGAAGTGGAAAAATGGGGATTTCACCAATTTTTAAGGGTCACATGGTTTTGTAGCGTGGTTGGTCATACCATGTGCCAATTAAGTGAAACCATTATCCATAAGGTGCACACCCTTTCACTATTTTTTCATGGTTAAAAAAACCATTCAAATTCCATTTGGACCATCTTGGTAACATGCATGCACCATTTTTCATGACCATGAATCCCCCTTCATATGGTATATAAAACTGTTTTCTTCATTATATTGGTTTATGATGTTGACCTACGTGGTTACTACCAACCATGTGCTGACCATGAACCTCTTCTATTTATTCCAAAAATCAGAGCTATGAGCTCTATACTTGCCTCATAATCTATATAATCCTTTCTCAATCCCTTAATAAATTTTATAATGATAAAACTATATATTTAAACTTAAAATTATATGATTTATACCGCTTTCAAAATATATTACATTACAAGGACATGTACCCTCTACCCGATATCGATGATTTGTTTGATCAATTACATGGATCTCAATAATTTTCAATGATTGAAATTCATTATGGATATGAGTAATTAAGGGTTAAGATGTATGATATACCAAGGACATATTTACATACGAGGCAAGGAAATAATGAATTTATATTAATTTAATTTAAAATTACTAATTCCCCTACTATATTCATGGATTTAATAAATAGAGTATTTTTAGTTTTCCATGGCTAGTTTATTGTATTATTTAAGGATGATATTATTATATATTAAGTGATCATATAAGATCGTTAATATTATTTTATAATTGTTCTTAAAATCCTAATAAATTATATGTTCTATGAAAAATTTTCCAAGTTTGAATTTTGGATTCAGGAAGATTCATTATTTTGTCATATAACCTCAAGTAAAGGTATATTGGTGGATCCTGCAAAACATATTATTGAGAAATTGCCAAGAACAACCACATTAACTGATGTCTGTATTCTTAATTGTGTTACCCAGATAATATAAATTTTTTTAGAGATATTTCTCATGATTATCTAATATACACACTAAGTTGTCTCAAAAGGTGGTTAAGCTCTTATGGAAATGTAATTGTCAGCATACATTTAAGAAGTTGAACATAAAGTTGGTCAGTTGAACTCTACACACTGTACCCAATAGTAGATAAGGGTTAGTGCTCTATAATGATGAATCAAAGAAGATATTGGGACTTATCCTCATTTATACCGAAATTTTGATTTCATATGCCTTATTCCAATTGAAAATACATGAGAAAATTTACACAACTTATGATGTACATTTGGAAGAAAAAAAGTTTGAGTTGAAGATATAGAAGAATTATTTTTATGGTAAAAGGTGAGACAAATATATAGATCATAAAAATATGAAGAAAATATTAACAAAGAAAAATTTAAATATAAACAACAAGATATGGTATGAATTGATTAAATATATTAAATTCTTAATATATTACAACCCTATGAAGATGAAAAATGTGGTTGATGCTCTAATTTGGAAGGTCCATTGTGAATAGTACATGATAGAGATTGAAAGAGAGTTAATACTTATGGATTTGAAGAAAATGGAACATTAAATCCTAAGAAAAAGGGATATATCATATAGTTATCTTATGAATGTTAAACCATATATCCATTTGATGATTAAAGAGGCATACGAGGAAGAAATGGAAATATAAAAGAAGGTCAAAAAAAATGAGTTCAATAACAATTATGATGTGATAAAAATATTTAAGAACCATTTTGTGTACTATCCATACCAAAATTGAAGAAGTAAATATTATATGAAACTCATATTTCATGATTCTCCATTCATCATAGTTTTATAAATATGTTTACAAATCAAAAATATATATTTCTAGTGGGACAAGATAAAAAATGATATTGTAGAGATACAACTCGATGCCTGGAATATTATTATGTAAATATTGAGATACATAAGTCTAACGGGATGTTTCAACCATTACCAATACCATATACAAAATAAGAAACCATTACAATTGATTTAATTTATTGAATTCTTAAAATATACAAAAGGAAAAATTCTATTTGGATTATTGTCGAGCATCATATAAGTTTAATACAATTAATTTAAATTTAGGATGATTTATCTCTTGATCATCTTTCTAGGATATAAATTAAGGAAGTTGTGATATTTTAGGCAGGAACACTCTCAAACATATCTGATTAAGATCTAAGGTTTACATCAAAATATTGTAGAAGTCTTCAGTAGGCTTTGGTTATAGAGTTACAGTTCAGGATTGCATATCAAACTTATAAATTTTTTTAATATGAAAGGAACATTATAAACCTATAAGATATATTGATATTGTGTTCTATGGAATTTTAACGTGCTTGGGATCAATTCCTTTATATGGTCAAATTTTCATACTATAATGGATTTGACTCAAGCATTTAGAGGGATCCTTATAAATCCCTCCATGGTATGAAGTTAAGAACATCAACATGATACGATATATTTGGGGAATGAACTTTATTTTGACAAAATAATTCTAAGGATATGATGGATAAGGTTAGTTCCATTTAGAAACATTTAAGTGTATCTCAGAAGAGAAAAAAAAGTTATGCAACAATTTTCGGTGAGATATAGAGTTCAAAGATGGTGATATGGTATTCCTGTTAATATGTCCTTTGGAAAAAGTAATGAGATTTCTAAATAATGTAAATATGAGACATAGATATATTGAAACATTTTTATATTCTTTGTCACATTGTGTTGGAAGCTTATCCTTTTGAAGTTCCAAAAATATCTCTTACATTCACAATGTTCTCATATATCTCTACAGAATATGTACATTACTAATTCTCCAAATATACAGAACCCAAATGTTATTCCACTATAACATGGTATTTCCTATGAATAACAATCAGTAAAAACCTTGGATCACAGTGATAATGTGTTTTATATTAAAACAACTCACCTTATTAATTTTATTTGGAGGAATTCGATATTTGATGATGCTACTTGGGAACCCAAGGATTTGTTAAAATATACATTTACTCGTTTCCTTATGTCATAGTGAAGAAATATCAAGGGAAAAAAAGATTTTATGGGTGTTATAATGTTACACCATGAGATTTTATGATATATTTATCTATAAAATGTTTGATTTTTTGATAGCTTTCTCTATACACAACACATAGTTTAATAAAACCATGTTATACTGTTAAAATATTTTAGTTATGGTCTAGTTGATAAATTGGAGGGTATGAATAGGGGTAAATATATTATAAATTTGTTTATTTTTGACATATTTATAACATAAATTCATTGCTTATCAAATATTTAGAAATAAAAATAAAACAATTTAAATGTAAAAATAAATGTTTTTATGAAACATATCATTTATATGAAAAATGGGTTTTAATTAAAAAATTAGATAAATTTATATGGATGAATTATTTTAATTTAATTAAAATGTAATATATTCAATAAAATATTTTAATTGTAAATTAAATGTTTTTACTAAACATTGAAGATGAATAAATGCAGTCTAATGTTAAAATATGAAATTTTCAAAAAATGGTTAGGTAATTTTTTATGTATATTGTAAAATGATTTTCTTCCACATATATGAATTTAATCCTTAAAAATAATTCAAATATTTAGGTTAAGGAAATTAATTTTTTTTAAATCTTTCCCTTTTCTTTTTCTTCATTATGAATAGTAAACTCAGAAAATATTTGTCACCACGGTAAGGGAAAAATGCGTAAAATAGGGTTAAAACATTGGAATAAGACATTAAAATTTATATAAATGTTTTATTTTTCTTATTTTATGTCTGTGTTTCATCTATTTTAATCCATTTTTTGAATAAATGGAATCTTGGATCCATTTTTCATTGATCATGTCCTTTATATTATTTTAAGAAACATATAAATACAAAAGGTCACTCTCTTAACATTATTATCTCTAATATATTTTTATAAGTAAAAAATGAGTTTATTTTTTATATAAGTTATTATTTTAAATATTTGTTAATTTTTCATCATATTAATATTTTTATTTATGTTAGAGAAATTATGGTTAAATTAAATTCTTATGCCACACTGACATAATATTTGTTCATGTAATAGAAAAAATGAAATATGTGTTTTTAAAAAATATAAATAATAATTCATTTTAGAAAAATTATGGTTTTACAAAAAATAGTTAGATAAAAATATCATATTATGTATGTGTGAATGGTTTATATTATAATTACATTACTATCTCTAGGGCATTAATGTTAGAGTAAATGAATAATTCCAAAAATTACATTAATGATGTTTTATAATAAAAAATATTGAATTCACTTATTTTAAAATCATAAAAATACTAAAGTCATCCACATGAAAGGGTTATGGTCAGAATTGTGAATCATGGTAATTTTTTGGGTCAATTTTTCTTTTATTATATTATTATTGGCTCTTAATGAGTAGAAAACCATGATATTGCTGTAATTATAAAAAGGATTAATTGGGGTTAAAACCAAGAAAAAACGGAGAACGAATCACCTAATATTATAATCATTTTATTAGATGAGATGATTTCAACTCATCCACATCATATCTTCCATATATATCAATTTTTTATACTTTTCCATGAAAATTAATTTTAATTAACTCAATACATTATGTAATTTCAAGAGTTCATATCCCCTCACTTATAAAAGGTAACATCTTCTCCATTCTTACTCACACCTTTTGAGCCTTCCATATTTTCCAATAATGACCATAATACCATCCTGGACTCCTTTAACATGTATTTGAGTTTTTTACCACTTAATTCCCATAATTTCAAGAAAAATGGTGTAATATAAAAAAGGTTTTTTATTGAAAAGGTATAACTCATAGTCGAGTAATTTCATCATTTTATTCACCATTAAACTCTAAATTTAAATTATCCATTCTATAATAATTAATTTGGTTTATTAAATGTTATTAATTTTAATTGAAAGAATTTAACACCCATTATCCACCTTCTTTATATAATTTGGGAAAAGAAAACAACACTTATGTGTACATGTGGAATACCACTCACATGAATTGATGTTTTTCAGTTTTCATCACCAATTCACATTGATGATTATAATAAAGGAATTGCATTAAATTTGTGATTTATATTATATTATAATGTTTCTATAAAAAATAATTATTTTTTACCATTCTTTTATAAAATCCATCAAAAAATGAAAACATTGCTCGTTCGTGCATACAAAAAAATGTCTCTACGAATTGATGTGAATAAATTTTCATTACTGATTTATATAAATATTTATAAACTATATATAACTATTAAATATTATAATCCTGATATTATTATAATATTTAATATTATGGAACTAAGTTCAAATTATATGGACCAATACTTTTAAACTAAAACATGCTTGAGAAATAAATCAATTATAACATAGAACAATGATTTTAATAAAAAAATGTACAATAAATTGGGTATAAGATGTTATAATTAAATAATATATGTAATTATATACATGATTATGGTTATTTAATACATTTATATGAAATATATATTTATTTTATATGAGTTTTGAACACATACATATACATTTGAGACTTAAGGTAAGGGATTTATGTTTCAATCACATTTCAATGGGGATTAAGTATGCTTTATTTTCCATTGAGGAAATTATGTAATACATATATGATAAGTAAAATTTTATTATCCACTGTTTTTTATTCATTATTCAATTTTCCTCTCTTTGGTACTTATAATAATCAATAAAATAATTTTAATAAAAATAATCTTTATTTCCTCATTGACTAGGATTATTTATATTTCTTGTCCAAGATTTGTGAACAATTATTTTAATAATGTTTTTCTATTATCCCCAAATATTTTAAAGTAACTTTTACTAATTTATTATATTAAATAATGTTTCAATTGTGTATTCTATTCATTTTATGAATGAGGTACCTTTGACATTTTACCAAAAATCTTAATGTAATTTTTTTAACATACAGTGAATGGGAATAATTTCCCAGCATTTTAACCACTCAATTTATTGAAGAATACATTATATTATTTCATGGTTATTTTAAAATAAAACTTTTAAATAATATTTTGAATGTTTGTATATTTTTATATGTGAATTCCAAATGAAAAGTGTATTTTCTTCAAGAAATATTCTAGTGATCTTTTAATGGAATTTTCATCCATGATAACATCCTTTGATGTTAATTTGATTTATGATGGATATGATCTAATTATATCATCCATATTATTCCTTTGGATGTTTTTTATTTATAGTGATTATATTTTTATAAAACATAATTATTTTCTATAGGTTATGCTATAAATAAATTATGAAATGTTCATGAAACCTGTTTCCTTTCCTGGAGTTCTGTTATGATGATATGATGAATGTTATATGATATTATGGAACAAATATATATGGTTTAAATTATGATATGGGTTGTACAATATTATATAAACTCCAATTCAATGTGTATAGACTTATATTTCAGTCGATAATTATCATAAATGGGGATGTGGTTGATCCACTATAGGAAATTAGAAGGTATTCCTTATCCACAATGGATGAAATTGGTGAAGCCTGCTCCATTTTGATATAAGAAATTTCTATTTTTTCTGATCCACAATTATTTGATGGTATCAGTAGTTATCCTTGATATATTAAATCATTTGAATTACTATGATGAGGCCACACTTCTATGACATGTTTTCAAACACATGATTTGAACTCGAGGATCATGATTTATTAATTGTGATTTATCACTATTATGAATTACTTATTTCAAATGATAATTTTTCATTTCATGTCTCATGATTATTATCTATGATAAATTGGGTATTAACTGTTTATGTTATGATCTTGATTTCGAAACCTTATTATTATCTTACTCTTTTCCATGATCATCTATTGATTACTCCCTTGTTTTCCCATAAAGAAATAGAGAGATCACCGTTTATTATGTTTATATTACCCAAGATATGAGGAATGTTTTACATAGGTTATGTAAAAAAGGATACAATATGAGAAGAACTTTATGATAGATTGAGAAGAATGTACATAAATAATATGTTTTTGCATATAGTCTCAAATGACAAAAAACCTTTATGGTTCTATAGCTGATTATAATGACATTTATTGGGTATTTTGTAGGATCCAAAAGAACACTAAGAGGGAAGAGGTGAATCAGGGTGTCAACTATTTCTCCTAAAGTGGAGGTTCTTGTTCCCACATTGGTAGAAACTTGTTTAACTTGTATGTTAGAATAGCACTGTAATAAAACATTCACATGCAAAGAGACAACACATCAGTTTTACTTGGTTCACCATTATGGGCTAGTCTAAGGAGCATAACCTGAAAAAGTGTTAATCATACCTAAATCTAGTAATCTTCAATTTTTTAATACAATATTTCATATATAGTCACTATTTTCTAGGTGCACTACCATTACAATATTTTTGGGATAGAACATTGCATACCACTGAACACTTTCTTGGACTTCCCCTAGCTCTCTGTTTTGAGAGAAGTCTAACTCATTTTATAAAAATAAGGTCTATTTAATGGTTTTTCATTAAATTATTTTCACCTCTCAATCACTAGACACTTCTTAAAGTGTTGACCTATAAAGATGCGCATTGAAATCCATGTTCACTGAAAAAACCGATAATTAAAACAGTGTTTCCTAATGCTCCTTCACGAAGCACACTCCTCCATAAGGAACCCTACCTTCATAGAAAAACTACCTTTGTGAAGCTCACATACTTCATTAAATAAATATCCTTCATGAAGCTCACTAATTCAATGTGAAATACCCCATCATCCTGAAGCATAATTTAATGAAAACATTGGAATCAATGAAGACTAAATGTCTTTTCGTGATTTTCAAGCTCGAATTTAAATCTAGAAGCACACAACTCCCTTAGATTAATGAAATCATAGAATTTATATATTTTTATGGAAAATAATAGTTCCATGTGAAGGGGGGAGCCTCATATTTATAGTCTTGGCTATTCGTGATGCTCCACCAACTCTTAATTGATTTTTCATATCTTTGAAAAACATCTCCACATATCTCCTTAAGTCATGAAGTTCCATCGAAATTTTAGGATCCCGATGCTTGTCATAAGCATGAAATATTATATAAAAACCCTTCATGTCACTCATTTTAATATTGTATATATCCATCACTAACCTTGATTCTTCAATTCATTGTTTTTTTGCGATATTCATCATTGTTTCTTAGATCATCATCAACAATCAACAATCCTTCGTGAAGAACAATTTGTGAATAAAATATTTTTAAAAATAATACATTTTCCATATTTTCATATGAATGAAAATAAAAACCATTTTTCATGCTGAAATCCATCATCTAAATTTTAGACCCCAAAAATTTGGCAAACACTGGGAAATTGTTATCGCATCATGGCTCCCTACTTTATTTCACTCTTACACCAATATGTTAAACTAATTTTGTTTTGTAAATTAAAAATTTAATCCAACAATTTACTTCATGTTTTATTCCATTATTTAATATTTTTCACTATTAAAAGGATAAATTTTAATTTTTTTTTGATTTCATTGTAGGTGGAGGTGATTTAGAGGGCCCAAGAGGATGTGGAAGAAAAATCGGCAAAAATTGCATGGCATCCATGAATGCTTGTCCACTATTGTGATTGTTTTGAAAATATGTCGATCCAAATGGGTTGATATTTTTATAGGATGGTCCCAATTTCAATATTATATAACTCTTATTAATACATCCAGGCCCAAATTGGCCATTAAGTTTCCCAAATGACCTGATCTGTCCATCACACAAAATCTGCACAATATAAAATGTTGTGTGTTGTGATCTATCCATATATCAAGTTTTAGGTGTTCAAACAAATATGAAATTTCATTGGAGATATTAATTTTTGGGGAAACTAATTTCAATATTTTTACAAAGCATGATAACACTATTAACCCCCTCCCCCCAAACCATGGGACTAGTGGTTTTACACAATCAGTGTTTCCAAAACTACCTTTCATATTACTTATAAAATAATACCTTGGGAACCTCATTTGTAAATTCTTCCAAGAGGAAAATATATTGTATTTTAGAGACCCAAATTATTCATCTCCTCATCTAAGAAGTTTTGGAGGCACCTATCTTCATAGGGGTTCAAGGATGAAGGTGAAGTTCCACCCGAGCCTCATCCTCCTCTAGATGGTGAGCTAAATGGTTAATGATCATTTCGAGGAAGAAACACATTATTGGGAGGAGATTTAGAAATTATTAATCTACTGCTTTTTTATATTTTTTTATATATTTCACTTATATTTTATCTCAACACCCTTCTCCCGTGGAAATTGTTTTTGGGTTTAACTTATTGAATCACTTTTCCTTTCAACAATGATTGTGTTGAGATTTTAAGTGGGAATATTGAGTTTTTACAATTGGGATACAGAAGTATAATATTTATCTCAAACATAAAAAATATTTTAGTACGATTTGGTAGAATAATATTTATGATTGATGTCCAATCCTTGACAACATGATTGATGTGTCAAGGATGGGTACTTTGTGTAACAATTTAAGAGGTAAGAAGGAAATCATGATCGTGATAGCCCTCAATGAAAGAATTAAACAAAAACATCTGAATTTATCAGAACAATTAACTATCCAAGATGATTAGTGAACCTAAAAAGACCTCCTTCCCTATTAATTATTAAAACACTCCCTTAATATATCAACTATTAAACTCTTTAAATCAAGTTATTTTCTTAAAATGTTTTCTACCCCCACCCCTAGTACATTTTAGGAAAAAAACATGCTCTAAACCAGTCAACACTCCTTGAGTGATTACCTATGGTCTTCCCAATAGTATAAATAAACCTTAAAAACATAATAAATTTGATGTTTCATGACAACATGGTCAAATTTTGGCACCATTTCCAGGGATCACCTTAGTTTTACTGCATATTTTTAAAAAAATTGTAAATTTTGTGATTTTTTTTCTTATACCTTTTCATTTCATTTTGTATCCTGATTTATGTCATGTGTTGGTTATATTCATGAAGAAATCTAATCCAGGTGATTTAACCCCTTCTGAACCTAAACTAGAGAGGGTCCTACGTCAACGACACATAGATGCACAAGGCAGCCCTTTGAAGGAGGACATACCACAACTTGAGACTTTTCTAAACCTTTATTCTTTTGGATTAAAATTAGAAACAAAAATTAACATTTATAACATGGATGAAAAAAATATAACAATAAAAGAACTAACCTCACCAGATTTAGATGGCCAACCCACTTATATTCAAATACAAGCCGAGGCACCCAATTTTGACCATAATCCGGTTTAATTAACGTGTAATCTAGATTCCATGGACTCTCATGAGAACACCGACATAAGAAAATTAAAGAATATCATAATATGTGTTCTACTTTAAAGCCATAAAATGTGGATGATGAACAAGTAAAGATAGGGGAATTCCCTTTTTCATTAGAAGCTACTCCAAAAGATTGCAATTACTATTTTAATTCACCAATTATAGGATGGATGGACATGAAAAACCTTTTTATTGTAAAATATTTCACAGCCTCCCTAACTACAAGAATAATAAAAGAAATATTTGGTATAATAAAATCATAAGGGAAAAAACTTCATGAATACTAGGAACAATTTAAAAGGATTTCTGCATGATTCCCACACCACTAAATATGTGATTAAACATTAAATCAGTATTTTTATGATGTATTAATTCATATTGGTTTAAATATGATTGATGTTGTTGAAGGTGGGGATCTAAATGATATGACCCCAATTGCTACAATAAACCTAACTGATAACATGGCGCCAAACACTCAATATTTTGGTTCGAGATCCAATATACCCATTCAAGGTGTCCATGAGGTGAAATCAACAAAATTTTAGAAGAAGGTGGAAATGAAGTTCAAATATTTAAGCACCCTTCATTAAAAAATTCTATTTCCCAATGAAAATCCCAATTTCCTACACCCATCCACTAGGGAATATGTTCTTCTGAAACACATTATTATGAACAATACTCCCAAATAAGAGAAAATTTTGAGATTTGTGAGGAAATATTTCCTGGCTGCCCCTATAACAAATTCTTAGGCAAGAACATTTCTATCCATCCAACCCTATGTGGAACAAATACCATGATTTTTGAAGGGGGCGGTATTTAAGGTAACATCAATAATAATAAAATCAACTGAGGTAGATCAGTCATCCACCACCTCCACCTATAAATACCCAACCACAAAAAAAGGAATTTCTAACCAACCCCTCCAAACCCCATGACTAGAATACAATTTAATATGAAAAAAATGCCGTCCAAATAATTTCAATTCCATCAAAATACCATAGATTCTATACAAGACATAAAACATAATTTGTCCAACTCACTAACTTTTTGGGGGAAATTCAATGTCATGGGTCATGTAAACTACCCGATCAACTAGTAGTTAAACCTAGTGATAATGTAAATGTTAGTATATTCATCCTTAAAAGTGGGAAACACCTTAAAACCAAACTCAACACTCCATTGAGTCATCACCTCCTAATGAAACCACTATCCCAACAGCAGAAAATGTTCTAAGTGAAGAAATTATGTACCCTAAGAGAAACCCTCCAAATGGACAGAGTGATTTTATTGATGACTTAACTATCCCAACCATTCCCCTTTAACTCCCTAAAAGGGTCACCAAACCAAGAAAACAAAAGGAAACTGAAGTTGATATAAAAATATTAAAAAAATTCGAAACAATGTAGGTTAACAACCCCTTAATTGATTTCATGATGAGCATTACAAGATCTTCCATGTTTTCAAAGTAAACGTGAACACATTAAAGGAAAATTATAGGTGATGATAAGCTGATATTAGGGAGGAACATATTATTATTGATAGATCCATCACTTCCCATGAAATTCAATGATTCGAGAATGTTCTCAATTATGTGAACCATAGGGGTGTGTTCCTTTTCCAATTCAATGATTTTTTTTTTGTGCCTCTAAAAATGCAATTCCTCACTCTATTTACTCTTCATTATAGGTGAGTCCCATGGTAATTTTTTTTCAACTTGTAAACCAGAGCACTATAAACCCCTCTGTTGTGTTAGGGGATGTTCTTGTGAGGGTAAAAAATTAAATATTTCCAACTGATTTTTATTTTCTAAAAAACTAACAAGATATGACGAATAGACATTACCATATTATATTTGGGAGACCATTCGTGAAAACCCCAAAAACCATAATTATTGTCCACAATTGTACATTATCTATGGAGTTTGGTTGTGACATTTTCCACTTCATCATCCAAAATTCTATGAGGCACCCCTATGAAGAACATTCATCTATCTCTACTAATTCAATTAATGTAATCCCTTCCCCTAAAAAACTTATTTTGTCCCCTTATCCCCATTCTGATTTTTCAACATCGATTGAAATTCTAGGAAATGAATCATGAATTGATTGTCATAGAGTTTTATAAAAATGTCATACAATTATGTTAATTGAAGATTTCTTGAACAATGAGGATCAAATGACCATCAACAATACTTATAAGCTGGAAAAGGATAATTCTTCATCTGAGGAAAATACAACTAACTAGTTATATGATATTAGTAACCTCTCATTATCACACAAACTCCCATCGATCTATAATCCACCTAAATGGGAACTAAAAAAACTACCTCATGATTTAAAATATTCATATCTTTATAATAGAAACATGTTTCCCAACGTCATTACTAGTCAACGCCCTCATAAGCATGAATTGTGATAGATTGACCTTTAGAGGGAGTGTAAAAAACAAATGGGATGGACACTTGCAGAAATTCACAGAATTAGACCACCAATTTTCACACATCATAATTTGTTAAATGATAAGGTTAAACTAGTGAGGTAGCCACAACATCAATTGAACAAAAACCTATTATATGTTGATAGAAATGAGGTAATAAAATTAATGGCTGTTGGACTCATTTACCCCATATGTGATAGCCAGTGGGTCAGTCCAGTTCTAGTAATTCCTAAAAAAGAGGTCTGATAGTAATTATAAATCAAAACAATAAATTGTTTCCAAATACTCTATAGAATTATTGCTGTGTATGTATAGAATATTTCTGGCTGAACTAAAACACTCGGAAAGACCATTTCCAATTTCTGTTCTTTCACCAAATGCTTGAGAGGCTAGTAGGTAATTTACATTGCTGTTTTTTATGGGTATTCTGGATACTTTATGATTCACAATTCCCCCTAGGATTAGTAAAATACAACCTTTACTCTCCCCTCTAGCATATTTTCATATAAAATAATTCCATTACATCTTTGTAATGCTCTAGGTACATTCCAATGAGGCATGGTTAGTTATTTAAGGATTACCTAGACAATTTTAGTGGATTATTCATGAATGATTTCACTATTTGTAGATCATATTTTTATTATTACTTGAGTATTATTTCTTCTGAACTACGTCAATGTATTAAAAATAATATCCGATTAAATTAAGAGAAATTCCATTTCCTAGTGCGATAAGGTATAGTATTAGGAAATGTCATTTTGGGGGATGGTATCCATGTAGGTAAATCAAAAGTGGATGTCATTTATTCCCTACCATTCCCCAAAAATGTGTAAGATGTGTTGTCTTTCTTTTGTGATGCTTGATTTTACCAATGTTTCATTAATGGATTTAGTAAAATCACACTCCCATCTACCAATTTTTCATAAGATAAAAAGGAATTTTCTTTTGATAAAGAATGTTTTGAATATTTTAATAAATTAAAGTGGGGTCTCATGTCACCCTCAATTATCCAAACACCTCGAGAGGATATATAATTTGAGATCATGTGTGGCACCAATAACTATGAATTTGGGTGAGTCATATCACAAAGTGTAGATCTATCTCCACATGGCATTGTTTATGCCTCAAGTACATTATACTCTACTAAAGAAACCTAATCCAAAAATGAAAAATAATTTCTTTACATTGTATTTTCCTTAGATAAATTTAGGTCGTATCTTTTATATTCTAAATTCATTGGAATATAAATCCATGCATCCCTATGGTATCTCCTTAAGAAACCTAAATCCAAACAATGTCTCATTCGCTGGATGCTTCTCCTTCATGAATTAAATTTAGAAATTATAGATAAAAAAGGTGCAGAGAATGTTGGTGGATAACCAAATTAGTATGATCCACCCATCCCCAAACCGTGACTCATCCCACTATATTCCAATAAATTACATTTTTCTATATGCAAAATTTTACCAAGATCAAGAAGTTATTCCTTGGTATTCTGAAATTTTATATTATTTGGTAGAGTCTTACATTAATGTTGATTTAAATAATAACTAGGCTGACCACCTAAAACATGAGTCCTTTTGGTATATTTGGGATGACCCTTAACATTGAATCACATGTAGTGATCATTTAATTAGGCATTGTGTTCTTGATATTGAGTTTCAATCTATCCTTAGGCACTCTCACACTCATTCTTATAGGGGCCACTTTGGTCCCCAATGGATTCCTCACAAGGTGCCTGCTTCTGGTCTCTTTTGGCCAATACATTTTTTTTGAATCCCATTATTTCTTTAAATCTTTTACTCACTATCTAAGAATGGTGAATTTCTATGAGATTAATGAAATTCCACAACAACCCTTTCTCTTCTATGATAATTTTTATGTTTGGGGCATTGAGATTATGAGACCATTCCCCAATTCATTTCGGAACTTGTACATTCTTCTTGTAGTTTCTTATGTGTCGAAATGGGTAGAAGAACTTTCCACAATGACATATGATTCCAATAATATTGTGGAATTTTATGTAACCTACTTTTTTTCTAGGTTTGTATTACCTAGGTTCATCATCAGTGACAGGGGATGTCATTTATACAACTAAACAATGCAATATCTTTTGCATCTGAATGGAGTCAGGCATGAAGTTTCTACTGCATATCACCCATAGATCAATGGTCAAGATGAGGTGTTGAATAGGGAGGTAAAAAAATTATTTAAAAAATGGTTCAACCCAACATAAAATATTGGATTCTTAGACACAATGATTCATTATGCACTTATTGTACTTCCTTAAAACTCCCATTGGAATGTCACCTTATTAGATTGTGTTTGGAATTATTTTCATCTCCCTATTGAGATATGGAATCAGGAATACTAGTCCATTAAACCATGATATTAATGTATTTAGAGTGTAGTTCCTAAAAGTAAGTATCATATTCAATAGATGGAATAAATGAGAGAAGATTTATATGAGAACTCTCGGATTTCAAAAGTGAGAACCAAGGCTGCACTTGACTGTCTCATCCTTTATCGTCAATTCTATATTGGGAAGAAGATCCTCTTCTATAATGAAAGGATGAAGTTTCATAAATATAAGATTCATTCCCACCGGTTTGGACCATACGTGGTTACTAATTTCTCTCTATTTGGTGTTTTTTTGTTCAAAATAATTAAACTAAGAAAATCATCACTATTAATGGGCAGTGGCAAAAGCACTTCCACGAAGCCATTCTAGAGTCTCTGATAGAGGAAATACACGTTAGAGAAGTAGCCTATTAATGAAACTCCTAATTTTTTATCCATCTCTACCACATTATATATTATTATATTGAGGAAATTGCACACTTTAGGTGTGGGGGATGGGTATATTCCATTGTTAGTTATGAATTTTCATCATTATTCTTATTTTTCTCTTTTTAGATTTATTAATAGTATTGTTAATTTCCACCCATTACCTCCCCCTAAATTTTGTCCAATAATATTAATTTCTAATTTCATGTTTATCATGAAAATTATTCTCACATAATCTAGTAATTTATATAAAATTCCTGTAGAATTTATGTATTTCATTTCATTATAACTTTCCAAAAAATATGATGAAACATGCATTTCAAAAAAATATCAAAACCATGGTGTGAATTTCTGTGGATATTTTGTTTCTTGTTGATGATATAAATTGTTGTATCATTTTAAAATAATTCATAAGAATGGTACCCCTTGTGTGAGTATTTTAAGGGAAAACTGTGTCACTTAATTTCCCCACACACCTTTGCTCCCAACCATGAAGTGTGAAAATTTATTAGTTAATAGAAGGTAAATATAAGTTAGGGTTATTTTTCTCTACCTTACAAAATTATTCTTCTATATATTCATTCATTATCTGATCTATTTTATTTCTATACCATATTGACCAATGTGTGTACATGTTATCCGATGGTCATACACCCTCAAAAAACCCCCAAGAAACAAATAAAAACAAATAAACATTGAGGGGACTGATGGAATGTAAAAAATATGAGGGTATATATTTTTGGATCTCATTATTTTACATTTGGTAACTCTTAAGTTTGTTTGTCTTTATAGTTGATTATAAAGGATGTAGGGTAGGTTCGGTGGAAAGGGTCATGTAAGTAGACAATTTTTTAAAATAACTTATATTTACATGATATATAGTGGAAATAAAAGCATGAAATGGTTATCACACACACACATGGAGATTTAGTGAAAATATTAACTTATGAATTATTTTCATCAATTGGAATCATGCATCTCTTTTAATTTCATTTTAGTATAGTTTTTGAGATGTCTTTTTCCATGATCATTAAGAATAACTCATCAGTGGGATTTTTTCTTTGATCATATTTCCTTCAGAAATTAAAATTTCATTAAATGTTAAATCTTTATGAAGTTTTAAATAAATAAATCCATAATTTTTTCATATATTACATATCCCAAAGGATCAAATGGTTAGGTGGTGGGGTGTGATCACTCTTTCATTCACTGATTTATTTCACTCTTACAAACCTATTTTAAACTAATTTTTTATTAAAAATTCCAAATTTAATAAAACAAGTCACTTTATTTTTATTCCATTATTTAATATATATCACTATTAAAATGTGAAACTATACTTATTTTAAAAATTTCATTCTAGGTGGAGGTGATTTGGAGGGCCCAGTATGAACTGGAAGAAAAAGGGGCCTCAATTGCATAGGATCTATGAACACTTGTCCAATATTGAGAATGTTGCAAACAATACATGCATCATAATGGGATTTTTTTATTTTGTCCAAATATTATTAGGATATTACTATTATTAAGAAATCCATTCCCAATTCATCCATTATGTGTCCCAAATAAGCTGATCTATCCAGTACACTGGATCAACACAAAGTCAAAAGTGGTGGGTTGTGATCTGTCCATATCTCGAGCTGTAGGAGCCAAAATTAATTCAAAAAATGTTTGGATACTGTAAATATATGATGGAAAAACGTTTTAGTTTATTTCAAAATTAATTTAAGGATTTCTAACCACTGAAAAACAATGGGTCAATTGGACTTACATAATTCATGTTCCCAAACCCGCTTCTTCTTTGCCTTTATAGTGATACCTTGGTCACCTCATTTGTATGTTCGTCTTGGATGTAATACATTGGAATTTTGGAGACACAAATGATTACTATTATCTTATAATATGTTCTATAGTCCCCTATATTAAAAGGGGGATCAAGGATGAAGTTTATGTTCCACCCATTCATTCTCCTCCTCCCGATGGTGAGAAAGCTATTGATGATCATTTTGATAGAGAAACACATTCTTGGAGGACTTCCAGAACTTCTTCATCTATTGGTTTTCTTTAATTTTTTTGTTAAATATTTCAATTATGTTTTATTTCAACACCCTTATTCTCTTAATTCATTTTTTTTGTTTGACTATGTGAATCACGTTTTATATCAACACCGATTGGGTTGAGATTTTATGTGGGAATCTTGGGTTGTTTCAATTGGGGAAAACAAGCTACCTATTTCTCTCAAACTTACATAAGACATTAGTATGACTTTTAATCCTTCTCATTATTCTTTCGGTCCAATCCTTGACAACCTGATTTTTGTGAAAATGTTTGTTACTTTGTACAACGATTTAAGAGGCAAGAGGGGAATGGAGATCTCTACAACCCTCAACGAAAGAATGAAACCAAACCCTGTGTTTTTTAAGAGCAAAGAACATTCCATGATGTGTAGTGAACTTGAAATGGCCTCCTGGTCTCATAATTCCTAAAACACCAAATTAATTTATCAACTATTAAACTCTTTAAATCAACTTATTTTCCTAAAACCTTTTTCTAAACCACCACTCCTTTTTAGTACATTTTATTAAATAAGCGTACTCTAAACCTATCAACGCTCTTTGAGAGATGACCTAGGGTTTGACCTATATTATAAATCAAAATTAAACAATATAATCTATTTGATGTGTCATGAGAATTCGGTCAAATGGAACCACCTTCAATATTGTGGTTATCTTGAACTACAAGATCCCTTTTCATTTAGACTCCCTTCTATTCCATGTACTCCATGAGCTTCTATGTGGAGTATTGATAGAAAACACAAACCATCCTTCATTTCAAGCAATTAACAACCTTGTTTCCAACATATTTATCTTAAATTCTGTAATATTTATAAACATAAATCTTGGTTCACCTAAAAAACAACCCTTATATTATTATACATACCCTAATGTTATAAAATGAAAGCATGAGAAAATAAATAGTGGATATAAAGATACCAATTTAGATTTAACACGACCATGATCTAATTATGAATTAATTTGTTATATTTGTATGTAGTTATTATGTAGGTCATTGTATGAAATTACATCACCATCTATGAGAAACAAAATAGCTAGGATGATTTGGAATGGACTTGTGCGATTTTCTAGAAATCAAGGTTCAACTCATAATAATGAAAATACAATTAAATCAACAATTTTATAAATAACATGCTATAATGAAAATAATTTTCCTATAAACTTCAACTTCCATAATATATATTTTCAATTTTGATTATTTTATATTATCATGCACTCACAAGATAAACCATAAATCATCATAACCATTCCTAATTCCATTATAATTTTTCCAATATTAAAATTCTCTATCATCAATTCCAATATTAGAGAATTGTATATTTTTCCTTTATACTATAATTTTATCAAATAAATAATTTTGTCTTAACATAGAATAAATAAAACCTATATAAGAATATCATATTCCCATTAATGTTTTTATCATGACAACATAAATAATATTATATATCATTATCATTATTCTATAAGTAATTTCACTCTTTCCTCCAATATAACTAATTTATTTTTATCATATTTTTCATTGAAATTTGTAAGTCATATTTAAAAAAAAAGAATAAAGAACATATCATGAATGATCATGATCATGTTAGAAATATTTCCACTATTATGTTCTAACTGTGCACTATGGAGACAAAAGTATGATTTAAACAGAAAGAGATGAGTATCAATCATTAAATACCCAGAAATTCAATATATTTTTTTATTTATTTAATTGGGATTATTACAATCCTTCAAAAATTGACGGTGCATAATTCAGATGCTCGGTTTACCCAAAATGTTTTTTGAACCTTTTTAGGTACGTTTAGTAAATGAATTGGGGTCATTTCAATATTTTAAACCAGTACATGGATTAAAAATATGATGGCACAGTTGAATCTGCAATGCCAGGATTCACATAAGGGAGACTTAACATTGATATGAGTTGGTCAGGTGAAAAAGTTAGTCATTTCTTTGGTGCTTTACTCACCCTTTTCCCTTATATTTAAATGGATCTTGGGATAGAGTTTTTTACATGACTTCATCAAGTGAGGAACCTCGGGTGATGTGACGTGATTCCTCCCACTGATAGAGATAGATCCTTAGGTGGAAACGATCTAGGATCGAAAAATGTCAACAACTTCATCCAACGAGGAATCATCTCCCTCCACGACTATGACATCATCCAATAGTTCTTGAGATAGGGGTATTTTTAAGTCAAGGGAATTGTTTCCTTCAATCATTCGTGAATGAAATGTTGAAAACAAGGAAGTAATTTAGTTGTTCATTGATGATTTGAATAATCTCATGCATGTTTTAATACTAACATGGCGGGCGGAAGCCAACTGATCAAGACCAGACCCTCTATTGCATCATTCATGTTGCGTTCTTCAAAGGAAAAATTTCCAACTCGGGGATAGAGTGGTATCGTGGGCTCCCTCAAATGATTAATGTGATTTTTTGGTTCTTAAGTGCAGCAGAGTGGTTGACCAAGGTCGTCTCTCAAAGGAGGAAGTGAACATAAAAACTTATTAAAGGTATTCCAAAACAAATAAAATATAATATAATAAATAAACTACTTGAAAGGATGAGGGTTTTTTATAGTTTATAAATCTAGAAGAAGTTTTCTAGAAGAAGATTGTATTTCGTTTGGTTTTTAGTTTTGAAATGAAGTTCGATTAAAATGACACAACAAAAAGATGTTTTTTTAGACAATATTTAAAAGATGTAATCGATCTAACTCAACCACTTAAATAATTTATTAATAATTATCATTTTAATTAATATTCACATAATTAGGATCCCTTAATTTGTTAAATCCCGAACCCTATGAGAATTAACTTTACCACGAAGATGAATTGAATTTAACCTTAGGCTAACTTCGGAACATGCAATCGCAACACCCTGCCATGATTGATGTTCTAAAATTAGCTTATGGTCAGTGGTAAATTAAGGCACATAACCACTCTAGAAATGAGGATTAATTGAGTTTAGGGATTATATTTGAACTCTACAACTTGACCTCATGTGGTTTTGAATTATCGGTTAAGGTTGTGCTCACACATTTCACACAATTCCCAACCTCGCATGTTTTGTGCTAAATATTCAATTGCTTGCTTAGTTTCATTTAAATTGAAAACTCAATTAATAGATCATAATATTTTAATTACATTAGCTCATTGATTCAAAATAAATTAATGAAGAAGGATAGAGGTCGATCGATTACTAAAAAAACTACTCTTCCATGGGTGGCGTAATCATCGTAGAAGCGTTTTGCATGTGCAATGGTTTATAATGGGTATAACCCAATAACGCTTCTCCTCAAGAATTCCAGCCTAAATAGGAATATTAAGAGAATAAATTTAATGAAAGCAGAAGAAAATAGAAGAAATAAAATAATAACAACGAAGTTTATTACACAAACAGAAATCATTACAACATGAAGGAGAAGAAGAAGGCTTCGTCGAAGGGATCCTTGCTTTAAGAGCTACCCTTATTGAAATGGTTGGATAATTGGAGTGGATACACTTCTCCTATACCCTAAACTACCCAATGGACATACCAACCCCACCAAATGATAAAAAAACCAATTTATAGAGTGATGGGGAGGCTAGGTTCAAAGTGGTTTCAAGTGTGAATGGGGAATCTCAGCCAAATATTTTATGCCAACATTCACTGACCATTTGACAAAAAACACGCGAATTGGCCAGTATTCCAGAAGGTTCAAATGTTCGCATATGGGTCCTCTATCTTCTCTCCAAATTTGGGCTCAATCTAGGCCCCGATGAATGAGTTATGGCCGAAATACAAAAGCTTCTCCATTCGGGCGATTCCAGCCCAACTTTGACTTCATGGCCCATTTTCAACTTCCAAATGCATTATTTTGATCTAGTTTCCTGAATAAAAGTTGTAGAAAATTATGTTAGGAACACTATTACAAAATATCATGTTCAAATAATAAATATAAAATTTTTATCTTCGAAATACTACAGTGCACTATAAAGGGTAAAACTGAAATTTTCACCAAATATTCAAATGAATGATCTAATCCCAAATACTTTCTAATTAAACATATTTAAAACCATGTGAGGAAATTATATTATTTATTATCAATAAAATATTCAATAAAATAGTGTTTTATCACTCGGTGAAAAGAGGAAACTGGGAGTCACGTAATGTTAGCAGCATCCTGGGAGGCCCGTAAGGGCATCTGATAGGAAGAACGGACCACCAAATCCTACCCGATGGCCCACATGAGTCCCACCAATGCAAAAATAGCATGACGGAATTGGCGACCAGAAATAGTGGTAAAGGTGGCGGCTGATGCTCTCTAGTCTAAGATGAGGGCATGGCCGCTTGACATTGCGGCGGACGGACACGCGGTCGGCTCATGGCCAGCCGCGAAGGAGTAAGGCGGCAGGCCATCGTACGCCACACTGACCAGGTCGCAGATTTGATGCCAAGGTGATGGGAAGGACCCAATCCCTTCGGGTGCCTTAGAAACCTAGGCTGCACCACCTTGGGCCGCCAAATCAATGACCCTAACAGGTCTTTGATCAATTTGAGAGGCAGACCGCGTGACCCCCCATGCTGGTCACACCAGCCAGCGGGCCAAGCCACCATAGCCAGCCCGGTCGGGATGGTCCGACCCGGTCTATGCCCTAGTAGGCTGAGAATGTTTTGGCCTTGCCCAGGCCAGGTCGGTTCGGGTCGGACTAGACCTGGACCCCTCTTTGGCCCATATACTATTAAAAGGTTGTATCTTGCGAACCTGCCATCTTTTGGAAAAACTGTCTACAGTGTTGGGATCTTGGGAGTGAGACGGTCCTTTTGTGTTACTCTACATTTATTTTGGAGAGATTTGGAGTATGACCAGGTTGGATTGACCCCGAATCCAACCGGAGCTTCATCACTAAAATTTAAAAATCTCTCAGATAGGGCGTCCGATTGAAGCATCGTCTATTGTGTTAGAACCCTTATCAAATTACAGATCATTGGATAAATTCTTTGTGGGACTTCGTGCTACTTAAAATATGACTGATCACTAGAGAAGTGGTTTCTCCCAAAAACAAGCATAGAATGAGTAGGAATCCTATGGTTGTCTTAGATGTGAAGAATGAATAGAGATCATATGTGGATCAGCACCAAGTGATTCTGTGTGAAACTACAGCTCGAAAATCTATTGGAATCCACCTTGAGTGATACTGGGTAAATTAGCACCCATCCATTCTGTGTGAATCATGACCTAGTGACTCAATGTGTATCAGAAATGAGCGATTCTGTATGATTCAGCACCAAGTGATTTTGTTTGAATCAGCACCCAGCGATTCAGTATGAATTAACACCCAGTGAGTCTGTGTGAATAATCACCCAGTGATTCTGTGTGAATCTGCACCTAGGGATTCTGTGAGAATCATCACTTAGTGACTATGTTTGAATCAATACCTAGTGATTCTGGGTCAATCGTCATATATCGATCATGTGTGGGTCTTGCGGGGGTTATTTCCTATCGATATTGTGTTGGTCAGTAGAAGTGTCTCTTAACAAAATAAGATGATCTAGCTTTATGACAAATCATATGTACATATGTACTTTAGTTATACATGGTTTTGAGATGACTCATTTCATTGTTCTTTGTGATTGATATCATGCCTTGTGGTCTTCATTTGGGGATTTCTGAGAGACCTTTGGCAGTGTTGAGGTCCTTATTGAGTATTGTTATACTCTCCCCTGCACGGGATTCAACCACACCTTGGTGTGTCTTATGCAGACGATGGTCATTTTTGACTGAGACTCGGGGAGTAAGGACTTGACGGTGGACATTGGTGACAATTGACATGGAGAGCTGCAGAAATGAGTTGTACCATCCCTTCATGTAGGATCCATGGTGGACAATCTCAATATTTGTTATCTATTTTTTATTTTCTATTGTAGTTGTATCTTTTCAGTTGGGCATATATTTTGGACCATTTACTTTCAATACACACTTTTACTACTACAATTTTACTTTGTGGTTTCATCATTTTGTGTTCATCGGTTGTGTGTTAGTATAGGTTTAAAAGAAACGCCTTCCCAATTTACGGATACACCTTTATGGTGCTAGTTTCCAACCCCTGGCCTATGGAAGGCGGGCTTGGGTTAGTAACCGCACAAGCCCTGAGGGATGGGTTGTGACAAAGTGGTATTAGAGTAGTTGCTTCTACTAAAGAAGTAAGACTCTGATATTTTTAATGGAGCAATATTGTTGACAGTTTTGATTGTTATTTTCAGTTCGGGGAGTCTACTGTTGGTGCGGGGGAAGATGTATCTATACACTAAGACCATGAATTCTGATTTCTGACTTGGTGCATGAAAGCACAATTGTGTGAGTTTTCGAAATGTTTTTACTTGTTATATTTTTAGTCATCTTACTAGTTATAACTTACATACTGTGGAGAACCTATTTAATTTTAGGATTCCACAACATAGATAGCCATACAAGATTCCCGATATAGTTCACGACGATGGCCCACTAAGTGGCGAGGATTTGGTGCAGGCCCCTCTTACTACGATAGAACCTTCTAGTGGTACACCGGCAGTACCACCACCCATTGGGAAGCTGTTTCCACCATCCCCTCTACTGTATGGTGCACACTAAGTGAGCATGTTACATGAGTTCCAGCAGCAAATTCCTTCAAGGATTTGAAGTGAGATAGATCCCCAGGCAGCCGAAGACTGGATCGAGGCTGTGGCTAGAGTTTTCGACCTATTTCTGACACCAGCAGAGCAGATGGTGATCCTAGCAGCTACTATTTTCCTTGGCACGACATGAATGTGGTGGATCCAGAATCTCTAGTTACATAACAAGGTGACCCTCACCTGGACGGACATTGAACGCCTCTTTAGTGTGGAGTTCGTTCTAGTGATGCTAGGCTCAATGCGTATCCAGGAGTTGTTGCACTTATAACAGGGATGCTTATTAGTGTCCCAGTAATCGGCGAGATTCACTGACCTCTCATGTTACTCCACTAACATGGTGTTAGACCCATTCATCAGGGCCCAATCCTTTGATAAAGGTATGCCCTGGGAGATAACATTATTTATGATATCTCTCAATATCCCGATCTTGGTTGGAGTGCTCGAGCGAGAATTATTGGTGGAGGGCTTCTTAGTTAAGCAGGAACCAACAGTGAGAGCCACCACTAGATAACAGGTAGCCGAGTCATTTACAGTAGGCAGTAGGTAGATGAAACATAGGTCCAGGTAAACAAGACCTTCGATAGGGAAACCCGAAGATGTAGGGTTGTAGGTGTGGAGCTCGTGAGGAATATGGGGTCCGCATGGAAGAATATTGTGCTTCACATGCGGCGGGGAGGGCCACACAGCTCACGACTGCCCGACCTATCGTACTAATGATCAAAAGATGGTCGAGGAACCACTGAAGCAGTGGCCGAGGTTTGGGAAAGTTGGTTAGTAGGGCAGCATACGTTGTAGAGGAATAGGCCATGCAGCAGGTGGTGTATGAAAGTTTGAGGATCTACCACCACCACCCCCAGGTGGTCCACCCTGACCATATGGAGGAGGTGGGCAGGAGAGAGCTCACCTACAAGTGGTAGAGTCCTACTACCATGGAGCTCAAAAAATGATTAGATGTACGATTTGTGTCTATTTCCACCTAGCTTTAGTACTTATAGACATAGGTGCCAATCACTCTTTCATTACCACAACACTTTTTCCGATCTCGAAGATTCCTATGGTCCCATTGGATCGATCCTTACAATTGGATACTCTTACAAGAGAGGATTTGACAATTACACACTAGTTCCAGATGTGTGAGCTTACTCTAAGAGGCGAGAGCTTTGGATGAGATCTCCTAGTAGTAGCATCGAGGCCTTATGACGCCATCTTCAGTATGGACAGTCTATCCACAGTCCGTGATCATATTAAATATATTAGGCACAAAATGAGGTGTATCCACAGACATGGGATAAGTTTTACCATCATTGGTGAGGATGAAACCTTTATAGCATAGGATAGACTATCTTAGTAGAGGGTGTATCCGATTACTCATTTGTTGGCTAGCCTTACCCTCGATGTAGTTGATGTGAGGAGTCCTAGGTATCCGGTAGTGGTGGAGCAGTATGATGATGTATTTACTGATGATGTTCCGATATTACCTCCTAATAGATACGTAGACTATTACATTGAATTGTATCCCAGGATGACACAAATATCTACACCAACATATCAAATGGATCCCATGGATCTTTGTGAGTAGAGGGTAAAATTGGAGGGCTTACAGAGAAAGGGGTTCATAAGGCCCAGTTTTTCTCAATGGGTATCCCCAATCTTGTTTTACAAGAAGGCAGATGGGGGTCTAAGGCTTTTTGTGAACTATTGGTGCTTGAACTAGGTTACCATGAATAACATGTATCTTCTACCAAGGATTGATGATCTCCTTGAACATTTGAAGGAAGATCATTGGTTTTCAAATATAGACCTTAGATCGGGCTATCACCAGCTCAGGGTACGGGATAAGGACGTACATAAGATAGCCTTCAGATGTCGGTATAGCCATTACGATTTCATTGTGATTCCTTTCGGAATGACATGTGCTCTAATAATTTTCATGGGGAATATAAACATGATCCTCCAGCCATACCTCGATCTCTTCATGGTGGTCTTCATTTACGACATCATTATATACATGGAATCCGAGGAGGAGTGCGACATGAACATGCTGATAGTTCTAGATACAGTCTGAGAGAACTAGATTTATGAAAATCTCTAGAGGTTCCAATTTGAGGTATGATATTTATAATTTCTAGGGAAGTTTATCTCAGAGACTATAGTTATAGTGGATCCAGCAATGATATAGATTGTTATTTCTTTGGATGCACCCCGGAGCATGACCGAGGTGTGGAGTTTCCTAGGATTTTCTAGGTCCTACTAGAGTTTTGTACCTAACATCTCCAAGTAAGAGGCACCCTTTTCATCCTTGAAAAAGAAGGGGAATCGTTTATTGTGGATGGGGAAGTTCCATAAGTGTTTTCAGGAGTTGTGGCAGAGACTGAAGAGTGCCCCCATCTTGAGGATACCATATGGGGGTGTTGGGTGTGTAGTCTACTGTGACACATCAGGGAGCAGAAATGGTTGTTTCCTAATGCAGGAGGGAGAAGTGATCACCTATAACTCAATGTAGTTGACACAGTATGAGAAGAACTTTTCTACCATGTCCTGAAGTTATCAACAGAGGTCTTTGCGCTGAAAATGTGGTGGTACAACTTAATGGGAAAACCGTTTACTATTTACTCTGATCACAAGAGTTTTAGGTATATATTCTCATAAGAGGACCTGATGCTGAGACATCGATGATGGAAAGAGTTCTCTAGGATTATTACATTGAGATAGTCAACACTCAATGGAAGGATATTTTAGTAGTACACACACTCAGCAGGATGTCTGGTCTACATTTGTTGAGTGAGGCAACAGAGCATCTAGCTGTGTTGCAAGTATCTTTTGTGGATAGAGATGGAGCATCTTTTCTCTTTTATATGACTATAACTCCCCCACTTCTTTAGCGAGTTCGGGAGACTCATCTTGGGTACGTAGACTGTGAGGCCCAATGTACTCAGATATCCTCAGGATAGGCTCCTGATGGCTATTTAGACGGTGGGGAGCCTGTCAGTCTCTTTAGTGAGCGCATCATGGTACTAGTGACACTATGAGCATAGGTGTTGAAGGAGTTCCATAAACCCCATTTATAGTTACATCCATGAGTGGTTAATATTTACCAGGATCTATGAAATTGATGTCCAAGTATAAAGAAATTTATGGAAGAGTTTCTATTTTGATGTCTCACTTGTCAACAAGTGAAGGATTAGCATCAGGTACCAGCAGGCTTAGCTTAGCCACATGAGGCACCAGAGTGGAAATAATATGGAATCTCCATGGAATTCATGATAGGGATACCATGTATGTCTAGGGTCCTTGATTCCATCTAGGTGTTCTTTGACTGACTCACCATGTTGGCCCACTTCCTACCCATCCAAGATCAGAGAACAGTATAGAGCTTGGGACATCTCTATGTACTGGAGATTGTACAGCTTCATAGAGTGCCATCGACAATCATCTCAGATCATGAGACACATTTTTCATCCTTCTTATGGAAGGTATTACCGGAGGGGTCCAAGACTTAGCTACTCTTGAGCACAACCTTTCATCCTTAGACAGATGGTCAGAGAGAGCAGACCATACAGACAATCAAGGACATGCTTTATGTTTGTGTCCTCAATTTTGGCAGTGGTTGGGAGGACCAATTACCCCTAGTGGAGTTTTTATACAACAAAAATTATCAGTCCACCATTGGAATGGCTCCGTTTGGGGCCCGGTATGGGTGACCATGCAGATCAAATCTTTGTTGGACATACCCATGGGAGTTAACATTTATGGGTACAGAGTGGGTCAAGGATACCACGAAGAAGGTGTATATCATCCAGGAGTGGATGATGACTTCACACAGTAGGGAGAATTATTATTCTAATAGGATATGAAGACACTAGGAGTTTGAGGAATGGGATCATATCTTCCTTCAGGTCTCACCCCGACGAGGATTATAGAGATTTGGATGTGGAGGAATGTTATCTCCAATGTTCATCGAACCCTTTCATATCCTCAACTGAGTAGGCATGGTGGGGTACCATCTAGATATTCCCCCATAGATGCACTAGGTGTATAATGTTTTCCATGTGTCACAGCATAAGAGGTACGTGCATGATCCATCACATGTTATTGACTGGGGCGAGCTGGACAATGATGATGGGGTGATGTTTGTAGAGTTTCCAATGGAGATATAGGATTAAGGGAGTGGTTACTTCGTGGGTGGTTGATTCCTCTCGTGGGAGTTTTTTGGCAGCAAGGAAATATCTATGAGTGTATATAGGAGGGGGACTAAGATGCATGCTCAATACCCCCATTTGTTCACCTATTTTTTAACTTTTAGGGATGAAATGCCCTAAGTTGGGGGAATGTAAATACTTGTAAATTCAATATAATTTTTTTTAATTTATTTTGGATTATTATGAGCCTACAAAAATTAACGATGATTAATTACAAGGCCTGTTGTTCCCAGAATGGTTTCATTTGATATTTTTTTTATTTACCTTCAATAAATGCACAGGAGGCATTTTCAATCATTTAAATAGGTGCATGAATTAACAATATGAGGACACCATTGAATCCATAGATCCAAGATTCGGTTAAGGGAGTTATAACATCAAACATTGTTGGTCGGGTGGAAAATTTGGTTTTTGGGACTTTTAAATAAATAATAAATTAATATAGAAATTGTAATTTTATTTATTATTTCCTATCACCTGCTGAGCTGTGGTGGTGGGGACCATGGAGGGGGTCAAACATGTAACAGGAGATATTAAATGCCCAGTTACACTTTTTATGTGTAACCACCCCTCGTGTAATTACTGTGGAATATTAATTACATCAAATAATGATCCTCATTAATTCCTCTGTGCATTACTCACCCTTTTTACACTCTATTTAAATAGATCTCAGATTAGATTTTTTCACCTGGCTTCATCAAGTGAGGAACCTTTGGCGAAGTGACGTGACGCCTCCCACTGACGGAGAAGGAAGCTCAAGTGACAATGATACGTGATCGACGAATGTTGGTGACTTCTTCCAATGAGGACTCATCTCCACCCATGACTGCAACATCATCCAACGGTTATCAAGGTAGGGTTTTTTTAATTGACGTGAATTGTTTCCTTCACCCTTTCTTGAAATGAATATTGAAATCATGGAAGTAATTTTTTTGATTAATTGAATAATATCCCTCTTGTATAATGCTAACATAGAGGGAATGGGCCAAAATAACAATATCGGACCCTCCTCTGATTCATTCATGTTGCCTTCTTCAGGGAAAAAATTTCCAACTTGACGAAAAGTAGAAACCGGGAGGCAAACAATGATAGTGGCATCTTGGGAGGCCCGTAGGCAAGTCCGGAAGGATGAAAGGACCACTAGAGCCCACTCAGTGTCCTTATGAAGTTTTGCTAACTTGGCACCACTACGGCGTCATAGGTGACTGGTGCCAGTGGCAAATGCGGTGGTCGGTGCTCGCTGACCACAGATGAAGGTAGCACCTCTCAGTGTTGTGGCAGATGGATGCACGTCCGGCTCCCGGCTAGCCGTAGAGGCGGGAGGAGGCACACCCCTGCGCGCCATGTTGACCGTGTCATGGCTTCGAAGCTGCAACTAAGGGAGGTACCCACTCTCTACAGGTCCTTTCTACACCCAGGCAGTGCCACCTACCACCACCATATCAAAGAGTCGAACAAGTCTTTGAGTCATTCAGGAAGAGAACCACACGACCCCTATACGAGTTGCACCAACCGGCCAGCCATGCCGCCACAACCAGCCTAGCAAGGCTGGGCTAGGCCAGTCTGGGCCATGACTTGGTCAGGTAGACTCGAACTGAGTTGGGCCTAGTTGGACCGGACCCATACCACTATCGGGACCAAATATGCTTAAAAGACTGTATCTTGCGAACTAGATTTCTATTTAATGACCCATCTAGGGAACCGGGATCCTCGGAGTGAGACAATCCTTTTGAGTTACTCTACGAGAGTTTTAGAGAGAGTTGAAGTATGGTCGGTTTGGATCGACCCCGAATCCAATTGAGCCCTCAGCACTAAAAAGCCAATAACACTAAGATCGTGCCTCAAATTGATACACTGTCTATTGTGTTGGAACCTTTATGATATGACTGATCATTAGGTAACATATTCATGGGACTTCATTCCAGTTGAAATAAGTCCAATGGATTGATGGGCGATGTCTCCTATAAACAAGAATAATATGAGCGGTAATCCTATGACTGGTTGAGATGTGAAGTATTAAGAGCAATCCTATGTGGATAAACACCAAGAGATTCTATGTAAACCCAAACCGAGAGATTCTGTTTGAATCTGTACCGAGTGATTATATGTGAATTAGTACACAATGATTCTGTGTGAATCATCACCCAGGGATTCTGTGTGAATTAGCAACGAGTGATTCTGTGTGAATCAGCACCCATCAATTCTGTGTGAATCATCACTGAGCGATTCTAGGTCAATCATCACCCAGAAATTATGGGTGAATCAGCACCCAATGATTCGATGTGAATCAGCACCTAGCCACTCTATGTGAATTAGTACCTAACGATTTTGTGTGAATCAGAACATATCGATAATGTGTGGTTCTTACAATGGTTAGTACACATCGACCACGTGGGGGTCAGCAGCAGTGTCTCTTAACATAATAAGATGATCTAGATTTATGACTAATCATTTGTTCCTCTTTACGTTATTTATTCCTGGTTTTGAGATGAGTCATTTCATTGTGCTTTGTGATTGAGATATTTTTTGGTGGTTTTCCATTGTGGAATTCTGATAGACCTTCGGGGGTCTTGGGGATGCTACTCAGTATTGTAATACTCACCCCAACACAGGCTTTACCTACACCTTATTGTGTCTTGTGAAGATGACATGCAATATTGAATGAGACTTAGGGAGATTGGACCTGATGGTGGATGGTACAGACAGTTGACATGGAGTGTTGTGGACATGATCTGTGACAACCCTTTTGGTAGGATACTTGGTGGATGATATTAGGTGCTATTATCTATTTTTTGTTTTCTACAATAGTTTTATCTTTTCAGTTGGTAAAGTACTCTGACCCCTTTAATTTCAGTACATACTTTTACTACTATGGTTTTACTTCATGGTTGTATCTTATTGCGTTCTTGGGTATGTTTTTATAGGTTTAAAGGCAATGATTTCCAATTTAGGGATACACCTTTCCTATTCTAGTCGCCAACCTCAGGCCTATGGAAGGTGGTCTTCAGGTGGTCACAACACGGGCCTTGAGGGATGGGTCATGACAGGATCAAATCCACCAACCTGTTAAGATTCTTTGATAGATCTCTATCATCCATTAATGCTATGAACCCATAATTTTGTACACACCCCATTTGATCTCCACCCCATAGATTACATAAAGAAAATATAAAATGGAAAATGAGACATAAAATGTTTGTGTTATGTGAAACTGTAGAACCTATACACTCTATTTATATTAAAAATACTATAATTTCTCATCAATTACACTATTTTAATTGACCATTCATGATATGAAGCTCCTCCCATAATTCATCTTCTATTAAAACCATTTACTCCTCTTATTGGATTCCACCTTACCTTATCCTAAATACACATCAACCAGTTTTACTATAAGAAAAATAATAATCAATATTTAACTATTTCTATTTCCAAATGAAACATAAAATAATAGAATAATAAAAATTCTATATCTATTACTATAATTCTAATAAAGAATGATCGAAATAAAAAACAAAACCACAATTTATAATAAAATATTATTTAACATTGATTCTTACCAAACTCACACCCAATGGTAAATATGAGGCTATAAGATAAATTATTTCCCTAAAAAATATTATGAATCAACTACCATGAAAAAAATGAATATTTTACCCTTGAATAAGAAAATGACAAAAATACCTCAAAAACATCAAAAACACTCAGAGTGGTGTTTTAGAGTATATGTAATTCTATATGTTATATGTTATATATAAATATGTGTGTGTATTTTATATATATATATATAATGTGTTTTAAATAAGTTATTTTTTATAAACCCTTATATGTTTTGATATATAGATGTGTGTGTATTTTCATATTTATATGTTTTGTATTGTATATTCATATACATTGTATTTTCTATTTCATATATGTTTCCTGTTATATATTAGTATGTTTTTTCTTATATATATGCTTTGAGTTTTATATGTTTTATATTATGAATTATAGATTGATTTTCTGTTTCACGCAAATAGAAAATGATTTATATATGTCTTGTTTTTTATATATTCATAATTATATAAGATATACTTTTCATATATGTTATAATTATTATTTATTATATATCATACGTATATATATTATTATATATTATGTTATATATGAATATATGTTTTATTAAATATATAATTATATTGTTTCTGTATATTAAATGTTTTATGTAAAATATATATGTACTATATATATTTATAGTTAGTTGAATAAGAAAAGATGTTGTAACGTTTCCATTAATTTTAGATGACTTAGTGGTGTACAATAATTTTTTTAAAAAAATATAAATAATATGACTAGATCAATAATAATATATTTTAAAAATTTTAATAGGGTTACATTTGTCTCAAACCCCTCTAAAATTATTCAAGATAACTAATAAATAAATATATATATACAAATACTTATTTAAAAATAAAAAAAAGATAATAATGACTTTTGTATAATTTCAACTTCTAAATCTGTTATAATTATATTTATCGATGACTAATGATTTACACCCAACCAAATCCCTGACCTGCATAATTAAAATTTCTACTCAATGATCCTCCACTACATATACATCAACGAAGATAAATTTATGTTGACCTGTCCCACCATATTTATAATAATTAATTTTAAAAAATATTCAATAATTCCTCTTATATTTGGGCGTGAAGGTCATGGATACCCAGTTTTTCATGAATATTTAAACAATATAAGAAGTCAAGAGCATTTGTGATTAATTATTTGGTAATATTCTATTATCTAAAATAAATATCTTGTTTTGTAAGCACATTTTTTTGTAATACACACTTTTTGATTTTTTGTTGAAAACTATTTTAAAAACAAGATTATTTTGGATTTTCCTCTGTTTTCTATCATTAAAATAATTTATGAGATTATTCAACCCAATAATATAAATTTATACATAATCTAAACTAGATTTATTAAAAGAGAATGAGGCATCAAACATATATTATAACCTAGATCATTAGGTTTGATTAATAGAAATATATTCTTTATCATTTTTTAAATTAATAATTATAATTTCTTCCAATTTTATTAATATTTTTGTTAATTCACTCCACCCTATATATCAGGATACATCCAAAACCTTGCCTAATAAAAAAACAATAATAATCCCAACTCATCTCGTTGTGATTAATCTAATAATAAATTTTCATATTTTTAATATTCATGATTTCAAATACTATGCACTTCTGTTATAATTGATTAATTATATTTAAAATAAATAATTTAAATATATAAATATATTAGTTGAAAAATTGACTTTTATTTTTAAAAAAATTTAATGTACATATATAATAAAAAATTACATTTGTTATAAACAATAATAAAATTGCATAATTTTCAATATATATTTATTTTTCAAATTATTTTTCTTATTTTGTAACATTAAAATATTTTTTATGCAAATATTGTTAAATAACATTGTATAAATTAGTATAAAAATAGTTCTAAAAAATTAATTTATAAAAATAAGAACAAAAAACCAAAACTATAATCAAACATATTATAAAATCCATGCGTGAAACATAAAACAAATATAGATAATGAAGATGATATTAGATCACATGTCTTTAAAAAAACATCAATTTCATCATTTTTGGAACATTTGTAAAATTACTTTATTAATAATAGTATAAATAATACATATACCAATATTTAAAAGAAAAATTCATTCATGTTTAACATATCCTTTATAAAAATACCTTGTGTCATGATAGTCCACTCATTATTATAAAGATAACCTGATATTGTTTCTCAAAAAATGATAAATTAATAATGAGTTAATCATTAGTTTTTCAAAGAAACTAATGACTCCTATGGTGTAATAACATATATTATGCCCTGATATAGTGTGATAGGATAGCTATTCTAATTAAAAACATAGTATTCTTATTGTTATAAGTCACAAAATGTGATTAAGAGGATCCAGTTATATCAACAAATTTACATAATGTAAGAAAGCATGCTTTGAGATGTTCTTCTAACAAAGGTTCCACTAATTATAAAATTAGGTGATTATATAAGAAATTATGCCCAAGTGATGGGAGGATATATCAATATTATGGGGTTTTCCACTTCCTATGGTAAAACCACCCAATTTCAGAACCAATGGTACTATTGAATACAATGAAGTTTTATAAAAAAATATTGAAATTCAAATCATTAATTAAATTTTTTATCTAAAAAAACAATAAATTGACCCAAATTAAATTCCAATCCCTATTTTTCCAATGAAATAATGATTTATATTGAATAATACAATTACTTGATATTTTATATATAAATATGTACATTGAAATAACAATTTATTATCTAATATCTTGTTTTACACAAAACCCCGAGTCTAAATGAATCGTGATATATTATATAATAATATATAATCTATTAAATTAGTAGTATGAATATGAATAATAATATTATAAAAAATATAAAAATAATATTTTTATTATGAAATTTTATATATTAATTCATAATTAATAAGCACTCAACTTTCTGTAAAGTAATTTTATGCATTAAAAATATGTTTTATTTATAAATGGGCTTTATTATATGTTTTATGTGAGTATTTTAATTAAATTATACCACTTATCGAAATAATATTTTATAAAAAGGTAACAATTTTTATATATATCATATCAAAAATATATTAAGGTTTAATTTTGTAATTTTTCTGAAGAGATTGTATTTTAGTATATAGTATATAAATTAATGATTTTATAAAAAATAGTCTCTTCCATTCAAGTATTAATAAAGCCATATTTTTTGAATTTTTTTTATATATTATTATTTTATTTTAAATAAAAATAATACAATCAATTTCATTGGAATCCACATTAGTCTTAAATTCTATATAAGAATATTTTTATACTTAAAATTTCATTTCTCTAGAAAATTGTTTTTTGATGAATTTGCCTGGTTTATATTAAAAGTAATTTATGTCACTTATATAAGATGAATTCAGAAAAATGTATTACATATTTTTTATCAGCATGTAATTTTTTTATTGAGATCACTTTCATTTTTTTCATAATGAATAATAATAAAGTAAAATATAGTTTACACTAGTAATGTTAAAAAATTATGCATGGGGTTAAAACAAGAGACAAGGGTAATTTTTCAAATTAAACTTCTCAAAAATATATTTTATGGACATATTTCAACCTTAAATCAACTCATCATTCATTATTAGTCATTTGGAAGCATTTTTCATGAGTGTGACATTATTATATTTTAATATTTTATGAAATTACTAGTGGGTCATCTCCCCCACTTACAAAAGGACACCTCATCTCTTCTCTTCACCAAAATTCAAGTGCCTCTCATCTCCACCAAGACTAACCCAAATATTTTCCTATAATATCTAAAAACATCATATAGGTCTATTTTGTATTATAATATCATACCATGAATTCTTTAGGTGCAAGCCAAAGAATATTTCTCAATGGAGATTTTTCAAAGGAGAGGTATAACTCTTTACCGAGCTCCTTTAATTTTATTTTTTCTTCGAACTTATCTAATCCTATTTAATCCAACATAACATGATGAATCGAGTATCTTCAATATAATTAGATATTATTATAATTATAGAATAACCTTTTCCACCTCTTTTCTATCAAATGAGAAATTAGTGTTGGGCTCGTGTGTACGTATGGACTACCTTCCTCCACATAGAGATATAATTAATTTTTCATCATGATCATTAATGCGTGTTTCTTATTATATATATAATTTTTTATATTATATTTAAGAAATAATTAAAATTTTTAATTATAATTGTTTTCTAAATTCCTTCAATCTCATATGTTGAAAAATGAAAATGTTGCTCATGCATATGTGTGGACTAAACCCCCCACGAGCCAAAGTGATTCATAATTCATTTATAATTTACATGGATGGTAATAAAGAAATATTTTATGAATATATATAGAATTTAATTATATAATAATTATTCTATAATTGTGAATTATAATTTATTTTTCTTTCATTCATTCTGTATAAAAGTGAAAACATCACCTATGTATATTTAGAAACTGCCATCTCAAGGGTGTGATGAAATTTATTTTTTATCTACTATTTACATGAATGATTATAAAAGTATATGAAATTAATTAATATTATAAATATTTCAATATAAATATTTTTTATATGTTCAAACCATAACCAATGTTTATGGACCAGAACCATCAAAAAGAAACATGCATGAAAAATATACTAGTTTTCACCAAAATTTCCATTTATAGAAAAACTTCTAACAAAAGGATAATTAGATTTTATAAAGTAGTAGTGAAAAGAATTTTATTCATGAATATGGTTGTGTAATATATGTAAAATAAATATATATTTTTTATAAGTATGGTTTGGACCCATATGATGTAAGATGAGAATTGAGGTGAGGGGATTATGATACAATCAAATTTCATTTCAGGATTATCTATGCTAAATTTACATTGTGGGAAATATTATTGATATTAAAATTTTCAACCCAAATATTTTCTTATAAAATGTATATTCATGTTAATTTCATGTAATGGATCCTTTTTTCTCCCTTTTTTATTTAAAATGATTTAGAATGGGTTTTTATGAAAACTGAATTTGTTTTCTATTTGGCATGAAAATTTTTTATTTCATTCCCATACCTAGTTTAAAATATTTAAAAGGATATTTTTACAATTATATAATTTTTCATTAAGATAATTTTCACACACATTTTACTTTATATAAATTTTTTTACAAGTATTTATCTTATGCTTTTACTAATGAGGTACCGGATGGTGGTACCAAATTTTTTTGTTTTTAACTATAATGACACGATCCAAATTTCCCACTATAATGACCTCTCAATTACTTTCATAATTTTTTAAATTTAATCATATTTATTTTAAAAGAAAATATTATTTATAATATTTTGGTAATTTAAATATTTTGAATAAGTGATTTCAAAATGAAAACTATATTTTCCTTAACAAAATCCCATGGTCTTCAAAAGAAATATAGCATAAATGATATCATCTTTTTTAATGAAGTTATGAATTACTGGGGATAAGATAAAATGATTCCTTAATTATTATTTATATGGTTAAATTATGGTGATTAAGATGAGATATTTATGAAACACATCTTTTCTCCACATGTTACTCTATGACGATTTGATGAATGTTATATAATCTTGTAAAATACATACGGATAGATTGTGATTATTTGATGGTTGGGACTATAATAAATCTAAAATGCATTGGTCAATATGATATCAATATCTAATTATATGATTATTATATGTATGGAAATTAATTTTAATATCATAGTTCACATTTTTTTGAGTGAGTATGATTTCTTCTCGCTATGTTAAAAAGATTTATTATGGGAATCATTGGTAATTCCTATGTTCACATGTTGATATATTAGTATCGTCAATTTCATTATTTTCTTAGAATATTATGTGTGGAAATTATTATTATTATTATCTATTTTCACAAGATAAAATTTTTCTATGATTAAAATTCCACATTCATATTTTTTTAAATAATCGATGATAATTACTACCTTGACACCCTTATTGATCAGGCTTCTGGATATGAGTTGAATTATGAGTTTATGATCAAATATTTTTTAGGTATGATTACTTTACAATGAAAAAATGATCTTTATTTACTTTTGATGCCATTATGATCATCTTATGATCTCATATGATTGATATCTCTCATATTTAACCCTACTGAGTATCTAAGATCAAACTTTGATATGATTTCCTTCCACAAGTTTTGATGGAAGTTTCTACATGTGATGAGTCTAGTTTGTTTCCTTATGTAATAAAATATGTTAGATATAATCATGATTGTAATAAGATATAATGTTTATGTATATATTCTCAATGTACAACAATTTTTTACATTTATTGGGAATATCTATCTAGAAGATATATTGTTTACTCATGGAAAATATTTAATATCTATGGATTTTTTTCTTTGTTCGTTATAGTTGATATTATTGAAAAAAAATATTTATTTAAATAATTTTGTTATTGAAAATATTGGGATATAACCTTCTAAAACCTATGGGGAAAAAATTATATAGAATGAACTTAATGTGTTATAGGATGATAAGAAGATGTGATAAGTTATAAAATATGAAGAATGATTTTATTATGATTTCATCCTCAAATTGTTTGTTTCTCAAAACATATGTTATTAGTTTTGGATTAAGTCAACATACATAACTAGATGTAATTATTATAATAAATAATTAGATGATAAATTCAATGACGATTCGCTTGACCAACCCAATGCATTTAGAGATAGAATGTAGAATCTTATGACTATGTTAACTCAAATATCTCAAGCTATGGTAAATATTGTGAATTTTGTTGAGATTAAAAATTTACCAATGAGGGAGAAACATTTCACAAAGTCATTTATTTGAAAATGTCCACCATCCTTATATGTATATTCTAATTCACAAGTTTTCTAGTAATGAGACAATTTTATGGAAAATATATTTTCATTCCTTCGTAAATTGAATCATGATATTGTTGTCTCAGTAATCTATAACTTGGATGGCGAAGCGGATAAATTGAATATTCATACCATGAAATGAGGTAAAATGATTAAATAATCTCTGATGAATGAGAGTAGTATAGGAGGGTATTTATCAATAATTTTATTTCTTAAAAACATTATACTAACATGGAGAGGGACTTTCTAGAGATGAAATAAAATTTTAAAAATCCATTTTAAAATATCAATAAAACATTAAAAGTCTTCCAACATACCCATTAGGGTTTATAATATATTTTATGAGAGATATTTATCAATTATTTAATGGTATAAAACCCATTAAATGAATGTAATTAGACATAAGAGAGTTTCGTAACTATGAATAAATCACTCAATATTTTTTTATGGTAGAAATGGAGGGTGGGAAATCTAATTATTATTTTAGTTTTAGTTACAATAATAAAAACCTATAGATTTAAATAAACTTTAATGCTAAATCCCATGGAGAAGATAAATTAAACCACCTATATGCCAAAAATTTTGGGTAAAGAACTCATATATTTTTAAAGGAAATATGTAATTATTCAATTTTAGAAATATTTTCCACAATCTAATGATTATTTATTGGTGATGAAAATGTTTGAAAATTCAATAGAGGGGAATAATGATTCAACCAATAATGTTATCACTGTCAAATATATGGATATTGGACATTATCGAAATAAATGACCAAATATAAGGGATAATTATGATGGTATTCCTCAAAACCCCCCTTAAGAATAAAAATACAAGAATAGCCTTTGTTATCACTACAAAAGTGTTTTAAGAGAAATATGTGGTATAATGTACACATACTATCCACTCTAGAATAGAAAATGTTTTATTTGATTATAGATCTATACAATATTTTATATTTAAAGAATATTATAATAGTATCACATCACCACCTCAGTCATTAGATACTGAGACAAAAGTAAAAATCAATATCGTATGATGATTGATTCTCAAGTCTATAGCTTCTATATGATTAAATTTTGTGGTAACATACATTCTTAATATCTTCTGATTCTCCCTCTAGTTGAATTTTATGTGATTTTTGGCGTTGAATGTCTACCCCTATAAATATCCCATATCAATTTTCAAGTAAGGGATGTCACATTTTTTTTGAATCAACTTATTATTCTCTATTAGTTAGAGGATGAAATTGAATTTCTAATTGTAAAAAATTCTATCTTATGTATCTTACCACCTATTAATAATCCTTACATATCAAAATAGGTTAAGGGGAAACACAATATTTATGATATAAATATTTTAAGATATTATACAAATGACTTTTTAAAGGATTTATTGGTTTTCTCCTGAATAATGATGTTTAATTTTCAATATAACTCTAACATAGTATTACAGCTATTTCAAAGGATGCATATAGAGTATCACATATTGAGTTACATAAATAGGTGAAACTAATCTCGTGGAATTTAAATAAGGTATTAATTCTTCATATGGATTCACCATGGGGTGAGACTGTAGATTTTGTTAAGAATAATGATTCACCAATCCATCATTTCATTTATTATTTATAACATAACAAGGTCACAATCAATATAAAGTTACTTATAAACCAAATTTATGATTTTTTGGATCAACTATTTTAAGATCAATAATTTTCCAAAATTGACATTCAGTCTGAATATCATCAATTAATTATCTAGAAGGGGATATACAAAATACATCCTTCCATATGGGTTATGTTCTTTTTGAATTTATATTTATTCCAATTTCACTTTCATGTTCCCCCTCTGTCATAATGTATTTAATGAATATAGTCTTTAAATATCAACATGATCAATTTTTTGTATTCTCTATAAATTATATTCTAATTAATTTTAGGATCATGTAAGATAATTAATATCATTTCAATATGGTTTTGAAGAACCTAAGGAAAGATATGTTTTAGGTGTAATTAATAATGTGTGAATTGAAGTTAAAAATTCTCATTATTAGGATTTATAATCTAAATTGATGGTATATTGGTAGATCATTCAAAGAATGATGTTATTAACAAATAGACAATCACATCCATGGGAATTGAGAACAAAATTTTTCATAGGTTTCTTAGATATGATTGATTTGTTTTTAGGAATATCTCAATAAAATCTAATATAATAACCATGTTGATAGGAATGGGAGAAAATTTCATACGGATAGACAGATATGTGTAAATTTTCAAAAATATAAAAATAAGTTCGGTTAGAGAATCTATTATTAAACTACCATGTACTAGAGAAAGATTTTTTATCTATAGTGATTCATCAAAAATGGGGATGTGATGGATCCTCAAGTAGAATTATATGGTGATTTATTATGAATTGCAGTAATTGAAAATTCATGAGAAAAATTACCTAACCCATTAAGTGTAGTTTCTAGTTGTATTTTTTGAATAGAAAATATAGTGGCATTATCTTTATGGGGAAATATGTTATATATATATACTAATCATAAAAAAATTAATATTTTATTGACATATAAATAGTCGAATATGTTGAAAATTTTATCGTTGGAGTTGATCAAATATTATGATTTCTCAATACATTACCAACCAAAATGAGATCAAGTTGGATAATGATCTAAATTAGAAACACCATTCTGGTTTTTACATGGTGATGGTTGAAATAGATCCAATATTTTTAATTTTATAAAATTTGGATCTTGAAGTCATTAAGAAAGAGTAAGATCATATCTTTCTTAGATTAATTTTCAACTATCTATTGAAGTGGGTATTAGAGAGGTTAATAAGGTGGATGAGAAACTGAAATAGTAGTTTAAGAATATTCCTGATTCTAACTATGATTTTGGTAGAATAAAAATATTTAGGAACATAAAATGTGTCTCATCAATACCAGGCCTGAGGTGATATTGGATAAAGCTTATAGTTCATCATTCTCTTCTCATCCTAGAACTAAAAATATGTATAATGATTTGAAAGAGTATTTCCAATGGGGAAACATAAAAATTGATATTTAGTCGAACATATCTTGATGCATGGAATGTTAGATAGTTAGGGCTAACTGAAATAAGTACAAGGGTATGTTACAACCATTCCCCATACCAAATAAAAATGAGAAAACATTACCATGCATTTTTTTGTCAGAATCCCCAAAATATCTAAAATAATTAATTCAATTTAGGATGTAGATGATTTATATTCAATGTTAGTGCACTTCATTTCCTTTAGAAAATAATTATCTCTTGATTATCATTCCATTGTATTTATTAAGTACATTTGATGGTCTCAATTAGTAAAAAAATTTATTATGTATGAAATGGATAGGAGGTTTACCTCAATACTCTAAAAAATTATTTGGAATGGAATAAAAACAACACATGGACAACGAAACTAGAAACAATGGAACAATTAAGAACAAAAATATTATAATACAAGAAAATACAGCCAAATTATGTTGACATATTTTAGTGGAAGACATCCCATGTTAGAGAAAATAATTGGAGGCTCATTCTGAATACCCCTAGCGGAAAAAAAAATATTTCACTTTGTTGCCTACATGACATTTGTGTCGAACAAAAAAACCCTCATGAATAACTAAAAATAACCTTTGGTGTAGTAATAAATCTCCTAGGGGGTAGTTTCCTTTCATTGAATGAAATTATAAATCACTAAATAATCTATTTCGATCAAGGAAAACAGTTAATTGAAGTCTTGGTTTACCTCCATCTCATTAGGATGATTCTTTTCCTCTACCATAATAGAGTCCCCTTGACGTTAGAAGCTACTAAAAGTAAAGAGAACTGAACTTTCATGATCCTAGATCACTTCACCTCCATGAATAATACTAAGGCTACATGAACCATGCAATTTAAGTATAATACAAATATCAGGTGGTTTCCAACAAAGTATTCATCATTTTCTAGGTATCACTCGGTCATCTTGTGTGGAAGGAAACATTATACTAGCATGAAAAATCATCCTCAAGATATTTCTATTGTCCCATTTTTTTATTATATAAACCAACTCCACTTATTAACACATGGAATGAATGTATATTACTAGGGAATAACTCAGGATTCCTTCATTATGTGATTTATTTCTTGTATTTTATATTTTCTAGTAACCCACATCCATTATCACAATGCACACCTTGTGATCATGCTCATTCAATCCAACATAGAGAAACCCATTTTGGAGGAAATAATAGTTATTTCTATGTTTTATGTCATGAACGATAACATTACAGAAGTATATCCACATTGTCGAAGCCCAGTTTGTTGAAAATAAAAGATGCTCCATTTATTCAACACTAGGAGTCCAAAAACACAAAAATTTTGAAACCATATACACACCCTTCCTACATACCACTTCATCCATAGGTATAAAATTATTTCTGATATTCCAAATTAAGAATTTGTATTTTAGGGGATGTTATTTACACCAATATACATCCACATTTTCATTTACATCCCTAATGGTATAAACAAAAAGTCTGTAACACTTTTCCAAAACCTCCCATTGATGATTTAGTATAAATCAAATGATTAACATTTTTAGAGATATTGATAATTACAAACACTTCATGCTAATATTTATTAACAATGGCAAGGATGAATTTAGTTTATTGGCATTAATGTAAAAAGTAATTATTGGGAGTTAGATAGACTATCAAGCTGAGGGAAGAACCTACCAATTATTGTACCAAAAGTTTGTATCTATGGATTCAATGATCCACATGAAATCTTGCATGGGGATCAGAATGTGATCACAGAGTGATTATCAAAGACAAGAAATAATTCCCCTCAAAACCTCTAGATTCAATTCATATTTCATTTTAATAAAATTTATCCATAAGTAGATGCATTCTATGCCCTCCCAGAACAACATTTCATTCTAACTCTACAAGGATTCGTCCATACTTCAATGATTTAAACCCCTTTAAAAATTTGTTTATCCATTTTTTCCAAGATTCTAAGTGGCACTTTTCTTCCCGGTGAGATCCCCAGATGAAAGATGTCAAAATATTTTTAATATTTCTCTGGACAACATTAAACCATTGAGAATGGATACAATATGCATAGGGATCGTAGTGAGAACACAATTCACAAGGGTAATTCATTCACCAAAATAAATAAAATGGTTCATTTAGTTTTTTTATTCAGGAAGTGGTTTCATTAGAATCTCCTTCACAATACTTGATTAATTGTCCAACAAGAGAAATAGGATCTCTAAGGTACACTTAAGGGATCGGACTTCTCAGAATACTCAGTATATCTACCATTTTTTTAATGATCTTTTCTCTACATGACTTCAGAAAATAAAGGATACTATTCCATTAATTATTTTTTTCACCACTCATTTTAATGTAATATTCCAACATGATATTATTTTTTCTAATTGATCTAAAACCTCCCATGATAAATAATTTCATACCATTCACATAAGAAAGAGGGTTGATACCATTAATCTATTTCCCATATATGGATGGTTCAACAATTCCATTGTTGATCTCATTCTCCATGATTCTACTATAGGGATCTTGTACCATGATAAACATACTAGGTGATAGGGGATAAACTTTTCTATGTACTCCAAATGATTTCGAAAAAAACACTTCTCTTACCCATTAATTACATTGAGAAATAGGGGGATCTAGACTACCAAAAAAATAAGTCCCACACCAAATGAAAAACTTATACAATAAATTGCCCTTAAAATGTAACCCCATTGAATTCTATCATATTACTTATCCATATCAATAATAATAGCTACATTTATATCATTATTCTTTCTATTGATGTCCACAAGCATTTCCTGAGTAATTTTAATTTTTTCATTGGGGACCTTCCCTTAATAAAACTATGTTTCACATCATTCACCATGTCATGAAGATATATTGACAATCGTATGTTAAAAAATACTAAAAATAATTATATAAGTTACATTACACGTACTTATATTCTTAAATTAGATGACGAATGATAGGTATTTTAATTTTATAATTATCATGAGCTTGGCTGCCCAGACCACCCATGGAAAAGCTCCTCAAAAAAATTATAGGTCAATCCAATGAGAACGTATTTTATAAGATCACAGAGAGACAATATAAAGTGATATAAGAGAACTATATGTTCTATGGAAACAATTATGATTGAGCTAATTGATAGAGTCAAAAACATCAATCTCATGGGGTATGCCCGGGAAAAAAATCAACTTCAGTAGACACCACCATGATAATATGATCAACAATATTAGCTTTTCAATATAGATAACCACTACATATGATGGTATTAGCATCAGTAAGTAAAGATAAAAATTATCCACATAAATATATAAAGCATGTATTGGACATAGAGTTGAATATCATTACTACATATTATTCTCAGATATAGGGTTAGTGTGAGGGGACTATTCAAACTATAAAAATCATGTTGATATCCAAATCTAGGAATTTAAATGGTGGTCAAGATCAACCCCTTCCTTTTGTGTAATTTTCTAACAAAAAAATCATTCATTCAAGCATTTAGATGGATTTTTATAAATCCCTTTATGGTAGGAAGTGTCAAACTCCAATGTATTGATATAAAGTTATACAATGAAATAAATTGGAACCTAAGACAATTGAGTAAATGGAATATAATTTTGGAGATATTCTATATCTCATCCGGGCAGCTTCGAGTGAACAAAATATATACAATGAAAATCCCAAGAGAGATCTAGAATATTATTATTGTGTGATGATATTCCTATCAATAACTCCTCAAATGAGTTAATGATATTTTTTAATAGGGTAAATATAATCCATATATATTTCCCCTTAAATATTTTTTATTATGTTTGAGCGGTTTCTAAATTTTGGGTTCCTTTACCAAAACTCTCTCAAAAACAAGTGGTGTTCCATGATTCTCTATTGATGAAGTACATAACTGATCCTTCCCATGTACTATACTCAGAAGTTGTAAAATTGGATAATGTTTTACTATGATTAAAAATCATTATATATCATGGATTAGAGAGATAAAGTGGTATGGAAGAAGACTAATCACCTGGTTAAAGCTATTTGGAGGAATCTGAAATTCAAAAAAGATACATGTGAAGTTTAGGGCCTTATGAAACAGAGATATACTCATTTTTACATATTTTATTGGAAAAATATTAACGGTTAAATTTTATTTTGGTGGAATGTAACACACTATGATTATATAATTATATTTATTTCTATGAAATATATACGGATTACTTGATAAATTTTTTTACATGAAACCACAAATCTAAATGAACTCTGATATAATATATTGTTATAACCTAGACGTTAAATTAAAGGTATGAATAAAATTAACCAAATTATGAAAAATATTTTTCAATGTTTTATATTATCTAATTTTATTGACTAATTCTCAATAAATAAGTACACTATTTTCAGTAGTAATTTTATTCTTCAAAAATACATTTTATTCAAAAATTATTTTAAATTAATTTTGTGGATGGATAGAATAATTAATTTCTTACACTTTTAAAACATTTATTTTATTAGAGGGTATAACTTTTAAAATCATAATATCATAATTATCTTAAGGTAAAATATTGCGATTTTTCTGAAATGATTAATTTTTCAATAAATAATAATAAAATTCTTATTTTATAAATAAAAATCTTTTTAAATTCATGAATTTTAAAATCCCCATTTTGTTTTGAATTCATATTAATATTTAATATGTTATTTGTGATTGAAATAATACAAAAATTTCATTTTAATCCACATTATGATTTGTTTTGTTATAAATACATATTGATACTTACAAATGCAATTTTTCTGAAGAACTATTTTTAGAAATGTTTTAGGATTTATTTTAGAATTAATTATTACCACTAATATAATATAAATTTTATATAATATTTTATGTATTTATTATTACAATTTTTTTAATTTTCAAATAGTATTCTTTTTATTCTGCACAATGTATAGAAAAAAATGTGTCACCACAATTAACATTAAAAAAAGGTTATGAGGGGTAAACCAAGAGATAAGGGTAATATTTCCAATTAAAATTTAATAAATAAAATTTTATGGCCATATTCAAAACCTGTATCGTATCCTATTTTAATATAATATATTTTGTATCATTTTTCAGTACGTTATTATTATATTATAATCTTTTCTGAAATTCCAAGTGTGTCCTCTACCCCACTACTAAAAAGAAACCCATGTCCTCTCGCATACACAATTAAATAATGTATTATATTGTCTAATAACTACCAAAATAATTCCACTCCATGCCTTAATAAGAATTATAGGTCTTTTTTAACCATTATCACATCCTTTCAAGGAATAGAGTGTATGCCAATGGTGTTTTCTCAACAAAAAGGTATAACTATTAACCAAGATCTTTTCCTTGTATTTCTTATTGAATCTTCCCTAAACCAAATTAATACATGATGAAATTATAAATGAGGAATAATAAATGTAATACTATGTTATTGGTATTAAGGAACTCCATTTTCAACTATTTTTTTGTCAAATGGGAAATGAAACTATAACTCTTGTGGAGGTGTGGACAAACACCTCCGAGTAGTGATACAATTAATTTTCCATCACCATAATTCATGGTTTTTTATTATGATGTATATAACCTTTAGATATGATATTTATGAAATAACTAAACTTTTTAACTTAAAAATATTATTTACCTTCTTACCTTCCCATTCATCATTAAATTATAACATTTCTCATGTGTAAATGTAGACCACCACATCAATTAAGCGATATGATTCATATTTCATCTATTATTTATATGTATGGTAATAATGATATATTTAGTTAATATATATTATGTTTATGGTATAATTATTATTATTATATAATGGTTAATTACATTTTACAGTTTGTTTATTACATCCATCAAAAATTGAAAACACTACTTGGGTGTACGTACGGACTACCGACTCCATGAAGTGATATGATTCATTTTTCATCATAGATTCATGTCAATGATAATAATACAGTATATAGAGAATAAATATTTTAAATATCATATTCATAATATTCTATATATGATGAATCCATTTTCAAGGTTCAAGGAGTAGAACCACCGAATAGAAACATGAATGGAAAACAAACTAGTTTCTACTCCATTTTTCATTTTAAGGAAGAGTTGTTAATAAAAGATTTATTTGAAAATATAAATTATTTTTTCATTTTATGTTATTCATTATTATGGTTATATAATATATTTATAGTAAATCTATATTTATTATGTCATCTGTTTTAATTCATATGAAGGAAGGTAATACTTGAAGTAAGGGATTTATAATACAATCTCATTTGTTTTCATGATTATCTATGAAAAATTTCCATTAAGGGAAATTATATGTCTCTGATACATTAAAAACCATATATTATCTTGTTTTCTCTTTATTTGTGAAATTTTCATTTTATATTAATATTATTCTTAGTTCTGTATATAAAATCTTTTAGAAAATATTATTAAGAAAAATGGTTTTAATTTCATTTTTGATCCGGAATATTTTTCTTTTATGTCCATATACCCATTAATAATTCATAAATTATGTTTTTAATATAATAAAATTATTATCTAATTATATTTTTACCCATGATTTATTTTCTATAAAAAAATTTAAATATCTTTTTCTTTTTGTTTTTTTAACGATGTACATTTTACCAAAGGTTTTAAAGTAATTTTTTTAACAATTTTAGTTTGAATGAAATTTCCCTCCATCATGACCACCAAATTAATTGAAGAATACATTGAAAGTATAAATATTTAATTTCAATTACAATGTTTTCCATGATGTGTTTTAAATTTTTATATTTTAAATATGTGATTTCCAAATGAAAAGGGATTTTTTTCTCAAAGTACAATATAGTGATCTAATAAAGTAATTATTCATCTATGATTGAATCCTTTGATGTTACTTATTATTTTATATGAATTTTATCATATGATACCATTCTCATTATTTATCTATTTTTTTATGGTGATGATATTTTTATGAAACCCTATTATTTTCCATTGGTTACACTATGATTATATGATAATTTTTTTATAAGTATCGATCACACATATTAAAGGATTAGGATTATATAATGGCAGGTTATATAAAATATCTCTAATTTATTTGAAATGTGATTCTTATATCTCATAATATCATAATGATAATCACATTCATTATTATGAATATCATTATTCACATTTGGAAGCATGAGTTTGATTTGTTCTAGCTATACTCATAAGATTATGTAGGGACATGAATATGAATGTATATGATCACCTTTTGATGTGTGGGTATGGTCAATTTATTCCTATCCTTTAATGATTATATGTTGACATGATTTTTTTTAATATGTTCACAAAAGTTGTGATTTCTCAAGAATATGATAACATGTGGCCATTTTACGACTACATAATGATGATTACTGCTATGACACCCTTATTGATCATGCTTCTAGACATGATTTGATTTTGGAGTTTATGATCTATTTTTTTGTATAGATATTTTATTTTTTGAACATCCACTTTATTATATTATCATAAAATTATAATCATTGTATGATGTAAGATGATTTATATCTCCCATGTTTACCCTACTTTATCATCTATGCTCACCCATTATTATATGATCATTCCCATTGTTTAGGTAGAAGGATATAATTATAAGTATAGTAAGGAACCTTATTTAAATAATTTTTATTTAATATACTGAATATTTTTTAAAAATAAGATGTTTATATATCTAGCCTCCATTTACCATAACCCTTTAAGGTTATTGTGTATGTTTATTTAAGAGATATTTTTTTATTCATCAAAAAGATATACTATATATGTATGTTATTCTTGGGTTGTCAAAAATAAATTATAAGAAAACTGTGTAAGTATTAAGATGGTATATTAAAATTATATTTTAAAATTACGACACATAATATAAATTAATCAATATTTTTTATAATTCAATAGAAATATTTTACAGTATGTTTGAATTCAAATAGAATGAATATGAAAGAATCACTAATATATATATGTATATATAATAATATTATTACAAACTAAAATATAATGGCAAGATATATAATGTATAATAATTAATTATATTATAATTATCATAAATATAAAATAATTAAACAATGTGGTTAAAAATAATAAAACAATCAAAAAACACATTGATAAAAATGATGAATAAAATTGTAAAATTATTCAATATTCAAGGTTATCATTAGTAATAAATAATGTGGTATAGGAAAAACATGTTTTCTCTCCTTTTGTTCAATTGGAGTATATGTTTAGTTTAGGGAAATCATAATGTTTTTACTATAAAAAACTAAATAGTTTATTTGAGATATTTACGTTAGTAGATAAATATTATTGAAAATATCCAAATATTGAGTTGTTACTCAACCAAGAGCTCTCAAATTACTCAATATTGAGATATTAATATATTCCTGCACCATGGATAGAAAAAAATTCACGTTATTATAATTTCTATAATGGAGATAAAAACTGAAAAATACAAAATAAAAAAAAATTGAGAAAGGGCTCCAAAATAATAGTAACTTAAACACCATCATGAAGAATATAGATTAATAAAAATGTAACAAAACTACTCTTTATTAGAAATTAATTCATCACTTATTAGTTTGTATTACAATTAATACAACTGAGAATATTTATAATTCAACTATCTTTGAGAATTAGGTACATTACATAATAATTTGAAATATGAAAAACATAATCTTTATTGAAAACTTCTATAACATTGTGACACAATAACAACATGTGATAACCTTGGGACTTACATAAGAAATGTGTGAGCTATAAATACAATTAATGGAATAAAAATTGAATAAGGTAATATATGTTATTCAATACGCATATCAATATGGAATAAAATTAACATAAATAATAAGGCATGAAATACCATGATAATTATAACATGTAAAATGTTGCAACAACTTAAAACATTGCCTCATAAACATAAGTCATGGCTAACATTCATGACTTCATGATGAAAAATTTACCATAAAGGAATAATGTTCAATAACTATCCCAACAAGGTTTCTCATGAGACTAATCATTACCCAACACATTGGATCTATATATAGTTCAGGTTTCACCAATCACATTCATTTCATTCTCATGCTTAAGTGTGCCACATAGATCATAAAAAATGGATTCATTCATCATCAGATTTTATTCATAAATCAAGGAGTGTCGAATAAATACAAGTAATTACAAAAAATAAATTATTTATTAAGGGATAAAGTGTAACACCTTTGATAAGAAATTGTTATGGTATTCACTATAGAATTATTCTGGAAAATAAAATCATAGTGAACTATCAACAGCATAACAATGTCACATAACTATTCATAAAATGGTTTGATGGGAGTTAAATGGGTTTCTAAATTTTTTTAAATGAAACACATAGTAATAGTTACATGTAAATACATATTCCAAAATTAGTAATTGTAAACTGATGGAATAAGATAATAAATAAACATGAATAATGATAAGAATGTGAGGATCTCTTACTTGAGTGTGACACAAATTTCTTGGAAATATATTAATGAGTGCATAGGGACACCTTGGTAGGACTCAATAGGGAGAGGTGAGAGTAAATACATGATTAAAGGATTTTTAGTGAAGATTAATGGGATCTTGTTTTGGTTTTTATAGGAAAAGAGTTGGTATTTCATTATTATTTCTCAAACATAGGTTTTGGACTCTATATAATAAAATAACCAAAACCAAAAACCTTACCATGGTTATTTACCATGGACTACATTAAATGGGAATGGCTTTTATTATTTTATAAGGTAAATATACGATAATAATTAAATAATAAACCTGATTATGTGGAAGTGAGTAATACTCTTAGGGAAATGATTTTAAAACCTTAAAATATATTAATGGTTGAGAGGATTCACAATGAATTTAGAAAATTAATAATATAAAAAAATCACATTATTTTAAAACTAAAACATATATATGGTTATTGATAACATTTATATTATTTATTACATCACTTTTGGGCCAATTTGATGTAATAATAGAAACCATATATTTACACCATATTTAATTTTTTCCAGAAAATTCACCTATCTTAAAATATTATGAAAATTTCAACATTGGATAAGTTCATTGTTCTAATTAAAATTAATATAATAATATTATTATTATATAAATATTTTTATAAATATTTTAATTTTTACTTTTAAAATAAAATCGACTCTTATTACAAAATGATGGATTTATTTTGACAATAACAATTTTCGAAGCCCTATAAAAATTACATTTAAATTCATTAAAATTACATTTAAATTCATTAAAATTACATTTAAATTCATTAAAATTACATGATCATATATATTTAATAAAACTAATTTAATAATAATATTTTATTAAAATAATATTTATTTTAAATATCCATTGGTTCACCAAAATAAATTTCTTTGCTGTATTTGAATATTAACCAAAAATACTATTTTTGTTTACTATATCAAAAGGAAAATATTTGATAAAGTAACAAAAGTAGGATAAAAATATATTCATTTTTCTATAAAAAATAATGTAGATAATCATATTGTGAGGTTCTTGATACATATATCTTTAATACACCATCAAACTCCCAAATAGTAAGTTGTATGACAGTGATACATTTAGGGGTGGTTTGGTATATATGGTTTGGGTCGTGATATCGATGAGTTTGAAATTATATTGTAAATGGTTTCTCGTATACTTAAGTTGTTGTATATCAGATTATGCTTCATCAAGTAAAGTATTCATAGATGATATCTCCCTAGAATGATTTAATAAATGAGCCTTATAGGGTATGATCCTTCTATTTGAGGTCATGACTTTCTTTGTCTTTGTTAATTGGATTTGCTAAAACTTTATATTTATACTAATCATGTGATCACCATTTAATGGATATATTATAAACTGTAATGATTTTTAAAATTCAATTAAATCCAATACTATATAATAAAATCAAATAAGATTATGTTTTTTATATTACCATATTATATAAAATAATGATAATTAAATCACAAAACTACTGTTATATATAATACTTCGGGTCATTACAATCATCCCCCATTTTGAAATTTCTCCTTCAAAATTTTTATTTTTCGCACAAAAATATATGAGGGTGACTCTGTTTAATCAATTCCTTAGTTTCCCACATTGGTTCTTCAATAATGTGGTTTCTTTATAGCACTTTGACCAGGTTCATTGTCTAATTTTGTTGAACTTTCTATCTAGGATCTAAAATTTTCATCAACTACTCTTTTTAGGATATATTGTTCACAATTAGTACCACAACTAGATTGAGTACCTGTGAAGGGTCTGGTAGGCACATATTCAAGAGGGATACATGGAATATATCCTATACATGATATAGCTAGGTTATGTGGGAGTTTTAGTCGATAGGCCTCCTCTATGATGCGATCAAGGATCTAAAAGGCCTGATATATCTCGGAATAAGCTTTACCGTATTCCAAAATGTCAAAAATTTCTTCCATAGAGATATATGGAGGAATACAATGTTTAAAACATAAAATTCTAGTTCTTTTCAATGAAAATAATCATGTAATTTCTGTCGTCTCTGAGAATCCTTGATGTACTACTAAATGGTGTTTACAATTTATAATATTTCCATGACCATTTTAGGACCGAGAAGTTTTATATCCCAAATTCATACCAACATACAAGTGTTCTACACCTATTCCCATAAAGGGATTAATCGGGAACCATTTGGATGCATGAGATGAAACTGTCATTATATATGAACATGACCTGAGAAATATGTTGATCTCATCCTCCTTTGAAGTCAGTTGACAATGATCTCAACATGTCCTCAAGTGTCTGGATAGTCCACTATGATTGGAAATCTTTTTGGGGTGATAAATGGTGATGATGTTCAACTTAGTATCCAGAGATTGTTGGGGAACCATCCAGAAGATATACGTGAATCTGGGATCTTGATCAAATGAAATCTATAGTTCTTTTCTATATTGCCCCACCAATTCTATGATGAATACAATTAAAAGTTGATTCGGTGTTAAATCCTATCGAATTGATATGATGTTTGAATTCATTAAAAGATAATCCAACACAATCCATATGTAATTATTCCATCTTGATGTCTTCATTAGACTAATGAAAAAAATCCAGGGTGATGTTTTCCCATTTCCATATTGGTATGGGTAATGGTCACATCATCCAATTGGATTTTTTTTATGATTTCACTTGCTGATATGCTAGACATATTGATGCATATTATTTGATCTCATTATACATATTGTCCCAGAAATACTATTCTCATCAGTCTTAATACATATTTTTTCCTCCTAGGGGGATGGAGAAGGATGTTCTATGTGTATCATTCTATAAATCAAGATTTAATGGTATATACAGTCTTGACCCAAACCTCACAACTCCTTATCCATTAATATTGAACTCTGAGGAATACCCTTTACATATAGTTTCCAATTTCATCTAAATTCCCACATCATATCTTTGAGTATCCTCTAACTATTCCAGAAGAAATGATTGATTGATCATATGTGAAAGGATTTATGATGTTCCTTCCTTTATGATTCTAATGTCTATACTTTCCAAATCTAAGAAGATTGGATCCCTCCCGATTCTCAACAATGATAGAATTTCTTTATTATTTCTACGTAGAGTTTCCTCTAATTTATTCATTTTACCATGATGGCATTGAATTGAGCATTTATAGTCCTTGTTCAACAATAACCATATTTTTGGGACTTATTTAGCCATTTCTATGTGAATATATAGTTTTATCTGTTGTGAACAGTATATATTTTACACTTCTCTACAAAGAGATAATGTTTCTATATTTTTAAAGAGGAGATCACTACAACCAATTCTAAATCATGTGTTGGGATGTTCTTGTTCATGAAAATTAAACTTTCTTGAAGCATAGGCTACGAATTTTTCCTTACATATTAAGACATAGCCTAATACCTTCTTCAAAGCATCACTAAATACCATGAAATATTCATCACTTGTGGAAATTGTAAGAATTGGTTCACTGATAATCCTTTATTTGATCTCCTTGAATCTATCTTCACATTCACAATTCCATGAAACATGACTCACTTATGAGTTATCTTGGTAAAAGTGTTTGAAAATTATGATAACTTTCTCATAAATAAGAGATAATATTCAGATACCACAAGGAAACTAAGGATGTATTTCATAGATGGTGGCCTCAACCATCCTTCAATTGATTTTGCCTTTTATGGGTTTACTAATATCCTATTACTTGTGATGATATGAACCAATAATGAGACATACTTCAACTAGAACTCACATTTACTATTTCTAGCATATATATTATCCTTTCGCAAGGTCTTTAGCATAGTTCTAATTTTCTCGTTATACTCCTCCTTGGTTTTGGAGAACATTAGAATATCACCTATAGATACTATAAAAATATTTGAGGTAATATATAAAGACTCTATTCATCATGTCCATGAAGATTTATAGAGCATCAGTGAGTTTTAATGGAATTAAAATTTTTGATCAGATTATATTACTCAAGAGGGGTGTGAATTGAGTATAGATAAAATTTTCTATTAAAATTTAATTTAAAAATATTCCCCTAATAAAAATGAATAAATGCCAGTAAATCAAGGTAATACATTTATAATAATTGATTGTTCAAATAACTTCTCAGATGATTGATTAATTTCAAGTAATATCAATGTGTGTTGTTGATACTTTTTTATTCTATTACAATAAGGCAAGATATTTATAACTTCTATCCAAGACTAACTATCAAAGTAGAATTTAGTTTTCTAAAATATAAAGTAAATCAGAGAAAAACGTGATCAAAAGACACATGAGATATAAAAATTTATTTAGTCTCATGTAACGACATAATACACTCAACATGGTAATCACCAACCACTAATCATTCTACATATATAATAGATTGATCCACACCCTGGATTGGGGTAAAAAACAGTACATAAGACTGTCTACGTCACACGACCTCTTACACTATTCATCATGGGTATAAACTACAAGGTCCCACAATGACCTCTTCCACACATATCATTGGGAATAAACATATTTAAGAATATGTGAGAGGAAGGATATATTATATCCTTTAGTTTAACATAGGATACTTTTTTTGTTTAAATACGGACTCACCCACACTTCTTGAAAGCCAAAAATAGTACACAACAGAGAAAAGATGATGAGAAAGGGTTAGATGATCAATGAGTGTAATTTTATTCGTCTATGGACTTGTAGGATGAAGCAGATGCAGGTGACAAGTCCTTTTATGAAAAACAGAGTATCACATGTCTGGGGTACTAGTTTCCAGTTCGATGGTGTAAGCTGTGTAGCTCATGTTCTTCTTTCAGTTCGTACTACAAAGATTATTGATGATATGATCTACGGTAGTTCCTCCTTCAAGGTTCGAGAGTGCTTCGTGTGTTCTTCCATTTTATTTTGTTGCATGCATCAATCCTATTTTTTCTCAAATTCTCACATGTCTCTTTCATTATTTCATCATGAAGGTTTATATTCTTTTTAATTGACGGTGCACATGTTTGAGCTGAGAGGATGCATGTATTACATACCTTGTACCTCTTAATATCAGGTGACATGTCTACAAAAAAACATTAATTATTTTAGTGCCTTTAAATGAATCAAGTATGACCTTTAGAAATTAAATTGAAAAATGAAAAAACAAATTAAAGAATGGTGTCACAGTTTGTCATGAAATGGTACCACATGTAAATAGTTTCACTAGTAAACAATGTCTTCTTATTTGCCTTTGAGCAGTCATAATGTCATGATGCCATTGTTGTATTGAGATCCTAAACTGGTAGCACATATGCAGTGTCAGGATCATGGTGTCTGAGGACTGGTGTCTAGTCCCTTGTCAAAACCATGAATGGTGTCTTCGTGATGGTAGTAAATAACTAGGTTAACATACTCTATGAGATATTAAAACTGGTTATGGTATATGGGTTATGGTGTTAGGGATTACGGTGTCTGGGATACAGTGTCTGGGTTACGGTGTCTAGGTTTAAATGTTTGGGATTATGGTGTCTAGGTTACAGGGTCTGGTACTTTTCCAAAATCCAGAACTGGTGGCAGACTTATTATTTCTCAAACTTAGCCAAATATATATAAACAAATCATAGTAAATAACATTAAAATAATTAATTAGATGTAATCTTTAATATAAAAAAACATTATAGAAAAAAACATAATATAGTTTACAGCATTCAATCATGATTCAAACATGATTTATAATAATTTGGAGAATGGGAATTATATTTAAAGATAAGGAGACAAACCATTCCTAATCAGGATTTGAGATATATTGAACAAGGTTAATAGGATTTAGGATCATTAAAACATGATTAAAACATGAGTCCAGTAATCTCCCCCATTTGATGGTCAAAAATCATAAGAGTTAGAAGTTTGTTCTTAGTATTATTTCTCCTCCTTTAGGGAATATCAAAAATATTATAGGAAATAAATAGACATGGAATACTGGTAAATAAAAGAACAGACAATAATAGTGCACATTGCATTAGATGGAAAGATATTGGTCATTACAAGAATTAGAAAAAAAATACAAAACACCCTTGTCAAAATACATTGTTCACTTCTCATCAGCACTAGAGAAGTCTTCTATTTTCCCTTGGTAGCAGCATCAGATGGAGGCTGAGGAGGAGATGTAGAGGTTGAATAAGGGATTGATCTAACTATCAAAGAAGGAATATGGAGCCCTTAAAAATATAAGTTGTCAGAGTGGGTTTTGTTAAAGACTGAGGATTTTTTTGGTCAAGGATTACTAGTCTTATCAGGCTTAGAGCTTGAGAGGAAGACATGGAGGTAGAAGAAAAAGTAGTGGTTGAGGAAAGAGTTAAACTCAGATGAAAAGGTGTAGCTATAGGAGCCACAATGGTAGTTAATTTCACTTTAAGATAAGGTTTAAACAATTAAATGAAATCAATAAAGATCTCACCCCCATATTGCATTCCCTTCATGGAATCATATTTGTTCCCCATGAACTTTTCCAATAGAGGAGTGAAATCATTCATCTTTTAGAGTTTATTCTTGAAGGATTGTGTAACTGGATGAATTTTTAAATTCTCTACAAGATATTTAAAATGATTGGTCATATCATGCTTAGATAAAATCCTAATAGTGTATAAATCCAATTTCTTAGTAACTTTTTCTTAAGAATCACTGTTAATATTTGATTGAATCTCTAATAGGTAAAGTACTCTATCACTATTCATGACTACAGTAGATAATATTTCCTTGTAAAACCCACTTAATACTAACTGAAGTTCATTATCAATAGTTCTAATTATATCACTGTCTAATGGTTGAGATCACTATCCAAAGGTATTTGAAGCTGAAACGGCTGAAGTGAGAGTCTTGACCTGATTTATAACTTCCTATAGACATCCCTTGTGATAATATGTCATCTTGTTATGAAAAACAACAAGATCATGGATATCATTGACTATCTGGATGTTTCTCTTAGCCACATTGTCATAAATTGAAGTCAATTTCGGTTTAATCAGAGATGCAACTTTTTGCCAAATATGATCACTAACATATTCCACAGGAGGATCAATAGGAGATTTTCCTAGTTGTGACACTTATTTTCATATCTTCAACCATAGATTTTAGATACTTCAGCTCATCACTAAACTGCTTGTTCTCACTAGTAACTTCTTGTATTTGATGAAACATTTTTGGCTGAATTTTCCAAATTATTTTCTCTAAAAGCAAGGAAGCATCTCTTTCACTAAGATTTTTCATAGGAGAAAGTTGGGAGTTCATGATATTTTCAAAGATAGATAATAGAGTATCTCTAAAAACATTGAGATAACTGTGATTCACAGAAGTAAAAGTTTCTTTCAAGGGTCCATGAATAAGAGTTTAGACAGGTTCCAGATCCATAGAGGAGATTACATTAAAAGAATAAACTAGTTTCAATTGAAAAAAAATGGACATGTCTATTACTATAACCAAGGAATCCTAGGTATTGTACATATTAAATAAGCTAAGACACTTATACCTGGTATCCACAGTGCTCTGATCGAAAAGATTGGGAACTTCAACACTTTCTAGACTATGGTGATGCTCCCCCTCAAAAAGTGAATTTCCTACAGAACTATGATTTTATGTCCCTTGATCTATTTCTAAATCTTCATCTATAATATCCTCAACCATTTATATTCTATCCTGCTGAAAGGAATATTCCATTCATTCCTCGGTAGATGGGATAAATTTAGGATCAGTTTGTTGTTGTTCCCCAGACATAGCATCTTCCTCAATAGCAAATCATTCTTCTAGATGCTCATTAGGAACAACATTTTCATATTCAATAGTAGTGGATTATTTTCAAAAATTAGGTTTTTCTTCTAAATGAACAATTTTTTCAGTAAGTGGTTCATCCTTATCAACTACATATTGTGGAATAGATAGGCCACTGTCTTCTTTGCCTAAGATAGTTTCTTCCTTATATATAATAACATCCTCTTATTCTTCATCCTCAGAAAAATCAACCACATCATCTAGTTCCAAACCTAGAACAGTTATTTTTATAGGTCTTGAAGGATTCTCTACCAGATTAAAATTTTTATTAAACCTTTCATTGTCCTCCACCCATGACTTTTTTCAAAGTATTATAGCTTATTTTCACCCTTCTGACTATATTCATTGAGATACAGAACTCTTAATCATTGATGAATTATTTATTTAGGCCAACCACCCCTTTATCAGATAGTATTATAGAGATTAACATTGAATAGAACAATGAAGTATACTTCGGGGTTGTCTTAATAAATTGACACATGTTATTTATAATATACGTACACAGATTAATCTTGTGTCCATTTTTCATAAGAAGTATCAAAAATACATCTTGATACTTGTGAGTAGAAAAATCACCTTTCCATGAACGAATAAGATTATATATAAATAGAAACCATGTTTCACCATCCAGTATAGTAGAAATTTCCCTCTTTTTCTTCTTATTTCCAATCAAACTTCCTAGTTCTTCTTTTAAGAAAAAAACACTAGGATTAGGAGGACCAATCTTATAGTCCTCAAATATTCCCTCAGGTGGTATCCCAAGGACTCCAGCCCGTAAATTCAAGGAAAAATTACACCATTGACTATTAATCTATCTTCTTAATATAAAACCATCTTCATTATCAAAAGAATACTAGACATACTGATAAACTGAGAAATATTTTTTTGGAGAAATCATCATTTTCCCTTTTTTAAACATGTTCATACATCCCTACTCTTCCAGTACATTCAAAACTAATGACTTAATTGTATGTAACCACTCAGGATAGATTTAATTTTCTAGTCTAACTATTCAATCAAAATGATTTTGATTCAATGGTCCTTCGGGCGCAACTTTCGGTGTCCTTTTCACTTTCTTCTAATATTTGCGCTTCTTAGAAGTTAATGAATATGGTATCTTCATTCTTGACATTAAAATTGGATTTGAGAGAGATTAATTGTAAAGACTAGGAAATTCTGAATAATTTTTTTAATTATATGGAATTTATTATGAGACTATGAAAATTTACGGCATGTGATTCTCATGCCTAGTGTGCTTGAAACCATATTTTGAACTTTTTTAATGAATGCTCAGTAAACATGTGAGTGTAGACTTCTATCTTTTGAACCGGTTCATGAATTATAAATATGAAAAAACCATTGAATTTTTAGCCCCAGTATTCTATTAGGAGAAGCTTAAATTCGACTAGCAGGGGTAGATGAAAAAGTTAATATTTTTTCATTTTAAAAAAATAACTAATTGTGCTATATTACTCTTTATTTTTGAATCTAATAAGAAATAGTGGTGGGACCATATCGTAACATTAGGATTTGATTGAGAGACATTTATTTACATAATCCTTTGGTTGTGTAACCACAATTTTCTTAGGATTAATGTAACATTAATTGTTGTTCATTAATGAATCACATTAATGATCGCAATGTTGGTGGTTCCTTTTCTTGTATTTAATCAAACCATGGGCATGGGTTTTAGGCGATCTATAAGAGGAAGCTGGCAAGAAATAATTGTGGTGTATTCCTCCAATGACACCATTGACGATTTGAACTTCCCATCGACGGGTGACATCGAACACTGACGAACACCTTTGAACAACGGATTCTCCTCCTTCATCTTCAACGAATCCAATGAGTTCAAGGTAAGGTGTTTCTGAGTTTAATTTTTTCTCCTTTGTAATTCTTAGAAAATACCACGAATGCAGACCAACCAATTAACGGGTTGATCTGAATTTTGTTCTTTATTACGTGTTGAGGATGCAGGGTTTCATTATGGGGTTTTAATAATTTTTATTCTCCCCTGTGTTTAAAATGCTAACGCATGGGGGATAGCCAATCCATACAAGGCCTGGACCCTCCGCCACTCTCAATTTTAATACGTTCTTCATGGGAGAATGTTGAACTTGACAAAAATGTGAAACTAAGGGCCACACAATGAAGGTGCATCCTGGGAGGCCCATAGGCGCAAAAGTGAAGAAAATCGGACCATCGGATCTCCACAGGTGGCATGCGCTAGTACCGCTAGCGCGACACCTCCAACACAGTGGCACCGGCGAATGGTGGCAGCGCATGGCTCTCACAGACAATGTGGATGTGGTAACACTTGCATGCATCATAGTGGATAGGGGGATCGGTAAATGCTAGTCGCGTCGAGGGCGAACGATGAGCAATGGAGGAGACTCCACAGCAGTGGCAAACCTGTGTTTGTGGGTCCCACCCTAGACCGGTCAACAAAAGGGGTATCGCTAGCCTGGTTCCACCAATTGAAGACAAAACAGACTATGTCCTTTCGGTGGGGAGGTGGGATGGTGCCTAGCCGGTGGACTGCATCAGGTCCAGCCTGTCTGAGCCATGTCAAACCAGTCTGGGTCAGCCCCAGCTGATCAGGGCCATCCCTAGTTTTTCGGTTCGTCCTGGGTCAAGTCATACCCAAGTCAGATCAGGATGGGTCGGCCCAGCCTTGGTTGGGTATGTTCGGGTCGGTCTGACTCATTCTGACCAGACTAGGACCCATTTTGACCCCCTTACGCTTAAAGGTCCATAACTCCTAAACTAGACATCCATTTGGAAAATCACCTATGGTGCTGGAACCCATAAGATAATGTAGTCCTTTTAAGATAATCCACTTGGGTTTTTGATAAATTTTTAGTATGGCCTGGTGGGATCATACTTAAAACCAACTGGGCCCTCAATTCTAAAATTCCTATATTATATAGAATGGGAGTCTGATTCTTGCGCCGACTATTTCATTAGAACCCTTATGACATCGCAGTTGTTCTAGTTACTTCTTCATCAGACTTCATGGATGTTGAGGTACTACCGACGGTTAGATGAGAAGAATCTATGGAACTCAAGTGCATCACGTATAGGAATCCTATGAATGGATATGAAGCGACTTAAGACCCCGTGTGGATTGATGAATTACGACCCTATGTGGATCAATAGTAGCGCGACCCGACAAGGACCAGCCTTAGAGTGGACCATTGTGGATCAGCGACTTACGACCCTATTTGTATTGATGACTTATGACCCTGTGTGGATCAGTAGATGCACGACCTAATAAAGGCCAGCCTTAGAGCGTCCTATCATGGATCAGTGACTTACGAACCTGTGTGGATCAATGACTTATGACTATGTGTGGATTGAAAACGTATGATCATGTGTTGATCAAAAACATCCTGACCTAATGAGGACCATCCTTAGTGAGGCCTTTTGTGGATCAGCAACTTATGCCTCTATGTGGATCGACAACTTATGAACCTATGTGGATTGATGACATATAAACCTAAGTGGATTGACAATTTATGACATTTAGTGGATCAGCAGTAGTGTGACCCGATGAGGACCAGCCTTAGAGAGGCCCATCATGGATTAGCGACTTATGACTGTGTGGATCAGTGAGTTACGTCTGTGTGTGGATCAGCATTAGAATTACTTCATCGTGGTACAATTGTGGAACTTCTCAACTTAATAACATTATATATATTCATGACTAATCATCATTATTCATGTTATTAAAGTTATATACCTAGTTTAAGCAGAGTCTTTTACATGTGCTTTGTGATTGGGATCATTCTTTCTGTTTTTTCCTTTGTGGGATTTGGGGAGACCTTTAGGGGTCTCGGGGTCCCTAGTGGGAATTTTTATACTCACCCATGAACAAGATTAACCCGCACCTTGTTGTGTCTTATGCAGACAACGGAAAACATTAACCAAGGTTTGGGAGCTAGGACTAGATGGTGCACAAAGGTGACTGGTCGATGTGTTGAGCCGCAATGACAAGATGTAACTACCCTTCATGTAGGATCCTTGGAGGATGACAACATGCGGTTTTTTTTCATTTTTTCTATATTTAATTTTATTTGGGTTTTTATTTTGTCCAATTCTTATTCAGTTCACACTTTTACATTCAGTAGTTATACTACGTGGTTTGTTCATTTTGTGTACCTGGTCTGTGTGTTTGCAGGTTTAAAGGAAATGCCTTCCCATTATAGAGATATGTCTTTCTGATTCTAGTCTCCAACCCATGGCCTATAGAAGGTAGGTTTGGGGTAGTCACGACATGGGCCTCAGGGGACGGTTCGTTACATGAAGGGAAGAAAGCGGACATATGGTTTAAAAGAGAGGGGTTTCTATTTTTAGAGAAGATATCTTGAGTGAAGAAAAGACAGAATGATATTTGGTTTTTATCATTTAGTATTTTCAAGCGTTGAAAATTGAAAATCATGGGATAAAAACAGTAAAATAATCAACACAAGTATATGGCTAATAAAATACAAATAAAAAGAAAAACTGAGTCATATGATGAGACCAGAACAGATTTTCATAGTGAGACCAGAACAGATTGGCATGGTTAGACCAGAACAAATTGTCATAGTGTCATCCTTATGGTGTGACTCCAAACGATGAGACCATATCTTTTGAGATAGTAAGAGCATGATTGTAACCAAGATATGGTAATTTTGAGACCGTAAACATGAAATAGTAACTTCAAGACAGTATCTTGTGAAACTAAAAATCATAAAATCATAAACATTGAAACGGCAAGATGTGAAATAGTATGTTTCTATACAATAAATTTGAAACTATACATTTTGAAATGGTAAAACATCTACTTGATATTTATCATTCCTAATTCATGTATGGTGTAACTTATCATTTCATAATTTAATGGTTTAGTGAATATATCTTCAAGATGACATTCAGTTCCATTGAATTCCAAAGTGATATCACTTTTTTGATAATGTTCTCTCAAAAAGTGATGTATTACATCAATATGTTTTGTCTTGGAGTGTGAAACATGAATCTTTGAAATGTTAATAGAACTTTTATTGAAAAAATTTATTGGTAAATTTAGTAATTGATATCCATAGTCTAGTAATGTTTGTTTCATCCACAACATTTTTCCACAACAAATACCAGCAGCTATATATTCAGCTTTGGTAGTAGATAATTCAATAATGATTAGTTTTATAGGACACCATGACACAATATACTTTCCAGAAATGTGACATATTCTAGAGGTTCCTTTTATATCTAACATACAACCACGAAAATCAGTATCATAATATCTGACCTACTGAAATGATTTCCCTCTTGGACAGAATAGTCCTAGATTGGATGTATGTTTTAGGTATTTGAAAACTCTTTTAATAAAAATTAAATGATACTCTTTACGATTTTCTTGAATGTGAGCACACATACACACACTAAACATCATATCAGGTTGGCTAGTAGTTAATTAGATTAAGCTTCCAATCATTCCTCTGAAAGTGGTTTGATCAACAGATTTTCCATCATTATCAAGATCCATATTACAAGTAGTACTCATTAGAGGATCACAACTTTTAGTATTTTAAAATACAAAACATTTATGAAAAATTTTATTATATTTGATTTTATTTAAAACAATACCATCATTATTTTGAAAGATTTTAAATCCAAGAAATAATTTTTTTCACCCATTAAACTCATTTAAAATTTACAATGAATTATTTTTAAAACACAAAACATACCAAATTTTATGATTATCCAAAAATAAATTCATCTAACTAAATTTGACCTACAAAAACTTTTTTGAAAATTATAATTATTAAATGAGTAAGATTCGCTATACCATTTATAAAACCTTTAGAGATAAGAAGAGCACTTAATCTATCATACCAAGCTCTTGGAGCCTCTTTTTAGACATACAATTATTTTTATAATTTAAAAATATGTTTTGGAATGTGAGTATTTGTGAAAACAAGGGGTTGTTCAACAACAACATCCTTAGATATATACCAGTTTAGTAATTCACTCTTGACATCAATTGGATATAGTTTGAAATTCAGATGGGAAGCATAAGCAAGCAAGATTTTGATGGCTACATGTCCAGAAATAGGTGCAAATGTCTCCTCATAGTCAATTACTTCTTCTTGACTATATCCTTGTGAAACCAATCTAGCCTTGTTTCTAATTGTGTTACCAGCTTTATCCACATTATTTCTGAACAAACACTTAGTGACTATGTTAAAAGTGCATTTGGGTCTGTCAACAAGTTTCCAAACATTGTTTCTTACAAATTGATTATGTTCTTCTTGTATAGCCATCACCCAAATTCATCATTAATATCATCATTGATTTTTTTTAAGTTTAAGATGTGTCAAGAAATCTTTATGTTAAACCTGATTTCTAAGAGAATCTCTAGATTGTGTTCCTTTATCTAAATATATTATAAAAACATCTAAAGTATGGTTATTAAGACTTTTATCTACTCTAGAAAAGGAGGGCCTAGTGATTTTAGGACCTTTATTAGGTTCGGGTTCATTATGATTTGAATCTATAGAATTTACAAAATTGAAAGTTTTTACAGATTCCTTTATAGGATAGATAGAGTAATTATCACTGAGGTCCAGATTTGACATATCAACCTAGAGATTCTCTAGAGAGGTCGTAGGCTCATTTGGATATGTCTCATCAAAATTAACATGTATAAATTCCTCCATACATTTTGTTATTTCATTAACAAAACTATAGGCCTTACTATATATTGAATATCCTAGAAATATTCCTTTATAACTCTTTGATGAAAATTTGTCATGATTTTCCTTAGTATTAAGGATGTAGACTTTACAACAAAAGACTTTAAAGTAGTTCACTTTTGGTTTTCTATTTTCCAAAAATCATATAGAGTTAAGTTAAGAATAAGTCTTATCAACACTCTTTAATAATGTAACATGTTTTATTTACAACTTCATCTTAAAAATAAATAGATAAGACATATTCACTATGCATGGTTCATGCAATTTCTTACAAGGTCCTATTTCTTCTTTCTACAACTCCATCTTTTGAGGTGTTCTAGGGGAAGATAAATTATGACTATAGTCGTTTTATGGGAAAAAGGATTCCAAATATTGATTTTTAAACTCATAGCCATGGTCACTTCTTAGAGATTTAATTTTAATTCCATTTAGGTATTCTATAGTTTTATCATATTTGGTGAAATGAGGGAAGAATTCACATTTTTGAGCCAAGAATAATGTCCATGTATAATTAGAAAATTCATCTATAGGAACAAAAACATATTGCGTCCCATTTGAAGTAGAAACTATATATGGTCAAAAAAAATCCATGGGAACCAAATCAAGAGGTTGATAGGTTGAAATGTTTTACTTATTTTGAAGAAACTTTTGTGTCACTTTCCCTTTTAACAAGGATTACACACTTTATCATTTGGAAACTCTAGTTTGTGTAGTTCTTTGACTTAAAATTTTCTTGTTAGCTTTCTAAGGGAGTGAAAATTAAAGTGTCCCAGTCTTCTATGCCAGATCCAAGACTCTTTGTAAAATACTCAAAAACATGAATCATTTTTAGAAACTAAAGAATATACGTTAATAGAATATTCATTCTCATTTCTTATTGAATAAAATACTAATTTATTATTAGAGTTAAACACATTTCAAGCATACTTTTTAAATTTATAATGAAATAAATCATCACATAGTTGTGAAAAACTAAGAATATTATATTTATTTTTATAAGAAATTCCATTGGAAATTAAAACTATGTTAGAGTTACCTATTTGGACAAGGACAATGATTTTTCCATTGGAATTTTCACCAAAGGTGACATGTTCACAATCAATCATTATTAGGTACCTAAAACATGAATATTCTCTTATAATATGTCTTTAAGACCCACTTTTCATGTACTATAAGCTTTTACATGAGCTCTTCAATCAATTTTCCCACAAAATAGTCAAATAAAAAAAGACATTGGTACCCAAATTTGTTTGTGTCCAGCAATATTAGTAACTAGTTACTTAGGAACCCATCTCTACCGCCTAGGTTTCCTTTAATAATTATGTAAATTATTTGAGAAACAAACATTATTTAGTCTAGATATGTTTGAAACTGTAGATAATTTATCATAGTTTGGACTAGAAAAATGTTTCCCTAAACAACGAATAAAGCTATATGTACTAGATTTAGAAAAAAAAATTGTTTTCCCAAAATTTCTTTTAATAGGTTGATAGAAAATACTATTAGAGTAATTTGGGAAAAAAATTAGTAGAATTTGTTCCAACGTATCATTACCATTACTAAACATTTCAAGGCCCTTTTTCAATTTCTCAATTCATTATTTTCTTGGAGTAATTGAACAATTTTCTCTCTTTGTACAGAAATTTAATATTTAAAAGTTGAGGTAAGAGCATATTGTTTCTTTAAAGAGTTATATTTATATTTTTGTTCATTACATGACTCTTAAAGCATATTGTAATACCAAAAAATTTCTTTTTCAGAAATATTTTTAGAATCACTATTATCTCCAGAATATTATGAATTTTGTAAAAGAGGCCCCAAGGTTACCTCAGATGTCTTTGTCTTGAAAAACATATTTTATTTGTTATTCGGTTCATCATGAGAAGACTCTGAGTCACATGAACTTTCTTCAGAAGAAATCCAATTTTATTTCATTTCTATTTTATACTTTCTATCATTGTCCTTGTACTTATTTTTATACTTGATCTTGGGAAAGTCAGCATTTTCATGTCCCTTTCTCTTGCATTCATAACATATTATCACATCTAATTTGTCATTTGTTTTCCTATAATTCTTTTAGCTTCCCTTTTGATCATATCTTCCTTTGAAGTTAGGATTTATGAAAGATTTCTTCCTTATGTAAAATTTAATAAACCTTATACCAAATTGAGGCAAATCCTCAACCCTATCTAGGGATGATTTATCACTGCTGGAACTTTCAATAGAGACTTTCAGTTTCTCCTTTTCTTTGTATTTTGAGGTGGTGGTCTTGAATGCCACAGATTTTCTTTTGGGTTCATCCTCCTCTTCCTTATTAACTTTCATATCTTCTTTATACATCATTATCATCCCAATGAGTTCTTTGATAGTTAATTTTTTGATGACACATGATAATATAATAGAGATATAATTTCCTCTCCATCTATCATGCAAGCATATGAGAATCCTCAAAATTTGTTCTTTGGATATAACGTCACTTCCAAGAGAGATTATAATGATTTCTATTTCAGTAAACCTTAGATATATGTTGGAAATAGGCCCATAATACTTTATTTTAAAATTATCATACATAATAGTACATGTATTATGTCACATTTCCTTATCACAAGAGTTTCTTTCATGTGAAAAGACAAGGTATACTAAATTTATTGGGCTGTTTCACATGAAAATATTTTATTAAATTAATCATCTCCCAAATATCAGTATAATAAATTAATGGATTTGAAATTATTATTTTAATCACTCTTAGTTGTGTCATCCCAAGTAGTTATATCAGTAATAGGAAGATTATACTAATCTACAATTGAAAACCAAATTTCAGAACCCATACTTTTTAAATTCATTTTCATTTTAATCTTCCATTGTGCATAATTGTTTCCATTAAAAAATGGATTTCTGTTTGTTGTAGCACCTTCTATTCTATTATCCATAATAGAGAGATACTTTTAGAGATCTACAAATTTAGAAATTACAAAAAATTATTGATCATTAATGTACAACTAAAATCATTGTTTAAATGATTTTAAAGATAAAAGAGCCTTAACTAGAATAAACTCCATTGATACCAACTATTGGTCAGAGTAGATTTTAAAGGGGAAGGTGAATTGAGTATCTATCAAAACTTCTTTTAAAAAAAACATAAAAATATTTCCCAATAAAAATGAATACAGTCTAATTAATCAATGTAATATGGTTATAATAATTAGACTTTTAATATAACATCCCATAAGATTGATTAATCTAAATAATATCAATGTGAGTTCTTGATATAACTTTTGATGCTATTATAATGAAGTAAAATAGTTATAACTTATATCAGAAACTAACTATAAAAGTAGAATATATTTTTCTAAAATATAATGTAAATTAGAGAAAAACTAAATCAAAAGACACATCAGATAAAACAAGTGGTTCAGTCTCAAGTTGAGACTTAATCCACTCCACTTTGTGATCACCTGCCAATAACCAGTCTATATAGATAAGATATTGATTCAAACCCTAGATGGGGGTAAACAAAAGTACAATGGAATTTCCAAGCCACATGACCTCTCCAACTATTCTTTAATGGTATAAACTACCAGGTAACACAAGGACCTCTTCTACACTTATCTATGGGAGTAAACATATGTAAGAAGATGTGAGAGGAAGTATATCTTGTATCCATTAGTTTAATACATGAGATAGTTTTTGTTTTAATACAGAAACACACACACTACTCAAAAGCTAAAAACAATACACAAGAGAACAATGATGATGAGAAAAGGTTAGAATTGCTCTGAGTTTTGTTCTTTGAAACTCTAGACTTATAGGATGAAGCATCTGTGGGTGCTGGGTATTATTGAGAAAAAACAGAGTATCACAAGTCCAGTGCTCCAGTTTCTAGTTCGATGGTGTAAGCTAGGTAGATTTTGTTCTTATTTGAGTTGGTACTTTGATGATGTTTGAAGCTCTGTTCTATCTTATTTCATCCTTCAGGGTCGAGAGTGTTTTCTGTGTTCTTCATTTGTATTTTTTCATGCATTGGTTCTCTTTTTTTAAAATGTTTTCATGTCTTTTTCATTATTTCATCAGCAAGGATTTTCATCTTTTTAATTGAGTGTTTTCATGTTTGATCTGAGATGATTCATATTTTCTATACCTCATACCTCATACTATTAGGTGACATGTCTACAAAGAATCATTAATTATGGAAGGTCCTTTAATGACTCAAATATGACTGTTTAAAATTAAATTGAAAAATGAAATAGCATATTAAAGAACGATGTAATTTTTTCATGAAACATTATCACATGGAAATGCTTTTACCATGAAACAGTGTCTTCTTCTTTTCCATTGAGTGGTGAGATAGTCATGATGCCACAATTTTATTGATATTAGGAACTAGTAGCATAGATTATTTGTTTGGATCACTATGTCTCAAGACCAGTGTCTAGTCCCATGTCAAAACCTAGAACGGTGTCTTCGTGATGGTATTAAGGAATCAGCATCATAGAATCTATGAGATATAAAAATTGGTTATGGTGTCTAGGATTACAATAACTATGTTATGGTGTTTGAATTACGGTGTCAGTATTAAAGTATCAGGGACTGCTGTGTCTGGGTTACGGTGTCTGGGACTTTTCCAAAATCCATAAGCTATGTTAGACTTATGGTTTCTCAAACCTTGGCTAATATTTCGAAATCTATATTATGAAATAACATTCACAGAAATAATTATACTTAATAATTAATATTAAAAACATTATAGAACAAAATTAAATATCGTTTACAATGTTCAATCATGATTCAAAAATTATTTATAGGAATTAGGTGCTAGTGAAAGTCTATTTAAATCATAGGGAAACCAACCATCTCTACACAAGATTTGAGATAGATTAAAAAATGTGAACAAGATTTGGATCGTTAAAAAATGATTAAAACATTAGGTTTCCAACAATAATGAACTCATAGTTCCCTTACCTTGTATGATAATTTGTCTTGCGATATCCTACTTTTTGACCCTAACTTAGTAATATCCGAATAGAAAAACACCTTGGAGAAGTATTATGCTCTATATATCAGACTGATCAAGTTATCAATCTATGTTAGGGGATATTTTTTTCTTTATGATGATCCTGTTGATCTCATGATGATGATTGAAAATGTTCATTAACAGATCCTTCTTCTTGGTGATGAGGATTGGTTCACCCCATGGTGAAGCACTTGGGTGCAGGAACAATTTATCTAGATTCTAATGTAGTTATTTCTTTAGCACCTCATCTTCCATGAAATCCATTCAGTACATAATCATGGATAATGGAAACACCATAGGTAGAACATCGATTGAAAATTCAACCACTCATCTAGGAGGAAGACAATGGGCATGTTTTCAAATGGGCATGTTTTCAAATGGGCATCATATTCCCTCACAATGGGCATGTTTTCAAATGTGATTTGTTCCTTAGATTTAATCATTTGAGCAAGATATGCTTTCTAACAGGGAACTAATATCCATTCAAGAGATTTTGGAGCTAAATAAGATTCATCCTACTCCTTGTGATTATATTGAATTGAAGGATGATTTTTAATATGGACAATGATGTCCTTCTCATGGAAATTTATATTGGATTTATATAGGGAAATCCAATCCCTACCCAGAGATTCCTCAAATTATACCAAATGGATTATGAAAATATTAACAAGAATTTTCTGATCACAAATTATGATAGGGTAGTTATATACATTGGATGTAGTAATTTCCATATTTTTTATTTTCATTGGCATGTCTACTTTCATGCTTTGTGGTGGTGTCGGAATAGTTCTACTAAACATTCATGATATGATGGATTGCGTAGACCAAAAATCAAATATTATATTCACTACTCTTGAATGAAAAACTAGTGTACCAATCCCAACATTAGTTTTTGTATCCCCCTCAACAGTTGTGATGAAAAATATCTTCATTGCTTCCATGGAAGTTGTTTGTTGTCTCTGAACATTGTTGGATTAGTTCATTGATTTGAAAAGTGACATGGTTCCTTATAGATGAAAAAATAATCAATGACTGATGGTTAAACGGATCATTTAATTTCTCCATTGAATTAGTGGGTTACGTCTATCAGTAATCATTATCTAGGTGTTGTTGATTCCATACTCTAAATAGTTTCCATTCCCCCTTATGAATTTTTTTGGGTACTTCTTTCTGACCCTTTTCTAAGTGAGATGATGAAATTTTATGGAACCATTAGATTTCTCCATCTAACTTCCAGTATTAAACTCCACTTTTTGATTCTTATCCTCATGATACCCTTGAGATTAACCAATCTCTACATTGACTTTGTGGGAATAACAGGCAAATTCATCAATATCTATCAAAGTCACAGATCACCATGGAAATTCATAGACTAGGTTTTATCCCACCAAGTAAGTGGTCAGCCATTAATTCTAGGGTAAGAAAAAGTTGGAAGTATATCATGAAAGTATTGTATTGTTTTTATTCTATTCCCTAGTATATTTTTTATCTTTTTTCTTGAGGTAAAATAATTCCCTTTCATTTTTATATCAGAGAGTGGGAGGAAAATATTTATCAAATATATTTTCATAATTCCTAACACCACATCACTTTGATATCTTCTTCAAGATTCCTATTCTTGAACAATGTTGACCTATAATCAGATTCTCCCTCCATATTATAAAAAACAAATAAAACCATCTCTTTTTTAACATTTAATGATAGATAATACCTTCTCAATGAAGTTGATCCATTGTTCATTGATTAAAGGATCATATGATCCATTGAATATTGGAGGACTCTGTCACATAAAAGTACCAATACAAGATTGTTCTTTTTTATGGATATTTGAGTGCTCCTCCTAATATTGGTTTCTATTCAAAAGCTGATTCTTCTGAGAAAGTATTGTCACAATGTTTTTGATTCTGTCTCTCAACGGGTTGGGCATCTCATTGGGGTAGTTATTAAATTTCTCATCACATTGAATGTTGACCAAATTCCTCCTATTTCTATCCATTGAATTGAATAAATCGAAAAAATAGGGATTGGTATTTTTAAACTATTAAACACATAAATTGGAATCCAATTACATTAAAGGGATGACATATAAATGAAATTTATTTCTTTAACTCGGGAATTTCGATGTTTCAATCTATGTTATCCATAATCTATTTCCTAACATATATTATTATGATCATTTTTCCCTTAATAGTTTTTTTAATGATCTTGTGATTTTTCCAAAGCATGTCCCCTTGGAGTGTTAAACATGGTCAATAATAAGGCATGTTTTCAAGTACCAGGTTTTGTCGAGTTTGTCCTGACACACATTGTTGGATTGTTTACCCTGAGGTAAATCTGTACCAGAACCACATCCAGTTTTAGTATCGATAATGGGATGTATTTTATTGAGAAATCATTTACTCTATACCTAAAAAATTCAGGGTTTTTTTTCTTATACTTAGTCTTATCACTAATGCTTTCTCTAGAGTTTTCTAAACCTAATCCCAAAAATAACAAAACCCTTCCATTGATACCAACTATAACAACCCTTATCTTTATTATAAATTAATTATTTATTTATTAAAAAATATTACACTTAATACATAAAATAATTTCTATAAGTCTAGTTTCTTTTTCAATCATGTACATTGAATAATAATTTAAAATTAGAAAAAAACTGTCATTATGGAAATCATATTTAACCTGATTGCACTTAAAACTGTAGGGGATAACCTGGGGACATACATAAGATATGGGTGATCTATAAATCCTCAAAAGTAAATAAACATGGAATACGGTAATACATATTAATCAATAGGCATATCAATAAAGAATAAAAGTTACATGAATAATAAGGCATGATATATCTTGATAATCATAACATAAGAAATGTAGAAACTACTTAAAACACTACATAAAAACATTGGTCTAGGATAAATTCCAAGAGGTCATGATAGAAAAAATTCAATAAAGGAATTAGGTTCACTACCTTTCCCATTATGACATCTCAAGAGACTAAACATTACCCAATGCATTGCAGCACTACATAATTCGTGATGCACCCATCACTTACATTTCATTTTCATGCTTATGTATGCCACATAGATCATACAATATAGAGTCACTAATCAAAGTCTTTAATTCAAAGATAAACGAGTGTATAATAAATTAATTTAAGTCCCAACAATGAAGTATAACTGTATAATTTTTAACACTATTATTAGGAAATGGGTATGGTATTCACTACACAATTTTTTTGGTATGAAAATTTGTGGGAAAATTTCGGCAGTATAACACCATCACCTAAAAATTAAAAAAAAATTAATGAGAGAGAAAGTGGAATCCCATAATTTTGAAATAAAATGGGTAGTAATAGGGGCATGTAAATACATATCCCAACATTATTAGATATAAATAGAAGGCATATGATAATTAATAAACATGAATGAAGAAGAGAAGGTGGGGACCCCCTACTTGAGTGTGTGACACCAAATTCTTGGGAGTAGATTCTTGAGATATTGGGGGTTCTTTAGGATGACTATAGAGGGGAGATGTAAGATTAACAACATATTAAAAATGTTTTGAGTGAATAGAAATTAGAACATGGTTGGGTTTAGAAATGAGAAGTGTGTGTATTTCATTATTATTTCTCAAACATAGGTTTTGGACTCTATATAATAAAATAACATAAACTGTAGATCTTCCATCGATTTTTTTCAAGGATTCTTAATAATAAAATTATCTTCCATTATTTTATAAGTGAAAGGTACGATCAGAATTAATTAGTACTCTTTCTTTTGTGGGATTTATTCTAAATCATAAACAATAATTTTAAAACCTAAAAATACATTAACGAATTTCAGGGACTCACAAAGGCTTTATAAAATAAAAAAATTAGAAAATAATACTATTATTTTAATTTCAAAACATATATTTTGTTATTTATACCATTTATAGTATATATTACATAACTTATGAGTAGTTATGAAGTCATAATGCACACTGTATATTAATATCGTTTTTTAATTTTCACCCCAAAATTTGATTCTCTTTGGAAATTAGGAAAAATACCTAATGTATAATTTTGAAGTTATAATTAAAAATATAATATTAATTTTATCAAAATATTTTTCTAAATATTTCAATTTTCATTTATAAAATAGAATCCATATTTATTAAGTAATGTGGGTTTCATTGACAGTAACAGTTTTCGAACCCTTATAATAATTATATTTGACTTAAAAAAATTATGTGATCATTTATATTTAATGAAAATTGATTAATAATATTTTTTTGAAATATTATTTATTTAAAAAATAAATTGATTCATCAAAATAAATTCTATACTTGAATTTGAATATTACCCAAAAATACTATTTTTTATTGTATCAAAATTAAAATCATTTATAAGGTAATAATTATAAGATTATAAAATATTCAATTTTTTATAAAAACTAATGTACATACTCATATTGATGGTGTCTTGAAACATATCCATTTAATACACTAGTATACTCCCTATGACTAGGGTGTGTGATGGTGCGACTTTCTTGGGGTGGTTCGGCTTACACGGTTTGGCTCATGATCTCGATAGCTTTAACTTATACCATAAACAGTTTGCCTCATGATTATGTTGTTGGATTTCAACAAGGTATTGGTCAAGGTAAAATTACAGAGATTTTATCTCCCTTGGTTGTTCTAAAAAATGGGCTTCATAGGGTATGATCCTACTAGTTAATTCTATAACTTCCATTTTCTGTGCAAATTGGATTTGTTAAAACCTTATATTTATACTAATATTGTGATCACTATTCAACAACTATATTTTCAATTGTAATAATTTTTAATGGTCAATTACATTTGATATCATATAACAAAAAAATACGTTCATGTGATTTTATAACCATATTACATAATGAGACATTTCATTAAATCACATAGGGAATTTAATTTATAACATTTCAAGTCATTGGAAAAACCACCTCAGAACTTCATAGATGAAGTAAGAGTCACTAATTAGATACTATTTTGAACAATTTTAATGAACTAGGATATGTAATAAATGATAATATGTATCTCTTTTCTCTTCCACTGCAATCCCCTCTTCTATCTATCAATAAACAATGAATTTCACCATAAATGAAAAACAATGTAGAGAATGAAGACTTTTTGAATCCCCTCTCTCAATGATTTTGGGACATATAATGGTTGTGGAATAACATTACCGATTATCGAATAATCATTGGAGGAAATCCAAGGTGAATTATAGTTATTTATTTGGTTAATTTAATGGTAAATATAAACAAATATAGGTTTATATGGATGAAATAAATTAATATAATGTCTATTAAATCATGGAAAAGGTATCTTGGTGAGGAAATGTGATTAATAAAGGTTTACCAATAGGTGAAAAAAATAATCTATATTAATTTCTCAAAATATAAGTACAAAATGACATAAAATAAGGGAAAATTATAGAATTAAGATTTGATTAATCAATAATTGAAGAGATTCACAAATATAGGGAATGGATTAATCAATTTTTGGTTCTAGATGATGAAGAATAGGTTATTAGGTATATAAGTATATTAGAATCTTTTTCAAATTAAATTGATCTCCCTCAATGAATTTGAGGTTGAATTCCTTGACTAATTAATCTTAACTAAAGAATAATGATAAATTATTTCACTAGAACCAAGATAGAGTATATTTTTAGGTTAATTTAATATTAATTTAAACCTTAATAATTAAGATTACTTCAGTCATGAAATCTTTCTTTATTGATGGTTTTGATCATATGAACTAGATCAGTATATAATTATTGTTTCATAAAGACACAAAAATGATCCCCTCTAGTGGTGATCTAGATGTGCTCCTTCGATCTTTAATCAACACTATAGAATATAAAAGTTCCAATGCAACTGATTGATCATTTTGTATTGTTCACCTTGATCACTACACATTCCTTTTGGCATGAAGTAATCTCACTTATACAAATCATTATTGAGATGAATAGATAATGAGGATGAAATTTAAAATATTGTTGGCCTAATGATTAACTTATTCTAAAATAGGATAACAGTCTATATATATACCTAGAGATAGTGTTTAATTTTATATTAATTTAAAAATTGATCTTAATAATATATTAAACCCTAAAAAAACCCTATTCCCTAAAATAAGATAATTTTATAATTTTATTTGATACTATGTGCTACCCTATACAATGATAAATATTTATTTTAAAATTTGGTAAATAAATATTCAACATTAGATAAAATAATTTCTACTCATCCTCCTTGAAATTTATTGATTTATTGAATAAATATTTATATATATAATATTCCTTCTATAAATTAATAAATATTTTATTCATAGTTTGGTGAATAAGTATTTATTGAATATTTTTGTGACTCAATAAATTATTTATTAATTAAAAAAATAAATATTTATCATCTTTTAGAAAATGATTAATTAATATTATTTATTCATGTAATTAAGCACTAGCCTCATGAATGAATATATTTTAAAACAATTCCCAACTATTAATAAATCTTGAATAAATATTTCTTCTCAATCAGGATAATAACCTTAATTCAAATTGTTAAATAAAAAATATTTTACTGGGATCAAAGTAAAAAAAATTGAGCTCTTATGGGCCTCTTCCTTAGTGTCATTGGGAAGGAATTCCTAAATCTATGATTACTGTCTAATAATGGGTCAATGCACTAACATAGGAAGAAGATATGTCACAATTATAATAAACATGTATGAATTCGCATTGTGTAATATAATCTATTTTTCATGATATCTCGTCAATTAGATTTCAACCCTACGTCATCAACCTATATTCCCAATACGTATTTTATTGAATATTTTAAATTAACTCATCTATAAACAAAGTTAGTTGTATTTAATGTGACAGTTCCATTTCATTAAAATTGGAAATTATCAACATTAATAAATATGGAAGATACAAATCATTCCAAGACCTATTTATTATTATTGTATCATTTATGACACAGGCAACAAATCTGAATTCTTTGTGAACACATTTTGTCACTATTTAAGGAAATAAATCTAAACACTTGTGTCTTAGAATGGTTTAGTAATAAACATAATGTCAAAATCATTATTCCCATTTACAGAAATAAATATTTAATAATGTGAAAAACATTTTCAATTCAAAATCTAGGGCATGTTATCATAATATACCTTCATATGGATTACTAAATGATAAATTCACTAGACAACGTCTCATTTTATTATAAAAAATCACACCTGATTGTTAACATACCTTGTGTTTCATCATATATTTTTATATGATCATAGAATAATATTTAAGAATATTTTAAAAGCATTTTATGGTTCTCATTACAATGGGTAATAACTTTTACCATTTCAATAAGAAAGATACTTTGGGAAATTATAACATTTGTGCAATGCAAGAAAATGAATGACATGTAATAAGATATTTTATTTTATTCACTTCTTAAAATATAAATTCAATTTAAATTACAAACAGTTGGTTATAGAACACCAGCTCTAATATACTCCCACTTGGGAAAGATAAAACAACTAAATACTTTTATTCTATGATATATCACATGATGATCATGTTACTACTGAGTTAAGGATTTAGTTAAGTGGTCTTCAATGTTTTAATCCATGGAAAATCTATTTACTACTACATCACCTCTCTATGAAAAATCCCTTAAGAGATAATATTTTTGGAGTATGTGATTCAAGCACTGATATGACCCTATCTCTTTTAAAAGAGTTATCACTGTAGTATTATAATAGTATAATGTGATAAATTTATTACTGTTGGGACTCATTTCAAGCACATGGACATTGTTTCATATACAAACCACTTATTTAGTTTCCTCAGAAGCATAATTCATTCAAACACCACTATAGAATCAGAAACCATAGCTTAAATTGAGAACTTCTTTCTCATAACACCTTTATTGAGAGTAAATATATATCCTAACTATGAATTCAGATCTTCATGATTTGATTGGAAACTAAAATATGTATATCCCCTGATAACGTTCTCCTAATATCATATGTATACTATGAAAATATCTTTAATATGGATCAAATACATAATGATAGTTTTGAATTCCATCCAATGGATGTCACCTATGTTAGTTTTATGACTTCTTACTTAAATAAAGATATGGGAGACAACTAGACTAGTATTTATAATAGCATACATATCTGATCCAATCACTAATCCATATAAAATACTTTTCATAGTATAACTCTCCTCATGTGGCTAAGGAAACATTTTCCAGGAAATATGAATTTGAGGGGAAACAATTAGAAGTCCCATTTTAGAACTCTCCATACTCAATCCAATCAATATCTTGTCAATGTATGCACTTTTACATAGTCTAAGAACCCAATTGGTTCTATCATTATGGATCATGCTCACAATAATATAGGATACCCCACCTATTTACATCATTTATAACCAAGTTTATAACCATTCTCCAACAATCATTAAAACTTGTATCTCATTTCCAATAATTAATATGTCATGAACAAAGACTATTAAGAAAATGACTACACACCCAATAAATCTCTTATAGATGAAAGGATCACATTCATTATTTATGAAACCAAATTCTATTATGGATTCAAAAAATAAAATTTATATGAACTGAATGAATTTTTAATCCCTAAATGTATCTTTGAAACCTGTATACCTTTTTGGTGTCCATTCGAGTTTGTCGCCCCTCTAGTTGTTTATTATTGAAATACTCATAGAGATTACCATTAAAAGGGTTGTTTTCACATCAATATACTAAATATCATAGTCATGTAATGCTACTATGGAATTTAGAATTATGATGGACTTTATCATGGAAATTAGTGAAAAAAATTTGTCATCGCTTATACCACGACATTGATTAAGCCATTTTACAACCATTTTCTTTTATAGTTACTCACTTTCCAATACATGTTTTGATTCTTATTTAATACAAATTTATAGCAAATGATATTTACATCCATTGGAGGATCTACTAAAATCCATACTTGGTTTCGGTATATGAAATCCATTTTTGAATTCACAGATTCCTTTCAATTAGTATCTTCTACGCTACTTACTAATTCCTTTTTGGTTACAAGATAATGATTATCAATTAATAATGAGTTTCTATATTTGGGGACTAAAAAAATATTGTTATAGTTCTATAATGAATCATGTAATCTTGTATAGTATTAGTTTCTCTAGAACCTCATATTTTAAATAGATTTTTGGAAATCATTCCAGTTTCAAACCATTTAAATCTTGATCATGGGCTTCATCAAATTAAATCTTGGTACCACTATCTATATTATAGATTTTTTCCCTATGAAAGAATATGATTTTTCTACAAACCACTACCGTATTATCTAAGTTGTTGTATATATAATATTACATTATTTATTAAGATTATTTTATAAATATTCACATGATTCCTTGGGGGGAAAGTTTGTTCTTGGAAATATTCATAAAATGATTTTCCACCCCACACTCAAACATTTCATAGAACATGTTTATTTTCATACCAAAGTTTAGAGGGATTTTTCTTAATTTACACTCAAATTAGAATGTAATCTACTATTTGTAATGTGTATCCCTAATAGGATAATGGAAGACTCTCATAACTCATCATTGAGATTACCATGTATAACAGAGTGCAGTTTGTCATTTTAGTTACCCCATTCCACTATAGTTTTTGAGGAGGTGTGATTTGATATAAATTCAAATACTTTTATAACTAATCAATGAAGTCATGATTAATATGTTAACCACCATGAATTGAGTAGAGTATCTTAATATTTTTACTTAGATAGTTTTCAAATTCATTCTTATATTCCTTTAATATGGAAGATAAATTTATCTTATACCTCATTAAATAGACATATCAACATCTACTATGTTCCTTAATAAATGTTATTATGTATTATTCCATAGTTATAGATTAAAATTGAAATTTTCAACAGATATCAATATAAAAAACTCAAGAAACTCTATGTATTGTTCTCTTTTTCATGTATTTGTGGCTTTGATAATTTTTCATAAAAATATAAATGACATAAACCAAGTGGTTTTAATTCAAATGAATATAAATTTTCATCTTGGTGTAACCTAGTAAAAAAAATTACATTACATAACTACTGATTTCATGGTTTGGTGTGGTATATGTTATGTGTAAAATTATAATATCAATTTGTAATACATGGTTCAAAAAATTAAACACATAAATAAAATAATTTAAATATTTCTAAGCTAAAAAAACTTATTCCACTTAAAAGATGAAGTAATTATTCTAAAAAATAATCTATATAAATTTTGGACAAATAAATAATGTTTTTGGTAACTAAAGACATGTAATAATAATGAATAAAAACCAAGACCATTCCAGCAGATAATGTGAGGTGGTATCTTCCTATAGAAACATCTGAAATTATGGATTTGTTGTCTACACTTATGTAACACCCCAAGCTTCCACGGTATACTTCTCTATAAATAATATAATAGCGTGTGTTGTACAAAACTTCGATTTCTAACACACCACAACCAATCAAACTAGACATTATGAATAGTAATACCCAATTTTTGAAATTGTATTCATTTTATCTTTCAAAATGGACTTTATTTTTGGATCCAGAATATCGAAATTATCTTAGGATAAATTTTCGGTACTTTTCTGATAACTTTCATATTTTGATTAATAGTGAAAATTACTAAATTTTAATTAAAAAAAACTTTTTAAATCGAAATAATTAATAGTGATAAATTATGAATTTGAATGGTTTGGAATTATAATTAGATTATATTTTTATCATTTAATACAATATATGTCGTTATAAGTAATTTCACATTTATGTTTGACATAAAAAGTGTGAATATTTTGATAGTTATTATTTCTTAAAATTACGCTTTTTTGACAATAGGAAATAATTTTAAATTAATTTCTACCACATATATGTTTTGAGTATAGAAAAATGGATTCCATATTAGGAATCAGGTGGTCCAGATTGTGTAAATAGTTAACTTTTATTTTTAGACATTTTGAATAATTATTTCGGTAAATATTTTATTCACCATGGTTAAAAGGTAAATACAGTAAAAAAGGGGAGAAAATAATATAATAATAATATTATGTTACCCTAACATGTGTCCTAACCCTATGGAGCCCTTTTGATTAAATCAAAATGAAGAACCCAACGAAGAGGTAAATATTTCATCACCTCTTTCAAGTTCCTTTCTTCTTCCCCTTCATCTTTCTTTGTTGTTTCCATTATAAAATAATAACTTCAGTATATTCTATATACTGGGATGTTATTATAAATATGGTACAACCATATTCATTATTTATCCATCCTTTGAATGACATGTCACTATACGTGTGTACGTACGGCTTACCGTCTCCACGTTGTGGTGTAATTGTTATTCAATACATTATTATTTGGATGGGTATAATAATGATGTGTAATTGATGTAAGTGATAAATATAACATGATAATGATTCTGTATATAGGATATAGAATCCAATTATATATTATTTTAATATCAAAAAAAATGATATTGTCGCTCGTGCGTACGTACGGATTAACGTCTCCATGAACGCGATGAGATTCATTTCCCATCGTATCCATTCAAGAATAATTTTCATTATATGATTAAAAATAATGTTTAAGGACTTAATATATTATGAATATGAATAATATACATCCTATCCATAAAAAATATTACTTATGTAAGAAAGCATACAAAGGAAAATGAATCAGTAAACACCAGAAACGATGATGATATTAAGATATTATTAACAAATCAATGTTCAAAGATCATATATGATATTATATAAAGGTATATGATTCATTTATACTTTAATAAAAATTATTTCACCATTATACAGGAGTTTAACCTACCCTCAAACAAGGAAAAGTACAAGGTAAGGGTTAATTTCACAATCTATTTATTATCTGAGGTTGTTTTTATTTAAGTATCTATTGGGACATCCTTATCATCCACATTCATGTTTCTTAAAAATGTCTTCCAAAACTTTTTTACTATTTACTAGACTATGGTTTAAAGACATTTATACCCTTTTTTGAATTTTTATAAAATGGGTTAGAAGGAATCTTTCCATCATTTTCCAAACAGGGTACTTTATGACCTTTTCCTCAAAATTAAGGTAAGAATTTTTTTGTTAACTTATACGGTGAGTGCGGCTATTTTCTGCCATTATAACATCGTCGAAGCTTACCTTAAAATATAATAATAATATTTTCAAATATAAATGTTTTATTTTATTACTAAATGACCTTTAATTGATTTCAAAATAAAAAGAGATATTTCTCTAAAAAGGTATTGATTTCATCTATGTCAACATCCTTTGGTGGATTTTAATTTTGTTTGAATTTGATTTATTTTGATACAAAACATCCATATTTTGTTGAATTTTTTGTGATATGTTTGACTATGGATGTGTTATTTCATACCATTCATGGTTTATGGATAAAGTATTGACATTTAGTATGCCAGTTTTAATACAAATTTTTATGTTATGTTTAAAAATTTTCATATTGGGAATGCATTTGACATAGTAAGTGACAGGTGGAGCCTATTATAGCTCCTCGATGAATCTATATGACTCATGAAGAAAAATAGTTTGTTGGCATAAGCCTTTAAAAAATCTTATTTGTATTCTTGGCACAAGTCCTTGATTATGTGGTTATAAAAGTCTGGTATTATGCATTACATCATTATGAAAGTGTATGTTGATATTTCATGTGATTAGTAGACTAGTAGAATATCCATGTGAGTAAGTAAGTGGAATTATTTTGATGTTATATTTTACATTTTATGCTAATGTTCAGGTTTAAAAGGATTTATTTTTAGTCTTATACATTGCCTTAAATGATTATGCTTATTTATGAAGGTTTTTTCTATATTGTTATCTTTACTAAGCATCTGAGCTCACCCCTTTCTATGTTTTATTTTTCTCAGGATGTGAAAAAGTATATTATGACTTACCTATGGGGATAGTCTATGGGATCTCAGTGTTGTGTATGAAAACAATGTTGTTGTAGTATCCCATTTTATGATGTAATGTAATCCTTATGAATGTTTCTAGTAATTCCAAGGCTATTAAACTAATTTGTCTATCGAGACATGATCTTTTCTGATTACTTCAATGATATGTAACAATGCACTGACTCTAAGTATCTAGGGTCGGGACATTACATCATAGATACACCTCACTAAATGAATTATCTCTAACTCTACTTGGATGCTATAATTTAATAGATATGTGATTACCACATGTTGTATATAAAACTCAATTTGTAGAATTAGATAAATTGTACTTGATAACAAACACACATGACGCCTTCCATTCCTTATTTTACTTCATGTAGTATTTCATATAGTGGCTCTTCATTGTACATGATAAACACATATTGTCATATTAACTTTATTTCCCCATGATCATCATATTTTTGGAAGGTAATTGTGAAGATCCTTTAGAATCAAAGTTAGTCTTAGAGCTCTTCATCTAGCCTTTCCTCATATTCACTATAAGGATTGAATGATTTCCAGACATTATATCCTTCTAAAAATGGAAATATAGATTTAGAATATCAAGGATATACTTTTCAAGATTGTTCATATTGACATTTACAACAGAACTAGTTAATCTATGTGTTGGCGATGAATGAATGAGATCATGACAAAATTAATTAAGTATTTTAAACCATATATCCTATAGGATCTCAATGTATCCACAATGTTTGACTATGTTAGAACCAAGAAGGAAAATTTATCCATGTTTTCTCATGACTGAAACTTTTTTGATTTCATACCATTATTCTTTGGATCCCTTCAAATAATGGCCTCAATGTTGTTGGTGCATCCTATAGGATTCCACGTTTTCATGGGACTACATGACTTTTCTGAACATAAATGACATTATTGAACACCAACCATCTATTGAGTCATTTCAGTGATTTTAATAGGTAGAATAATCATCACATTAAACCATATTCAAAATATAATTAGGGATTGACGGTTCTAGTAAATAATACTTCCATTCATAGTGCAAAACAACCCATAAGTTTCTAAACCATTCATGTATGGTGCTTCTATTTAAGAGCTGTAATTTATCAAGAATTGATCATACGAATAATTTGGTCAAAATTTTATCAAAATTAAAAAAAATGAATATAATTAGAAATTTAAATTATTCAGACAAAATAATGATATATTAATTAATTCTATAACGATTTTATCAAGTCTCAACACCCCTCATAATTAAAATAAAAATTTCTCATCACAAGGATATTATAGTGGTAAGGGTCCCATTTTTCCTTATCAAAATATAGATGGAATCCATTAAAATTATAATTTATTTTTTAGTTATGTGGTATTTCCAATTGAAATCTAGAAACTCCTAGATTTATTTAGTGGAATCTCTAATATATTTATCCTGTCATACATTTACTAAATACTTACATCTAAATTTGTAATGAATGAACTAATTCCACTAAAAATGACTCATATTTGGATATGTCAGAGCACAATCTTTGTTAATACATCATAATAACTAAAATTTCCCCTAATGGAGGCCAAATTGAAAATTTTAATTATGGGATCATATTAATTTAAATGATGTAAGTATTGGTATGAATTAATATTTTATATAATGAATTTATTTATTCTTCATAAATTTTCTTATTTTATATTTTACATTTATTTTCATTATTATGTGTATTTTACATAAGTTATCAAACATGTACTAATGAAATATTCACGAAATATCCTTTTTTTCAATTTAATATCTTCATATTAATCTATTTATTTATGTGTTCAAGGTCCTACATCTATAAAATAAATCATGTTAAATATAAAAATAAAATATATAATTCATATCATGATCATGGTCATTGGATTTTACTCGTGCTTTGTTTAATGGAGGATTCCACAACCAATGTGGCCATGGATCATTTATTAAGAAATAAGGGATTACAAGAGTCTGAATAAAGGGGCACTACAAAATATATATTTAAAAATTATAAAAAAATTGGAGGGGAGATCATTGAACCACGATAAATTGGTGTAGATTCTTTCATTGGATATACCATCCACTGCATAATTTTCCACCTGATAAACATGTGTGATAATTTAATTTGTTGAGGAGAAAAATCCCACAAATTTCATTCATTGAGAAGTAAGACTCCATGAGCGATATATCATATCATTTATAATGGTAGGAATAGAGGTATTAGAATCAATTTCAAACCATAAATTAGTCAAACCATTGAATTTAATAAAATTCAAAATGTTGATGACTCCAAAAATTTCAGTTTAATGGATGATTTCAATCCACATGTACTATATAAGAAACTAATAATTTTATTTTTGTGGTCAAAAAAAAGAATCACATCCTGATGGACCTGGGTTTCTATTAGAAGCACCATATGAGTTGATTTTGATCTGATTATAGAGAAAATGTTTCCAAAAAACATCATGTATTCTAGATGATAGCTTTATGTTTTCAGTAATAAAAATATACTCAACATAATAAAATCATGAATATTTTAATGAAAACAGCCATTTTAGAGTGCATTAGTCTCTTTTACTAAGAAAACGATCATTGAAAGAGATGACTGGAAATTAAAAGGGTGTATGGTCTTGAAATAGAGTATTTCATCCATACCTATTTTTTTTGTAATAGTTAATATACCACCATAGGATTCATGATTCCAAGTAGGGGGATCAAATAAATTCTATTATGGTCTGTATTTGTGACATTCCACCAATATTATATACTCTCATAGGTTTGGTTTCACCTCAGCTCTATCCTATACCAAATCCATGTTCCTTGTATTTCTATCCTAACAATTAATTTACATTACACATAGGTGAGGGGAACCTGAAGAGGGGGTTTAAATAATAGAAAATATGGGTATTTAGACCAATATATAATAAGGAGGGAGGGATGATTCATAGGCCTCCAATTAGATTTACAAAAATTACTTAAAAACCCATGTAGTAATTAAATTAAAAGAAACCATAAACATAAACTGGTTGGTCTATTCTCATGATCATTAAATTGGAAAACAAATTCATATTTAAAATGACTAGATACCATTAAAATTGATTTATTCTTTTATTATTAAAAATGACATGGGGATTAATCTAATTAATTAACTAATAAGTAAATTAATTCAATTTATCTTAGTATCCAACAAGTCTTTCATGGGCATACACATTTAGTGTGACTTTAAATACATTAAAAAAGTAAGTGTTATTTAAAATTAATAAAATAAGTATATATATTGTACTTAGATGTAACATAAAGAGTACATATTTGAAATACTCCACTTATATAGAGATCTTATAAAATCTGCAAATATGGAATATAGAATATATGTTTTATCGTGTTATTAAATGATGTGCATGAGTTAATAAATGAAACACAAAACACATGTTAATTAATGTATTCAATACTTCTTTTGATGTATATAGAGTATATGACATATTATGACTAAACTTAGTATATAGTTCATAATTTCATATATAAATTAATTTAAAATTTAATATAATATAAAACTAATCATATGGTGTGTACATGTAAATATATATAACATGGAACACATAAAGATAAGGATTATCAAGTAAAAAATTATTTTTTAATTTTATTGTGTAAATAAATATGGTAAATGATTCATACAAAAAGTTACACTATGTGTATCTCACTCGTCATATGTTTATGATGCCCATTTATCAAATTATAATATAACTCTACATGGATGGTTATGAGGTTTACATTGTATACAATAGGTATATGCCATTTACTCTTCTTATTAAAAGGATGTTCTTCCTTATTGGACCGAAGGCCTAAATTTCTTATTCATTGTGGTAATCCTATTTTTTAGGTTTGAAGGGGAACCCTTTATATTACAGGACCCAATGGTCTTAATGAAATTCATTCCTTATATACGATGACTAATTGAAATTACCCCTTTCTAGTGTATACATCATGATCATCTCTCCACCTTTGCATGGATGCACAACTAGTTGTCATGTATAAAGGTGCACAGTCCTAGTACCTATGGCCAATGCCATACCTTCTCATTCTTAAAAATCCATTATCTTAGCTCAAGTGAATGTGCCTTTATCTAAATCTTCTTCTAGGGCTTGTTCCTAAAAGAATTTGTTTGGAAGAATCTGGACATCAGGTGGCCCGAAGGCCTTGAGGTGACCAAAAGGCCTTGAGGTGGCTGAAGGCCTTGAGGTGGCCTAAAGGCCCTATGGTGGCCTGAAGTCCTTGGTGGCCTGAAGGTCCTCCAGACTCCTGGCCCAAACTGGTGTCCTGAAGGTGAATAGTTTCAACTACTACAATATTGAACAATACCTACTATAGTTCCTTCTACATCGTTGCTACATTACCAAGAAATTATGCCTCTTCTTGAAATTGAACATGGGTCTCATGATAAATACATGGTGTGGACAATACAATGTGTAACCAAGTAACATGGTGTGAAGTAAAACATGTTTATTCCATATTATTATCATTAACATACTGATTGTATTTTATAAATAAATTGTGTTATTGTTGGAAAATGACCTATATTCATCATAGTTCATCTAGTTTCAATTTACTGTGGATCACGATGTGTACCTTTGGGATACATGTCTTTTACGTCTATACTCATTAACTCGACTCACTAACACCACTGGATAGATTCTTTGGATTTCATCACTAATTATTAATTGGATGTCGAAAATATGAGAAAGAAAGAAAGACGGGAAGAAAAGATCACAACAATTTTATTATAAGAGAGTTTTTTCTTTTTTAAATGAAAATTATCTTTTAAACATGTTAACAGTCAAGAATAAATAAATATTAATAATTTAAATGTGATCTCATTGATACCATGTGATAGTTTTATACATAGGGGAAGATATTATTAGCCCTATGTCCAACTCATATTGTTTCAAATTATATAGATAATCCTTAATGTATATTATGGTAATAGTGGTGACCAATGAACATTATTCAATTAAAATTTACTTATTATTTCATCAAAACCAAGAGAGAGGATCATTTCATTTCAATTTATAACTAATTTTAAATACATGAAGAATGATTACCCTAGTCTTGAGATAATTGTTAATTGAGGGTTTTGACTATCCAAACATGATTAGTGTTCAATCATTATATCGTGAGGACCCAATGGTGACCCCCCCTTATAGAGATACACACATTATCATTTGATATTTGAACAATGATGATGAAATATCATATTCTATCATGACTAATTGACCATCATTCATTGGTGTCCTTGGTCACATCACATTACTTCAGTCTTCATGGAATCAGTTATGTCCTTCTTGGTCTTCAGAGTAATAGATGAGGAAGAGAAAATTGATAGAAATATTTTTCAAAATAATTATCATCTTATAAATTGATTATGACTATCTATTTATAGATATAGAATTATGCTTTAATATTTAATTGATTTTATAATGGCCATTAATAATTAATAAATCAATAATGGAACCTTATTCTAGGTAATAAAATAATTTTTTTTCTAGGAGTTCAGTACCCAGCAAAATGATATGTATTTATTTTATAATATAAGAAATCACTGGATAAATCAGTTTTATTCGTCCTCTTAAAAATTTATTGAATTATTTTTTAAAAATCTAAGTAATTATTATTCATTCTATTCATAAATAATTATTCTATTCATATTCATGAAAATAGATATGTATTAAATATTTTCATAATTAAATAAAGTATTTATTAATGAAAAATTTATTTTTTATTACCCATTGAATAAAATAGGTAAATAAATAATATCATATTTTTGTTTAAATAAATCATTTCCTCACGCATGAATATTTATTTAATATTTATGATCGATTAATAAATTCGGAATAAATAATAATTTTTGTTCTGGAGAACAGTATTTATTAAAATATTTAAATAAATAATACATAATTGAGATCAAAAGAAATAATTTTCATTTGACACTCATGGAATCAATATTAGTTGAATTTGGAAGATTACATAAAGTCAAAGATCACTATCATGAAACTGGTCATGGAACCCATAGAGATATAAGATATTTCCAAAATATAGCAAAATTTGAATGTTCACTTTGTAATAAAATCTGATTGTCATTATATCTCATCAAACATGTTAAACACTAGTGTAATCCAACTATATACTTGATACATTGCTCTTTCACTATCTAAAATGAACTCATATTTACACCATAGAGGTGGATTTTAATTAAAGGGTTACATTTCAATTAAAGGTCCAAATTTTTGAATTTCAAAAATATGGAAGGTGTAATTCCATTATCTATGTATTCATTAATAAGATATCATTCACGCCACACCCGACAAACTAAATATCACCCTGAACCTATGTCATCATGGTTTATTGAAATATTTTTATGTTAATAATTCATGAAATTCATTAATAATAATCTTAATATCTAAGGATCATTACACATGTTCACATATATGGTGTGACACCCCAAGATTTTGTGAATTTTTTTGAATTAGTTGTATATTTTCTTATGAATTTCATTACACACAACACCGTAAATAGTTTTTGAATATAAAAAAACAATGGTATATTTTCATTACATGCAAAAAAATTATCTTTCACTACTAACAACAAAAATACTAACATTATCTATATGGAACACTAAGGTTAGAGTACATTACATATAAGATAAACTTTCCTCAATCACCTCTAACATGCTATATTTTAGAGTGGGAAACTGAATCCACTATGGGAAGATGTGGAAACCTACCCCCTTACAAGTAATAAACTACGACTGGAGATGGCGGTGTGACCAACACATTAGTTTTAGTTCCAATGATGTTCCATGATAAGTTCTAGAAATTTGTATTCACTAATATGTTATGATTTAACATGTTTATGGATTCCAGAATTCCTTGTCTTATCCTTATAAATTTTTTTCATGGATTATGTTCCTTATTTACTTAAAATTCAAGCATTATGAACTACCAAGATTTATTCCATTTTCATGATTCTAATCTTATGATATTAATGGAGTCATATTCTAAGGTTATGATCTTGTTCTCAAACCACAGTGCTCATGTTTATACTAACATTTCTCCCTTTTTACCCTTACTGAGCCTCTCATCTCACCCGTTTTTATTTTTCATTCCCCTGGTTATGAAGATATGTATTATACTTGATGTTTATAAGAATGGTTCTATTCAAGAATAACCTAGTGGGAGATAATGTATCGTATTTATGTTACTATGTTTATGATTCCTCATTTCCAAAGGCACTAAACTAATATGGTCTTTGGGTGTCTGCTTGTGTAATGTTTTAAGTATTCTGAAAAAGTGATATAATTCTTATGTATGTAAATAATGGTTTTTTATAGTTGGTATCAATGTGATGGTATATTTACCCTCTATAAACTAGGATTAGAATAAATTAATAAGATCCATATGTATATTTCTAAGGATATGTCTTGGGATATCTCTACGGATATATATAAGGATGAGTTAAAATTTAGGAAAATATCCTATAGTTTTGAAAAAAGATTGATTGTGTGGTTTCCAATAAATATATCCTTGAATAAATAATATAAGTGAACTTTGTTCTGGAACAAATTTACCTTGGATTAATAACTCTGATATGGTATGTATGTCATGACTTGGTGTAACCTAGTACATGACAATGGGCCATACTACACACCTTGATTGACACTCAAGGGGGGATATTCTTTGGAAATTCAAAAATACATTATGAGCCATAGTAAATGAGAAAAATGGATGTTGGTTATTAATAACATAAGATAATCCCAAATATTTATAGTTTAATAAATGTTTTATTATTTAGACATTATATATGTTATTTTCCTGATTATGTGATTCCTCACTATGTAATTATTTTTTACTCAATTATTCCTGGTTTTAGTCAATGAGTAGAACATGAAGGAACGTGGTTAATTGTTATTTTTTAAGATATGTAAAGTATGGGAATTAGGAAAATAAATTTTCCATGAGTAAATATCATAAATATAATCAAGAATGTGGTATGAGTATTGGTTATACTTTTGACGATAAAGAGATTGAAAAGTTAAACATAAGAAGAATGACTAGATTGATGTTTAGGAACCATGAAACATGATTCATATTTCATATTCAATGAAAAAGTTTTTAATGAATAAGTTAATGAAACTTGAGTAATGGTTGAAGAATAATGTTGGATGAATGAAGTATTTATGTTTTTGAAATCATAGATTATGTTGTATGAATCATAAAATATATAAGTTTTTATGTATAATTTATCATTAATATATAAAGGGATTTGTCTAATAGTGATGAAGACTTGGAAAAGTGATATTTGGATTAATTTAAGGGAACCATTAATGTTATCAATATGTTGAGAAAATTGTGTTTATCTTGGATAACAAGATTATTAATTTGGATAAAATAAACTATATAGCACTGATTACCCTATCTCTAATTACTGATTTTTTGAAAATGATGTATTTTTCATTTTGGATGATGTTTACAGCTTCATGGATTGAATGAATATATCCATTAACCTTCGGGATATGGAATCAAGCATGTTTTCCTAAATTAGTTATGATAATTCATGTTATTACCATGATTCAATAGAGTATATGATGAGGGTATTCGTATGTTTGGAATGTGACAATTGAGATGTAAATTTTGATATATGGGTGATCAATTTTAATATTATTTAGTTTCATTATCATTGATATTTTGTGTTTTCATCATTAAAAAGGTTTAGAAGGTTAACCGTTTATGGGATCCTTAAGATAACCTTTAGATAATGTTTGTGAGATTAAATTATTATCTCAGCACAATAGGATTTATGCATATTTTATAACCTTTTATAACAATTTATTTTGGTAATTATAGTGATATGTGATGAATTATCATTGATCTTGTCATTTTTTAGTGCTTTAGGAATGATAAATTCCCCTTCCTTTTTTGATAAATTGGTGAAGAGGTAATTGGTCAAGACATCACCAAAGGGTGATATTTTACTTGTGAAAGGGAATGAATTCTAGTAAGTATACCTTCTCATTAAAATCATTCAACCTTAGGAAAATATCATGAAACTGAAAATATTTTCCTAGTACATTATTTTCTAATGAATCAAATCGTCCCTTAAGTAATTCCATATTTATAGGTCATGTAATTATTAACTTTTTCTTGAACATGTTATCTATCACTTTCCTCCAGATCATGATAGTTATACTTATCATCCATGTCCATGTCTTCACCTTCACCCTATGTGATTCTATAAGTATACCCAGCTATGTGTTACTATGGGTAACTTTTATGGTTCCAACTTACTTTTTAAAAGAAATATTTATTGTTCATTTTTATGATGTGACTTTTTATTAATGGAACATTCATGTATTATAATTTTAATAACCTATACTAATATCAAGGTAGCAATTCCTATTAGGGTTGGTATAATGTAATACCTTGATATTTGGTTAATGATTTTTTTTTGAATTAATTTTATCATTTTGATATTTTTCATTTCATGATACACTAGAAATAGTTTTTTTAATATTAACGAACTATGTTTGGATTGATTCACGTGAAACACCAAGTAATCCTGAACTACACGCAACATAAATTTATCATTCTCTATATGGAACCCATATGTTAGCAGACATTATACACGAGATTTAATTTTCTCAATGGCATGTGTAACATGCTTAAATGAGTGTTACCAACCATAATATATTATTAAAAATATTATTATTTAATATAATAAGATATAACCAATAAATTATGGTGATGCTTATTAATAGGATTAAATAAATTATTAATATATATGGGTGAATTAACTAGCTACAAATAAGATAGAAATTAATATAATAACTAATTTAATATAAAGGAAATGTTTTTATAGAAAACAATTTTTATGCTCACAAAGATAATTTATACTAATAAATTAAATTATTTAAAATCACTGAGTGATATTAATTTAATATATGTAACACCTCATGCTTCCTCGGTATGTTTCCTTTCGAATAATGCAATGACGTGCATTGTACGCAACTTCGAGATTTTAACACACCATAACCAATCAAACTAGCCGTCATGAATAGTAATACCTACTTTTTGAAATTTTATAAATTATATCTCTCAAAATAGACTTCATTTTTGGATTGGGAATATTGATATTAGCCTAGGGTGAAATTTTTTTACTTTTCGGATAACTTTCATATTTTGATGAATAGTGAAAATTACTAAATTTTAATTAAAAACAACTTTTTTAATCAAAATAATTAATAGTGATAAATTATGAATTTGAGTGGTTTTAAAGTATATTTATAATATATTTTTACCATGTAATACAATGTGGGTCATTGAACAAAAATTCACATTTAAACCAGTCATAAACAAGTGACAATCTTTTGATAGTTATTATCTCTAAAAAACACGCTTTTTGTTTTAACAACGGGAATTAATTTTAAATTAATTTCTGCCACTTCTGTGTTTTGAATTTGGAAAAATGGATTCCATATTTGGAATCAGGATGTTCAAATTGTGTAAATAGGTAACTTTTATTTTTAAACATTTTGGATAATTACTCCGGTAAATATTTTATTTACCATGGTTAAAGGGTAAATCCGGTAAACAAGGGTTAAAAAATAATATTATAATAACACTAAATTACCCTAAAACGTGTCTTAACCCTATTGGTTGATACATGGTCGACCATGGTCATCTTTGGGTCTATTTTTGGACCCCATGGAACCACTTGTAAGTGATAATGACACTTTATTTTAATTAAGTTAAAATAAATACAAAAATGACACAAGCATATATCGTTTAACAAAACAATTGTTGCAGAGGGTTATATATGTTGGATTTCAGATTATAAGTATTCATTAGAAAGATAAAAATATTTACTACATAATAATTTTTTATTTATAATATTTAGACATTAAATAATTTATTTTATTTATGACACAATGATGATGCAGTAATTACTAAAATAGTGAAATATTAAATTAATTGATATTATAAATACCCAAATAAATATAATATGAAACTTTTAATGAATTAAACTAATTTTCTAGGATAATATGATATATTAGGATTGATTTAATTTACATTGTTCGAAGTAATAAATCTGTTATGAGTTTCAAAAAAATCAACTATTGAATAGTGTCAAAATTGACATAAAAGTGTTCTTAAAACAAATATTATATTATTAATTGATATTAAATTCCTAAAAATCTAAGGATCGGCCAAGATACTTATATCATGATATGTTAATCATTAATGGACCACTTGGGAGTCTCTTGGATGTATATAGTAAGTTTATTAACCATATTATATAAAAATACAAAGAGACATTGTAAAAGTGAAACTAATTAACATAGAGTTAATACTTAAAGATAAGGTTAATATAAGTACCCAAACCTGTCTAAATTCTATTGTTTGAGTTGTTTTCGACCCATCCCCACCTTAATATTTAAATAATCAACTTTGTAGCCTTTAGAAACTGAATATTAATTTATTATAAATTAATATTTCTAGCTTTTCCAAAGGTGCCCCTCACCCCTCTTATAAAAGGGCACTCCTCCTTCTCATTTATTCACACCTTCCAAGCATTTTGGTTCGTCCAAAATCTGCCCAAATACTCTCTCAACTTCCCTCACTACAACCTAGAGGCCTTAGTTTGATCAGAAAGCCAACCTAAGGATCCCTTTTGATCACATCAAAAGGAAGAACCCGAAGAAGAGGTAATGTTTTCACCACCCCTTTTCGGGTTCCTTTCTTCTTCCACTTATTCTTCCTTTGTTGTTACCATTCTAAAAAAATAACTCCAGTATCATATATATACTGTGATGTTATTATAAATATGGTACAACCATATTCAGTATTCTATCCACCCTTTGAATAACATGTCACCATACGTGCGTACGTACGGCTTACCGTCTCCACGTCGTGGTGTAATTGTTATTCAATATAATATTATTTCGATGGGTATAATAATGATGTGTAACTCATGTAAATAATAAATATAACATGTTAATTATTCATTATATATTATATTCCATCCATTTATATATTATTTTAATATCAAACGAATGATATTGTCGCTTGTGCGTACGTACGGACTACCGTCTCCACGAACGCGATGAGATTCATTCTCCATCGTATCCATTCAAGTATAATTATCATTTGATGATTTAAAAATAGTATCTAAGGACTTTATATAATTCTGTATATGAATAATATACATCCCATTAATAACGGATATGGCTTACATAACAAAGAATATAAAGTAAAATGAACCTGTTAACACCCGAAATGACGATAATTCTAAGATATTATTAACAAATCAATGTTAAAAGATCATATATGATATCATATAAAAGTAAATGATTCTTTTATAATTCAATAACAATTATTTCACCATTATACAGGAGGTAAACCTACCATCGACCAAGGAAAAAGTACAAAGTATGGAATTTTCTTGTCTCACTTTCAATTCTGTGAGATTTCCATTGTTCGCCACTAAATTATTGAAAGTGGTGTATTGTGTACTTTCATTTGATATATATTATCATGATTCTCTTTATATTCATGTTATTCTGTAAATAATTTGGTGGTTATTAACTTTTGGCCATACGACTCAGTTGATTAACGTGGTAAGGGTTTCCTTATCTCACTTTTAATTCCGTGAGAATTCCATTGATCACCACTTAATTATTGAATGTGGTGTATGTGTACTACCCATGATCGTATTCATTGTGTAATATACTTTAATTTATGGGTATTTACATCATCATGGTATGATAATTCTTTCATGGGTGTATGTTTCGTAAGTTACCTAATCGATAAGGGAATTTGAGATTTCAATTTCCACTCATTTGGCTTTACGCATATTTCATTGATTATATTACCCCAAGATTATGTGCGGAATCACTATTCATTTGATTATGTCATAATTTCCACTCCCATTCCTATGGATATACTTTTGATACACATAATCACTCCATTGATAATTCTCAAGACATTGATATGAATTTGATAAGAGTAATTTTAACTCATTCACCATTTGTTGAGTTAAACATCCAATTCGTTGGTGTTGTTTTTACAAGAATATGTGTGAATATCCTTTTATTGGTTTACACTGAATATCCAATCATATTTAGTGTATTTATATTTGTCACACATAATTATGTCGTTGATTTATCCTTAACCTAAGGATACGGCCTCTATGAGAGATTTCATCTCAATTTACATTCCATTGAGACTTCTTTGTTGATATACACCAAATCACTTTTATGTGGTGTATATAATGTACTTTGACATGGTATATCATGAATCCCTTTATTCTCATGATATTAAAAAGTTATTATTACCTCAATTATTTGTATTCAAGTGTCTCTTTTGGTTAGAATCTCTAACTAAAATACCATTTTTAAATGTTTTAAAGACTTATTCTTCTAAATCTTGCTCATTAATGTCCATGTTTTAAAAATGGTTTTAAGGATTTATTTATATGGACATTAATGTTTTAGAAATTAAAACTCCTTTTAAAATGTTTCAAAGTGGTATGGGACACTTTGATTCAAAAATCTACTTTTAAATGGCTTCTTGACAAATAGTGTGACTTTTAAATGTTTTCAAGAAAAGGGGGATATTTCTCTCAAATAGTTTTGATGATTATTTTCATTTATGTCAACATCATTCATTATTCTTGATTGAGGTTAATTTGATACAATACAATCTTCCATATTGTATCTAATGAGTTATTTTTGACTGTGGATGTGCTGTTTTTATACCATTCATGGTTTGTGGTAAAAGTATTGACATTTCGTATGCTAGTTTTAATACGAATGTTTATGTTATGTTTAAACATGTTCATATGAGGAATGCATTGGACTTAATAAGTGACGGGTGGAGCCCGCTATATCTCCTCGATGCATCGGTAGGTCTCATGAGACAAACTAGTGTCTTGGCACAAGGCCTTGACAAAATTTTATTTGTAGTCTTGGCACGAGGCCTTGGCTATGTGGTTATGACAGTCTGGCATTATGCATTCCAACATTATGAAAGTGGTTATTGATATTGCATGTGATCATTCGAATAGTAGAATATCCATGTGAGTAAGTAAATGGAATTATTTCATTTTACCTTTGCCATTTTACGCTGAAGTTCAAGTTTAAAAGGCTTTTGTTTTAGTTATAAATTGCCTTAAGTGTTTATGCTTATTTATGAAAGCTTCTGCTATAATGTTATCCTTACTGAGCATCTGAGCTCACCCCTTTCAATGTTTTATTTTTCCTAGGATTATGAAGAAGTAATTTAGGAATGACCTGCAGGGATAGTATGAGGGGATATGAAGACAAGATGTTTTTTTTATGATGTAATGTAAAAATTTATGGATGTATCCAGTTATTCCAAGGCTACTAAACTAATCGGTCTTTCGAGACTTGATCTTTCTCGTGATCATGCCAATGTTATGTAATAATGCACCGACTCTGGGCAACTAGGGTCGGGGCGTTATAGTTGGTATCAGAGGAAGTTTAGTACAAACCTTGGAAGCTAGATTTAGATAAACTCTGATTAGAGCACGTAGACCTAAGATGAACTTTGAGGATTAGTATAAAAGAACTTCCTAGAATTTTGGTATTGTAGAGATTTTGTGAGTTTTCTGAGCAATACATCCCTGTCTGGATACGAGCAGGTAGAGGCGGATCTGGAACAGATGTAACTAGGGGTAAAACCCAAAAACACCGCTTTGTGCTAGACTCGAACTGGAACTGGTGCACGACAACGGGCCTTGTTGAACTCTTGGTTACGACACTCCCGGGGGATATGCTTAGGATAATTTACATTTTCTTTACAAACAGATTTAAGTAATATATACATAAGATGAGAGTAAATGACCTTGGTTAATCCTAATATGTTTCAAATTGAGAATATGGTGACATTTTAATCTCTAAATGATTTTACGACTACTATTACTCACACAATGCTTTCTGGTTTTAGTCAATGGCTGGATTCCAAGGAAGTCATAGTGACTTTGAGAATGATGTACAGGGTGGGAACGGTGGTGGAAATGAGCAACAAAATGGAATGTTGATAGGCGTAAAAGATATCGTCTTTATGCCAAATCAGTTTTCCAAAAATATGATCAACAACATATATATTAACCAACTCCCAGACTCAACAAGGAAGGGAAAGGTGATAAATGATAAGATCTCCAGCAATGGAGACCATGGAGAAAAGAAACCTCAATTTTCATCACGCAGGAAATGTGGAAAGAGACACCCAGGAAAGTGTCTCAATGGGACAACGAAATGTTTTACGTGCGGGAAGGAAGGACATAAAGTGAAGAATTGCCGAAGAAAAATGAAGAGTACTATGGAAGAAGATAAAAATGGTCCCAAGAGTCCATTTATAGTCATTTGCCGTAAATTTAGGGGACCTGGTCATTACCTGAGTGAATGTCCTATTCTATAGGATATTTTCTTGGTCAAAGAAGAAGATATGTGGAAATAAATGGTTGGAGAAAAACTTAAAAAGTATTAGCACTCCTTGTTGAGGGGTTTACTTTGGAATAATTTTCTCTTGTATTTGTAACCCCGCAGTTTGCTATGTGAGAATGATATTTGAATAAGAATTGTCTCTTCTCTTGTGGATATAGGTATAAATAACCATTTGGTTTTATATGATCATTGGGATTTGAGAAAATTATAAGTTATTATAATTTGGGATGAAAATGCAAAGTATGATATAACATTTGTGGTTAAATTATGTTATTTTGAGGAATTTATCTCATTTTGGTAATATTATAAAATATAGTTTTTGAAAAATGACAACACGTAGACCGTGTGACAACCCGTCGCGTCGGACAAAGCTGTGGGAATCGAACCCACAACCAAAGTGCGATTGGGATTTATTGCCTACCACTGGACTATGTGAATTCCCTGGTTAGTGTGACTATTTTTTTGGTTAAATGATTTTATTGATCAATAATAAGATGATTTGGGTTCTTATGTCTTATCAAATGAATACCCTTGGTATAGGAAAATGATTTGGTGATTAAGTGATAAATTTCATTTTGGAAGATGTTCGCTTTGTTGGGAACACTATATGCCCAAGGAAAATAGAATACAATGGGGTTTCATTTGTAGAGTAATGGTGGATTTTTATCTACATTTTTATTATTGATTTATAGTGATTTGGGTTATTTATGGAAATGATTAACCTATAATAGAGAATATGTGATGATGTTAATTACTTTTAAGTATGTGACTTTAAGAGTATTTGATGTCATTTGGAGATACAACGTAACATGGGAGAATACATAATCAAATTCTTCTATGTTTTGGGTTTCAATATTAGTTTGGATTATATTAAAGGATTTTAAGGACAATTGGTTATTGAATGGTATCTATTTATTTTTGGGGTATTGTTGGTTTAATTTTAGAAATTAAGATTAGTGCATATTTATCTCAATGAATATCCTTTTGGGGGATCATTAGATCATTCACTAACCATTTTGGTTTTGATTAATCTTCAAAGACAATGTAAATATATGGTTTATCCTACATGGATCATGTGATTCTATAGAAGTTTATTCTAGCTCTTCCAGTGTGACCAAGTCTTCTTGAATACTCATCGTTTAAAAAAAATTGAGTTAGTGGTGGAAATTTATTAAAGAATGAAACTCTACTTAAAATGTAAGTATATCTCATAATTTTCTTAGTCAATATCATAAATGAATTCCTCGTCCTTATGTAATGTAACTTTAAAAAAAATGTTGTCTTTCCTGCTAGGAGACTAATGGTCGTTTGTCCCAACACAAGTTTGTGGTTTTCTTATTGTTAACTTTCTCCTAATCATGATTTCTATCCCTCTCCATCAGAACATTACACTTATTCTATCATCCATATCCATGTTTTCTTACATGGAATCCTAGTATGGGTTATCTTGGATGACCCTTATACCTCTCTTTCTTTCTTTTAAAGTGATAGTATTATTGACTCTTTTTCCGATGTGGGACTTTCCATTATATTCCCAATAAAAATTTTAAAAATTGCGAGGACGCAATTTATTGAAGGAGGAGAGAATGTAACACCCCAAGCTTCCTCAGTATGTTTCCTTTCGAATAATGCAATGACGTGCATTGTACGCAACTTCGAGATTTTAACACACCATAACCAATCAAACTAGCCATCATGAATAGTAATACCGACTTATTGAAATTTTATAAATTCTATCTCTCAAAATGGACTTCATTTTTGGATTGAGAATATTGAAATTAACCTAGGGTGAAATTTTGATACTTTTCGGATAACTTTTATATTTTGATAAATAGTGAAAATTACTAAATTTTAATTAAAAACAACTTTTTTAATCAAAATAATTAATAGTGATAAATTATGAATTTGAGTGGTTTTAAAGTATATTTATAATATATTTTTACCATTTAATACAATTTCGGTCATTAAACAAAATTTCACATTTAAACCAGTCATAAACAAGTGATAATCTTTTGATAGTTATTATCTCTAAAAAACACGCTTTGTTTTTTAACAACAGGAATTAATTTTAAATTAATTTCTGCCACTTCTGTGTTTTGAATTTGGAAAAATGGATTCCATATTTGGAATCAGGATGTTCAAATTGTGTAAATAGGTAACTATTATTTTTAAACATTTTGGATAATTACTCCGGTAAATATTTTATTTACCATGGTTAAAGGGTAAATCCGGTAAACAAGGGTTAAAAAATAATATTATAATAATACTAAATTACCCTAAAACGTGTCTTAACCCAATTGGTGGATACATGGTCGACCATGGGCATCTTGGGGTCTATTTTGGGACCCCATTGATCCACTTGTAAGTGATAATGACACTTTATTTTAATTAAGTTAAAATAAATACAAAAATGACACAGGCATATATCTTTTAACAAAACAATTGTTATAGAGGGTTATATATGTTGGATTTCAGATTATAAATATTCATTAGAAATATAAAAAGATTTAATAAATAATTATATTTTATTTATAATTTTTAGACATTAAATAAATTATTTTATTTATGACACAATGATGATGCAGTAATTACTAAAATAGTGAAAAATTAAATTAATTGATATTATAAATACCCAAATAAATATAATATGAAACTTTTAATGAAATAAACTAATTTTATAGGATAATATGATATATTAGGATTGATTTAATTTACTTTGTTCGAAGTAATAAATCTGTTATGAGTTTCAAAAAAATCAACTATTGAATAGTGTCAAAATTGACATAAAAGAGTTCTTAAAAAAAATATTATATTATTAATTGATATTAAATTCGTAAAAATATAAGGTTCTTCCAAAAGACTTATATCATGATAGGTTAATCATTAATGGACCACTTGGGAGTCTCTTGGATGTATATAGTAAGTTTATTAACCATATTATATAAAAATACAAAGAGACATTGTAAAAGTGAAACTAATTAACTTAGAGTTAATACTTAAATATAAGGTTAATATAAGTACTAAAACCTGTCTAAATTCTATTGGTTGAGTTGTTTTCGACCTATCCCCACCTTAATATTTAAATAATAAACTTTGTAGCCTTTAAAAATTGAATATGAATTTATTATAAATTAATATTTCTAACTTTTCCAAAGGTGCCCCTCACCCTTCTTATAAAAGAGAACTCCTCCTTCTCATTTCTTCACACCTTCCAAGCCTTTTGGTTCGGCCAAACTCTGCCCAAATACTCTCCCAACTTCCCTCACTACAACCTAGAGGCCTTATTTTGATCAGAAAGCCAACCTAAGGATCCCTTTTGATCACATCAAAAGAAAGAACCCGAAGAAGAGGTAATGTTTTCACCACCCCTTTTCAAGTTCCTTTCTTCTTCCACTTATTCTTCCTTTGTTGTTACCATTCTAAAATAATAACTCAAGTATCATATATATACTGTGATGTTATTATAAATATCGTACAACCTTATTCAGTATTCTATCCACCCTTTGAATAACATGTCACCATACGTGCGTACGTACGGCTTACCATCTCCACGTCGTGGTGTAATTGTTAGTCAATATAATATTATTTGGATGGGTATAATAATGATGTGTAACTCATGTAAATAATAAATATAACATGTTAATGATTCATTATATATGATATACCATCCATTTATATATTATTTTAATATCAAAAGAATGATATTGTCGCTCGTGCGTACGTACGGACTACCGTCTCCACGAACGTGATGAGATTCATTCTCCATCGTATCCATTCAAGTATAATTATCATTTGATGATTTAAAAATAGTATCAATAGACTTGATATCATCCTGGATATGAATAATATACATCCCATTAATAAAGGATATGGCTCACATAACAAAGAATATAAAGTAAAATGAACCCGTTAACACCCGAAATGACGATAATTCTAAGATATTATTAACAAATCAATGTTAAAAGATCATATATGATATCATATTAAAGTAAATGATTCTTGTATAATTCAATAAAAATTATTTCACCATTATACAGGAGGTAAACCTACCATCGACCAAGGAAAAAGTACAATGTAAGGAATTTTCTTGTCTCACTTTCAATTCCGTGAGATTTCCATTATTCGCCACTAAATTATTGAAAGTGGTGTATTGTGTACTACCATTTGATATATATTATCATGATTCTCTTTATATTCATGTTATTCTGTAAATCATTTTGTGGTTATTAACTTTTGTCCATACGACTCAGTTGATTAACGTGGTAAGGGTTTCCTTATCTCACTTTTAATTCCGTGAGAATTCCATTGATCACCACTTAATTATTGCATGTGGTGTATGTGTACTACCCATGATCGTATTCATTGTGTAATATACTTTAATTTATGGGTATTTACATCATCATGGTATGATACTTCTTTCATGGGTGTATGTTTCGTAAGTTACCTAATCGATAAGGGAATTTGAGATTTCAATTTCCACTCATTTGGCTTTATGCATATTTCATTGATTATATTACCCCAAGATTATGTGTGGAATCACTATTCATTTGATTATGTCATAACTTCCACTCCCATTCCTATGGATATACTTTTGATACACATAATCACTCCATTGATTATTCTCAAGATATTGATATGAATTTGATAGGAGTAATTTTAACTCATTCACCATTTGTTGAGTTAAACATCCAATTCGTTGGTGTTGTTTTTACAAGAATATGTGTGAATATCCTTTGATTGGTTTACACTGAATATCCAATCATATTTAGTGTATTTATATTTGTCACACATAATTATGTTTTTGATTTATCCTTAACTTAAGGATACGGCCTCTATGAGAGATTTAATCTCAATTTACATTCCATTGAGACTTCTTTGTTGATATACACCAAATCACTTTTATGTGGTGTATATAATGTAATTTGACATAGTATATCAAGAATACCTTTATTCTCATGATATTACAAAGTTTTTATTACCTCAATTATTTGTATTCAAGTGTCTCTTTTGGTTAGAATCTCTAACAAAAATACCATTTTTAAATGTTTTAAAGACTTATTCTTCTAAATCTTGCTCATTAATGTCCATGTTTTAAAAATGGTTTTAAGGATTTATTTATATGGACATTAATGTTTTAGAAATTAAAACTCCTTTTAAAAATTTTCAAAGTGGTATGGGACACTTTGATTCAAAAATCTACTTTTAAATGGATTCTTGACAAATAGTGTGACTTTTAAATGTTTTCAAGAAAAGGGGGATATTTCTCTCAAATAGTTTTGATGATTATTTTCATTTATGTCAACATCCTTCATTATTCTTGATTGAGGTTAATGTGATACAATAAAATCTTCCATATTGTATCGAATGAGTTATTTTTGACTGTGGATGTGCTGTTTTTATACCATTCATGGTTTGTGGTAAAAGTATTGACATTTCGTATGCTAGTTTTAATACGAATGTTTATGTTATGTTTAAACATGTTCATATGAGGAATGCATTAGACTTAATATGTGACGGGTGGAGCCCTCTATAGCTCCTCGATGCATCGGTAGGTCTCATGAGACAAACTGGTGTCTTGGCACAAGGCCTTGACAAAATCTTATTTGTAGTCTTGGCACGAGGCCTTGGCTATGTGGTTATGATAGTCTGGCATTATGCATTCCAACATTATGAAAGTGGTTATTGATATTGCATGTGATCATTCAACTAGTAGAATATCCATGTGAGTAATTAAATGGAATTATTTCATTTTACCTTTGCCATTTTACGCTGAAGTTCACGTTTAAAAGGCTTTTGTTTTAGTTATAAATTGCCTTAAGTTTTTATGCTTATTTATGAAAGCTTCTGCTATAATGTTATCCTTACTGAGCATCTGAGCTCACCCCTTTCAATGTTTTATTTTCCCCAGGATTATGAAGAAATAATTTATGAATGACCTGCAGGGATAGTATGAGGGGATATGAAGACAAGATGTTTTTGTATGATGTAATGTAAAAATTTATGGATGTATCTAGTTATTCCAAGGCTACTAAACTAATCGGTCTTTCGAGACTTGATCTTTCTCGTGATCATGCCAATGTTATGTAATAATGCACCGACTCTGGGCAACTAGGGTCGGGGAGTTACAATATATATAATATATATCTAATCAAATATTTTTTATATTCATCCAATATATTTGATAAACATAAGATGGGAACAAATACAATTTTACACATAAAAGAATATATTTTAATTAAGGCAGATTTACCATCTTTTATTGGTGACCATATTTTAAATAAATTTTTTGGAAATTTTATAAATATCATATATCAATATAAAATTAATATTTTAAATAAAAAAATAAAAATTATGATGTGGTGAATTTTTAGATTTTTCTGTGAAGTTTCATAATTTGATAAATAGTGAAAAATACTAGATTCTAATTCAAAACTAATTTTTAATCTAATTTATTTATATGGTGAAATTATATTTTTAATTTATTTTAAAGTTAAAATATATTATATTTTTATAATTTAATAATATTTATGTCATTGTAATCTATTTCAAACTGAAATTGGATATACAAACATAGAAAACTTTCAAATTTTTTTACTTTAAAAACCCTCAATATTGTACCGTCTACGAGATTAAATTTGAAATATAATTTTCCACATATGTGATGGTAATTTGAAAAAATAGATTAAATATTTAGAGTGAGAATAAATTATAATTTATAATAAGGTAAACTTGGATTTTGACAAAAAATATCAGTGAAAGTAATTGAAATTAATTTCAACAATTTAGGAAAAATTAAGCTTATCAAAGGAATCAACCTTATACTTAAGGGTCCAAATGTCCAATCTAACTATCCAACACAAATTTAATGAATTTTATTTGACAATTTATCATCAATTTTTTATTTTTTTATTTTTTTATAATTTTTTTAGGTAAAACCCTGTGTACACCTAACTTGTATTTAAAAATACCAAGTGAGTCTTTTCCCTTCTCTATAAAAGGCCACCACCTCTCCCACTTCTTTACACCTCTCAAACCACTTAGGTATTAACAATATCTATTCAATAAACATCCATAATTATCTCCCTTACTCCTTAAATCCACCCATTTCATAAAAATAAATCCATGTAATTGGTTTGGTGAAAACCAAAAGGATTTACACAAAGAAGAGGCAGCATCCTCTAACAAGCTCCTTTGTCTTATTTTCATTCACATCCCCCTCCAATATCATTATTCCATGATTAAAAAAACAAAATAATCCTAAATATACAAATATGTTTTTATTATAATGTTTCATCCTCCACTTACACACACTTTAATCTAATGGGTAACAAACATATTGTTTATGTGTGCATAATACTACCACCTTAAGAAACGATAATTGTTTGTTCTTCCTTGGCCGCCTCTCATAAAGTGAATAATGATGGGAATGATATTTATATATAATATATGTGATAAATGTTATATATTTAATATTATTTAATTATTTTACAAAATATTTTGGTATACTTTAAACTTTGGGTAAATATGATAATTTCATTTTAACGAAGTGTGATTTTCCGCCCCCTCAAACCGATGTGATTTGTTCACACACTACATAGAAAATATTAATGACAGGTTTAGTAATATTATATAATATATAATATATAATAATTATATATGAATAATTAAGTGTGTCCTTATATATATACAATTGTTTCACTTACTCTCTTTCTTTCAATAAAATAATAATATAGAAACAAAGTTCATGCATACGTACAGCCTACCATCTCAATGAAAGGAGTATTCCATTTAATACTTATATATTATATAGATTATTATAATACAAATATAATTAGTATAAATGATATTTAAATCATTTTAAAAATTAGTTAACAAATTATATAAGTATAAATACCAAAGATTTAACAAATTGGGACACATCTAAAAAGCAAATCAAATATTACCCGAAATGAAAACTTTACATAGAATTGTTAATAAAAGTGTATTATGATGTCCTAATAAAACCATATATGGTATTATATATAATAATTCTGTTTTTTATATATGTATAATAAACTTATATTTATTATATAATAGGTTTTAATGAGTACAATGAGGGCGAAGACACAATATTAGTAAATTTTATCTCACTTTTTATTTCTATGGGATACAAGTTTTATTCACCACTCATTCCTTTCTTATGGTGTGTATTCAACTAATAGAGGTATTAAATGATTAATATAATTAAATTTATTATTTTATACATATCCATTTTATTAAATTTATTTTATGTGTTTTATTTTTCAAAATAAACTAAATTAGTAATGTAATTGCGTCTAAATTTGTTTTCTTTGAGACACATGTAATGATATACACCTATATTTTTCCATGAGGTATACACTTCCTTGGAAATTTTATATAATTAATCTAATTATTTTCATTACATTTTAAGCATCATTAAATATTATTTTATTAAATTTATAGTTTTTTTCAATCTTTCCAAGTGGTAAGAGTATATTTAAATAATCTCATCACCTTTCGAGATTGATTATGATTATTCTTCCTTTGACGAAATATTATTATCTATCTTTCAATAGTACTCATGAATTTTCTTCTAATATTTTTCTTCATGATATATTATTGTATTGGTACAATTTTTACATTTTTAGATACATAAGAATATCAATAAAGTATTTTAAGAATGTCTGATAATACATCTCTCCTCATTCAGTAAACTGTATTCCTTCAAAACCATGTTTTATGAAAGGATTCAAAAAATATAATAATTTTTTACTGTAATATTTAAACGAAATTTTTACGCATTTTTTAAATATTAAACAATTTTTTTTTTTAAAAATAAATCTTCTTGTCATTTTCTAGTTGAGGAACTTTCCTAAGCTTTCTATGGTGAAAAAGGAATGTTCAGTGTGTCTGGTTTTACCTGCTATCATGACCAACATTACCTTAAAGTATCGTCTAATATATTAAAAAATATGATTTAAAAAAGATTTTCCTTCCTATGATTTTTACATTCAATTTTTTAATAGTGGTTTTAAATGAAACAGTGTTTTTAAAAAAATGTTTCTTCTATAAGTTCTCAATGAAAAAGTTTTTCAAATTTTTTTATGGTTGTCAATGCTTCCTTTAAAATTTTTCAAAGATATTTTTAAATAAATAGGTTTTCAAACATGTTTTATGTTTAAAAAAATTATTTTTACCATAATAAATATTTCTTTATATGTTTTGGAAGTACTTTAAAATAAATGTTTTTCAAAATGTTTTCAGTATTTATTTATATGTTTTTAAGTGTTTTCAAATAAAAAGGTTTTTGAAATGTTTTCAGAATTATTTAATATATCTAAAGGGAAATTGTTTTCAAAATTCTTTCCAGATAATGTTCATTATAATAAATGAAAATGATTTTAAAAAAATTTCAAGCTTCTTTGTTATTATTTCATGGAAAATTGTTTTAAAAATTCTTTTAAGACTTATATCTATGTTTTCAAAACAATTTCTAAGAAAAATGTTTTAAGAAGGTTTAATGTGTTAAAAATATTTGTCCAATGAAAAAGAATATTTTTCTTAAGAACTGTTTTTGAAATATATTTCAAAAATATTTTATATTTAAGATGAAATTTTTTGACATTACAAAATACCCTTCTAAGAAATTTCTAAAATAATTCATTCAAATTCTTTCTCTGAATAGAACATAAATTTGTAAAATCATGTTTATAAAACTCATTACTATTTTACAGGTTATATTTTTATGAAACCCATTCCAATTACATGTGTTATTTTCCTTTAAAACCCATTTATTTACATGAGTTTTAGTTTTTATGAAATGATTATTAAACATAAATATGTGTTTCCAAAGGTAAAAATAAGATTACATGTTTATGATACACATTTAATTACATGGTTTATGATATTTTGTTTAATGATCTTTTGTAATGATTAATTATGATTTAATTACGAGATTTGTGGGATCTATATATCCCTCTAATACATTAGGAAATGATTTCTATTTCATGAGATAATGATGGAGAATAATATTGATGGGTCAAATACACTATGGGAAGATAGGGATGCATGATCCCTTAAATGGAGAGGACTATGAGTGGGGATGGTGATGTGTCCCACCAAATAGGTGTAGTCACCATAAAGATGGAAGATGGGTAAACCTAATACACTATGGTAATATGTAGAAACCCTATCCAAAATTTGAACATGGGGAAAATTGATCCCCTGTAAGGAAAGGGATGGGGATGGGAGTGGTGTGTCCCACAATGTAATTTTTGTTTCAATTATGTGCCTTGATAAGTTCTATTAATGTGTATTTACTTATAGAGAATGATATCACATGTTTTTGTATTACAAAATTCCATATTTTATTCATATGATATGCATTCATGTCTTATGTTCTTTATTTCCATATAATTCATGTCTTATGAACTTCCATGATTTTTGATGTGATTCATGTTTCTAATCTTATGATATGAATGGTATGATCTTCTAATGTTATGATCATGTTCTCATACCCCTATTATCATTTTTATACTAACATTTATCCCTTGTTTACCCCTACTGATAATCATTGGTCACCCCTTTTTATATTTCCTTCCCCATTTTATGATGATATATATTACATTAGATGTGTATAAGTAGGGTTCTAGTCATAAAGAACCTAATAAGAGATAATATAGCTCATTTATGTGCATATGTTTACGTTTACATGATTCCTAATGCACTAAACTGATATGGACTTCTGTAAACTGCTTGTGTAATCTTTTATGTATTTATGAAAAGAAATGTAAGGACAATGAAAATCAAGGTATTTAGGTGCATGATAAATTTGAGTGGACATGTATAATCTTGTGTAGGGAAATGTACAAATATATAACACAAAATATTTTCTAAATAAATCACACTGGGACAATTGGGTCACAATTAGTTGGGAAAACCTAAATGTTAAGACATTAAAGAAAAAGGTTTGGCATAATATATACTATGGTTTTGGGAAAAATATTATACATTCAACTATTTAAGATTCATATATAATATTATTCAAATGATAGTATACATAAACTGTTATGTTTTTAAATAAACACTATGAAGAAACTAAATATTAGTGAAATATAGATATTTCCCCAATAAATGATGATGTTAATTTAAAATGGGTCATCATTTTACAGAGATCACATTTAATAAAAGTATTTAATAAAATATTCTAATATATTATACTCATTTGATAAATTTTTCCCCTAAATTAAGTTGAATCACCACAATCACAAATTATTTTGAGTTAAATTTCATAGATTAAAATTATAATGAATGAATATTTCTTGATTGTTTTTGAAATTTATTAAATATTATTAAATCTGAATGAATATTCTAGGTGCTGTAGAAAAAATTCCTTAATATATTATAATAATGAATCGAGTCATGAATAGAAGTATTTATATAGTAAGTATAATAATAATTCATTTGATGCCTCTAAGTTGATTCTTTTTTTAATAATCCCAATATTCTAATGACAAATGAAAATATATAAACTTCCTATATGATATAAAATATTAAAATACTTTAACATAAATAGGCTAAACATGAAAGATATGAATTTTTAGATATTGTCATTCAATGTAAATTTGATGAGGGAGTTTCGGTATCGACTAATATACTCAATATTATTGGGTATATAATGGAATTGGTGAGACTGAGTTCATCACTCAATATGGATCTATAGATAGATTTAATTCTACAATCACTATTATAAAGGTTTTAACTATTTATTATGAACTACAATGTGAATTATTTTAACACCACTTTACCCGATCTTCTAAATATAAAAAGTATTTCTAAATAGGAAATTGGAAAAAATATCTCAAGTGAAATGTTTATGGTAAGAAAATGAAAGGGTAAATTTTTTAGGTTGAAGTTGAGGAAGAGAGGTCATGAAGATTTCATTCCATCATAATTTATACTGAAATTTGGGACATTCTAATGATGGTAGATGTTTTCACTATGGTAAAATTAAACATCAAAGGACATATTTTCCCGAATACCTATCTATGTGAAATAAACTCTATAGAGATTCTTTATCAGATATTAATATTTTATATTTTCAATTTTTTTTTGAAATGTACACCACACTTTTTTATATTACATGGATATTGTAAATATATAAAAAAAATATTATTGTTATTTGATAGATTTTTTTTTGAATTTATGTGATTAATAAAAGAGTTTCTTATCAAAATAGTTGGATTTAAAGTATTTCATTAATGTTTTGATGAATTTAGTTTAAAAAAAAGACACATATTTTCATCTCATTTGTTTTTATTTTATAAGAGATTTTTTTTTAAAAAAGTGATTTCTTATAAATAATATGATATCATGGTTTTTTTACAAATTTAATATTGTTTACCATTTTCTATATTATTTATTTGAAATAAATTAAGGATAAGATGAGTTTTTTCAATCATAAAAAGATTTTATATAAAATATTTTTAAAAAATTGCTGGTAAAGAGTTCCCAACACCCATTAATGGAATATTTGTATTAAATATCATAAAACAAGTTATGTTTTATTTATTAATATAAAATAATTTGTCTCTTAAAAATAGATTTTTTAGAAAAAATGGTTTTTAAGGGGTTATTGGGAGAATTTTTAAGATTTTAGAAATTTTAAATGTTACTAATAAAATATTATATTAGAAAATTTATAGTGAAAATAACTTAATATCACAAAATATTTTATAGTATTTTAGTAAAGAATGAATGTAATATAAAGATATATATTTAAATTTTTTAGAAAATGATCTAAAATAAAAAATATAAATTGAAATGTTCTAAATATGATCATGATAAACATAAAATATTTCAAGGTATTTAATACAATAAAATAAATTAACATAATATAATGGGATGTTTTGAGGAAAAGGAGTTTGATTATAATTGTCAATGTCCTTGAGATGAGGATTATGAATCCATAACTCACAATTATTGAAACAATATTTCTTTATTGATGTAAACCTATTAAATGAGTTTCGTATCAAGATTTATCAAATAGTATCATAGATATATCATAGAAATTACACAGTTTTGTGATGAGCCTTAAAAGTTTAAAAAATAGAAATCCTCATAGATATTCTATCATATTCGATGTGATTAGATAAGTGATTATGTATGGTTTTATTAATATTAATAAAGGATTTTAATAATTTATATATTTATAATGTTATATAAATGTTAGTATATACATTATAATTATTTTATATGAGATATATATATATATATTACATTATTCTAAATGATAATTAATCTCTAAATTAATGCCTTTTATTTATTTGTAAATTTATGGACATCATATATTAGTATAGGTTGTAGTGACATGTGAAGATATATATAGACTGACATTCATATAGAGATACGAAATTCACTCCTAAGGGATATGTAACGACCCAATCTCGGTACCATTGTGCCAGTTCCTTATACCACTACAGTGGCACAAGATATAAGGAATTTCTTTCCAATGTATTGAATAATTTAGTAGTCTTCTTAAATAGAATACATACTTAATTATTATATAGAATTTGATTACAAAAATTAAAACATAAAAATTTTATTCCACATATAATATCCATGCATATAATCCATAGTAAACTTCATGGAATCCTAGGGAATGGTAAAAATGAGTGTGATCTCAGATTCTCCATAAGGGTTAAGTACAAAAGATGCTCTCAGGAATCAAGAAGCATAATAAATATAAAAAGGTAACTAAGTAAACACACATTCTATTTAAATAAGATAAGTATCATGGTAATACATGGAAGAATATATATGGTATGGTAAATAACTGATAAAACATTCCATTTAATCAATTATATGATAATGAAATTAAATTATAGATTATAACATTGCAAAAATCTCATTAGTGGTAATAAATTAATTCCGAATAAAGGAAATTATTAATAATTGGACCTCATATTTCCTCAGCACATGATACCTTTAACATCAATATCTATCTTCAATAAGGATTAAAACATTATGGTAAAAAACCATCATATCTTTTTCAAGACAATTCATTAGACACTTAATGTAAAGATCTCTCTTCTATATAGTTTAAAACTACCTGGTTACAAACGTGAAGGGTTTTTAAAAAACTGATTTACTCTCGTGATACTTCTGATGCATCAAGGGGATTATATTAACCAATACACACATAAATTTTTTCATGTACTAAAAATTACACATATATAAAATAATAAATTTAATTCCTAAAAAACATTCCTTATTATTAAATATATGGTCTCACTAAATGATGAAAATTTATAAATATTTTCCAAGTTAATAAAATTACTGTAAAAGTTTTAAAAAAAATGCCAAAGTGGAATTAATTTTAGGAAATAAATATATTTAAGATGAATAATATTAAAATTTGTTGGAAATCAAATTTCCATTAGAAATTTAATAATTCATGTAAAATTCAATGACTAAAATAATGAATTAAGTGAATATTCAATACTTGGTCAAAATAAACACAAACCATCTATAGAAATAATAAATATTGTATTAACATATTCCTATTTGAGAAATAAATATTGTTTTCATTCGTTCTTGAATAGAAATTTCATAAAAATATCTTTAAAAACATTCATGAGGAAAATATCTGTTTTATTTTGAAAATAATTTGGAAAATCCTTTTCTTTTAAAATAATTTTTAAAAATATAAAATGATACTTATAAACATGATAAGTAATCATCAATGAAATGAAATCCATTATGAAGATTAATTCCATAAATTATACAAAAGTAAAATTGAGTATTTCTTTTACTTTTTAAAAAATTTATTAATGTGACTTATTATGAAAATGACAAGAGGATTCCATTAACATTTTCAATAAAATCGAAATAATTTTTTTAAAACATTATATAATATTCCATTTAAAAAATTAATTAAATCATATTTATTTTTGTAAATTATTTTTATAAATTATTTTTAGGTAGATAATGTTTTTTTTATTTTTTTTGAAAACATAGTTTTGGAAGAAGGCATATTTCTGACTGAAGGGAGAAATGAAGTCATATTTTCATAAAAATATTTTGTAAAAAATTTTAAATACCAAAGAGTTGGAAAATGGTATAATTAATTGTAAAATAACATGAATTAATAAAGGATTAATTAATTAATGTTTTTTTTAAATAAATACTAAATAATTTCTATCAATGGAAATCCAGGTGTAAGTAGTCCTAAATAAAGAAAATCTTATTGTAAATCCATTCACAAATCATAACGTTGAAGTGAGAATAAAACAATGAATCTATTGTGTATATAAAATGTAAATCCACAGAATACAGGTGGAAATACAACAATATATTGTAAAAATTTATTACACACTTAATCATAGAATATTAATAATAATGATGAAGTAAATAACCCAATGAAAAGAAATTGAGGTGTGAAATTCTATACCACTTAGTAACTCATAATTCAAATACCCTTAGATGAATTAATTCGAATTTAAACTTAAAATACCATTAATAATGAATTATTCTTTATATTACATGTCAAACAGGAAATATATTCACCACATAAATAAAAATATGTGCATAACATTTCAATATGTCTCAATGAAATGAAATTAAGATGAAACCCCTTAATTTAAGCTCCATTTTGGTTGAATGTACTTTAACATCTTATATAGTGGTTTTAGACATGTTATTTAATTATTCTATGACCATATTAATATTTATTATGTAATATATGATCATTTTATAACATCTTATCACCTTTTTGTTAATCATATCTCTTTATTTGCACTATTTATGTGTTAAATACCTTATTTTCTTATGCATGTTTTGTCATTAATGATCTGGTTCTTGCACATATTATATGGTTTAATCTTATATAGAATAATAATCATGATATAATTATCATATTTTTAAATTAAGAATACTTTTAAAACTAATAATAAATAATGGATATGAAAAATGTAGTACGTTATGATCAGGAGGATGATAGGTCGTACGAATGCATGAGTAACATTTCCACTTTTCACTGTTAATTATGGAAAGGTGTTAAGTAAAATTTTTCCTTTATATAATTATAAGAATATCATTCATTCTATATAATATTCTTATATATTTCATCCATGTGGTCTGGAGATTAAAAGAGAGTCACATCGCTTCATGAAGGTGGTAGTCCACACATACAAAAATTATTTTATCATTTTTACGTGAATGAAAATGAAACATTTTTTATATTTCTATATTGAAAAATATGACTTTAATATAAAAATAATTTAATTTTTATCATATATAGTCATTAACATTATAATAACCCAATCTTAACAAACATATATTTTATTTCAATTTTAGGGAATACTTAAAACATTATACAAATAGACACCCAAAGACATTGTTAGTAAAGTGAATTTGGAAACATGGAAATAAAAAAAACAAGTATGTAATTGAGCTAAATTATCAATTACTATGTTCTCCATGACTATTACCCTTATAAGACACATATTACTTAATACATAACTTCCTACCATGTGGAAGGAAACACAAAAATGGGTGAGCGTAGATGCTCGGTAAAGGTAAACATGGGAGATATATAATATTATACATTATAATAAGGGTATGATAATGTGATCATAACATTAGAAGATCATACACTGCATATCTCAGATAATAAATATAAATCATGGAATAAATCTTAGTTATTCATAAAACATGAATCAAAAGGGAAACAAGATCTTAATCCATTAAACAATAACATAGGAATAAAAAATAGAATTGTGGAATATTCATAAATATGTAATATCATTACCTATAAAGCAAGTTCTATTTATAAAACTTATCAGGGAACTTCATGGGAACTATACATGCTGGCCGGCACACACCACTGTCCCGATTCATAGGCCTTTACTTATAAGGGATTGGGTTTCTCCATATTCCCATAGTAAACCAAGTTTCTTCATCTTCTAAAATTTATGAGTGCTATGCATACTGGGTGGGACACACCCCCATCACCAATCAAAATTTTTTCCTTGTAAGTGATTTGGTTTTCCTATCTTCCTATGGTTTATCATGCTCATCAAAACGATTACCATCATTATCTCATGAGATATAAATCCTTACCCAATACATTGGATGAAGATATAGGTCCCACCCCTCTCACAATAAAATCATTAATAATTGTACCAAAAGATAATAAAACCTTAATCATATCACGAACTATAAAAATAAATTGATATTATAAAAATCCTATCATAATCTATGAAATGAAATGGGTGTCATAAATATGTAATCAAATACTAACCTGTGGAAAAAAGAAGGCCTTATAATCATTTCATCATAGAATGACTGGTGAAAATTTATGGAATTAATAAGAATAAATCCCATATAAGAGGAACATAATTCATAAACATATATATCATTAAAGATAAATGGGTTTTATATACATCATACCATAAAAATATAAACAATTCAGCAAAATAAAATATGAAAAAAAACTATTGGATCACTACCACAAAGGAATTATTAACACCAATGGATTTTATATTTGATGGAAAATAAGACCCTTTAAAAAAATTATTCTGTAGAAAAATATAATTTAATTTTTAGAAAAAATTTATGTTAGAATATAATTACATTTGAAAAAAAAATTCATTGAAAATACATTGAAAACATAAATATAAGGCGTGAAATCATTTTGAAATTCTTTTCCCTTAAAAACATATAAAATTATATTGACAAAATTTTGAAAACATTATTCTTTTAAAATAACATGAAAACATAGGAAGAAGTCTTGAAATAATTTTTAAAACTTATTCTCTTTAAAACTTATAAATGAATCTTGAAATTTTTTTCAAAACCATTTCATTAATACTACTTTAAAAACTTTGAAAATTTTCTTCAAATTTTATTGAAATAATTCTCCTATAAAAACATATAAAATAATATCAAAAATATTGTAAAATAATTTTTCTCTGAAAATAATTTTAACTCATATAAAAATATATTTGAAATCATAGGAACCATTTTCATTAGAGACATTCTTTTGAAAACTTATAAAGAAGTTTTGAAAATAATTTAATGCACTTTGTAAACAAAAAACATAGTGGAAAAATCATTTAAAACGATATTAAAACAATGAATTTATAGAATATTAGGAAGAAAATACCATTTATAAAATGAATTATTATTCTATAAACAGAATTTTCAAGTGATTGAAGGTCATTAATACGGGTAAATCCTTTCTTTTGGAACATTACTTTTTCAGGGTAAAAACTGCCTTAATTGGAAAATAAAAAAAATATTCCTTAAAATTTTTTTTAAAAGTTAAAAAATGGATAAATTTTTTTTTAAATATCATAGGATAATAATATAAGATTTTTGGAATTATTTTTCGAAAACATGGTTTTGAAGGAATGCAGATATCTGACTAAAGAGAGGGGAAGAGTTGGACTTTCTTAAAAACAGTTTCTTGCTCATATTATGTACCAAATAGTAGAAAAATGGTTTCATTATAGTAATATATCTTGAATTAATAGAGAATTGGAAATTTCATTAGAGCTCTTGAGATATGGATCATAATATTTTATCAATGGAATCATAATCATAAACAATCTCCATAAACAAAGAGATTATTTCAATAAACTCTTACCACTTAGGAACATTTAATCATAATAACCATGTAAGTAAATATAATTACATGAATCTTATGATTTAATTAATATAAATTTATTCGTGAGATAAAATTTCAAATTTCATTATATACCCCACATAAAATAATTTGGTTTATAACCAAGCATTTCTCCCAAAGAAGGAAAATTAAGACAACATTATCTTAATGACATGGTAAATTTTGGACAGTTAAGACCCATAAAATATATATCATCAGTTAGATATTTAAATAACAATAAATATATTTATAATAATCATATAATACATTCATGGTCAGCATATTCACCAAACAATATAATTCTATTGGTTAATATGTCACGTATCGCATGAAAATAAAAAGGTGAGATGAAATTAAATTACCTTATGTATTGAATCTATTCGTACTTCTAAAAACCTTATAAATAATAAATATAATTTTACTATACATATTTTACAGATCCATATACATATATCTAATAAAACATATTTATTTATTAGGACATTATATTACCCTTTTTTTAATAATTTAAAGTTACGGTTTCGCTTCGGGTAACTTCCGCTTTGTTTTTTTCATGTGGCTTAATTGGTTATATTTTTTGCCCTAATACTTATATCATGATTTAAATAATTTCAAAAATGATATTATTATAATTTATATTTAGTATATATATATATTATATAAATATGAAATGGAATACACCATTCCTGGAGATGGTAGGCCGTACGTACACATGAACATTGTTCCATTTTTTCATGTTTAAATATATAATGTAAATGATATATATATATATATAGATATATATAATATAAATATTGTATCCTTATTATTTTAAATATATCTTATAATTTCACTAAATCAATGCTTAATATATTCCAAGCAGTGTGTGAATGAATCACATCACTTTGAAAAGGCGGTAGTCCACACTTCCTCTAACCAAATTATTATATTTACACAAAATGGAAAGCATGAAGTTATGTGTAATATAATAATTTCATAAGAATAAATAAATAATATATATCTTACAAAAATTTATTTTCCATTATAATTCTCTACCATGAGATTTGGTAAGGGAACAACGAACAACATTGTTTCGTTAGGTGGTAGTTCATCGTACACAAGAATAGTAAGTTTGTCACCCATTAGATGAAAGTGTGTATAAGTGTAGTTATAAACTATAACATAAAAACATATATGTATATTTTTGATAATTATGTTATTATTTATCCCTGGAATAATAATAATTCAAGTAGTGGAGAAAGAAAATAATAAAAATGATCTTAAGGAAGGATGTTGCCTCTTCTTTGGGTAATTTCTTTTTGTTTTCACCAAAGGGATTCCTTGGATGGATTTATAAAAAACGGAGGGTTTAAGGATTAAGGTATGTATTTTAAGAAGATAAATGGTAATATATTTTCCAAAATTAATTGAATTTGGTGGTTTAAAGAAGGGTGAGAGGTGGTGAACATTTATATATGGAGGGAGGTGACACACATGAAATTTTTTAAAACAAGTCATGTGTGCCCATGTTAATACCTAAAAAAGTCATAAAAACAAAAACAAACTATATATTCTCTATTTTATTGAATTACTATGTCCATGAAATGGGTTCTGACACGTTTAAAGGTCATTTTGGCCCATAATTTTAAGGATGGGTCTCTTGGTAAGCTTAATTTATCACTAATCGTTGTAATTAATTTTTATCACTTTCAAATATATTTTGGGTCAAAAATTAATTTAATATTATTATAATATAATTATAAAACTGATTAACAATTTTTATGTTATTTTTATAATTTAAATTCATAGAGTAAGAAAAATTATGTTTAATTCTAATCCCATAGATGTGGCGAGGAAGCGGGTTTTTAAGGTGCGATTGCTCAAAAGTTCATTAAGATTTTATATCTAAACTCAATATAAAAATTATTAAAATGAAATAAATTGGATTAATAAATTTATAATTGATCTTTATATACTTTTAATCTAACTTTAAATATAATTTAACCATATTAATAAATTATACAAAAAAACAGTTTTGAATTAAAATTTAGTGTTTTTCACAATTCATCCAAAAACAATGTTCCTTAAGAAAAATCCATAATAATAACACTAACATGATTTTTAAATTATGAATTAAAATATTATTATTATTTTATAAAATTTATTTCCTACAAATATCTAAAATTAATTTAATTATCGATCACATAAGGACATAAAAGTAGTTCAGTTGAGAAAATTTTATTTTGAAACATATAAAGACATTACAAATATTAAATATTTTATTATAAATTTATTACATTTATATAAATCCATTATAAGTAATATTTAAAAAAATATTAATATTAATATTAATATGTTTAATATCTAGGTTATAACTGTATAATTATCACAATAAATTGATGTTTTTAGAAACTCAATTTTTCATGTAACGCAATTCAAGTCAGCATTGCACATAGTGCAAGTTTATCTAGGTGTATTATATAATGATAGTTTTAATTAGTGTATCATGAAATGAACAACATAAAATTAAATTAATTTATTTGAAAAAAAGTCCCAAAACATGAGGTGTTAAATTTTACCCACTTAAAATGAATTTCTCCCTCGAAATTTGCCTCGGTTATTAAAGGATTAATAAATGAGTTCTCCTTTCATAGAAACCCACATCTTAAAAATAAATACTAAAAATTCCTCCAAAAATGGAATGTTAGAATCATTATAGTTACCCAAAGTATCTCATAACAAGGTTTCCACATGGGAGAACATTGGTGGAAATTTATTATATGGACTACGAGGGAAATCATAAACAATTGTACATAGTGATTAAGTTAATCAATTTAAAATTATAGAATGAAAATTGAAAGATAAAGGCCCCCAAGACATAAATCTGTGATGATTTAAAAGTATCTCAGTTCTAAAATATTTTATTTTATCAGGACAACAATTTACTTAAATATTTTTTTCCAAAAGTAGACAAATTTTTATGAAAGGATATACTTGCATAATTTTAGCACAAACTTTCCCTTTCTTACTCCTTAATAAATTTACACTTCACCTCTTTGTCCATAAATTAAGTTTATTTTTTCATTCTTAAAGCACTAAAAAATCATGAGATTGATGAAAATTTATCCCATCTGTCATTATTTTTCTTTAACACCAAGTAATTACAACAGGTTTTCAATATGAATAAATCCTTATATGGTGAAGTAATACTTTAATCTCATAAAATTCAACCAAATATTAATTTAAAATGTCCATAAACGGTTCACCTTAAAACCATTAAAAAATATGAAAATTCATAACTCTAGATAGAAGGTCACTAAATTTATCAAAATCAAATCAATATTGATCCCCCATATATTATATAGTTGGTCTTATCTGGCACATACCAAAATGGGAATATCACATCAAGTATTCTCTTTAAACATAGTAATAAACAGAATTCTCATAAATGATCATTGAAAAAATGCATGTTTTCTTATTCCATTGTATATTGGATGTATTCCTTAAATCTAAAAATGTTTTAAACATTATCAAGGATAGCATAAACTACTTATTAAAAAAAGTCCTTAAATAGTTAAAAGGTATTCAACACTACCCAATTTATTATTCATATCCAAAATATATTTATCAAAAAAACATTATATTAACATAAGAATAATATTAATTTTATTTTTCATTATTAAAAATAACATCTTGTCATTAAATAGCTTTTCAATTTGATTTTAAATATTCAAAAAAATCATTTAAATCTATAGTGAAAAAACTAAACAGAATAATCCTTGTACATTTCTCCATTAAAAAACATAATTCCTCTATCTAAATACATAAAACATTGATTATACCACTTCATTAATATTCTATAAGAATCTTACCTCGTCATATTACTTAATATATCCTTTATTTCAAATTTCATATGTAGTCTCATCATCAACAAAAATATAACCATTACTCATACCCCCTTGCAGATTCTCTTTAGGAGCATTCCACTTGAAAACTCGATATTCATAATTACCATTAATTACACAATTAATGAATTTAACATTTTATGATGTCTTAGGGAGTCTAATATATCCATCAATTTCATTAAATAAACCCTTCAGGTTTTTTTTGTTACTTTCGTTATGTCCTTCTTTTTCATAGTATAAATATCTTAATCTTCCATTAATACATTCAATTGAGTGATTCATTCCATATTATTAACACAAATGGAAATTTATCTTTTTTCCATCATTGTCTCTATTACCAAAAAACTTAGGAAAATACATCCTTATCTTACTTGGTGAGTTTGAGAGAAAATTAAGGTATGTGTTGTTAATCATGATTTATGAAAACTGACTAGGAATGATTATAATATCCTTCACTCAAGTGACCATCCCATTTGACTTCTCATCAAAAACAATTATCATCAAATTTAATGATAATCTGGTTCCTTTAGGTTTCCACTATTTAATAAAACTAGAATATTTGGAGTAAGGAATTATTATCATAGTGAGAAACCACAAAATCATGAAAACCCACTTATAGGATGTCTACATTATGAAACATTCATTAATATATGACACCTTATGTTTATACATGGTTATTCATAGCTAAATTATTTTTAAATCCTTCATGATGGTTCATGAAGAGTGTTTGAATTCCCAACCCATATCTCTCAGTAGTGTCAAACAAGGTGCATAGTAAGGCCCATTGTCATGTACCAGGTTACACTTGAGTAAGGTCCAACCCACCTTGTCAGAGTTGTTATTTCTAGGTACATTTTCTTCAAGAACCACATCCAGTTTTAGTATCCAGAATGGGATTTATTCCAAGGAAACCACAAAATAAATCCTTTACCAAAAATCTAAGACATTTTTCTATACTTTTCCTCTTCCTTAATCTTATCCATAGATACATCCCTAGACATATCCTTAGAAATATTCCTAGGGATATCACTAAATTTACATTATCATTATTTCTAAAGGATAAATAAACCATTAATATGATACCAATTATAACAACCCAGTCTTAATATACAAAGACATTACTTTATATTTTCATAATACTTAAAACATTACAAAAACATATTCCCAAATACCGCATTTTTCTACTACGTTTGGAAATGTGGAAACATAAACACTGGTAAGTAAATGAGATACATTATCTCCCACTAGGTTCCTCATGACTTGAAACCTTCTTATACACATAATACTCAATATATATCTTCATATTATGTGTAAGTAATCATAAAAAGATGTGATCTTAGGTTCTTAATAAGGGTAAACAAAGGAGATATGTAAGAATAAACATGATCATAAGGGTATGAGAAAATGATCATAACATTATAATATCATAGCTGTCATATCAATGATCAAAAATTTAATTCATAGAAATAATACTAAAAGTTCCAAAGACATTTATTATTATGGATAAAAGAATAATTTTTATGAAAGAATAACATAAGAGTGAAATGCAGAATTGTGTCATACATATAAATAAGTATTCTTATTACCTTTAAGTCAATACACATTTCAATAAATTATTAGGGAACATCATGGGGACTACACCTACTGGGTGGGACACACCACCACCCCCAGTCTAATTCCTTCCCTTCTAAGGGACCGGGTTTCCCTACTTTCCCATAGTGGATCTGGTTTCCCCATATTCCCATAGTGGATCAGGTTTACCAATCTTCACATCTTCATGTGGACTATTCCTACTAGGTGGGGAACACCACAATACCCACATGCAGTCCTTTCCTTTTATGTTATTGGGTTTCCCCATATTTCTATTTTTATGGGGAATATTTCCACAAGGTTGGACACACCCCCATCCCATGTTGTAGTCCTTTCATTAAAATGTATTTGATTTCCTTATATTTCCATAGTGAATCAAGCCCATTAACATGCTTCCCTTCATTAATAATTAGATAAAAATATGTACCCACTAAATTTGATAGATATATAGGTCTCATCCATCTTATAATAAAATCATTTATACATGTTCCCCAACTTGATAAAACGTTTATCATATAATGACCTATAAAACGAGATGGGTTTTATAAACATACTATTATAAATCATGAAATGAAATGGGTGTCATAAACATGTAATAATATCTTAACATTTGGAAAAAGATAGGTTTCATTATCATTTCATCATAATATAACCAATTAAAAAAAGTATGATTCATAATCCTAAAACCCATGGAAGAGGAATGGGTCTCATAAAAATATATCCTAGGAAAAAGAAATGGGTTTCAGAAACATCATGTCATCAAAACAAAAACCCTTCAAAGAAAGAATATAATTTTAACCATTGGATAATTTCCTATAAATTCATTATTAACAACAATGGATGTAATAATGGATATAAAATAATTTAGAAATTTCCTTTAAAAAATTTGTGAGGCAACAATCCTTTGTTTTTTTAATTCATTTAAAACATAAAGCCTTTTGAAACCCATTTTAAATGAAAATATTTCTAAACCATATAAATAAGTCCTGAAATCATTTTGAAAACCATTTCCCATGAAATCTTATAATACAAGCTTGAAAATATTTTGAAAACCTTTTTCTTTTAAAATACGTGAAAAATATAAAAATAAGTCATGAAATAAATTTTATAATCGTTCCCTTAAAAACAAAAAAAAATATATTCAAATCATTTAAAAAACTCTTTTATTTTCAAATACATTGAAAACAAAGAAAGGAGGAATGAAATAATTTTAGAAAAAATTTCCTTTGGAAACTTATAAAATATTATTAAAAACATTTTGAAAAACATTTTAATTTTCAGATATTTTTAAAACATATAAATGAATATTGAAAACCATTTAAAGACATAACTATTAAAACCAACATTTTTAAAATTATAAAGGAATATGGTGTACAATAAAACATGTTCCTCGAATAAGGAAAATTGTGACAATACTATCTTACTGATATAGTAAATTTTTAATAGAAAATCCCCATGAAATAGAGATCATAAATTTGATATGTAAATAACCATAAATTTATGTATAATAATAAAATAATACACTTATAGTTAGTATATGGACAACAAAAAATATATCATGAGGTGAATAAGGAATTTATCTCACAGAAATAAAAAGTGAGATGAAATTATGTTACCTTATGTCTTAACGCTCTTTATACTCATACAAACCTATTATATAATGAATATAAGTTTATTATACTTATTTTACAAAATCATATTATTTTATCTAATACTATTTACAGTATGATTATAAATTTATATTACCTTCTTATTAATAATTCCAAATTAATATATCACTTTGGGTAACATCCTCTTTGTTTTTTACATGTGTCTTATTTTGTTATATTATTTATCCTCGTACTTATATCATGATTTAAAAAATTTAAAACATGATATAAATCTAATTTATATTTAGTATATATGTATTTATACTATTCTATATAATAAATACATATAAAATGGAATACATCATTTATGGAGATGGTAGGCTGTATATACGCATTAATGTTGTTTCTATTTTCTTGTCTTGTTTAAAGAAAGAAAATGAAATATATTTAGATATATAATATCTTTGATATAGAATTATTAATTAATATATATCATATAATTTCACTAAGCCCATCCTTAATACATTCCATTCAGTTTGTAAAGAAATACCACCACATCACGGAGGCGGTAGTCTATAATTACCCAAATGAAATTATCGTATTTAAATAAAATGGAAAACATGAATGTATATTTTATATAATAATTCCAAAAACATAAATTCATAATATAAATAATAAATAAAATATTAATATTTTTTCCATAATAATTATAAACTAAGATATTTCTTAATGGAAAAATGAACAACATCATTTATGGAGGTTGTGGTTTGTTGTACACAAGAACGGTGAGTTCCCTACCCATTTGATGGAAGTGTGTGTAAGTGTAGGTAAAACCCTCATCATAAAAACATTTAAGTATATTGAGGATTTTGATGATATTATTTATTCATGTAATATAAATAATTTAGGTTGTGTAGAAATAAAATAATGCCATAGATCATGAGGAAAGATTTTACCTCTTCTTTTGGTAACTCCTTTTAGTTTGCGCCAAAGGGTTTCCTTGGTTGGATTAATGAATAACGGGGGATTAAATTTTGAAGGAAAATATTTTGGGAATTAAATTGGATAAATATTGCCTGAATATATGTTTTTTTATTAGTGTAAATAAGGGAGAGATGTGGTGATGTTTTATAAGGGATGTAGGGGGCACACTTGACATTTTGAATACAAGTAATGTGTACCCGCATTTGTACCTAAAAAATCATAAAAAATGAACCAAAATATATAATTGACTAGTTATTTCTGAAATATTTCCATTAAATGGGGTTGTGACAAGTTTCTTGGTCATTTTTTTAAGATTATGGTTTAGTCTCTTATTAAGCATAATTTTACCTTCATTGTTGTAATTAATTTTAATCACCTTCGTGGATTTTTTTGGTCAAAATTTAAGTTGATATTATTATAATATAAATATTATACTTATTATAACCATTTATTTCTATTTTTATAAATTCAATTCCCATACATGGGAAAATTAATTTCAATTCTAATCTCGATGATGTGGTTAGAAAGTGGGTTTTTAATGTGAGAATGCACAAAAGTCAAATAAGATTTTATATCTTAAATAAACAAAAAAATGATTCCAATGACCTAAATTGGATTAATAAATTTATAATTTATATATTTTTATATTAAATCTAACTTAAAATATAATTTGACTACAAAAATAAATTATATGAAAAAATATGTTTTAATTAAAATTCATTTTTTCATTATTCATAACTAAATGATGTTTCCTAGAAAAATCCCTAAAATTCAACCTAATATAATTTTGAAATTATGATTTCTAAAATGAATTTTATTTTATCAAATTAAATTTAAAAAAAATTAAATTAATTTTATTGTCATTCACATGAGGAAAAAATTAATTCATTTGAAAAAATATTGTTTTCAAACATTAAAAGTCATTAACAACATTACAAATTTTATTATCAATATGAATTATTTGTATAAAAAATATAAATAATAATTAAAAATTAGTTATTTATATTTATATAACTATGTTTAATGTCTAGGTTATAACTATATAATCATAACAATAAAATGATGTTTCTTAGAAACTCGTTGTTGTGTGTAATGCAAAACAAGTCTTTATTGCGTGCAACGTAACATTATATTGGTGTAGTCTATAATAAAATATTGACGTAATGTAGCATGAAATGAATGAAATCAAAGAAAATTAATATATTTGAAAAAAAATTAAAAAACTTTTGGTTGTACATAAATTATTTAGTATCACCTTTAATGTAAAGTGTTGGTGTAAGATGAATCACATCACTTCACGAGGCGGTAGTCCACCGTACAGACAAATGATGATTTTGTAACCCATTTAATGGAAGTGGAGGCGGTTTTAGGTAATTATATTATTATAAAAACATATAATATTGTGGAATATAATGATTTTTTATATTATCATTCTTTAATGAAAATTAAATGAGGTATAGAATGAAGAAAAATAATGATGGTCGTTGGAGAACCTTACCTCTTCTTTGGACATCCTCCTTAAGTTTTCACTAATTACTCAATGTGTTATATTTATAGCCAAAATACTTATTTTAGTATGACGGGAGGTATTTTGGTAGTTATTGGAGTAGATATTTTCTAAATGAAATTTTTTTAAATGTGTGAAGTGTAGAAGAGAGGGGTGGCCTTTTATATGTGGGGTGAGTGGCATACTATTAATTTTTTTAAGGATTGGATTCCACCAATGTTTTTTTCATGTAAACAAGCCTCATTAATGGTATATTATTGATAATATAAAGTATAAATTATATAAAGTTCTATAAAATTGGTTTTTAAAATGTCTTGGGTCATTCTTACACATTATATTCTAAGTTTAAATAATAAGTAAACTGGTTTACCTTAATCATTGTAATTAATTTCAACGTTTCACTGATAATTGTTTTTAATAATAATTTTAACATATTATATAAAATATTAATTTTTTATTCAAAATATGGAATCATTTATTACATATTAATCTCAAAAAAGTGGTAGAATTTAATTTATAATTAATCCACTTGATGTTTTGAGACAGAGAGGTTTTAATGTGAAAATGTTCACAATTTTACAACGTTTTTATATAAAAAAATTAATATGAGAGTAATTACAATGAAATGAATTGTATTAATATATTTAAATATAGTTATTTTTACCATAAAACAATTTATAATTATAATTTATCATTTTAAAATATGTAGATGAAAAATCAGCTTTCAATTAAAATCTTGTATTTTCATTATTCATCAAAAAATAAAACTTCTTATAAAAATATCAAACATTCACCCTAAGATAATTTTGTTATTAATATTTCAAATATAAATTTTAAATTTTCATATAAGTTTTTATGTGTTAAAAAATAAATTCAATATATGTGTTTCATGTGCGATTAAACTGTCGTTTAGGAAAATACTATTTTCTAAAAACGTTTCATTTTAATTTAAATGATTCTTATTTTTTAAAAAAATAAATATATAACAAATAAATTGTCATAAAATATATATTTTAATAATTTATTTAGTTCAATTCATACACTCTATTCCAACGACTAGGTGATAACTAACATATTAAATGATAAGATTAATAGTACTTTGGTTTTTGGTAAAACTCAGTCTTACATGTAATCAAAACAATCAATGAAAAATTATGTTAAATGTAACATAAGATTAAATTAATGTTGAATTAGTTACAAGATATATAATGCTATGAATTTATTTTAAATTGTAAACATATTGTAAAATCTAGGTCTTTTTTATTCCCTTCTATGCATGGTGTTACATTCGACATACGTAGTTGAATAAAATATTTTTCTTTTATAATTTCATGATGTTAAATTCTACCCACCATAAATAAATTATGTCCACAGAACTGAAACCTGATCTGGGAATTCATGGTTTTTAAATTTGAATATTCTATTTTGGAAAAACCATCATCATCAAAGAGTTAATAAAATATCCCCTTAATAAGAGAGTAGTGGAAGTAAAAAAGGATATATATAATAAGACATATTAGGGTTTATAAACATTAGAAAATTGGTTGCAATAAATGATATGAATGTAAAGGAAGAGTATAATTATTTATAGAGAGTGGTTTAGGTCATTGATCATAATAAAGTTAATGATAATTAAGAACATAAAGGTCCCAAATCCTTAAATGTATGATGATCAGAAAGACCAAATGATTTATCGGATTTAAAGGTAATATAACAATATTTTTGTTTCAAAATCATTTTATTAATGTAGAGAAATTCCTTTAATACCTAAAAAGAGATGGAAATACACTTACTATATACGTTTCTAATTTATAACAATAATTTCATATTTTAGTTGTTCTTTGATCAATTTCAAATTCAACCCTTACCCCAAGAAATGAGTATCACTAAATGATTTTTTATACCTGGAGAACTAAAACTAACTTTTAATAGATCCTAAGATCCATAAAATAGATAAATTTGATTCTGTCTATCTTTAACTATTTTTTAAATCCAATATTGTTAGAAAAAGTTATTAAATATAATAAATTAATCTTTTAAACTAATAAGTAAAACCACTTCTTCTTTGTTGAAATTTATTCATAAAATTATTTAACTAAAAACAATGATATATTAACCAGGACACCATGTAGGATAATTGTAGGTGTTAAACCCTTATCATTCTTCAGTCGTGGGTTCAAGCCCTAGAGCCTTTCTAGACATGATGTGTTGTCACCTAGTATGTGGGATTTCCTTTTTATAAACTATATTGATATAATTCTTAAAAAATTATAAAAAATATAATGTAAAACCTTGAAATAAAATTAATCACTATATAAACTTTTTTCCATATATTTTTAGTTACAGTTTTTTATATTTTTCTTACAACGTCTAAAAATTTTATTATTATGATTTTATTAACGATCATATCAACCATAAAGGGTATTAAACCATTAATCTTATTGATATAAAGTGAAAATACATTATTCCTCAAATAAAGTTTCCAGTAAAACCTATACTTACCATAATTTTCTATAAAATTTCATTAATCTTGGTAGACTCTAATCAGATAAACCCTAAAAATAAGTTTTAGACATATAACATATCATCAACCTTAATCTCATAAAACATGAAGGTATATATAACTCTTAATATTATGAAGACCCATATTATTTTAATATTTAACACAATCCCTAGGAATTTCATTATTGTTATACAAAAATACTGTTGGCAAAAATACTTCTATAATTTAATAATTGATTCCAAATACACAAATACTACATCCTCTTTATTTGCACATAGGTCCTTACTTGTTCTAGGGTTTATCCTATGTCCTTAATTATCATTATCTATTGAAATACATCATAATGGTTTGTAAATAAAATGTTAATTATCCTAAGAATATCCCTTAATAGTGTCTAAATATGTTCATAGTAAGGTCTATTGTTGGGTACCAGGTAATTCTTCAGTCAAGACCAACATGATTCTTTCATATTTATTACCCCTAGGTACCTCTGTGTCAGAAACATGCCAACTTTTAGCATTGAGACAAGGATTTATTTCTAAGAAAACCCACATGATATCTACCATACCAAAACATTTGGATGATCTTCTAAACTTATTCTCAAATTCTATCATAGGGTTCTGTTACCTAATATATATTTTAACTAAATATATTTTCAATGGTTTCTACTAAAATTAACTTGATACCCACTATAGTAACTCAACCAATGAATCCTGATGTTGGTTCCTAATACCATTACATTAGCATAATATAAAAGGAATCATGTCTCAAAGAACAAAATAGTTTAGCTGCCTTAGTAAACCAGATACATACTTGATTATTACATTACATTTAAATAATCAAATGAAAAAATTATAACATCATTAAATCTGGAATATCATTACATGAAATTCATATAAAACATCATAGAATCCTTACCGAATATAACAAAATGAGGGTGATATCAAATTCTTAGTAAGGGTTAAGTACAATGGAAGATATCATGAATCAATAAGCATAATCAATATAGTAAGGTAAATAACTAAAAACTTATTCCATTTAAATAGCTGGAATATAATGATGAGATAATTATGAATAAATATGGAAAGGTTATTTTTTAAGAACATAAGTCATTTAATCAGTAATATTATAATTAAATGCATTCAAAGATTATAACATTTAGGAAACTTCATTGATGACAATAACTAAATTATAAATAAGGGAAATTCTTAATTATTGAAATTAATTTTACATAGGAACATGATTGATTTACCATCAAGATATATTGTCAATATGGTTTAAAACATGCTGTGTAAAAATCCATTTTATTTTTTTCAAGACCTTTCACATGACACTTACAGTCAATATCTATCCTCCAGATAGTCTAAAACTACTTGGTTAAAAAAAAGTGCTCATGGCCAACTGATTTTGTCTCCTGAGAGTGTTGATTCATATTTGGGATTACGTTAACTAATACCCAAACCATGAATTTCATTTCCAATACATTCCCCATGTATTGAAGAGTTTATTTAATTTATAAATAATGTGTCTTATCATTAAATATATGTATTGTGAAAATGATACAGCTTTATCAATATTTCCCAAGTCAATAAAATAACCATAAAAGATAAAATCATATGAAAAAATGGTATATGGTTTCGGAAATATACATATCCATGAAAAATTATATTTACATTTAGGTGAAATTTAATGTCAATGGAAAAGTGGATAATTTGAGGAAATTTTAGTGACTACAAAAATGAATCAAGGATGTGAATTTCAATAACTTTCATAGTCCAAATAATCAAAAAACATCTAGATGAATAATATGTATGGTGTAAATATACAAGCATTGGGGAAAAAAATATGTTTTTTTCATTTTTTAATATAAACTCCCTAAAAAATATTTAAAAAATTTCTTCAAGAAAATAACCTTTTTATTTTAAAAAGATTATTTTAAAAGTCATTTTCTTTGAAAAAAATTAAAAAAAATAAAAAAAACTCATAGGAATAAAATGTAATCTTCAAATATATGACATAGTGGTTAATTATTTACCTGTGGTAAAACTAAAATATAACATTCCTTTTTCACTATAAAAAATGTTAGTATAGTGCCTTATTAAGAAGGCTACAAGGAGATTAATTTCACATTTTCAGTAGAACCCAAAAAATATTTTTTAAAAGAAACATAATATTCCTTTAAGAAAATACTAAATAATAAAAATTGATTAAAATTCACTTGATAAATCATTTTGAAGATTTTTGAAAATTTAAAATCATTCTTTGAAAACATGGTTTTGGAAGAAAATATATTTCCGCCCATAGAGAGAAATGATGTTGCATTTTCTTGAAAATATTTTAAGTAAAATAGAGTGAAAATGGTAATATTAATTGAAAAATAAAATTAGTAACTAAGGTATAATAATATTAATGGTTTTATTAAAAAAAATTACATATAATTGTCTTCAATGGAAATTCAAGAGTTATTAATCACAAATAAATGAAGTTATCAAGAAAACCCCTAAAAAGATCATAAGATTTAAGTAAGAATAGACCAATGAATCAATTTTATGTATAAAAAATAAATCCGAATAAAAAAATTCTAAATAAAACAATAGATATTTAATATTAATTACACACATAATTTTACAATATTAATGATAATGCGGAAGTAACATTACCCAATGAAAATAAATTGAGTTATGAAATTCTATACCACTTAGTAACTCATAATTAAAATTTAAATAGATGAAATAAATAAAATTGAATCTTAAAATAACATTACTAATGAATTTTTTAATATTTCATATAAAAGGGGTAGAATATACACAACATAAAGGAAATTAGGTGCACAACATTTTAATATGTCTCAATGAAATGAAATTGAGATGAAATCCCTTACATTGTGCCCCCATTAGGTTGAACATAATTTAAACTCCTTTATGATGGTTTTACACAAGTTATTAACTTATAACTGAACCATATTAATATTTATGATGTCATATATGATCCTTTTATACCATATTATAACATGTTAGTTAATATTTATTTGATATTTTTCTTAGTTTGGGTGTCAATTGTCTTGTTTTCTTATACATGGTTTGTCATTAAAGATTCACTTCATTAACATATCATGGAGTTTCATCGTCTAAAAAAATAATTATGGCATAATTATCCAATTTATTTATTAATTATACTTTTCGAATCAATCAGAAATGTTTTCAATTAAAAATTGTGTACATTATGATCATGGAAATGATAGGCCTTATGTACATATAAGTAACCTTTTGATTTTTCACCAATCATTATGGAAGGTAGGTGTGTAATATTATACCTTTTAAAAATGATACTAATTTCATTAATAACATATTTTATAATTATATATTTTATCCGTGTGGTGTGCTAATGAAAAGAAATTCACATTACTTTGTGAAGGTGGTAGTCCACACAGAGATGAAATATGTTATCATCTTTATGAGAGTGAAAAAGAAATTAAGAAAATGATATATATATATATATATATTATTTCCAGAATTATAAATATTTCATTTATAGGGTAATAATTTCATTTATACCACATATAATCATTAACATTATTCATTTTCACCTTCCATGTAAAGTGTTATTAAATGATTAACCACATTGCTCTGTGAGATGATAGTCTATCACACACATAATTTATGATTTCATAACCCATTTTATGAATGTGTAAAGAGTTTTTTTACATGATATTATTATAAAAATATCCCACTATATTTATTCTACATATCTTATCATATAATAATGGTTGAATAAAAATTTAATTAGGTGGAGAAAAAAGTAAAATAATTATACTCGTTAATGAAAATTGCCTCTTCTTTAGGTATCCTCCAAATGTTTTCACTAATTCCATCTTAGGATACGATTATGAAAAAAATGAAACAATTATTATATTATAGAATGTTATAAGTTATTTGGGTAGATTTATTTTAAACCATTGTGGTTTGAAGGTGTGAATTAGAGATGAGAGGTGGTGTCCTTTTATATGTTGGATGAGTGACACACTTGTAATTGTTTGAAAGAGTGAATTGAACCTGTGATTTTTTCCTCTTAACAGGCCAAAATAATTGTTAATTATAGATAATGTAAGATTTAAGGTCTATATATGTCCAAAAAATGGGTTTTTGGAAAAGTTTTGGGTTGTTATTACACCTTATATTCTAAGATTAACCACTAAATAAAATCATTTCTACCTTAATCTGTATAATTAATTTCAACTTTTTCACAAATAATAATGTTGACGAATTATGTTGAATTTATTATATAATTTAAATTATGATAATTAAAAATATTTAATCTATTTTTATTAATTTAACACAGATAATTATAAGAATTTAATTTTAAATTAATCTCGCAGATGTGGCAAGAAAGCGAGTTTTTAAAATGAAAATGTCAAAGAGTTTAAAATATTTTTATATCCAAATTTAATATTAAAATGATTAAAATTTCCTAAATTGAATTAATATATTTATAATAGAGTTATTTTAAATTTCAACACAATTAAATATATGATTTTATATTAAATATTACTTAGAATAAAAATAAAATTCTCAATAAAAATTCAGAACATTTCACTATTCATTAAAAAATAAAACATCTCCAAAAAGTACAAAAAAATTAACCCTAAGATGATTTGGTATGATTATTTAAAATATAAGTTTATTTTTTCATATAAATTTTATAAAATTTCTAAAATTTAATTTTAAATTATATTGGCCAAGAATGATTAAACCATCTTTTTAGAAAATACAGTTTCTCTAAAAAAAATTCTTTTTATTTTTAACGATTCTTATTATTATATATAATAAATATATACTCATTAAATTTTTTGAAACTATATATTTTTATAAGTTATTTAATCGTATTCATACCCACCCTTACAACATCTAGGTGATAACATTCATATTAAATAATAATATTAATAGTATATTATAGTTCGGTAAAACATGGTCTTGCATGTAACATAAGCTATCGACTAAAATTTTTATTGAATTTAATGCAATTTATAATTATTGTCTCATGAATTTAAGATATATAAGGTATTTAATTTATGAATAATAGTAAATATATCCTAATGTCTTCGGATTTTATATTCCTATCTATGCTTGGTGTTGTGTGTCACAAATGGAATTGAATAAAATGTTATTATTTTTAAAATTATAGGTTTTAGAGAATAAAATTAGTTTTTCATGAAAAAGTAAACAAAATTTCTACCACATATAGTTTTATTCACTATGTATTTGGTATTCTAGGAATGCATGTTTCAAATTAAATCATTATTTCTTGAATTTGATAACTGATTTGAAAGGGAAAATTCCTTTTCACAAGGTTTCTTAATAAAAACATGAATTTATTATTAATTTTTTTGTAGTTGGAACTTATATTTTCTCCAAATATGGGTGAAATTTCATGATTTAAATAATTTTGAGGGTTAAAACGGGAGGATGAAGGTCTGGTTTGAAAGTGTATATTTAAATGGATAAATAATTAGATTAATTAAATAACTATAGATCATTACTTGATCTAAGGATAGGAATTATGATGATATACTATCATAGTTTCTTAATTATGAATCCATATATTAGTGGTTGATCAATGATAGTGTTTATAAATATGGAACTCTGGTATCTAGTTGCTATTTTTTGTGATTTAACATAATAAAATTTTCATTAAGAACTGAAACTCATTCCTATGTGTGTGGGAGGGTTTTTTTAAATTACAAAATCCACCAATATAAGACTCACCTTTAATAATAAAAGAACTTTTCAGTTGGGATATGTTGATCCAAACCATTTTAAGATGAAATTTTATTTTCCATGAACATTCTATAAATTGCAGAACTCTTACCCAATCAACTACCCAGGTTCATCATATAATGACATGATTATGAAAACGGAGATAATTAATTTGAAACTAATGAAAAAATAATAAATGAAATATAGATTGAGTGTGATCACACTCAACCTAGATTATACTATATAAAACAATAATTAAACACAAAATAATAATAGGAAAAGTTATTGAAACTAAATAAAGAATAAGTATTTCCCAAACTAGACTAATCATTGTTGATGGGTTTATCCCTCTATGTGATAGACAATATTATTGGAAATCAGTCTCTATTACATGAATGTAGTAGGAATAATATTTATCTTATTATTAAAACAACCCCAATGAAAATATTGATATCCATTTATATTCGTATTATAACTATTTTCTCATTCCTTCTGACATTGAGATATTTATGATTTCTTTCACATGTAATAAATGATTATTACTAAATTATTGGGTGATTTATACATTTTAAAAATCTTAATGGAATTTCTCTCTCTCAAATATTATGTTTTAGCTAACATGTTTATGTCCTAATTTTTTAATTTGTTTAGAAAACATGAGTGAATACTCTTTTAGTCCTAGAACTGTTTTCTTACCTGACACATTCTCTAACATGAATATCAATGGATATCTTAATTCTTATTATTACTATCCTTGATTCCCACTATAGATAGTAAAATTATATAAAAATACCTACACTAGATTGATATATTACATTTTCTTCTTGAAGGTTGTTTTAATAGAGTATTGAAATCCATTAAGAGATAATATATACATTATGTCATGTTGGTTTGTTCTGTAGAATAGGAAGTTCCAATGATAATTCCATTATATGGATATCATTTGATGTGTTTCCTTACTGAGGATCTTTCAAGTGCAATGTAGCATTAGTATGTGAAATAAACATTTGTTCATAGAAAATTGAGTTTATAATGACATTTTTATTTTAGAATTGAGTGTGTAGTAGTCCTTGAAAATTATTGCATGGTCCAAAAGAAATGGGGATTGAATTAATTTTTAAACTAGATACGTCATTAGATCTAAAAATAATGTGAGGGGATGATGTGGGGTTCTGTTAGGAGACCAAAAGATTCTTATGTCCTTAACAATTCAATAAACCCTAATTTATATAATCATAATGATGGTATTGATATTCCATCGATATAGTTTCATCTTCTTCAACCACACTACATTGGAATGAGTTCATAGTCTATGGTGTAAATGTGATATTACATTAGGATTAGTGAGGAATATATTTTAATGATATCGTGATTCATTGAAATTTGACTTATCTCAAGGGTAAGAAGCCACATTATGCTAGTGTGGATATAGTCCCACATAGTTTATACAAGATCTGTTACGCCACTATAATATTCTCAATTAGAGATATGGTAATCCATTGGTAAATAATATTGTTTTGAGGTTTGTGCACAATAATATTTTGTGTTCTCAGTACATCCTTATGTTTTTATGCAACCAACATTCACCTTTCAATACAATATGCATTTCTAATCTCAAATTAAAAAATATTTTATGTTATAAATCATCCTCCAACTCAATTACTTCCCAAAACCACATATTTTTATACACAACAACATTTTGAATGATTAAGTTAAATTGAGAATTGGATTTTTTTTCCATAAAAATTAATTGATCAATTATGTTCTTAAATTTGAAAGAGTAAGTAATATTCATGAAATCTAATTAATGGAGGTGTTATACTAAAAAACATATAATTTTCATTCCATACATACACAAGGGAGTAATAAAATATATTGAGAATAAAATATGATGATCTAATTTACATGAATCAATTACCCCATACATGAAATGTTACCTATCTTAAATTAATCACTTTCAAAAATCATTACACCAATTCTACTTATTTTAATGTCCAAGACTCTAGTTAATGAGGGTTGAGTGAATAGAAACTAGTTAAATCATATTTTTAAAATTAATAACCCTTAAAAATCCATCTATATTTAGTTCCACATCCACTACATAATTCCAAATTTCCATGATACTTTCTGAATAAAATTCCAATACACTATTTACCATTTATAATGATGATTTTATAAGTACCTAAATTTGTCCAACCCTTCGACAACTGGGAACTCATTTTATTTTTTTTCTTTTATGAATGTGTATAAACCATTTTAAATGAGTATAGATAATGTAAAAATATACATTTCAAATATAAGGAATACCCTGATATTATTTTTTTCAAATCCAATGAATTTATTAAAGGTTTATAAAATCATCTATTAAATCAATATAACTATTTTTAATCGACATTACTCACACACATTACTCTATTTCATCTCAAGAAATTTCTTCATCCTTTCCAATATGTTTATATTACTATAATTCATATGAGTTATCAGGATTTTCATTATGACGTCTCTATGATGTTTTAAATTTTTTAGAAGATAAGAGACCAAATATCAAGTTCAATTTTATAGTGTTTTAATATCTAAATTTTTATTTTCCATAAATGTATTCAATTAAACTTCATTTTACACATTTGATAAATAATATTATATAGGATATGTGTCTTCTTATATTCTATTTCTAATGAGTCTATAGGTTCTCATTTATCTTAAAACGTTTTTTAAATAGATATATAATAAATACACACACAAAAAAATGTAATATGAAATGAAAAAAATCAAAAAATTTATAAATTTTCACTCCTTAAAACATTTTTTATTAAATGTAACCAGTTCATTTTAATAGTTATAATCATTCTCTATAATCGATGATATAGTAATGAAATTAACTAATAAAAATATAGGGACGAATTTATGGGTTCTATTATAGAATTAATGGAATATTATCACTATATCTATGGGGATCACATGAAAATTATTCAAAGTACATACTTCACTCTCTAGCCAATTAATGAGAACAATTTTCTTTCTACACCCATATTAAAATCCCCATTAACAAAAGGTAGAAAATTACTAAATAAAAATAGTCCTTCTAATATAGAATTAGGTTTATCTAGAATGAATTTCTTTATATAATTATAAATAAATTCATTCCCTATCAGATAGAACTATCTTTCATAATTCATCTTATTATGTCAAAATATTTATTTCAATATGAAAATATTGTCATTATCAAATTCTTCTCTTTTTACTTATTAAAAATATTGTATCAAAAGGTAACATTGGTATATGATATTATCTAAGCCCAATTTATTCTTTATAACTTCTTAGATTGATTTATTCTCTACATCCACATTGATAAAAAACATTTCTTGTAAACCATCATGGATGGAATCATGCCTACTTTTTTTGATATGATATCATATAAACCAAAAAATGTGTCTTCCAGCCATTTGGTCTAACCCTTTCAATTTTGGTTCACAATTGTTTTACAATATTCCTTTTATATATCTATTTACCACCATGAAAATCACATTTCCCGTTGGATGGTAGGATATTGATGTTGTGTTGGTCATTCCATATCTTCTCAGTAAGGTCTCCAAAATTATATATCAATAATAGTTCCTTGATCATTGATTATAACCCATGGTATTTCAAATCTATAGAAGTTGTTGGTTTGAAAAATTATTCAAATAATAGGTGAGTCATCGGTCATTGTGGGTATATCTTCCACCCATTTAGAAACATTATCGAATGTACCTGACATGTGTGAATACCTATAAGCTATGGGAAAGTTTTCCACAAATTTCATCCCCTACATGTAAAAGATTTTATAAAAGTTCAGGGTTCTTTAAGGAATTTACTATATTTTTTATATGTTTCCAGTAAATTAGAATTTCTAACACTTTTTTAGAATTCAAGGGTGTCCATGAGAATGGTTGGGATGTATAATTGATATATTAAAACATTAGTATCCATTATATATAGATTTATGTCGTCATAATATTTTAGGATATGATAGATGTTAATAACATATTATACTTAAATTTTAGGTAGTAATATCCTTATTACAAGGTCACTAATGATTCTACAAATCTATGGACCATCCTACAAAAAAACTTTTCTTAATGCTTAAGACTTACAATTCAATATTATATACTGTATGAAGGATCATTGGTAAAAACATGAATGTTTTTCATGTCAGCATACCATGGAACTACACCTTTGATTATAAAGACATTCTCACCTCATATACAATCATTTAATGTTACCTAGTAAAATATTTCTACCTCCATAGTGTGAAAGTGTCTAAAAATGTGATCTCCTACTTAATTATTTAATCCCCTAATTTTCTTTAAAATATACATCCATTTCATTCAATAAAGATATCAATCTAACAAGACCTATCTTATCTTTTCTCATTATTTAGTAGATACCTAATAATTACCAGATTAAGGAATATAATGTATTTACCTTCTGAAAAAATTGATCTAGATTTATCTAAATAATAGAAAATTATGTGAAACTCATTTTTGGTGGTGGTGTTTTAACTTTATGAATAATATATTTTATTTGAGTAATAAATAACGACATAATATTTTCATTCAATCCTTTTTGAAATGACTGACCTTATAACATATTTTAAGGAATCAGATAACATATTAAAGTGGCATCCACAATTTAGTTGTTTAATCATAGTACATGTGGTCAATTTACACTTTATCTTGTCAAAATATATTTTAGAATAATAAAAAAAATAATTATAATGCCTTTTTGAAGAAAAATAGATTGTGTAACATATATCATACCAATTCCCTTAAAAATGTTTTTATAAAACCCTTTATATCAAAATGATGATCAAACATGTTTTAAAAAAGTGGTCTAAAGTAATATACTAGGGATTTCAATATTTAATTATTAAATTCAATTGTATCCATTGAAATCAAATGTATTTGAATAATTATGCCCCCCTCCCCCATGAAAATTAATTTACCAAAATTATTCACATGATCATTTTTAATGTATGTTTTCAAAACATTGTCCACGTTTGACAATAGATGATAAAATAAATTTTTAAAAATAGTAAAATCATAAATAAAACTTCTTGATATTCTTCAATAAATTCAGATATTCTTTTTACAATAAAACATTGAAAATTCCTAGAGTAATTACAAAATTTAAATGCCAACCTCTTATAGGAAAATGTTCAATGAGGGAATGTAAAGTATTTTTTTCTCATATCATTCAGAGTAATGGGGAATTCGATAAAACCCCTCAATAATTTTCCAAATCTATTGTATTATAAGGGATTCTTTCCTAGTCACATGGTTCAATTTCATATAGTCAATACATGCTCTCTGACTATTGTAAACTCTTATAGTGATCACATTACTCTATTCATTCCTAATAATTGTGTGTTTAGACTTCTTAGGATTAATATGAATAGTAAAAATCCATTGTGAGTATAAAATGAGGTAGATGATTCCTTACACTATAAATTTCTCAATTTTCTATTTTAATGCATCCATCGTCGTTGGGTATAATCATATTTTATGATGCATCACTATTTATCATCATTTCACAAAATTAATACAATGCATAAAATTATATGGTCTGTGTATAAGTATGTATCCTAGACTCTAACCAATTAAATTTATATTCACTCTAAAAAGATCTATGTGTTTCATTTATTTATAAATTTTCATGCTTCTAGAAATGATTTTAGATATCTTATCTTTACCTATTAAATACACACTTTTTAATTATAGTTGAAATTCATTCAATTCTTATTATATTGGATAAAATGATGATGAAAATAATATTGGTTAAATCACCTTAACCATAATTTGTTATAATATAAAACATTAGGTATCAACTTTATCATTATTCGATAATAACTAACTAAATCCACTAGCGGTATCTTAACTTTATTTATCCTTGAGTTCCTATATATTAGCTATAAGTTAGTCAAAATGACTTCTAATAGTGTTATCAAATCTTAATTTATTTCCTAAAATCAAAAAATATTTTAAAAAATCATTTTAATCAGAGGAATTATGTTCATCCGAGTGAAAGTGTGAATAATGTATCTTTTTCTTAGAGATATTTCACTAAAAACAATAATTAACAATACTACGCTTTCCCAAATCTCAATATCCAATTTACATTCATAGAAATTGAAAATATTCTAATATATTATTATTATTGGATTACCTTGAATGATTAGTGAGGGGGAACACAATCTATCTTCCTCTATGTTATGGTTATAAAACATTTTCTATAAATATTATGTTTTTATACATTACTAGTATATCTTTAAGAACTCTAGTTATATACTTTTTAACTTTATTAGATAGTTGGACTACCACAATTTTTGGTTTAATCTCACTAATCTATAAGAAATTAAATACATAGTGAAGCATTAAGTTTATTTAATCCCTTATATAATTTAAGTCATATGTTGAACACATTTCTTCAATACTATTGGGAATGGAAAATGAACTGGAATCGTGAAATTTTGAAGGAAATTGTGGTGTTATTGGTGTTGAAACATTTCTTCATAGGATGAATCTTTCATGAACCTAAATTGTCCTTTACTAGGTTTATAGTTTCTTATGGATCATGGAATATGTGGGAATATTTTTAATATATCCCAAAATAGGTATATTTATTTATAATTTCTTTAATGATTCTATGATTTCCAGTTGAATTGAATATTTAGGATTTTTATTGGATTGTACTATCTTTGAGTGAATTGTAATTGATATGTTTTATTTGTTTTTTATGGATTATTAAATAGAAATTATGATTATTATTTGAATATTTTTATTTTTCACTCAACATTCCTTCCTATTGATTGATTCTTTTTATTACTATTTTATCCAAATGTTGTGGTATTGGATTTTTTTAATTGGAGTCATATGTAGTCTTCTATGATTTTTAATGTTATAGTTTACAAGATAAGGAAATTAAAGGTTTGAAAATGTTTTTGAGTTTCATAATGATGTGAATAAATAAATGAGTATATACATAAATGTATTATAAGATCTAGATTAGAATAATTTATCATTTTTTAATTTTCCATGAGATATAGCCAGGATGCAATGTGTTTATCATGCCAAAACAAACTCATCTCCGAGTAACATAGATTTAATGTCAAATTAAACTATTATTTTCCAAATAGGTGTATGATATGTTTATTATATAAGAATTCTTTCCCGAAATAGGAAAATTTTGTGATATTAAACTTGTTTAAATGAATGATATTAATAAAATAAATAGGTTGGTAAGACTCAACTATGATTTTACATGTCATGATGAAATAAATGTCTAATCTATAATTGGATCATGTCCTGATATATATATTTCACCATGATTAAATATATTTATCTTATGTGTTACACCATGAAGAAATTGTATATGGATTTGAAAGTTTAAATCCATGAATTTTAGAGACAAAAATCTATATTACATCATGAAATATCCCATCACACTACAATATATCACATGGTTGGTGAAAACCGATAAAGAAACACATTTTTCACCATGATGATGTTTATGGCACATTGATTATTGAAAATATTATGTTTTTCTTATAATTCATTACAAATATGGGAAAAGTGTTTTTTGTGTTTTTAAGGACCACTAAATATCTAAACGGTGATTAATAGTGTAGATTCACTTGAAAACAATCCAATGAATTATTTTTTAAGGAGAGTATATTCTAAGAGGATAGTATTATTGAATTCGAAATTAAAATTTTTTCTTTATTGTATATATAATACATCTACTATGAAAATTAGTTGAAGAGAAACAAAATTTAAAAATCATAACTATAAGAAGGGTGGCAAATAGAATAAGTTGGGATGTCATTGATTATATGAATTTGAATAATTATTTAAAAATGGATTAAATTCCATTAAAGATTAAGTTTTTATGTTAATTTTTTTGAAATTTTTTTGAAATATCATGTAATAAATAGTATAGATTCAGAGTGAACTCTTTTATAGTTTGGTGTAATGTATTTCATTATAATTCCTATTAGCATAACCAATGTTTTATTATTTGAATTTATTATAAACTTATTATAAATTAGTGAGTGGAAGGGCATAATTTTCCTTAAACTTTGGTAGAGTAGTGATCATGTCCTAAATTTTATAATCACAAATTAGTGGATTAGTTATATTTTAAATATGAAAATCAACATTGATAATGTATCCTTGGATGTATCCTAATGTGGGGGAACCAAGTTAACATATTTGTGTCTATACACTTTATTTTTTCTGTATTTGATTATTGACATGTGTGGTTATAGTGATGGATTTATATTTCTCATACAAATGTAATAATAAGATATATTTTATTTTGAGATAAAAATATATTTCCAAATACCCTATTCATTTCCCTCTGATGGTGTATTATGCGGCCGAGGGTAAAAAACATTATCATAACAAAAAGTTGCCTTGAAAAATATTTTATAAAAAATCATCAGTAGGGAGTGTTTTATGAATATAAAGGGTGTACCCTTGTTTAAAATACCTAAAAATTTGTATTGTAATATTATAATTATATCTCATTTATGATCTCTTGGGCTTGTTTTTTTCAAAAATAGTTCATGGAATTTATGTAAATTATTCTATTGAAATTTCTACGATGAAAGCTATTTGTTAAGTACTATATTATGATGAAAAGGAACATAATGACTTTTCCATAGTGTTTTATGTATAAAAAAGTTATGGTTCTTAAAAAAAATTAATTTGGGTCAATATTTCTAATATTTTTGGAGGTGGAAAAAGTGAAGGAGATAAAGGGGTATGTTATTTTTAAAATATTTGATGATTTTAAGATGAGTTTAAGTGGAAATATTGATAGTTTATTCATATTTCCTATTTAATTTATTTGATATTTTCCTAAAAATTTTCATGTGTTGAATTATGATAATATTGAGAAGATCATATGACCATTACAATTGATATACAATCTAAATTTTCTGACACTTGGGGAAGTTATTCTTTTGGAATTATCACTTTATGATCTAAATAGAAATATGGAATCATAAAAAATATTTATGAAGCCAAAAAAAAAATTGGATATTAAAAAAATCAAATATAATTTAAATTAATATGAAATAAGCTGATATTGTAGACATAAAATAATGGTTAATTTGTAACATATTCTTTTTAATATATTGTATAATGGATGTTTAAAAAAGATAAATCAATATTTAGTGGAAAAATAATTATTTCTATGATTCCATTTTGGAAAAGATAGGAAAATCATTTATTAGTGTCCAAAAAAAATTATAGAGATGATTGTGAGATTTGGATCACTAAGACTCAAGAAAAAAGTATTTCACCAAACTGAACTTCGGTTTTGGAAATACAAGTAAAAATACATTTTAAAGAAATTTTTTTATATATAAAGTGGAATATGATGTTTAAAAATATCCTTTACTCCAAAATCCTAATGTATTTATATTTTTATATATATTTTGGATAATCCCCCTTTTAAAGGTTTATGTAGAACCCTTACATGACCAGTCGGCCCAATGAACAAAGCACATACATGACCCAAAGGCCTAGAGGCACAAGACCCAATACATGACCTTAAAGGCCCAAGACTTGACACACACAAAACAGACCCTCCCCAATATCTACATCTTGAAGAAGCCTAACTCCCCACCTCACATGCCTCATCGACAAGAATTACCCCACGTAGAGCTGCACAGTTCATGGTACTGAATGAATTTTCCATACCATCTCATTCTTCTAATGTGGTTTTATTTTCTCTAGTGGTTTCTACATTTCTATGAATCATCTTTAGGCCTTCTCATGAGTAATCAACACAGGATGATTCTTGGACTTTAAAGTCTGAATTCCAGGTTTCCCAAAGACCCATTTTGGCTCAAATGCCCTTGGTGGCTCGAAAGCCCTATTGCCTAATGACCATTGGTGTCCTAATGTCCCTGAGACCTTTAGGCCCAAACTGGTGGCCTGAAGTTCCAAATTTTGTGAATTGTTCTGGATACTATAGTACAACATAGTACCTACTACAGTTGCTACAATAGTATAGGAACTAAAAAATTGAATAAGTTGGTGATGAAATAGATGTATTTTTTGAAAATATTGAGTTAGAATGAGATCTTGGGGAGATCGGTACAAAAAAAAGAAAAAAATGCCACTATTGTATTTTTATGAAATAATACTCATGTTATATTAATGATATTGATAAATAAATTGATCTCCTAGAGAAATACATGGAGTAAACTTTAAATGATCATGTGAAACTATAACAAGTAGTAAAATATAGGATAATGATTGAGGTGAAATATTGGATCATTTATGATATTATTATATCTATTAAGTGGAAAAATATATTAAAATAATTAGAGTGGAATATTTATCTTTTTGAAATATTCTTAACTCATAAATAATATTATATATCTCAAGGAATATGTTAATGTTTATAAAATTTTCAGATTATATTTAATATAAAGGGATAATCAAGGTATAAGAAGTTTTGAGATGTATTAAGTGAATAAATACACTACTGTATGGATAAAATTGGTACTGAATTCATTTTTGAAACATGAAAAAAGAGAAAGTATAATGAGAAAACCAATGTCGAGGGTTATATAAAGATGTCAATCGTTAAAAACTTATACAATAAAGAAGTTATTAAAAATAAAGAAATATGTATAGATATGGATGTAATAAGATAGTACCTCAGATTAAATAATAATTCTATATAAAATAAGTACACAAGATTTATTATTTTAGTAAATTGAAGTATTACTTGAATGGATAAGCTATTGGATTTCCACAAAGGATAATCAAAACATATCAGTTATCTTGGACCATAACACCATTCAATGGATTTTGATTTAGTTTCTCTAACATTAGAAATACAGTTATTGATTATAGGATAATAAGTATAAACTACACTATGGAATTCATAGATATGTGTTTTTAGTTCTACACTAAAAAATTTGGTAAAAAATTTTATTAATTAGAAGAATTAAAATGTTAATTTATTGCCTATAATGAAGAAAAATGTATGAGTTTGAAATATGTTTTATATGATCTTATAATTTTTAGGAAAGAGAAGTATCAAAAGATACACTACTAAATATTAGGCCTTTAACAGTACATATAAAAGGTCTTTATCTGCACTATAGAAGCACTAATAATGTATATGATTTTAAAGGGTTATCTTTAACAGTACTCATAAAATGCACCAATAAAGGTCCCCTTTAACAGCGCTAAAAATGTGCTGATAAAGCACCCACTAATAAAGGGAAAATTTTAATTTTTTTTCTCCCCCTCCCCTTATCAGAACTTACCCCACACTTTATTATTTCTTTAGAGAATCCCAGCCTCCAGCACGCTACCCTTCCCCCAAAGAGATTTGAATATGAGACCTCCATTTTATATAACATCACATTTTCCAACCCCATATATTATTTTTTTTTACATTTTATGAAATATATATATATATATTCTGAAAAAAATTTCCATATATTTATATATATTCTTATATATATGATTATAAATATATATATATATATTTAATATAAATATAAAAAAAATGTTTTCTTGTTTATGTGTGTGTTTATAAATACATAAATTCATATGTATATCATATATATATATATATATATATCTGTGTGTGTGCATCTAAAAATATAATTATACATGTTTATATTTATTTACATATATTATATATTAACAATTATACACATATATGTGAATATATTGATATATGTGTGTGTGTGTGTCTATTTTTTTCAATACACACACTGAAATATATATATATATATATATTGTATATACATTAATTATATTAATATTCATAAATTTTTAATTTAATTAAAATTGATATTAGTTTTTATTTAAATAAGGGTATATATAGAGAAATATATTTTATATGTAAATATTTTTAAATATTTATTTATAAAATTAAACGTTTATGTGTGAATACATAAAAAACATGTATATATTGTCATATATTTGATTATAAGTACAAGTACATTGTGAAAATTGATAAAATTTAGAATACATAATTTCAATATAAAGGTAGATATTTGGAGTAAATTCATTTTCCTATAAAAATGGGAAAAAGGACCCCCCTTAATCAAGGCCGAAAATCCATCGATATTTAAAAAAAATGGGTACCCTAATTAAAAATGTAGTTTTGATTTCCTTTTGATCCTTTTGGCCTTAAAAAACGTGACAACCTTGAATAACTTCTATGTAGAGCTCATTTCAAGCTTTGATTTGATATGTGGTGGATCCCAAACAGACACCATGATCAAACATTATAGTGGTTCTAAGTTTGAGTTATATTTTCTACTTATTTTAGATCTTTTATTAATTTTCCAATTTTTTTCATAAAATTTCTAATAAATGACTATTAAGAAACAATAATTAGAAAATTATTAATTAAAATATTTTGAAAATAATTTTGTAATCCATTTTCACTCAATATCTTATATATTATATGTAAATTGATATTTAGCATTATCAAAATCATATTTAAAAATATATATTATATAAAAATCAATATGAATATATTAATATATTAATATATTATTTTTAATGAGATATATTTTATTTTAAAATATAAACTTTATTATTTATTTTTTACAAGCACTGATAAAGCTCCCACTATCAATGATTATTTAGAAGCATAGATAAATGTCCCTTTTCATCTGGGATTTTTTACAAGCACATATAAATGGCCCATTTAACAGTTCTTTTTTTAGCACTATTAATGTCCCTCTTTAACAATGAAAAAAAATAATTGTTAAAGAAACCTTTTAACAATTCTTCTTTAAGCACTGACAAAAGGGGGTTTTAACAGTTCTTTTTGCGAGCATTATTAAAAACCTAGTGATTGATAAACCTAGTTTTGTAGTAGTAGTAAATGAGAAAGATATTATTAACTATATATCATTAAAATCAATGAAAAATATAAGTAAATATATTCTTGATTGTGGATTCTCATCCCACATGATAGGTAAAAAGATTCGTCTAAAGAGACGAACAGCTTTTGGCGTCGAAGGGGTGGTCCAATTAATCAAATAAAGTATATATATTTTTTCATGGTTGAAATTAAAGTTGATATTGCATTTATAAAAAACAAATAAAATATTTTTGATGTATTCTTGAGTAAAAAATGATGATAAACCCTAACCATAGAATGAAGAAACAAGCATAAATTCTACTAGATTTGGTCCATATTAATGTGTTTTATCTAATAATTCAACTCCAATAAAATGGTGGGAAGTATTTCATTTTTTTGTTGATGAATACATTAATATGGGATATTCTATGATTATATGATCAAAGATATAGGTGTTTGAGTTTATAAAAAGATTCAAAGGATGAGTTTATAATGAAACTTTAAGAATAATGAATATTCTACAGTCAGATAATGGAACCCAATACACTTCAATTGAAGTTAAAAAATTTATAGGGAAACATGGAATAAGTCATTATGTTTATATTTTAAGGGATACTAAATATAATAGAGCTATGGAAAAGAGGTATAAAATGTTAAATAATATTTACAAGACACAATTTTAATGAAAGTGTAATCTCTCACTGTTATTGAGAATATGTTATTCAAGTTGTTGTCTATACTTAAAATTGATCATTTCTAAGTCCAAAAGAAGAGAATATTCCATATAAAATATGCAACTATAGGAAATCCAATATGAAACTTCATAGATTATTCTAAAATAAATATTTAATTTCAAATTGTGGTTGAAATCAAGGATGCGGTTGATTTTTTTTTATTTTTACCTGCTCATTAAATAATAAATAACACAACTTCAAGGATAAAAGGATCAAAAATATCATTGAAATCAATAATTTTAATGTAATTGAAAATAAATAAAAATAAAATTATAGAAGATATGATCTTGAAAAAGTGAGTGTAGAAGAATATAGTGTTGATATAAAATCTATAGAACTAAAAACATTTTAAAATGAATATTATATTAAACATAAATCAAAAGATGAGAATGGTGTTGAAGTGTAATATCCCGCTCTTTACTCATTGGATTGAGAAGGAGGTGAGATACTAATTATCCTTAGGCGATGTTCCCATGGAACCAAAGGGTGGAAATAAATGCCAAGGGAATCAAGAACCATTAGGGAAAAAATTTACCTTTAATAAAAAACAACTGACCCTAAAAATATGAGAACAAAAAAATCTACATGATGAATGTCAACAATGTAAACCCATTTGACAAATTACGAAGGAACAATCATGAAACCCAACCAATTCCATTATAATTACAATAGACGAATACAACTCAACCAGAATGTTCCATAATCTGAGTAGCATATACAGGACTAAAAAACAACCCAATAATATATGACACAAATCCAAAGCTCTTAGCATGGCTCCATACTCCAAGAACCACAAAACCATCCAAGCATCATAATAAATTTTTAAACAAATGAGATGTGTTACCCTTACCTGTGTCCCGAAAAATGACAACTGCAAAATCACCCATGAGCCAATGTAGGGGGTGAGTAATAATACATTAATTGTTTTACCCAAATTAATTCCCTACACATGCCATTAGGATAGAACTATTAGAACATTTATATAAAACACTTTATATAAAATATCAAATGTTGCAATAATTATTAAAAAGAAAAATAGACCCTTAATAGGTCATTTTCAACCAAAACCATAAAACACAATGTAAATTCAAAGAACAAGCCATAATCTGTTTTACCATTGTATAATAGTACAATAATTTCAACCATTCATAACAACACACAAACAAATAATAACTATATAGTTTCACATACACAAACAGGTAAAAAACCATGGTGGAACTACCGGTCCAAGCTCCTTTACTCTTTTCGAAACCTTGTGGTACTTTACAAGCTCTTTATCCATGTTGGTGGCTCTTCCATCCAATTTCCATCTCCTTTTTATATTGGTACTCCCCACCCACTACACACCATTCCAAGTCAAGCATAACATGACCAAGCCAATGAAAATGGACATGTACTAACCAAAACTACCACAATGTGAAAAAAACTATTTAACAACCAAAAAATCTCATATGGAATCATCCATTCCACCTGAAATTTCAATAATCCAACCACATTTATTGAAAAACATTTTCATAAATTAACCAAATATACTAATTTTTAATTCAATATTTTAAAATCCGATAATAATGAAAATTTCACCCAAGTAAACCATTTTCCTCAAAAATACACAAACAAGCACAAAGTGAATTTCCACAAACCTTCACACATCATAATAAAAATTAATTTAAATCAAAAAAAAATTGAAAACAAATATTTTAGTTCTAACAAAATGGACTCTAGATAGAAGCCACCCACCTTAGGGTTTCAGTGAAATCTAACAACTCACAACCGCAACACAAATACAAGTGAAATATCTACGAAAATCACCATATATCCCTTTTCCTAAAAGAAAAATACTTATATAAAATCGTTTTAGGCAACAAAAACCCTAAATCTACATGAAATAGGTTTCTATCTATAAAATTGATGGAGAGGAAGATCTAGATTTAAGGAAAACCAAGAGAGAAGGATTACTGAAAGATAATCTCCTTCACCACACCTTGAAAAACCTTCAATTTTATTCAAAAATGAGTTGGAGATCCCCTCTATCCCTCAAAAATGAAAAATAATGAGTGGCATTTGGGTGGGTGGAATAATGTAGGGATATTGGGAAATCCCGACCAAGGACAGATTTAAAAAATCCTATTTTATATTTTGGTTCATGGTTAGCTCGCATGGTTAGGAAAATTGTACACCAACTGTACATCTGATAATTACTCAATAGGGACCACACATGGTCAACTCGCATGGTTATACAAATCGTGCAGAAATCATGTGAATCCCCAGTGCCCCATGTTTTACGGTCACCTAGATATCTTGCACGGTTTTCCCTAACTATGCTCAAACTGTGCTCCTTTGAAAAGCCTCCAAAACGTTTCCATAACCATCCCAAAATATCTTAATCCTTATCCAAACCCATTATAAACATAAAAATGGAAAAAAGGATTTCATACCTTAAAACGGGGTTACTAAATTCTCCCCATCGATGGAATTTCCATCCTTAGAAAGTAGAGATCCATCACATTATCGAAAAATCTTGGGCCATTTCTCAGCCATCTCTTTCTCCTGATACCAAGTCTCCTACTAAATACGACCATGCTAACACAAAACCAATACTAGAGTAATTCTCTTACCAGGAATTAATTTCTCTTTCCTATCCACTATCTGTATTAGAACATTCATCAATGAAGCATCCCACACTAGTGCAACATGATTCCATCAAATCACATGGTCAGGATCCGAATGATTCTTCATCAACTGAGAAACATGGAATACATTTTTCAATGCACTAAACCATGGTGGAAAATCCAACCAATATGGAACCTCTCCAACCTACTCAAGTATCTCATAAATCCCGATACACCTCAGAGATATCTTACCCTCCTTCACAAGCCAATGATATACCAACCTTGGAGGGATTATCAAGAACACATTGTTACCCCCCTTGAATGACAATGGTCATCGACGATGGTCTGCAAACAATTTAGGTAAACTATGTACCACCTCCATCCTCTTCCTAGTCAATATAATCTTCTCTATTTTCTCTTAGAAAAGGCTATCCCTATCCTTTGAAGTCTCACCTACTTCCACCCAAAAATGTAGATAACAACACGGATGACCATAAATTTTTTCAAAATGAGCCATATATATCAAAACCTCATAACAATTATTATACGAGAAGATCACTAATAAAAAATTATACTTAAAAGATCAACCAAAATTTAACGCACAATATCATAACATATCTTCTAATGTTTTCATTCTTCTCTTGGATTTTGCATTCGCCTGATGATGATACACTGTGCTCATTATCAGCAGAGTCTCAAGGGATTTCTATATGGATTTATAGAAATGAGATACGAACTTCAAGTATATATATTGTATAATCAAAATAGGAACAACATACCACTTTACCACAATACAGATATTGATTTTAGATAGATCCTTCGCTGTATGAGATTCATGAGTAGGGATGAAATGGTTTGACTATAAGGACCTGGCCTTAAACATTGCATAATATTGAATTAAATGAATAATTAACATTGAGGATATTTTCAGGTTTAGATTTTTAGATAATTAGGTCATTACATTTACATAACAACATGAATATCACATGTAGACAATTCTACCCAGTATCAATTTTTTTCATTAAATAAAAACTCTTGAAAAAAAGAGCCACATCTAGTTCTAGGTTTTAGACATAATGAAATTTCCTTGATCCCATCCTTGACCCTATTCATCTTTAAGTCATGTGAAAACATTTCAAAACATTGGATGAGCATAAAAATCTCATTAAGGGTTATAAAACAATGAATGAAATCATTTTTTCATCAATACATACAAAACATAAACTCATTTACTTACCTCATGAAAAAATAAGATTTATGAATAACACATAGAAATCATAAATCATAAATGTAAATTGTGGAATCCATATCATACATACATTGTAGCTATCGCAACTAAATAGGGAGTTACTTTGGTATAACCATCATAGTGCATTCTCTAAATTTCTAAGGAGAAACATTCACATTTACCTCTTTCATGTTACCCAATGCATTGGAGAGATATCTCAAGCTCACCCGCCTTAGGTTAGTCATGAAACCACCAGTATACGTAAATAATTCCCAAGAACCATTACATGATCATAACACATAACGTAAGCATAAAGGAAATATAAAATTTCCGCATTACAATAAAAAAATATAATTTCAAGATATTGAAATAATAAATCCATTCTAAAAATCATTTTCAATACCAAAATACATAAAAATAGTATATGGTATTTGTTTTTCCTTTAAAAAAACATTACGACTTGTTAAGGAATCCAAAGATCAAATAATACTCGTGGCGGCGGAATGGTCATTGTCACTCCTTACATTAAAAAAACATTCGTTTTTGTCATTTATTAAAAAGCTTCGTATAAAAATATTTTATTTTAATGAAATAAAAATTAAAATGGGTTTATACACTGTATAAAATAAATTCGTGTATAAAACTAAATATGCCTCAATGAAAGGAGATTGAGACGAAGTCCCTTACCTCATGTCTGAATTGACTCTATCATTGTTTAATCTCCTGAATAATAATCTAAAACTAATTTTTACTTTCTTAATAACCTTTTTCAAGTTTATAATTATTTTTATATCACTTATTACCTTGTTATAGACATTATGTAACAATTTAAGTTATTAACGTTCATTTTGTCAATATTTGGTACTTGAGCCAAAAATGAACACCTTATAATTACAAGTTGTCCATGTGATCAGTAGTCCACTATATCCAGAATAAAATTCATAATTTAGATATCATATATATCATATATATATCTTGAATATATATATTTATAACAGTACATATCATTTGGAGGTATGAAATGAAATGCACCGTTCATGGAGACAGTAATTTGTATGTACGCATGAACGCTAATTTCATTTATATTTTTTATTTTAATTGAATTAAAACATAATTATTCATAGGTTTATTATAATTCCTGAATAATATAATATATAATATCATTAATTCCATCCTTTATACATCCAATATATGGCATTAACAAGTCATATAACATTGAGGGGGCAGTAGTCTGCACTTCATCTAATTAGATTATCGAGTTTACCCTTAATGGAAACCATAAACGCATGATATAAATGGAAAATACATAAGCATAATGAAAACATAAACATAATATATATCATATATAAATACAGTTCCATCATAATGGCCACCATGAGAGGCGGTACGAGATAATCGAACAATTATCATTTCTTGAGGCGTTAGATTTCCATCCACAGAAACATTATGTTCTTCACCCATTAGATGGAGGTGTGTGTAAGTTTAGTTACAATCCTTCTTATAACAACATCCTAGTATATTTATGATACGGGTGTTGCTAAAAAATGAAGGAATAAAAAGATTTCAGGGGGTTGGAGAAGTAAAATAATAGAAAACAAGTTAAGAGAAACGGTTACCTTTAATTTGGGTAACGTTCTTTGGTTTGAACCAAAAAGACTTCTTGAAGTGCCTTCTTCCAAAGGTAAGGATTATAGGTGGAGGATAGGGAAATATGGAGCTTTATTTTGCAGAGTTTGTATGATCCAAATGGCTTGTGAGGTGTGAGGAATTTGTTAGAAGTGCTCTCCTTTTATAAGGGAGTGGAGGGGCTCTTTAGGAAAGTGTGAAAAAATTATTTTATTATATAATGATATTTAGTTTCTAAAGGTCCATAAATAATTATAGTTGAAGATAAGACGACTCATGGTAGAAATAAAGTCATTCAATAGTAATTGGATAGGTTTTGGATAATATTGTAATCATTATAATCTTACTTATTTAAATAATTTATTAATGAGGTAATACCACATCATTATTGTGTCATAAATAATTTAATTTATTTGATGTCTAAAAATTATAAATACATAAAATGATGTAGGAAATCATTTTATCATTACAATTAATATTTATAGTCAAAAATATAACTTATAGAACACCATGTAAAAATTAATTTACATAGAGATATTTGTTTATTTCATTTTTGTCTTTACTTTAAATTAATTAATATAAATTGTCATTATCACTATCATGTGGCTCAAAGGGGTCCCAAAATCATCCCAAATATTCCCATTTTCTTAAATTACTCAAAAAATAAGGTTTGTACATGTGTTAAGGAAAATCTGAATTATTATAATATTCGTTTTACCTTGAATTACCCTATTTACCATTAACCGCGTTAAATACAAGTCAAATAATACAATTCGCCAAAAATTATTTTCATCTTATTGAACCACATTTTACTTAATAATAACAACCATGTATGTTTTATTCTCGTAATTCAATTCACAGAAGTGGTAAATTTTCATTTAAATGAAAAATTCACTTTTCTAACTACTACTTAGTGGTTTCACTATTCATCAACAATTGATGTTTTTCAGAAAAATACCAAAAATATATCCTAAGTAATAATTGATATTATGAATTCAAAAATGATGTCTATTTTCCCAAATTATAAACATTAAAATGGAATTAATTAATTTAAAATTAATTTTTATTGTTGAAACAAATAGCATGTTTTTAAGAAACAATAACCATCAAAAGATTGATACTTTTTTAAGTCCAATTTCAACGTGAAATTAATTACATTGACCAACATTGGATTACATGGTAAAAATATATTCTAATCACACTTTAAAACAAAATAAAAAGTTAATCTATCAATTCAAATAAGTTATATTAAAATGTAGTTTTGAATTAAAATACAATATTTTCACTACTAATTAAAAAATGAACTTTATCAAAAAAAATCCCAACATTTATGAAAAGTAAATATTTATTTCCCCATTCTAAATAAGGATTTTATTTGGTCATATATGATGAATTAATGTGACCAAAACTATATTTAAATAGGGTTCACCATTAAAAGGTGGTAAATCAACCTTTTAATGTAAATTATGCTTAACATTAGATTCAATCATATTTTAAGCGTCTAAATTTTTATTGGATAAATGTAAATACATTTAATAAACATGTATAATCATATTTTAGTTTTTTTTGTTCATTACCTATAATACAACATCTAGGAGTTAAATATAGTTTGAAATAATAATGTTATATTATTATTGTGCAGCGTTAAATTTCAAAAAACTCGTTGTTGCGTATCAGGAATGATATCGAACATAGAACCCCCTTTAAAGTAAAATCAATATTTAATTCACAAATATTAATAAATATGAAATATTTATTATTCTTTATTTACCTATGATGTTACATCCTTCCCCCCTTTTGGGAATTGTGTCCTCGTAATTTTACTTATGAAAATAAGTGGGGGTATTTATATCTCGTTGCATTTTCAGATTCCCATGTTGCCTCTTCAACCATATTGTTTTTCCACAAAACCTTTACCTGGTGAATTGCCTTATTCCACAATACTTGTTCTAGATGATCCCATATGGATTTGCACAAGATCTTCCCCAAAGAGTCCTAGGGATCTTTTACTAGGTTTTGCGCTACCTCTTTTGCACCGACACTCACGCATGTTGTTGGCTTCATCTCCCTCGGATCATGTCCGGAACTCCTTGAAGGACTCGCTGCTTGTCACCTATGAAGACTTAATGACTCCCCCAAGTGTTTCAGTCCATCTCCCTGGAGCGGCACTGTCCAAGAAGATGTTGACGCCTCCCTCCCGGATCCCCTCGTCGTGAGGCTGGTGCTGTTGAGTGCGGCCTTCAGCCCCGAGATCACGTATGTGGTGGAGAGCACAGCCGTCTGGAAGATGCATCTCTGTGCCGGTACCTTGTTCCCTTATTCCCTTGTTTCAGCAACCTCAGTGTCGTCTCTTGAGAGAGATGTCGGTAAAGCCTCATTGGATGTTCATTCTCCTTCGATGGGGTGATACATGTGTGCGACTAGTTCCGGTTTCATACGTCTTGGTTGCAGGTTCTCTCGGCCTCTCAGTTAAGTGATCCACTAGTTATACTTTGGAGTTCTGTTGACGAAGCCTCTTCCATTTTACACCCTCATTTTTTGGTTCTGCCTGTGGGAATTTGCATTCTATATTTCTTGTATTCCTGCTTCGGTTTTGTTTTTCCTCATGCGGCTTGTTACTTTTTCTTTGGATCTACTGTTCATTATCCCTCATATGCCCTTATTGAACTATTCCTCCTCACACGACCCCATATTGGTTAGCATTGAAGGTTTCATGGAATTGTGGGATTTTGTTGGTGGTTCTAGTGATGGTGGTCTGATCTTGGGGTTTTCATCTCATTTTTCATGTTCGGTTCACACTTAGCCATAAAGTGATGTCATGTGTTTTGTGTTTTTTTCTGGATGTGATTGGTCCTGGACATCGTTCTTTTCCCATTCCATCTATTGTGATGTCTTATTGGTTCTCACTTAGCCTCATAGTTATTTTGTACTAGTGGGTTCTCACATAGCCAAAAAGTGTTTTTGAAATTCAAAAAAATTGGGTTTTTTGTCAGCAACACTTCCTCTCTTCAGTCAAGAATCTGGAATGGTTGTTCTTTATAAGAGAGATTCTCTTCCAACTGAAATACCTCTGGGCTCAAAACATGGGATGGATCTAGCATATACTTTCTCAACATTAAAACATGAAAAACATTGTGTACCTGCGATAAACATGGAGGTAATGCCACTCTGTACACAACTGATCCAAATTTCTTTAGATTTTCATAAGGTCTACTAAACCTCGGACTCAAGTTTCTATTATTACCAAAACGAATCACACTTTCCCATGGAGAAACTTTGAGAAAGACATGATCACCTACCTCAAAAGAAATATCCTTCCTCTGGTTATCTTCATAAATTTTCTATCTACTCTGAGCTGTTCTCATCTGCTTCTGAATCAACTGAACTTTATCTGCCATCACTTCTACCAATTCTGGTCCCATCAGCTTCCATTCACCTACTTCACCCAAAAAGCAATAGTTCAACAATGATTTCCATATAATGCCTCAAATGGATTCATCTGGATACTGTAATTAAAATTGTTGTTATATAAAAATTCAACCAAAGAAATATGTTGGTCCCAACTTCCTTGATAATCCAGTGAAGAAGCACGTAGCATATCCTCCAAGGTCTGAATTTTTCATTCTGACTGTCCATCTGATTAAGGATGAAATGATGTACTAAAATTTAATTCAATACCAATGACATCTGAAGGCCTTTCAAAAAGTAAGAAGTAAACCTGGGATCACAATCAGATACAATAAAGAGGGGAACTCCATGAAACCTTACTATCTCTTTAACATTCAATTGAGAAAGTTGATCTAGAGACAAAGTATCTTGAATAAAAAGGAAATGAGCAGATTTAGTCAATCAATCCATAATAACCCAGACTGCATTATTACGTCGAGATGTATTTGGTAATCCAACAACAAAGTCCTTGAATATATTTTCCCATTTCCACTCTGGCACCGGTAAAGGCTGAAGCATTCCTTTCAGTAACTGCCACTCTTCTTTAACCTGCTGACAAGTCAAACACTTCACAATAAAATCAGCAATATCTCTTTTCATTCCATCTCAATAGTAATACTCCCAAGATCTCTTAACATCTTAGTACTACTAGGATGAACTAAAAAAAGAGAACAATGAACTTCACATAACAACTTTTTCTTAAACTGCGAATCACAAGGAACAAAAAATCTTTTCCCAATCCTCAAAACACAATAATTATCAACGTTAAAGCAGGCAACTTACCCTTATGAACCAACACTACTTGTTTCTACAACACACTATCTTGTTTCTGTGCTTTCTATATTCTTTCTGATAGTGATTATTTCACTGACGCCTGAAACAAAACAGAAGATTTTTTTGCACCAACAACTTCTATGCCATTGTTCATAAAATCAAAAACCAAAGTATCATGTTCTAAATGTATCATATTTAATAGAGAATTACTTTTTCGACACAAATCATCTACCACTTTGGTTTTCCTGGATGGTAATGGATCATGAAATCATAATCCTTGATTAATTCTAGCCATATCCTCTGTCTCATGTTCAATTATTTTTGAGTGAATATATATTTTAAACATTTGTGGTCAGTATATATTTCACATTTTACTCCATACAAATGGTGCCTCCAAATTTTTAAAGAAAAAAATAGTAGCTAATTACAAATCATGTGTAGGATAATTTAACTCATGAGGTTTCAATTGACGTGAATCATAAGAAATTACATGATCATTCTGCATTAGGACACAACTCAGTCCATCAATGAAGCATCACTATATATAACAAACTTACCAATTCTGGATGGCAGTGCCAAAGATAGAGCATTCACCAATCTTCTTTTAAAATCATTAAAACAATCATCACATTCTTTTGTCTAAATTAACATAACACCTTTTTTAGTTAACTTAGTCATTGGACTACATAACCATGAAAAATTTTCAAAAAACCTTCAGTAATAACCTACCTAACCAAGAAAACATCGAATCTCAGTTATATTTGTGGGTCTTGGCAATTCTTCGACAAAATTTCTTTTAGTAGGATCAATACTTATGCAATTTTTTGAAACAATGTGACCAAGGAAAGAAATTTCTTGTAACCAAAACTCACACATGCTGAATTTCCCAAACAATTTCTTTTCTATTAAGGTTTGCAAGACAAAAATGAAACGAATATCATGTTCCTCATTACATTTGGAATGGACCAAAATATCATCAATGAACACAACCACAGACTTATCTAAGAACTCAAGGAAAATTCTATTCATAAGATCCATGAATATAGCAGGTGCATTGGATAAATCAAAAGGAATAACTAGAAATTCATAATGTCCATATCTTGTACGAAAATTAGTCTTTGGAATGTATAATTCCTTTACTTTCAATCGAAAAATACTAATCTCCCTGGAGATCATCAAAAAAATCATCGATATGAGGCAAAGGATACTTATTCTTAATAGTAATGTTATTCAATGATATATAATGAATGCAAAGTCTCATTGAACCATCTTTCTTTTTAACAAACAAGACAAGAGCACCCCATGGTGATGTGCTAGGTTGAAAGAAACCATTATCTAATAACTCATGAAATTTCTTCTATAACTCTAAAAGTTCAATTTGAGCCATTCGATAAGGGGGTTTTGAAGTTGTATTAGCATCAGTAACAAATTCAACAGTAAATTCAAATTCCCTCTCAGGTATAATACCAGGAAACTCATCAGGATAAACATCAAAATACTCATTTACCTCTAGCACATCATTAATCTGAATAGTTCCTTTATTTTCAACAATATGTGAAAGGTAACATTCATTTCCATCTTTTACTAGTTTCTCATCATCCTGATATGTTATCAAAAGAAAGGGTTCATTCTTGTACACAAACTGAAAATCATTCTGAAAATAAACCTCTTTAGCTCTGTAGAAAATCTTCGCATGATAAAAAGAAGCCAATTCATGCCCAATATAACATCAAACTCTACTAGAGGGAAATCAATAATGTTTTTAGGTAGATTCTTTCCACACACAATGACATGAATGTTCTTATGTTTGATTTTTGTCTCAACATTTCTTCAGGGTGTTTTTATAGTAAGTTCTGTGTACATATCTTGAGATGGAATTCCCAATTTACTAGAAAACTTCTCATAAATGAAAGAGTGTGTAGATCTTGAATCAAAAAACACATTGGCATAATCTGAAGAAAAAAAATAGTGTACATTATTCAAATTCATTTGATGGCCCAACATCTGCTGAAGTAGTTGCAAAGGATTTCACCACCCCTTTCTGCATGTAGTCTGGCTGATTTCCTTCGGTTGAGTTCTTTTTTGGACACTCATTTTAATAATGACCCATTTCATTTCACTTAAAACATTTTACTGACTGTAAATCAGATTTTTTATTTCCATTACCCTAATCTTTTTCAGTCCAATTGCGAGACTTATGTCCCATTTTACCAAATATTTAGCACTAACCAGAATTCAAAATACATTCCCCTGCATTCTATTAACCAAAATTTTCACAAACTATAAACTTAAGTTTCATACCATCATAATTTTTGGAAGAGTTATTTCCTTTCGCCTGCCACCTCGACCTCTTCTTCTGTTGTTTTTCATCAAAAACATGATCATCAGCAAACTCAATTTCCACCTTCTCCACACAACAATCATTTTTTTCATAACTTTTGAAATCACGAGAAGCTAAATCACTTTGATATGTTGGATTTAATCTTGATTAAAAACGATTGATTTTACTATCAAGAACTTGTATGAAATTTAGTGCATACCATGCCAGTCAAGTGAATTTTTTTCTTCATAAGCAACCACTGATTCATCCTCCTTCCTCAATTCCGGGAATTGTTTTTCCATCCTAAGATGAACCACCTTAGTAAAATATTTCTCAAGAAACATACCATTGAATTAATCCCAATTGAGACCATAAATCTCCTCACTATCCCTGATATTTTTCACCATCGACCACCGATGATCAGCTTCACCTTCAAAATGTTAAATAGAGAGACTAACCTTTTGATGTTCTGAACAACCCATGACATCGAAACTCTTTTCCAGTGCTTTATTCCAACCTTCTTCTAGCATCGGATTAGATAATCCTCTGAATGATGGGGGATGTTGCCTCATGAAATGATTCACTACTGACATGTTCCTCTATGGTTGATCTGGATGATCTCATACATGGATATCACCACCATTTATAGCATGAGTCAATTGTGCCATTACAACAACAAAATGTTCAGTTCCGATTCAGACCGTCTCAGGTTGTGGACTTGGATGGACGTCTTCCTCCGGATTTCGTCCCAACATAGATGCCATGTTTCCTCTGCGGAAAACCATTCTGAACACAAAAAATATCTTAGGGGAAGCAACATGGTAATCTAAAAATGCTATAGTATTTAAATATTAACATAAATTACATTATGGATATAAATTTAACAATACCCTAACTCCTAAAGTTATCTAAACCGACCTCTGATACCAACTATAATCACATGGACTTAAACATTACATAATATTGAATTAAATGAATAATTTACATTGAGGATATTTTTAGGTTTTAAGTTTTAGAGAATTAAGTCATTACATTTACATAACAACATGAATATTACATATATACAATTCAACCCATTATCCATTTTTTCATAAAATAAATTCTCTTGAAAAAAAGATCCATGTCTAGTTAGAGGTTCTAAACAACATGACTTTTCCTTTATCCCATCCTTGACCCTATTCATCTTTAAGTCCTATGAAAACATTTCAAAACTTGGGATGAGCATAAAAATCACAGTAAGGGTTATAAAACAATGAAAGAAAACATTTGTTCATTAAAACATACAAACAATAAACTCTAATACATACCTCATGAAAACATAATATTTATGAATAACACCTAGAAATAATAAATCATAAAGGTAATTTATGGCATCCATATCATACTTACATTATAGCTAACATAGCTACATAGTTTGTTACTTTGGAATACTCATCACAGTATATTCCTTAAATCTCTTAGGAGAACTATTAATTTTTACCTCCTTCATGTTACTCAATGCATTAGAGATCTATCTCGGGCTCACCCACCCTAGGTTTATAACGGAACCACCCATATATGTAATTAATTCCCAAGAACCATAACATGATCATAATACATAACATAAGCATAAAGGAAAGTTAACATTTCCACATTGAAATAACAAAATATCATTTCCATATATTTAAAAAATAAATACATTCCTAAAATCATTTTCAATACCAAAATACATTAAAAGAGTATATGGAATTTATTTTTCCTTTTATAAACATTAGGGCTTGTTAAGGAAGCCAAAGATCAAATAATACTCACGGCAGTGGAAAGGTCGTTGTCACCGCTTACATTTAAAAAACATTCCTTTTTGTCATTTAGTGAAATGATTCGTATAAAAAGATACCCTTTGAATGAAATGAAAATTAAAAGGGATTTATACACCATATAAAATAAAGTCGTGTATAAAACTAAATATGCCTCAATGAAAGGAGATTGAGACGAAGTCCCTTACCTCATGTCCGACTTGACCCGATCATTATTTAATCTCATGAATAATAAGATAAAGTTAATTTATACATTCTTAAGAACCATTTTCAAGTTTATAATTCCTTTTATATCACATATTACCAGGTTATATACGTTACATAATCTTTTAATTTAATAACGTTCATTTTGTCGATATTTGGTACTTGAGTCAAAAATGAACACCATATAATTACAAGTCGTCTATGTGATCAATAGTCCATTATATACATAATAAAATTCATCATTTAGATATCATATATATCATATATATATCCATTATATATATATATATATAATAGTACATATCATTTGGAGGTAAGAAATGAAATGCACCGGTCATGGAGACGGTAAGTCGTACGTACGCATGAACGCTACTTTCATTTCTATTTCTTATTTTAATGAAATTAAAAAATAATTATACATAGGTATAATATAATTCCATTATATTATCATATATAATATCATTAAATCCAACCTTTATACATCACACATATGTCATTAACGATTCATATCACTTTGAGGGGGCGGTAGTCCGCACTTCCTCTAATGAGATTATCACGTTTACCCAGAATGGAAACCATAAAGGCATGATATAAATGGATATTACAGTAGCATAAAAAAACAATAAACATAATATATATCATAAATAAATAAAGTTCCATCATAATGGCCACCATGAGATGTGGTAGGAGATAATCGAACAATCATCGTTTCATGAGGCGTTGGTTTTTCATTCACAGAAACATTATGTTATTCACCCATTAGATGGAGGTGTATGTAAGTGTAGTTTGAATCCTTTTTATGAAAAAATCATATTATGTTGAGTATACTGTTTTTTATATAAAATTATGGAATAAAAAGATTTTAGGGGGTTGGAGAAGTCAAATAAAAGAAAACGAGTTAAGAGAAAACGTTACCTTTAATTTGGGTAACATATTTTGGTTTGAACCAAAATGACTTCATGATGTGACTTCAGCCTAAGGTAAGGATTATAGGTGAAGGATAGGGATATAGGTAGATTAATTGGGTGGAGTTTGGACAAGTCAAATGGCTTGAGAGATGTGAGTAATTCGTTAGAAGTGGTCTTCTTTTATAAGGGAGAGGACGGGCTCTTTTGGAAAATGTGAAAATATTATTTTATTATATAATGATATTCGGTTTATAAAAGTCCAAAAATCATAAAATCTGAATATAAGATGACTCATGGTCGAAATAAAATCATCCAAAAGGAATAGGAAAGGTTTTTGAATAATGTTTTAATCATTATAATTTTACTTATTTATATCATTTATTATTGATGTAAATACTGCACCATTATTGTGTCATATATAATTTTATTTATTTGATGTCTAAAAATTGTAAACAAATACCATGATGTATGAAATCTTTTATATTTCCAATGAATTTGTATAGAAGAAAACATAACTTATATAACACCATGTAAAAATTAATTTACCAAGAGATATTTGTTTATGTCATATTTGTCTTTACTTTAAATTAATCAATCTAAATTGTCATTATCACTCCCATGTAGCTCGAAGGGGTCCCACAATCGACCCAAATTTGCCCATTGTCGTTAATGACTCAAACAATAAGGTTTGGACTTGTGTTAAGGTAATTTTGAATTATTATAATATTCTTTTTACCTTGAATTACCCTATTTACCTTTAACAGCGATAAATATTGGTCAAAAGTTACGATTCACCAAAAATTATTTTCATCCTATTGAACCACATTTTATTTACTAATAACAACCATGTATTTTTTATTCTATAAATTCAATTCACATAAGTGGTAAAATTTCATTTAAATGAAAATGTCAGTTTTTATAACTAATACTAAATGGCTTCACTATTCATCAAAAATTGATGTTTTTCAGAAAAACACCAAAAATTCAGCCTAATAAATAATTGATATTCAAAACTCAATAATTATGTCTATTTTACCAAATTTTAAACATAAAAGTGGCATTAATTAATTAAAAGTTATTCTCCCATTGTTAAAACAAATAGCATGTTTTTACGAAACAATAACTATCAAAAGATTGACACTTGTTTAAGTCCAATTTCAAAGTGATGTTAATTACATTGACCAACATTGGATTAAATGGTAAAAATATATTCTAATAACACTTTAAAACCAATTAAAAAGACATTATAACCATATAAATAAATTATATTAAAATGATGTTTTGAATTAAAATACAATATTTTCACTTTTCATTAAAAAAATGAACTTTATTATAAAAATTTCAAAAAATTACACAAAGTAAATTTTGATGTCCCAATTTTAAAAAAAGGATTTAATTTTGTAATATAGAATGTATTAAAGTGACAAAAAATAAATATCATGAGGGTTTTCCATTAAAAGGTGGTAAATCGACCTTTTAATGTAAATTATGCTTAAAATTAGATTCAATCATATTTTAAGACTCTAACATTTTATGGATAAATGTAAATACATTTAACAAACATGTATAATCATATTGTAGTTTGTTTTCTTCATTACTTCAAAAGACTAGAAGTTAACTACCATTTAAAATAATAATGTTATACTATTAGTGTGTAATATAAGATTTCAAAAAAACTCATTGTTGCGTATCAGGTACACTATCAAAAATTGAAATCCCTTTAAAGTAAAATTAATATTTAATTCACAATTTTTAATAAATATGAAATATTTCTTATTATTTATTTACCTAGGATGTTACACTGACTTTGTGAGCGGATCCACTATCACCAATATAGAATCATGATTTCTAACCATCTTTGGGAGACCAATAAGAAAATCCATTTCTATCTTCTCCCACTACATGTTAGGTATAGGTAAAGATTGAAACATGTCTTCTAGAGACTGATCTCTCCCTTGACTTACTGAAAAGTCAAACATCTTGATAATAACCTAGCCACCTTCTTTTTCAAACTGGCCCACCAAAATGATGCTTTAAATTCCATATATATTTTCAGAATTTTTGGATGGATATCCTATATGAAATTATGAAAAAACATGATAATTTCATCATATCAAGACATTTGTACAACCAACCGATTCCAAAAACAAAAAACCAAATGAAAATTTAGTTCTGTTCCCTTAATGGTATCCCAACCATTGAGTTTTGACTTCATATCCATACACTCAGAGTTATACACTTATTCCTCCATAACTAATCCAACAAATTTAGGAACCAATGAAACTAGAAATAAAACCACACAATCACCCCTGTCATCACATTCCAACTGCATGTCATCTATGACTAACCTCAACTAACACTGATCTGATGCTTGTTTCATAACCTAAACATGTGATTTCATAATTAGTGAATCTTCTATGTAATTTTCTTAACCAAATGTGTATAAAAAGTCAAAATAAAAAATCTATAGATAATTCATATGTCTCCTTTTCTTCACGTTCAAATATATTTTTGATAAAATATTATTTAAACTCTTATGATCGGTAAACACTGTGATTTTTTCACTGAAGAGATAATGAATTCACATGTTCAAAGCATGAACTCCCACAACCAATTCTAAATCATGTTCCGAGAATTTATTCTCATTCACTCTCAACTACCATGATCCATATGCAACCACATGATCTCCTTGAATGAGAACACAACCCAAACCTGATCCCGATGCGTCACAATACACCATGTACCCTATCCTGGTTCTAGAAAAACTAAGATTGGTGCTGATGTACGAAGACCATTGAACTATTCAAAATATTTTTGACACTTCTCATTCCATTAAAATAGATCATTAATCCTTGTAAATTCTATCACTGGTGGGTCCAATCATTAGAATTCCAGAAAACATTCTGATTGTATCCTACTAGACTAAGGTGTCATTGTATCATGAAAACAATATTTGGCGGTTTCCATGAAATAAATGACTCTATCTTTTCCAAATAAACTGAAACACCATTCTTGTAAATCGCATGGAAAAGAAAAAGGAACTTCCTATATCAAGAAATCAAACTCTAATAATTTGGAATACATATAATGATCTATAAATATCCCTAACACTATTGCAAAGTACTGCTCATGCTCCACCCTTGTCCTAGAATACACTAATATATCATCAAAAAATACCACTACAACAGAATTCAGATATTTCAAAAATATCTGATTCATCAATTCCATAAAAACAATTGGTGAATTTGTTAGACCAAATGGAATAAAAACATACTCATACTTTCCATATCTACTTCTGAAAGCTGTTTTGGGAATATCTTTCTTTATCACTCGCAACTGATGATATTATGATCGCAAGTCGGTCTTCGGGTTCCACTGATCTCCCCTTAACTGATCAAATCAATCATCAATATGTGGAAGTGTATATCAGTTCACTATCTTAATATGATTAAGCCTATGATAATCAACACAAAACTAAAAGGATCCATACACCATTTTAATGAAAAAAACCGATGCTCCACACGGAGACATGCTAGACAGGATGAAACCTTTATTTTCTAACTCCTACAATTGAACATTCAATTACATAAAATGTTTTTGTTCCATCTAGAAAGATGGAAGTGAGATAGGACTGGTCCCCAGAAGGTGGTCATTCATAACCATCACTTCTCGCATAAGTGGGAACCCAAATAATTCTTTAGGAAAGATATCCAGAAACTAATCAAAAACCTTTGGAAGGACTCTATGCAGAACTATTTCAATTTATGCCAATTAAAACACTACTAAATGATATAATATTATACCAAAACCGGTTCTAGCAATCCTATTTCACACATATTTTCATTGTTATCTCCTATAAAGACATATTCAACACCATCATTCATCATGAAACTAACCATTCACACATAACAGTCAATGTGGGCCTTAAAAATTGTCAACCAATCCATTAATAGCATTATATCATAAGAATCCATCTCAAATAGTGATAAATCCCACATAAACTCAACCTGATCCAAATCTATATAGCATGCTCTACATAAAAAGGCTTGACACTCTCTTTGACCTAGAGGATTTTGATGTTTTAAAACCGAATGCATATATAGGTTAGATTAGTTTTGACATGATTATTTTCTATGGGATTCCCATCGCAAATATTAACCCCCTATTAACTAGGGGTAGTGGTTAGAAAAAGGTATTTGTGTTGAGTCTCGTCGTAAATACCAACCTACCGACATACTATTTGCGATAGGCGATAAATTCCATTATAAATACTAAAAAACGTAGTTGGGTGTTTGCGACGGGCTTTTATACTTGTCTCAAATACACTTTCGATGGTTTGGCATGCACCTCCTGCCCAACCTTTTGCGACAGGTATCGTCTACCTCTTGCAAATAGTCTGTCCCAATAAACTATATTCAACAAGACCGTTACCCATCGTAAATACCCCATCTTAAAAACCATTTTTTCGTAGTGAATAACTAGACCAAATTGAGAAGAATCAAACATGGGATTTTTAGATAGACCTAAGAATCACATTGTGATCGGTATAAAATGAGTCTATAAAGAAATTATACCAATCCTAAAAGAGTTTCCCAAAATAAATCAAGGATGGCATGTAAATGATTTTCTTATAGTGATGGATTTGATATTGAGGAAACATTTGCTCCAATGGATAGGATGGAATCAATATTATACTTTTTTATAGTGTCTATTCAATAAAAGTTAGAGTCTATAAAATGGATGTAGAGATGAGATTTTTGAATAGTCCTGAAAAAATAATTCCACATTGAACAAGCCATAGGATTTTTTTGGAGATGATTATTTAATGGTTTTTAGGTTGGAAATAGATTTTTATGTCATGAAATGAGCACACCTGGCTTGGTATACATGACTAGACTCATATCTGGAAAATTTGGATTTCAAAAGTGCAGGGGTATATCACAACCTCTATATGATTTTTTTTTGAATATTAGTTTATGGTGATGATTTATGTGTATTATATCATCTTTTATTTGAACACATTGAACTCTAATAACATGTTTACATATTTTATGCATTTAAAATTTCATATCTCCGTGATTGGAGAACTAAACTACTCAATATAAATTTAAATAAAAAAGAAGGATATAGCTTTATCTCAAATATGAAATATGAGTGATAAATATTAAATAATTTATAAATGAAATGTTTCAAACATGTGTTAACACTGATAGTGTATGGAACAAAACATGAAAGCACGACGATAACAATGTTTTTGACTCAACACTAAATTAATGAATTTTTTTAAGTATACCATGTCTCACAATAATAAGGACATATGTATTTATAATACATTATTGGCCTCATAGTTATAGACTTTTCCAGAGAAACCATATATAATTTAGATAAATATAGTAATGATGTATAATTAGGGATCATTAAACTATGGCTTAGTTTCTAAAGATAAGGAAAATTTAGACCTGGAAACCTAATGGTATTTAGATGTCATGGATCACAAATAATAAATGGAAAATCCCTATTCATTTGAAAAAAAAATGGATGGAAAATTAAAAATAAATAATGTGTATCCTTGAGAATGATATAGAATGTTTATAATTCAATTTCCAAGGCTTGTACATAGCTGATATGGATGAAATAGTGATTAGAAAATCGTTCTGAAGTGGTGTGAGAACTGGAATCAATTATTTGTTTCAACAAGAGTGCAATGAGTTTACAAAGAACCTGGTGTAACACTCTCTCATAAACCATATGTAGATCTTCTATCACTTTATAATTAAGTGGGTGGATAAAAATACTTTAAAGATAGAGTTTGTTGGAACATAGCATCAAGCAGTATATTTTTTTTAAAAAAACGACCAGCTATTACTTTAATAGAGAAATATTAGTTAAAACATGGAGTTTAACCAAATTCTGAAAACCAAGTAGGTTCAAATGTAGCATATGCACATTGTGTAGAATTATTTACGTTGATATTGGGTTTTTTCTAGGTGTTTATCTATTTTTTGAGTGTAAAAAGATATGGGGAGAAATAAACCCTGGAGAATTGGATGACGAACGATGACTTTCTATGAAAAATATGGAAAACATTGTAGAAATTGACATATTATCTTATTTCCTACACTAATATTCAACTAAAATATGAACTTTAATGGATATTTACACAATTATGAAAAAATGAAATAATTTCTTAAATGAATTGATATGAGCAGTCTGGGAAGAGGTGAAAACCTTTTAATTTTATTTTCAATTGGGGAGAATTATTGTTGGGGGAACCCTACTATAGGGGGAATGGATGGAATGAAAAAGGAAATGGATTTAACATGGGTGTTTTGGAAATCAAATTCAAAGTGAGACAATGTTGTAAACAAGGGTTTTAATATAGTATTTATTGTCAATTAGAGTCACTTGAAGTATCTTTAGGTTTTCAAAGTTATGGTGTACATGAGAATGAATGTTAAGGATTGTAGTTGTTTTTATGTGGCTTGAAAATAATTATGACACACGGATAAAGATCACTCCATTAATGAATTTCTATTGTAGAATAAAAATATATTTTTTGAGCTATATCATATTTCTAACATTTTTTTAAATTTTGCCTGAGATATTAAAATAATTGATAATATAAATCTCCAAATAAATGTAATTTGAGACTTTTTATGAATTACACTAATTTTCTAGTTTTATATGACATGTTAGGGTTGGATAGATAAATTTAATTTGAAGTAATAATGCTACTATAAATTTAGAAAAAACAAAATACCAAATAGTGTTAAAATGGACATAATTTTTTTAAAACAAATATTATATTATTAATTGATATTCTATTCCTAAAAATATAACGTTCTGAATAAAGAGTTATATAATGATATTTGTATCATTAATGAACCACTTGGGGTTCTCTTGTAAGTATATAGTAATTTTATTAACCATATAATCTTAAAATACAAAGAGAAATGGTAAATATCAAGCTATTTAACTAAGAGTTAAATATAAATGATAAAGTTAATATAGTGACCCAAACCTAGTTAAACCTATTGTTTGAGTGTTTTTCGACCCATCCCAACGTTATATTTTAAATAATTCATTTTTTAGGCATTAGAAACCGAAAATTATATTATTATAAAATAATATTTCTATCTTTTCCTAAGGTTCCCCTTACCCCTCTTATAAAAGGGAACTCCCCCTTCCCTCAAATTAACACCTTAATTGCCTTTTGGATTCACCAACCCTTACCAAAATACCCTCTAAACTGTCCCCCCTTCATCCTAGAGGCCTTCATTTCATCATAAATCCAACATAAGGAGCCCTTTTGATCAAGTCAAAAGGAAGAACCCAAAGAAAATGTAAATATTTCATCACCTCTTTCAGGTTCATTTCTTCTTCCACTTCATCATTCTTTATTGTTTACATTATAAAATAATAAATCCAATATCTTTTATATAATGTGATTTTATTATAAATATTTTAAAACCATATTCATTATTCTATCCATCCTTTGAATTACATGTCACTATACGTGCGTACGTACGGCTTACCGTTTCCATGTTGTGGTGTAATTGTTATTCAATACATTATTATTTGGATGGGTATAATAGTGATGTTTAGTTGATGTAAATAATAAATATAACATGATAATGATTATGTATATATGATATAACGTCCAATTATATATTATTTTAATATCAAAGGAATTATATTTTCACTCGTGCGTACGTACGAATTACCGTCTCCACGAACGCGATGAGATTCATTCCACATCGTATCCATTCAAGACTAATTTTTATTATATTATTATAAATAATGATTAAATACTTAATATAAATCTCAATATAAATTAGATATATCGTATCCATAACAAACATTACTTACAAAATAAAGAATATAAAGGAAAATGAATCAGTTAACCCATGAAACGACGATAATACAAAGATATTATCAACAAGGAAATGTTAAAAGATCATATATATGATATCATATTAATGTAGATTATTCTTGTATAATATTATAACAATTATTTCTCCATTATAAATAATTTTAACCTACCCTCGACCAAGGAAAAGTACAAGGTAAGGGGTATCTTATCTCACTTTTAATTCTGTGATATTTCTATTGTTAGATAATTGTTTATTAGATTTGGTGTATTGTGTAACTCCATTTGATATATATTATCATGATTATCTTTATATTCATGGTATTCTGTGATTCATTTTCTGGTTATTAACTTTTGGTCATATGAATCTATTAATTATGACTAAGTAAGGGTTTTTTTCATCTCACTTTTATCTTCGTGACATTCATGCTATATTTGCCACTACTACCTTTCGTGTGGTGTATGTAATACCAATTATTGTATTGTTTTTGTAATATAATTTAATTTATAGGTATTTACATCATCATTTTATGATCCTTCTTTCATGTGGTTTATGTTTCGTATGTTACCAAATCGATAAGGTAATTTCAAATTTCAATTTACACTCATTCAGTTTTACGCAAACTTCATTGATTACTTTACAAAACGTTTATGTGTGAAATCACTCTTTATTTACTCAGGTAGTAATTTCCACTCCCCATTGGGTGGATATACTTTTGATACAAATAATCACTTTATTGATAAATTCTCAATTAATCGATATAAACTTGATAAGATTAATTTTAACTCAATTACTATTCATTGAGTTAAACATCCAAGTCATTGATGTTGTTTTTACTAGAATATGAGTGAATGTACTCTAATTGATTTACACTGAATATCCAATCATATTGAGTGTATTTATAATTTTCACACATAATTATTTCATTGATGTATCCTTAATCTAAGGATACAGTCTTTATAAAGGAATTCATGCTATCTAACGTTCCATTGATACTTCTTTATTATTATGCTCTAATCCTCATTTATTGGGTGTATATACTGTACATCGACACAGTATATCAAGAATCCCTTTATTTTCATAATATTATAAAGTTTTAATTACCTCAATAATTTTTATTCAAGTGTCTCTCATTTTTTTAGAAACTCTAACTAAAATATCATTTTAAATGTTTTAAAATGTCATTCTTCTAAATCATTCTCATTAATGTCCATTTTTTAAAAATGATTTTAAGGTTTTAATTATATTGAAATTAATGTTTTAAAATTAAAATTCCTTTTAAAAGTTTCAAAGTGGTATGGGACACTTTGATTCAAAAATCTATTTTAAACTAATTTTTGATAAATAGTGAGACTTTTAAATGTTTTAAAGAAAAAGGGTGATATTTCTCTCAAATAGTTTTGATGATTAACTTTATATATGACATTATCCTTCATTATTCTTGATTGATATTGATTTATTATAATACAATCTTGTATATTGTATTGAATGAGTGATGTTTGACTGTGTATGGGTTATATGTATACCATTAATGTTTTATGGATAAAGTATTGACATTTCATATTATAGTTTTAATACGAATGTTTATGTTATTTTTAAACATTTTCATATGAAGAATGCATTGGACTTAGTAAGTGATGGGTGTAGCTTGATATAGATCCTCGATGCATCAGTAGGACTCATTGGATGAACTGGTGTCTTGGCAAAAAGGCTTGACAAAATCTTAATTGTATTATTGGCAAAAGGCTTTGACTATGTGGTTATGAAGTCCAGCATTATGCATTCCATCATTATGAAAGTGTATATTGATATATCATGTGATTATTAGACTATTTTAATATCCATGTGAATATGTAAATGGAGTTATTTGATTTTATCCTTGCCATATTATGCTGAAATTCATGTTTAAAAGGCTTTTGTTTTAGTCATATACATTTCCTTAAATGTTTATGCTTAATTATGAAAGTTTCTGCTTTATTTTTATCCTTACTGAGCATATGAGATCACCCCTTCCTATGTTTCATTTTTTCAAGGATGTGAATATGTATATTATGATTGACCTGCAAGGATAGTCTATGATATCTCAGTGTTGTCTATGGAAACAATGCTGTTTTAGTTTTCCATTTTATGATTAATGTAATCCTTATGAATGTATCTAGTAATTCCAAGGCTACTAAACTAATCAATCTTTTGAGACATGATCATTTGTGATAATTCCAATGATACATAATAATGCACTGACTTTGGGCTTCTGGGGTTGGGGCGTCATAGTTTGTATTAGAGGAAGTTTAGTACAGTCCTTGGAATAAAGATTTAGAAAACACTGATTAGAGAACATTACCCTAAGATAGATATTGAGGATTATTATGGAATAACTTCCTATAATTTTGGTACTGTAGATATTTTGTGAGCTTTGCAATAAATACTTCCCTGTCTAGATACGAGTAGTTATAGGCGGCTCTCACACAGATGTACCTAGGGGTAAAACCCAAAAATACCACATTGAGCTAGACTCGAATGGGAACTGGTGCACAACAAAGGGCCTTGCTTCACTCTTGGTTACAACACTCTAGGGGGATATGCTTCGGATAATTCACATTTTATTTACAAACCAATTTGAAGGATTTTAATATAAGATGTGAATAAATAACCATCGTTAATCCTAATGCGTTTTAGATTGAAAATAAGGTGTTATGATATTCTCTAAATGATTTAATTACTTACAGTATGCTTTCTTGTGTTAGTCGATGGATGGATTCCAAGGAAGTCATAGTAACATTGAACATGATGTTCAAGGTGGTCATGATGGAGGAAATGAGCAACAAAATGGGATGTTGATTGGTGTAAAATATAATGTGTTCATAACAATTCGGTTTTCCAAAAATATGATCAAAAAAATATATATTGACCAACTCTCGGACTCATCAATGAAGATAAATATGGTGAATGATAAAAGCTCCAGTAGGGGAGACCATGGTGAAAAGAAATCTCAATTTCCATCATCCAGGAAATGTGGAAGGAGACACCTAGGGAAGTGTCTCAATGTAACAAAGAAATGCTTTATGTGTGGTAAAGAAGGACATAAATTAAATAATTATCGAAGAAAAATGAAGAGTACTATGGAATAAAATGGAAATGATCCCCAGAATCCATGTACAATCATTTTCCGTAAATGTATGGGACCTGGGCGTTACCCAAGAGAATTCCATATTCTATAGGATAACCCCTTGGTCAAGGAAGAACCTATGTGGAAGTAAATAGATGGTGAAATTTTTTGATGTATTAGTTCACATTGTTTATGGGATTACTTTTGAAGAAATTCCTCTTATGTGTAACCATACAGTTTATTATGTGAAAATTCTATTTTAGGAATAATTTTGTTTTCTATTTTTGATATAGTTATAAATAACCATTTGGTTTTATATGATCCTTCAATTTGAGGTAATTAAATTTTATTAAATTTTGGGATGGAAATGAAAGGTATGAGATAAAATTTGTGGTGAAATTATGTTATAGTTATTTTGAGGAATTTATCTCATTTTGGGAATGTTATAAAATATAGTTTTTGAGAAAGGACAACACACGGTCCATGTGACAACCCATTGCATCAGACAAAGCTACAGAAATCAAACCCATAACCATAGTGTAATTGGGATTTATCGCCTACCATTGGACTACATGAAGTCCCCGGTTAGTGTTACTAATTATTTTTAGTTAAATGATTTTATTGATCAATAGTAAGTTGATTTGGAATCTTATGTCTTATCATATGGATATCCTTAGTATAAGAAAATGATTTAAGGATTAAGTGATAAATTTTATTTTGGAAGACGTTCTCTCGCTTTGGAATACTATATGCCCATGTAAAATAGAATATTATGCGATTTCATTTCAAGAGTAATGGTGGATTTTTATCTATGTATTTATTTTTGATTTATAGTAATTTGGGTTATTTGTGGAAATCATTGACCTATAAAATAGAATAAGTGATTATATTAATTACTTTTAAATATGTGACATTAATAGTAGTCAATGTTATTTGGAAATATAATTTAACATGGAAGACTGCATAATCAAATTCTTCTATGTTTTGGGTTTCAATATTTGATTGGATTATATTGATGGATTTTAATGACAATTGTTTATTGAATAGTATTTATTGAATTTTGGGTATTGTTGGTTTAATTTTAGATATTAAGATATATATTTCTTTCTCTAAAGTGTTCTCCTTTCGGGGGATCATCTGATCTTGTACTAACTATTTTGTTTTGGTTAATCTCTAAAGACAAGGTAAATATATATATTTTATCCTTTGTGGACTATGTAATTATCTAGAAGTTTATTCTAGTTATTTAGGTTTGACCAAGTCATCTTGAATACTAATCTTTTGAAAAAAAATGAGTTAGTGGTAGAAATTTATTAAAGGATGAAGCTCTACTTAAAAATTAAGTATATCTCTGTATGTTCATATTCAATATCATTAATAAATTCCTCAACACTATGAAATGGAACTTAAATAAAAAAATGTTATCCGTTTACTTTTTCTACTAGGAAACTAATGAATGTTTATCTCATCATAAGTTTGTGGTTTTCTTCTTGTTAAATTTCTCTGAATCATGTCTTCAATAACTCTCCACCAGAACATGATGCTTATTTTATCTTCCATATCCATGTTTTCCTACATGGAATCGTAGTGTGGGTTATCTCGAGTGACCTTTATAATTATCGTTCTTTCTTTTAAAGAGATAGTTTTGTTGAATCTTTTTTCCATGTGGGACTTTCAAAAAAGTTCCCAAGCCCAATTTAAAAATTGTGAGGATGCAATTCCCAAAACGGGGAACAATGTTACACACTAAGATTTCATAGTAAGTTTTTTTCATTAAAGTAATTCAATAGCTTGCGCTAGGCACAACACCGAGTTTGAGTGCACCATGACTTACCAAACTAGCCATTCAAAAGAAGTTATGAATAGTATTAACTGAATTTTGTATTTTATATACTCTATATAATTTCAGAATCCATATTTTGTGTTTCTCAGACATAATATAACAACAAATTCATTTTTTAGATAAAAGAAGTTTTTTTCCAAAGAATGACATTTTACCACCATTTAAAGGAAAAACCATTCTAAAACAAATATTTGACACTTTTATATATTCAATTTAATGAAATTAAATTCTTATTTAAAATCAGGACATAAAACATTATTTGGGATAAATTTTTGGTACTTTTCTAATAACTTATTTATTTTAATGAATACTGAAAAATACTAAATTTTAATTGAAACAAATTTTTTAATCAAAAAAATTTATAGTGTTAAATTATGTATTTTAATGGTTTGGAAGTATAATTAGATAATATTTTTAATCATTTATTACAATTAAGGTGATTATAAGTAATTTCACTTTTAAATTTGACCTAAACACATGTCAATCTTTTGATAGTTTTTTCTATTTAAAAACCCATTTTTTGGTGTTGGATTTAGGAATTAATTTTAAATTATTATATGAAACTTCTATGTTTTTAATTTGGAAAAATAAAATTCATTTTCAAATTTTTAATATCAAAATTATCTTAGTGTTAAATGTTCGTATTTTTCTTATAACATTCAATTTTTGATGAATAGAGAAAACACTATATTATAGTTTAAAACTAAATTTTTATTTAAATTATTATTTATTTCATTTAAATTTATATTATGTCAAAATAAAAACATAATACATATATAAGTTTAATGTAATTCATTGGAGTCAGTTTGTAATAATTTTTTATATTAAAAATTTTATTGAACTTTTTATCGTCTTTTACCCACCTCTTAGGAGCATTTTCAAATTCATATAAAACATAATTTTACCTCTTGTGTGAGTGAAATTTTGAAAATCCAAGAGACACGGTTTATTTAAATAAGTAAAATGTGGTTCAATAAGATGAAAATAATCTTTGTTGAATAGTAACTTTTACCTTTTATTTACCGCGGTTTAAAGTAAATAGGGTAATTAAGGGTAAAAATTATATTATTATTACCCAAACATGTGTCCAAATTCAATTGGATAAGTTTAATTCTACCAAAAACAAACTTATTAATAAAATATGATCCTTTAGGTCCACTTGTAATAAAGTAGGACATTTATTATTATTATTTTTAAAGAAGGGTTAAAAGAGTTAAAATCATTGTTTAATAACTAAAACGTTTTTAATACAAGGTTATACATAAGATAAATTTGACTATAAATATTCATTATAAAGATAACAAAATTTCCTACATAATGGTATTTTATTTATAGTTTTTATTCATTAAATAATTAAATTTATTTATGACACAAAGATGATGAAGTAATTATAGTATTAATGAAATATTAAACTAATTGATATTATAAATATCCAAATAAAATAAATTTGAGACTTTTTATTAATTACACTAATTTTCTAGGTTAATATGAAATGTTAGGGTTGGTTAGAATAATTGTTTTCGAAATAATAATTCTGTTATGAATTTAGAAAAACCAAAATACCAACTTGTGTCAAGATTGACATATAATAATTTTTAAAACAAATATTATATTATTAATTGATATTCTATTCTTAAAAATATAAGGTTCATACAAACGAATTATATAATGATATTTGTAACATTAATTAACCACATGGGGTTCTCTTGTAAGTATATAGTATGTTTATTAACCATATAATATAAAAATACAAAAAGACATGGTAAATGTCAAGCTATTTAACTAAGAGTTAAATCTAAAAGAGAAAGTTAATATAGTGACACAAACCAGTCTAAAGACAATTTTTTAAGTGGTTTTAGACCCATCCCTAGCTTAGACTTTAAATAATTCATTTTTGAGCCATTATAAACTGAAAATAATTTTATTATAAAATAATACTTCTAGCTTTTCATAAGGTTCCCATCACCCCTATTCTAAAAGGGCACTCCTCCTTTCCTCATATTCACACCCTAAATGCCTTTTGGATCAGCCAAACAAAGCCCAAATACCCTCCCAACTGTCCCCCCTTCATCCCAGAGGCCTTACATTAGTCATAAATACACCCTATGAAGCCCTTTTGATCAATTGAAATTAAAGAACCCGAAGAAGATGTAAATATTTCATCACCTCTTTCAAGTTCCTTTCTTCTTCCACTTCCACTTTCTTTGTTGTTTCCATTATAAAATTATAACTCAAGTATCTTCTATATACTGTGATGTTATTATAAATATGGTACAACCATATTCATTATTCTATCCATCCTTTTAATGACATGTCACCATACGTGCATGCATACGACATACCGTCTCCACATCGTGGTGTAATTATTATTAAATACATTATTATATGGATGGGTATAAAAATTATGTATAATTGATTTAAATAATAAATATAAATTGATAATTATTCTGTATATATATTATATACCATCCAATTATATATTATTTTAATATCAAAATAATGATATTGTAGCTCGTGCATACGTACATATTACCGTCTCCATGAACGCGTTAATATTCATTCCCCATCGTATCCATTCAAGTCTAATTTTCATTAGATGATTAAAAATAATGTTTAAAGACATTACATCATTCTTAATATGAATAAGATACATCTTATCCATAACAAACATTACTTACGTAATAAATCATATAAAGGAAAACGAATCTGTGAACACCCAAAATGATGATAATACTATGATATTATTAACAAAGCAATGTTAAAAGATCATATATGATATCATATTAATTTATATGATTACTGTATAATTTAATAACAATTATTTCACCATTATACAGGAGGTTAACCTACCCTAGGCCAAGGAAAATTACAAGGTAAGTGGTTTCTTATCTCAGTTTTAATTCTGTGAGATTTCCATTGTTCGCCACTTATTTATTAGATGTGGTGTATTGTGTAATAAAATTTGATATATATTATCATGATTCTCTTTATATTCATGTTATATTTTGATTCATTTAGTGGTTATTAACTTTTGGTCATATGAATCGATTGATAACAATGATGTAAGGGTTTTTTCATCTCAATTTTATTCCCGTGAGATTCATGCTATATTTGCCACTACTACCTTTCGTGTGGTGTATATACTACCCATGATTGTATCATTTGTGTAATATAAATTAATTTATAGGTATTTACATAATCATTGTATGAACCTTCTTTCATGTTTTTTATGTTTCGTATGTTACCAAATCGATAATGGAATTTCAAATTTCAATTTCCTCTCATTCAGTTTTACGCAAACTTCATTGATTACATTACCCCAATATTTTGTGTGAAATCCCTATTTATTTACTCAGGTAGTAATTTTCAATCCCCTATTTGTGGATATACTTTGATACAAATAATCAATCCATTTATAACTTCTAAAGTCATTTATATAAACATGTTAAGAGTAATTTTAACTCAATTTCAATTAATTGAGTTAAACATCCAAGTCATTGATGTTGTTTTTACAAGAATATGTGTGAATGTCCTCTTATTGATTTACACTGAATATCCAATCATATTGATTGTATATATATTTTTCACACAAAATTATTTCATTGATTTATCCTTAAATTAAGAATATGGTCTTTATAAATGAATTCTTCTCATCTTACATTCTATTAAGACTTTTTTTATTATGTTCCAGTCCACTTTTATTTGGTGTATATACTGTACTTTGACATAGTATATCATGAATCCCTTTATTCTCATGATATTATAATGTTTTAATTAGCACAATTATTTTTATTCATGAATCTCTCATTTGGTTAAGAACTATAACTAAAATATCATTTTTAATGTTTTAAAATTTTATTCTTCTAAATCATTCTCATTAATGTCCATGTTTTAAAAATGGTTTTAAGGTTTTTTATGGAAATTATTGTTTTAATAATATAATTTCTTTTAAATGTTTCAAATTGGTATGGGACACTTTGATTCAAAAATCTATTTTAAACTAATTTTTTATAAATAGTGAGACTTGTAAATGTTTCAATGAAAAAGGGGGATATTTCCCTCAATTATTTTTGATGATTAATTTTATCTATGATAATATCCTTCTTTATTCTCAATTAAGGTTGATTTGTTATAATAAAATCTTAAATATTGTATTGAATGAGTTATTGTTTATTGTGGATGTGTTATTTTTATACCATTCATGGTTTATGTATAAATTATTGACATTTCGTATGCTAGTTTTAATAAGAATTTTTATTTTGTGTTTAAACCTTTTCATATGAGGATTGCATTGGAATTAGTAAGTGATTGATGGAACCCACTATAGCTCCTCGATTTATCGGTAGGTCTCATGAGACAAACTAGTGTCTTGGAACAAGGCCTTGACATAATCATATTTTTAGTCTTGGCACAAGGCCTTGACTATGTGGTTATAAAGTGTTGCATTACGCATTTCATCATTATGAAAGTGTCTATTGATATTTCATGTGATTATTTGACTTGTTGAATATCCATGTTAATAATTAAATGGAATTATTTATTTTATCCTTGCCATATTATAGTGAAGTTCAAGTTTAAAATGAATTTGTTTTAGTCTTATACATTCCCTTAAATGTTTATGCGTATTTATGAAAGTTTTTACTTTATCGTTATCCTTAATGAGCATCTGATCTCACCCCTTTCTATGTTTTATTATTCATAGGATGTAAAGAAGTATTTTATGACTGACCTATAGTGATTTTATATGGGATCTTAGTGTTGTCTATAGAAACAATGTTGTTGTTGTTTTCCATTTTATGATGTAATGTAATCCTTATGAATGTATCTAGTACTTACAAAGATACTAAAATAATCGGTCTTTCGAGACTTGATCGTTTGTGATCATGCCAATGATATGTAATAATGCACCGACTCTAGGCTTCTGGGGCTGGGGTGTAACATTAGATATGATCCGAACTAGAAGAGGACAAACCATTTCTATTTTATTATCAATAGGATATAATGGATATAGGGTGATCTATTCTATATGTGGATCATTGATGGATTTACATTGAATGTGGATTCAACATGGGTGGATTGTTAAAAAATCCAAAACAATATAATATTCATACTAAAGGTGGTAATATTTGATTTTTTTTGTTAGTTATAGTCATCTGATGTTTCATAAGGTTTTCAATTTTTGGTGTACTACAGAAATAAAGTGAAGGATTGTAAATTGTATTGAGTTCTAGAGAAAATAATATAACAATCATAAAAACCATTCTATAAATGAATAGATCTGTAATAATAAGATAGTTTTCCAAATGATATGTATGATTAATCTTTAGTTTTTCAAATCTATGTGACATAAAACCAAAATTTAATGTTTTTCTTGCATTACAATATAATTACATTAAATTAACATATCTTTCATGATAGATTAATTTAAATTAAAAAATATGTATGATTCAATATTTCCACAATTAATTATAATGGAATATGATAGTATATAGTTTCATTTAACATTGTAATGAATATTTCATATGGATTTGGACTATGCTAAAATACATATGATGCACCATGATTAAAGAGATTTCACCATAATGGTTAGACAGTGATAAAACAGTTCAAGGCTATGAAATGTAATGTTTTTCTGTTTGGAAACACAAATCTAGTTTACACTATAGAACATCCTATCATGCCACAATTCACCTAAAAATGAATAAAAAAATAATAAATTTTTTTTTTCTTGTGATGAAATTAGGTACACTATAATTATAGAAAACTGTACGTTTTTAGTGGTATTGATAACTTTACATTGGTTAAGAGTATAGGTTTTTTTATTATGACCACTGTCTATCTAAATGTTTATTAATGGTCTATATTCACTAGAAAACAATCCCATGGATGGTTTTTTAGAAGAGAATTTTCTAATATTTTTTCATTTTTGGAATCTAATTTCTATTTAAAATTTATCTTTATGGGGGAGAAGAATGAATCTGTGAAAATTAGAGAAACATATAGAAAATACATAGAGCATATATAGGGGAATGTTAAATAACATACTATATTGGTATTTCATTTAGTATATATAATTGTGTAATAATTTGTGGTTTTATTTAATTCTATTAAAGATTTATTTTGGAAGTAAATAGTAGTAAAACATATTTATTAATATTAAGAAATTAATATGAGAGCGTCCTAGAGAACACTATTTCTATTTGGGGTATTTCTTTCATTATAATTATTGTCAGTTCGACATATGAGTTGATATTATTAATTATACAAACCAGATTAGAAAGTAGTGAGTGAAAAATTTGAGGTGGTCATTAACCTTCGATAAGAAGTGATATTTTCATAAATATTATAAAATAGTAGAGTAGTTATTTTTTCAGGTCAACACATTATTGGTATATTTCTTTGATTTTAGGCTAGAATTGGTAAACTAGGTAAAAATTTTGGTGTCTAATTGTTATCATTAAATTTTAGATATTTTTTAAGATATATTTTGATCAGAGTGGTAGATACATAGTGACTTTACTAGCACATGAACATGATCTATTTGAATTTGACATAAAAATGAATTTTTGAAAACCCTCATTCAACCCCACATAGATTGTATTATGTGGACTGAGGTTATAATAGATATATTTAGGGTTTTGTTTCTTGGTAAATTCTATTTCCACTAGTAGTATTTAATAAGATCAAATGGATTCTTAGATTTGGTAATATTTGAGGGATTATGTTTCTTATATTCTAAATCATTATTTCCAATTGAATTATTAGTTCTTTTTTCTTCATTACTTCATTGAATTTTTTCAATATTTAATATTGGTGTCTTATTAATTAAAAATTTGTGTTTGAGAATAAGTGGATGGTTGGTCATGGGGTTTCATTTGTTGAATTGGTGGTGGTTGGTTTGTCTTTTTGTATCCTTGTATGAAATTTAGTTATAAGGGTATTGGTTGATGGAATTATTTTTGAAATAATTTTTTTTCTTGGTTTTATTTAATTGTAAATCTATAGTAGACTTGAGAATTATCCTTCCATCATTTATTTTTCATGTTTAATATATATAAAAGTTATTGATAAGATGTAAAGTAATATTTAGTTTCCTTAACATAAATATTGTAATCTATTAAATGATTTACAGAAGGGAAATGTTCACATACCAAATTAGTGGTTGGTTACTCATAGAATCACTTAAAACCCATTTTTCATACCGGAGTTTTATGTTTGTTAATATTAGATTCAAATAGAGGTGATTAAAAAAAAACTCATGGACTCCTATCATTTTCATACCCAGAGTTCCAAATTTGTTTTACAGTTATAAAATCTTCTCTATCTATTCATAGGATTCAAATTGTAAATTTTCAAGTAGTTCTCCTTCAGATGATGCATCTAGTCATTTTCCATCACTATTACATAATACTTTATTGAGAAATACTTTTATGTGATTATTTTTAATTTATTTTGTTGGATATCTTATATAGTGTTTCATCAATATCTATTAGTACTTGTATTATTTCTCTCCAATTACATATATAATCTAATAGATCTGCCTCTTTACGGAATCAATTATTGATCTTAATTATAATTTTTTGAGTATATTCCTCTTATGTTCAATCTAGATTATGTCTTATCGATGATATGGATTTTGAATCTATTCCTTGGATATTCCTTCCATTAATAAATGAAATATTCTCCACTTCACATTCTCTTCTATTACACATCTCAACTTCAAAGATAAACACATCTTGGTAAACACTATGATGTTCTTTTTTTTATCCTCACCTAAATATACATGGAACATAAAAAAATTAGATTAATATAGTATTGAAATCATGCAAACAATTAAAATTAGGGTAGAAAATATGTTTTTTATTAATTAAGTGAGGTTCACAAAATTTTTGTATTGTTTAGTTTAGATTATCTAGAATGATTTAAATTTTAAATTCATAATTAATATTTTAAGTTTCAATTAGATTTGTTTGTGAAATGTTATAAAATAAAAAAAATCAATGGGTTTATAAATTTCATAACTCTATAAAACAATGATTTCTCAAAATCTAGATGAATATTGAAAAATTATTACTAAGATATCATGTCATAATATACTTAGTAAGTGGTTTGGTTTTTTGAAATTTTTTCTACCTCCTTGAAAATGATGTTAAGAATTTTATTGGTAAAACACCTTATTATGAGGTAATTAGAAATAAATTAAAATCCAATGTTTAATATAGTGTAGTGGGGCCTCATTATTTATCCACAGAGGGGTAAAATATCATTTATTAAAATATATTATGTGTTTTCATAGGGAGAATGTGTATTTGGTTAAATTATGTGAAATTGAAAAAATGAAAAAGTAGTAGACTACATTGACTAACTATTTATATATTAGTCATTGATCTGAGGTTATGAGTGAATTGTTATGATATCATGGGTTTTTGATGATGAATATATATAATATAGGTTGATAAATGATAGTGATCATGATCATGAACCTCTCATATTTGGTTTCAAATATTGGTGAGTTATAGTGATACAATTATCACTATAAATTGTAACCTCTACATATGAACATGGGTGAATTTTCATAAATCTACCACACACATGCTAATTATCAAAAAAAATTAGACACTCAATCAAGCCTTTTATATCATATATAGGATATATTAAGTGTGAACAAATTATTTAAAAACCAAATAAAAAATAAACTAATTAAATTAAAATTGAGTACGATCACATTCAACCAAGAATAACACTATATATAACCAATATTGTCCACGGGAGAAGAATTTAAAACATTATCAAAACTCAAGAAATAACAAGGAACTCCTCAACTATATCAATCTCTAATGATGGTTTTATCCCTTCACATAAAATATCACAAGCATGTAAATCATGCTCTATAAGATTTAAGTAAATGGACTAACAATTTTGTAACCCTTAGAACTCCCCCAGTGATAATGTTCATGTCATTTAATATGAATATTCTTTCTATTCGATCATTCTTTGTGTCATAAATCTAATAATTATTTTCTCCCTGTTGATTGTATGATTCTACCTTGATTGATTAGGTGAATTTATCACTCTATCAATATCTATGGAAATACTCTATTTCAAGGATTGTGTGCTACCTATCTATTTTTTCCCCACATTTCTAGATTTTGATAGATAAATTGAATAATGAATCATTTGTTTCCTATAAACTTTCCATGTATTCCATATATGGTAACATGAATATCATCTTATCTAATGATTCAGGTACTTAATATTATTTATTTTTAAATTAGATAGAGTTTGGTTAATAACACTATTTTAATTTGATGATTGTATTATATTTTCTACTTGATGGCCACCGTATTGGAACATTGGAAAATATTGGGTAGAAAAATAAGCTTGATATTATCTTATCAGGTACACTTGTAAAGGGACTGAAGCTAAACATTAAATTTAAATGATTTTTTATGATGTGTTTCCTTTCTACAGTTTCTTATATTGTGCAATATAACACTGGTAAGTGGATGTAACTCCGATTATTAGTGGAAAAATGATTGAGTTCATGCCTTTAGGTAGCATTGGGTGTGGCATAGATAACCAGGTTGGTGCTAGGTTCATTAGCTATGAATATAGCCTTGTGTTCATACATATATATATATATCATTGGATCTAGATGTAATGTGTAGGGATTATATAGGGTTCCATTTGGGGGATAATAGATTCTTCTAAGTCCTTGACAATTATAATTATTGAAATTTATATCATTTTTATGCCTGTTAAAAGATTTCTTCTATATAGTCTCAAGTTATTATCCCACGCTTTATTGGAATGATTTTTTTGTTTTGTTTTACAATGTAGAATTATATAAGGATCTATAGAGATTCCCTTGAAATAGAAACATGTATCTTTTGTAGCCATCATAGCTCTATGATTGAACACCACATTACATCTGTGAAAAAATATCACCATATAGATTAAATATAGTATATATATTTTTTCAAAATTATAAAATGACAATGTGAGTTTCAATTGGAAAGTAACACAGTATTGAGGAATGGTGTGATAATACATTAGATTCATATAATATCACTAAACACAAGGGTATCTAGAATTGGACTTTCTATTATAGCATCATTTCCCATCTAAAATTTAATATATTTTTTAAATCTACAACATACACTTATTCCGATTACTTCCCATGATCAATGTTTTCTTTCACAAAAATATATTAGTGGATTATATAGAGCCATACACTCATTTTATCCCTAAAACATTATTTTTCAATTATGTTTTCAATTTTTAAAATTTGTTAAATTTTTAATAAATCCAATGAATTGTGGTGTTATACTAAAAATATCATCGAATTATCATGCCAAAAATATGTGAGGGAAAAAATTGAAATATTATAAACAACCTAAAATAAAATATTTACATGAATGAAATTATTATTTCCCTCTAATAGGACTAATATAATTGATATTTATATCTCATATTATACCCTAGTGTATGACTAGGTTTATCTCCAGGTAATCCGAAAACTAAACGTAGTGTTTTTATTTTTTATCGGACTGTTTGTATGTTTTTTATATTTAAGATAATTGGAATCAGGTAAAAAAAGTGTGTGTATATGGGTGTGTGTGTGGGGTGTCTTGGTGAAATGTATTAAAAAAGTAAATTCATGGTTAGGAAGAATGGTGGTTAACCTTTTGGGGATCCACCAAGTGTATGTTATCACCATTTTACTGAAAATATTTACTGTAATCTTATTATTTATCATTTGAGTGCTAAATAAAATTCACCACTCATCCTCCCATTTTTCTCAATTATGATAACTAAAACACTAAGATCAAAACTGTCTATTAATATTTTCATCCTGAATATATAGGTAAACATTGTACCAGAATCAAGTGTTTTGTTGATTAAAAACATCCTAAAGTCAGAACTAATAGAAGAGGGAACTCCATGTCAGATGGAATCAGACTCTGAAACCACCCCCACTATAAATTTAAACCCAGTAAAATTTAATTTATAATAGTTAGGAGAATATTTGAAAACAATACTACAAGATAAGAATATGATTTGGGTATAGTGGAAGGAATACCATCACCGCATCCAACCATTTTAACCATACATTACTAAAACAAGGAAGAAAAATAGAATTGAAATAAATATATATTTAAAACTGAAATAACCTTCTCTTATTTTTTCGCCCTCAAATCAACACTGATTTTAGTTCTCTACCGTCATGTAGTTTGATAAATTATAGTGGGATAACAAAATTGCACATATTAGAAATGTAAAAAAGTATGAAAAATAATATTAACTTGATATTTGAAATTTATATAATCTCCAAATTCATATTCCCTTATATAAAAATTCTCTTTAATATTTCTAGAGTGATTTGATTACTTACCCATAGATTCATTTAACACTAATATTTTGGTAAAAATGGGTTTAAACACTCATAATCATCCTTAAATATATCTCTCAGATAAGGCACCACATGGATTGTTCATTAAAATTTTACCTGATTTTGTTAGTATTATGAGGAATATAAATTTGTCCCTATAGATTATATGTGTACTTCATCGTTCCCAATTCTTCCCCAATGGATATGGTTGGTTTGGTCTTTATGACCCTTTTGGATGCATTACGAATGCTTTGGGTGTTAGATCTAGAGTTACATTATTGACCTTAGAACATAACATTCATTATCATATCAAGAATACATTGGGATGAAATTTTTATCTATATTGGGAATGCAGACAATGTTATATAATTTAACCAATTTTTTACAACATAGGATATATTTTTGTTTTTTCTCACATCATTGGTTCCTAAGACTGTATTTTTCTTATGCTCATAGATTCTATTGGAATATATTTTTGAATTATATAAAATAGAGTTTCATAATGATGATTATGTTTTTTGGGGTTCAATATTAATGTTATCATTTCATATTACATTAGTGCAAGGATTCTATCTTTGTTTTATATGGGGAATCTCTTATTCGCTGATGGATTCTTTGTTAGAGATTCTTATACTATGTTTAAGTGTGTCATAGTCCTAATAAGTTGATGTAATTTCCTTATTTACTAGATATTCTTAAATATTGATCTTGTGAAATCAATGATGGTCAAATGTAACCTCAAGGGTTTCTATTTGACTGTGTTTATTATTTAATTGCTTCTCATGAACTAACATAGGTTTTATTATCATGTAGATTTATCATGTTCTTCTCAATGTATTTCATTAATAACCAATCCAATTCTAAATTTGATCATGGATTGTGTGGGTATCTTCACCTTCCAAATATTTAAACACACGTTTCAATGTTCAAAAAAGAAAATTTATCCTAGGATATAAAATTTATCATTAAAATCATGATTTTAGGAGGTTCTAATTTCAAATCAAAAATTAATCCTTTAAAATAAAAATGAATCAAATACATAAATATTATTGAATTATTGGGGATTTGAATAATAAATCATATATAAAATTATATAGTCTTTCCCTCAATCACTCACTAACACTTATCTTTTTTCAGTCTTGGAAAAAATCATTTATCCAATATCATATCAACACCAATTTTCCCCTAAAATAGTTAAATTTCAATAAATTGAATCCCTGGGTTATTGAATGTTAAATAAAAAATAAATCATTTGAATCATCATTATAACATTTATAAGCTTATTAAATTTATTTCTAATGTGTTCCATGCCCATTATTTGGTTTCACAATTCCTTGATAAAACTGATGAATTAATATAATACATAATCTCCCCCTTCTTCATCTTAGTTCATTATTATTCTCATTATCTATATCTCTTGAGAATATATGATTATGTTATTTTTGATCAATCCACTTATGTTCCAAATCATATTCAATGACTATGAATAATATCAGACAAAAAAATGCCTTATAGAAGTAATAGCCAAAGGGTAATTGTAAAAACTAGAACATAGAAACAGAGTAGGGTTGTGAACTCTCAAATTTCTCTTTAACTCTTATTAATAGATTTTTTACATACAACCCCTTCTCTATGTTTACCTAGGAAACTTTTATTTGAATCCCAACAACTCATTTTACTCATGATTATATAAGTTATTATTCCCCTAGTTAATTAAAAGAAATTTAATGTTTCCAATGTGAATTTTTTTGAGTGTGAAAAAATTATCTTAATACCAATTTATCTAAAAGTATAATTGAAATAACACTAAATATAAAAACTATAAAATATAAGAGTCTAATAATATATTTTTTTCTATCAATCACAAATATATTTTAATACACTCCATTTTATCTCATTCAAAATCAATGGAGTAGGAAATATAAAAATAATTATAAGTATAGTGAAAACTAGTTATTATAAATTACCATCATGAGTTAAGTAACCATTTGGGACCTTCTATATACCATTAAAAGTATAAAATCGTAAAAATAACTTTTATTAAAATAATGGAAAAATGAAAGACATAGGGGAAGAGCCTTGTTTTACACCCTTAGTTGATGTTGTGTTTATACATCCTCAATCCATATAGTACCAGTTTTGACCATGGGTCTAATGTCGATTGTAGTTTTTATGCTCAGAACCACCACATCCTCTTCCTTCTAATGCTCATTCCCCTAAACTGAATATTAAGGTCCCTTTAGTCAAAGGCTGGTTTGTCTTCCCATTTTCTACTATTTTATAAATTGAATTTTGGGGGTGTGAGGATGTTAAGGGACACCTCTAGCTCTTCATAAGAAGTAAAAAATGATTAATTATTGGCACATATAAATTAAAAATAATGGATATTTTTTTTATAGGTAACATAAAGTTCTCCAGGGAGGTTCATCTCTATATTATCTCCCTCTCCAATATTATTAGGTATCCAAAGTGTATTCTCTATAACTTATTCTAAATATACTAGTTCATTTATAGCATTATCATGTTCTATCAGGGCCTACAACCACTTTACTAAATCTTCAATTATAGTAAAAATGAATTTAGTTTAAAATTGAGGTTTATTATTATTAAAATAAAATAAATTTTTTAAATATTAATCACCCTCATTTGTTTCATATTGTTATCTCTTGTCTTCATAAAAGGCCTATTGGAATTCCTTCATATGTCCCTCACCAATTTTTAATTGTTATCAAAAAACCACACCCTCTTTTGGGGTGGTTTCTTATTCTCAGAATTTTCTCTCTTGGATTCTATAGGGATATATTTATTTATTTCCCTTTATTTTCCCAACATTGAATGCTTATTCATTGAGAAATGCCTCTTAAAAGTGGTCTATTGAGGTTGAAAGTTGGTAATCATCCCCCTAAAATACTTATTCTAGTTTCTCTGTCATTTTATCCACAAAAATTATATGATATGTTACGTCTTTATGTGTTTACCTATAAATAGTGATTGGAGGGTCTTTCTCTTCAAAAGTGGCGTAAATTTTAGGCTCCAACTATAAGTCTAGGAAATTGATAGTGAGGTATATCAATAACCATTTTCTCATGATTATATAATCATTTAGTTTTGTTTAATTAACAGTTACCAATATTATAGACATCCTCTATAAAAACCGAACATAAACCATCGAGTCTAATCTAGAAGGCCACATAAACTCATGTGTGCCTCACCATATGTAATAGGTTGTAGACTAGTCGGGAGTGTCTAAATCCAATAGTGGGTAGATTGTACCATATTTATCATGTCATCAAGTATTAAAATAACTAATAATAATTGGAGAATGAATAAATTATTTGAGTAAATGTGGAAAATAAAGATGGTATACGAGGTATATAAATAAGACCTCCTAAATTTATAAATTATATATAGTAATGAAAATAGAGAATAAATGAAATAACACTAGAGTACTCTAATTTCTATCAAAATACACTCTATCTCCATGCACTATATACTCAACCATCCACCCTAGGTCACTTTCCCTTCACTAGGATTCTCATGGAATTAAAAATCACATCAAAATTATTGAGTAGGTTGTGAGTACAAGACTCAGTAGGACACCACCAATGAATATTTACATAGTGTTGTCAAGTATAAAAATTTATTCAATATTAATAATTATTTTTTAACAAGAATATAAACATACAAATCAAAACTAAGTGGTGGTGCTCTATCAAAGATGCCACCAAACCCTAGTCCATACTTATTTCGTCTCCTTATCAGAAATATAATAATGGAATGTATCAAAGGGCACAAACTAGTGCATGGAACACAAAATATATCTCAAAATGCACTAGTTCATGGATCTCATAATCCATCTCTAAATAGACCAGCACATAGTGCTGATAATCCATTTTTCATAAAACAAAATTAGTAACTGAACTACCCACTAAGATAGTATATTTTTCCTTGAAAATTTATTGGGATCTTTTTTACATGAAACTTAGTTCACCTAGTGCCTCAAGTATAGTTTATTTTTGAATCTAGACATCAAGGGTGCCACTTGAAAATAAAATTTTCATAGAGCATGCTATTTGTAGGTCAACTAAGAATTCACATCACTACTTGAAAATCAATTATACAATGACAAACCTAATACTTGTATTCTAGTTCTCCAATTTGATACTCTACTCGGCTACACGGTATCATCATATCTCTAACCTAAAGTATGAATGATGACGTAAATATATCTATGATTTTAGTATGTCACTTGGAAATCAACTAGGAATCGATAATCCCAATACTTTGACATTGAGTATAGACTCAAGACATATTTCAATTATTTTTCCACCCTTTTATTGGGTCATTTATTGCAATATAATGCAATTCAAGCATACTCCCCCTCTAACGGTAAAACAATTTTTGATGGTATACATATTCTGAGACCCAATAATTATTCCTCAAAAGAAAGTAAAAATACATACAGGATATAACATATAAGGGAAAACATATAATAATATGTCATCACGGTAAATAAAGAAAAAACTATAACATAATTCAAACATAATGAAACATGGAAAAGGCTATGTGAATATCAATCATGGAATCACAATCAGTATTATGGGATACACACACTCCCATATGCGATCACAAATAATCATAGTATCAAATAATCTAACACCTAAATAAATTATTGATACATGTGTAAATGACAGCCTAAGAGGTAAGGAATATCCTACCACATAGTTCTCTATATTGATGTTAAGGTTTACAAAGGCTTCCATCATTTTAACCATGCTCTCACCCAACCATAATATGATCACCTGTAATTTACTCCTTGAACCATCCCTACTTATACATTATTTAGAATTATCACTATGTTTGATAATTAAAAATACAGAATTAAATATGAACATATTACCTCTCTACATTCGAAACAATCTTAAAAATACATTTATACTCATTGATATAAATCCCAAGGCATATAAGAAACATCACTCTGGTCAATACCAGAAAAAGATATTGACATTTGAAGCTTTTAAAAATAGTAAAAATAAAATAAAATGAATAAATGATAGAGAGGGAGAAGAGAGAGTGATAGATGGATTTGAGAAAAATGAAAATGGGGAGAGAGGAAATCATGTGAACCTCCTTAGGTTCCACCCCATTAAATAATATTTATTTATCTATTCGTTTTAAATTTTCTATTTCTTCATGAAATACACTCAAACTCATTAAAACCCTCCATAAAAACTCTATACAATTCCCCCATGACCTCTTCAATCATTTTTTATTTTAAGTTATTTAAATTTCACTTTAATATACAAAAACATATAAATTGTCAATAAAAGGTTTTTATTATCTTTTATAATTCAAGATATTCCAATTATCCCCCTCTATTAACTTTTCATCCCTAAGAAGTATCCCTTGTTTACTTACTCAAATAACTCAGAACACTGAGTTTCAATATCATACTCCTGATTCAATTTCTCAATGATAGGAGGAATATTAGGAATATAAAAACTCATATCCCATCTATGGGGCCACACAAAGGCTTACCAAGGATTTTACCCACATCCCAAGGTTTAACACTACTGGCTCTAACCCCTACCTTTTTCTATGCACAATAGTCAAAATAATCATATATATATTAACACAACAACATGATCAATTCAATTAATTAATTCCAATAACGATATATCAAAATATAATGCATCAAAATTATATCACACAAGGAGAAACTATCCCAAATAGATAGAAAAAAATCAAGGAATTTAATTAATAAATCACTATGCAGCACAATAATAGGCATATATATGGAATGTGGACCTATATTCTTAGTCATGATCCATGAACTCACTTAAAATATAATGAATCATATATAAACATATTAAGAATCACCCAAGGTGAATTCAATCAAAAGTAAAATAAGAAAAATATTATCACTTTTATAGAAACTTGGAGGTCTATTATATAGTACAGGCCATACACTATCATAGTTCCCCTACCTCAGTCATACATCCTATATCCTACCTATCAAATCCTAAAACATGTCCATAGAAGTAACAAGATAGTGACTCCCAATCTTATGATAAAATATTTTCATGACATATCCTTCCCCAGGCTACGAACCTGGTCATCTGAACACATGGGACACCTATAATACATTGGTTTCCTTCTAATCACACCACAAGTTATTACCCGCCATGATCGCTTATCAAACTAATGAATGTCCCCAAATTAGAACACATATTCCTTCAGTATGTTTTTTCCTCACCCACACACACATTGGAAAACATCCTAAAATGTCACCCATCCTGATCACTACTCCATTCCAAGTATGCTTAACTGTGGAGTTATAATGATAGAGGATTATAAAAATAATGTTTCCACTTGTTTTAATGTGTCATATTATTTACTATTTTAATCCTTAAACATTATGGGTTTTTACATTCACCCTCTCTTTAGATCACAACATCCTCATTGTGGTCATGAGGTCATTTCCAGCAGAGTACAACTAGTTTCCCCATAGTCATGGAGTCCCCTCCCTAGGTCCCACCCATGCCCTTGAACAAATCATCAAACTAAGTAATGATAAGAAACAAGTTATTGAGTCTTGATCCTCTGATAACATTTTGTAACAATATGACCTGAACTACAAGGTCCACTCTAAAATCCCACATGACCTCATTAATGCCTCCATATATGAAAGAGGCAACCAACTAGAAGAAATGTTCTAAATATGAGAGTGGGGAGACTATACCCTTTGTATCATGTTATCAAAGAGGACAATAAATAATAATAATAGGAAAGTGAATAAATAATAAGAGTAAATTTGGTAACTTATGATAGATTACATGGTATATAAATAACAGCTCCCAATGTGGATAGTTGTCCAAATTAATGAAAGAAGATAATAAATAATAGATTATTAGAATCCTCTAGTTTCAATCTCAATCAGCTCATGCTCCATTCTCCACTTGCTCAACCATCAACCATAGGTCCCTTTCCCTTCACTGGGTTTCACATTGAATCTATAATCACATAAAAATGATAGAGTAGGGTGTGAGTAGAAGACTCAGTAGGACACCCCCCATTGTATCCTTATCTAGTATTCTTATGTTTATAAGTGTAATCCAACGTAATAATCAATTTTAAACAATAATATACAAATAAAAAATGAAACTGAGTAGTGGTGCACCAACCAAGACACTACCAAACCCTCATTTATACCCATTTAGACTCTATAATACAATGATAACCATGAAATGTCACAAGGGGCATGGACCAGTTTATGGCACTAAGAATCCATCCCTGAATATACCAGTGCATGGATGTCGGAATCCATATATGAATTGACCAACACATGTCACTTGTAATCCATCCCTTAGAAAAAGTTAGTAGTAACCAAACTATCATTAAGGCTAGTACATTTGTCTCTTGAAAACCTCATGGAATTACATGTACATGAATCTCAGTTCACTGTGGACCTCGAGTAAGGCATGTTTTTTGGCATATAGACATTGAAGGTGCCACTCATAAATCAAACAGTAGTCATTCATGATGCATTAATATCAACTAAATGTCAACATAACTACTCAGAAATAATCTAGAAATAGAGAAACCCAATACTTGGATTCTATTATCCTAAATGAATCCACAACACGTGTCCATGGTAACATTATATCTCTCACCTAAAGTACAGAATACTTCTCAAAAAACTACTAGGCTTCATGTATTTCTATCTTGAATCAATTATGCATCGATTTTCCCAATACATGGGCATTTATTTTATCTTCAACATGAAATTATGTTGTATCTCCACCTTGTGATCAAGTACATAACTTCAAGACAATTCCAGTCAATCATAATCCCCCTCTAATGGGAAAACTTTCATGGTGTTCCATCTGTTCTGAGGACCAATAATGGTACCTCCAAAACATGACAACATACATATACAGTATTTCATACAACAGAAAGCATATCATAATATATCATTGAGAGAAGTAAAGGAACAAACATAAAATCATGAAATACCAATAAAACATGGAAAAAATACCCTAATATAACTCATAAAATCACAAAATGTATCCTGGGATACACACACACCCACAAACAATCATAATCATGATTATTATAAAATAATCTGACACATAAATTAGATATTGAAACATGTATAAATGAGATATCAATAGGTAAGTAACTTTCTATATCATGGTTTTCTATGTTTATGTTGATGTTTACAAAGGCTTCCATCACTTGAACCACACTCCCAAAAATCCCAAAGATGATCACCCATGAATGACTTCATGGACCATCCCCATTTGGAAATTACTTATAATTTTCTATATAGAAGATAATTAAAAATATTAAATTAAATCTGAACTTAATACCTCATCATCATCAAAAAAATATTAAGAATAAATTTTTACTCATTAAGATGAATCTAACATCACCTAAGGCACATGAATCTGGTCAATATTGGACAATGTAATGACATTTAATGTTTATATAAGGAATAAAAATCAAATAAAAATAATAAATGAGAGAGATGGAGAAGATAGAGGGATAGAGGGATGTGAGAAAAATCAAAAGGGGGTAGAAGAATGCATGTGCCCCTCCATAGGCACCTCCCCTTTATTGAATATGTTTTTAACTCATCAATTAATATTCTTATCTCTCTTCATGCAATGCACTAAAAATTATTAAAAACATCCAAAAAATTCCATGTAACACCCCACATATGTAATTTTAAATCGAATGATTCTAGGATAGATTCCATTAATCAATCCAAATTATTGAAAAAAAAATAAAATAGAAACACGCTAAAACATTCACATATATTATCATTTGAAAATGTTCTAATGATTCAACTAGGAATTCTTTTTGTGATTTAGTCGAATGAAAATTATAATTTAATGTTATATATAATATAGTGGGTCTTTATATTGTCTCTACGAAGGGGTGAAATGTTTATTTTTCAAAATTTCATATGTTGTAATTAGATGTGTTTTTTGTAGAATTATGTGAAATTAGAAGAATAAAAATGTTTATACTAGAGTAATTAATTGATTATGGATCAACATTTGGTCTGAGGGTAGGATTGACATGGTTATGCTATCATAGTACTCTAATAAATATATAGATTAATAGTTGAAAAATAATATTTTCAGATCTCATAATCTCACCATTGGTTACTATTATTGGTGAGTTATAATATGAAAATTATCATTTTTAATTGTAAACCCTCCCAATGTTCATGTAATAGTTTTTAGTATCACCCAATCCTTTAAAAGATGACTCATTTTAATCTGTTAAGGCTCCTCTGAATCAGTAGATGTCGATCCAACCCATCTTAGGATGAGAAACTATCTTTCTGGAACATTATGGTAATCACAAAATACTTCACAACTCAATCACCCATGTTATATACTATATAGGATAGACTCAAGAGAGGGATGTAATTAATTAACAACCAAATTAGAAAAAATATAATAAAATATAGATTAAGTACAATCACGTTCATCCAAGATTAACTCTATCTAATATTGAAATTAGTCAAAAGAGTATAATTTGAAATCTTATTGAAAATCAACATCAAGGATCTCCTTTTTGGATTAGTCTTTGATGATGTGTTTAACCCTATATCTGAAATATTATATACATGGATATCAATCACAATAGGATGGAAGTAAAAGGACCAACAATTTTTTAATAGTTTAAACATCCTCAGTGATATTGTTCATCTCTTTTTATAAATATATCCTTCCTTTAATGTCACCCCATGTTTTATCTAGATACTCGTGATTTATTTAAAATAGATGATATGATTCTTCATTAAGTGCCTTGGTGAAGTATGAAAACTCAAAATCCCAATATAATTTCAATCTATCAAGGATATTTTGACACATTTATATTTCATTACCTCATTTCCTATTTTATTTAAATATTATTAATGAAGATTCATTTGGTTACAATTCAATTTACCTAAATTAATAAAGTGTTATCATAAATATCTATGACTCTACTCATTTGGGTTTTTCATCTTCTTTGTTTCCAATTTATATAATATCAGTTGGATAATACTATCTATATTGGGTTATTGGATTAAGTTGGATGTATGATATCCAACCTGTTATAGATTAGAAATATATTAGGAAACAACAATGGTTTTATAATATATTGTTATGAGATCTATATGATGGATTCATAACACATAAGTTTTTCTAGGAGGTGGGATAATGTGTTGGCATCTGGAGGTTTTAGAGAGTGAAACATAACATTGGTATGTGGATGAAATGTCTGTTCAAAGTAGATGAAGTTTGACATATTGACAGTGAGGTCATATTGAATGTGATGTAGACCTAGAATGTTTTAATATGGTCCATAAACAATGAATATTTCCTTTTGTTATTATCTAGAGATAGTGTTGGATCTAATCATAGTTTGGGGGGAAGAAATAGGTTTTTGATGGGTATTTTTCAGATACTTAAATCCATAATGATTCAAATTCCATAGATTTGGAGCATTGTAGTGCTTATAATGATCTTCCTTCAATGTGTTATCTATTTCTTCTATTGAACTACGTTTGGATGAGTTTTTTATCTATGATAGCATTGTCACATTACATATTCTCGTCATTTCTTCAATTAGAATGAATACATGTCTAATTCATAGTTGATTTAGCCTTGGGTATATATGATATATTATGTCTCTAGTGTATTATCATGTATAAATGAGAGGGTCTATTATCATGAAACGTATTATTGAGTTATACATTCGATTTTAGACATGTCCTTATGCCTGTATGGTATCATCATTGGCCTTTCAATGATATCATCATTTCTCAACACAAATTCTGCATCTATTTTAAATATGTAACTTTATCTTGTACCAATCACTTACCAAGATCACATCTTTTCCTACACATCAAAACATTAAATTATTCTATAGAATAAAAAATTAATTTTATCCCTAAAACATAATTAATCAATTGTGTTTTATAATTAGATAAATTAATAAAAATTAAAAAAAAATTAATTGAGGTGTTATACTAAAAACATAACAAAATTATCATTCGAAACATATGTGAATGAAATAAATTAATATATTAGTAAATTGTTTTTTTCAATTTTAGTGAATCTATTAAAATTTATTGGAGTCCAATAATTGGGCCTAATCAATATAATTTTGTAACTCCATATAGAGACTAAAGGATTTATTATGATGTCACCAGTAAGTCTTCATACAAAACTCGCTATTATTCTCTTTTATTGGATTTTTTTTATATTTAAATGAATTGGAAGCATATTATGAATAATTTTGTTTTATTGGGGTTTTTGGAGAAATTTAATATGATATGTAGAGTTTGGAAGAAATATAATTTACCCTAGGGTGATCCTCCATGAGTGTCCAATCAATGTTAAACTAAAATAGTTTACCCTAATCTTATTCTTGACTATTTTAGTGACTTAATATAATCCACCACTCAAACTAACATGTTTCACCATTCTTATTAGCTCCGTACTAAGTTCATGAATGTGTGGTCAAATTTTCTTCCTATTTATTGTGGTATACATCATACCTTGATTGAGTGTATAATTGGTTACTTACTCCCCTAATTAAATCCTAACAAAGGATAGAGTGCCACTTCCCATGAGCCACAATCATTAAACCACTCCCAATTATAATTTCCAACTCAATATTATTAGTGATTGTATAATGACCAGAAGAATTTTTGTAACAATATAAGATGAGGAGAAGAGTTGAGTATAGGGGATGGAATACCACTACCACATTCAACTAGTTTTACCATAATCTACTATAACTTAGAAAAAAAGAATCAAGTAAAGAAACACATATTCAAAATTATAAGAGGCTTTACTAGATTATTTCACTTCAAATCAACACTAAGGTTAATTTTCCATCATCAGTCATTTAGATAAATTTTAGTTGAAGAATGATATATTCAACAAATTCATATTTCCACTTGAATTTTAATGAAAACAATCCCACCAAAATTGGTATTTTATGGGTATTTTTCATATATTTAGAATAAAATATTGATTTGAGGTGAATTAAAAATATGATTAGTTATGGATTGTAATGTGTTTATTTAATATTTGATATTAAATATTAAATATTTTTAAATTTACTATTTAATAGGAATTTAAATTAGAGTATGAACTAATAAATTTCTTGGATATTCGAGTTTTTCCCTTACAAATAAACTATAGTAATTTTATTATGATGTTTACTATGCACAATTTTTTTTAAAATTTTTATCCGATTTTAAAATGTTTGGAATCAAATTTTATTTGAATAGAATAATCTACATCACAATTTTAATTTGGTAAATAGGAAAACAACACAAAGATCAAATGGATTTTTCAATATAGACTATAATTCAATGATCTAGGGATAATGTTTTCAAATGTGAACTTATTGGGATAAAATATTGAATCAATTTATTGGAATAAAACAATCATTCAATTTGATTCAAATCTTATTCTCCTTTTTGGATGGTCAAATACATAAAAAAAAGATAGATTTTGATTTACAAATTTTTTTTTAATTTTATATTTTATAAAATTTTCCACACTATCCTCCCAACCAACCATTAAAAATTTTATTATAATTTAGTGTAGATGTTTAATGTATTAAAGTGTTATTTTTTAATAGAGTGGTTCTATTCCAATTTTCCAACAAATTTGGTTAATTAATTCTAACATGAAACAAACTCTTCCCATAGGTTTTCATTTTCATCTTCCACGTTTTATAGTTTCATTTTCACAATTTTAATATAATAATTTTAGAATAATTTTTAATATTATTATTTTATTCACATTCTTATTTCCATAACTTATTTGGTATGGAAGATAATATTGGATATGAGATTTTGGATTGCCCTGTAAAACCATTTCCTATGAAAATTATCTCCACAAAGTTAACTTGTCCCAAGGAAGACTAGTTCTATGTTTTTTAAATATAATTAATAATACCTTAATTAATTTATTTTTGAATTAATTAACATAATATAATTCAATTTTTTTTATTAATTAATTTAGTATAAAAATTCATAGGAACTCAATTACTTTTCTATCTGGATTTAAGGATAACCTTATTTGAATCATGATAGAAGGACATTAATATGAATATATAATAATCTTAGGTATCAATTCACAGGAATAAAATATAATCCAAATACTAAAAAATTACCATTTATATTGTGTATATTATACTATAATTAGTCAGAGAACAGACATTGTCTTTTAGACCACAATCAAAGTAACACACCCTGATTGAAAGTCCTCAAGTCATCCTATAGTTAAATTATTCATATATATGAGGTTATGTTAATTTTAAATATGTTTGGGGGTTGAACAAAATTAGGGTATCATATTTAAATGTATTTAAATAATGGTATAATGATGAATAAAAAATGTAGGGGTAGATTATGTTACTTTTTTCATCATTTTGATGTTTTTAAACGAATTATTTTCTTTCTCCCCTTATTATTTTCCCAAAAAATAATTTTTTTCTCTTATATAAATTTAATTTAATGTCTATAATGTGTATTATTATTAATATATTTCAAACACGTTTCAACCCTTTACCTTTTTTATTTTCTAAAAATCTAAAATATCAAAAATATAATTATATGAATTGGAATATTGAGTGATCAATGATAAGGCTCTTTCAGATATATGACTAAGTTCATCCATTTAATTCCACTTAGAAAAAACGTAAAAAATATTTTGGGAGACTAAATGATTGTGATCATAAAATTGGAAACATTTCTTGAGATCTATGTATTATTTCAGGAATAATTCATTTTCATTAAATGTAAATAATTATTTTATCATCAAAAAAACCTATTTTTTTCAAGTCACCAACATAATAGCTAAGATTGTAACCTTATGTAATAGGATGTTTACAGGTGTATATAAATATAATTGTGTTGAATGTGAATTCCATGATCTTATCACAGAAATATTGGTTGACCTTGACAACTAGTTTGAGAAGCCTTTCTTAGATAACTGACTCAGTTCTCTTATTACATCATAGGGATTATTAACAAGAGACCACAGAACCAAAAGTGTCTCTTTCACTCTCTCGCACAATCCATGAAAATATTATAGATGTTTATGATTTACTATTTCATCATCCATTATCCACTATTAAAAAAATCATATCAGACACATTCATTCAAGATCTTGTGCTCGATGCTAAATCAATCATAGGAGAAACGATCTATTAGATTCACTTATGTTTGATTTATATTTATTTGAATAAATTTCTCACTCCTTAAGTAATAAAAATATATTTGTGGCTTGTATATACAATTCCTTAAACAATTATCATGAATTTAAAGATGTATCCATTAGAGAAAAAGAAATATTGAAATTTGAAGATGAAGAATTCCACGTGGATTTTCTTGAATACAATTATTATAAAGATATGAATTTTTTGGAAGGGTATTTTTATATAAATATATCTTGTTTAAATTACATTACAATGAAAATATAATTTGACATCACAATTATTGAAAATTTTGATGTAGATAAAAGTGATTAAGTCATGTTTAATGATGAAGAAGTTGAGGGAGTAGTGGACCGAACAAAATAGGGGGGCTCATTGATTCTCAAACACCCTCCATGCATATTTTACCTTATTTTAATAGGTATTAATCAACTTTAATCTATCCCTACAATCCTCAATAAGAAATTTGAGGTGTTTAATATTGGAATAATCCACATGTGGTGATTTTTCTCAATGAAACTCCACCCACTTTACTTTTTTTATAATAGATGAAACGGCCTTATAGGGGTACTAAAAACTACTACCCACTTAGGGTTCAACCAAGATTTATCCCACTTAATTTCTCTTTCAATTTATATATATTTTCAAGTTATTATTAATCTTATTAATTATGATTATTTAAATTTTAAATTTATGTTTTTCAGTGTGTAGCACCATAGGGTAAAACTCAATATTACCACTTCCAAAAATATTGGTTTTAACCTTCATTTCTACCTTGAATTGTTTACTCCCCGATCAAATTCTTCATGAAAAACTGAAAATATAATTTCTAAATAAAAGATAGTGTAGTTATAGATTGAGAATACAAGAGTGGTATGAATCTTTTCAAGTCACAATTTTTTATTTTTAATTTTTTTAAATTTTGGATGACTTATTTAGGTTATAAATTTTTTCCTTAAATTATACCATACATTTTGAAAAACTAGAGGCTATTTTTTAGAATTTCGATAATTTTTATTTTATTAAATTTATATGATATTTAATAATTTTTTTCACTTCCTTCTTGGAAATTTTTGTTTGGTAATTAGGAAGGGATATTAAATGAAAATAATTAAGTGGGGTGAGAATTATAATAAAATGAAACAAGAATTTTTAACTCTAACGTGAAATAATTTTCCATTATCAAAAAAGAAAACCTTAGGTGTCCGGCTAGAAATGAATTTATATAACACCTACGAAACTAGATTAAATTGGGTAATTGAAATTACACATGAAATTATGGGATATTATGTCTAGAAAGAGAAAAAAATTAAAAAAAACAAATATAGTTTTTAATCATTTAAAACAATTGAATTTATGTGAGTTTATTATTGAACAACATATAAAAAGGGGAGAAATTAACTTATAAGAATGTTATTTGTGTTGTATCAAGGATGCGAGTAAAGGAGATCCAATGTAAGAAATATGGGAAAAAGTAATTGATGATAGTTTCACTTGTTAAAATATTAATTACACTAATTTTAAGTCTAGTCTCAATCTTGGAACATGAAATTAGATTAAGTTGATATGGAGTGGTAGATAAGTGTTTTATAAGAGGCATGATATTTATAATAACGAAAAAATATTTGATTCTATTATTTTACTGTTATCCTATTTGAACATAATTAGGATAATTATTATTTTTATTAAAATTCATTATAATTCCCATTATTTAAATACTTAAGTGTTTTAGAATTGATAGAGTTAATATTTTCATATTTTTAACTTGAATTTTAATGTTCAAAATCTCAACAACATTTATAATTTGTAGGTAATCTCAAATTCAGATTAAAATAATAATTTTATTTGAATAAAAACAGAATTTAATTACATATTTTAATTTTTTTTTTAATTTTATATATTCATTGGTAAATCCATACCTTTTTGGGTTATGATTTAATAATCTTTTTTTAATTAGAGAATGAATTTGGAAATTATAGAGAAATTATAGTTTTTTACTATAAACTACACTTTAGTATTTTTATTATGAAATTTAGCATGCTTGGTTCATTATTTTAAATTTTCTGACTTGAATCTTGTTGGTAGAATAATATTATTTGAATATATCAATCTAGATTATAATTTTTAATGGTTATAACAGGCTTTGTACTAAAATCCATACTGAATTATTCAATCTGAACATTACATCATTAATCATGAAAAAAAATTTCTTCTATAATTTGATAAAGAATAAATTTTGAAATATATTATAGGAATAAAAATATTACATTTCATTATACTAAATCCACAACCAGTTCAGTTGTTTGAATGGTCGATGTCTTGGAACAAAAATATAGATTTCCTTTTACTCGATTTCTTTACTTTCCTATTTCTATAACTTTTGTAAACCTATCTTCCCCTCCACTCTATAAAAATTTGTTTATTAAACTTTTAGGTTATAGTTCATGTATTTTAGAGTTAATATCCTAGGGAGTGGTTTCAATCTACTTTTCTAAACAATTTGTAGGAGGAATTCATGAATACAATGAACTCTTCGAAGAGGCTTTCACTTTCCTCTTCCATGTTCCATTGTTTTGTTTTCAAAATCATAATATATTTTTCACGTAAATAAAATTTTCTTCTTCTATTATACTCATTCTTATTTGTTTCACACATTTAGTTTATAATATAATATTAAATATGATATTTTGTTTTACCCTTTCAAACCATTTCTTATGAAAATAACATTCTTGATTACAACTCTGCCTAAGATATATTTGTTTTCACTCATTGTCAATCAATTTACTACTAACTTAAAAAAATTTAATAAACTAACTAAATATAATTCATATATTTTGATAAATTAATTTTTTATTGAAATTATAAGGAACCTAATCAATTTTCACTTTGATAGTGAGGTTGAAATTATGTTAATTTTAGATAAATTAATTAATTATCAAATCTATTCAAAATAGGTACCAATTATTAGGGTTGAAATATAGTAATAAAAATAAATAATTATCATTTATAGGGTGGATATATGTCCATAATTTTTCTTATAATATGGTTTTTCTTTTAGACCACAATCAATGAAGAGTTTCATAATTCGAAGTATTGATGCCAAACTAGGGTACAATTATTCTTATCTTCGTTATTTTGGTAATTTCCATAGGGTTTGGTGGATGAAAAATAGTGGATAATATTTAAATGGATTTAAATAATGGGATAATGATGAATATAAAATGCGGAGGCATATTAGATCAATTTTAATTTTTTAATTAGGTGTTTTTTTAGAAATTATTTTTTTCTCCCATTATCCATTACCGAAAAAATAATTTCATTTTATAACTTATGCGTTACATTTTTGTGTCTCATTTTTATTCATATTAATATATATTCCAAACACATTTCAAACATTTACCTTGTTTATTTTTATAAAATTTAATATACCACAAACAAAATAATGTGAATTGGGATACTTAGTAATTGATGGTAAATCTACTTTAGAGAGATGGGCTAGATCATATATTTTTTTTCACATAGTTAAAAAAAGAAATATTTTGAGAGCACTAGATATATCACTCATCAAACAAAATAATTATGTACAATAAAAAAGAAACAAATTAAAGAAAATAATAAGGTCTAGATATCATTATTGTGTAGAATCTCATAATACTTATTTACATATTGTTATTTTCTCTTTATAATAAACCTCATATTCCCTAGGTGGAAATATTTATTACATGTGGATTTCTTCGCCTCTAAGATTTATAAGTTTTTGGTATGATTTCCCACAATAATCCTTCAATATCTCTCGTAAAATTTTCTCAACATGGCATTAATTTTTTACTTTTACCTGATTGGGTCTAGAAATTAGTTCATGTAATCCATGATTGTTCCGTTGGGTAGTATGTTTTCTACATTGTTTTCCTTCGATTATTAATGTATGTGGTGGGGATTAAACCTTTATCTTTCTTATTGGTGATTCATGGATGCTTTCATGTGTAGATTTCCTGTAGATGCATTGTCCTTACATCATATATTTTATTGAAAACATGAATATATATTAAAATGAGAATATTTTCAACTTTTGGACCATATATAATGTTATCTAGATGATACAAATAGCATTGCCTCTATCGGCTATATTGGTTTGTTAGATCCTCAGTGTTGGTGCCTTAAAATCTGTTATCTAGTGTTCATAGATCAAATATTCACACTAATTATAAATACCATAAATAGTTCATTGTAACATCGACAAGATTATGTGGGTTTTATAATATACATTTTCCCTTGATATTAAATTAGAGTGGAAATATTGTGTGCATTAGATAGTATGAATTTGTTAGTGGCTAACTAATTATTTTTTGGAGATACATAGGCTATGTTAATTTTTGATTCTATCTTAGTATGTTGATTTAGTGTCCATTATTGTAGAATCATCTTAAATATCAAGAATGTGTTAGTGATGGGCATCATACATAGCCTCAGGTATTTTTAAGAGATATGTTGACTAGAAACATTATTTTCAATAAATATAAGTAAAATTAGAAGATTAAAATTGCTTACATTTATTAATATATTTCTTTATTTACCATGAAATATTTGATCTTTTCACATATTATCCCTGTATATTCACTCGTAGAATTCATTAAAAAAATTAAATTTTTTCCATGATAATTTATCATATTATTTCAATTTAATCATTCATAATCGTGATTTTAGGAAATTTCCACAATATCCTCTAGATTATTTCTATGTTCAAATAATGTTGTAAAATCCAAAACATTAAGTAATATTTGGGATATAAAAACGTAATTATAGAAGTAAAATATATATATTTTTACATAATCTCACCCCCATACATATGTTTTTACAATCTTGGGAAAGTATATGCATCTAATGTCAAATATATACAAAAGTACTAAATATATTTCACTACTTATCAAGTTAATCACCATGATAAATATTGTTAAATGATAATGAATTATTTGAATCATAATTATAATATAAAATACATTACATTATTCATTTATCTTCTGTCTCTCACTTACTATTTAGTTTCACATTTCATGGATATAACTTATGACTCACTATGATAAATTATATTTCCCATCTATAATTTAGTTTTGTAACACCGTCACTATCCATTACCCTTAACAACAAAAAACTGTTATTTTATTCCCCAAGACAAGTATTTGCCTAAAACATATTTAATGGATAATCTAGAAATAAATGATCCCCTATAGCATGCATTACTCAAGTATAATTTCAATAATGAGGGAAATAATGCAAAATAGGGAATTAAACTTTATGATTTATTCTTAACACTTATTTCATGATTTTATTTATTTTCCTTCACATACCCTATTCCTAATGAAACTAGAAAACATTTAGTCAGATAACAACTACTCACTTTACTCAAGTTCATATGATTTATCCAATTTTCATTTATGTTGGATCTTTGTGGTTCTATTTCTTTATTATAAATGGTTAAGCTAAGTTAATTTTTAAAAATAAAATGAATATATATAAAAAAACCTAACAAAAACGTTTTCAATTAAATTTCACTCCCCTAGTTCATAATAATAAATTTCACATTTAAAATGAGATTTTATTTAGTGAAAAAAATCATCTGGACAATATTATATATATAATTATAACTAAAAATACACTAATGATTAAAACCAAAAAAATAATATATGAGATATTAAAAACATTTCTATCTCTCCCACACATATATTTCACCACCCTTCACTTGAGGTAGTAAAATATAAAATGATTTGGTAATTTTAAACTAATGAGGAGGGTAGACACAACCAAGTTATATAGTTATAGATGTAATGACTCATGCCATTATTGGATGGAGATTCAAAAGAGATTTTTAATATTTAGTTTAGTAAATTGATTATTTTGAAAAGTGTGACTCGGACTAGAGTTTGAGAGTAAAAACATATTGAAATGGTGTTTTCAGATATAGTTTAATTTTTGATGTATATTGGGTTTTGGGGGAAGCACTAAGAGGGGGAATAGAGTAGCCATGATGTTGGGAGGTCATACTAGAGGTTTTTTCACACTGTGAAAAAGGTCTTAATGATGTGTTATCTTGGAATATTGTTCAAGCCCCACTAATAAGGTGTTTCATGGATTAAACCACTAGGGAACATAATGAAATATTTTTTTACCATTTTTTAAAATGGTTCCACTTCTCTTTTTGGCTAGGTCGAGTGCATGTGTGGGGAGGGACATTCAACTAGGACATACCCTTTTCATCTTCCCCTATTATCCCCATTGTTTAGAGTGTATTTTGATACATTTTCTAGGTTATTTTTTTAATACCACCGTTTAAATTTGGTTTCTTATGGATATACCAAATTTTGGTTATTTTGTATTAAGGTTATTTGTTATTTACACTAGTGAATGTTGAAAATCATCCTAATGGATGATGATTTCACTCAACAAGGGAAATGGACAACAAGGGATGATATATTCATACATTAGGATGTTGGTTTGGAAATTTACATCACTTGATAAATTTTCCTTAGGTTTTAAATGATTTTTGGGTATTTGGGAATTAATTTTTTGACTTTTCTTGAAACCTAGATCTGAGGGTTCATCGAGAGTGGACAATATCTAATTTCCCATGATTATGAAGTGTCGTTGATATCGTGTGAGTTTTTAGATGTTTTTACTATTATCTAACTAATTAAATTATAAACTATAATTTATTAGAATTTATTTTTGATGATTCATGTCATTATATAGGTTCCCATGAGCATTTATTAGACCTGTTAGATTGGATGAGGCTTAATGGAACTCTACAAGAGGTTAACTTTTGTATTAAGAAATGTTTCCCCAATTATATAATTTCATAATCATGTATATTTATAAGGATACATGCAAAAAAAATTTCATGGGTATTATCCATGGTGGTATGGATGGATATGGTCCTTATAAAAGATAATGGGGGGAATTTATACTTCTTGGGGTGAGATTAAGTGCTATTTAGCACATTGGTGAATCAGGATTGCTCGAAGACTCTATCTCTAATGGGTATGGGATTATATATAGATTAAAAGAGACCTTAGCTAGTTCTTGGGATGTGATGTATGTTTCATAAGGTACAAGGTATGCTTTCTATGTATATTGGGAGCATTTCATTGGCTTGGGGATGAATGAAAATTAGTGAAACGGCCGTAGGTCTCATGGAAATTGTTTAACTCCCTCTCATGGCTACAGAGGAGTCATGGAGTATTCTTAGACTTAGAGGATCCATTCAAGAAATGGTATTGGATGATGGGGATGGGTTTCCTCTAAGTGATGATATGATGGATCTTGCATATATGATGCAAGAAGAGACCCAGTGTGGGTAAAGGTGTGTCATTCAAAACATAGAATTGAGAGGACAGTAATTTGGTGTGCAATGGTTGGGAGGACCTCTGGGTTGTGGGACAAGGATTGTTTTGGGTAATGATAGGGACATGGAATATTCCATGAGTTATGGGTAATATGATCCTTTGGGATGTTTTTTCACTGTGGGGTGGTGATCATGACGTGTCCTCAACCAGAATAAATGATAACATGTTTGGAGGATTCATTTTATTCCCTAAGGGGAAAATTTTGATGTGATGTGGTGTGGGAGTATAGCCAAGCTATATTCTTTGAAGTAATAACTTGGTAATATTATTTATAGATTATAGCCTTAATTTTGTGAATGTTTATAATTAACATCTCTGGGGGGGGGTTCTGTGGATATTTTGGTGTGGTGAACTCCCTAGATTATATGTGGATTGGAGGGTGTAATGAACCTACCATAAAATTGTAGTGATGGTTTCATGTGATGACCATCCCCTAACAAGGGTATTGGGTCTAAACCGTTCCCATAAGTTTCTTGGGTAAGTGTAATTATTGTGAATTGTTCCTTATAGTATCGATATAGGAACTTTCCAAGCATGGATAGGATTGGTGTGTATGAATTGGACCTTCTGTTGAGTATAAATGGGTTGAAGACTACCATGGGTATGGGACATGGTGTCTTTTGATAGTTGACCAATAGTCCTCCTAGAGTGATAAGTGATGGGTTGAGGCTAATTAATGTCCAAATGTTCACAATGTATATTTATTCCACCTAAACCTATGTCTATCAGTAGGGTTCAATCATCAGTATGATGGAATGAGGATATGTTTGGATTCTGGTATTATGATAATATAGGTATCCCCAGGGTTGTGATGTCTTGGTTAGCACTCAATGACATCATGGGTGTGTGTACCACATCGTGTGTTGTTGTTCTTTGGTTAGCACATAAGGACATGATTAGTATATTTAGGTATTTATTTTCCATGTGAATATACATTCATATGATGGTGTATATTATGGGTGCATGGTGACACCCTACTGAGATTGACAGATACACACTATAAGAATATCTCAGTGAGTGTGTTGACCATATGTCCTCATTTCAGGTCAGAGAACATGTTTTGTAGAGGATCAGGATAGATCTTGTAAGTAATATATAGATACTAGGATAAGGTCCTTAGATGGAATTATGGCCATTTTTAATGACCTAAAAATTTACAATATAATATTTTTCATTAAATAAACACCATATTGATTGATTTATCCACAAGCAACAAAGAACTAAAAGACTCAACAAAATATTAAATAATATAATTATTAAAACAATAAAATATATGTTAGATAAAAATATTTCAATCAGTTATAATTTTATAAAAAAATTGTTTAAATAATACTAAATGTTTTAAAAGGGAATTTTTCAAAAAAATCAGTTATTTATTTATATTTTTTATGTTCAATTAATGTCAAAATTTTATAAAATATAGAGTTTTAATATGGTAAAAAACATCATTTTTTAATTAATCATTAAAAAATTATATTATGTTTAATTTTTTAAATTTTTTATAAATATATTTTCCATTGAATAGTGAAAATATTGATTTTGAAAAAAAAAATATCAGTCTAATGATATTATGTTAATATAATATTGAATTAAAATGCACTAGAAGTATTTTTATATTAAATTATATGTAAATAATAATTAATATATATCATTTAAAAATAATATTTTGATTTCATAAAACATATGTTTTGTGTTTTCAAAACTCATGTAATACATTAGAGTAAAATGTATTTTTAAGCACTTACATTAAATATTAGATTTTATCACTTTTAAAGGTAAAATATAAAAATTGATTTCATATTTTTGATAATAATGTCTATATTTTTTTATTAATTTAATTAGAAATTTTGTCATAAAAATGAGGCTAATAAGATTAAATTTAATAACAATGATAATGGTGAAAGGTTTATTTTCAATAAACTATTATATTAATGTTGTGTAGTTTTTATCTAATAAATCAATTTGATATTTTTATTTTAGTGACTATAATTTGATAATTTATAAACATATATAGTTATATTAACACACATTCAGTTTTAAATCAATTTCAAATAATATAACGAACACATAATTGTTAAAAATTTATTTTTTTGAAAAAAAATTGATTTTTGATCGAGAAAATATCATATTTTAAAAGTTTATTTTCTCCTGTTAATAATTTAAATTATATTAAATGAATAATAAATTTAGGTTTAGAACAAAAAAAATAATAGGTATTACTTTATTTATTTAGTAAAATGTAATTTACATGGGTAAAAACTAGTTACCCTGGTAATAAAAAATATCTAAATTTAAAAATATAAGATTAAATGAATTACAACATGTTTAAAAATGTTTGTAAATACTCTTTTGAGTATTTCTTGGTCCAATATTACCCAAAAATCAATTATTTAAAATTTTTTAAGATTTATACCTATAAATATTGTAATGATATCATTGAAAAGTAAAGGTTAATCACAAAAGTTGCATTTTCTTCACTTATAAAAGGGGATCATTCCGAACATTTAATTGTCTACTTTTTCATTGAAATATCCTTGAAACCCTAGTGAATTTTCCTCTCCTAGAATTTCATTTAATTTCATAAAGACCGTGATCATTATAATATATTTCAATTATTTCATTTCTAAGATGTACACTAAGATGATGTTAATGTTCTCGACAAAGTTAGACATATGTGTAGTTTGAATAAGTTCCAGGGTAAGGGTTTCTTAATACTAATTTTATTCCTTTAAACATATTTCTTATTATAAAATATGATTTATTTGGAATTTTTTATCTAATACCTCTTTAAATTTTTTGGTCATGTTTTTATTATATTTCATGTAATTTAATGATCTATTCCATGTTATTACTCGCATTGGGGTTTGAATCAAAAATTTACAAATATATAAGGGTTTGTGCTAAATCAATTTTATTCCACTAAGTTTAATACTTTATTTTTGAAATATATTATTAAATGTTTAATTTATTCATCCTAATAAATGCCTTGTATTATATTTCCTTCATATTGTTGGATTTTATAGTTCTTTTTTAGGACCTTAAAATCAAATGATTGATTCCTCAAAGAATATTTTACTTTTAAGGATTTTATCCACACAATTTAGAATACTCTATAATGACTAGATATTTCACTATGTTTTTCTCATAAATAAATACTTGTTTTTATAGAATTATTAAGACACAACACTTAACTAAAATAACCCTTAACATATATGATTAATATTATTAAGAAAATTCCATAATAATAAAACTACTATTAAAATAATATTATAATAAATTTTTATATCATTGAAATAATATTAATAAAACATAATGTCTTAAAATGGTATTTTCCATAAAATTAGTTATTCATTATATAATTTATTTTCAACTAAAATTTAAATTTATATATTTTAGAATTTTAAATTTATAAAATGAATTTTCCTTTTGAATTTATCATATTAAAATTATCTAATTTTTTTAAAATTTTTATGTGAATCGTGAAAATTATAGTTTTTATCAATTTTATAAATTTTAGGAATTCATATTTATATGATAAAGATTTAAAATATAATAAATCCTTTTATTTTATCGAATATTTATTTATTTATTAAAACTGTATATTTTAAAATATCATTTATCCCTATGTTAATCATTTTAGAACATAAGGATAATTTTAGTCTAATTTAAAACTATTTTCAACCATTAGATTTAATTAAAGAATTTAATAATAATATTCAGTTATTTATACAAATATATTACGCATAAATATTATTTATAATTATATTCAACTAAATTTATACATTAATACTACATAAATTTTATTCTTAAAATTTCACTTATTCAAAAAAATGGTTTTTATACATTAAGTGCAATAATATAAAAGATTACTATTATAACCATTTGAAAATTAATTTTATACTATTATTTTAAAATTTTAGATAAAAACATTAAAATTATTTATTATTTTAATTTTCATTTTAAGAATAAAATTAATTTTCAAAGGTTAATATTAGTTACCATGGAAAAACATTTATTTTTAAAAGAATGATACTTTTCTAAATAATATGTTTCTTCAAAAAAGTTTTTCAAGAAATTATTAGATTAAATTTAAATGTTTATTTTATTATTTTTAGAAAATGTATGAGAATTAATTGAACATAAATTTAAATATATAATTAAAAAATTTGTTATTAAGGCTCATATTATAGTTTTAGTGATGAAATAATAACCATGATTATTATTTGATCATGATTAACAAGTGTTAAAATGGATAATTGAATGTGGCTCAAATGTTACAAGATCAATTTGATAGTTAAACCGACTAGAATAGTATTTTATTTTAGAAAGTCTTACATATAGGTCTCTGAAGTGCATTGTGTTGCATTTGTTGTCAATGAGACATGTTGTTGTCTTAGAATGAATGGATGTCGAGGAAAGTCAAGATGTGAATGACAAAGGTTGTGATGGTGTTGGTGATGAATGGAGAGTGGCCATGGTACTAAGAGACATGTCACTTAGGAGATTCACTAAGTGGCATAGGAGATGTGGTTGAAACATTCTCTAGTAACATCGGACGATTGTTGAGCTGATCTTAAAGTTCCAAGAACTTGTATCAACTGGATACAATGTCACAACATGGTTAAAGGACCATGCATTGTATTGACAATGCATGAGGAAGTGAAGGAGAACCATCCACTACTCCTGAGTGGATGAAGTGGATTCAAAGAAGTCCATGTACTAACTCTTAGTGCATGTGAATTGGAAGTGATCCAACTTGATCTCTAATTGGATCAATGAAGCACATTGGAGATTTTATGTTGATTCAAGCGTTCGGTTGATGGAGAACCTTCAAGAATTCACTCCTAAGTAATAAATAAATGTTGAGGATGAATGGAGGAATTCTTAAGGAGAAGAAGCATAGAGATGGGAAGAAGAAGGCTTGAATGGCACTTGGTTTGGCAATTTGTATATGGAGTAATTTGTTTTTATACAAAGGATTCATCCTTCCTTTGCCAAAAAATTGGCCACTCACTCCTAAGTAATAAATAAATGTTGAGGATGAATGGAAGAATTCTTAAGGAGAAGAAGCATAGAGATGGGAAGAAGAAGGCTTGAATGGCACTTGGTTTGGCAATTTTTATATGGAGTACTTTGTTTTTATACAAAGGATTCATCCTTCCTTTGCCAAAAAATTGGCCACCAAGGAGGCCAGCCGAGGGTCATCACCCAAGGCACATGTGGGACTCAAGGTCACCACGCCCATGGGGAACCCTCAAGGCCAGGGCAGCATCCTTGAGGCAGGGGCGCACCCAAGACAACCGCATGGGCGCCAGGGGCACGCCCGGAGTGTCACAGGGAGCATAGTGGGCGCCAGTGGCGCGCCCGCAGGAGGCATGAGTGGGCGCAGAGCGCGCCCGCAGAGAGAACCCGGTGCGGGGCGGCACCGGGAGGGGAGAAGTGCAACTGAGGAGTTGCGGGCAGCGGCAGGGTAATAAACCGCGGAAAATCCGCGGAAAGTTTCGATGTGGGACGCGCATTTTTCACCCGGGACAGATCTGAGCCGTCCGTCTCATCGCGCGATTGATCTGCGCCGCACGATTCATTTGCCGCGCGCCGCGATCTGATCCAGCCGTCCGATGAATCTCCATAGCCTGATCCGACGGCCGTGGCTCATCTTCCACCTCGAGCTCGAGCCGAAGCCACCCGCGAGCCCCGCTGAACCAGGCGCCTTCCCGACGACCTATTTCGAGTTCTCGGCCACCATTTTCGAAGCCAAAGCCTCCATAGTGATCGTCTGTGCCTACTGAACATAACCATGCAATAAAATAAGCATGCATGCGATGAAAGGAGGATTTCGTGCGAGGCCGAAGCAACCGGAGGTGCGAGGCCATTCGGTGTTCGTGCCTTTGCATGGATTAGGTTTCAACAGAGGTCGTGCATGCGTTATAAATCGCATGCACGTGAAGGAGAAAAATAAAGGAAGAACCCGCGTCAAACCGAGAATGAAAAACAAGATTTGAAAAGATTTTTTAAAGATCCGAAGATCTCGGGTGTTTGAAGTTATTTCATGCGGATCATGTGAGGCATCCCTCTGCCTATAAAAAGAGAGGCCGAGGCATTCTAAATGTTTGCTGATATGCTGATCCTTTGAATATTTGAAGTCCCGCGTGAGCTCTCTGCCTCGCGAAGTTGAAGCCCCGCGCAAGGTATTTGCGCGGCTGAGTTCCTTGCGCGCAACATCTTTGCGCGACAAGAAGAAGGAGGAGGAGGAGTCCCCTGTGCGCATTATTTGCGCGACAGGAAGAGCTCTCCCTGCCCGCATACTTGCGCGGCAGGAGTAGCTTGCGCGCCCAAGGTGTTCTCATCCTTGTGGCTTGCGCGCCTCGTGGTGTTGCATGCTGCACACCCGAGTGCTGGTGCACCTCGCGGCTTTTGAAGAAGAGAAGGACACACCCTGCTCAGGCCCTTGTACCCTTGCACTTGCGCGCCTTGAAGAAGAAGAGAAGTCCCGAGGCCTTGCCTCGTGTGTGTGCCAAGTGGAGAGGAGAAGCCGAGGCATAACCTTGTGTGTGCAACGGCTTGTGTGTGCAAAAACAGAGGAGGATCCGAGGCCGTGTGAGTGCAAGAGGTGAAGTTAAGACCACCACATCCCTAGTGTGTGTGTGCCGAGTGAGAAGAAGGCCCTACGGGCAGTAGCTTGTGCAAAAAGGAAGAACCCAAGGCTTAGTGCCTTGTGTGCAAGGTGAACAAGGGAGGCCGTAGCCTTTGGTGTGTGCAAAGTGAACATGAGTTGGCCGTAGCCTTGTGTGTGTGCATAAGGAGGAAGACCACACTATTTGTGTGTGTGCACCAAGTGGAAGACCACACTTTGTGTGTGAAAGGTGAAGAAGGAAGGCCGAGGCCTTTGTGCCTTTGTGTGCAAAAAGAACAAGAGAAGGCTGTAGCCCTTGTGTGTGAAAAATGAAGAACCAAGTGTGTGCATAAGTGAAGTGCACACTTTGAAGAAGACACATTTTGTGTGTACATAATTGAAGAACAACCTACGGGTTAAGGGTGTGCAACAAGAAGAGTGAAGTAGGCCAAGCTCAAGTGTTTGCCAAAGTGAAGAAGTTTTGTGTGCAATGAGATAAGGAGGCCGAACCTAGTGTGTGTGCACTAAGTGAAGTGTGTATACACTTAGAAGAAGAAAAGGGAGGACATCCACACTAAAGTATAACACACATTCTAGTGTGTAAGATAATTGCATAAAGTGTGTGAAGTCTGAGAAGTAGGTGTGTGCTCAAAAGTGATTACACCCTTTGTGGGTCTACTGCACCAAGAAGAGGAAAGGGAAAGTGCATGCATGCATGCATGCACGTGCACACGTGAATAGTGCTAAATCAGTGGTGTGCATCTGAGGAGTCCAAGACTTGAAGATCTTGAAGATATATGGGATGCCATGCATTCAGTGCATGAAGTTGAAGTGAACTGAGACTGAGCCAGACTGAAGTTAAAGAGAATGGTTGTCTGAGTTTTCAGTAGATTGAGAAGATCCTGATCATCACAAGTGATCAGAGGTACAGAGCAAGGCCAGCAGTCTTTATCCCAGACTGCTGAGGATACTTGAAGAAGCTTAAAGTGAAGAAGAGCTACTCGTGTGACTCGAGGAGCCAGGAGAAGACCTTGTGGGACTCAGGGAGAAGAAGTCTTCAGTGGGATTCTGGAGCAGGCCAGTGGGACTCTGGTAACACTGTGGGACGCAGTATAAAGACCCTCCTGTGGGACTCAGGAGAGATACAGTGGGACTCTGTATCGACCATTGTAATACTAACAGATTATAATGGGAGAATCCATGCTGAGAGAGCATGGCAAGGATGTAGGCCTTTGGTGCCGAACCTTGTAAATCCTTGTGTCTTGTGCCTTTTCATTACTGCATTATCCGGGAAAGGTTGAGAGATACAAGAAGAGTGGATCGAGGCTTTAACCAGCCATAGAGGTTTAATTGATTAAGAATCAATTAGTAAAAAGTTTTAAAGGATCACTAATTCACCCCCTCCCCCTCTCAGTGATTCACACTGATCTGGGCACTTCAATTGGTATCAGAGGGAGGTTGCCTCTAAAAGATCCAAGAGAGTCTATATGGAGTGCAGATTTGAGGAAATGAAAGAACAGCCTCAAATGGAGATATCTGCCAAGACTCTGAAAAACAGAATGAAGAAACAGGCAAAGAAGATGAAGAAGAAGGCTGGTGCAATCAGAGAAACTCCTTCTATGGAAAGAAATGTGAAAGTCACATCAGATGACAATTCCTTTTATCATTCTTCTGATGAAGCCTGCTCTAGCTGTGATGAAGATGGAAGGAGCAATGATCTTCTAAATGCAATCAAATATCTTCAGAAGAGAGTCCCCAAGGAAGTTGCAATGTGTATAGCTACAGGCCTCCTTGATCTTCAAGAAAAAAATTACAGCTAGAAGATGAAGCCAATTCTCTGGAAGTTCAATTGGCTAAAAGGGTTGGCATAACCAACACTCTCAGAAAGCTGGTAAATGCCAAAGATGAAACAGTATCTCTTTGCAATGAAAGATATGAAGACACTGCTGAAGAATTGCAAAGAAGCCTTTCTGAGAAAGAAATCTTTAAAGTATTGGTCAAAGAAGTTTTCCATGCACTGGAAAAGAGGCACAAAGTGTCAATGGTTGTCAGAGATGCTCAACTAGAAGACAAAGTCAAAAGGGTGAAGGAGCTGGACAACTCATTGCTTGAAATGAAGCAAGTGCATGAAGACCAGATGAAACAGCTGGAAGAGAAATGGGAAGGAAGGCTAAGAACAGTTAAGGATGAGAAGAACTCCCTTAACATGAAATTCCTAGAACTAGAGGTGATATTGAAAAATCTGCAATCACCCAAAGCTAAAGCCTCCCAGTCAGCTGAAAGGAGAAATGTTGCTACTCAAGTATGCCTTGAGAAGGATGATTCTAAAAGAAAGACATCCTCTAGTGAAAGAGCAACAACTTCTAACAAGAAGGTACCATCCATACCATCTTGTAGTCATGTTTCTAAAAGTATTTCTACTAAAAGTGCAGGATGGAAGAATGATTCCAAACAAGTATGGATGAAGAAAATGAAGAAGCAGAGCTCTTCTGAAGCAGCACAACAATTCAAGACAAGAACCCAACAATCAGAAGGACTGAAGAGGTCAAGATTTGTGGGTCAGTGTTGGTGTTGTAACAGGTATGGGCATTGTGCAAAGGATTGTTGGTACAATCCACTGAATGCCAAAGCACAGAGGAAGCCCATGCCAAGGGGGAGCAAGCCAGAAGGAAAGAAGCAGCATCCACAGGTCCAGAGACATCTGTTTACTGCTAACAGATTTGGATTACTTGACAACATCTGGGATGATTGCAAAAGTGGTCAAAAGAATGATACATGTCAATCTCCAACTGTATCCAAAGCTGGAATGAAGAAAAGATCACTGAACCTGGCTCAGAAAGATTCCTTGGGAAGCAAGCAGAAGAAAGTGGAAGATGATCCCAAGAAGATTTTGAGAAATGAAGAGAAGTCCTTGGAGTTTGAATCCAAGAAGGGTGATGCATCCAGAAGGACCACCAAGAAAACATGCTTCTACTGTGGAAAGAATGGTCATATCATGGATCTTTGTAAAGAAGCCATGAAATTCAATAGAGGCAGACTGAACTCAAACAGACAATCAATCCAGAAGAAGCAGAAGGGATTGATTGAAAACAAGTTGCCTAAGAAAGGTAGCTTGACAGCATCTAAGGAACCATGTGAAACTTCCAGAACTGGGGCCACTCTTCCAAATGATATACTTGTCATATGGCCACATCAGTTGCAACTTGCCAGAGAACTACAAAGAGCTGAAGATGAAGCTCTGGCAATTTCTAAAGCAAAAGGGAAGAAGAAGGTTTCACATGAAGATGTTTTGAGAACCACACCAGCACAAACATCAATGAAGATCAAATGTGCAAGTGTGAAGACTGGTGAAAATGGGACATCTCGGTTGAGAGAATCTTCTCAACCTTGTTGTTCACATTGATGAACCAAGGAGGTTCCATCTTATTCCCTTATACATTGGTATATACATGTGCTAACATTGCAGGGAATTGAAGATGATGATCATTCTCAGCTGGAGGATGGTTTGGAAGGAATGGAGTGCACCCCTTGAGGGGGAGCCAATCTGGAGAAGATGGTATTCTAAGATTTAATACTATCTTGAGAAAAGCTGAAGGTATTCCAATCATACTTTCATCCCTTGTTTCTTAATTGAGTTTATCTTGTCAATTAAGGGGGAGTATGGATTGAAGACAAATGGATGAAAGGGGGAGCTTTATCTTTGCACTGAACTTTCTAATGAGTTTTGTGAAGTATGTGCAGGATTCAGCAATTCATTGAATATCTGAAAAAATTCAAACCCCTAAGCATGATCTCACATGTGTAGAGAATTATGGATAGCTTTCAATTCCTTGGTTATATCACTCTTGTTTTCTACACCGGGTTAGCCCAAGTAGACTTAGAGCTGATTTACTAAAGGTTCTTTGCTAAAGAGAACATGTGACATCATCCCTCTCTCAGTGTTTTTCAAGAAAATACTTTTATAAGGGAGGAAGAGATTTTTGAAAGTGAACCACACCACACCTTTGCATTTGATTGCCAATAAGGGGGAGAAAATATTGGCACACATATTGACCCATTCATATGTGCTGATGGAGTGTATTGACAACAAATACAAAGGGGGAGATTGAAGTGCATTGTGTTGCATTTGTTGTCAATGAGACATGTTGTTGTCTTGGAATGAATGGATGTCGAGGAAAGTCAAGATGTGAATGACAAAGGTTGTGATGGTGTTGGTGATGAATGGAGAGTGGCCATGGTACTAAGAGACATGTCACTTAGGAGATTCACTAAGTGGCATAGGAGATGTGGTTGAAACATTCTCTAGTAACATCAAACGATTGTTGAGCTGATCTTAAAGTTCCAAGAACTTGTATCAACTGGATACAATGTCACAACATGGTTAGAGGACCATGCATTGTATTGACAATGCATGAGGAAGTGAAGGAGAACCATCCACTACTCTTGAGTGGATGAAGTGGATTCAAAGAAGTCCATGTACTAACTCTTAGTGCATGTGAATTGGAAGTGATCCAACTTGATCTCTAATTGGATCAATGAAGCACATTGGAGATTTTATGTTGATTCAAGCGTTCGGTTGATGGAGAACCTTCAAGAATTCACTCCTAAGTAATAAATAAATGTTGAGGATGAATGGAGGAATTCTTAAGGAGAAGAATCATAGAGATGGGAAGAAGAAGGCTTGAATGGCACTTGGTTTGGAAATTTGTATATGGAGTACTTTGTTTTTATACAAAGGATTCATCCTTCCTTTGCCAAAAAATTGGCCACCAAGGAGGCCAGCCGAGGGTCATCACCCAAGGCACATGTGGGACTCAAGGTCACCACGCCCATGGGGAACCCTCAAGGCCAGGGCAGCATCCTTGAGGCAGGGGCGCACCCAAGACAACCGCATGGGCGCCAGGGGCACGCCCGGAGTGTCACAGGGAGCATAGTGGGCGCCAGTGGCGCGCCCGCAGGAGGCATGAGTGGGCGCAGAGCGCGCCCGCAGAGAGAACCCGGTGCGGGGCGGCACCGGGAGGGGAGAAGTGCAACTGAGGAGTTGCGGGCAGCGGCAGGGTAATAAACCGCGGAAAATCCGCGGAAAGTTTCGATGTGGGACGCGCATTTTTCACCCGGGACAGATCTGAGCCGTCCGTCTCATCGCGCGATTGATCTGCGCCGCACGATTCATTTGCCGCGCGCCGCGATCTGATCCAGCCGTCCGATGAATCTCCATAGCCTGATCCGACGGCCGTGGCTCGTCTTCCACCTCGAGCTCGAGCCGAAGCCACCCGCGAGCCCCGCTGAACCAGGCGCCTTCCCGACGACCTATTTCGAGTTCTCGGCCACCATTTTCGAAGCCAAAGCCTCCATAGTGATCGTCTGTGCCTACTGAACATAACCATGCAATAAAATAAGCATGCATGCGATGAAAGGAGGATTTCGTGCGAGGCCGAAGCAACCGGAGGTGCGAGGCCATTCGGTGTTCGTGCCTTTGCATGAATTAGGTTTCAACAGAGGCCGTGCATGCGTTATAAATCGCATGCACGTGAAGGAGAAAAATAAAGGAAGAACCCGCGTCAAACCGAGAATGAAAAACAAGATTTGAAAAGATTTTTTAAAGATCCGAAGATCTCGGGTGTTTGAAGTTATTTCACGCGGATCATGTGAGGCATCCCTCTGCCTATAAAAAGAGAGGCCGAGGCATTCTAAATGTTTGCTGATATGCTGATCCTTTGAATATTTGAAGTCCCGCGTGAGCTCTCTGCCTCGCGAAGTTGAAGCCCCGCGCAAGGTATTTGCGCGGCTGAGTTCCTTGCGCGCAACATCTTTGCGCGACAAGAAGAAGGAGGAGGAGGAGTCCCCTGTGCGCATTATTTGCGCGATAGGAAGAGCTCTCCCTGCCCGCATACTTGCGCGGCAGGAGTAGCTTGCGCGCCCAAGGTGTTCTCATCCTTGTGGCTTGCGCACCTCGTGGTGTTGCATGCTGCACACCCGAGTGCTGGTGCACCTCGCGGCTTTTGAAGAAGAGAAGGCCACACCCTGCTCAGGCCCTTGTACCCTTGCACTTGCGCGCCTTGAAGAAGAAGAGAAGTCCCGAGGCCTTGCCTCGTGTGTGTGCCAAGTGGAGAGGAGAAGCCGAGGCATAACCTTGTGTGTGCAACGGCTTGTGTGTGCAAAAACAGAGGAGGATCCGAGGCCGTGTGAGTGCAAGAGGTGAAGTGAAGACCACCACATCCCTAGTGTGTGTGTGCCGAGTGAGAAGAAGGCCCTACGGGCAGTAGCTTGTGCAAAAAGGAAGAACCCAAGGCTTAGTGCCTTGTGTGCAAGGTGAACAAGGGAGGCCGTAGCCTTTGGTGTGTGCAAAGTGAACATGAGTTGGCCGTAGCCTTGTGTGTGTGCATAAGGAGGAAGACCACACTATTTGTGTGTGTGCACCAAGTGGAAGACCACACTTTTTGTGTGAAAGGTGAAGAAGGAAGGCCGAGGCCTTTGTGCCTTTGTGTGCAAAAAGAACAAGAGAAGGCCGTAGCCCTTGTGTGTGAAAAATGAAGAACCAAGTGTGTGCATAAGTGAAGTGCACACTTTGAAGAAGACACATTTTGTGTGTACATAATTGAAGAACAACCTACGGGTTAAGGGTGTGCAACAAGAAGAGTGAAGTAGGCCAAGCTCAAGTGTTTGCCAAAGTGAAGAAGTTTTGTGTGCAATGAGATAAGGAGGCCGAACCTAGTGTGTGTGCACTAAGTGAAGTGTGTATACACTTAGAAGAAGAAAAGGGAGGACATCCACACTAAAGTATAACACACATTCTAGTGTGTAAGCTAATTGCATAAAGTGTGTGAAGTCTGAGAAGTAGGTGTGTGCTCAAAAGTGATTACACCCTTTGTGGGTCTACTGCACCAAGAAGAGGAAAGGGAAAGTGCATGCATGCATGCATGCATGTGCACACGTGAACAGTGCTAAATCAGTGGTGTGCATCTGAGGAGTCCAAGACTTGAAGATCTTGAAGATATTGTGATGCCATGCATTCAGTGCATGAAGTTGAAGTGAACTGAGACTGAGCCAGACTGAAGTTAAAGAGAATGGTTGTCTGAGTTTTCAGTAGATTGAGAAGATCCTGATCATCACAAGTGATCAGAGGTACAGAGCAAGGCCAGCAGTCTTTATCCCAGACTGCTGAGGATACTTGAAGAAGCTTAAAGTGAAGAAGAGCTACTCGTGTGACTCGAGGAGCCAGGAGAAGACCCTGTGGGACTCAGGGAGAAGAAGTCTTCAGTGGGATTCTGGAGCAGGCCAGTGGGAATCTGGTAACACTGTGGGACGCAGTATAAAGACCCTCCTGTGGGACTCAGGAGAGATACAGTGGGACTCTGTATCGACCATTGTAATACTAACAGATTATAATGGGAGAATCCATGCTGAGAGAGCATGGCAAGGATGTAGGCCTTTGGTGCCGAACCTTGTAAATCCTTGTGTCCTGTGCCTTTTCATTACTGCATTATCCGGGAAAGGTTGAGAGATACAAGAAGAGTGGATCGAGGCTTTAACCAGCCATAGAGGTTTAATTGATTAAGAATCAATTAGTAAAAAGTTTTAAAGGATCACTGATTCACCCCCTCTCCCTCTCAGTGATTCACACTGATCTGGGCACTTCAGTCTCTAAAACATTTTACCACCTAAATCTCTAGAAATATCCTTCATTCCCATTACCTAACATTCTTTTATAATGATTGTCCCCACTTTTTAACATGTAAAAGGATATATCTAACACCCTTTTCAAGAAACACCAAAATATTTAAATTCACCAAAATATCTACAAAATTTACATATTATTGATCCCATATACACATTATTCTTCTTGAATCCTTAAAAAAACGTTCTACAAGCCCCTCATTCAAAAAGGATTCTTTAAAGAAAGACATCAATTCTCAATGTAAGTATTACTTAACGCTTAACTCAGTTTTGTTATCCTTCCCATTCACCCCAATCCAAAACCATTATAATAATATATAAATAATGAAACTGTTATAAATTATATTCTAAAATTATGTTATATTTATGTTATAATAATTATCTATTCCCCTCTCATTCAATAAGGAAAAAATGAAAATGTTGATCATGTTCATGTGCGTACAATTGCCTTTAAAGGTTCCATATTTGTTTTGGTCGCCACCCTTTCAAGGATGGTTTGATAAATGGTTTGGATTAATATATTTGTTATTTATGTCTTGAATTATATTCAATAAATGTAAATTAGTCATTCTATAATTAATATTAATAATAAACTATCATTGTTAAATTAACTTCCTTAAATGAATATATAAAGTGGAAAATAGATTATTATATCTGAAAACTTATTTTTCATTTGAAATAATATAATAACTAATAAAAAAATTATTCATCACCATAATAACACATTAATAATTATACTATAATTTTTTGGTAGTGGTGTTGTAACAAATGAATCTCTTCTATATCCATACTCACATATTGATTGTCAAATATTCTTATTAATTTTGTTTAACCACCAATTCAAAAAATGCTATAAATTTTTATCAACTATAGAATTTAAAAAAATATTGGATAATAATATGCAATTTATGATTTTTTTATATTATTACTATAAATGTTTGGAATACAAGTTAATATAACACTGTTCATTTATTGAAAAACACCAAAACATATTTGTCTCCAATTTAATTTACAATAATCATCGCTAAAACTCTCATAGAATGAATCTCAAAATAAATAAAATATAATGAGAAATAAATATCTATACATTTTAATATTTGGAAGGGATGAAAATTTGGAAAATAATTAATAAAAACATGGATAACTTTTAAACTAGTCTGAATTGATCGAGATTACTTTCACCGAATAATGAATATATATATAATAAAGGAATTATATAAATTTGTATAATAATTACACATATTTTTTATAAAATCTTATGGATAAAAATGAGGTTCTGAAATAGGATATTAAGAAATTTATTTTGGATATATTTGATGTTAGGGTACGATCAAATTATCTAAAATTCAAGATTACAGTTGCAATGACTCGTTTTCAATTCATTGTGTCATAGTCGTTCTTATATGAATATAATATTCATGTTTTACTTGATAATAAAATTCCAATGTTTTATATTATATTTCATGAATTTCAATAGGTAAATATATTTTCATCACAAAAACCACTTATCTGATAAATATGATTATGAATTAAAAGTACAGTCTCGGTATCAATAACTCATATTCTTAATAATGAATATTTTCATCCATGACAATGTATTTCTTATAAAAATATTTATTTAATGACATAAAAATATATATGTACTTTATAATCCTAATACATTAATTGAACACTTTTGTTAAATTAATTTATTTTAATTTTTATTTGATGCATGATTTTCATTAAAATGGATTAAAAGATTAATAAAGGAATTTATTTTCATTATTTACCACTTATGATTTATGTGATTGATTATTTTTCAAGGATAATTTATTTATAACTCTTTATAATATCATTTTTTTAAAATTATTTACTTTTACTTATCAAAATAGTTTCTTAATTTAAATTTTACCTCATCTTTTATAACAATGTTTTATGGTTTTGTGAAATATTTTATATTTTCAATTCTATTTCCCCCAAGTTTCATCTATCATGATGTGATAATTTGAATACCTTATATATGTTATTTTGATATGAATCATTATGGTAAATTATATGTGTTATATATTATGCTTTCTTCTGTTCATATTATGTTATATTTTTGTAAATTTAATAAAACGCATTATTTTTACATGGGTTCTTTAAGATATGAAGATTTCATTTTTGGGGAACCCATATGTATGGATTATGATAGGTGGGGTCACATATTTCCCTAAAATTAATTATCTTAATTTTATATCTCATCATATTTTTATATGTAGACATAAGTAGTTTTTTCACATAAGTAAGGGCATGATGGGTTTACTCATGTTTTCAAGCATGTGTATAATGAGATTGTTCACATAGGATTGGGCAGAATGAGTTTTCTCCAAATTTTTTCCTATGATTATTCTTATAACACATCCTTATTTTTATTATCATGTTATGACACATTTTTAAGATTCATTTAATTTCCATGAGATTCAATGTTTTTATGATTATACCATATTTTGAAAACATTCTTCTCATTTATATACTATTCAAAAGTTTATGATTATTGAGAAGCATTTTAAGCCATTTCATAACTTTTATTCTCCCATAATGATATTTTTATAATATTATGTTCCACTAAAATATTTTATGATTATCATCTATGGTCATGTTATACTTTAATAAGATACATATCCCCTTACTCAGGTTTTCCTTCATTTTTATAATATAATACATTATGATATGATTTTCTGTTACTAAGATTAAAATCACAACATTATTATGATACTAATTCTAGGTTATAAATTTTATTATATCATGTTTTATTTTTTTAATGTTTTTATGGGATAATTAATATGGATTAATAATTATAATTATTTAAAATTAAGATGTCTTTATATCTAATCCCCATGTCACTAAACCATTTGATCATTCAGTTGTTCAATTATTTTTTAGATATATTATAATAATTATTGAATTAATGTGTTATTTATGATATGTAAATATTGGTTTATTAAATTTATATCAAATGAGGTTTTAGTTATTTTTTAGAATATATTAGTTTCTATAAATATTTTTATAGATAACATTAAGGAAAATCCTTAGGATATGTCAAAGGGTTAAGTCTAAGTATGTAGATACCCCGACACACGTATTCTAAAGACATTGGATGATTTATTTCACTAGAATAATATACAAGGAATCATATCCTGAAATATTTTATAGTTTAGTAGCCTTGTTAAACAAGATATATACTTGATACATTCATTACATTTGAATAAAAAATTACAACATAATTTTATTTCATTCAATAATAACATTATTCTATATAGAATATCCCTGAATAAAAAATATATTACACTTTATGGGTTCTAGAGAAAGGGAAAAATTAAGGGTTATCTCAAATGATCTGTGATGATTAAGTATAATGGAATATATCATGAATCAATATGAATAAAGAACGTGGTAATGTAAAAAACTAGGAATGCATTCCATTTATAAAACTAGATAATACATAATCAATTTGGAAAGGTTAATAACTGAACACACAAGTAATTTAAATAAATTTAATGCATGGATATATAAGTAATTATAAATATGTAATGTTAAATAACTTAACACACATTCCATTTAATCGATAATCTAAAAATTAAATGCATTAATAGTTAATATCATAGTTAAAATATCTTGGATAATAATAACTAAAATCTAAACGCATGTTATTCTTAATTATTAGACACCACGATCTCAATTATTATGATACCTCTACCGTCAATACATTTTACAAGAATTATTAAACTATATGTAAAACATGTTTAAGGATAGCTTAATATAATTGTCTCATGAGACCTATCGATGCATTGAGGGGAAATATTATATCAGGATCCACCCATCACTATTGGTATAAAGCATTACACATATATAAAATAACCTATTTTAATCATGATTCAGTATTCCATAACCTAAAATATCTATATTGAGTAAAAGATATGCATTTAACAATATTTACCAAGTCAAAAAATTGAATTCAAAATAAAACCTTTTATGATGAAATGAGATAATATCAAAGAAATAATAATGTCAATAATGAATAATATATATTTTTATGGGAAATTTAATGTCTAATCATAATAGTAAAGAGAATATTTCAATGGGAAGTTAATGAGTAAATAGTGAAAAAATAAAGTGAATTTCATACGGTGTAAAAATAATCATAAACCATCCAGAGGAAGAATAAGGATGGTATCAACATATAACCATTTGAGTAAGAATAATATTTTTTTATATTTTTGAATAGAAAAAATATAAAAATATCATTAAAACATTTTTTATTAAAATACAATTTTTATTTTCAAAAATATTTTGAAAATCATTTTCTTTAAATATTACATTTTAACAATATTTCCTTTAAAAAATTCTGAAAAAAAATTCAATGGATGATTGAAAAACATGATAGTAATTTTTTGGGTAATCCTTTACATGATGTAATTGTTAAAAACAATATTACTTTTTTACTATGAAAATTTTATGAAAATTTCTTTTTCAAAAAATGACAAGAAGATTCCTTTCACTTTTTGGGTAATATCTAAACAAGCACAATTTTCAAATTTAAATAGATATTCCTTTTAATTTTATTTGTAAAAAAGGTAATAATGGATTAAAAAATATTTATTAAATCTTTTTAAAATGGTTAAAAACATTTTTGAAATCATTTTTTGAAAAAATGGTTTTGGAAGAAAACATATTTCTAACTGAAGAGAGAAATGAAATCATATTTTCTTAAAATCATTTTATAAAACATTTAAGTACCAGACTATAAAAATGGAACTTTTACTTGAAAATATCATTAATATAAATATAAAAATAAAATTATTTGGGTTTATTATACAATTATCAAATATTTTCCTTTAACTAAAATTTAAGAATAAAAAATCATTATGAGATTGACATTGTGAAATAAACCCATATAATGATCATAATGTGAAATAAGAATTAATCATTGAATCAATAATCTTTATGAACTTTAAATACATATAAAATAAATTTAAATAGAACATAATATAATCATAAGTCATTATACATATAATCTTAAAATATCAAAGATATTGAATAAGTAATATAAACTACTGAAAAGTAATTGAGTTATGAAATTCTTTACCACTTCGTAACATTTAACAGTAATCCCTTTAGTTGAAAAAATTAAAAATTAAAACAAATCATTAATAATTAATTATTATTGATATTAAATGTCAAAGTGTAAATATTTACACTATATAAAATATATTAGATCCATAACATTACATTATGCCTCAATGAAATTAAATTGAAATGAAATCTCTTAACTCACACTCCCTTTTTGGTTGAACATTATTTAATTTCTTATATAGTAGAATTAAACACATTATTTATTTATTATAGAATCATTTTAATATTTTTAATATCATGTATGATCCATTTATAACATCTTATTACCCATTCGTTAATACTCATTCATTATTTTAATTATTTCAGGTGTTAATTGCCTTTTTCTCATGTGTTCTTCGTTATGAAAGATCTAGTTATTATTCATATAATATATTTATATCATATCTATAAAAATAATCATCAAATAATTATCATATTGTTAGATCATGTTGAATTTTAAAACCAATCATAAATTATGGATACGAAAATTGATGTATGTTATGATCTTAGAGATGGTAGGTCATGCATATGCATGAGTAACATTTCCATTTTTCAATAGTTATTATAGAAAGGAGTAAAAAATATGTTACCATTGTATATAATGATAGTAATATCATATATACCATATTATATAATTATATATATATCATTAATTTTGTGTGGTGATGAAAAAATAGTCACATCGCTCTATAGAGATGGTATTACACGTGTACACAAATGATGTTATTGTCTTTACATGAGTGAAATGAAAAGAAATAAAATGATATATATTATATTTATATAATAATAAATATGTCATGAATTTAATAATTTTATCATTTATATCACATATAATCATTAAATTTATCGTTATCATGTTTCAGGTGAAGCGTTAGTGAATGACGATTCGTATCACTTCACAAAGAGGAAGTCTATTGTACCCAAGAAAGACGTTATTGTGTCTCCTATGAAATGGAAGTTAAAAATATAAATATGATATAGTGACTCTAGAGGTATAAATATGTTATAAATAAAACATATAAACTTTATAGCCATCATCATACATAACATTGAGATGTGGAAATGGAAAAATTGAATGACATCGGTTTACCTTGCAGTAGTCAGTCGTACACACGAATGATGATTTCATAACACATTTTATGAAAGTGGAGATTGTTTTTGGATATTAAATTAATATAAAAACATACAAGTATGTTTAATCTAATGTGGTTATATAATAAAAAAATTTTAATAAAAATGTATGGAGTTGAAGAAATAAGTAAAATAAAGATGATTGTTGAAGAACATTACCTCTTCTTTGGGTATCCTCCTTGGGTATTCACTGAACCCTTCCTAGGATGGATTTATTACAAAAATAAGGATTCTTGATTGAGGTTAGGGATTTTGGGAAGTGATTTTGGTATGTATTTTCTAACCCAAAGTTTTTTTAAGGTGTGAATAAGAGTAGGGAGGGGTGGCCAATTATAAGTGGGGGACAAGACATAGTTGGAATTTTTAAAGAGGATTGAGTGCTCCCACATTTTTCAAGTGTCACAAGGGGAAAAAATGGTCCATTATTGATCCTTAGATGTTGAATTATCTATGTATTCCTATTACATAGTTTTTAAACAATTATATATGTAATTTGTACCCTTATCTTTTTAGTTTAACCATTGGTAACCCGATTTTTACCTTAACAGTGGTAATTAATTTTTACAGAATTCACTTTTCATTTTGGTCAAATATTAAGATGTCCATATTATAAATTATAAATTATTATGAATCCAATTATGGAAAAAAAATTACAAATTCAATTCATAGAATTGGAAAATATATATATATAGTCAATCCCATAGACATGACGACAAAACATATTTTTAAAATCAAATGTTTCTAATATAGATAATGTTATTATATTGAAATTCATTAGGAAAATCATTATAGTTAAACTTCTTATAAAATAAAAACTTCTTATAAAAATCTAGAAAATTATCACTAAGGTAATTTAGATATTCCCATTTCAATAATTAACTTTATTTTTTCATAAATATTTTCTAGAATGGGTAAAAATTAATTTTAAATTATATATGCGGAGGGTGACTAAATCTTCTTTTTGAAAAAATGAAATTTTTTCAGAAAATATTTATTTTTATCTTAAATGATTATTAATATATAATAATAAATAGATAACTAATTTAAATTTATAAATAATATTTTTTTTAATTTATTTAATCATATTCATACCCACCATTCCAATGACATGGAGATAATTTTCGTATTAAATAATAATTTTAATAATATATTGTTTTTAGTAAAACTGAGTCTTGTGTGTAATGAAAGAAATAGAATAAAATCATTGTTTCATGTAATGAAAGAAAAAAAAATTAAGTAATTAAATCTATTTAAGGGATTTAATTTATCTAAAACTAAATATATTAAAAAGTATCCGGGTGTTATGTTTTCTTCTAAGCTGCATTTTGCATGTCATATACACTATCGAATGGAATGTTCATATTTTAGAATATCAGGGTTTTGTATTCTCTCCCTATTAAATAAACATCATCCTTGAAATATTAAATTGATCTTGGTAATCTATGGTTGATATTTGTAAATTTGTTTTCTAAAAATACCCATATCAGACCAGGGTTAATTAAAAATCATTTGAATAAGATAGAAAAGGAAGTACCAAGGGCAAATGAAATAACACATAACTTGGTTTCGGAGTATAAGAACATTAGTTGAAATTAAATATATATAAATTGTAGAAAAATGTAAATAATTATAGATATTTATTGAGTTCACTGATCATAATAAATCAAATTATCAATGATAATTTAAGGTCCTCCAAACCATAATTCTATGATTACTTTAAATACCATTAGATTCATCGAATAGGAATATAATAGGATAACATTTTTTGTTTCAAGATACTTCTCCCAAAGTTGAGGAATTATTTTAGTATCTAATAATATATGTTAATATACTCATGTGATATATTTCTATTTCATAATCACAATTCCACCCTTCAGTCATGAATAGATCAAATTTTAATTAATCCCCCACTCTATGAAATGAATATCCAAAAATAAATTTTATATCCATGAATCACTAGAATTAACTTTTAACAGATCATAGTATCCATAAAACAAATCTTTACATCAATGTCTGACTATTTTCAAAATCCAATATATTTATTACATTTTATCCAATATAATAAATTAATCTATAAACCTCAAAAGTACCACCAATGGTATATCTCTAAAATTTATTTTTCAAATTGTTTAACTAATTACATATTAACTAGGACATTGCATAGGCCTATAGTAGGCATTAAACCCTTATCATCCTTCGGTCATGGGTTCATGCCCCACGGCCTTGTCGGAAGATACATGTTGTCACCCAAAATATGGGTTTTCCTTTTCCTTAAATATATTAATATAATGCATATAAATTCCTAAAAAGTATTATAGACATTCTTGATACCAAATTTAATCATTAAATAATCAAATCACTAAGGATTTCAATAAAACTTATTTTTCCACAAATTCTAATAATCTTATTTGACTATTATTATAATGAAATTAATGATAATATACACCTTAAAGGTTATCAATACCATTAAAAATGTTTCTATAAAATATAATGTAATTATTCTTCTACTAAAAATTTCACTAAAACATATACTTTCAATAAATTTATCCCAAAATGTCTTTAATCTTCTGACACTCCTATCAGAAAAATCCTTAAAAGTAGTGTTTAATAATTTGAAATTATGATCAACCTTAAACTGGTAACCCATGATGGTATCCCTAACTATTATGTTTATTAATACATATATTCTTATAAAATTTAATATAATCCATATATTTTTTTGATCTTAATAAAAAAATACCCTTGGTAAAAATAATTCTACAATTCAATTATTGAATCCCAATACACAAATACTTCATCCATTTTATTACAACATGCTTCCTTCTGTGGTCTTGGAGTTATCAATTAGATGTTGGAATTAACTCAAATAATTCTTAGTTTCTTCATATTTTATACAATGAACTCTAAACTGATCCTTGCGATGAAATTTATTTCATTCTATCATTATCATAATTCTTCCATGGAAATTATTTCTTAAATCCCTAATTTTTCACCGATAAAACATTTTACCATCCCATTTAGACTCCTTCTGTTCAATCTATGACACCTTAGGTTTAAACTAGTGTTTTTATTTTCAATAACTCTTCATATAATTCATAATTGGTTATTAATAAAATATTAATTTTCCTAATAATATCCCATAGGATTGTAATACACCATGATTTCATTGTATGTTATTTTCTTTAAAGTAATTCAATAGCTTGCACTACACACAACACTGAGTTTGAGCACTCCACGACTTACCAAACTAGCTGTTCAAAAGCAGTTATGAATAGTATTAACTTAAATTTTAATTTTATATACTCAATATAATTTTAGAATCCATATTATTTGGTTCTTAGAAATAATAAAAGAACATATTATTTTTTTCAGATCAATGAAGTATTTTTCAACAAATGCAAGTTTACCACCTTATAATGGAAAACCCTGTCTAAAAAATATTTGACACATTTATATATTCAATTTAATGAAATTAATTTCTTCTTTATAATTGGGACATACAACTTTATTATGGATAAATTATTGGTATATTTCTAATAACTTTAATATTTTTAAAAATACTAAAAATACTAAATTTTAATTGAAAACATATTTTTTAATCAAAATAATTTATAGTGTTAAATTATGTATTTGAATAATTTATATGTATAATTAAATAATGTTATTATCATTTAATACAATATAGTTTATTATAAGTAATTTTATATTTAAATATGACATAAACACATGTCAATCTTTTGATAGTTTTTACTTTATAAAAACCCACATTTTTGTTTTAATAACGGGAATTAATTTTAAATTAATAAATGATACTTCTGTGATTTGAAATTGGTAAAATAGAATTCATTTTTGAATTCAGAATATCAAAATAAGGTTAGGGTAAAATTTTGGTATTTTTCAGAAAGCATTCAATTTTTGATGAATAGTGAAAAACACTACGTTATAGTTTAAAACTGAATTTTTATTTAAATAATTATATATTTTATTGAAATTTATTTTACGTAAAAATAGATACATAATACCTATATAAGTTCAATTAATTAATTGGATTCAGTTTATAATTATTTTAGATAAATAAAAATTTTATTGAACTTTTTACCGTCTATTACCCACCTACTAGGAGCTTTTGCAAATTCGCATAAAACAAAATTTTACCACTTTTGTGAGAGGAGTTTCAAAAATCTGAGAGACACGGTTGATATCAGTAAGTAAAATGTGGTTCAATAAAATGAAAATAATTTTTGGTGAATAGTAACTTTTTATCTTTATTTACCAGGGTTAAAAGTAAATAGGGTAATTAAGGGTAAATATGATATTATTATTACCCTAAAACATGTTATAATTCTTTTGCATAAGTGTAATTCGACCAAAAAAACACTAGGAATAAATTATGGTCTTTTAGGTCCACTTGGATTAGATTCAAGCATTTATTATTATTTTATTTAATGAAGAATTAAAAGAGTTAAAATCAATGTTTAATAACTAAAAAAATTATATATAGGGTTATACATAAGATAAATTCAACTATAAATATTAAATAGAAATATAAAAAGATATCTTACATAATTATATTTTATTTATAAATTTTAGACATTAAATAATTAAATTTATTTATTAAACGATGATGATGCAGTAATTACCGTATTAATGAAAGATTAAAATAATTAATATTATAAATATCCAAATAAATTTAATTTGAGACATTTTAAGAATTAAACTAATTTTCTAGGTTAAAATGACATGTTAGGGTTGGTTATATGAATTATTTCGAAGTAATAATGCTTCTATGAATTTAGAAAAAACAAAATACTAAATAGTGTCAAAATTGACATAAAATAATTTTTTAAAAAATATATTTTATTATTAATTGATATTCTATTCTTAAAAATATACGGTTCATCCAAAAGACTTATATAATGATTGGTGTATCATTAATGAACTAGTTGGGGTTCTCTTGGAAGAATATATTATGTTTATTAACCATATAATATAAAAATACAAACAGACACGGTACATGTCAATCTATTTAACTAAGAGTTAAATCTTAAAGATAAAGTTAATATAATGACCGAAACCTATCTAAAACCAATTGGTTGAGTATTTTTCGACCCATCCACAACTTATCCTTTAAATAATTCATTTTTGAGCCATTATAAACAAAAAATTATTTTATTATAAAATAATATTTCTAGCTTCTCTTAAGGTGCCCTCACCCCTCTTATAAAAGGGCACTCCCCCTTCCCTCAAATTCAAAAATTAAACGCATTTTGGCTCATCCAACCCCGGCCCAAATACCCTTTCAACTATCCTACCTTCATCTTAGAGGCATTACTTTAGTCAAAAAGCCAACCTATGGAGCCCTTTTGATCAAATCAAAAGGAAGAACCCAAAGAAGAGGTAAATATTTCATCACCTCTTTCAAGTTCCTTTCTTCTTCCACTTCCTCTTTATTTATTGTTTCCATTATAAAATAACAACTCCAGTATATTATATATACTGTGATGTTATAATAAATATGTTACAACAAAATTCATTATTCTATCCATCCTTTGAATGACATGTCACCATACGTGCGTACATACGGCTTACCGTCTCCACATCGTGGTGTAATTGTTATTCAATACATTATTATTTGGATGGGTATAATAATGATTTTTAATTGATGTAACAATAAATATATCCGGATAATGATTTTGTATATATGATATACCATTCAATTATATATTATTTTAATATCAAAATAATGATATTGTCGCTCATGCGTACGTACAGATTACCCTCTCCACGAACCCGATGAGATTCATTCCCCATTGTATCCATTCAAGACTTATTTTCTTTAGATGATTAAAAATAATTTTTAAATACGTAATAAAATTATGAATATGAATAAGATACATCCAATCCATAACATACATTACTTACATAATAAATCATATAAAGGAAAATGAATCAGTTAACACCTGAAACGACGTTAATACAAATATATTTTTAACAAATCAAAGATAAAAGATCATATATGATATCATATTAAAGTATAGGATTCTTTTATAATTTAATAACAATTATTTCACTGTTATACAGTTGGTTAACCTACCCTCGACCAAGGAAATGTACAAGGTAAGTGGTGTCTTATCTCACTTTTAATTCTGTGGGATTTCTATTGTTTTCCACTAATTTATTGGATGTGGTATATTCTGTATTACCATTTGATATATATTATCATGATTCCATTTATATTTATGGTATTATTTTATTAATTTGTTGGTTATTGACTTTTGGTCATACGACTCGATTGATTACAACGAAGTATGGTTTTTTTCATCTCACTTTTATTCCCATGAGATTCATGCTATATTTTCCACTGCTACCTTTTGTGTGTTGTATGTACTACCCATGATTGTATAGTTTGTGTAATATACTTTAATTTATGGGTATTTACATCATCATTGTATGATCATTCTTTCATGGGGTGTATGTTTCATAAGTTATCAAATTGATAAGGGAATTTCAAATTTCAATTTCCACTCATTCAGTTTTACGCAAACTTCATTGATTACTTTACCCCGATATTATGTGTGAAATCATTATTTATTTACTCATTTATTATTTTATACTCCCCTTTGTGTGGATATAATTTTTATAGAAATACTCACTCTATTTATAATTTATCAAGTCATCGATATAAACTTGATAAGAGTAATTTTAACTCAATTTCTATACATTGAGTTAAACATCCAAGTCATTGATGTTGTTTTTACAGTAATATGTTTGAATGTCCTATGGTTGATTTACACTGAATATCCAATCATATTGAGTGTATTTATATTGGTCACACATAATAATTTCATTGATTTTTCGTTATCCTAAGTATATGGTCTTTATAAAAGAATTCATCCCATCATATATTCCAATGAGACTTCCTTGTTGTTATGCTCCAATCCCCTTTTATTTGGGTGTATATATGGTACTTTGACATAGTATGTCATGTATCTATTTATTCTCATGATATTATAATGTTTTAATTACCTCAATTATTTTTATACAATATTCTCTAATTTGGTTAGGAACTCTAACTAAAATATCATTTTAAATGTTTTAAAAATTTATTCTTCTAAATCATTCTCATTAATGACCATGTTTTAAAAATGGTTTTAAGGTATTCTTTATTTGAACATTAATGTGTGAAAATTAAAATTCCTATAAATGTTTCAATGTGTTATGTGACACTTTGATTCAAAAAACTATTTTTAAAAGCTTTTTGATAAATAGTGAGACTTTTAAATGTATTAAAGAAAAAGGGGGGATATTTCTCTCAAATAGTTTTGATGATTAACTTCATATATGGAAATATCCTTCATTATTATTCATTGAGGTTCATTTATTATAATACAATATTTTATATAGTATTTAATGATTTATGTTTGACTATGGATGTGTTATTTTTATACCATTCGTTGTTTATGGATAAAGTATGGACATTTCATATGCTAGTTTTAATACAAATGTTTATGTTATGTTTAATCCTTTTCATATAAGGAATTCAGTGGACTTATTAAGTTATGGGTGGAGCCCTCTATAGCTCCTAGATGAATCGGTTGGTCTCATGAGACAACCGACTGTCATGGAAAATTCCAAGATAAAATCTTATTTGTAGTCTGGGCACAACGCCTTGACTATTTGGTTATAAAGTTTGGAATTATGAATTCTATCATTATGAAAGTAGCTATTGATATTGCATGTGATTATTCATCTAGTAGAATATCCATGTGAATAAGTAAAGGGAATTATTTGATTTTATCCTTTCCATATTATGATGAAGTTCAAGTTTGAAAGGCCTTTTTTTAGTCTTATACATTGCCTTAAATGTTTATGCTTATTTATGAAAGTTTATGCTTTATTGTTATCTTTACTAAGCATCTGAACTCACCTATTTCTATGTTTTATTTTTCCCAAGACGCGAAGAAGTATATTATTACTGGCCTACAGGGACATTTTATAGGGTCTCAGTGTTGTCTATGGAAACAATTTTGTTGTAGTTTTTCATTTTATGATGAAATGTAAACCTTATGAATGTATCTAGTACTTCCAAGGCTACTAATCTAATCGGTTTTGAGACATGATCCATTGTGATCGTGCCAATGATACATAATAATGCACCAACTCTGGGCTTCTTGGGTTGGGGCATTACTTTTGGTATCAGATGAAGTTTAGTACAAACCATTTAATCTAGATTTAGAAGACTCTTATTAGATCACATTACCCTAATATAGACATTGAGGATTAGTATGGAAGAACTTACTAGAATTTTGGTATTCTAGGGATTTTTTGAGTTTTTTGAGAAATACATCTCTGTCTAGATATGAGTAGGTAAAGGTGGATCTGGCACATATGTACCTAGGGGTAAAACCCGAAAACACCAATTTGAGATAGACTTAAATGGGAACTAGTGCATGACAATAGTCCTTGTTTCACTCTTGGTTACGACACTCCCAGGGTATATTCTCGAGATAATTCACTTTTTTATTACAAAACGATTTGAAGGATTTTAATATAAAATTAGAATAAATAACAGTTGTTAATCCTAAGGTGCTTTAGATTAAAAATAAGGTGTTATGATATTCTCTAAATGATTTTATGACTCACACTAAACTTTCTTGTGTTAGTCAATGGTTGGATTCCAAGTAAGTCATAGTAACATTGAACATGATGTTCTAGGTCGGCTTGACTGAGGAAATCAAAACAAAATGGATTTTTGATTGGTGTAAAAGATATCATGTTCATGCCGAATTAGTTTTCCAAAAATATGATCAATAAGATATATATTAACCAACTACCGAACTCAACAAAGAAGAGAAAGGTAGTGAATGATAAGAGCTCCAACATGGGAGACCATGTAGAAAAGAAAGCTCAATTTCCATCATGCAGGAAATTTGGAAGGAGACACCTAGGGAAGTGTCTCAATAGAACAAAGAAATGCTTTATGTGTGGGAAAGAAGGACAGAAAGTAAATAATTGCTGAGGAAAAATGAATAGAATTATGGATAAAAATAAAAATTACCCCAAGAATCCATTTAAAGTCATTTTCTGTAAATGTAGGGGACCTAGGAATTACCCGAGTGAATACCCTATTCTATAGGATAACCCCATGCTCAAGGAAAAACCTATGTGGAAATAAATGGATGGTGAAAAGTTTTAAAGTATTAGTTCTCTTTTTTGATGGGATTACTTTGGAAGAAATTTCTATTCTGGATAACCCTATAGTTTATTATGTGAAAATGCTATTTTTGGAAGAATTTTGTTTTTTATTTTATATTTAGTTATAAATAACCATTTGGTTATATATGATCCTTTAATTTGAGGCAATTACGTGTTATTAAATTTTGGGATGAAAATGCAAGGTATGAGATAACTTTTGTGGTGAAATTATGTTATAGTTATTTTGAGGAAATTATCTCATTTTTGGAATGTTATAAAATTTAGTTTTTGAAAAAGGGCAACACGCAGACCATGTGACTACCCATCGCGTCAGAAAAATCTATAGGAATCAAACCCACAACCATTGTGCGATTAGGATTTATCACCTACATCTGGACTACGTGAAGTCCCTGGTTAGTGTGACTAATTCTTTTTAGTTAAATTATTTTATTGATCAATAATAAGTTGATTTGGGATCTTATGTCTTATCAAATGGATATCCTTAGTATAGGAAAATCATTTGTGGATTATGTGATAAATGTTATTTCGGAAGACGTTTGCTCTCTTGGGAACACTAAATGCCTAAGGAAAATAGAATACTATGGGATTTCATTTGAGGAGTAATGATGGATTTTTATCTATGTTTTTATTTTGTATTTATAGTGATTTGGGTTATTTATGGAAATGATTAACCTATCATAGATAATATGTTATTAGGTAAATTATTTTTAAGTATGGGATTTTATGAGTAGTCGATGTTATTTGGAAATACAATTTAACAAGGAAGACTGCGTAATAAAATTCTTCTATGTTTTGCGTTTCAATATTAGTTTGGATTATATTGATGGATTTTAAGGAGAATTGTTTATTGAATGGTTTTTATTGAACTTTGGGTATTTTTGGTTTAATTTTAGAAATTAAGAAAAGTATTTATTTCTCTAAAGGATTATCTTTTTGGGGATCATATGATCTCTTACTAACCATTTTGGTTTTGGTTAATCTCTAAAGACAAGGTAAATATATATAGTTTATCCTGTTTTGGATTATTTTATTCTCTAGAAGTTGATTCTAGCACTTCAAGTGTGACCAAGTCATCTTGAATACTCATCGTTTGAAACAAAAAAGATGAGATAGTGGTATAAATTTATTAAAGGATGAAACTATACTCGAAAAGTAAGTATGTCTCTTTATGTTCATATTCAATCCCAAAAATAAATTCCTCAACTATATAAAATGGCACTTAAAAAAATGTTATCCATTTACTTTTGCTACTAGGAAACTAATTAACGTTTATCTCATCACAAGTTTTTGGTTTTCTTGTTGTTAACGTTCTCCTAATAATGTTTTCTATCACTCTCCACCAGAACATGACACTTATTTTATCTTCTATATCCATGTTTTCCTATATGGAATCCAAGTGTGGGTTATCTCGGGTGACCTTTGTACTTCTCTTTCTTTCTTTTAAAGAGATGTTTTTATTGACTCTTTTTATGATATGGGACTTTCAATGAAGTTACCATGCCCTATTTTAAAATTGTGATGACGCAATTTCCAAAAGTGGTGGAAAATGTAACACGCCATGATTTCATAGTATGTTATTTTCAATAATGTAATGTAATGGCTTGCGCTACACACAACACCAAGTTCGAGCACCCCACAACTTACCAAACTAGCCGTTAAAAAGCAGTTATGAATAGTATTAACTGAATTTTGAATTTTATATACTCCATATAAATTTAAAATCCATATTATGTGTTTCTTAGACATAATATAAGAACAAACACATTTTTTTCAGATAAAACAAGTATTTTTCAAAAAAATTGAAATTTTACTAAATTTTAATGGAAACTCTTTTATAAAACAAATATTTGACATTTTTATATATTAAATTTAATTAAATTAAATCTTCTTTAGATTTGGGAAATAAAACAATAATTTTGATAAATTTGTTGTACATTTATAATAACTTTTATATTTTGGTGAATACTGAATAATACTAAATTTTAATTAAAAACAAGATTTTTAATCAAAATAATTTATTGTGTTAAATTATGTATTTGACTGGTTTGGAAGTATAATTACATAATATTTTTATCATTTAAAACAATTTATGTGATTAGAAGTAATTTCACATTTATATTTGACATAAACACATGTCAATCTTTTGATAGTTTTTACATTTTAAAAACCCACCTTTCGGTTTTGACAATGGGGATAAATTTTAAATTAATTAATGGAACTTATATGATTATAATTTGGTAAAATATTATTCATTCTTGAATTTGGAATATCAAAATTACCTTAGGGAAACATCTTGGTATTTTTCTAAAAACATTCAATTATTGATGAATAGTGAAAAACACTAGGTTATTGTTTAAAACTGAATTTTTATTTAAATCATTATTTCTTTTATTTAAATTAATTTTAGGTCAAAATAGTTACATATAACATATATAAGTTAAATTTAATTCATTGGAGTCAGTTTATAATAATTTTAGATGTATAAAAATTTTATTGAACTTTTTACCGTCTTTTACCCACCTTCTATGAGCTTTTGCAAATTCGCATAACACTTAATTTTTCTGCTTCTATGAGTGGAATTTAAAAACTCTAAGAGACACTTTTGATATCAGTATGTAAAATGTGGTTCAATAAGATAAAAATAATTTTGGTGAATAGTAATTTTTTACTTTTATTTACCACGGATAAAAGTAAATAGGGTAATTAAAGGTAAAAATGATATTCTTATTACCCTAACACATGTCCTAATTCCATTCGATAAGTTTAATTCGACAAAAAACAACCTTAGAAATAAAATATGGTCCTTCAGGTCCACTTGGATTAGATTAGGACATTTATTATTATTTTATTTAAAGAAGAGTTAAAAGAGTTAAAATCAATGTTTAATAACTAAAACATTTTTAATATATGGTTATACATAATATATATTTTACTATAAATATTCATTAGAAATATAAAATGATTTCCTACATAATTTTATTTTATTTATAACTTTTAGGCATTAAATAATTAAATTTATTTATGACACAATGATGATGCAGTAATTACTATATTAATGGAGGATTAAAATATTTGATATTTTAAATATTAAAATAAATGTGATTTGAGACTTTTTATGAATTACACTAGATTTATAGGTTAATATGAAATGTCAGGGTTGGTTAGATTAATTTTTTTGAAGTAATAATGCTGTTATGAATTTAGAAAAAACAAAATACCAAATAGTGTCAAAATTGACATAAAATAATTTTTAAAATAAATATTATATTATTAATTTATATTCTATTCCTAAAAATCCAGGTTTCTACAAAAAAACTTATATTATGATATTTGTATCATTAATGAACCTCTTGGGGTTCGTTTGAAAGTATACAGTAAGTTTATTAACCATAAAATATAAAAATACAAAGAGGCATGGAAAATGTCAAACTATTTAACTAAGAGTTAAATCTATAAGATAAAGTTAATATTATGACCCAAACCTATATAAACCTATTGGTTGAGTGGTATTCAACCCATCCCCACCTTATCCTTTAAATAATTCATTTTTCATCCATTAGAAACAGAAAATGATTTTATTATAAAATAATATTTATAGCTTTTCCTAAGGTGCCCCTCACCCCTCTTATAAAAGGGCACTCCCCCTTCCCTAAAATTCACAGTTTAAAAGCCTTTTGGATCAGGAAAAACCTCTCCAAATACCCTCTCAACTTTCCTACCTTAGTCCTAGAGGCATTCCTTTAGTCATAAAGCCAACCTAAGGAGCACTTTTGAACAAATAAAAAGGAAGAATCCAAAGAAGAGGTAAATATTTCATCACCTCTTTCAAGTTCCTTTCTTCTTCCACTTAAACTTTCTTTGTTGTTTCCATTATAAAATAATAACTCCAGTATCTTCTATATATTGTGATGTTATTATAAATATGGTATAACTATATTCATTATTCTATCCATCCTTTGAATGACATGTCACCATACATGCGTACGTACGGCTTATCGTCTCCATGTCCTGGTGTAATTGTTATTCAATACATTATTATTTGGATGGGTATAATAATGATGTGTAATTTATGTAAATAATAAAAATAACATGATAATTATTCTTTATATATGATATACCATCCAATTATATATTAATTTAATAATAAAAGAATGATATTTTCGCTCGTGCGTACGTACGGATTACCGTCTCCATGAACGCGATGAGATTCATTCCCCATCATATCCATGCAAGAATAATTTCCATTATATGATTAAAAATAATTTTTAAAGACATAATATAATTCTGAATATGAATAATATACATCTTATCCTTAACAAACATTACTTACGTAATAAAGCATATAGAGGAAAACAAATCAGTTAACACCGAAAACGACGATAATACTAAGATATTATTAACAAAGTAATGTTAAAAGATCATATATGATATAATATTAATTTATATGATTCTTTTATAATTTAATAACAATTATTTCACCATTATACATGAGTTTGACCTACCCTCGACCAAGGAAAAGTACAAGGTAAGGGGATTCTCATCTCACTTTTAATTCTGTGAGATTTCCATTGTTCGCCACTTATTTATTGGATGTGGTGTATTGTGTACTTCAATTTTATATATATTATCATGATTCTATTTAAATTCATGTTATTATTTTATTCATTTTGTGGTTATTAACTTTTGGTCATAGGAATCGATTGATTCCAATGAATTAAGGGTTTTTTATCCCTCTTTTATTCCCATGATATTTATGCTATATTTACCACTACTACCTTTCATGTGGTGTATATACTACCCATGATTGTATTGTTTGTGTAGTATTCATTAATTTATGGGTATTTAAATTATCATTAGATGATCCTTCTTTCATGGGGTGTATGTTTTGTAAGTTACTAAATCGATAAGGGAATTTCAAATTTCAATTTCTACTCTTTCGGTTTTATTCAAGCTTCATTGATTACTTTACCCCAAGATTATGTGTGAAATCACAATTTATTTACTCATTTATTAATTTCCTCTCCCCTTTGGGTGGATATACTTTTTATAGAAATAATCACTCCATTGATAAATTCTCAATTCACAGATATAAACTTGATAAGATTAATTTTAACTCAATTTCTATTCATTGAGTTAAACATCCAATTCATTGATTTTGTTTTTAGAAGAATATGTGTGAATGTCCTATGATTGATTTAAAATGAATATCCAAAATATTTAGTTTATTTATATTTGTCACATATAATTATTTCATTTATTTATCCTTAACCAAAGGATACGGTCTTTATAAAGAAATTCATTCCAGCTTACATTCTGTTGAGACTTCTTTGTTGTTATGCACCAATGAACTTTTATTTGGTGTATATACTGTACATTGTCATATTATATCATGAATACATTTATTCTCATGATTTACTAAGTTTTAATTACCCCAATTATTTGTATTCAAGTATCTCTCATTTGGATAGGAACTCTAACTAAAATATCATTTTAAATGTTTTAAAATTTTATTCTTCTAAATCATTCTAATTAATGTCCATTTTTTAAAAATGGTATTGTGGTTTAATTTATATGGACATTAATGTTTTAAAATTATAATTCCTTTTAAATGTTTCAAAGTGGTATGGGACACTTTGATTCAAAAATCTATTTTAAACGTCTTTTTGATAAATAGTGAGGCTTTTATATATTTTAATGAAAAGGGGGGATATTTATCTCAAATAGTTTTGATGATTAACTTCATATATGACAATATATTTCATTATTCATGATTGAGGATAATTTATTATAATACAGTATTCTATATTGTATTTAATGATTTATATTTTATTATGGATGTGTTATTTTTATACCATTCATGGTTTATGGATAAATTATTGACATTTCGTATGATAGTTTTAATACGAATATTTATGTAATGTATAAACCTTTTCATATAAGGAATGCATTGGAAATAGTAAGTGATGGTTGGAGCCCGTTATAGCTCCTCGATGAATTGGTAGGTCTCATGAGACAAACTAGTGTCTTGGCCCAAGGCCTTGACAAAATCTTATTTGTAGTCCTGTCACATGGCTTTGACTATGTGGTTTTGAAGTCTGTCATTATGCATTCCATCATTATAAAAGTGGATATTGATATTTCATGTGATTATTCAACTAGTAGAATATCCATGTGATTAATTAAATAGAATTATTTGATTTTATCCTTGCCATATTATGATGAAGTTCGTGTTTAAAAGGCTTTTTTATTATTATTCATTGACTTAAATGTTTATGCTTATTTATGAAATTTTCCTCTTTATTGACATCCTTACTGAGCATCTGTGCTCACCCATTTCTATGTTTTATTTTTCCTAGGATGAAAAGAATTATATTATCACTGACCTGCAGGGATAGTTTATGGGATCTCAGTGTTGTCTATGGACACAATTTTGGTGTCGTTTTCCATTTTATAATGTAATGTAAACCATATAAATGTATCTAGTACTTCCAAGGCTACTAAACTAATCTGTCTTTCGAGACATGATCCTTTGTGATCATTCCAATGATACGTAATAATGCACCGACTCGGGGATCTTGTGGTTGAGGAGTTATAAGGAGTGTTAAACTAGTTATGCAGTAAGGACCATTGTCATGTTCTAGGTAATGCTCGAGTCAAGATCGATGTTCCTATTTCTGAGTTATTACCCCTATGTACCTTTTTCATTTAATCATGACCACTTTTTTTTCTCTAAAGAGATTAATTTCAAAGAAAAATTACATAATATCTTCCTTGAAAACATTATGATGGTCCTATAAACTTCTCCTCAAAGTATATCATAGGTTTATTCTTTTTAATATATGTTTTCCTAAATCTAGTTCTCACGGATTCTACTCAACTTCCTTTGATACCAACTATACCGACCTTGACCCCAGTATTTAGGAGATGGTGTCTTCTTTATTACATTATCATAATATTCAATGAATTGTATTCTGAAGGATGGAATATTTTAGTAATCTTTGTAAACTAGATATATATCTGAGTCATTCATAATAATTTAAAAAAATTACACAAAATTTTATTCTTTTGGAGAATAAATTTATTTCGTCTATCATATCCTTTAATACTAAATATAGTACACTTCATGGATTCCAGAGAAATGAAACATAATAAGGGTGTGCTCAAATTATCTATAAGGGTTAATTACAGTGGAAGCTATCATAAATAGATAATAATAATCAATATAGAAAGGTAAATAACTAAGAAAACATTCCATTTAAATAAATGGGTAATGCATAATCAATATGGAATGGAAAATAACTGAACATGTATTCCATTTAAATAACATGACTATGTGAATAGATGTGGTTTTATCAATATAGAAAGGTAAACAATGAAACAGACATGCCATTTAATTAATAAATCCTATATAGAAGGAATCTAGAGATAATAACATAGTGAAGATATCATTGATAATAATAAATAAACTCTTAATGTAGGCAATTCTAAATTATTGGATGTCATGATCTTAGGAATAGTGATTCCAATATTGTAAAGACCTTTAGCAAAACAGTTTAATCTATTGTTAAAACCATATTTAATGCTAGCTTATCTATAATGTCTCAAGAGTCCTTCCAATACATCGAGGTGTTATATTATATCAGGGCATACACATTACTGTAGGTCCAAATCATTCATTATATATATTATAATATATTTAATTTATGAATCAATATTAATTAGCATTAAATGTCTATATTGAGTAAAATATATTGATTTATCAATTTTTCCCTGTAATAAAAATTGCATTCAAAGTAAAACACCATATATAGAAATGAGAGGTAGTTTATGATATAGGAATAACCATGATAAATAATATGGATATTTAAAATAAATTTAATTTCTAATGATCATAAGAAACTAAAAATTTCTAGGGTGATTTAATGACTACAAATTGAAATAAGAAAGTGAATTCCAATATTATACTTGGTCAAAATAATCAAAAACCATCCAAATTAAGAATAAGGATGGTTTCAGAATATACCCATTATAATAATAATAAGGATCATTATTATTTTTTAATAAATATTCCATAAAAATATCATTAAAAACATTCTTCAAAAAAATATCCTTTCCATTTTGAAAAAAAATTGAAAATCATTTTCTTTAATAATAACTTTTAAAAAACATTTTCATTAAAAATATTCCCATAAACTCGCAAAAGAATATTCAATGAAATGATGGTCATGATGGAGGGTAATTATGTACAAGTTATAAAAGATAAAAACAAACATTCTTTTAGCATTTTAAAAGGGTTATAAAAGTACTATGTTCAGAAAATGATTAGAATATTCCATTTACATTTTCAGAAAAATCCAAATGGGCATAGTTTTGAAAAAGGAATAGAGATTCCATTGAAAAAAACTTATAAAGTAAAAAACATATAAAAATTCCATTAATAAGTAATTTTCAAAAGGTTAATAATATTTTTGAAAAAAAATTTATAAAATTTCCTTATGGAAGAAATTGGATTTTCAACCGAAGAGAGAAATGATGTCTGATTTTATTAAAAAAATATAAAACATTTTAAGTACCAAAGAGTAGGAAAATGAAAATATTTCTTGAGAATATTATGAATAATCGAGGGATATTAAAATAAAAATGGTTTATTAAACCATCATAAAATAATTTCCTTCAACTATAATTTATGAATAAATAATCTCAATTAAAAATAGATTGTGAGAAAAACCCATACAATGATTGTGATATAGAAGTGATAATTAATAAATCAATAGATTATGTGTATCAACTGTAAATACAAAAAAAAATTAAGTGTATATAAAACATTATATAATCATAATTAATTATATAATTATTCTTAGAATATTATATAAAATGAATAATTAATATAACCTAGAGAAATGAAATTGGGTTATGAAATACATTACCACTTGGTCACTTATAATTAAAAAAACATTATATGAAATAATTACAATTTAAATGTAAAATACAATTAATTAATAATTATTCGTGAAATTACATGTCAAATTGGAAGTATATACACTATATAAATGGAATTAGGTTCATAACATTACAATATGCATCGATGAAATGAATTTGAGAGGAAATCACTTACTTTGCTCTCCCTATTGAGATGAATATGTTTTAACCCCATGTATAGTTGTTTTAAACATGTTATTAACTTACTAAATAATCGTAATAATATTTAAAATATCATTTATGATCCTTTTATAATATCATATTACCTGTTCATTAATAATCTTTCATCAATTTCATTGTTTCGGGTGTCAATTGTCTTATTTTATCATGCATGTTTCATCAAGAATGATCTGATTCTTACACATATAATATAGTTATATCATATAAAAAATAATTATCATGACATTATTATTATATTTTTACACAAATTTTACATTTAGAACTAATCAAGAGTGATTTTTAGGGAAAATGAAGTATCTTAAGATCATAGAGATGGTAGGTTGTATATATATACACATGAGTGACACTTAATTTTTTAAATAATCATTATCGAATGGATGTGAGTAATATTTTACCTTCCAATAATTATAATAATGAAACATATACCATATTATAAACTTATATATATTATGCTTGTGTTATGGTGATGAAAATAGAGTTATGTCTCTTCATGAACGTGGAAGTCTATACGTACACGAATGATGTTAGCATATTTTAATGAGTTAAAAAAGAAAAAAATTATATATATTATATTTTGCAGAATTTTAAATATGTTATTAGTATAATTATTATGTATCTTTTAACACATAAAATCATTAAATTTTTCTTTATCACCTTCTATGTGAAGCATTGGTGAAAGACAGATCACATCGGTTTACGAGGTGATAGTTCACCATACACACAATAAATGTTGTTGTATCTCATACTGAATAGAAATAAAATATATATATATCTATGTGAGGGTGTGTGTGTGTGATATAGGGACTCTATAGTAATAAATATTCTATAAATATCATATATATACTTTATATACATCATTGTACCCATCCTCGAGAGGTGGAAATGGAAGAAGAAACAATATCAGTTCGTGATGCGGTAGTCTGTATCACACACAAATGATGATTTCGAAACTAATTTGGTTGAAGCAGATATGGTTTTAGGTAATTCACTTATTATGAAAATATTTGAGTCAATAAGGATATCTTATGACTTCTCCATTCTGTATGGTTTTATGTTTTGAAAATCACAAACACTTTTTCTTATGTTCTGAATATTTTTTTATGTTCTGTATTTTTCTTATGTTTCAAAATTTTCATTATGTTATGCTTACATATCAGTCATTCCATTTTTTCCATTCTGTTATACTTACAGATCTAACATTACGATTTGTGATTTAGATTTTATGATTCTGAATCCGGTGTATATATTATTCAGTTTTATGATTCTGAATCTGGTGTATATGTGATTCAGTTTTTTGATTCCGAATATGGGGTATATGTCATTCAGTTTTTATGATTCTGAATTTGCTGTATATATGATTCAGTTTTTATGATTCTGATTCTGGTGTATATATGATTTCGATCTTCAATACTGATTCTTGTATATGTATGATGTCGATCTTCAATACCGATTCCGGTGTCTATATGATGTTGATCTTCATGATACTGAATCTGATTTATAAGTGACTTTGTTTTTTTGGTTTCATTTCTAGAAAAAATGAGATACTTGTTTCACAATCCGATTTACTTTTCCTTATTTTTTTCATTTTAATGTTAGAGTAGTTTAAATGTATCATTCCAATGATATCGGATTCTAAGTTCTCTTATACTTAATGTTTATCTTTAACTTAACATCATTTTTGTTACTTGAAATGATGTCATACAATTTGTTATAATCTAATCATTCTATGTTTGAAACATGCCCAGGTCCCTCTGAATTATAAGGAAAAATATGACTGTTGGAGAGGAGCTAACCGTTGGGATGTTTTTGCCTATAAATACAAGAATAATTGAAAGAGCAAAGGACTTCAACTTTGACAATTGACTTTGACAAAAAAAAGTTGTGGGGTGATTTCTAGAGAGAGAGACTCTTATAACTCTTAGTTCTTCCTGCAGATTTCATGAACAACTTGTTCAGGCGTGAAAAACTTGTTCAGACTTGCTTAGTGCAGACTTTGATCATGCTGATCGTGGGCTTCCGGGATTGGAAGACAAAGGTATCGATTTCCTTCTATATCAAGGTCTTGTAGGGATAACAAGACAGATACCGATCTTCGGATTAAGGGCTTACCTGGGTTTGGGTAAAATAGACTTTCGTGAATGTATAAATCAAGGAACCTTTATCTGAGGTTGTTGGATACCCTTCACTTTGGGTTAAAAGAATCTTTTTGTTACTTTTTTACTATTACAAGTTGTTTTAATTCCGCTGTTGTATGATAACTTTTTTAAAGATAGAATGTATAACCTTCTTATACATTGTAATTCCATTACTCTGATTATATTATAGATTCTACACACATTAAGGAAGAATCATTCTTTTATGAAATTAGTAGAAGTTTGTTTAAGAGGTCTTATGAATGTTTGTTTAAACTTGTTAAACATAAAAATAAAGGTTCCAAAAGAAATTTTAAAGTATACAATTCACCCCCCCCCCTCTTGTATTTGTGCATCTCACTTTTACATAATCGATCCTACAATTGGTATCAAAGGTAAGCCACCTCATACTCTGATTTAATAACTCAATTGGTATTTGAGGAGGTCTCTGAAATACTTATTTCCACATATAAGTTTTCTTGCTCATGTTTTCCTTTTCTTAAGTTCATCATATTTGTTTTTAAACTTTTACTACTGACATGTTTTGTGGAAAGAAATATCTTTTTATTATGGAAGGCATTCATGTTGGATCCTTAGATAATCGTAGTCCTACTAGACCACCGATCATCGATGGAAATGACTATGAGTACTGTAGTGATAGATTAAAGACATTTGTGATAAACATATGTGTAGACAACTACATTATGTTAACTGGAGATTATAAGATTTCTAATAATGCACTTAGAACCTTTACTAATCCAGAAAAGGTGGAATATCAGCTGAACATTAAGGTATTTAATAATTTGCTATGTTCCATGACTAAAAATATTTATATCCAGATTTCATCCCGTGAAGCTGAAAATAGTATTTGGAAGAAGGTTGAAGTAACTCACATTAGAACATCCAAAGAAATTGAAACTAGAAGAGAAATGCTCAGGGCTGAGAATCATGGTTTCTTCTTTCTTTATGAAGAACCCATATGTAAGGTACAAAAAAGATTCATGACTATTGTCAACATCATACAATAAATGTGTAAGAAAGGTTTAGATGATGAAGATCTTCTAGACAAGATTATTGACAGCATCCCTAATGAATGGGAATCCAAGAGAACTACTATAGATGAGAATATGAATGTTAGTCATATTTCCCTTGATGAACTGTTTGGAACTCTTCTTCAACATGAAACCAGAATGAAGAGTGATGCTAATAATATTAAGAAGAAGAATGGAAATGGAGGAGTCGCTTTTATAACTACTTTAAATCATATTAAAGACAATACTCTTGAGATAATTACAAGATCTAAAGCTAAGAAGGTTGTTGTTCAATCTGAATCTAGTGAAAGTGAAACTTCATAAAATGAGTTAGCCAATCTTGCTCAGAGGATGAACAAGATTGTTGGGAAGAAGAACATTAAATATTTATACAAGAAGAAATATGTAAAATTTAAGAAATATAGAGAAGTGACATGCTAGTAATGTAGAAGAACTGGTCATGTCACACTTGATTATCCCTTTCTTAAGAAGAGGGACAAGATAGATAGGAATTCTAAAAGAAACAAGAATAAGTTCTACAAATCAAATCATAAGAAAATATTGAAATCCAATGAAATTTGGAGTACCATTGGTGGAGATTCTTCTAATGAATCATTAGAATATGAATCTTCTGGGAAAAAGAATATTGGTCTAATAGCCAAATATCTATTTCAAAATCATTGTCTTTTGGATAAGGTATGAAATGTTGAATCCTTAACCAATATGTCTTTAATTGAAAATTTTCTAGATAGAGGTTTTTCTGCAGAATTAGAATCTTCTTCATCAGATAATGATAATGATTTTCCTTCCTATGAGGAAGTTTCTAGATTTTCTAAGTTGTTAGAAAAGAAAAAATGAAGTTTCTATGAATCTTGATAAAGAAAATTCAAGAGATTCTATTTTAACAAAAGAAATTTTTGATCTTTACAAGGATCTTGCTGACAAAAATTTTGTTTTAAAAATCTTTCTAAGAAACATGATGAAATTAATTATGAGAAGGATAAAAATTCTACAGATCTTAAAAATCTGTTTTTAGAAAAATATGTTTTAGAGAATAAACTTAACTCTAAATCTATTATTCATGAGGATAATAATTTAGTCCTGAGACTAAAATTGGAAATATTTTCCTTGAAAAACTTCATGAAAATTTTACTTCTGGTAAATAAAAATTTTACAATATGTATTCTCAGATCTAACCTCATGGTAATAGTCAGGGATTAGGTTATTCTCTTGAAAAACCTATTTTTAAAAATAATTATTTTGTTCTTTCTGAAGCCCCTTTTTGTACTAAATGTCAAAGTGGATGGCATTGTAATAAAAATTGTTCATTAAATAATGTGAAATCCTTTGGGTTTCATAAATCTTATTTTTCTAAATAAATATGGTTACCCATGCTTTTATTATCAATTAGTTCCAGATCTAAGAAAATTTGCATTCTGAAATCCTAACTCTTTTTTTCTAGAAAATGAAGGAAGTACCAACAACTGATGTAACATGGATAGGGGATGTTCCTGGCACATGACTGGTAACAAAGACTATTTCAATAATATTTTAAAAAAATGGTGGAATGGAAACTTTTTCTGATAACTCTCAAGGAGAAATTTTTGGTATAGGTAACATTATTCTTCTTGGTAAAACTGATATTTCAAATTTTCTCTTTGTAAAAGTCCTTAGTCACAACCTCTTAAGCATAAGACAATTATCTGATGAAGGATACCTTGTGAATTTTAGAAATGATAAATTTTTACTTCACAATTAAAAGGATGAGTTTATTTTCTCTGCCCTTCGGCATGAGAATGTGTACACCTTCAACCTAGAAGACCTTATAAGTTAATATATACCTTGTCGTAGTGCATTTGAAGATCAACCATGTCTTTGTCATAGGATACTAGGACATCGTTACTTAAGGAATCTTAGTAAGATTTATAAGAAATAACCTGTTCAAGATCTACCAGAACTTAAGTTTGATTCTTTGATCATCTGTGAACCTTGTCAATATAGAAAGAAACATAAATATAATTTAAATCTATAAGTGATGTTGCATATTCTATTGACTTATAGTTAGTGCACATGGATTTATTTGGTCGAAGAAAAATTGGAATTATTGGAGGCAAATAATATGTGTTTCTCCTAGTTGATGACTACACTAGATTTTCATGGGTCTATTTTCTCGCAAATAAATCTAAATCTTTTTATTATTTAAAAATATTTAGAGCTCAAGTTAAAAATGAGAAAAACCTACCATTTATAACTATTCATAGTGATCATGGTTGAAAATTTGAAAATTCTAATTTTGAAACTTTTTTTGTAAAAAAGGTATTACTCACAACTTCTCAGCTCCAAGAACTCCTAAAAAATGGTGTTGTCGAAAGAAGAAATCACATTCTTCAAGAGATTACAAGAACCATGTTGAGTGAATATTCTATAGAAAAACATTTTTGGGCCGAAGTTGTATGTACTACTTGTTATACTTTAAATTGAGTGTAATAAGACTGTTTCTAAAAAAACACCTTATGAGTTGTAGACTGGCCAAAAACCAAAAGTTTCTTACTTCAAAGATTTTGGTTGCAAAGTATATATCTTGAATAACAAGGATAACTTACATAAATTTTCACCCAAACCTGATGAAGTAATTTTCTTAGGTTACTCTAACTAACTCTAAGGCATATAGAGTTTTTAATAAAAAACACTTTCACTATGGAAGAAATAGTACATATTATTTTTGATGAAAATGATCCTTTCGTTTTCAAACAACATAAATCTTTTCATGATATATTTTCTATTACTAATCACCAAACATTAATGGAAGATATTTTAGATAAGGATAATCTTCAAGAAAATGTTTCTGAAACATTTACTCCTGAAGATTTCCAAGCTTATGTTAACAAACAGGTTTTTCAAAATCCAAGTCAATTGTTACTTAAGAAACATCCCAGTGATAATAACATTGGAATTGTTAATCCACCAGTAAGAACTAGAAGTTCTTTAAGAAATAAAGTTGAACATATTTCCTTTTTTCCCAATTTAAACCAAAGAATCTTGAATAAGCCTTGTGTGATGAATATTGGTTAAAGGCTATGAAAGATGAGCTCAATGAATTCGTAAGAAATCAAGTTTATACCTTGGTTAAGAAAACTGAGGAAACTTCTGTTATTTGAGTAAAATTGGTTTTTAGAAACAAATGCTAAGAAAATGGAGTTATTGTTATAAATAAAGCAATATTGGTTACAAAATTCTATAACCAACAAGAAGGCATAGACTATGAAGAAACCCATGCTCCTGTAGCAAGACTTAAATATATTTATATTCTTCTATCCTTTGCAGAATTCTTTAATTTTAAGCTCTATCATATGGATGTTAAGTGTGATTTTCTTAACGGTTATGTATAGGAGGAAGTCTATGTAGATTAACCCCTGGCTTTGAAGATTCAAAATATCCTAATCATGTTTATAAACTTACCCAAGTTTTATATGGACTTAAACAAGCCCCTAGAGCATGGTATTATAGAATTTCTGGATTTTTTCTTCAAAACAACTTTGTTAAGGGAACTTCTAATCCAATCCTATTCATTAAGAAAAATAATAAAGATTTTTTTATTATTCGAATTTATGTTGATGGCATCATATTCAGATCAACTCGGTAATCCTTAACTGATTCCTTTGTGAATCTTATGAAATCTGAGTTTGAAATGCGTATGATGGGTGAGTTACATTTTTTTCTTGGTTTTCAAATTTCAAAAGAATCGAAGTGAACCTACATATGTCAACATATGTATATCAAATATCTTCAATGAATTTTGGGTATGACAACACTAAGAGTATAATTAATCCTATTGGAACCTCTAATACTCCTGATATTGATGAATCAGGGAAACCTGTAGATCAAACATCTTATAGAGGAATGATAGGAAGCTAACTTTACTTAATAGCTATTCGACCTAACTTAATGTTCTTAGTATGCTTATGTGTAAGATTTCAAGAAAATCCTAAATAATCCCATTTTAAATCTATATGAATAATTTTCTGGTATTTAAAGGGAACTTTAGATTTGGGACTATTTTATTCCTCTGGAAATGATTTTGAACGTAAATGTTTTTCACATGATGACTTTAGTGCTTGTCAAATGGATAGAAAAAGCACAACCGGAACATGTCATTTCTTAGGAGATTTCTTTGTTTCTTGTCCATGCAAGAAATACCATTCTGTATCACTTTCCACTGCTAAAGCTGAATATGTAGCAGTTGGAAGTTGTTGGGATCAAGTGTTGTGGATGCAACAAACACTCACAGACTATGGTATGAGTTTTAATAAGACTCAAATTATGTGTGATAACACAAGTTCCATTACCATAAGTATAAACCCTGCACATCACTCTCATATAAATCATATAAATATTAGATATCACATTCTTAGGGATTACACACTTAAAATAGATATTATTCATCAAATCATCATAACTCAAGAGCAACATACTGATATTTTTACAAAACCTCTACCTTCCGATAGATATGAATACATTAAATGGAAGCTAGGAATGATTTATGTAATGTAATAACTCATATAAAGTTCTTTTTTAAATCATTTCCTAACATCAAAATACTCATTATTTCAGGGGGAGTACATATGTTTGTTTATTTTCGTTCTTTGTAATCATTTTCTATTCATAGAAAATTTTTCTTGATTTGGAAATTTTGGATTTGAAAATTTCATATTTGAAAATTTAGGATTTCAAAACACCCAAGAAATATTCTTATAATATCTATAAATCTCTCAGAGTATATGAAAAGGTAATCTTTATTACTCTTTATTTTCCATATCTTATGTTTTAGTTGTTGGTATTTCAAAATTTCTTAAAATTCTCTTTACCTTACTTCAAAATATCGGAATTCATATAATCTATATCCATTCTCAACCATCAGATCGGATCAATTTTTTTGTTAGTCTTTTGATTATCTTATGGAAGTTGAAAATTCATAGCTATGTCTTTATAAGGGCTGCCTAATTTTCATGTATCGCACCATCCATACTGATTTTAGTACCGAAGTTCTATTGCCATCAAATATTTCGTTCTGAAGTTCCCCATCACCCTGAATGACTCTGGAAACCTTAGAAGATCAGATGCTGGTTAGCAATTAGATTTAGGACTGGTCAACCTTTTGGGAAAGGTTAGTGTGCCCTATGTTCTTTGGAAATTATGACTCCTTTACTTCTAAGGTGATAAGATCTAATGGATGGTAAAGTGTCTGTGTGTCTAAGGAGAAATCTCCAGATCCGTTTTATCCTGACCTCATTATTGAATTCTATGAATCTGTTATGTTCTTTCAAAAGAATGATAACCATCAATTTAAGTTCAAATGCTATAATAAATCATATATTTTCCCCTACATGAAGGAAGAAAATTTTCTTAACATACTTTATTATGGGGAGGCTATTATTTTCTCTCAGAAACTCCCTGAGAAGGAAGCCTCTTTTGAAAAAGCCGTGGTTTTGGATTTTCTCAGCCTTAAGTATGTTAGGAATTTGAAGATTACAAATCTTACAACAAACCCCAAGATGGTGGCTCTCTGGATGCAAGTATTTATTATTCCAAGAAAGGGAGATAAGGATTCTCTAAATATATGTGATATCTTTCTTATAGATTTTCATGTAAACTTAAGAATGATCAACTTTGTGAAGTACATATTTTTCACCATTCAGACCATAAAAGGAGGAACCATCAGATCGCAGATTCTTATGTATCCTGCAACTATTTCCAGAATAATTTTTATGTTTCTTCAAGAACTGAATGATCCATGCCGATCAGTCTTGAAGCCTTTCAAGATTTTATTGCTAAGTGACGACACTCTAAGGAGGATGAAAGTAGATATTATTCCAGAGTCGAAAAACTTTGAAGAAATGGTTTTCCAGAAGAAGAGTGATGATTTGGAATCTTCAAAGTCAGATCCTAATAAAAAGAAACTTGATGAACTATGCTTGCTAGTACCAGTTCCTTCTGTTCCGGTTTCAGCACCTTCTCCGGCAAAGAAACCAAAAGCTTATTCAGATGCAACAGTTACAAAGTTGAGATAAATAGAAGCTACTATAAAGTAAGAAGAACCTTATTTTGATCTAAATCCTATAGAGGAAAATGATCTAAAAATCAAGAAATCTGAAAATCTTGAGAAAGAAAAGAAAGAGAAGAAGTTAAAGATGAAATCTTTGGAAGAGCAAGTTTGTCAGTCTCTTTTAAAAGTGTAGAAACGAAATCTCAGGAAGTATCTGAATCTCAAGAGGTTCATAAGAAATAGGTGGTCCCTCCGTAAATATAGAAAGCTATTAATGTTCTAGATTTATCAAAACCAATTCAAGAAATGGAATATTAGATAATCCAAGATGATTATGATGATGTTTTAAGGGAAGTGTAAGATTATGTTGGAACTCCTTCTAGTTCAGTTTCGAAATCTGTTTCAGTAGAAAAAGGAGAAGAGCATGTTGAACAAGAACATGAAAAAGAAATTAATGTCAAGGAAGAGGTTAATGTTGAAGATAAAGAAGAAGTAGAGAAATAATAGGTTCAACAACAAGATGAATAAGTAGAAGAATTTCAAGAAGAAGATGGACAAGGAGGATCTCAACATCATGAGTTTGAAAATGAAGAAGATAAATAGGGAGATCTAAATGTTTTTCAAGTTTCAGATGAACAATCTACAATTAGAGACCCTGTTAAAGGAATGAATTTGTTGGTTTTCTTCATCTAATAAAAAAACCCATCAAAAGTCTTCTAAGAGTATAGAGAGAAAAGCTTCCTTAACTCCAAGAGGTGTTGGGAATGGAAAATATGTTTCTGGATCCGAGTCCTCTTCATCTGTCAAAATTGATTTTATCAAACTATCTTTAAGTAAGATGGTCAAAACAATTCCAGTTCTGTAAAACATAGATGCTCAGAGTCAAATGATGTAAGAAACGCTAAATCAAAAGGCAGAATTGACCAATATTCTTATAGACATGCTTTTCAAGAAACAAGCAGACTTTAGTAATCTCTTGATTGATTAAAAATCTCAGAAAGTGACTTGTAATAAAGTCTTTGACCATAAAAAAACTATCAATAAAGAGCTAATATAGTTCAGTGACTTCATAGATTCAACAAAAGGAGCTTTTAATACTTGTGAAAGTGAGTTCAACAAGGTCAATTCATTAATATCTGAGAAAGCTAGTCAACTCAATTCTGTTTATTGATCTGTTAGTAGTTAGAAGGATGTCCGAGTAGAATTATAAATATAGGTGGTTTTTCAAGAAGAATGGATCTTGTATTTAGAGAAGAATAATCAAGATCAGGAGATCCTATTGAATTTTTTTGAAGAAGATCATAAGGAAGTGAAGAAAATCAAAGACCTGATAAAGAAGATGTTATCTGAACAGAAGAAAAATGGATGAATTTTCTTTACATTCCGATGTTTTGTTATAATATTAACCTTATTTATAAGATTTTATTAAGAAATATCTTGCATATGTTTGTTTTTTTTAATGTATGCTTGATTAACCTTACAGGTACATCTTATACTTCTCCATTCTGTTCCCTCTTTTTGAAAATCAAAAGGGGGAAATTTATTTAAAGGAAGAATTTAATCTCTGAGAAGGAAAATATAGTAAGGGGGGTATGGAAAAAAATATAATGTCTATGTAAGGGGGAGTCTTCTATTAAGATGAAATTTTTATCTAAGGGGTAGATAATCCCTTAAAAAACCTGACCTCAAAGATCAAGAATACGATCATTGGGAAACATAACCTAAGGTGGAGTTAGTCGTATTCATCCAAAATCTTATTCAAAAAGGGAGATAAGTTTTTTTCATTCTTTTTTATCTAAATAGATATGTTCTTCCTTAGAAATGTTTTTTGTGATTTCCACAAAGGGGGATATTGATGAGTTAATAAGTATATCTTATGATTTCTCCATTCCTTATGGGTTTATGTTTTGAAAATCACAAACACTTTTTATTAAGATCTAAATATTTGTTTAAGTTTTGTATTTTTCTTAAGATCTGGAATTGTCCTTCCGTTATTCTTATAGATCTGTCATTCCATTTTCTATTCTTTTATGCTTACAGATTTGTCATTATGATGTATTATTCAATTTTTATAATTCTGAATCTGGTGTATATATTATTCAGTTTTATGATTCTAAATCTGGTGTATATGTTATTCAGTTTTATGATTCAAAATCATTTGTATATATGATTCAGTTTTTATGATTTTGAATCATGTGTATATATAATTTTGTTTTCATGATTCTGATTCTGGTCTATATATGATGCTGGTCTTCAATACTGATTTCAGTGTATATGTGATGTCGATCTTCAATACTAATTCTGGTGTATATATGATTTCGATCTTCACGATACTGAATCCGGTGTATAAGTAACTCTGATTTTATGATTCTGTTTCCAGAAAAAATGTGGTACCTGTTTCACAATCCGATTTACATTTCCTTATGATTCCATTTTCTTGATAATGCTAGAGTTGTTTAAATATATCATTCCAATGATATCAAATTCTATGTTCTCTTATACTTAACATTTATCTTTAACTTAACATCATTTCTGTTACTTGAAACGATGTCGTACAATCTATTATAAACTAATCATTCTATATTTGACCCATGTCTAGGTCTTTCTGAATTTTAAGGAAAAATATTACCGTTGGAGACGAGCCGACTGTTGGGAAGTTTTTGTCTATAAATACAAGATCATTTGAACGAGCAAAGTACTTCAACTTCACAAACTTAATTTAGCGGGAAAAAAAGTTGTGAAGTGATTTGTAGAGGGAGAGGCTCTTAAAACTCTCATTTCTTCATGTAGATGTCGTAAACAACTTGTCCAGACATGAAAAACTTGTTCAGAATTGCTTTGTGCAGACTCTAATCGTGCTGATTGTGGTCTTCCAGGTTTGGAAGATAGAAGTTCTGATTTCCTTCTAAATCGAGGGCTTGTGGGGATAGCAAGACAGATACCGAACATTGGATTGAGGTCTTACCTAGGCTTGGGTAAGACATACATTCTTGAATGTATAAATCAAGGAACCTTTATCCAAGGTTGTTGGATACCCTTCTCATTGGGTTTAAAGAATCTTATTGCTACTTGTTTTCTATTACAAGTTGTTTTAATTATGCTGTTGTTAGTTAACATTGTTTATTTTAGAATGTATAACCTTCTTATAATTTTTAATTCTGTTACTCTGATTATATTACAGATTTTATATACTTTAAGGTAGTATCATTATTTTATGAAATTAGAAAAGTATTATTTAAGATGTCTTGTGAATGTTTGTTTAACCTTGTTAATCATAACTTTAAAGGTTCCAAAGGAATTTCTAAAATATACAATTAACCCCCCCCCCCCTTGTATTTCAACGTCTGATTTTTACATATTCAATCCAACAAAAACATCCCAAAGTATGGATTATAATGAGTTTAATATATCATCATGGTTTGAAAAATTAATTAGGTGGAGAATGAAATAAAATAATTATCCTCATTGAAAATCATTAACTCTTCTATGGGTATCGTCCTAATGTTTGCAGTAAAGCCTTAATAGGTTATATTTCTGTAAATAAAATTAAGGCTTATAAGATTAGGGAGGAAAGTTTTGGAATTTTCTTGGTATTTTATTATCCAAACCAATTTGGATTTAATGTGTGAAGAAGAGATAATACGGGGATGCCTTTATAATTGGGGGAGAGGACACACTTGGTGTTTTTGAAATAAACTTAGCGATCCCATGTTTTTCATGTGTGTCGAAAATTTATAATATATAACCTTATATGTGTAATGGTAGAAATATGTAAATAAAATAGTTATTATACTATTTTATATATCATTTTCCTTATCTTTTTAGTTCTGGTAAACTCATTTTCACCTTAACTACGATAACTAATTCTTACTGAATTGACTATTTATTTTTCCAAAAAATTAAGTTGATCGTATTATAAATTATAAATTATACTAATTCTAAATATTGAATCCTTTTTTTCAAATTAAATTCACATAATTGTTAAAATTGGATTTAAAATTAACCCCATGGACATGATGTGAAAGTGGGTTTTTTAAGTGAAAATGTTCAAATGTTTACAATGTTTTTATATAAAAATTCCTTATCAAAATGATTATAGTGACCCCAATTGTATTAATATATATAAAATTAATATAAATTTACATTAAAATTGATTAAATATATATTTTATCATTATAAATAATTTAAAAGAAAATTCATTTTTAAATTAAAATTCAGTATTTTTCAATATTTATCAAAAAATAAATCTTCTCGGAAAAATATAAAAAATATACCTTAATATTATTTATATATTAAAATTTAAATAAGGAATTATATTTTTCATATTATTTTTCTAAAATTCATAAAAATAATTTTAATTTGTGTGCTCAAAGCGAGACTATGCGTTATTTTAGAAAAGTGTAGTTTTTTAAGGAAATTTCTTTTTATTTTAAATTATTCTAATTATATTAATAATAAATAGACAAATAATATAAATTTGTAAATTATATATTTTAATAAGTTAGTTAATCATATTCATACCCACCATTTCAATGTATATGTGATAATTTTTATATAAAATTATAATATTAATTGTATGTTAATGTTCGGTAGAACTCGACCTTTTGTGTAACATATACTTTCTCAGAAACTCATTGTTTCATGTATTGAAAGATAAACATAGTATTGCATATAATGAAAGCGATTGAAGTGATTTAATTTATTTAAATATAATTATAACCAAAATGTTAGTGTTGGTGAATTTTATTCAAATCTTGGTGTTGTGTATCATATACGCTATCAAATTAAATGTTCTTATTTTAGAAAGTAGAGGATTTGTTTGATAAAATACCAAAAATTTGGTAATTTAGATATTGTAATTTTTTTTAAAAAAATAATCTCTATTTGGATAATACTAGTTAATATAGGCGCTATCATATATGTACCAAGGGTTATAATGTTGGAAAGGACATATTGGGTGTTAACTCAATCATCACTTGATGCATGTCAAAGAGGCATAATTGTATACATAGTGTGAAACTCCCAACAGATTGACTTTGGTTATTCACATTTTCATTATCATCTATTATTTAGAATTTATTATTTTTATGAATTAGGACAAGAATTATGAGATAACCCAATGTAAATAATTATAGATTGAATCAAGAGATATTTACATTAAAATAGAAACAAATTGGATGGATTTCAAGATTTATATATTTCATGATTGAGTTTTCAAGAGATAATTTTTGATAATTATATTATGATGTTAATTTTTGATGACTTTCATTAACCCATTTTAGTTTGAGAACTTTTTTTATCATTAAAGAACCGAGTTAGAAATAAATGTTAAATATGATACATAGATTGCCCCAACAAGTAACTTAATGGGATAGGAGTTGGAGTAAGAAACCATGTGACTATGAAAAACCATCTATCAAGAATAATGATTAACAATGCAAAAAAATTGAGTTCCAAAACAAACCCAGGAATGAAAGGATTAAATATCATGGAAATTCATGCAATACAGATGATGAAAGAAGGAATATTCAACCCTCTGTATAACATAATTTCCTCAAGGGGACTACAAGATTATTTAAATGTGTAATATGTTCTCATTAAGTATCAAACATCAATATGAAAATGAAATTTTTTTTTATCACAACAGAATTGGGAGACAAGCATCTAAAAAACCACAAATAGTCTAACAACAGGTCTATGGAAAACATGGACATTGTCTAAATCATTTTAATAAAACATAAGATGATAAAGAGGATATCGTTCAAAAACCACCACATCCAATGGAACAAGTTGGAGCATGTTCGATGACTATTGATGAGAGGTATTTTTATAACTAAATCATCCACCTCATAATTGTGAATATATAATATTTATTAAATCCAATATAAGTTACATAGATTGTTTTCTAAGTGCACAACCATGAGGTTTTTTTATTGAATAAAACATCTGGTTTTATGATAGTTCCATTTTGAAATTTAATTTTATAAGAATTTAAATGATATTATAGATATTTAGATGAATTTTTCATGTTATTGGTAATGGATTAAATATTTCAACATAGATTCATATTTATTGATCATGGTTATATTTCCAAAAAAATCATAATTATTGGAAAAAATGGTAGGGGTGTAGATAAAAACCAAGAACTTCTATGGAGTGATCTTAAAATCCTAGTAATATTAGATTAAAAAACATATTCTTCTTTAAAAATTAATTCATCATTTTCTTTATATGGGCCTCGATTCTTTCAAATAAGTTGAAGGTCCCATCATGATGGTGTATGTGGAAAAAAACTCCCACCTCCACCACTTATACAACATGATGTATTGGTGAGCCTAATTAGAAGGCCGCCTAGTGACCTTGGGGCTAGGAGTAGTTCGATAATCATGTTTTATTCCCCAAAGAACATCATCTTATATAGCATGAATGAGAAATAGTTTAGTTCATAGAAGGACTTATTTTGGAAAATAGAGAGCCACCCAAAGTTGGAATGGAATGGTTTCCACCCCCCAACAAACATAATCCATGAGGGATTCCTGGATAAGGTGGTGAAATTACTAGTATAACATGTGGGCGAGGAGATGCGTGGTTATCTTTTGAGGCTATAAGAATAGCTAAGGGATAGGTTGGAGACAGCACATGTTGATGTAGTGGTGGAGGAAACTATAGAAAGGTCAAAGAGGGGTATAAACATGTATCTCAAGGAGCCTTATAGGAAGAGTAATCATTCTTCTCTGACTTCATCATTTGATCTCAACTTTTCACCAGCACTGCCAAGTTGATGAAGCATGAGGGATCAAATATAAGCATTTATGGTTTATATATTAATAAAATAGAGAATCAGATTTCATTACCTAAAAATAATTTATGATTATCTATCACTTCATGTATAACTACGAACTCATGTAAAAATAAAATAGGTCTTAACATAAAAAACTATGATAGGTATTTAACTGAAATGGTTAGTAAGAAAAATAATATTGGGATTATTCTTATTATAAATGAATAATTATCATTGATAACTCATTAGAAAATATAACCCCGATTAATATTATATAAAACCTTAAATAACTCCATTATTAAAATATAATTTAAGTCTCAAGGATGATGTATCTTTAGGTGGGGGGAATATAAAGACATAGGATTTCACTAAGAATTTTCCTTAAATAAAAATTATGTTCAATAAATTACATCACATTTAACAATAAACTAATATCAGACACATCATATTTGATTAATATTAATAAAAAAATACTGTATGATAAATACGCTAGTAAATATAAAATATTTTAATTATTTAAAATTTCATTAGAAATATGATTAATAACACCTAAACATATAGTTTGAAAATTTTTATTTAATTTTTTTTCTTTGTATATATTTTTTCATTTAAAAGATGAATTTATAAATTTAGAATTTTAAATTTTTTAAAAAAATTAATCTTCTAAATTTATTATTTCAAAATTATCATAAGATGATTTTTTTGAATTTTTATGAAATAATTGTTTTTTATGTGAATAGTGAAATTTATAGTTTTAAACAAAATTATAAAATTTATGAATTTTCCAACATATCAAGAAATATAATTTTATAATACCATTTAATTTATTTAATATTTATTTAATGAGTAATATATGAATTTAAAATATCATTTTAAAATTATAGAACTTATGTTCAACATATTAGAACATAAGTGACATTTTATTCCAATTTAATAACTATTTATAAATCCTATAATTTAATTAAAAAATATAATAGTAATATTAATTTTTTATTTCATTAGAAGCCGCATATTTCTTATTTCTAATGAGATTTAATTACATTGATAAAAATATAATACATAAATTTGAAGCATAAAAACACATTTTTTCTAAAAATATGTTTTATGCATCATGTGCAGAAATATTAAAATTAACTATTATAAAAAATTTAAATTTTATTTTGTAAAATTAATTTTAATATTATATATTAACGTTTCTGTATTATTGTTTTAACTAAATTTCTTTTTTAGACATAAAATTTGTATAATTCTGGTTTTTTCTGGAGGTGTGTATATTTTTAATTTCAATTTAAATGATTGGTTTTGATCTAATGTAAATAAATAATGATGTCACTCACGTTTTGGGGGTATATGGGGATTGTGTGAATCCTATAGGACCAGTTTTTGGAAAATGAAGATGGTCCTCCGAGTTAGTAAAAAATGCTCAACCAATGATGGATTGTTTGATGAAACCATGTGAGGTGGTCCAGAACGCTATCTAGGGATACACTGTATGAGGAAAACCGTGTTTTAGGGGCAGAAAACCCATTTGGTGAAGGATATAGGTATAATAAGGTCACACAATTTTCCCTAAATATGCGTATAAGGCTACATTCCATTGTAGTAATCTCTGTAGTTTTTAGAATATTCATGTAGTATCATTTTCACATGGTTTAATAGACCATGCACATGAACCGTGCAGGTTCCATGTGAAGATAGTGAGGGGTGGAAGGTTGGTTCATATCTTGTCCAGCCATGCTACCAAACCATGAAACATAATTAAATTTTTTGAAATAACAATATTTACCTTAAAAATACTTAGTGAGAGTGATCTCCCCGCATGTTTGGGAAGCCTTGTTGAATTGAATGGGAATTAAATTAATAATTAGAATATGGATTATTCCTCCTTTGAAATTTGATACTTGATGTTTAATGGGTTACATGGAAAATATTGAATGATTTTAATGAACTCATGTCTTGTTTATTTTTATGAAATTTCATATGAATTGATATTTAAGAATTAATAATGGAAGTGGATTTCATGGACAATAATAATCCTTACATCCTGATACCATTTTATTCTATGGGAATTTTACTTCATAGATCCTAATTGGGGTATGGCATGCCCTGGTCATCTATACATTGGATACTCATTCCATATGATGCCATAGCCATTTTCTGCATCATGGATCCATATTGATTATGGTAGTGGACATTGGGGTATATCTACTCTTAGGATCATTATTTCATAGCATCCATGAACATTACCACCCCTTGGATCCATCATGCTTGGACTCGTATTGGACATGCTCCATCTATATACTCCATGGACTCCACCCAAGTCATTATAGATTTTCCATAAAGATAGTACATGGACTCGTTGAGGATGCCTTGGTCATTTATAACTTGGATTGGGCCTTTTCACTCCTGACACGTGATTAAGTGGTGTGGCCATTATGGATATTTTTCTGTGCTTTGTAGAGAACCATAGTATGCTTATATGATTATAGTTGATAGACTGGATGGCATCACACCTACTTATTTTTTATGTATAGTTATACAATGATAATCATATTGTATATGAAATGACCTATGGATTATTTATCTTTATAGTTTTCATGATGTTTATCTTCTATCATTTATTATATTATGATTTTCCTATTGATCGATATGTTTACACTGCTATGTTAAACTCTAACATGATGGATTAATCTCCCCACAGACACACTATTGGCCTTCGCTACTAGTAGGTTGCCTTTGTAATGCATGGAGGCATGCTTGAGGTCAAGTGACCTACAATCTCAGGGCATCATTTAGTGGCTCTCAGGTAGGGACATTATTAATTGGTATCAAAGATGTTTTTGTTTATGTATTTACTATTTTGAGACAATAAATAATGAATTGTGTTATTTTGGTAATTTGGTAATGAGTTATGCTTTGTAGTAGATTTCCCAAGCTTAGGAAAGACCCAAATTTTCTAGAATATGACTTTTTTTTTGAATTTTTCCTATTACAATTGATTTGATTCCACTATTGGGTGATACACTTAATGTTTTATTTTTTATGATCATTTATTTTTTATTACAAAATTAGAATAGGGTATTTCATCTCATGAATCATTTTATGCACCTTACAGGATTCACATTTCATGCATATTCCATGTCATATAGAATGTAGTTCTTAGCTACTTAACATTTATTATGTGTGTGTTCTTTAATAGAATTTTTAGTAGATAATGATTCTTGAAATAATTTTTGAAACATAAATTGATTCTTGGAGTGCCTTCCATATCCTAAATTGTGTTCCCTATATTTTCTATATTAAACATCCTAAGAAGATAATTATGGAACATTGAGTCATGGAATGTTGGTTTCATAGATTGGAACATATTGTGGGTGGGATTAAATGAGTGATACACTTTATTTTATAAGGTGTATGGGCTCTTATAGGCAATGAGTGGTGATCCATTTTATTAAACCATTTAAATAGAATTGTAATATAGATATTATTTTAAAATAAATTGATATTTTAAAATAGAAGGGTCACCAATAAATGGTTTTTTCAATTGCATTGGATAGTCCACAAATTGGGAGCATGATGTGAAATGAAGAGATTGTCATATAACCATATTTAGAGTGGATAGTAGGCATTGTCTATAGTTATTTTTATTTTATTACCTTTTACCCAGTTCTATGTTTATGATAATTCAAAGGGGTGTGGATTATTTATAAGAATGCTTTCACTTGTATTATGTTCTTATCTATGATCAGGTTGTTATAAAAGATATTTTTTGAGGAATTTGTTTAAAATTAAAGAGACATTCCAGCATGAAGGACTTCAATCATATTCTAAGAGGGTGGTGAAGACCTTGAACATAAGGTGGTGGGCCCTAGGATTCCAATTGAACCACTTGTAGTTCTAGTTAGAGCACCTTTGTGTGTACAATATATGGGTCCGAATGAAAAAATTTGCCAAGGTTTTTTTATATTTATGTAGACCAATTAGGGAGCTTCGTAGCCAGTCATATCTATAGTAGAGCAGATTTTTGTGTTCCAAGAGTACAATCCACCCACGTTATTAGGGTATGGATTCCTATATGCTTCTAATATATGGCCTAAGACTATTATTTTAGTCTTCGAGCATCTAGATACATATATTAAGAGAAAAGTAAAGATTAAATCATATATAATTTTTTGGATTAGATAAGAATGGGTGGGATGTGTTGAACTAGTTTCATATGCTTAATGATATGGTTTGGAAGGATTTACTATATAGGTTTCATGATTAAATCATTCTTGTGTCCTCGATAGATTAAAGGGACAATTAGTTTATTCTTTTAGAGAAGGGAGAAATAACTTTTATATAGTATTTGACATGCTTCACTAAGCTTCAGCATTTTTCATCGATTTACGTTGCTGATGAGATATTGATGGAAAGATGATTTATGTAAGGTCTCAACCATGCCATTCCATTGAAGGTCAACATTTTCCAATTTAATATTACTACAGACATAGTGAATCAGGTGCTTATTACTGAATGGAACCTAAGGGAAGTTGGGGACATAGAGAAGCGTAGTTCATCATCACAACCCAGTGGTTCGATTTCAGTTGGTATAAAGCACCGATTTGATGCTTCTCATGAGGGGAATACCATCCCGAGTGTGAGTGATGGAATTTTTTAATTATTTAATCATTTTGGGGGATGGGGACATATGAGGAGTTAGTGATATAGAGACTCATTCAAGTGTTTGGCATATAGCATGATGGGCCATGTATATCAATTTTGTAAGACCTTCCCTCCAATAGTAAGTGGAAAAGGATCGACTCCAACTCCTAGTTTATAAAAATGATTTTCATCTCTTCTTCATGCATGGAGTTCATGTAATACTAGTCATCCAGGTCAAAGTGGTTGTTTTGGTCATGGAATATAGGAACCATTTGTACTGTGACTATAGAGTGGGCCTACTACAGGTACCAAGGTTGTTTCACAGGTCCATGGTTCAAGCCAAATATATTCTCTACAGCCTATATCTAAGGAGTAGCGCATTGGTCCATATATGGTGATACAAATGATCTTAGTATCCTCCACTCTAGTATGTACTCTTTTTGATATAGGTTCAACAAATTCTTTCATCTTTGTACCTATTATAGAGACCCTTGGCTTGATGTACAATTTTTTGATGGCATTATGACACTCGATACATTGTTGGGGATCCGAATTGAGGTTGTACATTAGTATAGGTTGTTCACACATGATATAATTGGGTTTTACTTTGTATGGGGTCTTTTTTCCCTTTATATTATAGGGTTTAACGTCATAGTTATGATGAAATAACTCGTTTCTTATCATTCTCATATCGATTTTTATCATTGAAGGGTGACCTACATATCCCCAAATGATTAGTTTCTTATTCACAAAGGTAATTGGGTTGTCCAATCAGGTAGATTCGTACTAGAGTATCGTGGGTTTGGTGGAATGATATCCCAAGTTTCTTGTATATATCTAGAAGATTAGAGATCATGTATGACTGATTTTCCCCCAATGGTTAATCATTTTATTGACATTTTCCAAATTACTTTTCATGTTTACCTCATGAGAGATAGGTGGAGCTCTTTATTTAGTTACATCCAAGATATACATTGGTATTAATTTACTTCTATGTGATGGCTACAATGGAGTTGTCAGAGCACAAGAGAAAACTAGTGGAATTTGATGTAAAGGGGTATATATGACCCATTACTTCTCCATGGGTTTCAAATGACTTTTTTTGTGAAAAAATTAGGATTGAACCCTTGGGCTATCACTACTATAGAACACATATTTAAGAGTGGTGGCATTTTCCATCACTAGAAAATGGCACTAATAGAGTCTGTCATTATCAGCACAAACATGAGGGCCCATAAAGAGAGTTCTTTATCAATACTAAAAATAGCACAGATAAAGATCACCCTTTATCAAAGTTTTTTACCACTGATAAAAGGTAACCTTAATTAGTGCTTTCTTTTAGTGCTGATAAAGGTTACCCTTTTTTAGTGCTTTAATTTTAGCACTGATTAAGGGTACCCTTTATCAGTGCTTTTCTAGCACTCATAAGGGGTTCCCTTTATCAGTACTTTTTTAGTGCCAATAAGGGTCCAGAATAAAGTGAAATTATTAAACAAATAAAAAAATTAACTAATTCATTTGTAGAATAATTATTATTAAAAATGAGTAATTTGAAGATACATATATGTGGATTTTAAAAATAAATAAATAGTATATATTAAATATATATATAAGTAAAATAAAATTTTAAAACAAATAAAATTTCAAAATGAGTAAATTTAGAAAAATATTAAAAAAATATTAATTAAATAATTATTGACAAAAATGAATAAATTTAATATATATATAAATATATTATAAATATTAATAAAAACTGTATATTAAACATAAATATATAAAATGAATACATTTTAATGATTAAAAATAAATTAATAATAAATAAATTACAAATTTCTTTAAAAAATTATTAATGTAACAATTATTAATAAAAATGAATAATTATTATATATATATATATATTAATTATAAAAAAGTAATAAATAAAATATATTAAATATAAATATATATAAAATGAATAAAATGTTGATTAAAAACATAGTAATGTCTTATTCATTTTTAATATTGTTTAATATTTCAATTTAACATATATCAAACGTTGTGGGTTTCATTGATTTCAAGTACATCTACATATATATATATATATATGTGTGTGTGTAATTAATTAATTTTTATATACAATGCACACATAAATATATTTACCCAATATATAGAAACACAATTAGATAATATTATTTAATTTATTCAAATATTAGTATATTTTAGAATTTCATAATTACATGATACATTTAATACATTATGTTCTTAATCATTTAATTTTATTTATTTGTTTAATACTATTACAACTAGGGTTTTCATATTTCATATTTTTTTTATTTTTTATTTTATTTTGATGTTTGATCATTTTAAGATATTAAGTTATTAATTATTTATTTTTAATGTTTTTTATTTTCAATATGTATTCAAAGTTGCTTCAATATAAATATATCTATATTTTTTTATTAATTTATATTCAATTAATAAAACCTATCAATTTTTTTAATATTTTTAAAGTGTGCTCATTTTGAATTATTCAATTTCACTCATTTTTAAAATGCTTGTATTTAATATAATATGTCCACTAAAAATGTTCAAAAATATATTTGTAAATAAATATTTTTAATTAATTATATTTATAAATGTATATTTACTATATTTATAATTTTTCTAAATAAATAATTATTATTTTTAAAAAAAGTTTTCATATAATTATAAATAAATTATTATATATTTTTAAATAATAAAATAATTACAATAAATTTATTAAAATAATTATATTTTAAATCCTTTATTAGTGTTAAAAATGATGTTAAATGTAACATTTGACAGCACTTATCAATTTAGTGCTGATAAAAGGGATCTTTATCGTCAATTTTTTGGAACTATTGTTAAAAGTGTCCCTGATATATTTAAAAAACCCTAACTGCGACTCAGTCACTCGTGATTATCAAGCTCTTGTGGAACTCCTCTACTACTGGTGCAACTCCTCTATGTTCCCTTGGATTAATCAAGACTAGAATCCAATGTATTTTATTTCATACTTGTAACACCCCCAAGCTTTCACGATACGCTTCTTTTTCAATAATTCAATAGCTTAAATTGTACGCAAGTTCGAGATTCTAACACAACACGACCAATCAAAGTAGCAGTTATGAATAGTAATACCCACTTTTTGAAATTATATAAATTTTATATTTCAAAATGGACTTCATTTTCATATTCAGAATATCAAAATTATCCTAAGTTGACTTTTTGTATTATTTTGAGAACTCCCAATTTTCGATGAATAGAGAAAATACTTAGAAACATATTTTTTAATAAATATAATTTATAGTGATAAATTATACTATTGAGTGGTTTGAAAGTATAATTAGAATATATTTTTATCATTTTATCCAATGGTGGTCATTAGAATTAATTTCACATTGAAATTAGACATAAACAATTGTCAATCTTTTGACATATATTGCATCTTAAAAACACGCTATTTGTGGTGACAGCGGGAATTAATTATTAAATTAATTAAACCAACTTATATTTTTTGAATTTTTTAAAATAGACTTTATTTTTGAATTAGTAATATCAAATATAGATTTGGATGAATTTTTGGTATTTTTCTGAAAAACTTCAATTTTTGATGAATAGTAAAACCACTAAGTGGTAGTTAAAAAACTAATTTTTCATTTAAATGAAACTTTACCACTTGTGTGAATTGAATTTCAAAAATCCTAAATACATCATTGTCATTAGGAAGTAATATGTGGTTCAATGGGATTAAAATAATTTTTGGTGAATAGTAACTTTTAAGTTTTATTAATAACGATTATAGGTAATTAGTGAAATTTAATGTAAAAATGATATTATAAAAATATAAAAATACCTTGACACTTGTCCTACACTTATTGGATGAGTCATGTCTGACCAAGAAAATCCATGGGTCAACTTGGGGACCCCATGGAGCCACTTGGGTAATAAAATCACATTAATAACTTTTTATTTAAAGTAAAAAAAATTCACAAACAAGTGTCGTTTTACTAAAATAATTATTACATTGGGTTATATCAGTTAACTTTTTGACTATAAATATTAATTGGAAAGTAAAAAAATTTATTACATCATGGTAATTTTTTGATAATATTTAGACAATATATAAATTAAATTATTTATGACACCATGATGACGCAGCGATTACCTCATTAATTAACGATTTAAATTAAATGTAAATATAATGTAAAATATAAGACTTACACTTGTAAAAAACCTATTGGATGAGTAGATATCGAACCCTTATCACCATAGACACGAAATATATAATTTTGGGACCCTTAAAATCTAAAAAACACTTCATAATAATGTAACATTTTATGACTTTCCATGAGTACCCCTCCTCTCCTCTTATAAAAGGCCCCCACCTCTACCACCTTATTCACACCATCAAAGCCATTTGGCTTGGCCAAAATCGACCAAAATACTCTCCCAACTTCCCTATCTTACTCCTAGAAGCATCACTTTGGGCATAAGTCTTCCCAAGGAATCTTTTGGCTCAAATCAAAAAGAGTTACATGATTTTAAGGATGTTAAAGAACGGTCGAGTCAAGACGGACACGGGGTAAGGGAACTTCTTAACCCAATTTCCATTTTTTGGGTTAATCTCCTACATTCAAATTATGTCATGATATTATTATGTCCAATCTTCTATTTGTACATTCTTTATGTGTATTTATAGTGAATACACATAATATATATATTTTATTTAAAAAATGATCTTTGTAAGGTACTTTGTCTCAATCTTCTCTCATTGAGGCATATTTGGTTTTATACACAACTTTCCTTTATATAGTGTATAAACCCCTTTGACATTTAATTTTATTAAAAAAGAATCTTTTTATAAGAATCATTTTTACTAAACGACAAAAGGAATGTTTTTTCGTACGTATGCGGCGACAACGACTTCTCTGCTGTCCTGACTATTATTTGAGTTTCAGCTTCCTCTATAAGCCATAACATTGTTTTAAAATGAAAAATAAATACCAAGTTTTACTTTTCATTTATTTTGGTATTGAAAATGGTTTTATTATATCAACGTGTTGTATTGATATCTTGTGATTGAAATGTGGAAATGTTATGTTTCCTTTATACACATTTTATATTATACGATTATGTAATGGTTTATGATATGTTTAAACCTGTTCATATGAGAAATGCATTGGACCTAATAAGTGACGGGTGGAGCCCGCTATAGCTCCCCAATGAATCGGTAGGTCTCATGAGACAAGCTAGTGTCTTGGCACGAGGCCTTTACAAAATCTAATTTGTAGCCTTGGCATGAGGCCTTTGCTACATGGTGATGATAATCTAGCATTATGCATTCCATCATTATGAAAGTTGTTATTGATATTGCATATGATTATTTGACCAGTAGAATATCCATGTGAATAAGTAAATGGCATTATCTCATTTTACTTTGGCCATATTATGTTGAAGTTCAAGTTTAAAAGGCTTTTGTTTTATTTATACATTTCCTTTAATGTTTATGTTTATTTATGAAAGCTTCCGCTATATTGTTATCCTTACTGTGCATCTGAGCTCACCCCTTTCAATGTTTTATTTTTTCCAAGATGTGAAGAAATATTTTATGACTGACCTGCAGGGATAGTCTGAAGGGGATATAAGTGTGGACTATGGAGACTATGTTATTGTGATTTTTCACTTTATGATGTAATGTAACATTTATGAATGTATCTAGTGTATCCAAGGCTACTAAAATAATCAGTCTTTCGAGAATTGATCTTTTGTGATCATTCTAATGTTATGAAATAATGCATCGACTTTGGGTAACTGGGTTCGGGGCGTTATAATTGGTATCAGAGGTAGTTTAGTACCAACCTTGGAAGCTAGATTTAGATAAACTCTGATTAGAGCACATAGCCCTAAGATTGACTTTGAGGATTAGTATAGAAGAACTTCCTAAAATTTTGGTATTATAGAGATTTTGTGAGTTTTATGAGCAATACATCCCTGTCTGGATACAAGCAGGTAGATGCGGATCTAGCACAAATGTACCTAGGGGTAATACCCAAAAACACTGCTTTGAGCTAGACTCGAACAGGAACTGGTGCACGGCAACGGGCCTTGTAGCACTCTTGGTTACAACACTCCTAGGGGATATGCTTAAGATAATTCTTATTTTCTTTACAAACCATTATGAAGGGTTTATGAGTATATAATTCCTCAAAGAAAACATTTCTTTTTATTATTATGGATTATATCCATAAATAGTTCAATTTATGTTAAATGTTTTACAAGTATGGAATTATGTATTTTGATTCATAAACTAATCTAATTTATTCCATTGTTTAGAAATGGCGCCTATTAGGAGGAATGGAAACCATATAAAGGCACGCACTCCATGTAGGGATTTCCCTCCTACTCAAGATAATTATTGTGGAGTTAGTGATACAACTGGTGCTAATCAACTTATCACTATACTGGGGAAATTAACTTAGGTTGTGAATAATAACCTTACTTGTATGGAGCACCCTGATCCGCAACGTGGAGGATCAATGTTAGAATTCTTCATGAGGCAACAACCGCCAACATTTAATGGGGTTACAAATCCATTAGTAGTTGAGCAATGGATAAACTCCTTAGAGAAAATATTCCATGCCTTGGGGAGTAGTGAAAGGGAGAAGGTTGTCATGGCAGTTTACCACCTCACTGGAGATACCGATCAATGGTGGTCGCTAATTCAAAACACAAAGGAAGACAAAGAAGTATCAAGAATGGAATAGAGGGAGTTCAAAGAGCTTTTCTTAGAAAAATACTTCCCTCGTGACCATCAAGCATATATGGGAAGAATCACCCCGGTACTTGCCTAAAAGGAATGCATGTTTGTTATAAATGTGGAGAAGAATGTCACTAGCCTTGTGATTACAAGGGAAAGAAAGATGTTATCAATGTTGAATGCTACAATTGTAGGGAAATGGGGAATTATGCAAATGAATGTCCTAAGCGTCAGGGAAAATTACCTCAGAAAATTCCAAGTGATCATGGACAATCTTATGTTGTTACTATAGTCAGAGTGTAATAATTAATGTATTGGTGCCTTTGGACTCAAGGATTATATTCTGGTTATAAGAATAATGTGATATATATAATGATTTTACTGATGTACTTGTTTTTTCTATAATGTTTTAATATGATGAAGCTAATCATATTTTATGTATGTGACAATAAGAAAAACTTTACATTTTTGGGGAATCTGATGTTACAATTGATTTGGAATTTAAATACCTTTTAGAGAATGTCTGGACAGAGGTATTTTGGATAACTATAAAGGATTGAATGGATTAAGTTGAACCGTGGATAGTATTATTTAAGGTTAAAAAATTTCTGAAGATTATTTTAGGAATATTATAAAACTATTGTTTTAGGAAATGGATAACCTGCAGGTTAGGGGATAACCCGTCACGTCATACAAAGCTGTAGGAATTGAACCCACAACCACAGTGTGACAGGCCTTTATTACCTACCACTAGCCTACCGTAAGTTCCTGGTTATTACAAAAAAAATTTCTTCATGGTATGTGTTAATATTTGGAACCTTGTACGATTAGGATAAATATAATATTTTTGAGTTCTATTATCTTTTTGAGTGAAAGATGAGTTTGTGGTAGAAATTAGTTGATGGTTGAAACTCTACTTGTCAATTATATATATATATATATACCACTCTCTAATTCCATGAATAAATTAATTCTTAAACTTTAGGAAAGAGATATTAAAAAAAAGTGTTATCTAAATACCTTATGTTTTGTTGAAATGGTGATATTTTAAATCACCATAGATTGAAGGTTTTGAGGCCCTTAATTATACACTTGTTTGTGATTGATGACCTCAATCACTCCCTAAAAATATTAACTTTTTTCCTCCAATTATATGTCTCTAATTTCCACTAATGTTCTCCTTATCGAGATCATAATTTGGCGGTGACTTTTTAATTTCTCTTTCCCTCTTATTGAAGCTAAATTTTATTAACCTTATTTCCAATGTGGGTTTTCCACAAAGGTATTTTCTATTTTCAACCTTTTATTTTCAATGAACATTTTCAAATTTTAAGGACACAATTTATTGAAGGAGGGGAGAATGTAACACCCCAATCTTTCATGATACGCTTCTTTTTCAATAATGCAATAGCTTGCATTGTACGCAAGTTTGAGATTCTAACACACCGCGGCCAATCAAAGTAGTAGTTATGAATAGTAATTCCCACTTTTTGAAATTATATAAATTTTATATTTCAAAATGGAATTCATTTTTGTATTATGAATATCGAAATTATCCTACGTTGAATCTTTTGTAATTTTCTGAGAACTCCCAATTTTCTATGAATAGAGAAAATACTTAAAAACAACTTTTTTAATCAAAATAATTTATAGTGATAAATTATACTATTGAGTGGTTTTAAAGTATTATTAGAATATAATTTTACCATTTTATCCAATGGTGGTAATTAGAATTAATTTCACTTTGAAATTGGACATAAACAATTTTCAATCTTTTTACATATATTGCTTCTTAAAAACACGCTATTTGTTGTGACTATGGGAATTAATTATTAAATTAATTAAACCAACTTATATGTTTTGAATTTTTTAAAATAGACTTTATTTTTGAATTAGGAATATCAAATATATCTTAGGGTGAATTTTTGGTATTTTTATGAAAAACTTCAATTTTTGATGAATAGTGAAACCACTAAGTGGTTGTTAAAAAACTAATTTTTCGTTTAAATGAAACTTTACCACTTCTGTGAATTGAATTTCAAAAATCCGACATACATAATTTTCATTAGAAAGTAAAATGATGTTCAATGGGATTAAAATAATTTTTGGTGATTAGTAACTTTTAAGTTTTATTAATCTTGATTAAAGGTAATTAGTGAAATTTAAGGTAAAAATGGTATTATAAAAATATAAAAATATCTTGACACTTGTCCTACACTTATTGGATCAGTCATGTACGACCAATACAATCCATGGGTCAACTTGGGGACCCCATGGATCCACTTGGGTAAGAAAATGACATTAATAACTTTTTATTTAAAGTAAAAATAAAATTGTCACAAACATGTGTTGTTTTGCTAAAATAATTATTATATGGGGTTATATAAGTTAACTTTTCGACTATAAATATTCATTGGAAAGAAAAAAAGATTCACTACATCATGGTAATTTTTTATAATTTTTATACATTAAATAAATTAAATTATTTATGACACCATGATGATGCAACGATTACATCATTAATTAACGATTTAAATAAAATGAAAAGATAATGTAAAATCTAAGACTTACACTGCTCAAAAACCTATTGGATGAGTAGATATAGAACCCTTATCACCTTAGCCTCAAAATATATAATTGTGGGACCATTGAAATCCGAAAATCACTTCATAATAATGTAACATTTCATGAAATTCCAAGAGTGCCCCTCCTCTCCTCTTATAAAAGGCCCCCACATCTACCACCTTATTCACACCATCAAATCCATTTGGGTCAGTCAAACTCTACAAAAATACTCTCCCAACATCCCTCTCTTACTCCTAGAATTATCACTTTGGGCATAAGTCCTCCCAAAGAATCCTTTGGCTCCAATCCAAAAGAGTTACCCGATTTTAAGGAGGTTAAAGAACGGTCGAGTCAAGACGGACACGAGGTAAGGGAACTTCTTAACCCAATTTCTATTCATTGGGTTAATCTCATACGTTCAAATTATGTCAGGATATTATTATGTCCTATATTTTATTTTTACATTCTTTATGTGTATTTATAGTGAATACACATAATAGATATATTTTATTTAAAAAATGATCTTTGTAAGGTACTTCGTCTCAATCTCCTTTCATTGAGACATATTTGGTTTTATAAACAACTTTACTTTATACGGTGTATAAACCCCAGTTCCTTTTACTTTTATTCAAAAGGAATCTTATTATACTAATAGTTTTTAGTAAATGACAAAAGGAATATTTTTTCTTATGTATGCGGTGACAACGACTTCTCCTCCGTTGTGACTATTATTTGAGTTTCAGCTTCCTCTATAAGCCATAACTTTTTTTTAAAATGAAAAATAAATCCCAAGTTTTACTTTTATTTTATTTTGGTATTGAAAATGGTTTTATTATATCAATGTTTTGTATTGATATCTTGTGATTGAAATGTGGAAATGTTATGTTTCCTTTATGAATATTTTATATTATACGATTATGTTATGGTTTATGATATGTTTAAACATGTTCATATGAGGAATGAATTGGACTTAATAATTGATGGGTGGAGCCCGCTATAGCTCCCCAATGCATTGGAAGGTATCACGAGACAAACTACTGTCTTGGCACGAGGCCTTGACAAAATCTTATTTCTAGTCTTGGCACGAGGCCTTGGCTATGTGGTTATGATAGTCTGGAATTATGCATTCCATCATTATGAAAGTGGTTATTGATATTGCATGTGATTATTCGACCAGTAGAATATCCATGTGAATAAGTAAATGGCATTATATCATTTTACTTTTTCCATATTATGTTGAAGTTCAAGTTTAAAAGGCTTTGGTTTTAGTTATACATTTCCTTAAATGTTTATGTTTATTTATGAAAGCTTCCGCTATATTGTTATCCTTACTGAGAATCTGAGATCACCCCTTTCAATGTTTTATTTTTTCCAGGATGTGAAGAAATATTTTATGACTGACCTACAGGGATAGTCTGATGGGGATATAAGTGTGGACTATGGAGACTATGTTATTGTGATTTTTCACTTTATGATGTAATGTGACATTTATGAATGTATATAGTGTTTCCAAGTCTACTGAACTAATCGGTCTTTCGAGACTTCATCTTTTGTGATCATGCCAATGTTACGCAATAATGCACTGACTATGGGTAACTGGGGTCGGGGCATTACAGTACTTTTCCTCTATCTTTGTTTGATTTTTTGGGTTCTATTTTTTTGTGTTATTCTTAACCATGACGAACCTTACATCTCATCTCCTCACCACTGAAATGCAATGATGAGTTCTATTTCATCTTATTTATCCATAGACAATGGTATCGAATAAATATAAGGATTTTTTCATATAGTAATTTTAGTCAACATATGTGTAAGTGCCTGTATAGATAAATAAAATTAATTTTTCACCACATGCTACTATAATGGTAATTATTTCTTTATAGAAAGATCAATTTGAGTTATGTTAAACATTGAATAGGTTAAAAAAATTCAAACATGTTATCTATATCCCTTAGTATTGACACAATACATTATTTATAGGGACCCAACCTCAAACATTACATAATATTGAATTAAATGAATAATTCACATTGAGGATCTTTTTAGGTTTAGAGTTTTGGGGAATTAGGTCGTTACATTTACATAACAACATGAATATTACATGTAGACAATTCTACCCAGTATCCATTTTTTCATTAAATAAAAACTCTTGAAAAAAAGATCCATGTCTAGTTCTAGGTTTTAGACAGCATGACTCTATTCATATTTATGTCCTATGAAAGCATTTCAAAACATGGGATGTGCATAAAAAGATCATTAAGGGTTATAAAACAATGAAAGAAAACATTTTTTCATTAATACATACAAAACATAAACTCTTTTACTTACCTCATGAAAACATAATATTTATGAATAAAACATAGAAATTATAAATCATAAAGGTAACTTGTGGCATCCATATCATACTTACATTGTAGATATCACAACTACATAGGTAGTTACTTTGGAATACCCATCACAGTATATTCCATAAATATCTTAGGAGAAACATTCATGTTTACCTTTGACATGTTACCCAATGCATTGGAGAGCTATCTCAGGCTCACCCACCTTAGGTTTATCACAGAACCCCCCGTATATGTAATTAATACCCAAGAACCATAACATGATCATAACACATAACATAAGCATAAAGGAAAGATTTAATTTCCATATTTCAATAAAAAAATATCATTTCAAGATATTGAAATAATAAATCCATTCTAAAAATCATTTTCAATACCAAAATATATAAAAAGAGTATATGGTGTTTATTTTTCCTTTTAAAAATATTACAGCTTGTTAAGGAAGCCAAAGATCAAATAATACTCGTGATGGCGGAAAGGTTGTTGTCACCACATATGTTAAAAACATTCCTTTTTTGTCTTTTAGTAAAAATATTTGTCTAAAAAGATTTCATTTTAATGAAATGAAAATTCAAAGTGGTTTACACACCTTATAAAATATAGTCACGTATAAAATTAAATATGCCTTAGTGAAAGGAGATTGAGAGGAAGTCACTTACCTCGTGCCCGACTTGACTCAATCATTCTTTAATCTCTTGAATAAAAAACTAAAGTTAATTTATACTTTCTTAAGAACCTTTTTCAAGTTTATAATTCCTTTTATATCACTTATTACCCTGTTATAGACATTATTTAATCATTTAAGTTAATAACGTTCATTTTACCGATAATTGGTACTTGAGCCAAAAATGAACACATTATAATTACAAGTTGTCCATGTGATCAACATTCCATTATATCCAAAATGAAATTCATTATTTAGATATAATATATATCGTATATATCCATTGTATATATATGTTTATAATAGTACATATCATTTGGAGGTAAGAAATGAAATGCACCGTTCATGGAGACGGTAAGCCATACGCATGCATGAACGCTACTTTCATTTCTATTTATTATTTTAATGGAATTAAAAAAATGATACATAGGTATATTATAATTCCATTATAATATTACATATAATATCATTAACTCCATCCTTTATACATCCAACATATGGAATTAACGAGTCATATCACTTTGTAGGGGCGGTAGTCCGCACTTCCTCTAATGAAATAATCACGTTTACCCATAATAGAAACCATAAAGGCATGATATAAATGGAAATTACAGAAGAATAAAGAAATCATAAACATAATATATATCATATATAAATACAGTTCAATCATAATGGCCCCCATTAGAGGTGGTAGGATATAATCGAATAATCATCATTTTGTGAGGCGTTAGTTTGCCAGCCACAGAAACATTATGTTTTTCACCCATTAGATGGAGGTGTGTGTAAGTGTCATTTGAATATTTCTTATAAAAAATACTAGTATATTGATGATACTGGTGTTTTTATAAAATAAAGGAATAAAAAGAGTTTAGGGGGTTGGAGAAGTAAAATAAAAGAAAACAAGTTAAGAGAAACGGTTACCTTTAATTTGGGTAACTTACTTTGGTTTAAACCAAAATGTCTTCTTGAAGTTCCTTATTCATAAGGTAAGGCATCTAGGTGGAGTGAAGGGATGTTGGGGGATTAATTGGGAAGAATTTTGATGAGCCAAATGGCTTGATAGGTGTGAGGAATTGGTTAGAAGTGGTCTCCTTTTATAAGGGAGAATAGGGGATCTTTAGGAAAGTGTGAAAATATTATTTTATTATATAATAATATTGTGTTTCTAAAGGTCCAAAAATCATTAAAGATGAAGATAAGACGACTCATGGTCGAAATAAAATCATCCAATACGAATTGGATAGGTTTTGGGTAATATTTTAATCATTATAATCTTACTTATTTAAATCATTTATTCATGAGGTAAATACTGCGTCATTATTGGGTCATAAATAGTTTAATTTATTTGATGTCTCAAAATTATAAAAAAATACCATGATGTAAGAAATATTTTAATCTTTCCAGTGAATATTTATATTCAAAAATATAACTTATATAACACCATGTAAAATTTAATTTATAAAGAGATATTTTTTATTACATTTTTGTCTTTACTTTAAATCAATTAATCTAAATGGTCATTATCACTCCCTAGTGGCTCAAAGGGGTCCCACAATATACCCAAAGATTACCATGGCTGTAAATGACTCAACCAATAAGGATTGGAAATTTTTACGGTAATTTTAAATTATTATAATATTCTTTTTACCTTGAATTACCCTATTTACCTTTAACCGCAGTAAATAAAAGTCAAAAGTTACTATTCACCAAAAAAATATTTTCATCTTATTAAACCACATTTTACTTACTAATAACAACCATGTATGTCAGATTTTAAAAATTCAATTCACAGAAGTGGTAAAATTTCATTTAAATGAAAATTTTAGTTTTTTTAACTACTACAAAGTGGTTTCACTATTCATCAAAAATTGATGTTTTTCAGAAAAAATACCAAAACATAAGCTTAAGAAATAATTGATATTAAAAATTCAAAAATGATGTCTATTTTATCAAACTCTAAACATAAAATTGGCATTAATTAATTTAAAATTATTCCCCGTTGTTAAAACAAATAGCGTGTTTTTAGGAAACAATAACTATCAAAAGATTGACACTTGTTTAAGTCCAATTTCAAAGTGAAATTAATTCCATTGAACAACATTAGATTAAAAAGTAAAAATATATTCTAATAAAAATTTAAATCCAATTAAAAATGTAATCTAACCATGAAAATAAATTAGATTAAAATGCAGTTTTTAATTAAAATACCATATTTTCACTCTTCATTAAAAAAAATGAACTTTATCGGATGAATTCCAAAAATTTACATAAAGTTAATTTTAATGTCCCCATTCTAAAGAAAGATTTCTTTTGGTCAAATAGAATGTATTAAAGTGACACAAACTAGATTTAAAGAGGGTTCTCCATTAAAAGGTCGTAAATCCACCTTTTCATATATATTATGCTTAAAATTTGATTCATTCATATATTACGCCTCTAACTTTTTGTTGGATAAATGTCAATACATTTAAAAACATGTATTATCATATTGTAGTTAATTTTTTTCATTACCACCAATAAAACGGCTAGGAGTTAACTACCATTCAAAATAATAATGTTATATTATTAGTGTGCAATGTAAAATTTCAAAGAAACTCATTGTTGCGTATCAGGTACGCTATGAACATAGACACCACTTTAAAGTAAAATTAATATTTAATTCAAAAATATTGATAAATATGAAATATTTCTTATTCTTTATTTACCGAGGATGTTACATCCTTCCTCCCTTTTGGGAATTTCATCCTCGCAATATTACTTATCAAAATAAGTGGGGGTATTTATCCCTCATAGCACTACTACAAATAGGGCTTTTATCCGCACTAAAAATGGCCTTTAGCAGTGATATAAAAGAGCTATAAATTTCGGTGAATATAAGGGGGTTCCTCTTTATTAGTGCTCCAAAAAGCACTGATAAAGACCACTTTTATCAATGCTCAAAAAAAGCACGGATAAAAGGGGTCTTTTATCAGCGCTAAAACAAAGCGCTGATAAAATGGTCCTTTATCAGTGCATTCTTTTTAGCACTTATAAATGACCATATTTTTTAGCGCTTTTTTTGAGCACTGATAAAAGTTAAAAAATTTAAAAAAAATTAAAAAAATCATGCCAATGGGGGGGGCTTTTATAGCGCTTGAGCCCCCCTTTTACAACGCTTTTCTTCCCCCCTCTGGTGCCCGCACGCACCCCTCCACCATTTATCAATGGTAGCCCCAGATTCACCCATGTGTGCACATCCCTTCCTCTACCTGGATTTGATCTTGAGACCTCCCCCTACGTGCTTGAATCCTTTGCCACTCCCCTAAATTGATTTGTTCTCCTATTAGTAATATATCTATTTATTTATTTATATATATATATAGTTATATTTATTCGTATAGTAATATATATTTATATTAATATATATATATATATATTTATGTTAGTATAAAAATATAGTTATATTAATATAAATATATTGTTATATTAATATAAATATATAGTTATATTAATATATATATATATTTATAGTGATATTAATATATATATTTATAGTTATATCAATATATATATGTAGTTATATATATATAGTTAGATTAATATATAGGTATATAAATATGAAGATATTTGTATTTTAAATAAAATGGATTTTAGTTATTATTTAGATAAAGCTAATATATTTTATATGTAAATATATTTTATTATTTATATTTATAATTAATGTTTTAGGTGTGAATATATAAAAAATATGTACATATAGTTATATATTTGATTATAAATAGTAGTGAATTATAAAAAATGATAAAATTTTAAAGACATAATATCAATATGAATGTAATACCTTTGAATAAATTCAGTCCCCACCAAAAAATGCCAATAATACTCCCTTAAATGAGGCTGAAAATCCACAAAATGATAAAAAATCAATGTACCCCGACTAAAAACTCAGTTTTGTAGGCCTTTAGGGAATTTTTTGGCCTCATAAAAACCATGACCAGGATTTTCCTTGGACATAGAGACGTAGAGATCATCGCAGAATTCAATTTGATATGTGGTAGAGCTCAAACGGACACCCGGATCAAAAGTTATGGCCGTTTGAAGTTTGAGTTGCGTTTTCAACATATTTTGGATCTCTTTTTTATTTATTTTATTTTTTGTTTTCAATTTGTTTTTAAATGTCTATTACTCTATAATAATTAGCAAATTATTAATTAAAAATATTTTTTTATTTTTTTATAATCCATTTTCACTAAATATTATATATATTTAGTGTAACGGTATATTTATACTTATCTAAAAATATTTAAAATTATATTCAAAAAATATATATTATATTTATATCAATATAACTATATATTTATATTTAAATATTAATATACATTTTTTAATGATTTTTTTGGAAGTAGACACATTATTAGCACTTTTAAAAAAAGGTATGATAAAGACCCCCCGTTATGAGTGCTACTAAAAAAACACTAATAAATGGGTACCCTTTAATAGCACTAAAAAGTGTTGTTAAAGGTGGTACCTTTATCAACGCTAATAAAAAGCGTTGATAAAGGGGTTCTTTTATCAGTGCTTTTTTAGTGCTGATAAAGGTACCCTTTATCAGCGCTTTTTTAGTGCTGATAAAGGTAACCCCCTTTATCAGCACATTGCTGTTAGCGCTGATAAAAGTGTGGCGCTGGCCTTGCCGAGTTTTGTGGTAGTGTAGCATTTTCATATTCCCACATTTCCTCTTCAACCATATGGATTTTCCACAAAACCTTTTCCTAGTGAATTTCCTTATTCCACAACAGTTTCTCTCTTTGGTTATGAATCTGGACTGATTGTTCTTCATAAGAAAGATTCTCTTCCAACTGAATTACCTCTAGGCTCAAAACATGGGATAGATCTGGCATATACATTCTCAACATCGAAACATGAAAAACATTGTGTACCTAGGATAAAATGGAGGTAAAGTCACTCTTTACGCAACTGATCCAACTTTCCCCAGAATTTCATAAGGTCCAATAAACCTTGAACTCAACTATCCCTTCTTACCAAAACGCATCACACTATTCTATGAAGAAACTTTGAGAAAGACATGATCACCTACCTCAAAAAAAGATCATTCCTCTGGTTATCTAAAAAAAATTGTCTTCTCTGAGCTATTCTCATTTGCTTCGGAATCAACTGAACTTTCTCTGCTATCTCTTCTACCAATTCTGGTCCCATCAACTTCCTTTCACCTACTTCATCTCAAAAAGCTGGAGTTCGACAACGCTTTCCATGTAATGCCTCAAATGGGTCCATCTGGATTGAAAACTATTATTATATGAAGATTATACCAAAGAAAGATGTTGGTCCCAACTTCCCTGATAATCTAGTGAACAAGCACATAGTATATCCTCCAAGGTCTGAATTTTTCATTCTGACTTCCCATCTAATTGAAGATGAAAAGCTGTACTAAAATTTAATTCAATACCCAATGACTTATAAAGGCATTTCCAAATGCTAGAAGTAAACCTGAGATCACGATTAGATACAATGGAGAGGGAAACTCCATGCAACTTCACTAACTCTTTAACATACAATCGAGAATGTTGATCTAGATACAAAGTATCTCGAATAGGAAGGAAATGAGTAGATTTAGTCAATTGATCAACAATAACCCAAATTTCATTATTACCTCGAGATGTCTTTGGTAATCCCACAAGAAAGTCCATGGATATATTTTCCCATTTCCACTCTGGCACTGGTAAAGACTGAACCATTCTTTTCAGTAACTACTTCTCTGCTTTAACCTGCTGACAAGTTAAGAACATCATAGTAAAATCAGCAATATCTCTTTTCATTCCATCCCACCAGTAATACTACCGAAGATCTCTATACATCTTAGTACTACCAGGATGAACTGAAAACAGAGAACTACGAGCTTCACATAACAAATCATTCTTCAACTGTGAATCACAAGGCACAAATAATATCTTCCAAAACATAAAAACTTAATAATTATCAACGTTAAAATCAGGAAACATACCCTTCTGAACCAACTATACCTTTTTTGCAAATCACTATCTTATTTCTACACTTTATTTATTCTATATGATAAAGATGATTTCACTGACTCTTGAAACAAAACAGAAGAATTTCCTGCACCAACAACTTCTATGCCAATGTTTATCAAATCAAAAACCAAAGGATCTTTTTCCAAACGTAGTATAGATAATGAAGCATTACTTTTCGACTCAAAGGATCAGCCACTTTATTTTCTTTTCTAGGATGGTATTGGATTGTGCAATCATAATCCATGATTAATTCTATCCATATCTTATGTCTCATGTTAAATTATTTTTGAGTGAATATATACTTTAAACTTTTGTGGTTAGTATATATTTCACATTTTTCTCCATACAAATGATGCCTCCAAATTTTTAAAAAGAAACTACATCAGCTACTTCCAAATCATGTGTAGGGTAATTTAACTCGTGAGGTTTCAACTAACATTTGAATAAGCAATTACCTGATCGTTCTGCATTAGGACACAACCCAGTCCTTTCAATAAAGCATCACTATAGATAACAAACTCCCCATTTCTGGATGACAGTGCCAAAACTAGAGCATTCACCAATCTTCTTTTCAATTCTTGAAAACAATAATCACATTCTTTTATCCAGATGAAATTAACACCTTTTCGAGTTAACTTAGTCATTGGATGAGATAACCATGAAAAATTTCCAACAAAACTCTGGCTATAACCTTCCAATCCAAGAAAACTACGATTCTCAATTATATTTGTGGGTCTTTTACATTCTTCAACAACTTTTGTTTTAGCAGGATCAATAGTTATGCCATTTTTTTGAAACAATGTGACCAAAGAAAGAAATTTTTTTTAACCAAAACTCACACTTGGTGAATTTCCCAAACAGTTTATTTTCTTGTAAGGTTTTCAAGACAACCCTAAAATGAATTTCATGTTCCTCCTTAATTTTGGACTAAACCAAAATATCCTTAATGGACACAACCACAAACTTATCCATGAACTCAATGAAAATTCTATTCATATGATCCATGAATATAGAAGGTGAATAGGTTAAACCAAAAGGCTTAACTACAAATTCATAATGGCCATATCTTGTACGAAATGTAGTCTTCTGAATATCTGGTACCATTACTTTCAACTGATGGTACCCCAATCTCAAGTCAATCTTTGAAAAATATTGAGCTCCCTAGAGCTGATCAAACAGATCATTGATATGAGGAAAAGGATACTTATTCTTAACAGTGATGTTATTCAATTCTCTATAATCAATGCAAAGTCTCATTGAACCATCTTTCTTTTAAACTGAAAAGACAGGAGCACCCTCTGGTGATGTTCTAGGTTGAGTGAAACCTTTTTCTAATAACTCCTTCAATTGTTTCTTTAACTCTAAAACTTCAATTTGAGACATTAGATAAGGGGGTTTTGAAATTGGATTAGAGTCATTAACTAAGTCAACAGTAAATTCAACTTCCCTCTCATGTATAATACCAAGAAAATCATTTAGGAAAACATCAGGATACTCATTTATAATGGGTACATTATTAACCTGGATAGATTCGTTATTATCAATAATATGTTCAAGGAAACATTCATTTCCATCATTTACTATTTTCTTAGCTTCTTGATATGTTATCAAAAGAAAGGGTTCATTATTGTACACAAACAGAAAATCATTCTGAAAAGAAACCACTTTATCTCTACAGTCAATCATAGCATAATAAATAGAAAGCCAATCCATGCCCAATATAACATCAAACTCTACTAGAGGGAAAAAGGCTTTGAGGTAGATTCTTTCTGCACACAAGGATAGGAATTTTCTTATGTTTTCTTTTTTTCACAAAATTTACTCCAGGTGTTTTTACCATAATTTATGTATTCCTATCATGATATAGAATTCCCAATTTAATAGAAAACTTCTCAGAAATGAAAGAGTGTATAGACCCTAAATCAAAGAACACATTTGCATAATCTGAACAAACAAATAGTGTACCTGATAGAACTTTATTTGATGGCCCATCATCTGCTGAAGTAGTTCCAAAGGATTTCACTACCCCATTCTGCTAGTAGTTTGGATGCTTTCCTTATATTGAGTTCTTTGTTGGACACTAATTTGCCTAATGGCCCATTTATTGAACATAAAATATGTTACTGACTATGAATTAGATTCTGTCTTACCATTACCCTGATCTTTTTCAGTGCAATTACGAGCCCTTTGTCCCATTTTACCACATCGGTAGCACTTACCAGAATTCAAAAGTCATTCCCCAGCATGCTTTTTACCACAATTTTTACAGACTGTAAACTTAAGTTTCTTACCATCAGGCTTTTTTGAAGAGTTATTCCCTTTCACCTGCCACCTCGACCTCTTATTCTATTGTTTTTTAAAGAACACCTAATCATTAGAAAACTCCATTTCCACCTTCTCTGCATAATGAACATGTTTTTCATTACTTTTCAACTCACATAAAGCTAATTCCATGCGATACTTTGTCTTTAATCCTGAGTAAAATGGTTGATTTTACTATCAAGATCTTAAATGAAATTGGGAGCATACCTTGTCAGTCAAGTGAATTTTTCTTCTTAAGAAGCCACTGAGTTATCCTCCTGCCTCAATTCCTGGAATTTTTTTTCCATCCTAAGACGAACAACCTTAGGAAAATATTTCTCAAGAAACAGACATTTGAATTCATCCCAATCAAAATCATCAATATCCTCACTATCCCTAATAGTTTTTACCATCAACCACAAGTGATCAACATCACCATCAAAATGGTAAACAAATAGGCTAACCTTTTGATGTTCTGAACAACCCATGACATCAAAAATCTTTTCCAATTCTTTAATCCACCCTTCTGCTACCACCGGATGAGATGATCCTTTGAATGATGGGGAATGTTGCCTCATGAAATACTCCACTACTAGCATGTTTCTTTGTGATTAATTTGGCTGATCTCATACATGGATACCACCACCATGTATAGCCTTACTCAAGTGTACCATTACTGCAACAAATTGTTCAGTTCCGATTCAACCATCTGAGGTTGCTTATTTGGAAGAATTTTTTCCTCCTGATGTCGTCCCAACATAGCTTCCTTTTTTCCTCTACAGAAAACCATTATAAACACAAAAATATCTTAAGCGAAGCAATATGGTAATCTAGAAATGCTATATGATTTCAATATTAACATAAATTAATTTATAGAGGTTAATTTAACAATACCCTAACTCCTAAAGTTATCTAATCCAACATATGATACCAACTAGAAGGACCCAGCCTTAAACATTACATAATATTGAATTCAATGAATAATTCACATTGAGGATCTTTTCAGGTTTAGATTTTTAGAGAATTAGGTTATTACATTTACATATCAACATTAATATTACATGTCGACAACTCTACCCAGTATCCATTTTTTCATAAAATAAAAACCCTTGAAAAAAAGAGTCCTGTCTATTTCCAGGTTTTAGACAGCATTACTTTTCCTTGATCTCATACTTGACCCAATTCATCTTTAAGTCCTGTGAAAACATTTAAAACATGGGATGAGCATAAAAAGCACAGTAAGGGTTATAAAAAAATGAAAGGAAACATTTGTTCATTAATACATTCAAAACATACATTCTTTTACATACCTCATGAAAACATAATATTTATGAATAACACATAGAAATCATAAATCATAAAGGTAACTTGTGGTATCCATATCATACTTAAATTGTAGCTATCACAGCAACATAGGGAGTTAATTTGGAATACCCATCACTGTATATTCCATAAATATCTTAGAAGAAACATTCAAGTTTACCTCTATCATGTTTCCCAATACCTTGGAGATTTATCATGGGATCACCCACCCTAGGTTTATCACGGAACCACCTGTATACGTAAATAATTCCCAAGAACCATAACATGATCATAACACATAACATAAGCATAAAAGAAATTTAACATTTCTGTATTGCAATAATAAAATATCATTTTAGGATATTGAAATAATAAATCCATTCTCAAAATCATTTTCAATATAAAAATACATAAAAAGAGTATATGGTATTTATTTTTCCTTTTAAAAACATTATGGCAAGTTACAGAAGCCAAAGATCAATTAATACTCGCTATGGCGAAAAGGTCCTTGTCACCACTTACATTAAAAAAATGTTACTTTACTTAGGATTAGTAAAACTCTTCATATATAAAGATTCCATTTGAATGAAATGAAAATTCAAAGGGTTTTATACACTGTATAAAATAAATTCTTGTATAAAACTAAATATTCCTCAATGAAAAAAGATTGAGACGAAGTCCCTTAACTCGTGTCCAACTTGACTCGATCGTTCATTAATCACCTGAATAATAAACTAAAGTTAATTTATACTTTCATAAGAACCTTTATCAAGTTTCTAATTCCATTAATATCACTTATTACCATGTTATAGACATTATGTAACCATTTAAGTTAACAACATTCATTTTGTCAATATTTGGTACTTGAGTCAAAAATGAACACCTTATAATTTCAAGTTGTCCATATGATCAATAGTCCATTATATCCAGAATTAAATTCATCATTTAGATATCATATATATCATATATATCCAGTATATATATATATATATATATTTATAACATTACATATCATTTGGAGGGTAGAAATGAAATGCACCATTCATGGAGACCGTAAGTCGTACGCAGTCATGAACGCTACTTTCATTTATATTTCTTATTTTAATGGAATTAAAACATAACTATACATAGTTATATTATAATTACAGTATAATATCATATATAATATCATTAAATCCATCTTTTATATGTCCCACATATGGTATTTACAAGTCATATCACTTTGAGGGGGCAGTAGTCTGCACTTCCTCTAATGAGATTATCACGTTTACCAATAATGGAAACCATAAAGTTATTATATAAATGGAAATTATAGAAGCATAAAGAAAACATAAACATAATATATATCATATATAAATACAGTTCCATCATAATGGCCACCATTAGAGGTGGTAGGAGATAATCGAATAATCATCGTTTCGTGAGGCGTTATTTTGCCATCCACAGAAAAATTATGTTCTTCACCCACTAGATGGAGGTGTGTGTAAGTGTAGTTCGAATACATCTTATAACAACATCATATTATATTTAGAATACAGTTGTGGCCATAAAATAAAGGAATAAAAAGAGTTTAGTGGTTTGGATAATTAAAATAAAAGAAAACAATTTAAGAGAAATTGTTTACATTAATTTGGGTTACTTCCATTGGTTTGAACAAAAAGAACTTATTTAAGTTCCTTATTCATAAGTTAAGGCTTCTAGGTGGAGTATCGGGATGTAGGGAGCTTAATTGGGAAGAGTTTGGACGATCTAAATGGCTTTATAGGTGTGAGAAATTGGTTAGAAGTGATCTTCTTTTATAAGGGATATGAGGGGCTCTTTAGGAAAATATAAAAATATTATTTTATTATATAATGATATTCTATTTCTAAAGGTCCAAAAATCCTTAAAAATAAAGATAAGATGACTCATGGTAGAAATAAAATCATGCAATAGGAATTGGAAAGGGTTTGGATAATATTTTAATCATTATTATCTTATTTATATAAATCATTTATTAATGAGGTAAATACTGCATCATTATTGAGTCATAAATAATTTAATTTATTTGATATCTAAAAATTATAAAAAAATACCATGATGTGGGAAATATTTTTAGCTTTCTAATTAATATTTATATTTTAAAATATGACTTATAACACACCATGTAAAAATTAATTTACCAAGAGATATTTGTTTATGTCATTTTTGTCATTACATTAAATTAATTAATCTAAATTGTCATCATCACTCCCAAGTGGCTCAATGGTTTCCCAAAATCGACCCCAATATTACCATGGTTGTAAATGACTGAAAAAATAAGGTTTTGACATGTGTTAAGGTAATTTTGAATTATTATAATATTCTTTTTAACTTGAATTACCCTATTTACCTTTAACCGCGGTAAATAAAAGTCAAAAGTTACTATTCACCTAAAATTATTTTCATCTTATTGAACCAAATTTTACTTAATAATAACAACCATGTATGTTTGATTTTAAAAATTCAATTCACAGAAGTGGTAAAATTTCATTTAAATGAAAAATTCAGTTTTCTTAACTACTACTAAGTGGTTTCAATATTCATCAAAAATAGATGTTTTTCAGAAAAATACTAAAAATTAATCCTAAGCAATAATTGGTATTACGAATTAAAAAATTATGTCTATTTTACTAAATTATAAAAATAAAAGTGGAATTATTTAATTTAAAATTAATTCACGATGTTAAAACAAATATCGTGTTTTTAAGAAACAATAACTATCAAAAGATTGACACTTCTTTAAGTCATATTTCAAAGTAAATTAATACTATTGACCAACATTAGATTAAATAGTATAAATATATTCTAATCACACTCTAAATCCAATTAAAAATTTAATATATTTTTATAAATAAATTAGATTAAAATGCTGTTTTGAATTAAAATACAATATTTTCACTATTCATTAAAAAAATAAACCTTGCCAGAAAAATTCCAAAAATTTACACAAAGTAAATTTTGATGTCCCCAATCTAAAAAAGGATTTTATTTGTTCATATAGAATGTATTAATGTGACCAAAACTAGATTTAAAAATGGTTCTCCATTAGAAGGTGGTAAATCGACCTTTTAATGTAAATTATGCTTAAAATTAGATTCATTCATATTTTAAGCCCCTAAATTTTTATTGGATAAATGTAAATACATTTGACAAACATTTATAATCATATTTTAGTTAGTTTTGTTCATTACCACCAATACAATAGCTAGGAGTTAACTATCGTTTTAAATAATAATGTTATATTATCAGTGTGCAATGTCAGATTTCAAAGAAACCCATTTTTGTGTATCAGGTACACTATCGAACTTAGAAACCACATTAAATTAAAATTAATATTTAATTCAAAAATATTAATAAATTTGAAATATGTCTTATTCCTTATTTACCTCGGATGGTACATCCTTCCTCCCTTTTGGGAATTACGTCCTTGCAATTTTACTTATCAAAATAAGTAGGTGTATTTATCCCTCATAGCATTTTCAGATTCCCTTGTTGCCTCTTCAACCGTATGGTTTTTTTACAAAACCTTTACCTGTTGAATTACCTTATTCCACAACACTTTCTCTCTTAGTTCAAGAATCTAGACTGGTTGTTCTTCATAAAAGAGATTCTCTTCCAAATGAACTACCTCTGGGATCAAAACATGAGATGGATCTGGAATATGCTTTCTCAACATCGAAACCAGAAAAACATTGTGTACATGGGATAAACATGGAGGTAAAGCCACTCAGCATGCAACTGATCAAACTTTCTCCAGAATTTCATAAGGTCTAATGAACCTCGGACTCAAATTTCCCTTCTTACCAAAATGCATCACACTTTTCAATGGAAAAACTTTGAGAAAGACATGATCACCTACCTCAAAAGAAAGATCCTTCCTCAGGTTATCTACATAACGTTTCTATATACTCTGAGTTGTTCTCATGTGCTTCTGAATCAACTAATCTTTCTCTTCCATCTCTTCTACCAATTATGGTCCAATCAATTTCCTTTCACCTACTTCATCCCAAAAAGCTAGAGTTCGACAATTATTTTCATATAATCCCCCAATTGCAGCCATCTGTATACTAGAATGAAAATTGTTTTTATATAAAAATTCAACCAAAGAAAGATGTTAGTCCCAACTTCCCTGATAATCCAGTGAACAAGCACATAGCATATCCTCCAAGGTATGAATTGATTGTTCTGACTGCTCATCTGATTGAGGATGAAATGTTGTACTAAAATTTAATTCAGTACCTAATGAATTCTGAAGGCCTTTCCAAAAGTTAGAAGTAAACTTGGGATCACGATCAGATACAATGGAGAGTGAAACTCCATGCAACCTGACTAACACTTTATCATACAATCAATAAAGTTTATCTACAGAAAAAGTATATCAATTCGGAAGGAAATGAGAAGATTTAGTCAATCGATCAATAATAACTCAGATTGCATTATTAATTCGAGATGTCATTGGTAATCCCACAATAAATTCCATGGATATATTTTCCCATTTCCACTCTAGAATCGGTAAAGGATGAAGAATTCCTTTCGAAAACTTCTTCCCTGCTTTAACCTGCTGACAAGTCAAACACTTCATAGTAAAATCGACAATATCTCTTTTCATTCCATCCCACCAGTAATACTCTTGAAGATCTCTGTTCATATTATTACTACCAGGATGAACTGAAAAAGGAGAACTATGAGCTTCACATGACAACTCATTCTTCAACTATGAATTACAAGGAACACATAATCTCTTCCCAAACCTCAAAACACAATAATTATCAACATTAAAATCAAGAAACATACCCTTCTGAACCAACTCTACCTTTTTCTGCAACTCACTATCTTCTTTCTGCACTTGGTTTATTATGTCTAATAGATTTGATTTCACTGATGCATGAAACAAAATTGAAAAATTTCCTACACCAAAAAATTCTATGAAAATTTTTATCAAATAAAAAACCAAAGGATATTTTTTCAAACGTAGCATACTTAATGAAGCATTACATTTTGACTCAAAGCATCATCCACTTTATTTTCTTTTTCTAGATGGTAATAGATCGTGCAATCATAATCCTTGATTAATTCTATCCATCTCCTCTGTCTCATGTTCAATTCTTTTTGAGTGAATATACACATTAAACTTTTGTGGTCAATATATATTTCACATTTTACACCATAAAAATTATGCCTCCAAATTTTTAAATCAAAAAACAACAACATCTAATTCAAAATCATGTGTAAGGTAATTTAACTCATGAGGTTTCAACTGATGTGAATCATAAGAAATTAAATTATCATTATGTATTAGGACACAACCCAGTCCTTTCAATGAAGCATCACTGTAGATAATGAACTCACCATTTCTGGATGGTAGTGCCAAATCTGGAACATTCTCCAATCTTCTTTTCAATTCTTGAAAACAATCATCACATTCTTTTGTCCAGATGAAAATATATTTTCGAGTTAACTTAGTCATTGGACTAGATAACCATGTAAAATTTTCAAAAAACCTCTAGTAATAACCTTCCAAACCAAGAAAACTATGAATCTCGGTTATATTTGTGGGTCTTGGCCATTCTTAAACAACTTTTGTTTTAGCAAGATCAACAGTTATGCCATTTTTGAAACAATGTAACCAAGTAAAGAAATTTGTTGTAACCAAAACTCATACTTGATGAATTTCCCAAACAGTTTATTTTCTTTTAAGGTTTGTAAGACAACCCTTAAATGAATTTCATGTTCCTCCTTACTATTGGAATAAACCAAAATATCATCAATGAACACAACCACAAACTTACCCATGAACTCACAGAAAATTCTATTCATGAGATCCCTAAATACAGCAGGTGCATTGGTTAAACCAAAAGGCATAACTAAAAATTCATAATGGCCATATCTTGTACGAAATGGAATATTTGGAATGTTTTCTTCATTTAATTTCAACTGATGGTACCCTGATATCAACTCAATCTTCAAAAAATATTGAGCTCCCTGGAGCTGATCAAACAAATCATCGATATGAGGCAAAGGATACTTATTCTTAATAGTGATGTTATTTAATGTTCTATAATTAATGAAAACACTCATTGAACCATCTTTATTTTTAATAAACAAGATAGGTGAACCCCATGGTGATGTTCTAGGTTGAATTAAACCTTTATCTAATTACGCTTGCAATTACTTCTTTAACTCTAAAAGATGAATTTCAACCATTCAATAAGGGGGGTTTGAAATTGGCTTCGCATCAAGAACAAATTCAACAGTAAATTCAACTTCCCGCTAATGTATAATATCAGGGAACTCATCAGGAAAAACATAAAGATACTCATTTATCTATGGTACATCATTAATCTGAATTGTTCCTTTATTTTCAACAATATGTGCAATGTAACATTCATTTCCAACCTTTACTTGTTTCTCATATTCCTGATATGTTTTCAAAATAAAGGGTTCATTCTTGTACATAAACTAAAAATAATTCTGAAAAGAACCCTCTTTAGCTCTACAGTCAATCTTAGCATGATAAAAAAAAGCCAATCCATGCCCAATATAACATCAAAATCTATTAGAGGAAAAACAATAAGGTTTGCAGGTAGATTCTTTCCGCACACAAGGACAGGAATTTTATTATTTTCTTTTTTTGTCTCAACACTTCCTCCAAGTGATTTTACCGTAAGTTCTATATTCATATTTTGAGATGGAATTCCCAATTTACTAGAAAACTTCTCAGAAATGAAAGAGTGTGTAGACCCTGAATCCAACAACACATTGGCATGATCTGACCAAACAAAAAGTTTACCTAATACAACTTCATTTTATGGCCCAACATCTGTTGAAGTAGTTTCAAATGATTTCACCACCCCTTTATTCTTATAGTCTGGCTGCTTTCCTTCAATTGAGTTATTTGTTGGATACTCATTTTCATAATGACCCATTTCATTGAACTTGGAATATTTTACTGACTGTAAATTGGATTTTTTTTTCATACCATTACCCTAATCTTTTTCAGTGAAATACAAGGCTTATGTCCCATTTTACCACATCGGTATCACTTAACAAAATTCAAAAGACATTCCCCATCATTATTTTTACCACAATTTTCACAAACTGTAAACTTATGTTTCTTACCATTAGACTTTTTTGAAGAGTTCTTCCCTTTTTCCTGCCACATCAACTTCTTATTCTGTTGTTTTTCAAAGAACACCTGATCATTAGCAAACTCAATTTCCACCTTCTCTATATAATGAAAATGTTTTTCATAACTTTTGAACTCATGAGAAGCTAAATCCCTTCGATAATTTGGCTTTAATACTAAGTAGAACTGTTGATTTTACTACCATGATCTCGTATGAAATTTGGAGCATACCTTTCCAGTCGAGTGAATGTTTCTTCATAAGCAGCCACTGAGTCATCCTCCTTCCACAATTCCAGGAATTGTTTTTCCATCCTAAGACGAACCACCTTTGGAAAATATTTATCATTAAACATTCATTTTAATTCATCCAAAACGAGAGCATCAATCTCCTCACTATCTCTGATATTTTTCACCATCGACCACTACTAATAAGCTTCACCTTCAAAATGGTAAACAACAAGACTAACCTTTTGATGTTATAAATAACCCATGACATCGAAAATCTTTTACAGTGCTTTAATACACCCTTCTGCTAGAACTAGATCATATGATCCTCTGAATGATGGGGGATGTTGCCTCATGAAATGCTCCTCTACTGACATGCTCCACTGTGGTTGATCTGTATGATCTCATACATGGATACCACCACCATTTATAGCCTTAGTCAATTGTGACATTATTGCAAAAAACTATTTAGTTCCGATTCTGACCATATCAGGTTGCTGATTTGGAAGGTTGTCTTCCACCTAATGTCATCCCAATATAGCTACCCCGTTTCCTCTGTGGAAAACCATTCTGAACATAGAAATATCTTAGGCGAAGTAATATGGTTATCTTGAAATGCTATATTATTTCAATATTAACATAAATTACTTTATTTAAGTTAATTTAACAATACCCTAACTCCTAAAGTTATCTAAACAGACCTCTGATACCATATATAAGGACATGGCCTTAATCATTACATAATATTGAATTAAATGAATAATTCACATTGAGGATATTTTCAGGTTTAGAGTTTTAGAGAATTAGGTCATTAAATTTACATAACAACATGAATATTACATGCATACAATTCTACCTAGTACCCATTCTTTCATAAAATAAAAACTCTTGAAAAAAAGAGCCACATCTAGTTCCAAGTTTTAGGCAGCATGATTTTTCCTTGATCTCATCCTTGACCCTATACATCTTTATGTCCTGTGAAAACATTTCAAAACATGGGATGAGCCTAAGAATCTAAGGGTTATAAAAAATTGATAGAAAAAAAATTTCATTAATACATAAAAAACATAAACTCTTTTACTTACCTCATGAAAACATAATATTTTTGAATAAAACATAGAAATCATAAATCATAAAGGTAACTTGTGGCATCCATATCATACGTACATTGTAGTTATCACAACTACATAGGGATTTACTTTGGAATACTGAACACAGTATATTCTTTATATCTCTTAGGAGAAACATTCACATTTACCTACATCACGTTACCCAATGCATTAGAGAGCTATCTCGGGCTCACCCACCCTAGGATTATCGCGGAACCACCTGTATATGTAAATAATACCCAAGAACCATAACATTATCATAACACATAATGTACACATAAAGGAAGGATAAAATCTCCATATTACAATAAAAAAATATCATTTCAAGATATTGAAATAATAAATCCATTTTGAAAATCATTTTCAATACCAAAATACATAAAAAGAGTATATGGTATTTATTTTTCCTTTTAAAAACATTACGCCTTATTAAGGAAGCCATAGATCAAATAATACGCCTGGCGGGGATAATGTTTTTGTCAACACATACATTAAACAAACATTCCTTTTTTGTCGTTTAGTAAAACGCATCATCTAAAAAGATTACCATTGAATGAAATGAAAAGTAAAAGGGGTTTATACACCCTATAAAATAAATTCGTGTATAAAATTAAATATTCCTCAATGAAAGGAGATTGAGACGAAGTCCCTTACCTCGTTTCTGATATGACTCGATAATTATTTAATCTCTTGAATAATAAACTAAAGTTATTTTCTACTTGATTAAGAACCGTTTTTTAGTTTATAATTCCTTTTAATAACTTTTTACCAATTTATAGACATTATGTAATCATTTAAGTTAATAATGTTCATTTAGTCGATATTTGGTACTTCAGTCAAAAATAAACACATTATAATTACAAGTTGTCCATGTGATCAATAGTCCATTATATCCAGAATAAAATTCATCATTTAAATATTATATATATCATATATATCCAGTATATATATATTTATATTTATAACAGTACATATGATTTGGAGGTAAGAAATGAAATGCACTGTTCATGGAGACGATAAGCTGTACGTACGCATGAACGCTACATTAATTTCTATTTCTTATTTTAATGGAATTAAAACATAATTATATATAGGTATATTATAATTCCAGTATAATATAATATATAATATCATTATCTCCAACCTTTATACTTCCCACATATGGCATTAACGAGTCATATGACATTGAGGGGGTGGTAGTCTGCACTTCCTCTAATGAGATTATCGCGTTTTCCCATAACGGAAAACATAAAGGAATGTTATAAATGTAAATTACAGAAGCATAAAGAAAACATAAACATAATATATATCATATATAAATACAGTTCCATCATAATGGCCACCATGAGAGGTGGTTGGAGATAATCGAACAATCATCGTTTCGTGAGGCGTTAGTTTCCCATCCACAGAAACATTATGTTATTCACCCATTAAGTGGAGGTGTGTGTAAGTGTACTTTGAATATTTATTATAATAACATACTAGTATATTGAGGATATTTTTGTTGCAATAAAATAAAGGAATAATAAGATGTAGGTGGTTGGAGAAGTAAAATAAAAGAAAACACGTTAAGAGAAATGGTTACCTTTAATTTGGGTAAATTCATTTGGTTTGAACCAAAAAGACTTCTTGAAGTTCCTTATAAGTTAGGGCATCTATGTGGAGGATTGGGATGTGGGAAGATTAATTGGGTAGAGTTTGGATGAGCCAAATGGCTTTAGAGGTGTGAGTAATTTGTTAGAAGTGGTCTCTTTTTATAAGGGAGAGGAGGGGCTCTTAAGGAAAGTGTGAAAATATTAATTTATTATATAATGATATTCGGTTTATAAAGGTAAAAAAATAATTAAAGGTGAATATAAAATGACTAATGGTCGAAATAAAATCACAAAATAGTAATTGGACAGGATTTGGATCATATTTTAATCATTATAATCTTACTTATTTAAATCATTTATTAATGTGGTAAATACTGCATCATTATTGTATAGTAAATAATAAAACTTATTTGATGTATAAATATTATAAAAAATTCCATGATGTAGGAAATATCTTTCTATTTCAAATGAATATTGATATATAAAAATATAACTTATATAACACCATGTAAAAATTTATTTAACAACTGATATTTGTTTATGTCATTTTTCCTTTACATAAAGTTAATTAATCTAAATTGTCATTATCACTCCCAAGGGGATCAAAGGGGTCCCAAAATCGACTCAATGATGCCCATGGTCGTAAATGACTCAACCAATATGGTTTTTATATGTGTTAAGGTAATTTTAAATTATTATAACATTCTTTTATCCTTGAAGTACCCTATTTACCTTTAACCGTGGTAAATAAAAGTCAAAAGGTATTATTCACCAAAAATTATTTACATCTTATTGAACCACATTTTAGTTAATAATAACAAACATGTATGTTTTATTTTCGAAATTAAATTCACATTAGTGGTAAAATTTCATTTAAATGAAAAAATCAGTTTTTTTAACTACTACTAAGTGGTTTCACTATTCATCAAGAATTGAGGTTTTTCAGAATAATATAAAAAAATCTGCCTAAGCAATAATTGATATGCTGATTTAAAAAATAATGTCTATTTTAAAACATTATATACATAAAATCTAAATTAATGAATTTAAAATTAAATCCTTTTGTTAAAACAAATAGCGTGTTTTTAAGAAACAATAACTATCCAAAGATTGACACTTGTTTAAGTCCAATTTCAAAGTGAAATTAATTACATTGAACAAAATTTGATTAAATGGTAAAAATATGTTCTAATTACACTTTAAAACAAATTAAAAATTTAATCTAACCATATAAATAAATTAGATTAAAATGTAGTTTTGAATTAAAATACAATTGTCTCACTATTCATTAAAAAAATGAACTTTATCGGAAAAATTCCAAAAATTTACACAATGTAAATTTTGGTGTCCCAATTATAAAGAAGGATTTTATTTGGTCATATAAAATGTATTAAAGTGAACAAAAATATATTTAATGAGGGTTCACCATTAAAAGGTGGAAAATCAGCCTATTAATGTAAATTATGCTTAAAATTAAATTTATTCATATTTTAAGCCTATAACTTTTTATTGGATAAATTTAAATACATTTAACAAACATGTATAATCATATTGTAGTTGTTTTTGTTCATTACCGCCAATACAATGACTAGAATTTAACTCCCATTTAAAATAATAATGTTATATTATTAGTGTGCAACGTAAGATTTGAAAGAAACTTGTTGTTGCGTATCAGGTACGCTATCAAACATAGAAACCCCATTAAAGTAAAATTAATATTTAATTCACAAATATTAATAAATATGAAATATGTCTTATTCTTTATTTTCCTTTGATGTTACATTATTGATCGGGAAGTGTGTTTTAGGTGATGTGCTGACGTGAATTGGGAACTATTTGGGTTTACGAATTCAAAAATATTACAAAATGGAATCAAATGGAAAAAAACATTGGTATTAATTATATCAATAAGAAAACACTTTGTAGACGTATGAAGTAATCCATAAATATGTCTAGTTAGAAAAATTATGTTGGATACTTGAGTTACCATATGAACTCTTTGTTGTTTTTTGTTTCTTTATTCCTTGACCTTTCTTCTTGAGTCTCATGCCTCTTATTTAGGAGTTGATAGGTAGGGATCAGTAAGAATATACGAAATTTCACAGTATTATGTGTCTTTGTTTAATTTTTTTCTTGAGTAATTAGAAATTTATATTAATTGAAACATGAATAATAAATAAATAGTATATTTACTTATTACTGATGATTAGGTTTATATAACTCATTCAAAGACTGATTTTATCTGGTATCCCCCTTTATTGAAACTATGTATTTGTTGTTTCATACATAAATTACAAATAATGATTCTAACGTCTTTTAATTAATAGTTAAAGTATGGAAACACTTATTAAAAAGGAAACAAATGAGAGAGAGGGTTAGGGGTTTTACATTTAATATAGATTATTTTGTGCCTATTTCTTAAAGATTATTGTTTTTTTGGAAGGGGAAAATTATGTGAATCTCTACATTAATATAGAATATGTTGCCACACTAACCCCTAGATCTCCATAGGAAAGATTTGATTAACATCCTCTGTATTCTATAATGTACATTGATCATCATATCCTGTAGGTAATTATATATCTACTTGAAGTTATGTGGTATAATTTTAAATTATGGGTACATATTGTATCTATGTTTCCTCTATGATTTTATGGTAATATACCATAACAATAAATTCATGATTTAATTTAATATATTCATTTAATTTATAAGAGTAAAAAAATACTATATAAATAGTGATGAATTTCTTAATTTTTAGAGAAAATAATATAGATGGAATAGAGTGTGTATAACGGATTCATTGGATCTGGTATCTCATCCTAGGGAGCTTTATTCCTCTTTACAAGTAATAGTGATGAATGGATACATTTTTATATAGAGAATAAAATTTTTTCGTATAGTAACTATTAGGGAACAATTTCCTTTCTATAGAATCAATTATTTATTTGATCAGTTGAATGGCATAAAATGGTTCACAAAGACCAAATTATGCTTTGAGAATAATCAACCATGAGTATGTCTTGATAATTTTTTGAAGAAAATATGGTTATATTAGTACATAATCATTATTTTTGTGTTTTAAAATGATCCAAAAATGTTCATTGTGATATTGAATTGAATATTTCATACTATTTTTTCACTGCTGGATCCAAGTGCATAATCCCTTAGGGGATCAAAAATATTTGATCATCATGGGAACCAAAATATCTCTCTATCACTCACATACCTATACCTACACAATTCCACCTCTACTCTATAAACAAATTCCAAATTCACACGAGACCATTTTGAACAATATATCCATGAACTATTCTAAAATAAGAATTTGACACATAATATTCATAAGAAACATAAATAACATTTCATAAAAAAGGATCATGATTTTCACAAATAAGGTTTAGTAAATAAGGATTCATTTTTCTGAGAAAAATATAAAATACTATATACTATATATATAAATATCAACAATTGTATTCATCCTACATGAAAATACTGACTATCCTGAACATATATATAATAATTCAATACTACATTAAATCTAACCTTCACTACCTTTATTTAATCTATCAACGGACACTATATTTCCTTTCTTCACTTGATGATGGATTGGACTCCCTCTTTCAAACTATACTCCCTCCCATCATTGTGGTTACAAATTTACGTAATGAAATACCTTCTAATATGATTGTATTTATTAATCTCTATCAAAATCAGTTCTATGGATTTGAATACTACAACTCTGAACTCATTCTCCAACTCTTTCAGCCTTTCAGCCTCGTCATTTACTACTTCCTGAAACAAAAAAATGAAATTGAAAAATTAATCAAAACATAATGAATGAATTAGTTTGGTATCTTGATATGAATTTTCTTACCTTACTAATTCATTTACTTTTGAAAGAAATTCATAAAAAATTGATTTTATTTTCAGTATGGTAACATTGAATCCTATTATAACTCTATAGATAAACATACTTGGATGAGAATACAGTTACGATGAGTGACCTTCTAAAAATACTTAATTTGTCCTTTTTCTTGTTAAAAAAACATACCGAAGAGACCTTTTTTATTCTATTCCCCTTTAACCTTGATAAATTTAAAAGGGTTCCAATCTGACTCTCAAAGTTATGCCTCTCACAATGAACAGAGCTCTCTATCCCTATTTTAAGCATAATCTTTTAGAAAATTTCACTTTTCATCTTAGAGAAATGGAAGGTTTTCATGCTCTCACATCCACCTCACACCAATACCGCCATAAGTTTGTATCACCTCTAATCCCTTACAAAAAAAGAAACATTTTAAAGAAAGTAGAAAATAATAAATGTTTGTGAGTGTAATTAAATGACGATGACTATAAATCTCGTCGATTTGAATGTTCATTACTTTATTTTTGTAATTTAATATGTTAGAATCCATAATTATAATTTTATTGAAGTTATTTATCAACCTCAGTGGAAAATCTCATTTCATCTCCAAAACATTTAATATTCCATTTTATTGATTGAGACTCAGCCCTCGTATCTTCTATTTTGTTTGAACTACATTGGGAAGTAGTTATAGAAAATGATCACCCGTACATGGTACGAGATGGATTTTTTTTAGATTAATTCAATCAACATAGGTGGATGTCAAAAAAATATGGGAGATTAATAGCAAAAAATAAAATGCAATAATAATTGTTCATGATATATGTAATCATGGATCATTCGAACCACAATAATATGGGGAAGGATAGTTTGAAAGAGGGAGTCCAAATGATCATCAAGAGATGAAATTAAATCATCATCTGAGGATGGATTCAATAAAGGGAGTAAAGGTTAGTTGTGATGGAGTATTGAATTATTATATGTCTATTCAATATTGTAAAAAGTTTCATGAATGAAGCATACAAATGTGGACTTTTATGTATGGAGTGTATTTTATTATAGTTATTTAAGAAAAATTAAATGTTTGACTACTCATGTAGACAATATCATCAACACATGATGATGTTACAAATCTAGAGGATGAAAAATCTGTTTTCGATAAAACTAATAAATTATTAGGGGATCAACAACATGTTTATGAAAAGACAACAACGACACAACATGACTATGTTGAATAAAATAATCAAGCCAATAATTGAGGGAGAATTTTGAGGATGGTAGGAATCAATGTGGCCAAACAATTGACCCCAAAAAGTCAATATTCATAAATTATCTTGGGGTCACACCAAGGATGAATGTACCAATTGATATTGATCCATGGTTTTGTGTCCAACATGTAATGAATTAAGTCCATTGTAACGATATCATGGTAGTGTTATAATAGAATTTATCTATTTTACTAAAAAATTATATAATAAAAAATTGATTTTATTTTCATTATTCCATGCGAACTTCATTTTTTATATAATATTTCCATATAAAATTTTTCTTAGTAGATGATAGAAAAACCAAAAGGGTATTATGGACTATACTTATGAAGTTACATATTTGGGATGTTGAGGGGAAAATAAAGTCCCACCCACCACTTAGTTACGCACACATTATAAATAAGGAATCATGGATTTAATTTATCAATCGTTGCATTTAGAAATCATTTTAGGTGCATTGAAGTTGATAATATGTTATTTGAAATTATTTATATTATCATACTTGATTCAAAAAATTTAATTTATGAAACAGTAAAATAGTGTTTAAAATAAATAATGTGCATTAAAACCAACATACCCCTATTGAAAATAAACGATGGGTTACACTTTATTAGCTATAAAATTTATATATATTATAAATAAAAAATAAATGTTTAATTATGTGATATGAAACACCATGTGTAGTTTTATTTATATGAATATTGATGAATCAAAATCTAAAGCCACTTCCATCCCACATCATGTTCTATAGAGGGGGGTCATGTAAATTAGGAGGGAAAAATAGTTGATGAATACCAAAAATAGCATCAAAATATTGTGTAAGTATGAAATAATTATAAATCATTTGGATTTATGAAAATATTACATAAAAATATAAATTTATGTTATAATTGTTTTATATGGTTTAGACATAGGAATCTGCAATGATCATACCCGAATAAAAGCAAAATTCAGTAGTTTTGAAGTGGCCTAAACAATATAGTCGTGTTAAAGGATTAGGTTTTGGAGTCTCTCCTGGAAACTATTTTGAGAAGATAAAACCACAAGAAGATACATATAATATGGGGAGACGATTACAGACCCAAATAGGCCCACTGTATGATATTATTTTGTAGTCTTGTTTGGCTAACAAATGTATAAGAAAGGATCAAAGAGAACAAGAGGTAGAGAAAAAATCCGCACATGAACCAAATTATCCCACTAGCTTTGAGGATAGTCATCCCCCAACCACATACCTCACCAGTGGTATTCATGTTTTTCTTTAATATTTCTTCTAAATGTTAATAAAAAACATCTAATAACTTTACATTACTAAAATTATATTGGGAATAGTTGTATGTGATTGGTATTTTTCAAATCCCACATATAGCCGTGTTGTAATGGGTACAGTGTATAATATCCTGAGAGACTAGATACATAATATATACCTCCAAAAATATCACATGATAGTGGGAATTTAGGTATATTACAATATGATGTTTGAGTTTCCTATTCCACTTGATGGTTTGGATATTACAACAGTCAATGCTATTAATGAATATATCATCGCATGGTCATATAATTTTATAAAGATACATGAGTTACGTTTTTAACAATATTTTTCATATGAAAATCATGTAACAATTGATGATAAAAAATATAAAGTGAGGTATGATATTATATATGGATAAATTAGTGGATAAATGGAAGGTCTAATCAAGAAAATCAAGTGAACCGACCAAGAGAACAAAAACAACTTATGTGGGTACTTTCCCCATGCCTATTCAACAACAATATTTATTATCATTACAAAATCATAAAGATACCACATTTAAGGATAAAAATATTCCATTCATTTAATATGAATATGAAATATATGGATCTTCCTTAGCAGACATAATTGGTCTGGATACTCTAAATGATATTTTCAAGCATGAATGTTGGGCATCTCAATTTTGAATATAAACATAAGGTACATTTTTAGTATAGGTCTGTCTAAATAGTAACCTAATATGTTTATTAATGTTAATAACTATACATATTTTGTACAAGAGTTTATATAAAAACTATATAAAGGGAAGATAATGCAAATAATGATTTTTAATCATTTATCCCTATATCATTTCTACACAAGAATTTACTTTTGATAATAAAGCAATTGAGAATAAAAATATTTGTTACTCAAAGAATTATACAAAAAGACATCATATGGAAAACTCTTTTAGATGCCTACAATGAAAAATTAAAACTCTACAATATAATCACATAAAATATATTTTTATTTTTTTACTTAATTGTTTTTGTTTTTTAGGATGCACATGATGCTGATGGTAGTCAATATAAAAACCCCGAATATTTATTTTTTGAATTTGTTTCATTGATATACAACCAACTAACCACACATGATGTGTATTTTGAATATTTAATTCACTAAAATAAAAACTTTATAGATAAAATTAAAATTATTTGTTTATTATTTGTTTTCAAAAGAATTTTGTTTGGATAGGGTGATCGCTAAATACAGGCTAGATCATGGAATGAATTCAGTGTCAGAAAGGGATAAAGCCTATGGATTACTACAAATGGATACAAAATATATTTATATATATAAATATTTAACTATTAAAAAATTTAAAAATAATTTACATTTTTTGGTCAATGTTTTTGTAGTGTAAGAAACACGATAATGAATTAAATGGTGGATATCACGTTTTGAAACTTTATGAGAAAAATCATGAATCATGAAAAGACCAGTATCCCCCTCAATGTAATTTATTAAGGTAATTACAATTTCATTAAATATATTTCATAATAATTTATTTGTATATATTTTCTCAATACCATCAAGATTACTAACAACATAGTTACTAAAAAAGAAATAAATTTGTTTAAAGATGAGTGGGTAGTGTACATTTTTTCAGAATATATGCCAATAACAAATTAATGTGATTACCTACTAGGTTTGTGATCTAGTTCGAGTTATAAAATTCAAAATATTTTTTGGGTTTTAAGAAATTGTGTTAAAATGCTTATATATTATTTTGATCTCTTTAAAATTAGATGTATAATAGAGTAAATAAATTTATTTAGAAGTATTGACCTACAAACAATAAAATAGTTGGGAAATAACAGAGGCGTAAGTGGAATAAGAGATAGATACAAAGGCAAGGTGGAGCTGGAGATAACGGTAGAGGTGGAGGTAGAGGTAGAGGTAGAGGTGATGGTAGAGGCAAAATCATAGGTAGAGTTAGAGACAGATACTAGTGTGGAGGAGGAGGTAGAGGTGAAGACTGAGATGGAGATCGATTTAGATGAGGATAATAAGTTATATCTTTAAAACAATTAAATTGTTGGGAAATGAATTATAATGAGTGTCATACAGTGACTGTTTTTTAGAATAATTGTTTAAAAGTGAACACAATACTTGTCACCTAAGATAAGATCCACTGTAAAAGTTTTTAGGTGAATTATTGAAATAATGTTTTTCACCACTTGTTTAAGTGATTTTATACTAGTAATAATCCACCTATAAGATCGTTATATGTTGGAAGCTTCAATTTCTCCACTAGTGTTGTTGAAGAAACATCTTTACAACTCACAATAATAAAGAAGGTATATAATCCAACTAAAATGTAGGAATAAATATTTATTTAGTCAACAACCAAAGTCAGTAGGTGTAGGAAAGAACTATTAGAGGAAAACCAGCATTGATATATCGTGGTCATTGAGGAGGGATGGTGTCAAAGTGTCTATTATTAGTATAAAATTGACATTTTAAAAAAAAAGTGTCACTCACTAAAAACAAAGTTAACACGCTTAGATTATATTGATAATTTAGGACAACAATTCATTATTGATTTGTGACATGTATGAATTAGTCTCATCTATAACCCACACATGATGCCACTTGTATTACTCAAAGTGCATGTTTCTAATTTAAAATGACATTTTAGTAAAAAACACAAGTGGCATACTCAAAATATAAGAAATACATTTTTATTGTTTTTATAAATTATTAAAATGGTCCATATGTAATTAGGGGTGTCTAGGAATCAGTACACCTCAATCTGACACACGGTGTGATCGGTATGACTCAAAGTGACTATTTTTTTCAAAATTGGCATTAGTTTTAGTGGAAAAAAACAAATGACATAATCAAAATGGATCAAAATAATTATTTTTTTATTCTTTAATAAAATGATCCATAAGTCATTTTTCATGTGTACTAATCAACCTCACCTCAATCAGATGCACGGTGTGACCAGTCTGACTCCATGTCTCTGTTATCAGATTAAAATTTAAAATTAAATACAAAAAAGTGTCACTTGCTAAAAAATGATAAAAATAACTTTTATTTTATTCATAATTAGGTAAAATGATTAATAATTCATTTTTTATGTTTATGAATTAGTCTCATGTCAAACCCACACATGATGCCATTTTTATGGCTCAAAGTGCATGTTTCCAATTTAAAATGACATTTTAGTAAAAACCCAATTTGGCATACTCAAAACCAAGGAAATGAATTATTATTATTTTAATACTATATTAAAATGATACATAAGTCATTTGTGACATTTATGAATCATCTTCACCTCAATATGATGAACGATGTGACCATTATGACTCCAAGTGTGTCTTTTTATTCAAAATTACAATTAATTTTATTGAAAAAAAGAACTGACATACTCAAAAAAGAGAAAATTAATTTGTGTTGTGTTGTAACTTTTTTATGATGGTACATAAGTAATTTTTCAATTTTTGTAATCATCTACACCTCAATACAATGCATGGTGTGACTGGTCTGACTCCAAGTATCCATTATCTGTTTAAAGTTGATATTTTAATAAAAAAAAGTGTCACTCACTAAAACTAGAGAAAAAATTCTCAGATTGTTTTGATAATTTTGCAAAATGGTTCATAATTAATTTTTTATGTGTATGAATAGTTCTCATGTAAAACCCATACATGATTCCACACATATGGCTCAAAGTGTTCATTTCTAGTTTAAAATGATATTTTAGTAAAAATACACATGTGGCGTATGTGAAACCCAAAAAAACAAATTCTAATTGTTTTTATAATTTTGTAAAATGCTCAATAAGTCATTTAGGATATGTAGTAATCGTCCTCACCTAAATCCAACATGTGGTGTGACTGATATGACTCCAAGTGCATCCTTTTATTCAAAATCAACATTAATTTTAGTGAAACAAACTGCTGACATACCAAAAACCATGAAAATGCATTCAGGATGATTTTTTAATTTATAAAAATAGTACATAAGTCAATTTTGTCATTTATGAATTAGTGGAACCTCAATCCAGGACATGGTGTTTCCGTTATGACTCCAAGTTTTCATTATTAATTTAAAATTGATATTTTAATACAAAAAAGTTCCACTCACAAAAAACCAAGAACACATGCCCTTAATGTCTTGATAATTTGGTAAAACAATTAATAATACATTTTTGACATTTATGAATCAGTATAATGTCAAACCCAAACATTATTTAACATTTATGTCTCAAAGTGTGTGATGCCAGTTTAAAAAAGCATTTTAGTAAAAAAAGAGTGGAATACTCAAAACTGAGGAAACACATTATGATTATTTTCATACATTTGTAAAAAATACATAAGTTAGTTGGGATGCGTAAGAATAAGCCTCACCTAAATATAATGCTTAGTGTGACCAATATGAGTCCAAGTTCATCTATATATTCAAAATTGGAATTTATTTTATTGAAAAAACAATTAACATACTCAAAACTGAGTAAATGAATTTGTATTATTTTGGTACTATATAAAAATGATCTATAAGTAATTTGTAAAATATAGGAATTATCAACACCTCAATCCCACACATGGCATGATTAGTATGACTTCATGTGTATCGTTTTCTTCAGAACTGACATTAATTTTAATAAAAAAGACAACTAACATACTCAAATTAGAGAAAATTCATTCAGATAGTTTTGGTACTTTAGAAAAATGATCCATAAGTCAGTTTCGACATGTATGAATCCGTAACACCTCAATTTGACTCCCAGTGTGACTGGAATGACTCCATATGCACATTTTTATTCAAAATCTTCAATAATATTATTAAAAAAGAAACTGAATAAACTATAATTGTGTTTTTCTTGTATTTTTGTTATAAATTTTATTTCATTTAAATTTAGTATTTGTATCTTATTTGTTAATTTTTATTTCTGTTTATGGTGATACATTGTGTTGGTATAGCACATTACATGCCCTGTTTCTGGTGATGTAGTGTGTTTTAGCATCACACTATAGTTTTCCCCTTTATCAGTGTCACTAAATGAGATGATAAGGGATCCCCATATCATCACCTATAAAAGCTCTAGAAACTAAGTATTTATCATCACTTATAAAAGAAATGATAAAGGGTCTAAATAAAAGCAATGATAAGTGGTGTCTTTAATTAGTGCTTTTAAAAGAGTTAATAAATGTATGCTTTATCGATGCTTTTATTTATGAAGATAAAGCTACCCTTTATTAGAACATTTCTTACACTGATAAAAGCCTTACCCTTTTAATCGTGCTAATGTAGTCATCTTTTTTCTAGTGTCGATAAAGGCCTGTTATAGTGTTGTTAAAGTCCACTTTTTTAGAAGTGTATTTTTGGATTATTGGAAATTAAACCAATTGAGGGTTGATAACTCATATCCCTTTCCATGTATAGATGATCACTTCAACCAGATATAAGGATATTAGGAGTTACAAAATATTTATTTGCGTTCAAGTTATCATATGGTATGTGTTTGACCAATAGATATATCTTGAACTACTTTTTATAACATGTGTGGTCTATATGAATATCTGGTTATTTCGTGCGGTCTGAGAAATGTGCCAATAGTTTTCATGGATCTAATAACCTGATTTTTTCAACCGTATCTAGATTTTTTATGGTAGTATTCATGGATGATATCTTGGTGTATTCTCATAATCTACATGACCATGCCAAACATCTTGATATCACTTTGGATACAACGATATAGCATTAGTTATATGATAATCTCATAGATTTCCATTTATGGAGGACAAGATGCAATTCATTGGCCATATTATCTTGGATACATGAGTATCAGTTGACCTAGATAAGGTGAGAGCTGTAGATTGATGGGAGCATCAAAATAACTTCATTGACATATAGAGTTTATTGGGGATATCTAGATATTATTGGCATTTCATACAGGATTTATCACACTAATTACCCCGTCTAACAGGCATGAATAAGAAGGGAATGAAGTTCTTATGGTCAAATACATATGGGATAACCTTTTAAGAGATGAAAGGGATACTAACTTTTGCATCAATCCTTATTCTTCCAAATCCAGAAAAGAGATAAAATGTTTATGCAAATTCATCACATATCGATCTAGGAGCAGTTATGATGTATGAAGAGAAAGTCCTAGATAATGGGTCTCATTAGTTGAGGCCACACAAGAAGAACTACCCAGTGCATGATCTCAAGTTAGACACTATTGTACGTGACTTATGTTTTTGGAGGCATTATTTACTAGGATAACATTTTTTGGTGTGCACAGACCACAAAATCCTCAAGTGCATATTTACATGGCATAGCTTGAACCTTTAAAAATGAAGGTGTTGGAATACCTATAGTCTTTTAACATTAATCTTTCCTACATTCCTAAGAATGGAAATATATTTTCCAATACACTTAGTATGACGACTCAAAAATAGTAATTTCAAGAGTCCAGCTACATGTGGAAGCTTTTTTCCTTGTTCTCTAAGATTTACTTAGAGGTGTGGGATATCAAAGGATATATTTTTCTCCCATAAATAGAAATAATGTCCACATTTTTTATAGATTATGGATGATACAATTATATGATTTTGAGAACCTATTCCTATGGGAGAGTGTGGAAAGTGAGCACCCACCTCCTGGTTATACAATGTGCAAATATGAAATTCTGCATATTCATGATTGTGTTTGGTTTCCAACATACATACATGAGGGGTTAATGCAATAGTTTCATGCCTCATCTTGGTTAGTACATCCTAGAATCTCCACGATGTATTGTGACATACTGCATTAGTATTGGTGTTCAAGGATTAAACCAGACGTAGCGAGTTTTTTCATGAGGTGTTACACCTATCAGTAGGTAAAGGTGGAACACGAGTTGCTATCTATAATTTTATAGAATTTATCCATTCTAGATTGAAAATGGGATGATTATATGATGGATATTGTTACTAGGTTACAGATGTAACTTCTAGGTAGTGATGTTTCATTTGTTATTGTGGATATGATCATGAAGGACTCATACTTCCTACTGATCAGTGATACCTTCTCAATATATGATCCTATGAGACATTATATCTCTGATATTGTGAAACTTTATAGGATTCCTCATACCATTGTATCAAATAGGGAAGCCAGGTTTATATCTCTTTTCTATAAAGTGTTATAGGGGGCATTGTGTACCTAGGTGTTTCTAAGCATGTAATACCACCCTCATACTAATGGAAAGTGAAATCACACTATACAGGTTCTAGAGGATTTTCTTAGGTCATGTATACTTGATTTTGAGGGATATTGGTAGAGGCATATACCGTTGGTTTATTCCACTATCAACAATATATTTTAGGTGACTTTGGAGACGGAACCTTATGAGGTTTTGTTCAGTAGTTCATGTTGATCACCCCTGTACGGGTTAGAGGCAAGATAGGAAGCTTTACTCATACCTAGTCTTGTGTAGGAGAGTTTGGAGTAGGTCTAGTTGAGCATAAAGTATATGGAACTAAAAATTCTAGATATAAATGTTATATCAGTCTCCATCGATAACCTATAGACATTGAGGTTGGGGATCATGTCTTTTTATATATCTCACCAAGGATAAGACACAAAAATATTAGAATACATGTTAATCATTCACCGTGATATGTTGGTACATTCAATATTTTATAGAGATTTAGGATGATAGCCTATTAGTTTAAGTTACATCAGAGGTACTAATCCATGCAAGATTTATAACATGTATCTTTATTGTGTTGTTATCATTCATACCCATCTCGTACTCTTTCTCTAGATGAGGTTGACCTATTAGGTCATAAAACCTTTGAGGAGTATCATATTCATATCATTGAAGGCTAATGAAGTCTCACAGAGGTTGGTCAATTCCGCTAATATGGGTCATATGGAATCCCAAACATGTATAGGATGAGACATTGAGAATATTGTAAGCCCATAAGTTTTTATTGAGGGAAGGATCTTTTTAAATTTAGTTTAAATGATTAGTTTTGAACAAATGTGAATTCTTAATTATTTCATGGATGTTTTGTGTTCTTGAGGGCTTGTTCGGATCACATAGGCCCATCTTTTTTGGAATAGGTTGTTGGGTTTCATGGTTAGTAGAAACTGTAAGACCGAAGCCACATGTTATGTACAAACCATGAGATCTAGGACACATAGTTTGAGGAAACCATGTGATGTGGTCCAAAACTCTATCATGGGGAACAAAGTTTGAGTAAAACCATGTGGAAGGGGCCGCAAACCCGTTCATGTCTAGACATGGGGAAGAAAAGGGTGCACAATTTACCCTAACTGTTTGTGTAGGGCCACACTCTTAGGTTGGAAGCTCCACAATTTTTAGTAGATGCATGAAACATAATATTCACATTTTTTCATAGAATATGTGAATGAACCATGTGGGTTCCCTGTTGAGATAGTGAGGGGTTCACGGCCTCCCATACCATGGGCATGAATCATGTGAGTTTTTTATTAAGCTAGTGAGGGGTGAATAGTTGGAACATGGTTTGGCCAACTATGTGAACCAATTAAAATGTGGGAAATGACCCGAGTGTACTCATAAATAAATAGAAATTGAATCTATTTTTATCCTATAATTCTAGCATATATAGAAGAGGTTCTTCTCCCATTGACATTCTTTGAAGCTTGGCGTAGCTCCTAATTCTACATCCAAACTTGGAATCAAACAATATTCATCTCATTTGAACTATACTGGTATGTTCTATGTTCTTCTTATGTCATTATTTATTATTCATCATATCAAATAAGTTATTTTGGTTTAATTTAATATTCCCTATTACCAAATTCATCATCTATTCTTTCAATTTATTCCAATCTAGAATGATTTTGGATTTGATAGTGGATGAGTGTTCACCAAGAGTATATGGTAGGTGGTATATACATTTCCCTAAGGGTTTGGTATTTTATATTTATTGTTTAAATTGTCCTGCATGTTGAACTTTCTAACAATTCCCCTAAAATTGAACTGATGTATTGATTTATTATTGAGGGGTGATTAATTTTCTCAATAGTTATATTAAATGGTTTATGGTCATTCACCTCAACTCATTCCACCTTTTAGGTGTATTTGTGAGGTTTTCCTTATGACATACCACCCTATTGGGAAATTTTTAGCTAGAAACATCATTTTAGAGCCTTTTCTATATTGAATGAAAATTAAAGAAATAATAAGGTAAGGGATTTTGACTCCTTTGAAATGTGACACATGATGTTTGGAGGGTTATATGGAAAATGTTTAATGGGTTGGATGAACTCATGAGTTGTTTATATTTATGAAATGGATTATGAATTGATATTGATGTACTAATAATGGTAGTGGATTCCTTGGGAATATATACTCATTTTATCATGATTCCATTTGATTCCATGTATATTTTTAATTCATGGATACTAATTATGGTAGTGGATTCCCTTTTCATTTATTCCTTGGGATACTAATTCTATAAGATTCCGTGGACATTTCTAATCCATGGATAGGAATTGATTATGGTGTTGGATGCTTGGGACATCTCTAAACCTTGGAACTTGATTCCGTAGGATGATAGGGGCATTACTACCACATGGATCTTGTTTTCATGGACTTGCATTGGACATGATCTATTTACATACTCTTTCTACTCCACCGAAATCTTTATTGAGTTTCCATCAATATTCTCTATGTACTCTATGAGGATCCCATGTCCATTTATACCTTGTACCTAACCCCTTTAGTCCTAAAATGTTATTACATAGTATGGCTATTGTGGATATTCTTCTATGATTATCATGTATCCCTAGTAAGGTTATTTGTTTATAGTTGATAGACTGGATGATATCACACCTACTTATGTTGGACTAATAGTTATCCCATGATTATAGCTACTTTTTATAGTTTCCCCTTGTCATGGGAGCTTGATTATTGTTCAATAGGACACATGTTTGGATAGATAGGATCATATCTTCTTTTGATTCTATACTTTTAATTATTGTTATACATGGGATATAAGGCACACTTTTTCATTGTTGATACATAGACTTGACATGTTATAGACACTGTTGGTGGTGGTCTACTTTGTGTTTTCTCATACCCAATTTGAGATGTTGTTGGGTACCTGGGTAGAATTTATAGATGTAGGTACGGACTGGGTCATGTACCCACTTTATGATTATTGATTCGATCATTGCTTAGAAGAAGGTGAGCACAAGACTGAGCTATGATCATGATTCTATCTGGATATAGTTTATTTCAGTTTATTTTATTTTGATACATGTATTATACTGGTTTCATGTTTTCATTTATCTCCTGACCTTTTTTAAGATGCATTACATGATCATAATATTGTATATGAAATTGATTTTTGTTTATTTATAATTATAGTTTTCTGGATTTTAAGATTCAGTCGTTGATTTTATTATTCATACATTATTTATTTAAATGTTTACACCGATGTGTTACACTCTAACATGCGGGAATAGTATCCCCAAAAGCACACTCTAGGCCCTTGCTACTTGTTAGAAGACTTCAGTGTATATGGAAGTATGATTGAGACCACATGACCTACTTACTTGGGGAACCATTTAGTGGATCCCCAGTTGGGACATTACAAAATTTTGTTACCAAGGTAAATATTTTTTTATCTTGGTAATGTATTTATTTTTCAAATAATGATACTAGATATATTTTAAATTAAGACTATAATATGATGTTTAAACATATATAAAAATTATTTAAACCTTAATTAATTGTTAATCAATGTTATATACTATTAATAATACTTAAGTATTATGATGTTATTTTTTCTAGAAAATATTTTTTAATAAATTATATAATTTAAAATAAAAGGTAATTTTATTATATTTAGAAATCGAATTAGATTTAATGGATTCCAAATTATGTTTTTTTATATTAAAATTTTTATGTAGTATCATTTCATATTTTTAGTGATGAAAAAATAACCATGATTAATATTTTATCATGATTGATAAATGTTATAATGTGTAATCTAATTTGGTTAAAATTTTAAGAAATAAATTTGAAACTTAAACCTTATAAAATACCATTTTAGGTTTTAAATTAACACCTACAAGACATGTCAAAATTTAACCACCTAAATCACCATAATCTCATGAAAATACATTCTTAACCCTCACCTGAAATTCTTTTCCAAATATCTGTCTCTCTTTTTCACCCATTAAAGGGGCTCACTTCAAATTTTCAATGAAACAACCCTACATCAAAATTTCCCTAAAAATATTCCCAATTAACTTCTTCTATAGCCCCTCAACTAATTTATCATCCTCTGTACACAAAACAATTTCCCAAGTCACTCATTCACAACGGATAATTCAAGAGAAGAACCAAATTCTCAATATAAGTATTAGATATCCTTCAAATCCCATTCTTTATTTTTATTATCCACAATACTCCAAACCCCATTATTACCATGTTTATATAATGATATAAGTATATATATTATATTGAAATGTTATTATATTTTGGTATAACTATTATCTATTCTCCTCTCATTAAATCTAAAAACATAAAAATATTGCTCATGTTTGTGTGCAGAATACCAACCCTATGAAAAATATGTTTCATTTACCATAAAAAAACATTTTAAGAACGGTTTTGAGAATAATTTTTATGAACATAATGGTTATTTATATCATTATTTTTATTATATAAATATAAATTTGGAATTATATATTTATTATGGGAAATAAACAATCATTATAAAACTAACATCCAAAAATCAATATAGCAATAGGAAAAGCAGTTTATTCATAAGTGATTTTTTTATTTGTGTTATTATTATAATTCTTCATAATTATGATTTATAAACTTAATAAAATATAAATAATTGCCTTATACTTTTTTGATTATGATGTTTTAGAAAAATAATCTCTTCTATAGCCACACTCAAATATATATTTTTTCATATTCTAGTTGGTTCGGTTTAACCACCATCATAAAAAATTCTATAAATTTCTATCTATTATGTAATTATAAGATTAATATTGGATAATTATAATTATTTATTTATTTTATTCTTATTTTTAATATAAACATTCAACACATTAATTAAGTCACCACCAATAATTTGTCAAAAATCACTGAAAAATGTATGTCATCAATTTCAGAAAAAAATATTATTGAATGAAACATAAAGATATTAAATATCTTATAACATAAATTATAATACATTGTAAGATATTGGAATATTCATATTTTGTAGAATAATGGATAAAAACTCCACTAAATATGAAACCAATCAAAAACATTTAGGATTACTCATACCCAATTTTTAAAATTTATAACAACCAACTATTATACATATAGAAAGAACTATAATTAAGTTTAAGAATATTATATATATGGATCGATTTTTATAATATTTTTTTAAAATATTTGTTTTCATATATAATAGGTTAGGGTACAATCAACTAAGAGGAAAATAAAGGTAATGATTTCAACAACTCATTTTTTATTCATTGGGTCATAGTCTTTATTTCATAAATATAATATTCATGTTTTATTTAATCATAAAATTACCCTATTTTATTTGTTATTAACTCTATATTTATGTTTAAATTACTTATCTACACTAATAACCACTTCTTTGATCAAATATTTTCGGAATTAAAAGTATTAATTTGATAAGAATAACTCTCATTATTAATAAATAATCTTTTCTTCAATGACCATGTTTTTTTATTAAAAGAGTTTTTAATAAAAAAAATATTTTTCCTTCCATAAAATCACTCATTCCATTATTATTTTTTGAGAATAAAGTCTTAATATCTAATCAATGTTTATTTGTTTAAAACGAACTAAAAATCTTAGTAAAAGTATTTCTTTTCATTATATACCAAATCTGATTTATTACCTTGATATTGTTTTTTATTTTACAAAGATCCTTTATTTAGATCTCATTATAATAATTTTTTAAAATTATTCTATTTTATTTCTCATAATGTTTTTAAAAAATTAATTTTCACATCATGTTTTATAATAATTTTTAATTTTTTTGTGAAAATATTTTTATTTTCAGTACTATTTCTACACTATGGTTTATCTCTCATGAAGTGATATTTTGATCATAATATATATGTTATTATTATATAATTACTTGGTGAAAATTATATTTTTGATATTATATTATTTATTTAATTCATATTATGTGTTATTTTTGAAAATATCAAGAAACCCATTATTTTTCCATGAGTTCATTAAGATATGATGATTGATTTTAAGTGACACACATATGTATGGATTTTGATTAGTGGGCTCCTATATCACCCCCTAATTCATTAATTTATCTTTATATCTCATGATATATTCAGTCATGGACATAATTATTTTTCTTACACAAACATGATCATGATGGGTTTTACCACATTTTGAGGTGTAAATATAATGAGTTTTTTCACATAAGTGTTGTAATAATAAGTTTTCTACAATAGTTTTCTTGTTTTTTAGTTTCTTCACATCCCCATTTTGTCTATAATGTTATCACACATTTTAATAATGAATTTAATTTCAATGAAATGGAATTATTTCATTATTATATCTTATTATTTATTAATTTGATACGTTTATGTCATGTTCCCATGTTTTATTGTTTTTAGATGTATTTTGAGCCACGTAAAAAAATTTATGCCTCCTTTAAGATCATATTATGGTCTTATATTTCTTAAAAATGTTGTGTGATTATTATCAATGTTCTTATTAAATTATAATAGTATATTTATCCTGTTCTTAATGTTCTCCATCATATTTATGATATAATATATTATGATAGGTTTTTTATTGAGAATATGTGCTCACCCATTTCTTATGTTTATCATCCCCATCTTATATAGATTTATATATCATGTAATATGTCTATAAAAGGGTCTAGTAGAAAAATGATATTGATTAATGTTTAAAATTATTATAAAATAAGATGTTTTTGAAGCTAGCCTCTAATGCACTAAACCTTTCAATCCTCAGGTTTTGAAAATATTTTTGAGATTTATTGTTTAAATCATTGAATTAATGTATTATTTATGATATGTTAATATTTGGTCAATTCATAAATTTTTTCCTAATATTTATTAAATGAATATAGTTTTCATGATTTTTTTAATACTAGGATACCTGAATTTTATATGGTATTTTCTCTTATTATTTGTGGATTTTCATCTAATTATCAGTTTCCACTTCCTTGATAAAATTTTCCCTCAAATAAAATTATTGTGTTGGGAATAATAAATCTCATTCTTACTAGTACGTCATTTATTTGCATTCAATATTTTCTATCCAACTAATTTTTTCCTCTATTTTTGGGAACTAAAATATTAATTAATTTATGTGATCCACGTACTTCTCATTACTATTTTTCAAACGAAAATTTTATTACCCTATTTATGGTTCGTATACTCAATATATTATTTTGAAATTATTAAATGGGTCCATATATCATAGATAATTTTATAACCTTTTAATATTTGTTTTCTCTATAATTCCATTATAAATTTTCCAAACCTACATTATTGAAGATTTCCTAAAATGTAATTTTTAAATATATCTCATAATTTTTATTTCAACCATTTTAAAAAACTTTTCAAAAGAAATTGGTGACTTCATCACTTATATTATTTTATAAAAATAATAAAATAGGCTTATTTTTAAAAACATTTTAATAAGAATTTATTTCCCAAAATTATGAATCTCTTTTCCTATGATTCGTGGTTTTATAAAGATATTTTTTCCATTATTCTTTGATTCTTATCTAAAAGGGTTTTCCTAGAAAAAGTTTCAATCTCAACACCTTTCCGAATTAAAATTATATTATTCTTATAATGATATCATTTATATACTAGTTCATTTACTTCATTTATTTTGACAATTAAAAATGATAAATATAAATAATATAAATTATACATTTTTTTCTTTTAATTATTGAACCACTATCGGTGTATAACCATAATTGTTCTTCCAATGCCTCTTCCTCTTTCAATACCCTATTTCTAATGCCTTTGATTGATGGTTGTTCAGCTTAACTCAATACATTGATTACTTAGAAAAATTATTTACTTAACTATATACCCTTTATTTATACATTATAAATACCATATTCTTTATTATCTTTATTGAATAGTGTTTACTAAGAATGTTTTTTAATATCACTGGATACCCACATTTTTTCCATTGGTTTGTTTATATTTATTGATGGAATTATAAATAATTTCATTATGAGAATCCATTTTAAATGATATAAAAAATATAATACCCTAATATTTTAGTTTATATTTTCATTAAAAATAACACAATATTTGATAGTATATACCACGTGAAACCCCAAGTTTGAACGAATAGAAAAATACTATTATTTTAATATGACTATTATTACCAAGATGTTTGGATGATGGGTATGAAAAAAATAATTACATTTTAAATTATATTCAAGTGGATTTTTCATTAAACCATTTAATTAATTCTATAATTAAAATAATAATTATTTGAATTACTTTTTTATTAAAAGGAGTAGAATAAATTCATTTAATACTTTAAAATTACTTTTCTTCTAGAAATGGTTTTTAGCAATTTTATATGTGTGTAATTAGAATTAATTTAAAGTAATTGATGAAATTTTATTTTAAAAAAAATAAATTTATTAAATCGTAATATCAAGATTATATTATATTTACTTTTTATAATATTTTTAAAAAGATTTATTTTGAGTGAAGTGTGAAAAATACTAATTTTTTAAAAGCTATTATTTCCTTTATTTAAAAAAAGAAATTTAAAATTACAATGTTATCTTGGATTTTTTAAAGTAACATAAATTACCAATGATGAAAAAAATGAATTACATCCATTGGTATAAGAATTATGTTTTATTTTGGTTTCAAAAAAATTATACTAAAAGCACATTTTATAGAAATTATTTTTTAATCCTTTTTATATTTTTATTAAAATTAAATTATTCAAATTATAGGAATTTAATCATGAAAAATGGATATATTAATTTGAATAAAAAGGTTAAATTTTTTAAATAGGAATTTTTTAGTAATAATATATAGTAACCATTGTAAAAGTCTATCTACATGATAATGGGTAAAATAGGTTATTTAAAATTAGAATTGTGGGATAATATCTCAAAATCAACCAGAAAATTTCCCTCATTTCCTTTTATGAGAGGAATACATCCATAATAAAGATAACATTAAAAATATGGAATTTTGGTGCCACCTTCCATTAATTTTGACATTTATAATATTTTAAGATGAGAACAATTACAGAATGTCACTATCTTTCTTTTAATATCTCTAATATTATTCTATATGGATAAAAAGAAGAGGTGGATGGTTATAAATGGTTGTATTTAACAGGAATATATTATTTATATTACAATAATTTTTTATGTTTAAAATATAGTGTAATTCTCTTAAATGATTATGCAATGCCATCACACCATTTGTAGAAGTGGTAGAAATATCAAATAAATGATTTTATAAATATTAAACATATTCTATATTGTATGAATTATGGTCACTCATTATTTTGATGGATTATATTAGTATATAATTAATGGTTAATGGTTTTATATTATAATTGAATTATTATATTTATTCTTTTAATTCCATGACATGTGAATAGTCTTAGAAAAGACCATAAATGGTATTTAAAGATTATAAATTATTTTTAAATCCTTATAAAGTTATAAAAATATTATTTTGAAACATTTCGGAAAGAAATTATTGAAACTATCCTTCATGTTTCATGGATTTTCCGCTTTAAATATTTAAATTACTTTCAATAATCTCAATGACTTAAATATTTGTTAAAATGATTAAGGTTAAATATAATTAACAAGGGGCTAAACAAAAAATGTGTTTTCAAATTACAAAAAAAACAATAAAAGATAGAATTTTTTTAGTTTTATTTAAAACTTATGTAACTTATATTCTATGATATGTAAATTTTTATCCATTTTAAATGAGTTTTAAAAATATTATACATTTATATCTCATGTATTTAAAATATTTCCACCCACCTCACATATAAAAGAGAACATCCTTGACACTCTTATATAAAAACATTGATCCACTTATCCAACCCAACAGTTTAAAAAATAACTTAACATAATCATATCTCATATCCTTGATATTAATTACCTCCTATAATACTATCCTAACAAGTATTATATTTTAGGCCAATGGAGTATTTATAAAGAAGAGGTATAAGTATAATCCAAGTTCATTAATTCTATTTATTCTTTTACCTCCTTAAATTAAATAAAACATACTCTGATATAATAAGGTTTTTGTCTTCTATATACTAAAATATTATTTTTATGACGTAACAACCCTTAATAATATTCATTTCTATAATATGGGAAATTAAAACATTTCTTGTGTGTACGTGTGGATTACTACCTCAAGGAAGCAATGTGTGTTGTTCATAACAACCTCCCAATGTTGTTTATTATGTTATTTTTAATTAATATATTTAATATTAATGAAATAATTATGCTTCAATAAAGATAATATATTACTTAAATTGTTACCCATCCATATGTTTTGAACTGATAACATCATTAGTGAAGTGTGGACTACCACCTCTACCGAGAAATGTAATTTGTTTTTCAAGTATGAATTTCTTGAATGATTATAAATTTGTATTTAACATATAACAATAACAATAATAATTTTGTGATTAATTTTCTGTATATTATGAAATAATGACTAATATTCAAGGACCAAAACTACCAAACTAAAAATTCTATGAAATATGGAACAGTTAATACCCCGGATGATGATGTAAATAAATAAATTTGAATAAAAGGGTGATAGAATGTTACAAGTGAACACATATTCAATTATTACTATGAATAATTTATTGATATATATTTATAACAAATCTAGAATTATTATACATGTGTTTATTAGTGCATACAAAACATGTTGGACTTGATATAAGGGTAATTTTTCTCATTTCCACTTCAATGATACATGTTTTACATTATACACTTAATTTCTTTTTCATGGTGTATATACTACCCCTTTGACAAATTATATCATGAATACCTATTTATTGATGTTATAAAGAAAATTTATCCATAATTTCCCTTTAAGGTTTTTTATTCATAATTCACTAATAAAGTAAGGATTTATTTGACAGCCTCATTTTCAATTGAGATTAATTATGTTTAATTTTTTAAAAATATTATAAATATCTATTATCATTTAACCATGTATATTTTCATCTTTTTTGTTTTCATGTTTTTAAAAAAAATCCTCTATTTGGAACTTAAAATGATCAAAAAAAAATGTTTTAAATAAAACATAATCTTAATTTCTCTTTGGTCGATGAAATTTTATTCCATGTCATGTTCTTTAAAAATATAAAATGAATATCATTTTATAAGATAAAATTATTCTTTGAAGTCATTTAAACCCATATTTTACATTATTTTCAATTTTTTAGAAGTGATATTATTTTCCTTTTCTGAATTGGGTGATTTTTGACGTTTTACTGAAAGTGTAAAAGAAATATTTTTCTAAAATCAACAAAATACATGGTTTTTTCCACCATCATGAACCTTATATTCATTGTAAATTCATTTAAACGAATCTGTGTTTATTTTAAATTAAAATATTTGTCTTAATATTTTGGGAATTTTTATTTAAAATTCTATCAATAGAAAAGATTACTTTTTTCTAAAGGAATGAAGATAAATTTGAAAGTGATTTATGACTTCATTTTTACAAAAAATAAATGTGAAATTAATTTTTATGTTATTTATTTTATTTTATCATAAATTTCAAAAATTATTGTTTTTACTAAAAACCACTTCATTTATAATAATTTTATGGTCTTCTTTCATCCTTTAATGATTTATAGTGTTGCGGTCCTTAAATTTTTTATGATTACATTCCATATAACTCTCTATAATTTAATTGGACTTTATTTTCTCCTTGGTGTCCATATTTTAAGTATCATGGATTTATATAACATCATTTCCACCAAATTGATATTTTTGTAACCATATTAAATTTATATATATGGTATCTATTTATTAAGGTTTAATAACAATTTTATTTCATTTAATGGGGAAATATTTAATATTATTGAATCAATAGGGATAACTATATAATTTTTAATAAATTTTAAGAATTAATTTTATTAATTATTAAATATATGAGGAATGAATTGGACATGAATGTAGTGGATGGGAACTGAATATATATAACACCTCGATTCATCTTCAAGTCTCATCATAGAAATTAGGTGTCCAAATTTGTTTTGAAATTAGTGTATACCTACCCATTCAATGAAAGTGTCTTTGATATGGCCTTATAAGAATGATTAATTGTGTCTTGGTTGAGGCCTTGTTGATAATATCATGAATGTTTGACATTATGTATTTCATTCATTTAGAATTATGTTATTATTTTTCTTGTGATATTTTAGATGATATTATCCATGGATTTATCTCATGATAAAGTATTCGAATAAATAGAATGTGTTTTTATTATCTAATCATCCTTATTTATTATTCTATATTTTCTCATGATATCATCTGTGGTATGAAACCCTTACAGTGAATTTGATCACTATGTATTTTTTATTTCATGTCCACATGATATGGGAAAGGAATCCAGAAATGGTATTTTAGTATGAAATGAATATTTTCATGCTATTTAAATGAAATGTGGAATTCATGTATATATCTATATTAACAATACTACTAAAATTATTGATCATTCATGGTTTGATCCCAAGTATCTTATTCCAATGTAATAAGTAAATATGGTCTCTTGGTTACATTAGTGGGGGTTTCTACATTTGGTATCAATTAAATTTTAATATTTCTATTTGGAACTAGATTTTAATAGAAAATATCCAAAAACTGTATTTTTATTATCCCTTAGAGTATTTGAGAAATTTACTTGAAATTGTATTCCATGGATCAATATTCATGATGAATTTGGTTAAACTAAGTGAGTGAAACTATTTAGGGATAGTTCATAGAGGATGTAAGGAAATTACAATACATGGTCAATGTATGTATTACCCACCTAGGTATCTCAATACAATGGGTTTTGGAGCAAGTACGATCCTATAAATAATGGGTAAACTAACTAAGGTTATGATTAATATCCTTTCCTATATAGAGAAACCAAACATAAGAGAAACTACAGTGAAGGATCTTATTATTATTCCTAACCAACTCTCTTGAGATATGATAAATAATACCAACCTAGATTAATTTACTAATAATATGAAAAATGTGGAGTTTCCTGAATTTTAAAGTGAAAAATTCCATGAATTGAAAATGATTTAACACCTTGGGTGTTAATAATGTTGGAAGAAGAACTTGGGTAAATGTTTAAAGGGTGTGGGAGTTTTATACAAGTGTATGTACTTTATCCTCATAATATAAATTGAAAAAATAAATATGTTAATATCTAGTTATTTAACTATAATGATCTAGGCTATTTTGTAAACCAATTACCCAAGCATCAAGGGTGGTTGTAATAATTGTTTTGTGGAATTTATTAATGATATATTGAAATACACTATGGATTTTGAATATCATTAGAATAAATTGGGAATCATTATTAAATATTTTAGGGTTAAATATGTTATATAAGTAAATATTATGTTTGAATTTTTAATTTGGGAATTTATCAATCTTGTTAATATTGTCCCATGGATGGAATATGTGTTAATCATTATAAGAAAAAATGAAATCAAATAATAACCCTCATGGAAAAATGTAACACCTAAGGATTTGAATTTAGTTTAATTATGGTTAATTTAGAGAATATATTTTTATGATGTATTATTATATATCACTGATATTTTGGTTTTATTATTAAGAGAAAACCCCCAAGGAGTGATCTAATAATATTTAGTTGTACAGAAAATTTATAGAATTGCAATTTTGGAAACATATGTTGAATTGTATCAATCCCCATAAAAATTTATTTTATGAAAATATTGTTAGAATAATATATATATGGCCTTTAAGAATGTTATTTGATTTTATAAGGTCATAATTGGTGGTGTTTACTTCTTTTTTTGTATTCTATTTTGTGAAAAAATATATTTTCAAATATTCAATTATGTTATATTCATAGTTTAGTGATAAATATTTTTAGGGATAAAAATGAGAAGATCTTGAAATAATATGTTATGAAAATTTTCTGATTTTTTGGTTAAATTTAATCAATCCTAGTTTATTATTTTAAAATTTATAATTAGATACTTTGGGATTTAAGGGAATAATTTTTTTAAATGTTTATTCATATTTTTTGTTATTTTAGCTTGTGCTAAGCATTTCCGATTTAAACACGAGGAATAAATTTTCATCAAATAGTGGATCCAACAGATGATTAAAACTTGATTTTAGTGATTTGGATATGAAAAACTAATCATGATGATGCACATCGAAGGATAGTTTTATGATTATATAAGACGAATAAATAATAAAAGAAAATTTTATCATATTTTATACCCCCGTGGTAAAATGATTTCTCAAACTTAAGCTAAGTAAAGATAAATATTTCTATTATTACGTGGAAATTAGTTTTCAAATACCAAGGTACATTTTTTTAAATTCATTTTCAAGCATGAGTCTTATAGATCTACATTTATAATATATTTCCTCATCATTATGATAACCCATATCTTTAATGCACAATAATTACATATTTATTATATAAAGGTACACAAAATATAATCCCAAATGATCGTGAATCCTGGTGTGTTTAATAAATTTGGTACATTGCATACCAACTTTCAATTAGAATATAGTGTTCTTAGGATAACCACTTGTGAACCATAAATTTCAACTCATGAGATAAAAAATTTACCCAATATAATTTAGGGATATATAATTTTGATCCCACCCCTCTCTTTTATATCATGTATATACAAAAGTGTGTTACATAAATCATATAATATAAGAATATATTTCATAACTTTTAATCCTAAAATTAATGATTTTGAGATAAATACATGTAATGTGGAAATAAATTAATAAATTTTACATCTAGGTGAATACCATTTAGTTGAAATGGGGATGGGTATTTTCTATAAAATTGTTTGTCATGAAAAAGTGTAGGATAATTTCAGTAGCATAACTGTGGTGAAGAAAGATTCATAGAAAGGATTAATGAGAGTAAAAGGTGTATATAATCACATTTAAATCATATGAAAAGTAATATGGATCTATAATATCATAAACCAATATTAAAAATTGAAATTAAAGGGCATAATTCAAATAAGGTGCTTGAATAAAGAAAAGACGGAGATGATCTTTTACCTTGAAAAGACCCTTTTAAAATGATTTAAGGGGATTATTATAAGATTTTGGATCCTTTATAGGGCTCCATTTAGGTAATGGAAAAGTAATTTGATTCTAGTAATGATTTTAGTAAATAGTAATGAGAGATTCGGTGGGTTTATACAGTAAAAGAGCGGAGAGTTCTTTATTAATTTCAAAACATAGGTTTTTGAATATATATGATAAAGTAATAAAATCAACAAAACGTACCAAGATTTTCTCATGTTATATAACAAATATGTTATTTTTTTGTTATTTTATAAGACTAAGAACTAAACATAATAAAATAATTCCCTTAGTGATGTTGATGTGAGTCATGTTTATAAAGAATTGATTTTAAAACCATAAAATAAAATATTGATTTTGAAACATTCATTAATGATTTATAAAATTATCAAATAAATTTAAAAATAATATTATTTTAAAGTGGAAACATATATTTGGTCATGGATGCAATTTTTGGCATAGATTACATCACTTTTGGGTCATTATTATCTCATAATAGATATTATACATTTATAGCATATTTAATTTTTAACTGAATATTTGACTATCTCATCATTTTTTGGAAAATGTCACTTTTGGTTAATATCTACATTTGGATTAAAAAAGTAATTATTATTTTATAATAATTTTTTTAAAATATTTTAATTTACACTTTAAAATAAAAATATCCCAATTTATTGAAAAATAATGGGGTTTTTGACAATAATAGTATTCTAATTATTATAAAAGATATATCTGAATTCATAAAATTATATTATAACATCATTTCCACCAAATTGATATTTTTGTAATCATATTAAATTTATATATATGGTATCTATTTATTAAGGTTTATTAAGAATTTTATTTCATTTAATGGGGAAATATTTCATATTATTGAATCAATAGGGATAACTATATATTTTTTAATAAATTTTGAGAATTAATTTTATTGATTATTAAATATATAAGGAATGAATTGGACATGAATGTAGTAGATGGGGATTGATTATATATGACACCTCGATTCATCTTCAAGTCTCATCATACAAATTAGGTGTCCAAATTTGTTTTTAAATTAGTGTATACCTACCCATTCAATGAAAGTGTCTTTGATAAGGCCTTATAAGAATGATTAATTGTGTCTTGGTTGAGGCCTTGATGATAATATCATGAATGTTTGACATTTTGTATTTCATTCATTTAGAATTATGTTATTATTTTCCTTGTGATTTTTTAGTTGATATTATCCATGGATTTATCTCATGATCAAGTATTCGAATAAATAGAATGTTTTTTTATTATCTAATCATCCATATTTATTATTATATATTTTCTCATGATAGCATCTATGGTATGAAACCCTTTCCATGAATTTGATCAATATCTATTTTTTATTTCATTTCCACATGATATGCAAAAGAAATCCCTGAATGGTATTTTTGTATGAAATGAATATTTTCATGCTATTTAAATTAAATGTGGAATTCATGTATATATCTATATTAACAATACTACTAAAATGATAGATCCTTCATGGTTTGATCCCAAGTATCTTATTCCAATGTAATAAGTAAATATTGTCTCTTGGTTACTTTAGTGGGGGTTTCTACATTTGGTATCAATTAAATTTTAATATGTCTATTTGGAAGCAGATTTAAATAGAAAATATTCAAAAAGTATATTTTTATTATCCCTTAGAGTATTTGAGAAATTTATTTGAAATTTTATTCCATGGATCAATATTCATGATGAATTTGATTAAACTATGTGATTGAAACTATTTAGGGATAGTTCATAGAGGATGTAAGGGAATTACAATGCATGGTCAATGTATGTATTACCCACCTAGGTATCTCAATACAATAGGTTTTAGAGATATTAAGATCCTAAAAATAATGGGTAAACTAATTGAGGTTATGATTAATATACTTGCCTATATAGAGAAACCATACATAAGAGAAACTACAATGAAGGATCTTATTATTATTCCTAACCAACTCTCTTGAGATAGGATAAATAATACCAACCTAGATTAATTTACTAATAATATGAAAAATGTGGAGTTTACTGAATTTTAAAGTGATAAATACCATGAATTGAAAATGATTTAACACCCTGGGTGTTAATAATGTTGGAAGATGAACTCGGGTAAATGTTTAAAGGGTGTGGGAGTTTTATACAAGTGTATATACTTTATGCTCATAATATAAATTGAAAAAATAAATATGTTAATATTTAGTTATTTAACTATAATGGGCTAGGAGATTTTGTAAACCAATTCCCCAAGCATCAAGAATGGTTGTAATAATTGTTTTGTGGAATTTATTAATGATATATTGAAATAAACTATGGATTTTGAATATAATTAGAATAAATGGGGAATCATTATTAAATATTTTTTGGTCAAATATGTTATATAAGTAATTGGTAAGTTTGAATGTGGAATTTTGGAAGTTTACTTTATTGTTAATATTGTCCCATGGATGGAATATCTACTAATCATTATATGACAAAATAAAATCAAAGAATAACCCTCATTGAAAAATGTAACACTAAAGGATTTGAATTTAGTTTAATTATAGTTAATTTAGAGAATATATTTTTATGATGTATTATTATATATCAATGATATTTTGGTTTGATTATTAATAGAAAACCCCCAAGGATTGATCTAATAATATTTAGTTCTACAGAAAATTTAAAGAATTGCAATTTTGGAAACATATGTTGAATTGTATCAATCCCCCTAAAAATTCGTTTTATGAAAATATTGTTAGAAGAATATATAGATGGCCTTTAAGAATGTTATTTGATTTTATAAGGTCATAATTGGTTATGTTTACTTCTTTTTTTGTAGTCTATTTTGTGAAAAATTATATTTTCAAATATTCAATTATGTTATTTTCATATTTTAGTGATAAATGTTTTTTAGGGATAAAAATGAGAAGATTTTGAAAAAATATGTTATGGAATTTTTTTATTTCTTGCTTAAATTTAATCAATCATAGTTTATTGTTTTAAAATTGATAATTATATACTTTTGGATTTTAGGGAATAATTTGTTTAAATGTTTATTCATATTTATTGTTATTTTAGCTTGGCTAACCATTTCAGATTTATACACGATGAATAAATTTTCATCAAATAGTGGATCTAATAGATGATTAAAACTTGATTTTAGTGATTTTGATATGAAAAAATTATCATGATGATGCACATCGAAGGATGGTATTATGATTATATAATTTGAATAAATAATAAAAGATAATTTTATCATATTTTATACCCCCGTGGTAAAAGAATTTCTCAAACTTAAGCTAAGTAAAGTTAAATATTTCTATTATTACATGGAAATTAGTTGTCAAATACCAAGGTACATTTTTTTAAATTCATTTTCAAGCATGATTCTTACATATCTACATATATAATATATTTCCTCATCATTATGACAACCCATATCTTTAATACACATTAATTACATATTTATTACATAAAGGTACACAAAATATTATCCCAAATGATCATGAATCCTAGTGTGTTTAATAAATTTGGTACATTGCATACCAACTTTCAATAAGAATATAGTTTTCTTAGGATAACCACTTGTGAACCATAAATTTCAACTCATGAGATAAAAAATTTACCCAATATAATTGAGGGATATATAATTTTGATCCCACCCCTCTCTTTTATATCATGTATATTCAAAAGTGTGTCACCTAGATCATACAATATAAGGATATATTTCATGCCTTGTAATCCTAAAATTAAGGATTTTGAGATAAATACATGAAATGTGGAAACAAATTAATAAATTTTACATATAGGTGAATACCATATATTTGAAATGGGGATAGGTATTCTCTATACAATTGTTTGTCATGAAAAAGTGTAGGATAATTTCAGTATCATAACTGTGGTGAATAAAGATTCATTAAAAGGATTAATGAGAGTAAAAGGTGTATATAATCACATGTAAATCATATGAAAAGTAATATGGATATATAATATCATAAACCAATATTAAAAATTGAAATTAAAGGGCATAATACAAATAAGGTGCTTGAATAAAGAAAAGAAGGAGATGATCTCTTACCCTGAAAAGACGCTTTTAAAATGATTTTAGGGGATTATTATAAGATTTTGGATCCTTTATAGTGCTCTATATAGGTAATGGAAAAGTAATTTCATTCTAGTAATGACTTTAGTAAATATTAATGAGATATTGGGTGGGTTTATATAGTAAAAGAGAGGAGAGTTCTTTATTAATTTCAAAACATGGGTTTTGGAATATATATGATAAAGTAATAAAATCAAAAAAATGTGCAATGGTTTTCTCATGGTATATAACAAAGATTTTATTATTTATTTATTTTTTATGACTGAGAACTAAACATAATAAAATATTTCCCTTGGTGATGTTTAGGTGAGTCATGTATATAAAGAATTGATTTTAAAACCTTAAAATAAAATATTGATTTTGAAACATTCATTAATGATTTATAAAATTATTAAATAAATTTAAAAATCATATTATTTTAAATTAGAAACATATATTTGGTCGTGGATGCAATTTTTGGCATAGATTGCATCACTTTTGGGTTATTATGATCTCATAATAGATATTATATATTTGTAGCATATTTAATTTTTACATGAATATTTGACTATCTCATAATATTTTTGGAAAATGTCACCTTTGGTTAATATCAACATTTGGATTTAAAAAGTAATTTTTATTTTATAATAATTTTTTTAAAATATTTTAATTTACACTTTCAAATAAAAATATCTTTATTTATTGAAAAATAATGGGGTTTTTGACAATAATAGTCTTTTAATTATTAGAAAAGATATATCTGAATTCATAAAATTATATTATCATTTATATTTAGTAAATATAAATTCATAAAAATATTTTATTGAAATATAATTTATTTTAAAATTTCATTAATTAAAAAGTGTCTTGATCAAAACTATATATTTCTCAAATATAAAATTTTTCTTTCATCATGTTAAAATATAATTTTTCTAAAATTATTTTTTAATCAATTAAAAAGTAATATTAAAAATGGAAAATATAATCATTGTTTTATTAATAATAAAAATAAAAAAATTCATACATCTAGGGTCTAAATACATATACCATTATTACACTAGAGAATACCCTAAGGGTAAGGTGTGAGATAGTGAGATTTTCATGGAGTGGTTTAGTGAAAAAAGAGTAGGACATGATCTCAATGAGATTTAACTTATTAAATAAATGGTTTTGATCATTAATTAGTCGATGAACCTTTTCTTAGTCTTGTACAAGGGAAATAAAAGTGATGCAATTTCCTTTGGATTCTCTAATAATTTGGCTTCAAAGGGTATGATCCTACTGGTTGAGGACATCTCTCTTTCCTTCTATGTGAATTGTAATTTTTCAAAACCATTAACATAATAATCTTATTAGTCACTATAAAATAGATATATTATAAATTTTTATGATGATTAATATTATTTAAAATTAAAAATACCATATAAATGTCCAAAATAACAAAATTAGAGCATGTTTTTTTATAACTACATTACATAATAAGAAATTTATTCATTTCAAAATGGAATTTCATTTATAAAGGTTTGAGTCATTACATTATTCTATCATTTAGAATTTTAAAAATTTCTATTTTCATTTCATACAAAAAAATAAATGATAATACTTCTTTTTCATTTCCTCTTATGATTCCCATATCACAACCTCAAACTTTTGGTTCCTCTATAATACATTGACCAGGTCCAGTGTCTTATTTCATAGAACCTTGTCTCTATGATCTAATATCGTCACAGAATAATCATCATATGAGAGATCATTATTCACTGGTACTAACTCTTTGTTTAGAACATGTGAATGGTCTGGTTTGTACTTCCTCAATAGGGATACATGGGACACATCATGTACTTGTGATATGTTAGTTGGGAGTTCTAGTCGATGGGATACCACTATGATACAATCAAGGATCTAAAAAGGGACCGATGAATCTATGAATATGATTTAACTTCTTACCAAACCTAATGAATTTATTCTATGGTGATATATAAAGGAACAATTTATCTCTGACCTCAAACTACAGGTATCATTAATGATTTTAGGCATAGTTAGTCATTCAACTTTTTCAAAAATTAATGTAACACCATATAGTATGAACCTTATCTATCATTTCATGGGTAAGATCAGGTCCCATAATAATCATCTCTAAACATCATCCCATCATGTCGGAGTTGAACACCACTTCCCATAAATAACCTCATAGGGTTCCATTTTAATGCTAAAATACAAACTATGTTTATATAATAACTCCACTATGAGAAGGTGTTGGTCTAAAAAACATTTAAAATACATTGACCAAGATCTCATAATAGCCTATAGATTTTAAATGTTACTTTTAGATTGACCATCCATCTAAGGGTGAGGAGTAGTATGTAAGATTAATTTTATATCCAACTATTACTAAAGTATTCTACAAAACATCAAGGTAAATCTCAGATCTCAATCATATAAAATATAGACAGTAACTCACTAGTTTTTACCACTTCCTTTATGAATATCTTGGAAATTTGATCGAGGGACAAATCATCCTTGATAGAAATGAAATGTGCGAACTTGATAAGGAGATCAGATACCACCTAAATGGTGTTATTGCCTTTGGGTGTCTTAGTGTAACGCCCCAACCCCAGTTACCCACAGTCTGTGCATTATTTTATTATATTGGCATGATTATAATGAATCATGCCAATTTATTAAAATAATGCACCGAATCTGGGTAACTGGGGTGGGGGCGTTACAGTTGGCATCTAAGGAAGTTTAGTAATAACCTTGGAAAGTAGGTTTAGATAAACTCTGATTAGAGCACAAGACCTATGATAGTCTTTGAGGATTAGTATATAAGAACTTCCGAGAATTTTTGTATTGTAGAGATTTTGTGAGTTTTCCAAGAAATACATCCCTTCCAGTATATGAGAAGGTAGAGGCGGCTTTGGCACAGATGCACCTATGGGTAAAACCTGAAAACACCGCCTTGAAATAGACTCGAACGGGGACTGGTGCACAACTACGGGCCTTGCTGAACTCTTGTTAACGACACTCTCAGAGGACATGCTTAGGATAATTCACATTTTCTTTACAAACCATAATGAAGGGATTATGAGTATATACTTCCACAAAGAAAACATTTTTATGATTATGGATTATATCTATTAACTGTTAAATTTATTTTATGTGTTTTAGAAGTTTGGATATTTGTATTGTGATTCATAAAATAATCTAGTGTATTCCATTATATAGAAATGGTGCCCAGTATAAAGAATGTGAACTCCAGTAATACGTATGATCCAAAGAGTAAGAAGGATCATATCTTTCACGGTATTAAGCCAAAATTTACAAGGGAAATTGTCTCCCATTTATTCTCAACATATGAAGATAAAGTATCATGTGTTAATAAGAAAAGTAAATAATTCTCCAAGTCCTATGGATTTTAAGGGAAGCAAGAGAATAAAATGATGGACGAGAGAAAGATGGATAAAGGGAAGAGGGAAAAGGGGAATTTTCCCAGATGTGATAATTATAGGAAGAAACACACTGGAACTTGCCAGAAGGGACTGGGAGTTTATTATAAGTGTGGAGAAAAAGTACACCATGTACGTGACTGCAAGGGAAAGAAAAAGGTTTCAAATATACAATGCTTCATCTGCAAGGAGTTGGGACACTATGCAAACCAATGTCCAAATCATCAGAATATACCCCAAATGATTCTATTGGATAATAATCAAGTTATGATACTACCATGGATGAGGAAGAATGATTAGAGTTCTTATGTTTTTATTATAGAATTATGTCATTTGAGAGTTGTATCAACAATGTACTGGTTATAATAATTATGGATTATATAAGGATGGTACTACAGTACTATTTCATTAAGGACTTGAGATTGTGTGGATCCAAGAAAAGTTACTCAATAGCAGGTTAAATTTTTGGAAAATATTTGGTTGAGAGAAAGATAAACCATAATATGGTTCTGATACCGAGGTAGTGATTTTGGAATAATACATGATTAATTTGGATAAATTATATTGGATAATCTTGACTACCTTGAAATTGATTAATGATTTGTATATTCCATCATTGTTGGAGTTTACAACATTTTTGGATAGAAGGAGTATATGCAGTATTATATAATGAATAAAGGATCATGAATCTAATCAATAAGGTTTTATAGTAATTGAGGATGTTGTAGTGTTTTAAAAGAATATATGATGAAGGTATTCACATGTTATTATGTGGAAAAAAGGATCTTCATTGTGTTTACCTTCCTTATAAATTTTGGACTATGAGTTTGGACAGAAGTATTTTGGATAAGTCTAATGGTTTGTATGGATTATGTTTGAAATTGGATACTATTTTTAATGTTATTTTTTGAGTTTTTATAAAAAGGACTATACACAGACCGTGTGAAAACCTGTCGCATCGAACAAAGATGCGGGAATCGAACCCACAACCATAGTGCGATTTGGGATTTATCGCCAACCACTAAACTACGTGAAGTCCCTAGATTGTATAATGTAGTTTCTTTTATTAGGGTCTGATAGGTGAATTATAAATTCATTTTTTTGGAACCATATACGAATCAGATAAATTGAATATTTTTTTAAATCTACTATCTTTTAGAGTGAAAGATGAGTTTGTGGTAGAAATTAGTTAAAGGATGGTACTCGACTTTTGAAGTATTGTTTTTCTTCTCTTATTATATGAAGAAATTAATAATTAAACATTAGGTAAAGGATCATAAAACTAAAAATATGTTGTCCAAATACCTTATGTTTTGGTGAACCGATGATATTTTAAATCATCATACATAAATGGCTTTGAGGCCATGAATTCTAGAATTATTTGTGACCGATGACCTCAAACACTCCCTATAAATATTTACATTTTTCCTCAAATTATGAGTCTTTAATTTCCACCAATGTTCGCCTAATCAAGATCATAATTTGGTGGTGACTTTTTTATTCCCTATTTTCCTCTTATTAAGACTAAATTTTATTAACACAATTTCTGATGTGGGTTTTCCGAAAGGTATTTTCTATTTTCAACCATTTATTTTCAAAAAATAATTTCAATTTTCAAGGATGAAATTTATTGCAGGAGGGAAGAATGTAACACCCCAAGATTTCATAGTACGTTATTTCTTCAAAGTAATTCAATAACTTGCACTACACGCAACACCGAGTTCTAGCGCACCATGACTTACCAAACTAGTCGTTCAAAAGTGGTTATGAATAGTATTAACTGAATTTTGAACTTTATATAATCCTTATAATATCTTAATCCATATTATGATTTTCTTAGACATAATTTAATAACAAATACATTTTTTTTGATAAAAGAAGTATTTTTCAAAAAATGAAATTTCACCGTCTTTTAATGGAGAATCATTTTTAAATCCAATATTTGAAACTTTTATATATTCCATTTCAAAAAAATAAACTTATTCTTTAGAATCTAGACATAATAATTTAGTCTCAATAATGTTTTGGTGTTTTTCTGATGACTTTCATATTTGGGTGAATAGTGAAAAATACTATATTTTAACTGAAAACAACTTTTTTAATCCAAATAATTTATAGTGTTAAATTATAAATTTTAATGGTTTGGATATATAAATATATTATATTTTTACCATTTAATTCAATGATGGTCATTTTAAGTAATTTCACTTTGAAATTGGACATAAACAAGTGTCAAACTTTTGATAGTTATTATTTCTTAAAAATACGCCTTTTGGTTTTTATAGCGGGAATTAATTTGAAATTAATAAATACAACTTATATGTTTTGAATTTGGTAAAATAGAAATCAGTTTTTGAATTCGGAATATCAAATATAGCTTAGGCTGAATTTTTGGTATTTTTCTAAAAAACATCAATTTTTAATGAATAGTGAAACCACTTTGTGGTAGTTAAAAAAACTGACTTTTTCATTTAAATGAAAATTCACCGCTTCATTGAATTGAATTATGAAAATCCAACATAAATGGTTGTTATCAAAAAGTAAAATTTGGTTCAATAATGTCACAAACCAGCCTGGCTACCCTGGTAACCCGATAACTGAGCTGACCCTAACATAGCTCGAAGGGTGTTCTTGATCCCCACGGGTCGACGACTAGCACCTGACATCATACAACATACAAGTGGTAATGAATTTTACACAAGGACATGGAATCAAGAGTGAAACAAACAGTATGCATAACAAAGAAACTCCACTAGGAGCATTGTACCCGAAAACAATGAGGCACAGAAAGCCCAAAGTACTACAACCCAAGTACATAAAACAGGAAAAACCACCCCAAAGTCCCCAAGGACACAACTCACCACGTTGAAAACTCAACAGCTAGATCCGCCTCCATGTGATCCTTTACCCTTGCATGAACCTCGAAGAAGGAGGTCTACAAACACCCGAAAGAAAAAAGTAGGGTGTGAGCCTAAGCCCAGAAGGATACCACCAGAGATTCCATAACATATGCCAAATTTAGATTATCCTAGTAAAAACTTTTAATTTACAAATAAAAATGTTTGGAAATCCAAAAGCATATTTTAAAAAATCATTCTATACATTTTCAAGTAAAGTAAAGTTCACCAAGCAAGGTTTTACAATGATGAAATACTTTTAAGACAATGGCTTAAATAAAAATAGTTACATAAAACAGTTTATGTAAAATCAGCATGAATTTAAAGCAGTTCAAAATCATTGGAAAACATTTATACGTCACAAATAAATATTTAGGCGAGCAAAATGGTCATCTGCCAAAACATATGATAGTATTAATCAATTATGGGATTCCCCACTCTCTATGTGAACTCACCAAAATGTGTATACACATGTCCCTATGACACTGGCCAAAGTAGACTCGTCACCTACCCATCGAGGATGTGACCCGCCGCAAGTTTGTTTCAGAACGTTGTTGTATCATAGAGTGTATCCAAATAACTCACTAACTACCTAAGCCTTTCATGTGCTCTTACATGATGGGCGAACTATTATAAGAATGCTTAAAATACGATCAATCCCATTCTTCCATCTCAAAGTTCCAATTCCATTCCATTTAAAACCACAACAGGTTTTATTCAAAAACATGCCTTTTTCGCAAGATAAAACCAATGGGTTTCTGTCAAAACAGTTTAAGCCATTTTCACCAGTTTGAAATCCATTCAAAACCAATTCCATCATTTCACAATTAATTTCTACAATTGAAATCAACAATTCAATTGAAAACATTTCCATCAAATACATAACTTAAATTCCACAATTTAAATTATCCAATTTCCATAAACACACACACACCCCCCCAATTCAATAGAATTGGGGTTTTTCCAAATTTTCTTGCCTAAACCAATTCAAATATCTCAATTAAATGGAATTTAATTAAAATCAACAAATGAAATAAATCAGGCAATGAGGATAATCAATTCGGAAAGTCGAGACGGAACCACCTACCTCGAAGGTTTTGACCAAAACCACAACGGTTTAAGAACACTCAGGAATCCTGGTTGATTCTCTATAAACCCATCACAGATCCATTCCCCTAGCTAGACCAAGACCAAAACTCATCATTTTGGAATTTACACACTTAGTTATACCCATAACAGGTGTAGATATAAGAAATCAAGGGAAGAGGGGAAGTAGATCTAAGTAGATCTAAGAAACCGATCAAGAAAGAAGAATAATGATCACATACCTTGAGAATCCCACTCCGATTTACCAAGAGGAGCCTTTAGATCACCTTCAGAACAAAGGGAGAACCTTCTATGACCCCAGGAGAAGACAAATCCCGAGTTAGGGCCACTTAGGAGGAAAAACGAAGCATTTAGAGGCAAAACAGCCAAGATCCACAATTTAAGGATCTAATTTTAAGTGACCGCATGGTTTGTTTGCACGGTTTGTCAAACCGTGCGCACACCGTGAGTATCTCACTATCTATGGTTGCTTGTCTACACGTTTTAGTCGCATGGTTTAGCAAACCGTGCTCACACCGTGCGTACCCCACTGTTCAGTGCTGCTAGTTTGGCATGGTTTGATCGCACGATTTATCAAATCGTCTGCTAACCATGCACAAGACATTGCCTATTTTTTTACTTAAAATTTCACCCAAACGCACCCCCCAAGTCACTACTCCAAAACAGAGGCACTTAGAGACATTAAAAGTACCTGAAAATGTAACGGGATGTTACAACCTCCCCACCATAAGACCTTTTTGTCCCCAGAAAGCCTATGAATAAACCTCCACGCCAAAAAGATAAGGCCACATCTTTATCATTAGTGCATCCCTTTCCCACATCTCATGAGAATCTGAACCATGATGCCAAAGTATACGGACATGAGGTATCATTCTCCCATGACGTACCTTGGTCTCAGAATCAACAAACCTGACTGGTCGTTCAGTAGTAGATAAATTTGGTTCAATCTCAAGATCACTCCACCTCACAACATGGGATGGATCAGAGAGATACTTTCACAGCTGCAATACATGGAACACGTTATGTATCAACGTTAGTTGTGGTGGTAGAGCTAAATGGTAAGAAACTTTCCCCACAAGGCCAATAACCTCAAAAGGTCCCACAAAACGAGGAGCAAGCTTCCCTTGCCTCCCAAGCCGTCGATGACCCAAATGTGGTGAAACTTTCAAGAACACCTAGTAACCAACTGATAACTCTATAGTTATACAATGATGGTCAGCATAATACTTGCATCGACTTTGCGCTGTCAACATTCTCAGACGAATCAACTGGATCTTAGCTATAGTCTTTTGGACCAAACTCGGACCTACCAAAGAACTTTCACCAATCTCCGACCAACATAAGGGAGATTTACACGGATGACCATAAAATTCCTCAAAATGATCCATTTTAATCGTATATTGATAACTGTTGTTATAATAAAATTCAGCTAACCCCAAATGATCATCCCAAGATCCACCAAAGTCAAGAACAAAAGCACGGAGCATGTCCTCAAGGATCTAAATAGCTCTCTCTGTCTGGCCATCTGACTGTGGATGGTAGGTCGTGCTCAAATGGACCTAAGATCCCAGTTCCTCCTGAATGCCTCTCCAAAAGTGAGAAGTAAACCGAGGATCCCTATCAGAGACTATTCTATATGGAACTCCATGCAAACAAACAATTTCTTTCACATAGATATTTCCCAACTCCTCAACTTTGGTTGTATCTCTAATATGTATAAAGTGAGCCGAATTGGTCAGTCTACTGATCACAACCCATATCCCGTTCTTCTTCCTTTGGGTTTGAGGTAACCCAACCACAAAGTCCATCGAGATTTCATCCCACTTCCTTGTAGGGACTGGAAGTGTTTGAAGTAGACCCGAAGGTTTCTGGTTCTCAGCTTTCACCTACTGGCATGTATAGAAACAAGATACAAACTCAGAAATGTCTCGTATCATACCTGGCCACCAGAAATATCGCCGCATATCATAGAACATCTTCATGGTCCCCAGGTGCACATCCCATTGAGAGTTTTGGAAATCCCTCAGCACATCATTTCTTGTTGATAACTGAAAAACCTAACATTTTTTATAACACATAACAACCTCTTTAGAGAACGACCACTGGGTGTCGGTCTCCCCACCATTAAGAGAGTCCCTAATGCTATGGAATTCATCATCCAGTTGTTGTTCCTGAAGAATAAATCCGAGGAGAGTAGAAGTCAACTAAACACTGGCTAAAGAAACTTCATTCCCCTTCCACTGAATTCCAATATGCAACTGAGAAAAACGAGCCATCAAACTCCACTCCTCTGAAGATTCATTCACAGCATGAGTTGGAAGTTTCATGCTTAACGCATCCTCAATGACATTCCCTTTCCCATGGGTATAGGCAATTTCAATGTCAAAAGATTACAGGTACTCCACTCAATGCCTTTGCTGAAGATTCAAATCTTTTTGAGAGAAGATAAAAATCAATCTCTTGTGGTCTGAATACATAGTAATCCTTTCTCCATAAAGGTAATGTCTCCAACACTTAAGTGCGTGCATTATAGCTGCATGTTCAAGGTCATGGTTAGGATAGTTCTTCTCATGTGGCTTAGGCTGACGAGATCCATAGACAACAACATGATTACCTTGCATAAGGACACATCCAAAACCTGAACCCGATGCATCACAGAAGACCAAATAACCTTCCCCAGCCTCAGGAAGAGTTAACACCGAAAGAGTAGTCAAAAGATGCTTTAGCTCAACAAAAAACTCTAACATTTTTCATTCCAAGAAAACTTCACTCCCATTTTGAGTCAGAGTATTCATTGGAGAAGATAACTTTGAGAAGTATTTAACAAATAGACGATAATATCCTGCTAATCCCAAGAAGCTCTGAATCTAGAAAACATTCTGTGGTTGCTCTCAATTCATAACAGCCTTCGCCTTCTCAGGATCAACTGATATTCCTTGCTCTGACACCACATGTCCCATGAATTTCAATTCCCGGATCCAGAAATCGGACTTTTAAAGCTTGGCATAAAGACGGTGATTTCATAAAAGACCTAGAACTGTTCTCAGATGAAGCACATGATCCTCCTCAGACATAGAGTATACAAGGACGTTATCCACAAATAATACCACAAAATTATCCAGATACTCATGGAATACTTGATTCATCAAGGCCATGAAAACTGCAGGAGAATTTGTTAGGCCGAAGGGCATGACAAGGTACTCATAATGGCCATACCTACTTCGAAATGAGGTTTTTTGAAGGTCATATTCCTTTATCCTCAACTGATGGTAACCAGATCGAAGATAAATTTTTGAAAACCACTTTTCCCATTTCAATTGGTCAAACAAATCATCAATTCATGGTAATAGATACATGTTCACTATCGTCACTTGATTGAGATTTCGATAATCAACACATAAGTGTAGAGAACCATCGACCTTCTTGGTGAAGAGAATTGGTGCTGCCCACGGTGACACAATCGGGCGTATAAAAGCATTCTCAAGAATATTTTCCAACTGAGAGTTTAGATATTTTAATTCGGTTGTATCCATTTGGTAAGAAGGGATAGAAACCGGTTGAGTACCAGGCATAAACTCAATTGAAAATTTGATCTCCCTTACAGGTGGAAAACCAGAGAAGTTAGAAGGAAACAAATCTGGAAATTCATTGATGACTGGAGGAAGATCAACACTCATTGGATCATTCTCTAGATTAAAATCAATAACTAATATAATTTTCCTCAGCTCTGGAAAAGAAGGTTTGGCTCTGCCTAACCTGGGGTCCCATTCTCCATGAAAAACATGAGGCACACCCCTAGGTGTAGTAAGGTAGACCCGTCGGAGATAAAAATCTATCCGGGAATTATTGTCAATGAGCCAATCCATCCCAAATATGACGTCAAAATATTTGATGTCAAGAACCAAAAAGTCCCAAACAAGCTCAACATTTGATAGAAATAAAATTCAAGCAGGACTATAGAGACCCTTCTCTCTCACCATACCAAGAGGTGTAGTAATATCCATCTCACAAGCCAAAAGTCCCATGGTTAGATTAGGTAGATTATCAATATGAGTTGAAATAAAATAATGAGATGCACCAGTATCGAAAAGTGATGTCACTAAGGATTAAGCAATAGTGATGGTACCTATCACAGTCGTAGGACCTGCTTCAGCTACCTCTGGTGATTCTTCCACTGCGTGAAGAAGCTTCATTTCTGATGCTTGTGGGTGGAGCCTTTTATCATGTGAAGCATTTGATTTCCCCACAGTTTCAGGAGGTGCTGATGATCCTATTATATTACGTGGAGTAGATAAGTGATGGCAGAATCTCTGTAATTTCCCCAAACGCCCGTAGAGCTACAGTCCTTGGGTGACTCAGTGAAACCCCTCTTAGAATGCCCCAACATTCCACACTGATAGAAAGTCAAAGATTCCCCTCCTGGTGCTACCGGAGGTCTAGAATGACTCTGATGTCGAGAAATACAATATGAGATGTCGTGATTCTGTTTCACTTTAAAGGGACCAACACTATCACAAGAAAGAAAAGAAACTCCCTTCAACCCTGACTTTCCTACCAGGTCCATCTCAACCATCCTCACCCTATCCAACACATCAGAATAAGTGGTAAACATCAATACGAAAACTTGAGAATGAATATCTGATTGAATCCCCAACTCAAATCTTCGATCCTTCATCCTCTCATTAGATAAAATTTCAGAAGCAAACTGTACCAATTCAGCAAAGCGATTTGAGTACTCAGTCATGGTTTTGTTGGCCTACTCAATCTTGAAAAACTCCACATCCTTGGCCAACACCATTGATTTTGGATATAACTGATCAGTGAAAAGAACCCTAAAGTATTTCCACTCCAAACCCTCATTTTTCCCTATCGTCACCATTGTGTCCCACTATCTCCTGCTTGGTCCCTCCATCATGAAGCTGGAACACTTCACCATGATCACTTCAGGTGTCTCCAAGAACCCAAACAGATGTTCAATATTACTCAACCATTCCTCAACATGTTGAGGGTCAGTGGAGAATTTGAAAACTAGTTGCTTCTAGCATAGGAACTCTTGAGAACGACTTCGAAGAATATCACTTTGAGGATCTAAAGCTAGAGTCTGAATAGGGACTGGAGGTGGTTCCTACCAAAGATCTTGGATAGTGCGAACGATCACCTCAACAAGACTCGGATCCACAATAGGTCTTTCTTGCTGAGGTTCAGCAGCAGCTTCTTTTTGGATCTGATTCCCACATCTTTTCAGAGTCGTGATGCTACAGAACACCAGAAAAGACATAGATTAAGACACCAACCGGGTAACAATGAAAACTACTCTTAAAAGAAGGAATAAACAAAATCTTTATTCCAATCTATCCAATTCAAAATAGGGAAAATAATAGAACTAATCCACAAGTCGTATTTCGCTAACTACCCCTGGTGATTTAAGGTTCATTACGGTGAGAGCTAGCTAGGCACTCAATCATAACTACCTCCAAAGTCCCGACAAGGAAACTCAAATGCATACTATCATCAAGGAAAGATGTTCAACAAACCTCCCTCTGATACCAATTTTTCACGAACTTGCTCGGGTACCCTGGTAACCTGATAATCGATCCAGCCCTGACATAGCCTGAAGGGCGTTCCCGATCCCTACGGGTCGGCGACTAGCACTTGGAATCGTACAACATACAAGTGGGAACGAATTTTCCACAAGGACGCTGAAGTAAGAGTGAAACAAACAGTATTCATAACAAAGAAAATCCACTAGGAGCATTGTACTAGAAAACAAAGAGGCACAGAAATCCCAAAGTACTACAACCCAAGTACATAAAATAGGAAAAACCACCCCAAAGTCCCCAAGGACACAACTCACCACGTTGAAAACTCAACAGCTGGATCCACCTCCAAGTGATCCTTTCCCCTTGCACAAACCTAGAAGAAGGAGGTCTACAAACACCTAAAGGAAAAAGTATGGTGTGAGCCTAAGCCTAGTAGGATACCACAAGAGATTCCATAACAGATTCCAAATATATATTATCCATGTAAAAACGTTCAATTTTCAAATAAACAGGTTTGGCAATTTAAAAGCATATTTTGAAAAATCATTTTATACATTTTCAATAAAGGAAATTTCACCAAGAAAGGTTTTACAGTGATGAAATACTTTTAAGACAATGGATTAGATAAAAATAGTTACATAAAATGTTTTATGTAAAGTCAGCAGGCATGTAAAGTAGTTCAAAAGAATTGGCAAACAAGTATACATCACAAATAAATATTTAAGCGAGCAACATGGTCATCTGCCAAAAAGGTACGATAGTATTAATCAGTTATGGGATTCCGCACTCTCTATGTAAACTCAGAAAAATGTTTATACACACGTTCCTATGACACTGTCCAAAGGAGACTCATCACCAACCCATCCAGGATGTGACCCGCCGCAAGTATGTTTTAGAACATTTTTGTATCATAGAGTGTATCCAAATAACTCACTAACTACCTAAGGAATTCTTGCACTCTTACATGATGGGATAACTATTTTAAGAATACGTAAAATATGATCAATACCATTCGGCCATTTCAAAGTTCCAATTCCATTCAATTTAAAACCACAACCGGTTTTATTCAAAAACATGCCTTTTTCGCAAGATAAAACCAATGGGTTGCTATCAAAACATTTTAAGCCATTTTCACGAGTTTGAAATCCATTCAAAACCAATTCCATCATTTCACAATTTATTTCCACATTTGAAATCAACACTTCAATTGAAAACATTTCCAAAAAATACATAACTTAAATTCCACAATTAAAATTATCCAATTTCCATAAACACACACACACCCCCAATTCAATGGAATTGGGGGTTTTCCAAATTCTCATGCCAAAACCAATTCAAAAATCTCAATTCAAAGGAATTGAATTAAAATAAAAAAGTGAAATAAATAAAGCAATGAAGATAATCAATTAGTCGAGTCGGGACGAAACCACCTACCTCGAAGGTTTTGACCAAAACCACAACGGTTGAAGAACACTCAAGAATCCTAGTTGATTCTCCAAAAACCCATCCTAGATCCCTTCCCCTAGAAAGACCAAGACCAAAACACATCATTTTGGAATTTACACACTTATATCTACCCATAACGGGTGTATATATAAGAAATCAAGGGAATAGGGGAAGTATATCTAAGTAGATCTAAGAAATCGATCAAGAATGAAGAAGAACGATCACATACCTTGAGAATATCACTTCGATTTACCAAGAGGAGCCTTTTGAATGCCTCCGAAACAAAGGGAGAACCTTCTCTGACCCCATGAGAAGACAACTCCAGAGTTAGGGCCACTTAGGAGGAAAAACGAAACATTTAGAGGTAAAACGGCCAAGATCCACAATTTAAGGATCTAATTTTAATTGACTACATGGTTTGTACGCATGGTTTGTCAAACCATGCGCACACCGTGAAGATCTCATTGTCTAGGGTTGCTGGTCCACATGGTTTAGTTGCACGGTTTACCAAACCATGCACACACCATGCATACCCCACTGTCCAGTGATGCTAGGTTGGCATGGTTTGATCACACGGTTTATCAAACCGTGCACAAGTCATTGCCTTTTTGTTTTACATAAGATTTCACCCAAACGCACCCCCAAGTCACTAATCCAAAATAGAGTAACTTAGAGACATCAAAAGTACCTGAAAACGTAACGGGATGTTACAAATAAGATGAAAATAATTTTTGGTGAATAGTAACTTTTGACTTTTATTTACCGCGGTTAAAGGTAAATAAGGTAATTCAAGGTAAAAATAATATTATAATAATTCAAAATTACCTTAAAACCTGTCCAAACCTTATTTTTTGAGTAATTTACGGCCATGGACATCTTTGGGACTATTTTGGGACCCCATATAGCCACTTGGGAGTGATAATGACAATTTAGATTAATTGATTTAATGTGAAGACAAAATTGGGATTAACAAAAATATTTTAGTAATTAATTTTTATATGGTGTTATGTAAGTCCTGTTTTCTACTATAAATAGTATTTGGAAAGATAAAAATATTTCCTATATCATGGTATTTTTTTATAATTTTTAGACATAATATAAATTAAATTATTTATGACACAATAATGATGCAGTATTTATCTCAGTAATAAATAATTTAAATAAAGAATATTATAATGATTAAAATATTATCCAAAACATGTCCAATTATGATTGGATGATTTTATTTCGACCATGAATCATCTTATCTTCGACTATAATTATTTTTCAACCATTTGAAGCCAAATATCATTATATTATAAAATAATATTTTCTTACTTTCCTAAATAGCCCCTCCTCCCCCTTATAAAATGAGACCACTTATAACCAATTCCTCACACCTCTCAACACATTTTGCTTTTCCAAACTCTGCCCAATTAAGCTCCCTAAATCCCTCTACTCCCCCTAGAAGCCTTACCTTAGTCAGAATTCACTTCAAGAAGTCCTTTTGGTTCAAACCAAAGGAAGTTACCCAAATTAAAGGTAACAGTTTCTCTTAAATTGTTATCATTTATTTTACTTCTCCACCACCTAAACACTTTTTATGTCTTTATTTTGTAACAACACCAGTATCCTAAATATACTAGGATTTTTTATAAGATGTTTTAGAACTACACTTACACAAACCTCTATCTAATGGATGAAGAACATAATGTTTTTGTGGATGGAAAACTAATGCCTCGCGAAACAATGATTGTTCAAATATCTTCAACCGCCTCTCATGGTTGCCATTATGATGGCACTGTATTTATATATGATATATATTATGTTTATTATTTCCGTATTCTTGTGTACTTCCCAATTATATCACACCTTTATGGTTTCCATAGTGGGTAAATACAATAATCTCATTTGAGGATATGCGCACTACCGCCCCCTCAAAGTGATGTGATTAGTTAATGCCTTATGTGGGATGTATAAAGGATGGATTTAATGATATTATATCTGATATTATACTTTAATTATCAAATAACCATGTATCATTATGTTTTCATTCCATTAAAATAAGAAATAGAAATGAAAGTAGAGTTCATGCGTACGTACGGCCTACCGTCTCCATGAACGGTGCATTTCATTTCTTACCTACAAATTTTATATACAATTATAAATAAATGTATATACTAGATATATATGATATATATGATATCTTAATCATGAATATAATTCTGGATATAATGGACTATTGACCACGTGGATAACTTGTAAATATAAGGTTTTCATTTTTTACTCAAGTACCAAATATCGACAAAACGATCATTATTAACTTAAATGATTACATAATGTTTATAACATGGTAATAACTGATATATAAGGAATAATAAACTTAAAAAATGTTCTTAAGCAAGTAGAAATTAACTTTAGTTTATTATTCAGGAGATTGAAGAACGATCGAGTCATGTCGGACAGCTGGTAAGGGACATCGTCTCAATCTCCTTTCATTGAGGAATATTTTGTTCTAATACAAGGCTTTCTTTTATACGTTCTATAAACACCTTTTCTTTTAATTTAATTCAAATGGAATATTTTTCTACAAATCATTTTACTAGACAAAAAAAATAATGTTTCTTTTAACGTAAGCGGTGACAAAAACCTTTTCCGTCGCCACGAGTATTATTTGATCTTTGGCTTCCTCAACAAGCCGTAATGTTTTTAAAAGAAAATAAATTCCTTATACTCTTTTATGTATTTTTTGGTATTGAAAATGGTATTGAAAATGGATTTTTATGTCAATATATTTAAGATATATATTTTGATTGAAATGTGGAAATGTTTCCTTTATATTTTATGTATATGATATGATTTTATAATGGTACTTGGACATTTGACGGGTGGTTACGTGATAAACCAAATGACGGGTGGTGCCATGAATACCAGGATGAGTGGTTACGTTATAACCTCCAATTCATTGGGTATGGAAGTCGGCGGTATGGCTATTCCATTTAGTGATATTTGTAGAAGTCGGCTGTGTGGTTCCATCTATGTTTGTGTATGTCCCAAGTTACCTTTATATGTTATGTGTTCTTTATATGGGTTTTATGGTAATATTTTGGTTACAAAAGGGTATGTAATGATCTTTTATTTAGTGAAGAGTATTTACTACTTCATAAAGGTGAAAATTATTACTTATGTTAAAGTATTCATGGTTAACTTGTTTTTTTTTTCAAAAACTAACAGTTTTCCTTCTTTGTGTATCCCTTACTAAGCTTTTTATGCTCATCCCAAGTTTTTGAAATGTTTTTCACAGGACATAATGTGGAATATGGTCAAGGATAGGATCGTGGAAAAGTCTTGTTGTCTTAAACATGGAAATAGACATGACTTTTTTTTAAGATTTCATGTTTTGTAAAGGAAAATGGAAACTGTGTAGAAGTTTGTACTTTATAATCTTTTGATATGAAATAGTTATGGCCTAACTCTCTAAAACTCTAAACCTGAAAAGATCCTCAATGTAAATTATTCATTTAATTCAATATTATGTAAGGTTTAATGATGGGTCCTTATACTTATGGAGTCCTATTATGAGATATGTTATTATTTTTTCCCATTTCTATACTATTGTGGGAAATATTTGCATCATATCCTTAGACTCTGGTTGTTCTAATTTGGCTTGTTGGCATACCAAGCATCGAGAGAAAACCCCTACAATTTCACTATTCATGTTATCATGCCATAAGTTTATATTCAACTCTCTATATATCATAGTACTTTCAATATTAATAGAGAAGGATGATCTATGTAAATCATATTGAAGATATCTATTTAATTATTAATTTTATGGGACACATATCTTGGTTCTAACCCTTATAAGCCCATCTTCATCAAATTTTAACTTCAAAATATTTAGAACTTTCTCTACATAAACTCGTCATCTTTATGGTCCTCCATGACCCTATCAATAATGGATTTTTGAGTAGTAATTTTAAATACATAGTAGGAATGTCCTTTTTCTTATTCCTATATCCATCCTTTATATTTCTTGTAATATTGGTTCCCTTTTAATCATCATCGTGGCTATTGTTGTGGGATCCTCAATTCTATGAGAATATTTCACTTTATTTTCCTTCTAATGATGGTAATTGATTAAACAATCATAATCCAAAATCATCAATAACCTCCATCATTGGCTCATATTAAACTCATTTTGTGTTAATATATACATGAGGATTTTATGATCCACACACATGTCACACATTTCTCGGTAGATATAGTGTCTTGAAATATTTATAGAAAATATAACTAAATATAATTCTAGAGCATGTGGTGGGCAGTTATACTCATGGATCATTAATTAGATGGAGGAATCAGATACCAATTTTTATCTTTCATTAGTACACAATCCAAACCATTTTTGGATGCATCACTATAGATCACAACTCCTTCCCAAATAGTGGGTAATGTGAGAAAATGTGTAGTGGTTAGGCCCTTATTAATATCTTAAAATATTTATTCACATTCATCAGTACAATAAAGCATGACTCATTCCATGTAATATTGGTTATTGGGATTTATAATCATGATAAGTTTCTCATTAATTGATGATAGTACCCAGCTAATCCTGGGATACTATTGATTTCCATCACATATTTTAGTATTAAAAATCCTTTAGATTCCTTTATTTGTTTTAATTCACTGATATCCATTTATTGGTGATAACGGTCCCCAAGAAAGTTACTTTATCCATCCCAAAATCACATTTACTATAATTCAAAATTTAATTTTACTTGGAAAAATTCTTTAATAAAAATTGAAATACTTGTCATGTTCCTTATTGACATTATTATAAATAATAATATCATCTACAAATGAAACCACAAATTCCTAGTGGTAATCACTAAATAATATATTCAACAATTCTAGGAATATTTATAGAGAATTACTTATTTTAAATGGAATTACATTTAACTCATAGTGCATGTACATTGTATGGAAATTAGTCTTGGGGATATCATCCTTCTTTAATATTACTTGGTAATATCCTGAAAAAGGATCCACCATAGGGAAGTATTTTACTCCATGTACTTTATCTAATAAGTCATCCATCTATGTTAAAGGGTAATTGTTATTTATCATGATTTTTTTAGCTTAGAATAATCAATATAGAGTTGCATTGAACCATCCTTCTTCTGGATGAAGAGGATCGGTCCACCCCACAGTGAAGCATGTGGTCATATAAAACCTTTATATAGAATATATGATAATTTTTTATTGACTTGTTAAAGTTCAAAAATGTATATATATATATATATATATATTCTTGGGTACTGTAAAATTTCAAGGTATAATTTTGATAGAGAAATCAAACACTCCTCTAGGAGGAATACTAAGAATTTATTTGAGAAAAACATCTACAAATTACCTTACAATGTGAGTGTCTTCAAGGATGATGTCTTTCTTAGTCTCAATAATTTGAGAAATATAGAATTTATCAAAAGGTACTAATATCGATTCTTGAGATTTCTATACCAATCAAGATTCATCCTCCATATTTTATAAGTATATAAATAGAGGGATATTTGTGATACATAGGGTGATTTCATTCTCTCAACAATTTATGTTGGATATATTTACGGAAATCCAATATATTCCTATAATATAATAAAATTCCTCTAAGTTTATAACAATAAGAGTTTCTTGGAAATTAATCCCATAAATATGGACATGTAATGAGATACATGCTTGGAATTCAACAATTGGCCCATTTTTCTTCTTCACAAATAACTCTAATTCCATGTTTTGTGGTATTGTTTTTATAGTTCCACAAAGATTTTTTGATATGAAATAATGTTTAAATGAATATATATAAAATAAGATTTTAGTTTCATGTAGGGAAGATAAGAACACATTCCACTATTTGATTATAGTTATAATCATTTACCTCATCCAAATTAGAATTAGTGATGAGGATTTTCAAACTGTTAAACACATAAAATGGAAAATGTGAACATTGAAAGGATAAATCATAAATGATGTATGTTATTTTAAATATAAATATATATGTTTTAATTTATGTTATCTATGATTTATTTACTAAAATAAAACATATAGTCATTTTTTGTTCCCTTAATAATGGTTCGTAATGATCTAGTGAATTTACCAAATATCTCCCAATAGTGTCAAACTAGGTGTGTGGCAAGGCTTTTTTTATTCACTAGGTGAATATTGAGACTCCTATGTACAACTGTTACATATAAACATATTCTTGTAGAATCTAGGAAGTGGTTTATTTTCTTAGATGCCACTTAATATATACATTATCAAAATTTAGGAATATTTTCCTATGTTTATTCTTATCCGTAAAAATTTCCCAAAGCCTTTCTAATCCTAATCCAAAAAATAACTATACTTTAATCGGATGTCAACTATGAAAACCCATATCTTTAATACACATTAATTCAAGAATTATTACATTAAGGTAGACATAATACTATATCAAAATCTCATCAATCCTAGAGACTTTTGTAAATTGGGTACATAACATAACCACATGAAATAGAAATGTAATGAAATTATTAAAAATTTCGTTAACAAGATCTTAAAATTTCATCACACTTCTAGAATTGCATGGGATAACCTGAGGACATACATAATGAATAGTTTATCTATAAAGCCCAGTAATGAAATAAACAAATAATCTAATAAGGTAAATCTAAACATGTTATCCAAGATTCATATCAATGTAACATATGAGGGGTGAGAATCATAATCTTAAATAATGATTCATGATATAAAATAGTAGCATAAAGAAAACTCAGTGGAAGATGGGATCACTAACAAGAGAATCCATAAGGAACTCACATGGTTCAATGACATTCCTATAGAATTGATCCCTCTTGATGAGAAATATTGTAATAAAATTTATTCTTTTAGACACATCTAATCCTCCATTGATATAATAAATTTATTTTTTCCACTTGGACCAGACACCCCTCACAATAAAAGTATCATAAATGAAACATGGGAATGTGGTAACTATGTAAAACAAGACATCATAAATATAAATAAAGGATAACAACCAAAAAAACATAAAATAGTATTCATAGGATAGCCCCTTTTATACTATTCATGGAATCTCACGAGATAAAAATGTTACCCTAATATGGTTTTGTAGAATCACAACCCAACATAACGATTTTGGAATTAAAGGGAATAATAAAATGATGTTTCATTAACAATGGGAGGATGAGAGGATCCATTACCTTGAGAGGACACTTCTAAAAACATGAGAGAAGCTTCATAAGAGATAATGGGATCCTTAAGATGGATCTATAGATGGAAAGGAAGAGTAATGTCATGATTAAATAGTTTTAAGAGAAGTTTAATGGGGGGGTCGGTTTGGTTTATATAAAAAAATATAAAAGTTATCTTCATTATTTTCAAAACATAGGTTTTTGACTCTATATGATAAAGTAATAAAAACCAATCACCTTCCAATGGTTTCTTCCAAAGAGGAGTGGTTTTTAATAGTTTATTATTCTATTAACTGGTCACATTAATATAATTCATAGGGTGATGTGTAAGTGAGTCATGTTTTGTAAAGACCTAGAAATTTCAAGGAAAATTTTTTCTTAATTTTCTTTGGAATTTTACAAGAACGCAGTTTCTGACGGCGCCTGATTCCGAGGCCCGGTGTGCCCGGAATTAATTTCGGAAGTTTGGCTCGGGTACGTTCAGTGAACGAGCGAGCGGGAATTTCTATCTTTTGAACTGGTGCTCGGAATTGAAATCTGATTGCACTGATGAACTCGCAACGCCGGTAATCTCTTAAGAGAACCTTTACCGTAGTTGCGTTTGTGCGGGAGGAGAAGTTAATTTTTGGGGTTTAATTAAAAAAATGAATAAAATTGTTAAATCAAATTTTAACAATGTTAAGTGGTTAACTTCTCCCATGGAAGTTGGTGGTTGGCCCACATCAATCCAACTTCCCATGTGTGGATATTTGAAAGGGTGGGGCCCACACAAACCCCCCCCCCCCACCTTTTCAAATTCCTTAAACTCCCTAACCCTCTTAACCCCTCACTTTCCAACTCCCCATTAACTCACATTCTTTAATATTTGACAACTTAGTGTTTACTTTTCCTCTTGCTTACTCTATGGTGCTTGTTTACTTTACAAAGGCAATGCCTTCCCTTTTTACTGGGATTTACGCCTTGGTGCTAGTCGCCAGCCCCTGGCCTATGGAATGCGGGCTTGGGGTAGTCACGGCATGGGCCCCGAGGACGGGTTGTGACAAATTGGTATCAGAGGTGGTCGGTTCTACCGCAGACTCTGATCTTTTTTTCTGTGAAGCAATAGTGTTAAGGGTACCGAGTGTGGTTTTCAGTTTAGGGAGTCCAGTGTTGGTACGGGCGGCCGACGTATCCATACAACAGGACCCTGACAACTGATTTCCGACTTTGTGCATGAAAACACTGATTGTGTGTGTGTTTTCAAAGGTTTTTCCTTAAAACAGCTCGAACCAGGTCAGCTCACCAGGTATAATCATTTGACCGTGTCACGTTGTTTATTTCAGGATGCCTTTTCTCAGATGACCAGCTAGAGCCCAGAGGGACGTGCGTACTGCCAGCTTTCAAAGCGAAGAGGCTTCGGTATAGGGCCCTCTTGCAGTTGAGGCACCAGCGGAGGCACCAGCGGTACTACCATACGTTGGGCCACCGATGCCACCAGTCCCAGCAGTAGGTGATGCACGCCACTTGAGTGCGCTGCACGAGTTCCAGCGCCAGAGGCCACCCAGGTTCTGGGGAGAGACGGACCCGCAAGCGGCTGAGGATTGGCTTGAGGCCTATGGTGAGAGTCTTCAGGCTAGTGGGGACACCGGCAGACCTCATGGTGATCATTGCATCCAGCCTTCTTCAGGCAGCAGCAGGCAGGTGGTGGAGCCACTTGTTCCAGTTTTGCGATGGGATGGACTTCACATGGGAAGACTTCAAGACCTTTTTCAGGGTGAAGTTTGTTCCAGTAGCTCCACACCCCGAGCGTGTACAAGAGCTTCTGCCTTTTCCGCGTGTTTTTCGATCAGTAGCCGAGTCATCTGTGGGCAGTAGACAGATGATGCAGAGGTCCAGGAGGACTAGACTAGCAGTTGGATGATCTCGGGTTTTAGGAACGGTGGTGCGGGGCACCCGAGGTGGGGTCAGATCCAGGCCTGCCAGAAACGGACAATGTTACTCCTGCGGTGGGAATGGTCACCTGGCACGTGACTGTCCGACTCCTCGTACGGTTGATCAGCTGGTGTTAGAGGAGCCACCGAGACAGAAGCAGCGGCTGGTGCTTGAGCAACAGCCGAGCAGTGGACAAGGCAGTAGAGCTCCGGGAACAGGTGGACAAGGGAGAAACTAATGGATACGTCCCTTGTACTTCTAGTTCCATTTTTCTGTTGTATTCGTGTCTTGTACTATGAGCTGCAATAATAAAAAAAACACTTATCTTTGAGATGTTTTCTTTCCTTTCCGTTTGTTTGGTTGATACTGAGTGGTCCCGGTTAAACTTTTGACTTGACCCTCACATTCGAGATTTCTACTGGAAGGGACCCAGTGACCTCACACTGACGCCGACAGTGTGACTCGACCCTTGGAGGCGAGAGTGACAGTTGGATCTCTTAGTAGTTACGTCGAGACCTTATGACATCATCCATGGCATGAATGCATCCTTCATGTTAGGATTGACTGTATTAGGCAACGAATGTGGTTCATCCAGGGGATGAGACCGGGTTTCTCTTATCGGCAAAGAAGAAATCATAGCAGCTCTTGTGAGACTAGAGAAGGTCCAGGTCATCCAAGAGTGGATGTGGACAGCACAGGGCCGACAAAATCCTTATGCTGACAGGACTTGGAGACCTCTGGAGTTCGAGGATGACGATCACGTCCTTAGACGGGTCTCACCTCGATGAAGTTTACGGAGATGTGGCCAACGTGGAAAGTTATCTCCGAGGTCAACGGACCTTTCTAGGTCCTCAGCTGGGTAGGCGAGGTGGTTTACCGCTTGACCCATTCACCTCAGTTGCACCAGGTGCACGACGACTTCCACGTATCTCAACTGAGGAGATACGTGCTCGACCATTCGCATACCATCGACCATGAGGAGCTGGACGATGGCGATGGGGTGTCTTCCATAGAGGTTCTCGTGGGGATCAAGGATCGTCTGGAGCGGATCCTACGAGGATGATCGATTCCTCGGGTGCACTTTCTTTGGCAGTACGGAACCTCCAGGTAAGCACATGGGAGCGGAAGGCTCAGATGCGTGCTCTTTACCGCTTTTGTGACCCCAGTTTGTGTTGAAGCATTACGGGGACGTATAGCCCTGAGGTGGGAGTAATGTAAAGACCCGGAAATTTCAAGGAAAATTTTTTCTTAATTTTGTTTGGAATTTTACAAGAACGCAGTTTCTGACGGCGCCTGATTCCGAGGCCCGGTGTGCCCGGAATTAATTTCAGAAGTTTGGCTCGGGTACGTTCAGTGAACGAGCGAGCGGGAATTTCTATCTTTTGAACCGGTGCTCGGAATTGAAATCTGATTGCACCGATGAACTCGCAATGCCGGTAATCGCTTAAGAGAACCTTTACCGTAGTTGCGTTTGTGCGGGAGGAGAAGATAATTTTTGGGGTTTAATTAAAAAAAATGAATAAAATTGTTAAATCAAATTTTAACAATGTTAAGTGGTTAACTTCTCCCATGGGAAGTTGGTGGTGGGCCCACATCCATCCAACTTCCCATGTGTGGATATTTGAAAGTGTAGGGCCCACACGAACCCCCCCCCCACACCTTTTCAAATTCCTTAAACTCCCTAACCCTCTTAACCCCACACTTTCCAACTCCCCATTAACTCACATTCTTTAATATTTGACAACTTAGTGTTTACTTTTTCGCTTGCTTACTCTGTGGTGCTTGTTTACTTTACAAAGGCAATGTCTTCCCTTTTTACCGGGATTTACGCTTTGGTGCTAGTCGCCAGCCTCTGGCCTATGGAAGGCGAGCTTGGGGTAGTCATGGCACGGGCCCCGAGGACGGGTCGTGACAAATTGGTATCAAAGGGGAGGGGGGCTTTGCCCCCCGCGCGCGGCACCCGAACGGCGCCCAGGCCGCACCGCCATGCCTGTCAGCGCCGCCGCGCCGGACCGCGCCGCCGCACCGGCCCACTTTGCCGCGTCGCCGCGCCGGGCCGGGTTTTCCAAGCCGGCCCGGGTCGCCGCCCAGGGCGGGTCGACCCGGTTCGGTCAACCCATGGGGGGGGGGGGGGGGGTCGGGCCGGGTCGGCCCGGGCCCAGACCCCCAATTTCGGACCACTTTTGGTCAAATGCCTGTATCTTGGACTACGGGCCTCCAAACGACTCGTCGTCAGCGGCAACGCGATCCTTGGATCGTGAAGGTCGTTTAGATATACTATACTCAAGGTGCACCTTCCTTTTCATAATCCTACGTGGTTATAACTCCATAGTTAAGCGTGCTTGGCCTAGAGTAGTGATCAAGATTGGTGATCTCCTGGGAAGTTTCTCAGGGTGGGTGTGAGACGGAAAAGCCAATAACTCTCAGACCGGGCGTCCGATTGACGCGCCGTCTGTTGCGTTGAGTTCCTGTTGATGATACAGAACTTTTGGCATCCTTCACCGAGATTTGGATGCAGATGGATAGTGGCCGGGTTGGATCGCACCGAAATCCAACCGGGCCCCTGGAACGGAAAAGCTGATACCTTTCTGACAGAACATCTGTTTGACGAACCGTCAGCGGCGTTGGTGATCTCGATGAGAAAAGGTCCCTATGAGTATACCTTATATGATTTCGGGGTATAGTTGAGATACGGCCAGGTTTGGTTCGCTCACGAAACCAACCGGGCCCCTGAGACGAAAAGACTAATAACTCACAAACCGGGCGTCCGATTGACGCGCCGTCTGTTGTGTCGAGACCCCTATGACGAGGCGGTCCTTTGAGATACTTATTCGTAGGACTTTGAGATACTTGGAGTATCGACTTGTAGCTCATGGAGCGGACCCTCCCAGAGAGAGCGTACGAAGTACGGAGACCGTGTAGCCGGCCGAGACCTGAAGACTGCTTGTCCGATTCGATTCAGAGTGACTTACGTAGCCCAGTGGGGAGCACTACTTTGTGAGGTGGAAGACCCATAGTGGAGGAGAACTACTATGTGAGGTGGCAGACCCGCGGTACTCGACAGGAGGAGTACCTCTGTAGGCTATGAGGGGGGAGCACTACTGTGTTGGGTGGCAGACCCCGGCGGGAAGCACTACTGTGTGAGGTGGTAGGCTCGTGGTACTCGACAAGAGGAGTACCTCAGCAGTCTTAGGTTAGTGAGCAGTACCTCGGAGTCGTGGTAGGACCACTGTACACTCCAGAGACGGATCTATTCAGCAGTTACGGTTTCGTTAATGAAAATCCTAGTTTGAGCTGAGACTTTTGACCTTTGTGTTTCCTCATGATTGAGATGGGTCACTTGATAACTTAGGTATATGTATGGGCATATACCTAGTTAGTGGTTATCCGTTGATTTCACAATCCTTGTGTTTCCTCATGATTGAGATGAGTTACTTGGTAACTTAGGTATATGTATGGGCATATATCTAAGTAGAGGTTATCTGTTGAGATCTTCTTGTGGTTATCCTTGTTGGTTTTAGTGAGACCTTGAGGGTCTCGGGGTCCCTACTGAGTATCATTATACTCACCCCTGCATGGGCTATGCCCGCACTACGTTGTGTTGGTTGCAGACGATGGAAAACGTTGATCGTGGTTGAGGCTTGCAGAGCTGGACGGTACCCAGAGGTGGACTACACGACGAGTCAGTACCTGGAGGTGGACTACACGACGTGACGACTCACAGAGGAGGTTGACGGATGAGAGCGTGGAGGAAGCTATCTGTACCTACCCATCAGGTATGATCTATGGTGGACGACCAGGAGCTGCGCTATCTGTACCTACCCTTTAGGTAGGATCCGAGGAGGATGACCCAGGAGCTGCTTCCTTCTTCCTGCTGTTTGTCTTTTGGCTGTTGTACCTTGTTCAGTTGTAGTTGTACTTTCTTTTGGGTTTGTATTCTGCCCATTTACTTTTCATCTTTTCTTTTGTACTTAGTGTTTTGCTTCCCCTTGTGCTATGTGGTGCTTGTTTTCTTTTATAAAGGAAATGCCTTCCCAGTTATCGGGATTTTACGCCTTTAGAGCTAGTCACCAGCCCCTGGCCTATAGAAGGCGGGCTTGGGGTAGTCACGGAACGGGCCCCGAGGACAGGTTGTGACATGTTTATAAAGAACTTATTTTAAAACCCTAAAATATAATATTGATTTGTAGGATTCATTAAGGATATATAAAACTCATAAAATAACATAAATTTGAATTATTTTATAGTCAAATTATATATATGGCCATGGATACCTTTTTCAGGATATATTACATCACTTTTGGGTCATTATGATGTCATAATACACATAGTTTATTTATACCTTATTTAATGTTTAAAAGAAAAATTGACTTCCTCTGAAAATTATGAAAAAATATCCTTTGGATAATTTTGACATGATTATTTTGAAAATAATATTTATTTCATCAAAATAATTCTATAAATATTATAATTTATACTTTTAAATAAAAAATCATAATTTATTGAAAAATACTGGGTTATTTTACAATAACAGTTTGTTGACCCTTATAAAAATTACATTTATATTCAATAAATTAAATTATCATTTTTATTTAGTTCATATTATTTAATAACAATATTTTATTAAAATTTCATTTATTTCAAAAATTATTGAATTCATCAAAAATTGTGTCTTGATAGAAACTATAAATTTCTCAAAAATAAAATTTTTTTTTATCATATTGAAATGTTATTTTTATCAAACTCATTATTTAATAATTTTAAAACTAATTTTATAAAGGGATAAATATCAAAAAGAAAATATTAAAAAAAATATACATATTCATACTACTGAGGTCTAGATACCCAACCCTTCATTACACCAGTGAATTCCATAAGAGTAAGGGGTGTGATGGTGATATTTTCATGGGGTGGTTTAGTGAACATGGTTTGTGTTGTGATCTAGATGAGCTTGAACTAATGGTTTCACTCATACATTAATTGTGGAATATATTTGTAGTCTTGGTCTAGGAGAAATCTCGTTGATTATATCTCCCTTGGAAAATCTTATAAACTGGATTTTTAGGGTATGATAGAATTGGTTAAGGCCATCACTTTTTCCTTTTGTTTCAATTGGACTTTATCATAACCCCTTAAATAGTAATCATAATTTTCAGTGTAAAATTTTTATATTGTCAATAGATATTATTTATAAAAGTATTTTAAATATAATAGAACATATAACCTTCCAATATAACCAAATTAGGGAATGTGTTTTATATAAATACCTTACTTATTATAGAATTTATTCATACAAAAATTGAATTTCATTTTTGAAATTTCTATTCATTATAGTAATAACCTAGAAATTAATGTTCATGAGAAAATCTGTATTCATTACTATTACTGGGTTATTATATATTCTGTTTAGAAAAGAAGAATAAAATTTGGGAGGATATTATTTCTATAATGAGGGTAAAATTTAATACCTTGATCGTTTAGTTTATATTTTATTATAAAGTAACACTATGTTCAATAGCGTGCACCACAAAAAACCCCGAGATTAAAAAAAATCAAAATAATTTTTCTAAAATATTATTATTATAACATAGCCATTGGGTTGATTAGTATAAATAAAAATAACCAAATTATGAATCATATTCAAGTGAATTTAAAAATAATAAAAATAATTTCAACATTGATATAATTTTTCTTTGGACGATTACAATAAGAATTCATTTATTTTATGATTTAAGTTTACTTTCCATCTAAAATTGATTTTTATCCACTTTATACATGGGTAATTATAATTAATTTGTTCATATTTTGTAAATTTTACTATAAAATTTGAAAAATACTTTTGAATTCAACATTTCAAATTATTTCAATGTTAATGTATATAATTTTTTTTAAAAGATAGATTTTTGAGTGAATAGTGGAAATGACCTTTTTTGAAAAACTATCATTTATTTTCATTAAATAATTTAATTTATATGACCCATTATATTTTTTATTTTTTTAAAGTAACACAATATCACTTTTATTAAACATAATATAATTAACTCCAAATAAATCAACATTAGGTGTGATTTGGGTATGAGTTTATTTTTATGCTTAAAATGTAATTTTCTAGAAAATGTTTTTCGATGCCTTTTGTGAACTTATATTGAAATAAATTTCTTCCAATTCTATGAATTGAATATTTAAAAATGGAATTCATATTTATAATTAAGAGTTCAACATTTCATTAATTTTTTAATTTCAATTTTCATCCAAATGAATAGTAAGCATGGTAAATGTTTATCCAAATGGTAATTGGTAAAACAAGTAAATAATGGTTAAAAATATGCAATAAGGTCTCCAAATCAAAAAAAAACATTGATTTATTTCACTAGATGAGTGGAATTAGACCCAAATCATCCTATATTTAAAGATGTGGAATTTAGGGGGACACATTCCTTTGATTATGACCTTTAAATTATTTTAAGTTATATATTGAATATGGGAAATTTATTTTTATGATATTAATGTATTTTTAATTTTTGGATATAGTATAATTTCCTCGAAAACTTACACAACACCAATTTGGTCCTTGTGAAAATTGTAGAAAAATTAATGAATTAAGTTTTTTAAAAAATTATTAGTAATATATTTGGAATAAAATGTGGCTAACCATGAATTTTTTAGATAATAATAATGTATAAGTAATATTTAAAGAATTAATATTAAATTTCAATTGTTATATTTATTCCTTTACTATCAAGATACGTGAATAGTCCCAAAAATGACCCTAAATGGTATTTAATGATTAAAATTTATTTTTAAATCATTATAAAATTATAAAAAAAACCTATATTGAACCAAGTGTATGGGAAGTTATGATGAAAATCATGAAATATTAATGTATGTGCCACATGGTATTTTTAAAATTACATACATGACTCTTACAGTGTGACACTTTTGTTACAACTATTATGGTTAAACATGGTTAATGAGGGTTAAACCAAAATATAATATGTTAAATTCCACTTAAACATTTTTAAATTCTATTTTTTCATATTTTTATCTAACCATCATTATATTAGAATATATGGAACTTTTTAGCCATTTAAATGAGGTAGAAATATTTTATATAATAATATTTCAAGTATTTACAAGATTTTCACCCATATCAATTATAAAAGGGAACATCCTATAGAACTCCCAAATATTTTATAATATATTTCTCTTTATATAATTTGATTTCTTTTATAAATTTCCTTACACACAACACTGAGTTTAAATGAAACATGATATACTATAAAAATGTTATTATTTTATGTGATAGTTATCTCCTAACTATTGGAATGATTGGTATAAATATTTATATCTAAATTAAGATAATATATGACTAAATATAAATCATATAAATTAATTGGTTATTAATTAATTATAACTAAAAATAAAAAACAATTTAATGGAAAAATGTATTTTTATAAATATATGTTAATATGTGCTTAATGTTTGTTTAACTTAACAAAAAAAACTAATAAAAATTGTCGAATTATTTTTAACGAATGTTATAAAAATTATATTCAATAAAATAATTTAACATTAATTTAATATATTTTTTATGCATGTGATAATAATAATCCATATTTTATTCTTAATAATGTATTTTTATAAAAAACTATTTTCATCGTGTTTTCCATGATAATTTTAAGTATAATTTATTAAAATTGTAGAAATTGAGTCAAGAAAATTTAATTTCATATTCAGAATTATATGGTTATAATTTTTTCAAATAGTCCCCTTTTATTTTTGGAAAATACTAATAGTAACTAGGGTAAATTTCATCACTTTAGTAAAGGGTAAATAGGGTTAATATAGGTTAAATATAAGTGACTAGAAAATAATTTTACATCATAATTCTAATTAGGTTAAGTAAATTTTAATCTAATCGCTTTATTATGTAAATTTAATTTCTTAATGGATATCTATCCTTGAAAATGACCTATATAATATTTAAAGAAAATAATGTTACAAAATGAAACTCTCATAGTTTTAAATATCTCTTATGTGTTCAGATAGGGAAAATAAATAGTTATACATGAATATAAATATATAATTTCTGAATAATAAAATAATATTCATTATGTTAATTTATTTATATTTTTGTGATTAAATAATTACATTAAATTCTTATGCAATGCTAATACAATGTTTATTAAAATAATATAAAATTAAAAGTAATGATTTTATAAATATTAAAAGATATAATTTTAGTGAGTTATAGTATTCCATGAGTTTTTAGATAAATATAACACATAATGGATATTTAAAGGTATTATATTTTATTTATAACATTATCTTTATATCTATAAAGTCAAATTAAATGTATTAGTGTCAAAATTGACATTAGTGACATTTTTTCAAAATAATATATTATTAAATTATTTTAAATAATAAAAATATTTAAATAGGATAGAGTGGATAATATATTGTATTAAATTTCATCACTTTCTCATTTATGATCCACTTTTCACCTTATATGTAAAATTATAACCCATTAAGTGTGAAACATACATTACGGTGGCTAATGTTAAATAGGTTACCTATGGGGTCATACTAAAATATGTGGTTTAAAAAAAATAAACATGTACAAATTTTATTGTTTGATGGTATTTTAAACCCATATTATATTATCTTAAAATAACTATATTTTTAGAGGTATTAAGGATATATAATTTCATTATTATAATTTAATATTTTAAAACATTCTAAGAGTTCCTCTACCCTCAATTAAAAAAGTGTACCCCTCCATTCTCTTCTAAACAAAACCTTGGGATGTATTTATAGAACATACCAAATAAAAATTCCTTCTATAATTCCTTATAAACATTATATAGGTTATGATCTTCCCAAAATATAAACCCTTGGACCATTGAGAGGATATCTAAAGGAGTTCATTCAAATAAGACGTAGCCACATTAGACCAAGAAGATATGGAGTCCGGCGAACCTACTCCTAGAAAAATATATAAACTTGGTATAAAGTATACTACAAGATATTTCCAAGTTTCTCTACCAAGACAAGTGTAAACCTCAAGATAGTAATAAGTATGAGCAAGACTTTTACAATACTCAGGTAAGACAAAGGACCAATTAGAACATACATCAGAGATTGCACCCTTTGAGAGAGCATTCACAAAATGATTGGCTTCGTGATAAAGTTTCATGAATTCAAGGGAGAGTGAACCAATGAGTATAAGGCAGTCAGTCCATACTAGTAACATTATCTAAGGCACATTCTTTGAACGGTTTTTTAGAATTTGGACTGCAACATAAGAGTCTGATTCGATCCACGAGTCATGCCAACCAAAATAGATGGCATACCTTATCAATTTTATAATATCTCATAGATCATATTCAATGGAGAATCCATTACCACTGAAATGGACAAAGAACCCCATAAAAAATCCCCTATAGGTATGGAAGACTCCACCGCATCCAGAGTTCCTTGGAGAAACTGAATAATCTCTATCAACATTTTCTTTTATCCAGTGTGGGAGGGGCGGTATCCATCAAACATACATCATCATCAGAGGCTTCTTCATCCTGCCATTAACACAAAGAGACCTCAACAAAATAAGGTCAATGAAATCATTTCTCATATTTCGAATTTTAATGTTCTAGGAAATTATGATGGCATGGTGAATAGAGAAAACACTCGTATGGAAAGAGGGATTTGTGCGGTTGAATATCAAGGCATTCTTGTCATTCCATATAAAGTCTAGGATCATGGTTTCCACTTTCAATATAATAGCATGTACCTTCTCGCTGCATTCAGCACTACAGATCGACTATAGTAAATCCTCCACAGACCGGAGGGATATTTTGCATTGAATAATTCCCTCCATATAGGACCACAACTTGCAATCAAGGTTACAAGAAATAAAGGCATGTGGCATGGTTTCATATGCTTCTAAAAAGAATCTCTAGTCCATGAAGAACTGAATACCATAGATCTACATTATGTGCTATAGGGGAATCCATTATTTCTATATCCTCCAAACTATAAGTGAATGAGATGGGGGGAAAAATGTTTTATAAAATATTTAACCCAGTGAAGAGGGCACAGCAAATCACCACAACGATATCTATAGAACTCCTTTGTGGTGAGTCTCCCATTAATGTTAGGCATCCAGACCAACACATAACAATAATTAAAACATTATCGAGAGGCCTCTATATTATGGTGACTAGGTAGACTTTCCTAAAGCTCTATATTTTAATAAAAGTATGCAATTGTTTCAAGATTTATTGAATATGGATTGAGAGTGTCATCACAGATTGGTTGGGAAAGCCAAGGGGTGGTCCTACAATTCAGATTTGACTGTTTGTACACCACCCATTTAGAGCAGACTATGAGTCCATAGAAAGCCTACTTCAAATAATTCCAAACATAGAACTTGACGTAACTGGATTAGCCATTCTCCAATTTCCCAACAAATATCATTTCCAAAAATTACATGGATGAATATGGTTTCAATATAATATTCCATGTGAAATTTTTTATCAATGCATCATTGAATAAACTGAAATCTTTAATACCCAGCCCACCCATTTGGACTGGTTTAGTACAGTCATTCTAAGAAACTGTGACCCACTTTCTCTCATGAATAGAAACATTCCAAAAAAAATTTCTTATTTGGACAGTTAACTCCTTAAGCATAACTCTAGGGAATTTATACAAATAAAATGAGTATACAAACATTGAAGTGATTACTACATTGACTAGACATATTCTCCCTACCTGAGACATATCTTTTCCCTTCCAACTTGAGAACTGATTATTAATCTTTACCGAGATTCTTTCCAAATGACACCTTTTGAATCTACCCTATAAAATAGGTACACTATAGTAATTGAAGGGGAGATACCCTCTTCAAACTCCAAGCCTCCTAGAAATTATTTTTTTCCTAGATATTGAAATTCCTTCACAAAATATGATAGATGATTTTCCCAAACTAATGACTTGACCGGCAACCTCTTCATAGTGTTATAAAATTAGTTTTATGTAATAGATAATACGTTTTTCATCTCTTCCAAATAGAAATATCTCATTAGTGTAAAATAAATGTGACATATCACACAATTCCCTTCCCATTATCAACTGTTGATATCATCCAAAGTTAACCAGGTCATTCTGGCACCTACTAAGGTAATCGTCCCCAATATCAAATAGCATACCAGAGAGTGGTTCACCCTATCATACCCCTCTTGAACATTGGTGAAACTCTCTAGGGTATCCATTTTAAATAATTTACAACATTGAACTGGTGATAATTGACCCAACAAGATCAATGAATTTTTTTGAGAAGTCATACATTTTTACAATGGAAAAAGAGAAAACTCCATCTAATGGTGTCAAAAGAATTAGAAATTTTAATATTCATGGCAATATTTCCATCCTCCATTTTCAATTCATTTCATTCACACATTCATCGTTAGTGAAAATGTAGGTTTTTAAATTCTGTCATGAGACAAAACCAAACTAGTTACTTGAAATGAGCCCCTTTGAACCCTAACCCAATTGTTGAGTCATAATTTCACTAATAACTTTTTGTATGGTATTCCCAATGGAAACATGCCTAAAATCATTAATTTCAATATAATTTTTCGTCATAGGGTTTAAGGAAAAAATTTGGTATTTCATCCCAAAAGGAATGTATACTGATCTAAAAAATCCCCCACATCATTTATTACATCAATCTGGAAAATGTCCTAGTAAAACATAAAGAACTTATTAGTGAAGCCATATGGACTTACAACACTATAAATATTCAAATAAAATAGGGCACCATGTACCTCTTTTTCATTGGGGATGTCAACAAGTCTCTTATTCTGATCCAATTCAATGGAAGTATCAAAGAACTAGATAATTTTCTCAGAAACTTCATTTCTAGAATCTGAATACAACTTCTCAAATTAGGTTATGAGGGCATCTTCAATATCATTTTTAGAAAAGTAGACTGTATCATAAATAATTAAATTTTTGAGGCTTCTCTTTGTATTATTTTATCTATTAATTCAATGGAAAGATCTTGAATTTATGATCCATTATTTTATATATTTAATTTTAAATTGTTTCTAAGTTATTTTCTCATTTAGGATCAACAATTTATCCAAATTTGAAGCAGCCTGAATTTCATCTTGAGAGGGAAGTTTTTGAAACATATTGTTGACATGTTATCCTGACAAGACATTATTAGCCTCTATAATTTCACTATACAAGGAGTAAAATGATTCTTTACTTCATTATTATAGCCTTGCCTTGGCTTCCATATGTTTATAGCATAAGATGTGAGAGGCACTCCCCAAATGAATCTTTTTCCAGATGTCCAAGATAATCTCTCTGCATCTCAGGATAACAATCCAAGCGTTGTTAAACATAAATGGAATGGGGAATAACCTTATTCTATTGATATTTACATCCAAAAATATGGGATTATGATCTGAATGCAATATTGGAAGAGTCCTCTCAGACACATCAATCCCCTCATTCCTGCCATCCACTTGCACAAAACACTAGTCCAATTTACTTTCTCGTAGCCCATTAAAAGTGTATATAACCCATGTATAATCAGCCCTAAAGATGGAGTCCTTAGAGAGACCTCAATTATCAATGAAATATTTAAGGTCAAAGGCTGAATCACAATAAATTTTTTCACCAGTTTTTTCATCAGGCCCTCGAATAATATTAAAATCACAAAGCAGAGCCTAGATGTATTCTTTCTCTTTGATATACTGATCAAATTTTTCCATAAATCTTTTCTTCTTTAATAAAGGTTAAATTCATAGACAAATGTCACAACAATAGAGGAACTAATAGTATAAAAAGATATGGTGATAGATTGGAAGTTATCGAAAACATCATTAATAGTGATGTTATCATACCTGAGCACCCATATGGATTCATAATTTCAATCAAATTGGTTACTTGAAACAAAGGAGTGGCCCAAATAAGCCAATTTAAATGAGCTCCAATTCTCAAATTTTAATTTTCGTTTAGTAATATCAACTAAATGGAGTCTATAGGTCATAATAAAATGTCTAAGGGACCGGACCATAGGTGGATTTCTAATCCCATGACAATTACAAAATAGAAATTTCATTTTTGGGCATGAGCCTAATGCTTGTCCCATAATTAACTAGATTAATTTCTATAGCAAAGGAGACATCAACAGTATCATCAAAAGTCCATGTCATTTGATTGGCTTATGTGGATTCATCCTCCTCCACAACAGATTCCTCAAAACATAGTAAAGAGAATCTATTAGTTGATTAAACTTGGGAGGAGAGAAATCTTGTAGATAACTTTATTTTAGTAGACTTTCTAGCATGTATATGCAATAATTCACCTGTATTGGACGGGCCACAGCCTGGTTCTTGAAAAGATTATTCTTCTCCTGCATCTATATTTTTAGTATCATCTATACTTGATTGAATATGATCACCATGAGCTTCAGTAGGATATGCCACAATTTTATCAGGGGTATAGGAAGGACTGATCAAATCCTTGATAGGGACAGTCTCCAACATTCCAAAGTCATGAGCCTGATCTAAAATCTGATCTTCAGATGCCTTCATATCTACTCTAGGAAGAGGAACCATAGAAGCAGGCCCTGGAGTGTCAGATAAATGTGCACAAGTGGGACTTGATACCTGTACCTACTTCTCACTATATTTCACAGTTTTTTAGGATGGTAATTTTCTTGTCAAAGGTGTATCTATCAATAATATCTCTATTTGAGGTAATAAGATTAGAACTATTAGAGGCCATTTTCTTCCCCTTATTTCTTTTATAGCCTTCCTTGTCATGGCCACGATCTTTAAAAAAATTTCACATCTTATTTATATTGAAATATGAGGCAACATGGCCAAATAAATGAATGTTTAAAAAAACATGGGTTTTATTTCATAATAAACACCAAGAGCGAGGCTATCATCATGAGTAGTCAATACAACTTCCTCGACTAGTGTTGCCAACATGTCAACCAAAACAATAATTCTCACATATTGCCTAAAGGTAGGGTTCCTAGTCTGTCTATACAACCGTATGGGATTTAAAATATATGAGGATATATCCTAAAGGATTTGAGGGTTCTAGTACAACCAATTAAAGTTACATACAAATATCCAATGTTGTGCAGAAGTGTTTTTAACAGCATTGGGATCAAATTTTTGATCCCATTTAAGGATTCTGAGGAATCATGGATTTAGGGGCACTGAACCATAACTCCACACATGCCGCTTCATCTCATCCAAAAAAAAATACAACATGGTAAAACCCACAGCCCATTTCTGTCATCTTCCAATCAGAAAAACCCCCAAATTTCGACCATCTTCTCACAGAGGTCCTTGAATTTACATGTCTCCACTCCCTTAGGAATAACGACTCGAGTAATGATCGAGTACCTACTATGCTCAATTAATTCATCAAGTTCATTATGGATAGCAGATACATGGTAAGTCCTCCCTTTTTGTCTGATCTTTCTCAAAGAAACAACCTTGTAGTCAAGAAATTATGATTTTTCCATACCTTTGATAGCATCTGTGTAGATCTTTTTGTAGCCATTTGCTTCCCTGAGAACATCAGATTTTTTCTTCGCATAAAGACTGAAGAGATATTTATGACAAATGAAATCATATACCACCTCTTCTCACACAAATTCCCTCCCTTCACCCTCAAATGATAAGTGAGTGTATCACTCATGTGTATCATTCATGTGTACATTTGTCTTATTGTCTCTACATAGTGATACAATTCATTTTTACACCACCATATTTCATGGATGACTATTCTGATTGTATAAATGTTTATATATTATACTTATGATGTGATTATAATTTTGGAATTATAATATCATGTATAACTTCTTACCATTCAATCTTTTGGAAAATTTCATCCTCACAAAGGCATACGTGTGGACTACCACCACCATGAAGTGATTTGTTTTTTTTTTCGTTTCAATATTACATTAATGATAATAAGGATAGATATAATGAATATATATGATTTTTATGATATAATAATTATTTAGGAATGGTGAATTATTATTTACCTTTCATTCCTTCCATCTATCAAAAAGTGAAAACAATGTTCATGTGTACGTACGACCAATTGTCTCCATGAAGAGTGTAACTCATTTATATATATATATATTATGGTTGATTTTAAATATATATATATATAATATTTATATGATATTATAATTATTTACATTCTTTCCAAATATAATTATATGAATTTCAAATTTATTATACATGAGGTTAGAGTTTTTTTATATAAGTGGAACTTAAGTTAAGGGATTATCATCTCACTTTTATCTCTATTAGATGTATTCCATATTCAAATGTTGTTTATTTTATGTGGTGTTTATAATTCCCATTAATTCCTTTCGTGATGCTTCTTATTAATTTTTTGAGTATTTTTATATCCATATATGGTACTTTATTTCAAGAGAATTTGGTCCAAATATTACCACAAAGATAAGGGTTTTGGATTACAGATATCATTATTTATAGGGATTATTTATGATTAAGTTCACAATGATGAAATATTATGATTTAACTCTATTGAAAATCATTAATTATCATCTCATCTAGTTATTTATATATAATATTTTTCTTTATTAATTTTTCTCTCTTTTAGTACACAAGATACTAGAAGGTTGTTTTTAAGGAAAATCAACTTTATTTATCTCTTCATTAAGCAAAATATTTTCTTCCATATCCATGTTTTAAATAAGTGTTTCACTTGTCGACTATGATTATATAAATCCATTTATACCTATTTTTTAATTTTCAAAAATTGTTTTAAAATGAATCTTCTTATTTTTTTTGAATACGGTGCCTTTTGATTTTTTTACAAAAAAAAATATGAAAGGAATGTTTTATTATAACTTATATAGTATGAATATAATCTCTATCCATCATGACCATTATATATTTTAAATCTTCCTTTTTAAATTTCCAGGGATATTTAAAAAAGGATTTTTATATTATTTAGTGAATTTTTTGTTTTCTAAAATTTATTATCAATTTGGAAAGGTTATTTTCCCCAAGAATGTTTTAGTGATCTTGTAATGATATTTCACTTCATCAAAGATAAAAACCCTATATTTAACTTATTATTTATTAGGGATATGATCCAAGGATACCATGCTTATACCTTATATATGTGGTTTAAGTTTATAATGATATGATGTTTGTAAAACCAAAACCTTGTTTATGGGTTATGCTATGATGAGATAATTAAATATTTATAAAACTCATTTATTTTCATCAGTTATGATATGATGGATGTTTTATAATATTGTGTAACACATATATATGATTTTCATCATATGATGTGTGTGTCCAGAATTATATATCACTCTAATTCATTGGGAAAATATTGATATCTCAAGAGATAAACATGATGGGAATGGAGAGTGAACCCAGTTCTATAAGGGGATTTCTCCACTATAATAGTCTGGGTAGTGAACCATTATAGCAGCCCTACTTTTATTAAATTAATGTTACATCATTTTAATGATAAACAACAAAGTAGTGTTAAAAATTCAAGATCAACTGTTTAGTGTCTTTGGTATATTAGGCTTATACATAGATTTAACATAATAAAAATGGAAAATACTTAATTCCATCTTCTCAAGATTATTAGTGGGCCTAATGTACCCCATAGTATAAGTATTCACCAGTGGATATAAATCCATAAAAGGAAAGCTAAAATCCTAGAAAGAGGATTGATAAAAATAATAAACAGTATAATGTGGTTGAGCATAATAATCATCATCGTCATAAAATAAGCATGGGATCATCATCTTAATCATGAGATAAATCATTATATAAAGGAAGGGAATGTAAAAATTCTTAAAAATGAAACATCATGTCTTAGTGGTCATATACCACACAAAGTTGTGAACAAAGCTATCATGGTGTTCTCACATAACAAATGTGAATAATCATGACATCATCATTGTGAACAGAGATAGAATAATGTTCATGAATATTTCACATTATCCCATGACATGAATAACATTACTCAATGAATTTTATTGCTATATAATTCCATGCATACTCATCACATCATAACATTTACATAACCATGTTTTCCACATATAAATTTTAAAAATATTTTCAAAAAAATAACCCAGGGAAAGGTAATGGGTTTCATTAGAATTTAATAATGAATAAATTCATGAATAAACTTCGGGATTACCAAAATAAAATGGGAATAACATATTTTTCATAAGGATCATTAATCATGTGTGATGAAGAAACTATATCAAGAGAAGTAAAAAATGCATTTTTTAAAGGAAGGGTTCTTTTGGAAAAATCATTATATTTGTCACAAAATAATATTGGACACATTTTTATCCTTGAAAATAAAAGGTAAGAACAAATAAATTATATTTGTGGAATATTAAAATAATATCTACACTGAAATGTGGAATGAATGATGAATAACCTAATGAATGAAAATTGGTTTTATAAATCCCCTTGCCATATATATGAATGATTTCTTCACTTTAATATCAGGGATAATCAAATAAGATTCATTAATTAATAAATAAATGAAATATTATATATTTTTTTATTAAATTTAATTTTATAAAGTTAATTTATGGCCATTCTGTTTCATTATAGAGTTTAATTCCAACGTTTGGGTGTGTTTGTTTTGTTGTTTTTCATGATCGGTTCACTTGTATACATGCGTGAAAGATCATCAAAAATTGGGATAATTATATACAATTTAAATTGAATGTTATTAGTGAAATTATAGAATTTTAATTGGTCTTATATATTATTTTTTCAGATATAAGGATGATTTATCATATAAAAGGTTAATAATATTCATTTATATTAATTTTTGTGGTTTTCGACCATAATGAACTCGTTTTGTTTTATTATTTAATATTCTGTAAATATGTTAGTTCAAAAACATAAAAATGGTTATAACATAAATTTTACAATATTTTTAAACCATTATAATTGGTTTATGAAAATCCATGAATTATTTAATGGAAAATTACAAATTTCCATGCACAGAGGTGATAAATCAACACCTCATGGACAACGTTTTCCTTTTTAGAATAACAGGGAGAGAGGAAGATTTTTTATGGTGAATTATTCCATTAACATAATAAAATTATAGTATATATTTTAAAATAAAGTTTATCATACAACTTGGATAATTGGAGGCGAGTATAGAATAAAAAAATAAAAAAACTTAAAAAGAAAATTAAAAGAAAACATATGTTGATTTTACCTCTTGAAATTTTTCTCCTTGAGAACCTCCTTTGGGAAGTTAGATATAGTCTTTTATTGAGACCAAAGGCTTATTGTACAAGACAGAGTGAATTGGTAAGATTATTGGGTATAAATTAGACAATATTAGAGGCTTTGGAGGTGTGAGAAAAAGGGGTGATGAGGGGTGGTATTTATAGGTGAGAGGGGTGTTTTCTTATTTTATTCATTAGTTTATTATTTTGGCTCAAGAATATGAATAGTTTTGATTTCCATGAATAAATACATTAAATGGATAAGGATTGATTTATATTATGGTTATTACAGAATCCTTACATCATACATGACTCAAAAATTCAGGTATTTGTTAAATATCATAAATTGTTGTATATAACTATTCACTTAAAAATAAACTATTTTTGAAAATTACCAAAAATTGAACCTAAACATATTTTTTTTGTTTATAATTCAAAAATGAATAGATTTTTATGAAACTAATTTTCAAAATATGAGAAATTTTATTTTTAATTAAAATTCTCATTTATTTGAAAAATACTAATTTTAAAATTATAACAAATTCTATGACACTTTGTAAAATTAGTTATGGTGTCATAAAATTATCTTATAATAATAAAAAAAATTATTTTATTGATCTATTTTGTGAAAAAATAATTTTCTTTTAAAACATTATACTATTTATAAGATTGTAAATAAACATTTACTCTTTACAAAAACACCAAAATTTAACTTATCTTTTATAAAATATTTTTTTACTTATACCAAGATATAAATATATCATATTTTCATTTTTAAAAGAACAAAATCATATTTCCACATTCATAGGTTACGTTAATATTCTATTGGATGATGATTTGTTACTAATGTTCATATTACTATTCTAAATGTCAAGTTACTATTCCATTGGTATATAGTTCTTAATTTGTAGAAATGCCTCTTATTTTTTTAATTATTTATTTATAAAGTTGGTATTCTATTATCAAAGTGATTTTATTTTGTTTATACTATATGAAATAATTATACAAATGGAATTTTCATTGATATAATTTTGGGTTGTTACATTCTTCCCCCCTATGAAATTTCTCCCTTGAAATTTCATTTTACATTCTAAATTGAAAATAGGTAAGGGTACTTATTCTTCATTGCTTTTTGTAGTTCCCATGTTTCTCCTCTATACTTATGGTTCCACCATAGTACTTTTTTAAAGTATGTATTCATGTTTTGTATAACATTATCTTTGTAGTCCAAGATCTTGACTGGATGCTCTTCATAAAAGAGATCACTTTCCAATAGTACCACCTATTGATTCATTACATGTGAGGGATATGGAATGTACTTCCTCAAGAGGGATACATGGAATATGTTGTTTACTTCAGACATGGTTGGTGTAAGTTCTAGTTGATAGGATACTTCTCAGAAAATAACAAGAATATCGAAGGGGATGATGTTCTTCGGACTTTTCTTTCCCTTCTTCTCAAATCTCATGATCCTCTTCCATAGAGATATGTAGAGGAATACCATGTCTCTGACCCCAAACTCTATGTCATATTTATGATATTATAGATATATCTTCTATCAACATTGGGATCCCTTGATGTTATATTGAGTGGTTTCTACCTTTTCCACCATTTCATTGATCATTTCATGTCCTCGCAGCTTACATCCACTAACTTATCCTAGCATACCGGTGTTATACATCTTTTCCCATAAAGGAATTCATATGAATTCGTTTTAATGCTTGACATGAAACATTTTTTGTAAGAGAATTTATCCATAGGTTGATGGTGGTCTCATCCTACTTAGAAATCCAAAGAACATGCTCTGAACATGTATTCCAATGTCAGAATAGTACGCTCAAATTGGCCATCTATTTGAGATGATAAGATGTATTGATGTTCAGCTTAATATTTATAGCATGTTGGATACTTTTCCAGAATGTGGAGGTGAATCTTGAACTCGATCAGAGACAACAAATAGTGGTACTCAATGCATCCTTACTACTTCCCTGATGTATATTCCTGAAAGGTGATCCAGTGAGAAGTCATCTCAAATTGTGATAAAGTGAGATTTATTTGTATGATTATCCAAAAAAACCAATATATCATTGTTTCTTCTATATTTCTTCAGAATTATGATGAAAAATTCAATGGTTATGTTTTATAATTTTCCGTTTTGTCATGGGTAATAGTTACAACATCCCATTATACTTTTTCCTTTTATCCTTGACTTACTGATATACTAGGAACTTTGATGTATATTCATCAATCTCCTTCTTTATATTGTCTTGCCAGTATTTCTATCAGAGATCTCAATACATCATTGTTCTAACTAGGTGAACAATTGTGGTTTAGCTATGTGAATCACTAAAAAGGTCTTTATTTATCTCCTAATTTTATTTTACACATATTCATGAACCAAATCTTACAACTCCTTTCTAATAAATTTATTAACTCTGTGGATTTCCCCTTTCACATGGCTTCCACCTTCTTCTAAATTTCTAGATCATTTCCATGAGAATCCATTATTTTCTCTATGAGGGATGGTTGAGAAATCATTTGAGAAAAACTTTATGATGTTATTTTCTTTAATGATTCCCATTTCCATCCTTTATAAATTATAAGAATATTGGATCCTTCTCAAGTCTCATCATTAACAATACTGTTGAATCCTTTTGACTTAGAGAATCTTCCACATTATTTTCTTTACCATGATGGTGATGTATTGAGTATTCATAATTATTAATGAAATATAACCATATTTATACATTCATATTAATCTCCTTCTGTTTGATTATATATTTGAGTCTCTTAAGCTCAATATATATCTCACATTTCTCCCCATGGAGATAATGCTACCAAATATTCAATGTGAGGATCACAACCTCCAAATCCAGATCCTGCATGGAATAGTTTTTCTCAATAATTTTCCACTTCCTTGAGGTGTAGGCTATAAATTTATCATTTTTTATTTGTACACATCATAATATCTTCTTTTAATAATCATTTTAATCCATAATGTGTTCCCCACTTATCAAAAGTGTGAGTACTATCATGGTTAAAATCATCCTTTTTAACTGTTTGAAAAAAATTCCCCATTCACTGGTCTAGAAAAAAAATTGTCCATTCCAACATAGCCAGGTTAGTATATTTTAAAATATATACAATTTCTTCAAAAATAACTTATAATACCTATATTGACTATGTAAACTATCAATCATCATTACAGTTGTTGACCTGGGCCACTCTCCAAATTCCTTTGTCTTGGAAGAGTCTACTGATATTCCACTATTTGTCCTAATATTCCCCTATAATGATACTTCCTCCATCCAAAACTCACATTTAGTATACTTTTCATATAGCATATACTTTCATAATGTCTTTAGCGCAATATTCAAATTATACTCATCTTCTTCCTTTCTCTTAGAGTATATCAAAATGTCAAAAATAAGTTCTACCAAAAAAATTCTAGGTGATTACAAAAGACATTATTCATTAAGTCCATGAATATTGATTGAGCATTAGTGAGTATGAAAGGAATAAATATGAAATAATAGTATCCATACCTTTTTTAAAAGGTAGTCTTGAAAATAACTTTCTTCCTCACCTTTAATTGGTAATATCCATTCCAAATATCCACCTAAGAGAAATACTTGGCCTCACATTGCTGATTGAACAAGTCATATATTCATAAAAGGGGTTAATTTATCTTTATCATGATTCTATTGATATTTCTATAATCAATGTAGAGTCACATTAATCCATCCTTTTCTTGAGAAAGAGGAATGGAACACCCCATGGTGAAGAACTCAGGTGTTTAAAACCCTTAACCATATTATCTTGTAACTACATCTTCAGTTCCTCCCACTAAATAATTGCAATTATATAAGGTTTATTTGATATAGTCATAGATCTCAGAATTAGTTCAATTGATAACTAAACCTCTATATTAGTAGGATCACCAGGAAATTATCCATGGAACACATTAGTGTAGTCCCTTTCAATGGGCATGTCCTTGAGTATGATTCTCTCTTTTTTCTCCATCATATAATCTCGATATGTTTTCTTAAAATAAAATAATATCCACACTTGAGATGATGATTTTGAAAGAGACTCATCCTCCTCCTTACACTTGTAATGAATTAGAGGGTACCTTGGTATGTGGAGATTGATCTCCCTTTCTTGAAAATTGAATTTGTCTTTGTACAGAGATATCCAATAGATGCCTAGTATAGAATCAAATTTCTAAAAAGGAAGTAAGACATAGTTTTCTATGAGTTTTAAGTCCATAATAATTTGTCAGGGAGGAGATATATAATGTGGATGAAATAATTTTCCCATTTTTCGTTCTTAGAGATAACACGACCACAATATTTGGAGGTGGTGTTTGAATAGTTCAACTAAACATACAAGATGTAAAAGAATGCGTAAACCAAAATCAAATAGTATGTTCACTATTCTTGAATGAATAAATAGCGTACATGTCACCACATCGTTGATGGAATCCACCTCTACAATAGTGATGGCATACGAATTACCTTTATTCATTAGCTTTGATGGATGTTGACGTTGATTGCCCTCAAGGACTCAAGGGTTAATTCACTATCTTGCGTAGTCCCCATTTATCCCTATAGTTAAGGCATTGAACCATGGGTGGTTCTTTCCTTTCCTATACACAATTGTCATATTTCCTTATGTCTCTTCGACATTCATGATCTTGGTGGCCATCTCTCCCATACATAATGAATTTACCCTTCCCTTTGAGGCAATTTTCATGATGCTTCTTCCTACATTTTTGACATGTGAGAGGTTGAAATTTCATTTCACCTTTGTAATTAGGTCCTCTATATTGAAACTCCATATTTAATTTCTAATCACCATATCCATGGACCATTCACTAAAATCCATCTCCACTTTCTAAACACATCGAAAAACTTCTTCATAACTACCAAATTCTTGAATTTCTAGATCCTTTTGAAGGTGTGATTTTAAACCACTAAAGAATCTATCTATTTTTCAATCATTTTTTTAATAAAACTCAAGGCCTACCTTCTAGGCCTAGAGAAATTTTCTTTGTAATTCCTGATAAATTCACCTTCCTTTTTCTTCATCTCTAATAAATCCCATATCCATATTTATATGAAGTGTTCGAGGGAAATAATTGTTAATAAATATTTTCATAAGGTCGTACCACTATATTTCATCAATTTCTTCTTTTGGCTTGGTGTTATTAATAAATTCCCAACATTTATCTACATCTCTGTCTAAATGATAAATGGCTAGAGTCACCTTCTCTATCTTAGAATAGTGAATAAAATAAAATATATTCTTTATTTATTAGACCCATAATTTTATGACTAGTGGATCAAAAAATCCACTAAACATCGGTGGTCATTGCCACATAAAAGACTTTATATATTGTTTCTCCCTCTTAAGTGAAGGAGGAAGTTCCACATTATCCAAGTTATTGTTCATAGCCAATGATAATTGGGTAATAATCACCATGAAATTTTTAAATCCACCTCTAAAGGAATTAGGGATTCCATTAGGTCATTCACTACATTGTCCCTCACATAGGTTGTTGGCATGGTTTCTCTTGGTTCCTAACATTTTTTAAAATAGAAAATATTTAAACCAAACATAAGTAAAAAAATCATGAATAAATAATTTATTCCATTGTAAAATTAACTACAAAGGCATATCTTGTGGGATCCCTATGTTTATAATCTTTCTAAAAAAATATTCTTGGGTTCTTATATATATTTATCCTCATGCTATGGGTTTTCACTATTTTTCCCTACAAATAATTGATCCTATGGAGGAGATGGAGATTGGAGGTTCCATGCTCAGATTGTAAACCCCATTTCATGCCAATTCCATGAATTCTTATTCTCAGTATTGTATATATGAAATAAAATGGTAGCTTTAAACCCTAAAAGGGAAAGATCATTCAAGGAAAGTGGTAATAATGAACAAAAAGAAGAAACCCTACCTGATGATAATACTACTAACACATTGATTGAAATATTGAAATGTAATTCCATCCTTTAAGATCTTAAAGGTACAAATATATATAAAATTATCTCCACAAACCCACTTCTTTTCATGAAATTGGATGATGGTCGCTTCTCTGTTATGGATGGCACTGAGGCCCTTCAACAGCGTACTCAAATGTGTACGTTTTCAATTATGGTTCACAATTCATACATCAAGGGAGATAACCACGGGTGTTCCCTCGATCTTAAACATGGAATTTCACATGTTTGGGGCTTCACATATTGGAAACATGTTCTAATCGGCATGGTTTGATTTCACATTTTTTAAAATATTAAGGGCACTTTTATCATGTTTAGAAGTTTGGGAATATACATCTCAAACCTGGTCTTCATTGAATCTCAGAATGGGATTATGTGCTTAACCCCCATACTAATAGGAACACCATGGATCTAGACTAAGTTAGATTGAATGGTCTCAATTATTTTTTCTGACTCCCTAAGATATTCAATGACATATTATCTTGCAAATTAACTCCCCTTAAGATTGATCTGTAAACTCTAAATGTAGATCTAGGGTTATATTAAAGGGTTATAGTGGGAGTAAATATGGACTCAAAACTCCTAAATGTTATTAGTTTTAATGGTAGAGATTTCAAAATGGAGGTTCTGATCAAGTTTGAACTTTAACACCCATTTTGTGAACTATGTAAAATCATTAGGCATTCCATTTTAAATTTTAGGGTGGTGAAAAATAAAGTTTCTCAACCAAAGGAAAATCAATCGAAATATATTTGAAGACACAATAAATATAACGGCACTTTTATAGATAAACATGAGCCTTGTAAGAAGAAAAATAAAATATGGGTGAAGAAATCAAAATTTTCCAACCCTTTGGGAGAGAATTCAGGTAAAACATGGGATGAATTAGTTGATGAAGAGGAGAATTCTACTTTAGAATAGGAAATTTTATAGGAAATAGAAAAACTAGTCTTCGATGTTATCGAATAGTCCCAGGATAAATATGTAATAGATGAATCCAATAAGGACACCTCAAAAGATACTCGATAACATGGTATTATTGATATTTACTCTATAGTGGTATATAATGATAATATCCTATGCATGAATTATATATAAATGGTTATGGATGAGAATTATATGGGAGAATAGCATGTTAAGGTGATTTTTATGAATGCAATGGAACAATGTATTTGTAAGGAGGATTTTGATCCCACTCATTTAGTGGGGAAATTATCTTCTAAATTTATGGTTCTTGTGGATTCCCCCAACGGGAAAGTGACCGAAAGATCCTTGGAGACTAATTCTAACCCACCTATTGATACATAGTAGGTTGACGATACGGAAAACTCTTAAGATCATGGGAATTCCTCTGCTCAAATATTTTGCAATGCTACTATTGATGCAACATAGTTTCAAAGTGAGTGCAGCCTTAGGGAGTATGAAAAAGACAAGGATGGAGCAATCCAGATTTCCACAGATGATGTTGGACACAATAGTACTGAATTCATAAACACTCAGAATGAAATCATTGTTGATAACATAAAAATGGATCTTATAGCATATGTCACACATATGGTTTCCCCAGACACTAATACTGGTACTATTTCAAACTCTACTACTACATTTCTTGAAAATTACTCTGAGATAGTACGCACACACCACACTATTAAAACATAATATTCTACTTATTAACCTAATTTTAAGATTCAAAATCTTATAAATACTTTAAGATTCAGCACTGTGGTTACCCTATTTAAGGCTAAAACAATTGAAACAACTCAGGGTGATGATAATGCAGGTACCTCTAACATTTATTATGTTTATTTTATGAGTAAACAGGGAAAGAAACCTAGTCCACACTCATCAAAAAAATATAATATCTACTAGGCGGAAGGGATCTAGAAGTAAACAATGGGGTTCCAACCCCTAAATTCAGGTTCCAATGAATTTTCTTTTTTATAATTTTCATAGTATTCCCAACCCTTAAACTTTTACTATCCTTAAAAAATTTCTTAATAATCATCGACCTAAAATATTTTCTTTTTCTAAACATAAAAAAAATTATCAAAAATTATGAAAATTTTCTCATAAAGTTATAATTTTTGAGGTCCATGCAAATATAGTATTTCTATAGAAACTCTCTAGATTTTTTATCAATCTTCTCTACAAAATGTGAATGTTTTTAAATTTTCTTAGCAGATGTTTACTTATGAATTTTCTTTTCATTATTGGAACATTTATTGTTCTTTGGTTAATGCAAAAAATAGATTCCATGATAAAAGACCACTTTGGCATGAACTTTCTTATTTAGATAACAACATTCATGATCCTTGGTTTGTGATTGGTAATTTCAATGTGATTCGTACCTCTAATGAAAAAATCATCTTGTACCAATATTCTATCTCCTAAAAAGAATTTAAAGCCTCTATTAAAGATAATAATTATGTATAATCAACCTTTCTATTTCCAAGTTCACGTTGTATAGATGGCACTATAATAGGGATGTTTCTAGAAAATTGGATAGATACATTATGAATGAGTCTAATCTGGATAAATAGGACACCATCTCTAGAATTACCCTTCCTAAGATTAACTATGATCATCATCCCATCCTTTACAATATTTATATAAAAATACAAACCCATTATTCCATTAAAATTTAATAATGCTTGGTCCTCTGAACCCAAGTGTTCTAACATCATCAAAAAAAATGGGCATCTATGATTCCTTATAATGATTATTTTTCTTGTATCATCAAGCTAAAACATCATAAGTAGTGTCTTAAAAGTTTCTATAGTTGAAAATCAATAAACAAATTGACAATGATATCTCTTTTATTGAGAATTAACGTATCCAACTTCAAAACACCACTACTATATTTTATTTTTCTATGGATCCTCAACATGAAATCAATACTTCCATAAAACATAACGGTTTTTTCATCCTCAAAGAAAACATGAATATGAAAATATTCAAAACCAAATGGCACTCATATGGTGGTAAAAACACTAAGTTCAAAAAATATCATAAAATAATAATGAAATTTTGTATACCTCTCATTTTTCATAGATATGGGGACACCATCATTGATAGAATTTATAATCATGTTATCTCTTATTTTAAAAATATATTTAATGGCTCAGACCTAAACAAAGATCTTCTTCATGATTCTATCCCGGATATAGTGAATAAGGAAGATATAACTTATCTTTTATGTATCCCTCTTGATCATGAAATAAAATATATTGTTTTTAGACATAATCCGGATAGTGTTATGGGACTATATGGATTCTATAATGGTTTTTATCTGTACTTCTGGGAGGATATTCAAACTGATGTTTGGAAACTTTTCAAATCTTTTTTCTCAATGTTGTGCTTCCCCATGGGTTCAATGTGAAATTTATTTCCTTAATTACTAAATTGGACAATTCTTCTGAGATTCATCTCTTCAGACCTACTTCTCTTATTAACACTCTTTACAAAATCATCACAAAACTTCTTGCTAATAGACATACTATTATAAAAAATAAAATTGTATCATGGATTCAATTTGGCATTATCAAGTGTAGCTTTATAAGAGATTTCATTTTTCTTTCTTCTTCATGCACTAACACTTTAAAAAAATCTACCAAGTGAGGAAATATTTCTATCAAACATGATATTAAAAATGAATTTGATACCATTTATTAGAGTTTTATTTTTAAAGCTCTTTAGAGTTTTGGTTTTAATGATTCCTTCATCAGTAGAATGAATTCTTTAGTAAAATTGGCTATAATCTCTATCCATGTCAATGGGTCCCCTAAGGGTTACTTTAAATGCACCAATGGATTTAGAAAAGGTGGTCCCCTCTCTACTATTTTTTTTAATTGTGGAAGATTATTTAAGAAGATTGATCACTCACCTTGTCAACCATAACAAGACTAAACCTATTAAGGTGTTTAGGAACATAATTATTCCCACACATATATTATATACTGATGAAATCATTCTTTCAATACAAAGAGATTGATTTAATATTCAATGTCTCAAAACTACACTCTCACATTATGAAGAAATCTCTCTTCAAACCATTAGCTGGAGAAAATATTTTGACATCTTTGGGAAAAATTTTATTTTAATAGAACACATAATATTATCAAGGATTTAGGTATCAAAAAAGGATCCTTCCCTTTTTCTTGAATTAGTGTAAACATTTTTTTTGGAAGGCCTAAACCTTGTTACATTTCTAACACTATTGACCAAATCTTCAATCAACATTCCTCTTGGAAGGGTAAAAACTTCTCTCTGGCTGGAAGAATGTATCTTGTTAAATTTATAAATTTCACTAAACTGTTCTACTTTTTGATGGTTTTCAAATGGGATTATGGACTCCTTATAAAAATAAATGTTTACATCAAAACAAAATTTTAGAGAGAAAGCACCTTGAAAAGAAATGGGTGACCATTCCTTGTACTTCTTGTTGTAAGACATTAAATAAGGTCGGTCTTGGAATTAAAAACCCTAAACTCTTTAATGATTCTTTAAAATATAGACTTGCATAGAACCTTATTCTCAATGACTCCAATTCCATTTATTTTATCAAAAAAAATAATTGAGAAGTTAAATAAAGGGAAAATGAATTATATTAGCTCTTACATTTGGTTGACCATTTGGAAATCCTTTAAGAACATCATGATTAAATCTATATGTATGGTTAGTACCGATTCTTCCATGACCTTTTGGTTTCACAACTGGATTGGTGTTCCTTTAATCTATATGAATCCTCTAAATAATTTATCAGATCACACCAACTGCACTATCAAGGATGTTTTAAATTATCATTACTTCTGTCTTCCTGATAACATTATTAATTTTATTGAAAAGTATCCCTATTCTAATATAAATATTTCTTAATCTGGGGACATACTCATAATGGTATCCTAGATTTCAAGATGTTTTATTACCAAAACATTCAAAATTCTGAGGATAATTTTTGTAGGATAATTTTTTTTGACAAGCGATGGATTAATCCCTCGAGACTTACTATTTTTTAATATATTGGTCACAACAGAATCCCCAAATACATTTGTATTCAATATTTTTGGATTCAACATTTCTCTATGTTTTTTCTATATAACCAATATAGAGAATATTTTAACCATCTTTTCTTATCTTTCGTTGCAGATTCAGCTCATTGGAACTATATTTTAAAAAAAAAATTATTGCATATGGTTACTTCTTGATTCAATAATCTCTCAACTAAATTATTGTTTGGATATATAAACATATTAGTAAATCAAAAATATTTTCTTAACCACTATTTCTGAGATTCTCCTTGTGATCTAGTTTGATTTAAATTCTTTTCTCTATAATAATTTCGCATCAAGTCTAAATGTTGGTTAGACAAGGATTCTCATTGCCATTTGGGAAGCTACCTCAATTCAGAAGGCTAATTATGGGAACACTATTAAATAATTTGGGATCCACTAATGACATTGGATTAACAGAATCTATCATCAACCTAGAAGAAATTTTGAAGTGTTCTAGAAATCCATACTCTCAGGTTGGATTAAACTGAATGTTGATGGCACTTCTAAAGGCAATATGGGACCCTCGGGTTGTGGTTCTATTTTCAGAAACCACCATGGGTAGTGTCTAGAATGATTCTTTGGTTGTTGTAGAATCACCTCATCTATGGAGGCATAAATGATGAGTGTTATCCATGTCATTTCTTTGCAAATAAATAGGTTTTGAACAATATTTGGAATGAAATTAATTATACTACTATTGTACGGGCTATTTGTAATTTTGTGGTGCATCTTTTTTGCCACTTATAACCTATTGAATAAAATTCCACCTTTCTCTTAGAGAGATCAGCAACATTATCACTCATACCTTTCATGAATAAAACATAGCTATAAATGGTCTTTATAATAAAGGAGTTAACCATGAAATATCCTGGCTGGATGACCTTCTTATTGATTTAATTCCATCATTATGATAAATATTTTAAAAGGATTTCACATTTTATACTCATGTAACCCCTTTTTCATTTTATAATAATTTGGTCTTTGGACTTTGACCACTACACCACCTTCTTTTAAAAAATTAATATTCTATAACCCTAATTCCAAAAAAAACTAAATTTTTCCCTGATTCCAACTATAGCATCCCTTCTTTTTCTTATATTTCTATTACATCATTTTAATGATAAACAACAAAATATTGTTATAAATCCAAGATAAAATAGTTCTGTGTCATGGGTAAATTTTGCTTATTCATATCCTTTACTTAATAAAACATGATCAAAATTTAGTTCCTTCTTTTCTGTATTATTATGGGACCTCATCTACTCCTTAGTATATGTAGTCACCTAAGGATATAAATCAAATAATGGGGTGAGATAAAATCCTAGTAAGAGGATAAATAAGAACATAAAACAATATAACATGCGTTATCATAATCATGATCATCATAATATAATAATTGAATCCTAATCATCAAAATTAGAGGAATAATTAGGTAAAGGCATGGAATTTTTCAATGCATAAAAATGAAACATCATGTCTTAGTGGTCAAATACAACACATAGTTGTGAAAAAGTTATCATCATGTTCATGGATAACATATGTGCGTAATCATAATGTTATCACTATGAAAATATATAGCATCATGTTCATGAATATTACACAATATATCATGAGATAAATCACATTAATCAATGCATGGTAGTGATATATAATTCCATGTACACCCTTTAAATCCTAACATTTACATAATCATGCATGCCACATAGAACGTATAATAATATTTTCTATAAAATAAACCATCTAAAGGAAATGGGTTTCATGGGCATTTCATAAACAATAATTTCATGAATATACATTGGGATTCCCAAAATAAAAATATAATAACATATTTGGCATAAGAATTATCAATTATGAGTGAAGAATAAATTATCTCAAGATAAGTAAAAGTTGAGTTTTTTAAGGAAGTGTTATTTTGGAAAAATTATTGCATTTGTCACAAAATCATATTGAAAACATATATATACCAGAAAAGAAATGTTAAGAACAAAGAAGTTATATTTTAGGAATATTAAGATAACATCCACACATAAATTTTTTATAAAGGATGAATAACCCAAAGAAAGGAAATTAAGATTGACAATCCACTTTCATTATGTATGAATTATTTATTAAAATTAATATATTGTATAATAAAATTATATTAATTAATTAATAAATCCAAAGACTATTTCATATGTACTTTATTAAATATATTTTTTTTAAGTTCATTTACGGCCATTATTATGAGTTATAGAGTTCAATTCTACTGTTCGAGAGTGTTTGTTTTCCTGGTTTTCATAATCGATTCACTTGTATACATGCATAGAAGATCATGTAAAAGGGGGATAATTTTGTAGAATTTAAAATATATGTTATTAGTGAAATTAAAGAATATTAATTTGTCTAATATAGTTTTTCCATATGTTAAGATGAATCATTAAATAAAATGTTAATGATAATCCTTTATATTAATTTTTGTTGTTTTTGATCACAACAAACTTATTTTGTTTTATTGTTTAATATTTTGTTTATATTTTATCTCCAGAAAAGAAAAAACATTATAACATACATTTTAAAATATTTTTCAAAAATTATAATGGTTTTATGATCATCCTTTCATACATTAATGGAAAATGAGAACTGGTCACCCTTGAAGGTGTTAAACCAACACATCATGGATGATGTTTTAATTTTTAGAATAAATGGGATAAGAGAAGAGGTTTGAAGATGGATTATTCAATTAACATAATAAAATTATATCATATATAATATATATTATTTATCATTCCACATGTTTTATGGTTGGTGAGGATAGAATAAGAAAGGAAAAGAACTTGAAAATAAAATTAAAAGAAAATGGAAGAGGATTTTACCTATTGAAATTCTTCCCCTTAGGAACCACCATAGGAAAATTGGATTTAGTCTTTTTTAAGAACAAAGTCTTCTATATGTTAGGGTATGGTCTTGGAAAGAGTATTGGGTAGAAATCGGACAATCTTCAATACTTTTTATGCGTGAGGATAATGGGTGGTGAGGGGTGGTATTTATAAGGGAGGAGAGGGGTGTTTTTTTATTTTATTCATTAGTATATTATTTTGGATCACTAATATAAATATTTTTGGTTTAAATTACTAAATATAGTGAAAAGATAATGATTTTTAGATATTATGGTTCTTAAATCAGCCTTAAATATTACATGACTCAAAAATTCAGGTATTTGATCAATACGGTAAATTATCGTATTTCATTATTCACCAAAAGTTCAACTATTTTAGAAAAAAAGATCACACTATCTATTTCTCGATGTGTATATTTAAAAAATAAACCCTATTTTATGAAAATAATCTTATAAATATGAAAATTTTATTTTTTAATTTCAATCCTCATTTATACAAAAAATCCAATTTTAAAATTATAACTGATTTTATGACACATTGAAAAATTATTTTAGGTCCCATAAAATTATTTTATAGTCATAAGAAAACAAAATATTACTTTATGAATCTATTTTTTGAAAATTAATTTTATTATAAAATATTATATTAATTATGAAATCTTAAATAAAAATTTACTCTTTACAAAAATGCCAACTTTTAATTTACCATTTCTAATGTATTTATTTACTTGTACCAATATATAAATATATCATATTTTAATTTAGAAGATACACAAATTTTATTTAAACTTTTATAGGTGAGGTTACTATTTTATTGGCTTATTTAATATTCATAATGGTTACTTTACAATGCTAAAGGTCATGTTATTATTCCATCAATATAGGTTCGTTAATTTCCTGAAATAACTATTATTTCATTCATTATTCATTTATAATGTTTTTTTGTCTTCTCAAAGTTATTTTTTGTGGTCTATACTATATGATATATTTATAAGAATGAAATTTCTATTGATTAAATTTTGGGTTGTTACATCAATGGCTACTAGGATGGTTTGGGGAGTAAACTGAATCCATTATAATAGTCATGGGAGTAAACCTTCACTATTATGACGGTTTGGGAAGTGAACCCAATCCACTATTATAGTAATGGAAATAAGTATTTAATACTATAGAATATACTTTTTAGGCTACTGAGTATTCTATGAAATACGGTCTTATACCAATGTTATACTATCATGGCTCATGATCTATGATTCATTTATGATTCATGTAATACGAAATGAAAATATTTATGTTGTGTCTCACGATTATTATATATGATATACATGGTATGGTTTTAAATTATTAATATCATGTTCTAATATCCTTATGCTCATGTTATATTTAACTTATCATTAATATCTCCCTTGTTTAATCTTAATGATCATATGAGCTCACCCTTTACTATGTTTCATTTACCCAGGTTATGAAAAAATCAATTAAATATGATATGTCTAATTAGGGTTCTAATTATGAAGAAATGAGTTGTATATGATGTAGTTCACTTATGAACTATATATATATCCCAATTTTTAAATACACATAACCTATATGGTCCTTAGGTATTTTTTGTAAAATGAGACGAATATTCATATATTAAGTCATAATATCTCTGTATGAAAATTATGGATATCAATTGTTAGTATCAGAATGTTGGTTTAGTTCAACATAAAAATAGGATGAGAAAACTTTAGTAAGAACCCTATGGATAATTCTAAGGATAATTATATGTATTGGAAAATATCTTATAGTTTTGGTGAAACATATAGTAAGTGGTTTCCTAGAAATTTCATTCTTCTATGGATACTAATTCTTAATGTGTATATATCATAGTTTTACCTAGGGATAATAAATCTGAAAAGGTTTTATTGGTATTTCAATCAATTTTTGGATAGTTAATTACAATGGGGCTTACTGTACACATGGTTTGACACTCCCAGATGATATTTTTTGAAAATTCAAAAAATAAATTATGAACCATCACTAAGGATTTGAATAATATTCATGAATAAACTAGGTAAAACCTAAGGTGTTATAGATTGAAAATAAGGTGTCAGGATTTAGAAATCTAATAATTGATTTTTCATGACCAGGTGGTTTCGTAATATGATTATTATTAATTATAACATGCTTTATGGTTTTATTCAATTGCTAAAACTGGAAGGAAATATGTTAATACTGAATGTGATGGACAATTCAATGATTTTCCTTTTAAGAAACCAAATATTATGTGATCAAAAATACACAATATCATTGATATTCTTACAAAACATTCTCAAGCTATAAATCATGCAGAGCATCCAAAGGTGAAAATGATGGAACTGTGTTTTTTTGTGTTCTCCATATAGAAATACCTATCTTCTTTTAGGGGGTCCACTAATCCACTTGTCGGTGCACAATGAATTAGTAACACTAAAAATATATTTTACATTATCTAGTGTTTAAAGCATGAAAAATTCATTTTATATATTTATCCTTTTGAAGGAGAATAAGATAAATGGTGTACTCTTATCAATAACACAAGGAAATATGATGAAAATTGACTATATATAGTGGGATGTGTTTAAGAAATTATTTTTCAATAATTACTTACCATGTATTCATCATATGAAAATAGGGAAGGAATTACTTCTTCGAAAGTAGAATTATGATTAATCCTTTGGTACCTATGAGAAAAATTTATAAGACCTATGAGGTGTGCATCTCGTTTTATCATATAACAAGAAATTAAGGTTGTTCAATTCTTTAAAGTCTTAAAACTATGTCCTTGAAGGGAAGTTTCCACAAGGGACATTAGTACATATAAAGATATAGTTTGATGTGCTATCAATGTGTAAATTGAGATTGGATTTACCCATAAATATCATGTTTTTTTATAATAAAATAAATATGGAATTAAATGGAAATTAATAAAACCATGGAGGGAAGAAGATAAAACTTATTTATGATTAAATATTGGATGGAAACTTTTTGTAAATTAATTTTTGGGGACTGTAAAATGTATCAACTATATGAATAAAGGTTATCAAGAAATTGAATTCTTATGTGATGTGATAAGTTATCTCATGATATAAATACATATAATGATCCACAAAAGGTTCCACCCACACTAAAATACTTCAAATTCATGGATTTTTTCAAATATGAAAACTATTGCAAAAATATAAAGTTTAATGATAATGATCAAGGTATATAACCTCTTAATCCCATATAAAAATGGAAATCTTGTGTGATCAATGTTTATGATGAGGGATATGATAACAACATGATTAAAGGTGCACTTACTATAGCAACCCAATGTTTTTCAATAGAAATCCCATTTTTATATTTTTGTCATAAAATAACATGAAAATACAACATAATTAACTACTAAGTGATAAGTGACCTTTAAACATAAGTTTTTCACTTTTGTGTTGGGAATTTTAAAAATCCGACATACACGGTTGTGCTCAAGATGATTTTTGGAGTCTAATGAAACAAAAACAATTTTTAGTGAATAGTAACCTACCCTTATGAATAGTAACATACCCTTATTAAAATTAATATGAACCTTATGAATAGTAAATAGTACAACATAAGAGTAACAATACCAATGATTAATTAAATAAAATTTAGACATCTTAGAAAGTGACAATTTGACCTTAGTAAACGTTTTGGTATTTTGTAAGTCATAAATAATTAATTATAATTAATTAATTAATTTAAATAATATTTATTTCCCAAAAATTTATTCATAAATTATTTAATTAATTAATTATAGTTTTTAGATAATTTTATAAGACCCTATGTAATTTTTTAAAGCACTGTAAATTCAGTTTTAATCTTAAAAACTATTTTGTTATGTAAATTATGATTTTAATTAAATATTAAATTAATAGTATTTAGAAAACTATTTTTTAAAAATGGACTTCATTTATTTATTCTACACATCAAAAAATGGTAGGGGTAAATTTTTGGGATTTTTCTGAAATACTTGAATTTTTATGAATAGTGAAATACCGTAATTTACAAAATAAGCTAATAAGCTAATTATAGGGTCATGTGTGATGTTCTGATGATGTAAGAACACTTGGTTCGGGATTAAATTATAAAATTATTATTCATGGTCATTAAAGACTCACTATTACTTGTCTTAGGGGAAATTAATAAACCAATGAATTTTATATTAAGGAAACCCCTCTCCCCTCCACTATAAAAGCCACCCTTCACACCCTCATTTCCTCACAACTATCAAGCTCTAAGCCTTATCTAATCTCTTCCCAAACACCTTTCCTAGCCCCTCCCCCACTTCCAAGAGCTTATGGTCTCATAAAAATAACAAGCTTAGTCCCTTAAGGAGGTTCTCAAGAGGAGGATTCTAGAGGTAATTTCTCTCCCTCTTCTCCTTTATTTTCCTTTCAAGTTCAAGTTCATTTATTTATCTCTCCCCACCTATCTTCATCCAAATTGTATTTTAACTCCATTATTATAAATATAATGTAATTTTATGATTATAATTGGATATTATATCATCCAACCCCCTTTCCCTCTTCTTTTTATTTTATTAAAAAGAACGTTGTCCGTGAGGTGTTAATTTATCACCTTCAAGAACGACATGCTTTCTTCTTCCATTTCTACCTTCAGATCTGGTCATGAAATGATTTTTATGGTTGAACCAGAATATGTTATATTTTTTATTTCCTATTTAAAGTTCTGGAAATAACCTATGTCTATATTACTAGGTGATAAGTTAAAACAAGTTCATTGTGATCCAAAAACAGCACAAATTTACCCAAATAACCATCATTTAATTATTATCTAATGATTCATCCACATGGATCTAATATAATTCATTATAAGATCATTAAAACTCCTTTAATATCATTAATGACATGTCATATCATTTCTATATGTTTACCCATGTTCTACCCAATCTTCAATTTTTGAATACAAGTGAACAACCCAAGAAAAACCATAAAAATGAACTTCCCCGAACAATGTTTTTAAACTCTATAAGTCATCCAAAGGAACATAAAATGACATAATGAAACCAGAATTCACCCTATTAATGTAAACATGGTTCTTTATTACTAATTAATGAATATAATGTCATTATACAGGACATTGAAAAGAAGGAAGCATTCGGGTACAAGGTAAGGGGAAATCTCGATCCCAATTATCTTCCTTCGGGTTTTACCTCTTTCACTCCATTTTTGATATGGTCACTCCTTAAAGATCATTTTCTCATAATTGTATTTAATTTTTTGTGACATACATGTTTTATAATCATGTTTATGTCAATCGAAATGTTTTCCGAAAGAACTCTTCTCTTAAGAACTCAACTTTTACCTCTCATTCAAGGTTGATGGTTCTTGTATCAAGTATGTTATTCCCTTTTCTTTTGGGAACCCAAAGTTTATGAATGTGTTATTATGATATGAAACCCATTACTTTTCATGGGTTAGTTATTTTCATTTATGTTATATGTTCATTGTGTCATGCATGATAAATGATAATGTTATGATGTGACGGGTGCGCCCAGAATTATATAGCACAATATGAATGTTTAAATGGGTCGGGTGCGCCCGGAATTATACAGAACTCCAATGTATTGGGTAAAGGGATGAATCTCATGAGTAAATGTGAAATGATGTTTGAAAAAGATGCTACCTTGGTTCACAATTATTTGTAGAAGGTAACCACTAAGACCTGATGTTTCATTTTTATGCATTGCCACATTTCAAGTCTTTTATTTATGCTACTCTCATGTTCATGATCCTTTTCCTATGTTAGAGTTATTATCACCCCATTATATATTGTTCTTATCTATTATTTTACTAGGCTTCTAGCTCACCCATTTTGATGTATATCCTTAGGTGGCTACATGTACTAAGGATAGGACAAGTTCCAATAAAAATATAGAGAAGAAGAAATTAAATAAATGTTTGTGCTTGATGTTGTATTTGTTATGTATGGTCCAAGTTTTCCTAAGATACTAAACCTTTGGATCCTCTATGTATAATACTATTATGTTGTTTATCTTTAAAATGATTTAATAGTAATGTAAGAAAAGGCATGGTCGCTATAGTTGGTATCAGAGGCAAGGTTTAGTTAATTTGGGAATTAGGATTAGTGAACCCTAGGGAAAACCTACAGCATGAGACTAAGTAAAAATATGAACACAAGAATATTTACCTCGGGATCCCATATGTTATGTTTTTTGTATAATTATCTAAATGAATAATTTATTCATGACTTATTTAGTTATGTTTTGTTCTATCCTGTTCTCTTTTATAAAATAGTGGGAACCAGGAGAAATCAGGCCAACAACTCATGCGAGGGCCAATGCAACAATTGCCTAAATGACATCCCTAATGATTTGGGAGGTGTAGTTCAAAACATCATGGCAATTCTTACCCAATTATCTCAGGTTATGAATAATAACCATAATAATGGGGAATGTCCTCCTTCACCAAACAAGGAGCAACTGAATATTGAATGTTTTGTGCGGCAACGACCACCGATGTTTTGTGGATCTTCTGATCGACTTGTTGTCGAACAGTGGGTCAACACCATGGAGAATATCTTTTCTTTTCTTCATTGTTTTGAGATGAAGAAGGTGACTCTATCCGTTTATCGTCTAGATAGAGAATCCGATCAATGCTGGGCTTTGATGAAGAACACCAAGCCAATGGAGGAAATTGAAGAGATGAAATGGGAAGACTATAAGATAATATTTCTTAATAATTATTTCCCACAAACTCTTCACACGAATATGGAGAGAGAATTCATAGAGCTCAAGAAAAAATAAGGAGAATTTTTCATAACTATGAAACTAATTTCACAAGGATCGCATGGTATGCTTCAAGTTTTGTTATCAAAAATGATAGCAAAATTGATAGATTCTTTAGTGGATTAAAACCTCACATTCGAAAGGCTCTTGCAATTCGAGAATTTGGGCGTTATGAAGAAGTTTTTCGATGTGCTCTCAAAGTGGGGATGGATTTTGGAGAATCGTCCCACAGCTATAGTGACAAGAAAATAAAGATGGAGTTTCAAGATGGTGGATCTAATTATAAAGGTGGGAAGAAAAATCAACGACCCACCTGCCAAAAATGTGGGACGTTTCACAATGGGAACTACCTTAAAGGGATAGGGAAATGCTTTAAGTGTGGGAAATAATGACACCATGCTCAATAGTGTCAAAAATACACAAAAAGGAAGGAGAATATAGCCTATGAAAGGATAGAACCACCAATGGTTCAATGCTACAACTGTAGGGAGCTAGGGCACTATCAAAACCAGTGCACTAAACCTCGAGTTCTCAAGGGTAATTAGCATCAGCAGTCACCAAAGCCAAAGGAACAAGGGAAGGCTTATGCCATCACTACTGTGGAAGTGGAGCAAGATAATGAATTTGTACACGGTACACTTCCTTTTCACTAAAGAATGGAAAAAGTCTTATTTTATTCTATTTCTACGCATTCTTTTATATCTTGAAAGTTTCCTAGAACTATAGAATCAAATCCCCAAAACCTTGAAGTAGAGATATCTATATAAACACCAAGTGGTTAAATCATTGCAACCCAAGTGCTTGACTCTTCTCCTGTTAGCGTATGTGGGAAGATTCTTCCATCAAATCTCATAATACTTCCCTTGGTGGAATTCGATGCTATAATGGGAATGGACTGGCTCTCGTTATATAGAGTGCATATCAACTATCGAGAAAAAGAAAATATCTTTTCATATTCAAAACCATCCCATGATCCTCTACAAATGCAAATAAGGTCATGAATCTCCTTTGAAAAATTATTCAACGGTGTGGGTGTTGATTCCCTATGAAGAAGCATACCTCACCCAAATGGTTGAGTTAAAGGAAAGTGCCAACCCTGAGGAAATTCTCATCATGAGGGAATACAGAAATGTATTTCCCATAGAGTTACCCAAAATTACCCCGGATCGTAAGGTAGAGTTCTCAATTGAACTCATACTGGGAGCTATTCCTATCTCAAAGTGTCCCTATAGGATGACTCCTATCGAACTGGAGGAGTTAAAGAAGCAACTACAAGAGCATCTCGACAAAGGGTTCATACACCCTGGTGTGTCACCTTGGGGTGCACCAGTGATCCTTATGAAGAAGAAATATGGAACAACGTGGTTGTGTATCGATTATCGGGAACTCAAAAAGATCACCATAAATAACAAGTATCCTCTCCCAAGGATTGATGACTTGTTCGACCAGTTAAGAGGAGCTCAATACTTCTCAAAGGTGGATCGTTATTCTGGATATCATCACGTAAAGGTGAAGAAGGAAGATATTTAGAAGACTGCCTTCCAAACAAGGTATGGGCACTATGATTTTTTTGTGATTCCCTTTGGACTTACTAATGCCTGTGAAATATTCATGGATATGATGAATAGAGTCTTTAGAAATTACCTCGACAAATTTGTGGTAGTTTCTATTGATGATATTCTCATCTACTGCAAAATAAATGAGGAACAAGAAGAACATCTAAGACTTGTGTTGGCGAAATTAAGAAAGGGGAAGTTGTACGCCATGTTCAGCAAGTGTGACTTTTGGATGAATAAAGTCACGTTCTTGGGACATGTGATCACAAGTGAGGGAATTTCTATTGATCCTTCAAAAAAATGTGATTTAGGAATGGACCAGGCCCTCTAATGTCACATAAATCCATAGTTTTCTTGGATTAGCTGGGTACTACCGACGTTTTGTGAGAAACTTCTCACGATTTTCCAGCCTACTAACTAAGTTAACAAGGGAGGGGGTAAAGTATGTCTGGATGGAAGAATTTGAGGGAAGCTTCAAGGAGCTAAAGAGAAGGCTCATCACTGCACCTGTACTCACACTACCGAAAAGTGGAGAAAGTTTTGTGATATACAGTAATTCTTCAAAGAATGGCTTGGGTTGTGTACTCATGAAAAATTATAATGTGATAGCCTACGCCTCACGATAGTTGAAGATCCATGAGCAGAACTACATGACGCATGATCTAGAGCTGGCAACCATGATTTTTGCCTTGAAAATCTGGCGGCACTAAATTTATGGTGAGTAGTGTGACATATACACCGACCACAAGAGCCTAAAGTATATATTCACACAAAAGGAGCTCAACATTTTTCAAAGGAGATGGTTAGAGATAATCAAGTATTACGATTACTCTATTCACTATCATCCTCGAAAGGAGAACAAGGTAGCTAATTGTCTAAGCAGAAAAGAACATGCTACTCTATCCATGTTGTGGATTGAGAAAGACCCTATCTTCTTAGATATGCAAAGAATGGATTTGGAAATCATAAGGGCAGGGGAGACATCCTACCTTTCATAAATGATTGTGCAACCATCCATCGAGGAGAAGATTAAGAAAGTACAAAAGGATGATGTGGAGATACAAAATAGGGTGAATAGAGTAAAGGAAAAGAAGTTGCAAGAGTTATATATCGACGATGATGGTGTGATTAGGTTTTGAATGCATCTTTGTGTGCCTTCATCACCTGGGATAAAGAAGGAGATATTTGATAATGCACATAGCTCAACTTTCTCTATCCATCCTGGGAGTACCAAGATGTATCTTGATCTCTGAGAACATTTCTGGTGGGATAACATGAAGAAGGAGATTACGGAATATATATCAAGGTGTTTGGTATGTCATCAAGTTAAAGCTGAGCGACAAAATTCCAAGGGTATGATATAGCCATCGCCTATACCCATGTGGAAATGGGAAAACGTTACTATGGACTTCATCATGGGTCTCCCAAAGACGTTAATGGGAAATAATGCGATATGGGTTGTGGTTGACCGACTCACCAAGACTGCCCATTTTATCGCTATTCGGGAAGACCTATCACTTGATCAACTTACAAAGATATATGTGAAAGAAGTGGTGAGATTGCATGGTGTTCCACTATCAATTGTCTCTGACCGTGATTCAAGGTTCACATCTAAGTTCTGGAGGAGCCTTCAACATGTTTTGAGTACTGAATTAAATTTCAGCACGGTCTATCACCCCCAAACTGATGGCCAGTCTGAAAGGACTATTCAGACGCTTGAAGATATGCAAAGAGCATGATCTCTTTAATTCAAAGGTTTTTGGGATCATCATCTCCCATTGGTTGAGTTCTCATACAACAATAGCTTCCACTCTAGTATTCAGATGGCTCCGTATGATGCTCTTTATGGGAAGTGGTGTAGAACTCCAACCTGTTGGGATAAAGTTAGAGAAAGAAAGTTTCTTGGACCCGATATTGTTCAAGAAATGATAGAGAAGGTTCAAGTCATCCATAAACACATCAAAGATGCTCAAAGTCGGCAAAAGAGCTATGATTTCAACTGTCAAAGGGACTTGGAGTTCGACGTTGGAGACAAAGTCTTCCTTCGAATATCTCTATGGAAGAGGTCATGTGATTCGGTAAGAAATGTAAGCTAAGCCCAAGGTATATTGGCCCCTTTGAAATCCTTGACTGGATAAGAGCCATGGCCTATCGTCTTGCACATCCACCAAATATGTCTCAATTTCATGATGTGTTTCATGTATCACTACTAAGTAAGTACATACCAGACCCCTCACATGTACTAAACTCCGAGGTGGTGCAACTGGAAGATGATCACTCTTTTGAGGAGCAGCCAGTAAAGATTCTAGACCGAAGTGATAAGGTTCTACGCAAAAAGACAACCCATCTTTTCAAAGTGTTGTGGAGGAACCATAAGTTTGAGGAAGAATCTTGGGAACCAGAAGGGGCAATGAATGAGAAGTACCCCCACCTGTTTGTGTAAAGTGAAATTTCGGGGGTGAAATTTCTTAAGGGAGGAAGAATGTAGCGACCCAATGTTTTTCAATGGAAATTCCCTTCTTATATTTCTGTCATAAAATAACATAAAAATACAACATAATGAAATACTAAGTGATAAGTGACCTTTAAACATAAGTTCGTCACTTTTTTGTTTGGAATTTTAAAAATCTGACATACACGGTTGGGCTCAAGATGATTTTTGGAGTCTAATGAAACAAAAATATTTTTTGGTGAATAGTGACCTACCCTTATGTATAGTAATATGACCCTTATGAATATTAAATCATCCAACATAAGAGTAACAATACCTATTAATAATTAAATAAAATTTAGACATCTTAGAAAGTGACAATTTGACCTTAGTAAACTTTTTGGTGTTTTGTAAGTCATAAATAATTAATTAATTAACGTAAAAGAATATTTATTTCTCTAAAATTTATTCATAAATTATTTAAAAAATGTCTTATAGTTTTTATATAATTTTATAAGACCTACGTAATTTTTTAAAGCACTATAAAATTAGTTTTAATCCTAAAAAATGTTTTTTTAAGTAAATTATGATTTTAATTAAATATTAAATTAATTGTACGTAAAAAATTATTTTCGAAAAATGAAATTCATTTTTGGATTCTACACATCAAAAAATGGTTGGGGTAAATTTTTGAGATTTTTCTGAGATACATGAATATTTGATGAATAGTGAAATACCGTAATTTACAAAATAAGCTAAATAAGCTAATTATAGGGTCATGTGTGATGTTCTGCTGATGTAATCCCACATATTTATGGATTATATTATAAAATTACTATTCTTGATCGTTCAAGACTCACTAATCCATGTATTAGGGGAAATTAATAAACTAATGAATTTTATATTAAGGAAACCTCTCTCCCCTCCACTATAAATGCCACCCTTCACACCCTCATTTCCTCACACCTCTCAAGCTCCAAGCCTTCACTAAAATCTTCCCAAACAACTTCCATAGCCCCTCCCCCACGTCCAAGATCTTCTGGTTTCATCAAAAGACCATGCTTATCCCCTTAAGGAGGTTCTCAAGAGGAGGATTCTAGAGGTAATTTATCTCCCTCTTCGCCTTTAATTTTCTTTCAAGTTCAAGTTCATTTATTGATATCTACCCACCTATATTCATAAAAATTGTATTTTAATTCCAGTATTATACATATAATGTAATTTTATTATTCTAATGTGATATTATATCATCCAACCCCCTTTCCCTATTCCTTTTATTTTATTAAAGAGAACGTTGTTCGTGAAGTGTTAATTTATCACCTTCAATAATGACATGCTTTCTTCTTCCATTTCTACCTTCAGATATGGTCATGAAACAATTTTTATGATTGAAACAGAATATATTTAATGTTTTATTTCCTATTTAATGTTATATAGGTAACCTATGTCCATATTACTAGGTGTTAAGTTAAAACAAGTTTGTTGTGATCCAAAAACCGCCCAAATTTACCCAAATAACCATCATTTAATTCTTATATAATTATTCATCCACATGGATCTAATATAATTCATTATAAGATAATTAAAACTACTTTAATATTATTAATTACATGTAATATCATTTCTCCATGTTTACCCATGTTCTACCCGAACATCAATTTATGAATACAAGTGAACAACCCAACAATAACCATAAAAACGAACATCCCTAAACAATGTTTTTGAAATCTATAATTCATCCAAAGGAACATAAAATGACATAATGAAACCATAATTAACCCTATTAATGTTCACATGGTTCTGTATTTCTAATTAATTAATATAATGTCATTATATAGGACATTAAAGAGAAAGAAGCATTCGGGTACAAGGTAAGGCGAAATCTCGAACCCAATTTTCATCATTTGGGTTATACCTCTTTCACTCCATTTTTGATATGGTCACTTCATAAAGATCATTTTTTCATCGTTGTATTTTTTTTATGGTATATACATGTTTTCTAATGATGTTTATGTCAATCTAAATGTTTTCCGAAAGAACTATTCTCTTAAGAACTCAACTTTTACCTCTCATTCAAGGTTGATGGTTCTTGTATCAAGTATGTTGTTCCTTCATTCTTTTGGGATCCCAAAGTTTATGAATGTGTTTTTATGAGATGAAACTAATTCCTTTTAATGTTTTAGTTATGTTAATTTATGTTATATGTTCATTTTGGCATGCGCGATAAATGATAATGTTATGATGTGACAGGTGTGCCCGGAATTATATAGCGCAATATGAATGTTTAAATGTGATGGGTGCAGCCGGAATTATACAGCACTCCAATGCATTAGGTAAAGTGATGAATCTCATTATTAAATGTGAAATGATGTGTAAAAAAGCTTCCATCTTGGTTCACAATTACGTATAGTAGTTAACCCCGAAGACATGATGTTTCATTTTTATGCATTACCACATTTCAAGTCTTTTATTTATGCTCCTCTCATGTTCATGTGCCTATGTTATGATTATGCTCACCCCATGATATATTGTTCTTATCTATTCTCTTACTATGCTTCTATCTCAAACCTTTTTATGTATATCCTCAGGTGTCCACATGTACTAAGGAGAGGACAAGTGCCAATAAGAAGATAGAGAAATACAAATTAAATAATTGTTTATACTTGATGTTGTATTTGTTATGTATGGTCCTAGTTTTCCCAAGACACTAAAACTTTTTATCCTCAATGTGTAATAATATTTTTTTTATATTTAAAATGATTTAATAGTAATGTAAGAAAATGTAGGGTTGCTATACTTACCATCCATTGATGTTTTACTAACGTATTATTTAACTCTAGATCTACTCACTTTTTTATCTAAAGAATTTTTTATGGTTTTCACAACCCTAACTCAATTATTAGATGTTGAATTAGTAGGTAAAACCCCTAATGGTGTTATGATCACATCTCTAGTATGTGATTTTTATCTGGTTATTGTATTTTGGAATTTTCATTCTTATAATATTTTATTCTCCCTATAGATGAATTTTATATTATGATAGACATGGATTTTGTTTCTCTACACACAGTCCATGTCCATTTTTGAGCAAGGGAAGTCTTGTTTGATATTCTAAATCAATACATGATCATTTATTAGTGTGATAATAAATATTATCTTTTGATGGAAATCACGTCCATTTTATGGGTCATGATTCCTATTAAAAATGGATGCTCATCTCATATGTTTTGGAAGAAACATAACACTAAAGATATTAATATTTTGTGGAAGTCTGTTGATGTCTTTCTAGAAGATTTTATTAATTTTCCACCACATCGTGAACTTTAGTTCCCAATAGAACTCATACCTGGTGCTACACCAATTTCAAATAATACCTATAGAATGGCCCAGATTGAGTTTCAATAATTGAAGAATAAATCTAGTAAAGTATTGAAATGTGACATATTTTTTCAAGTGTGTCACCTTGGGGTGAAACTATTCTTTTTTGTCAAAAAAATGTATCAATTTGACTCTACATAGATTAGTGGGAACTAAACAAGATCACAGTCCAAAACAAGTATAACATTCCATGTATTTATGACTTGTTTGATCAACTATGTGGAGCTCAATACTTTTTCAATATTTATCATCATTATGGATATTATCAAATTAGGATCAAGAAAAAACATATGCCCATGGTATAATTTCATATAAGATATATACACTAAGAATATATATAAATTCCATTTGGTCTTGCAAATAATCCAACTATATTCATTGATTTATTGAATATAGTCTTTAAAGATTTCCTTGATCAGTTTGTTGTGGTATATACAGATGATCTAATTATATATTCAAGTAGTAAATAAGATAATGAATATAATTTTATAATATTTATCAATACCCTAAAGAAGGAAAAACATTATATAAAATTAAAATAAAATGAATTTTTCCATTGTAAAGTTTCATTCTTAGGTAATATAATCTTAAGTGATGGTATATAAGTTGATCCTTAAAATAAATTAGTTATTAAATATTGTACATAATTGACCAATATGATTAAGATACATAAATTTATTTTGTTGAAGGATATTATTAGTGCTTTATGGATAATTTTTCTCACCTACCTAATCCACTCACCAAGATAACTTGGAAGGGATTTATGTTTCTTTGGATAAATGAATGTGAAGAAAATTTCAGGTAACTAAAGTGAAGTTTAGTTAGTGAAGCTATTATTAATTTAACATGAATTATATAATGGTTTATAATCTATAGTGATTCATTGTATAAGGGACTTAGATGCATTCTCATGCAGATTGATATGGTGACAGCATATGCCTCATGATAATTGAAGTTTCATGAGAAAAATTACTCAACTTATTACATTGACTTAGTTGTGGTAAATTTTCATTAAATATATATATATGAAATATCTTTCCAAATAAAGGAGTGAGATATATATTGATCACAAAAATTTAAATTATATTTTCACACTAAAAGAGTTGAATAGACTCCATGGAATATGGTTAGAGCTAATGAAAGATTAGGAATTCTCAATTCATTAACACATTGAGAAGGAAAATAAGGTGAATGATTATATGAGTAAAATGGATAATTATAACCTATATATAATGAGGATCACAAAGTATACAATATTTTTTTATTTTCAAATAAAGGATTTTGAAATATAGAGGGAATGAGAGAAATATTATTTTACTTAAATGTGTGTTCAACAATCAATCCAAGTGATGGTTAAAGTGGCACATAATTATAATGTAGAGCTAAAAAATAAGGATAAAAAGTTTCCTATGTTTAACCTTGATTATGATGGAATGATAATTTTTATAAACTATGTATTTGTTTTGTCTATACCATATTTTATGAAGTAATTGTTATAGTAATCTCATAGTTCTTTATTCTCTATTCAACCTGGATGTACGCTGATATATAGATATCTAAAAGAGTTTTTCTAGATCGGTTGAATGAAGAAATATATTACAATGTTTGTGTCTGAGTGATTGGTATGTCATGATGTTAAGCCTGATATACAAAGGTCTTAGGGAATGTTGCAACCATTAATCATACTAAATTTAAATATGAAAATAGCACCATGAATTTTTTTCATCAGACTCCACCAAACATCTAAAGAGAATAATTCTATATTGTTATATCTAACCACTGTATAGATTCAAAACACGTAAAAGTTTTATGATAATATTTATCTTTGGATCAGATTTCATGGATATAAATTAAATAAGTGGTAAGGTTTCATGTAGTACACATTCTATTATGTATGATTGGGATTCTAGGTTTTCCTCATAGTTCTTGTAAATTCTTAAACAAGATTGGGATATTAAGAAAAGTTTTATCACTACTTATAATCCTCATACAAATGGTAAGTCTAGGAGAACCATTATAACCATAAAGGACATTTTGATATCTTATTATATGCATTTAAAAGGTGGTTGGGATCAACACCTTCTATTAGTTGAGTTTTCTTATTAGAATAGCTTTCACTCGATCATCCATATAGATCGTTATGAATCACTATATGGAAATAATTGTATAAATCAGACATGTTAGGATGAAGTTGGAGAAATAAGTATTTCAGTATGTATGAAATATATATAAATGGAAAAATAAAGATATATTCATTCTCTTGGACAACTAGGTAGCTCAATGTGGGTAAAACCTTTATATTGATAATCATTATTGTGATTTGTAATTTTAAGTGGGTAAAAATTTGTTTCTAGGAATTTCTCTATAGAATAAGGTTATGATATTCAATAAGAAGGGAAATTTTATCCCTAGGAATATTTTCCCCTTCAATATTATTTATCAAGTAGGGATAATATCTTATTTATTTTCAATTCCACCAAACCTCTCTTGGGTTCATGATGTATTCCATGTATCTCCCCTGAGGAAGTATATAACTAATCCATCACATGAACCGAACCCAATGAACATAACACTAGAGAATTATATTTTTCATGAATAATAACAATTATAAATCATGGATGATAGAGATAACTTTATATAGAATTATAATACACTCCTGCTGAATGTTATTTTGAGGAATCAGAAATTCCATAAAGCCAATTGGGAACCTGAGGATGTAATGAAAAACATCTATTCTCATTTTGTTGTATCAGAGTGAAATATTTAAATGGATAAAATCATTTTTAAGGGTTTATAATGAAACACCCTAATATTTAGGAATATATTTCTCTTTAAAAAAAATTATTTGTTTGATATCTTGAGTTACACACAACTACGAGTTTAAATTAACCAAGATATACTTTTAAAATATTATATTTTAGTGTGATAATTATAGTGAATCCATTAGATTGGAATACATGAATATGAATAAATAAATTATTAAACATGTAATGATATGTATTTATTAAAATAATTCATTAGTTATCAATTAATTATAAATAAAAATTAACATCATTTGAATGTAAGAAAAGATGTTTTTCTAAATAAAAAAATTATACTAGCAATATATTTTTATCTTAATAAATTAAATTAATCACTATTGGTTAATTATTTTAATTAAATTTATGTATTATATATTCAATATAATATTTCAGAATTCATTTAATAATTTTCTTAATCATGGGATAAGAATTAATGAGGTTTTATGATTAAAAATATATTTTTCTAAAAGTTGTTTTCATAAATTTTTCAATGATTATTTTTAAAATTAATTTCCTCCAATGATAGTAATTGAATCATGAAAAATGGAATCCTTATTTTGAATCATATGGTTAAAATATGGTACTTATTAACCTAATATTTTTTATCAATATGAATAGTAAACATTATAAAATTTATCACCTCTCTAAAAGTTAAATATTGTTAATCTAGATTAAAACTAAGTGATATGGCCATTATTATTTATCCTTATTGTTATTGTAAGAATGTAATTTTTCCATTTTCAGATTATGTTCAAAATTTAATTTCTTATTAGAAATGCATCCATTAAAATAACCTATATGATATTTAAAGAAAATACAGTTACAAAATGTCACTCTCGTAGTTTTAAATATCTCTTATATGTTGATATTGGTACAAAAAATTGTAATTAATGAATATAAATATATATTTTGTTCATAATTAAATTATATTAATTATGTAAATTTATTTCTAATATTATTTATTAAATACATACCTTAAATTATTATACAACACTAATAAAATATTTATTCAATTAATAGAAAAATAAAAATAAATGATTTTAAAAATATTCAAAGTAATATAATTTCAGTGGGTAATATTGTTACACAATCATTTAAGATAAATAAAACACCTTAGTTTGGTTTCATGATATTAAATTTAAATTTGAACCTTTTCTTTATGACATTTAAGTCAAATTAAATGAATAGTGTCAAAATTGACATTAATGATATTTTATCAAAATAATATTTTATTAAACTTTTTTAAAAACATAAAAAAATTAAAAGTAGAAATTTTGGATAAAATATTATATAATTTCATTCCATGTCCATTTATGACCCAATTTTCACCTTATATGTAAATTAATAACCCATTGAGCATGAAAAAGTCATCACCACAGTTAATGCTAAATAGCTTAACTAAGGGGATAAACCAAAACATAATGTTTGAAACACCACTTAAACATATAAACATTTAATTTCTTCATGGGATATAAACCCCATAAAATATTATATTTGAATATATAAAATTTTGGTGGCATTTTGGCTAGAGAAAGACTTTATTATGCATTAGTATTTTAAGAAATCCCCAGAGTTACCCTCCCCTAAATTATAAAAGGGAATCACTCCTTTATCATCTTCAAACCACCTTGGTCCTTCTAGGATGACAATTATCAAGAAATATAACATCTATAATTCCTTAAATAAATTATAAAGGCTTTTTTTCACAAAAGGCCAACCCTAGGATTCTTAAGAAGAGATGTAAATGAGTTCTTTCAAATAAAAAGTAATCACCTTAACCTTATCACCTTTTTTACATATTATTTACCTCCTATAAATATAAGGTGTTTATCATAGAATAATAACTTAATATATGTTAATATACTGAAATTTTATTATTATTATTATTATTGATTCACCATTATCAACCCACATTCCCATCAAATGGGAAGTAAAAGTATCACTCATGCATACATATAGTTTACCATCTCCATGAATCGATATAATTCCTTTTTAACCACCATATTTAATGGATAGTTATTTTCATGGATTTAATTGATATATATGATACTTTCGATATAGCTATACTTTTAAAATAAAAATATCACATATACCTTATTACCTTTCAATCGTTTTTAAAATGATAACATTGCCCTTGTAAATGTGTGTACTACCACCTCCATGAAGTGATGTGATCCATTTTTCATTTCCACTTTTCATGGATGGTAATATGGAAAAATATAATTAATAAATGTAATTTGTATGATATATTAATTAATCCTTAAAGTTGAATTACTATTCAAAATTCCTTCATTTCATCTCTTGAAAATTGAAAACAATGTTCATGAGTTTGTACGGTCTACCGTCCCAGTGAATGGTGTAATTCATTTTTCTATATATATATTTTATAAATAAAAATAAATATGAATATGGTAGATGTATTATATTATATGTATTTAAATGATACTCAAATAAAATTATAATAAATTTTAATTTATTATACATGAGGTTAGAGTGCCTTCGAAGTAAGTGAAACTTAAGGTAAAGAATTTTTATCTCATGTTTATCTCTGTGAGACACATATAATATTGAACACTGATTTATTTTCTGTTGTGTATATAAATCCGATGATTTTATTTTATGGTTATTATTATGAATTTTATGATGATTTACATATAAATCTATGGTTCATTCTTTTATATATCTTATTATTTAAATGTTACCATAGTTGAAAGGGTTTTATGTTACCATCTCAATGTTAATCAGGATTGTTTATAATTATGTTTCTAATGAGAAAATATTATGATTTACATAACAAGATACTTAGGACTTCTATTGTACTCTATTTATTTCTAGATAATAATTGTTTTCCATTCATTTTCCTCTCTTTAATTACATAAGAGACCAAATAGACGTTTCTAAAAAAATTGACTTTTTTTCTCTCTTCGGTCAAAAAACTTCTTCCAGCACCAAGTTTCTATAAAAAATGTTTTAAAGTAGGTTTTTAATATAATCATATGATTTGTTTATATTAATTTCTACCCATGTTTAAATTTTTACAAAATTAATTAAAGGGAATATTCATACCATTTTCTGAATGAGGTTCTTTTTTAATTTTTATAAAAAATGTGAAATAAATGTTTTATTTTAACATATAAGGTATGAATCCAATTTCCATACATCATGAATTATATATAATATAAATTTTATTTTATATTTCTCCATGTATATATTCATAGAAAGGGGAATTTTACAACATTTTCTGAATTTTTAGTTTTTAAAATTATATTTTCAAAGTGGAAAGGATATTTCCCTCAATAATTTTTAAATGATCTTGTAATGGTATTTGTATTCATTGTAGACAACAACCATTGATTCAAATTTTTATTCACCAATGATATAATCCAAGGATAGGATCCTTATTATTTCTCTATATTGTTTATTTTTATGATGGCCAGATGTTTATGAGACTAGCTCCATCTCCACTAGTTATGCTATGGTGAAATGTTGAAATTTTTATGAAAATGGTTTCATTTACATGCGTTATTTTATGATGAAATGTTTATTAAACCCATTTTTTCATGAGTCCTTATATGATGGACGTTTTATGATCTTAATCAACACATTTTATAAATTTCATTATTTGATGGGTGGGACCAAAATTATATATTCTTGTAATGAATTGGGTAAAAAATGGTATCTCATGAGATAAATAGGACTGGAATGGGGAGTGAACCTAATTAAGTAAGGAACTCTATACACTATGATAATCTTGGGAATACATGTTTACTATTGTGATGGTTTGGGGATTGAACTAAAACCACTATGATACTATTGGGAGTGAACCTTGACTACTATAATGGTATGGAGAGTGAACCCAATCGACCATGATTTTCTATGGAATGGGAATTAAATACTATGGAAATGATTTTATATGATTATTTTTATGTCGTAGAATTATGTATTATGATAATGTTATGATCTCATGGCTCCAGTTCTTTGATTCCCTTATGATTCATATCTTATGAACTGTCAAACATTATTCAATCACTTAGGATTATGATCTATGATATACAGGGTATGGTTTTCAAATTTTGAGCTCATGTTCTCATAAACCTATTATCATGTTATGTTTAAGTGAACATTTATGTATCCCTTTTTTACCATTATTAAGCATCTGAGATCTCCCTTTCTTATGATTCCTTTCTTTATGTTATGTAGAAAGGTATTAATAATTATATGTGTAATAATGGTACTAGTTATGAATAACCTACGGGGTGATGATGTAGTTCAATTTTCCCCTAGTTATTTTTTTATCCCAATTTTCAAAGACACTAAACTTTTATAGTCCTTGAGTTTTTTTTTTGTCAAATTAAATGAATATACATCTATTTATATGTAATATATATGTATGAAAAACCTCAGTATCTATAACAAATACACTCATGTTAAAAAGCATTGATCCACTAATCTCTTACAGTAAATTCAAAATACATTCTTATACTCCTTACCTATGTCAGGAATATTTTTTTATCCCCCTAAGACCATCCTAGGAAGTCTTAAGGTGTATGAAAAAAGAGGATTTCCAAAGAAGAGGTATAACTCTAAACTGAGTTCTTTCATTTTATTTACTTTTCTACCTACTATGTTCCTATCATAATTAGAGTGATATAATAAAATATTTATCTTCCATATTATAAAATTTTACTAATTTGATTTTAGAATCTGTATTCATCTCCTTTTCCATCATATGGGAAATGAAAACATCACTCATGCATACATGTCACTTACACCTCCGCAAAAGGGGATGTGTTTTTTTATCACTACATCACAATGTTAGTTATTTAGATATATTTCATTAATATATATGATACTAATGAAATTATTATTATTTTTAAATGATAATATATTTCTTAACTTCTTACCTTTCCATCTGTTGGAAAATGATAACATCGTGTGTATGTATGGACAACCACCACCACCAAAAAATTTGATTCTTTTTCATGTACTTCTTTCAGAGATTATTATAAATTTTAATTAAAAATTAAAAAATGATAATTATTTAATGATTTGTATTCAATATATTATGAAACCATGAACAAGATACAAGGGATGCAATCACCGAACCAAAAATTGTATGAAAAACAAAATATTTTACACCCAATATGTTGATGCTAATAAAGAATTGTTAATAAAAAGGCGATAGAATATTATAAGTGAATCATATATGTTATTATAGATATTAATATGGATATTTTATTGATTTTTAATGAATAAAAATTTATTATATAGGGTTTTAAGAGCACATACAATGAAAGTTGGACTTCAGGTATGGGTAAATTCATCTCATTTCTACTTTAATGAGATCTGTTTCACATTATACATCCAACATATTTCCATATTGCATATACATCCCTATTGAGATTTTATATCATTAATACCTCTTTATTAATGGTATTAAAATTATTTACTCAAGTTTTACCTTTAAGGGGTTTTGATTCAAAAGTTACCAATAGAGTATGGATTTATTTCAGAGTCTTATTTTTAATAGAGTTTACTTACGTTTATTTTTTTGTTTAAATAATGTTATGATAAATTATCGTTAAAAACCATATATTTTCATGAATTTTTTTTGGAATCTCAATTTTTTTGGAAAATTTTTCTTCCAATTGGTGCTTAAAATTATTAAGAAAATGTTTTTAAGAGACTAAAACTTATTTCCTCTTTAGTTGATGAAATGTTTTGTAACACCCCAAGCTTCCATGATATGTTTCCATCTGAATAATACAATAGCTTCTGTGGTACACAACTTCTAGTTCAAACACACCACAACCAATCAAACTAGCCGTTATGAATAGTAGTACCCACTTTTTTGAAATTTTATAAATTTTATCATTCAAAATTGACGTAATTTTTGGATTCAGAATATCAAAATTAGCTTAGGCTGAATTTTTGGTATTTTTATATAAACTTTCAATTTTTATGAATAGTGAAAAACACTGTGTTATTTTTTAAAACTAAATTATTAATTAAATTTTTATTAATTTTATTTAAATTAATTTCATTTAAAAATAAATAAATAATACCTATATATGTTCAACTTAATTCTTTGGAGTAATTATATAATCATTTGAGATATATAAAATTTTATTGAACTTTTATCGTCTTTTACCCACCTCCTAGGAGCATTTCAAAAAATTTATAAAAATTAATTTTACCACTTCTATGAGTTGAATTTAAAAAATCCAAGAGACATGGTTAATATCAGTAAGTAAAATGTGGTTCAATAAGATGAAAATAATTTTTGGTTAATAGTAACTTTTTACTATTATTTACCATAGTTAAAATTAAATAGGGTAATTAAGGGTAAAAATGATATCATAATTACCCTAAAACATGTCTTAATTTTATTGGATATGGATTATTCGACCGAAAACAACCTTAATAATAAAATATGAACCTCTTTGGTCCACATGGATTAGATTAGGACATTTATTATTATTTTATTAAAAGAAGAGTTAAAAGAGTTAAAATCAAAGTCTAATAAATAAACCATTTTTAATATAGAGTTATACATAATATAAATTCGACTATAATTATTCATTAGAAAGATAAAACTATTTCCTACATAATGGTATTTTATTTATAATTTGTATATATTTAATAATTATATTTATTTATGACACAACGATGATGCAGTAATTAATTTATTAATGAAGGATTAAAATAATTGATATTATAAATATCCAAATAAAAATAATTTGAGAATTTTGATGAATTCCACTAATTTTATAGGTTAATATGAAATGTTAGGGTTGATTAAATGAATTTATTTATTATTAATAAAGTTTTTAGGACTTTAACAAAAATTAATTACTAAATAGTTTCAAAATTGACATAAAAGTTTTTTTAAAACAAATATTGTATTATTAATTGATATAATATTCATAAAAATAGAATGTTCTTCCAAATGACTTTTATAAGGTTATATATATCAATAATAAACCACATGGGGTTCTTTTGAAAGTTTATAGTAATTTTATTAACCATATAATATTAAAATACAAAGATACATGGTAAATGTCAAACTATTTAACTAAGAGTTAAATCTAAGAGATAAGGTTAGTATGGTGAACCAAACCGGTCTAAAACCTATCACTTGAAAGGGTTTAAACCCATCCCTACCTTAACTTCTAAATAAATTATTTTTGAGACATTATAAATCCAATATGAATTTATTATAAAAAAAATTGTTTATGTTTTTTCTATGGTGCCCCTTACCCCTCTTATAAAAGGGCACTTTTACTTCTCTGAAATTCAAACCTCCAAAGCCATTTTTCTCGTCAAACCCCTGCCCAAATATCCTACCAACTTCCTTGAACTCATCATAGAGGCCTTCCTTTGGTCAGAAAGGAAAGTTAAGGAGCCCTTTTGATCAAATAAATAGAAAGAACCCGAAGAAGAGATAAATATTTCATCACCTCTTTCAAGTTCTTTTCTTCTACCACTTCCTCTTTCATTGTTGTTTCCATTCTAAAATAATAACTCTAGTATATTCTAAAAACTGTGATTTATTATAAAAATTGTTCAACCATATTCATTATTATATCCATCATATTAATGATAAAGACACCATACGTGTGTACGTATGACAAACCGTCTCCACATCATGGTGTAGTTTGTCATTCAACACTTCACTGTTTGGATGGGTATAATAATGATGTATAATTGATGTTAATAATAAATATAACATGTTAATGATTCTTTTTATATGATATACCATCAAATTACATACTATCTCACCATCAATATAATTATATTTTCGCTCGTGCGTACGTACAAATTATCGTCTCCACGAACGCGATGATATTCATTCTTCATCATAACCATTCAATAATAATTTTCATTTGATGATTAAAAATAATGTATAAAGACCTGATATCATTCTATATATTAATAAGATACATCCTATACATAACAAACACATCTTATGTATCAAAAAATATAAAGGAAAATGAATCAGCTAACACCCGAAATGACGATAATACTAAAATATTACTAACAAAGAAATATTAAAAGATCATATATGATATAATATTTAAGTATATAGTTTATGTATAATTTAATAACATTTATTTCACCATTATACAGGAGGTTAAACAACCCATGACCAAGTAAAAGTACAAGGTAAGGGTTAATTCTACAATCTCTTCATTATTCGAGGTTGTTTATATGTAATTATCTACTGGGACCTCTTTATCATCCACATCTGTGTCTTCTTAAAAAATGTATTTCAAAACATTTTTACTATTTATTAGACAATAAGTTAAAGTCATTTATACCCTTATTTTACCATATATGTTATGAAAAGAATCTTTCAGTCATTTTCCAAACAAGGTACTTTATGACCATTTCAACAAAATTAAGGTAAAAATATTTTTTTAACTTATACAGCGGGTGTGGCTATTTTCCACCGTTATAAAATCGTCGACGCTTACCTCACAAAATTATAATTATATTTTAAAAATAAATGTTTTCTTTTATAAGTATATAACATTTAAATGATTACAAAATAGAGAGAGATATTTTTCTAAAAAATTTGATTCTATCTATGTAAACATCCTTTGATGAATTTTAAGCTTATTTGAGGTTGATTTAGTATGATACAAAACATCCATATTGTATTAAAGTTTTGGTGATATATTTGACTATGGATGTGTTATTTTTACACCATTCATGGTTTATGGATAAAGTATTGGCATTTTGTATGCTAGTTTTAATATGAATGCTTATGTTATGTTTAAACCTTTTCATATGAGGAATACATTAGACTTAGTAAGTGACGGGTGGATCCTGCAATAGCTTCTTGATTCATTGGTAGGTCTCATGTGAAAAACTATTATCTTGTAAAAAATCCTTGACAAAATATTATTTTTAGTCTTGGTACAAGGCCTTGACTATGTGGTTACGAAGTCTGGAATTATGCATTCCATCATTATGAAAGTGGATATAGATATTGTATGTGACTATTAGAGTAGTAGAATATCCATGTGAATATGAAAATGGAATTATTTGATTTTATATTTTCCATATTATGCTGAATTTAAAGTTTAAAAGGCTTTTGTTTTAGTCTTATACATTGCCTTAAATGTTTATGCTTATTTATGATATTTTCCACAATATTGTTATCTTTACTGGGCATCTGAGCTCACCTCTTTCTATATTTTATTTTTTCCAGGATGCAAATAAGTATATTATGACTGACTTACATTGATATTCTAAGGGATATGAGTGTGACCTATAGAAACTAGTTTGTTTTAGTTTTTCATTTTATAATATAATGTAATACTTATGAGTGTATCTAGTATTTCCAAGGCTACTAAACTAATCAGTCTTTTGAGATTTTATCTTGTGTGATCATGCCAATGCTATTTAATAATGCACCAACTCATGGTAACTAGGTTCGGGGAATTACAATTGGTATCAGAGGATGTCTAGTACATTCCTTGGAAACTCGATTTAGAAAAACTCTGATTAGAGCAAATTAACCTAAGATAGTCTTGGAAGATTAGTAAAGATGAACTTCCTAGAATTTTTGTATTTTAGAGATTTTGTGAGTTTTCCAAGAAATACCTCCCTGTCTAGATATGAGTAGGTAGTGGTAGCTCTGGCACAGATGTACCTAGGGGTAAAACCCAAAAACACCACTTTGAGCTAGACTCGAACGGGAACTGGTCCACAAAAATGGTCTTTGATGCACTCTTGGTTACGAAACTCTTGTGGGATATGCTCAGGATAACTCTCATTTTACTTACAAACCATTATGAATGGTTTACGAATATATACTTCCTCAAATAAAACATTTTTATGATTATGGATTATATCCAAAAACTGTTTAATTTATGTTAACTATTATACAAGTTTGGAATTATGTATTGTGATTTATAAAATAATCTAGTGTAAGCCATTGTTTATAAATGGAGCATAGTGGAAGGAGTGGAAACCGTATAAATGCATGTAATACATGTAGGGATTTCCCTTCTACCCAAGAGAATAATAGTGGATCTAGTGATGCAACTGGTGCTGATCAGCTTATCACCATACTGGTACAACTCACTCAGGTTATGAATAATAACCTTACCCGTATGGAGCACCCTGATCCACAACATGGAGGATCAATGTTAGACCACTTCATGAGGAAACAACCACCAACATTTAATGGGAGTAAAAATCCAATGGTAGATGAGCAATGGATAAATTCCTTTGAGAAAATATTTCTTGCTTTGGTGAGTAATGAAAGGGAAAAAGTTGTCATGGTAGTTTATTGCCTCACAGGAGATGCAGATCAATGGTGGTCATTAATTAAAAAACAAAGGAAGATGATGAAGTATAAAATATGGAATGGAGGGATTTTAAAGATATTTTATTATAAAAATATTTTCCTCATGACCATCGAGTGGATATGGAAAGGCAATTTTTGAGTCTGAGACAAAAGGAGGATGAGTAGGTCGCAAAATACGAGGCTACCTTTACAAGGATAGGAAGGCATCCTGCAGATTATTTACATAACCCAAGAAGTAATATTGATCATTTCTTTGATGTTTTAAAACCATTTCTCGGTTGAGAATTAGTCTCAAAATCCTTCTCATTATACGAAGATATTGTCTCATCTGCCATCAAGACATAAAAGGAATTATCTAAGTCATACTACTTTAAAGAAAAGCAACAGAAAAAGGGATCTATTGAACACTCTGGAAATGGAAATAAGGGGAAGAAAGGAAATTTTTAATATCCATCCTGCAATAAATGTAGGAAGAAGCACCCTGGTACTTTCCGGAAGGAAATGTGAGTCTATTACAAGTGTGGTGTAAAATGACACCAACCTCGTGATTGCAAAGGGAAGAAAGAGGTCCTCAATGTTGAACGCTAAAATTGTAGGGAAAAGGGGAATTATTAAAATTAATGTCCTAAGTGTTAGGGAAAATTACCTTAGAAAATTCCAATGGATCAAGGACAAGCTTATGTGATAACTACTACTGAGGATGAAGCTCCGAAAGATGTGGTGGTAGGTAATTTAATGGTTTCCTCAAGTTTATCCAATGCTTTTTTTGATTCTGGATCATCGCATTGTTTTATATATTCCCAGTTTTCTAAGAAAATTAGATATTTTTAATTTTACTTAACAAGGGAGTTGTCAGTCAAAACACCAAAGGGAAGTATCATTGCAATAAAAAATTGTGAATCAGTTCCCATTAGGGCATATAAATGTTATTTATCTGCTGATCTCATTGTCATGCACGTGATTAAATTTGATATAATCCTTCGTATGGATTGTATTTTAAAGCATGATGCGAAAAATTATTGTAAGAAGAAGGAGGTTACAATTCTGAGTGATGATAAGGAGTACCTTATATTTAGAGCAGAAATGTCACCACCTAATTCTTATCATGATCCACTCCAAATAGCTCAACTAAATTCAATTATTGTGGAGGAAGAGAATTAAATAACTGTGGGTGAGAAAAGGAATGTTCAAATAGAGGATGTACCTTTTTTTGCAAGAATATGTTGATGTGTTTCCAGAAGATTTATCTAGACATCCTCCAAAATGATAAATTGAGTTTTCAATTGATTTAATTTATGGTTCAAGGCCCATATAAAAGACCCCTTATAGAATGGCCACTATAGAATTAGTAGAACTAAATAAAAAACTAGAGGAATTGAGTAACAAGGGATTTATTCTCCTTAGTGTTTCTCCATGCAGAGCCACTGTTCTTTTTGTTAATAAGAAAGATGGATCTATGAGGTTGTGCATTGACTACAAGGAGATCAATGCTACAAAAATAAATAACTAGTATCACATACCTCGAATTAATGATTTATTCGACCAAATTCATGGAGCTCAATATTTTTCAAAGATTGACCTTCGATCTGGATATCATCAGTTGTGTGTGAAGAAGAAAGATGTTCTAAAAACATCAATTCAAACCATGTACGGGCATTACGTGTTTACGGTAATGCCTTTTGGTCTGACTAATACACCCTCTATTTTCATGGATCTAATGTGAAGAGTTTTAAAGAAATATCTTGATGACTTTGTATTGGTATTTATTGATGATATCCTCGTATACTCTAAAAACTATGAAGACCATGAAAATCAATTGCGCACCATTCTAAAAACCCTTAGAAGAAATTAATTATATGGGATGTTTAGTAAGTGTGAATTCTGGATTCAAGAGATTTCTTTCCTTGTCCATATTGTCTCTAAGGATAGGATCTCTATTGATCCTTCAAAGACAATATAAATACAAGAATGGCCAGCACCGATGAGTATAACTGAGGAATGCAGTTTTATTGGTTTAGCGGGTTACTATCGGTGTTTTGTCTAGAATTTTGCCTGATTGGATAACCCATTAACCAAGATCACGCGTAAATGGGTTAAATTTGTTTGGAAAAAAGAGTGTGAATAATATTTTGAGGAACTCAATAGAAGATTATTCAATGCTCTTTCCTTGACTCTACCATCAGAGAATGATGGGTTTGTTATTTATAGCGATTCTTCAAAGAAAGGACTTGGATGTGTCCTTATGCAGAATGATAATGTTATTTCCTATGAAACACAACAGCTATAAATTCATGAACAAAACTATCCCACTCATGATATTGAGTAAGCAGTTGTAATATTTTCTTATAAGATTTGGAGACATTATCTCTATGGTAAAAATTTGAGATATATACCGATCACAAGAGTTTGAAGTATATTTTCTCACAGAATAAACTCAACATGAGGCAAAGACAATGGCTTGAACTACACAAAGATAATTATTTCTCTATACAATACCACCTAGGGAAGGAAAATAAGGTGTCATATGCTTTGAGCAGAAAGTATCATGGAGTTTTGACCATGATGAGAGTTGGAAGAGATTCATTTTTCATGGATCTAGTAAAGATGGATCTGGAAATAATCATGGAAGGTGAAACATCAATGCTTTTTGAAATATTTGCCAAACCATATTTATTATAAAGGATAAAAAGTTATCCGGATGATGATGAGTAATTTAAAAAGAAAATTAAATCTATGAATGATGGGATATTGATTAACTTCATATATGTAGGTGGGATTTTGAAATTTGGGAAGAGACTTTGTGTTCCGGATATACCTGATCTGGAAAGATAATTTTTGGATGATTCTCATAGATCAAATTTCTCTATACACCCTAGTAGTACTAAAATTTATAGAGATTTGGAAGAACACTTTTGGTGCGACAACATGAAGAGAGATTATAGATTTTCTGTTGAGATGTATGGTTTGTCAAAAAGTGAATGCTAGAAGACAAAATCTTAGAGGAGTCATGTAACCTATTCCCATACCTGAGGGGAAATTGGATGATATTATGATAAACTTTGTCACGGGGATACCAAAGAATCCTAGAAGGAATGATGCAATATGGGTCATTGTTGATCATCTTACCAAGTTAGAACATTTTATTGCTATAAGAGAAGATTTACCAATTGACCAATTAGCAGGACTCTATATTAATGAAGTTGTAAGTCTTCATGGATTTCCCTTATCAATTTTTTCTGATTGTGATCCCCGTTTTACATCACGATTCTGGAAAAGTCTTTAAAAGGCCCTGGATACTGAACTTCGTTTGAGCACTTCCTACCACCCTCAAACTGATGGACTATCAGAATGAATTATTCAAACCTTAGAAGACTTTTTGAGATCTTGCTCACTTGACTTTCAAGGTATGTGGGATCAATATTTACCAATGGTAGAATATTCCTATAACAATAACTTCCATTCAAGTATTCAGATGGCAGCATATGAAGTGTTATATGGCAAGAGATGTCACACACCAATATGATGGGTTGATGTTGGTCAAAGAAAACTCATATGCCCAAAACGTTTTCAGGAAACTATGGAAAAGGTGAAGTTTATCCAAACCCACATCAAAGAAGCACAAAGTAGGTAGAAGATCTATGTCAATAACCAAATGAAGGATTTGGAATTTTAGGTAGGAGACCATGTTTTCTGGAAGGTATCTCCATGGAAGGGAGTTGTACGATTTAGTAATAAGGGTAAACTATGTCCCAGGAAAATCGGACCATTCAAAATTCTAGAACGAATTGGGGTTGTAGCTTACCATTTTGAAATGCCACCAAGTATCTCCCAAGATCACGATGTGTTCCACATATCACTATTGAGAAAATTCATGCCGGACTCAACACATATACAATTCAATGAGGAAATTAAACTTGAATCTGATCTCTATTTTTATGAATATCCTGTCAAATTTCTTGATACCAGAGAATAAGTGCTGAGAAACCAGATCACTCGTCCGGTAAAAGATCTATGGAGAAATCATAATATGGAAAATGAAACATGAAAACCCATGGAACTTATGATGAAGAACCACCAAAATATTTTCATGCAGTAATATTTTAAAATATTCAAGGTTGAAATTATTTTAAGGAGGGGAGAATGTAACACCCCAAGCTTCCATGGTACGTTTCTCTTTGAATAATACAATAGCTTGTGTTGTACGCAACTATGAGTTTAATCACACCACAACTAATCAAACTAGTTGTTATGAATAGTAATGCACACTTTTTGAAATTGTATAAATTTTATCATTCAAAATGGACTTTGTTTTTTGGATTCAAAATATCGAAATTAGCTTAGGGTTAATTTTTGGTATTTTTCTAAAAACATTCGATTTTTTATGAATAGTGAAAAACATTGCATTATTTTTAAAAACTGACTTTTTAATTAAATAATTATTTATTATATTTAAATTTTCCTTTCAAAATAGATACATAATACCTTTATATATTCAACTTAATTCTTTGGAGTCATTTTATAATAAGTTTAGATATATAAAATTTTATCAAACTTTAACTGTCTTTTACCCACCTCTTAAGAGCACATCCAAATTTGTATAAAACTTAATTTTATCAATTTTGTGAGTTGAATTTCAAAAATCCAAGAGACACGGTTAATATTAAAAAGTGAAATGTGGTTTAATAAGATGAAAATAATTTTTCGTGAATAGTAACTTCTTACTTTTATTTACCACAGTTAAAAGTAAATAGGGTAATTATGGGTAAAACTGATATCATAATTTCCCTAACACATGTCCTAATTCTACGGATAAGGATAATTCGACCAATAAACCTTAGGAATAAAATATTAACCTCTTTCGTGCACTTGGATATTATTAGTACATTTATTATTATTTTATTAAAAGAATAGTTAAAAGAGTTAAAATCAAAGTCTAACAACTAAAACATTTTTAATATAGGTTATACATAAGATAAATTAAAATATAAATATTCATTAGAAAGATAATAATATTTCATAAATAATGGTATTTTAATTATAATTTTTAGACAATGAATAATTTAATTTATTTATGACACAATGATTATGCAATAATTAATTTATTAATGAATGATTAAAATAATTGATATTATAAATATCCAAATAAATATAATTCTAGACTTTTGATGAATTAAACAAATTTTATAGGTTAATATGGCATGTTAATATTGATTAAATAAATTTAGTTAGAATTAAAAAAAGTTTTTAGGACTTTAACAATAATTAATTACTGAATAGTGCCAAATTTGACAAAAATGAGTATTTAAAAAAACATTATATTATTAATCGATATAATTTTCCTAAAAATATAATGTTAAGAAAAATGACTTATATAAGGTTATATATATCAAAAATAAACCACTTGGGGTCCTATGGGATGTTTATAGTATGTTTATTAACCATATAATATAAACATACCAAGAGACGTGGTAAATGTCAAACTGTTTAACTAAGAGTTAAATCTAAAAGATAAGGTTCATATGGTTACCCCAACTAGTCTAAAGCCTATTTTTTGAAAGAATTTCGACCCATACCCACCTTATCCTCTAAATAAACATTTTGGAGCCATTATAAACCGAATATTAAATTATTATAAAATAATATTTTAAGTTTTCCCTAAGGTGCCCCACACCCCTCTTATAAAAGGGCACTACCCCTTCTCTCAAATTCACAACTCCAAATCCATTTTTCTCAGCCAATCCCTACCCAAATATCCTCCCAACTTCTCTAAATTCATTCTAGAGTCCTTACTTTGGTCAGAACACCGACTTAAGGATCCCTTTTGATTAAATCAAAAAGAAGAACCCGAAGAAGAGGTAAATATTTCATCACCTCTTTCAAGTACTTTTCATCTTCCACTTCCCCTTTCCTTGTTGTTTACATTATAAAATAATAACTCCATTATCTTCTATATACCATGATGTTATTATAAAAATTTTGGAACCATATTCATTATTCAATCCATCATATGAATGACAAAGTCCCCATACGTGCGTACGTACGGCTTACCGTCTCAACATCGTGGTGTAGTTTGTAATTCAACACTTCACTGTTTGGATGGGTGTAATAATGATGTATAATTGATGTAAATAATAAATATAACATTTTAATGATTCTTTATATATGATATATCATCCAATTACATTCTATATCACCATAAATATAATGATATTGTCGCTCGTGCATATGTATGGATTATCGTCTCCGCGAACGCAATGAGATTCATTCTCCATCATAACCATTCAAGACAAATTTTCATATGATGATTAAAAATAATGTTTAAAGACTTGATATCATTCTGGATATATATATAAGATACATCCTATCCATAACAAACACGACTTATGTATCAAAACATATAAAGGAAAACGAATCAGTTAACACCTAAAACGACGATAATACTAAAATATTATTAACAAGGCCATATTTGAAGATCATATATGATGTCATATTTATGTATAAGGTTATTTTATAATTTAATAAAAAATATTTCACCATTATATAAGAGATTAACCTACCCTCGACCAAGGAAATGTAAAAGGTAAGTTTTAACTCTACAATCTCTTCATTATCCGAGGTTGTTTATATGTAATTATCTACAGTTACCTCTTTATAATCCACATTCATGTCTTCTTAAAAAAATGTATTTCAAAACATTTTAGTATATACTAAGAAATGGGTTAAATTCATTTATACCCTTATTTGACATTATATGTTTCGAAAGGAATCTTTCTGTCATTTTCCAAACAAAGTACTTTATGACCTTTTTGGAAAAATTAAGGTAAGAATGTTTTTTAACATATACAGCGGGTGAGGCTATTTTCAACTATTATAACAACGTTGAAGCTTCCCTTACAAGATCATAAATATATTTTCAAAATAAATGCTTCCTTCTATAAATATATAAATTTTAAATTATTTCAAAATAAAAAGAGATATTTTTCTAATAAAAGGTTTGATTTCATCTATGTCAACATCCATTGATGGATTTTAAGATTATTTAAAGTTGATTTATTATGATACAAAACATCCATATTGTATTGAAGGTTTTGTGATATGTTTTCCTGTGGATGTGTTATTTGTATACCATTCAGGGTTTTTGGATAATGTATTGACATTTCTTATGCTTGTTTTAATATGAATGTTTATGGTATGTTTAAACATTTTCATATGAGGAATGCATTAGACTTAGTAAGTGATGGGTGGAGCCCGCTATAGCTCCTCGATGCATCGGTAGGTCTCATGATAAAAACTAGTGTCTTGGAACAAGGCCTTGAAAAAATAATATTATTAGTCTTGGAACAAGGCCTTTGCTATGTGGTCATCAAGTCTGGCATTATGCATTGCGTCGTTATAAAAATGGTTGTCTATATTGCATGTGATTATTCGACTAGTAGAATATCAAAGTGAATAAGTAAATGTAATTTTTTGATTTTATATTTTCCATATTATTCTGAATTTTCTGTTTAAATGGCTTTTTTTTAGTTTTATACATTGCCTTAAATGTTTATTCTTATTTATTAATGTTTCTTCTATATTGTTATCCTTACTCAGTATCTAATCTCTCCCATTTCTATGTTTTATGTTTCCCAAGATGTGAAGAAGTATATTATGACCGGCCTATAGGGATAGTCTAAAGGATATTAGTGTGGCCTATGGAGACTATGTTGTTGTAGTTTTTCATTTTATAATGTAATGTAAAACTTATGAATGTATCTAGTATTTCCAAGGCTACTAAACTAATCGTTCTTTCGAGACTAGATCTTTTATGATCATGGCAATGTTATGTAATAATACACTGACTCTGGGTAACTAGGGTCGGGGCATTATATTTTTTTCCATGTGAATTTTATTTAAAATATTTATAAAAATATACATTTCAATAATCAGATTATTATATTATGTAATTTTGACCATATTTGAATTAATTTTCATAGTTTTAAAAGGTGTCTTTTTGTTTTTTTATGAATGCGTTACTTGGACCTTTTTTCCAAAGTGTGAAAGGAATATTAGTTTTTAACCCTTATTGAATGAATAGATTTTACCATAGTCATGAACATTATATTTTTTAATCTTCATTTAAAAGTATATATGATTATTTTCATATAAAATATTTCTCTCAATATATTAGGAATTTTTATTTAAAAAGATATCAAAATAAAAAGATATTGTTTTTTTAATGGAATGAAAATAATTTTAATATTGGTTTATATTTTTTTTCTTTTAAATAATAAGTAAGTTGTTTTTAATGTATTTCTCGTATTTTTTTCACTATATATAAATTTTTTTTCTAAAAATATATTTATGATTAACTAATTATATTCTTTAATCCTTTACTGATTTATGTTTTTGTGTTCATTAACTTTCTCAAGATCACATCCCCAACAACTCTTAACCATTTAGTTTCAAAATATTTTTCATCTATGACCATTTTTAGGTATCATGTATTTATACTGCATCATTCCATCTTTTTAATTTTTTATAAAAATAAATTATTTCTATATATAATATCAGTTAAAAGATTTTTATTAAGAAATCTATTTTATTGAATATTGAAATATTTATTAATCATGATTAAATAAAAATAATTATTTATTTTTAAGGCATTTTTTATAAAAATTTATATTGATAATTCAATATATGAGGAGTACAATGGATGATAAATTGATGTGTTGGGTAAATTTATAGAAATACCCTTGATGCATCGTTTTTCCTCATGATAAAAAATAAGTGGCTAAATGTGTTGAGTAATTGGTGTATAACAACCCATTAAATGAAAGTGTATATCCAAGGCCTTGGATATAGTATTAAATATGTCTTGGATGATTCATTGATGGTTAAATTATGAATATTTTAAATTATGAATATCCTTATGTGATAATTAATTTGTTATTATAAATGTTATTGTTTTTTATATTATACATGAATTTATCTAATTCTCAAGAGATTTATTAAATTAGATGTGTTTTTATTATCCAATATTCCATATTAATTATGATTTATTTTGTTATTATATATTCCATTGTTTGAAATCATTACAATTAATTTCAACTCACCATTTAAATTGCTTCCCTTTCCCTCAGATATAAAGAATGAATCGTTGAATTATCTTCAAGGACCCAATAATGTTTTTCATGTTATGATTTATTTTTATAATATAATATAGAAATCATATATGTATTTAGTTTATCAGGACTGTTAAACTGATCGATCATCCATAGTGTGATCCCTTGTATCTTATACCAATGTAGTAACTAAGCCTTACCTCTAGGTTACTATAGTCGAGGCTACTATAAAAACCATTTAATTTCCACGGGTCCTCTAAGATGTAATGAATGAATACCATTTTCTTTTCATGGGATCTTTATTATAAGATGTATGATTTTATTTTTTAATGAAACTCATATATATATATATATATGATGGGTGGGACCCTATATATCCTTCTAATTCATTTTTTCTGGACTTAAATCTCATGAGATAATAAGGTGTAGAGATACAAGGGTTTGTTTACAATTTAATGTGTGGAAACAATTTGATTTTTAACAATATAAAGGGTGCACATAATTTAATTTTTTTCTCAAATTAAAGGGTTTACATACAAGGATTTGGTCATATTTGTTTTCTAAAACTTACATTTTGTAATAGTATTATTCTTATTCTTATTACTATGTTATGAACTCCTGGAACATGTTTACTAACTCATTTTTCCACACTCCCTTGATTATTTTTTAATGATATGCTATTTCATATGCCATGACTCATGTTTTATGATATAATATTTGATTGGTACAACGTTCTTATGTATCATAATAATACCCATAAGCTCTTCATAATATCACATATGATCTTTGATTTTAATTACTTGTATTTACCCTCAATGAGCATTTGAACTCACCCCTTTATTATGTTTCCCTTCCCTAGGTTATAAAGATTATTTTATCCTATTATAACTCAATATGGGAGTGTAGTATGGTTAAATTACTAAGAGAATTTCAAATGTTTTCTAACAAAATTCCTATGAAACTAGTACTCAAAGTCAATAAAAAAAGCTTCTACAAGATATGTGAGATTACTATGAGATTTAACACTTCTGTATAATTTAGATAAGCTTATCATTTATCATATCACATGGTATCAATTTTAATTACTAGAAGTATATGTTTTTAGCACCAAACCTAGGAGGGAAAGATCAGGGTTCCATAGTTGGTATAAAATCAGTTTATATTTATTTTTTGGGATTTGTTTAGTTATTTATTATTATAATAAGATAACATCAATGAAAACCCTAAGACATGTCTAAGGGATAATTCTTCGTATTGTATAAAATCCTAGAAAAATATGTAGAAATTTATTTACATAGCAATAACATCCCTATCTGGATAGTACTGGTGGATGTTGTATCTAGCATATTTGTACTTAGGGGTAATAACCCTAATAAGATAGAATTGGGTGTTAATTCGATCACCACCTAGTAAACAAAAAAATTGACCTCACTATACACTTGATTTGAAACTCCCTTAAGATATGCTATAGTTACTCAATATTCTATCTAATGAATCATTATGAATGATTTTATAATGATTTCACCTAATTAGGTGAGGAAAACTAATTGAATAAATACATTTCATAACCAAGGATTGAAGGAAGCTATTTATAGGATGAACTGAAAGTATCATATGTTAAAAATGATGGTATCATAGAGGAATAAATAGTTATATTTATTTTTTCATATTTATATTTTTTATAATATAAAAACCTTTTTGGATCCTATATTTTAATGAAAAAGTATCACCAAAATGAAGCTATAAAATATATGTATACAGAAACCAGTATGTATTATATTCAAATTAATGAGAATAATTAAATGGTTGAGAGTTTTACTATGCCTGTTATGATGGAAAATGTGATTTTTCTAGTCTTACCAAAGTTAATGAGATTTATACCTTAATAGAAAATAAATCCTGATACTCTTAACAATTTTTATTCATGCTGGATATTTATTGACAAGATTCAAGTATATTCTAAAATTTAAAAAGATTATTTGAATCATCAAATGATATTTTTTCATTAATTTTTATTTAATGGTTTTGAAATATATATTCTATGTTATCAATAACTTTGAAAAGTGATTTTATGCCAATTTTATATTTACAAGATAAAAGTATAACAACCTAATAGTTTACTGTCTGATTTTTCCCTTTTAAATAAACATCATGTTGATAGATTATTCCACACAAAAAATTGAACAAAAATAATACAAGAAATTTAATATAATAAAGCTATAAAAAAATTAAAAAACCGTTTTAGATAAAAATATTTTAATAAATTATATTTTTATACAAAATAGGTTAATGAATACTTGTAGTCTTAAAGGGGAATTTTTCAATATATTAGTTTTATTTTATATATATTGTATTTTCATATAAAAAATAGATTTATTAATTTTATAATTTTCATTTTTTTAAATCTAAATTCATTTTCTATTCAAGAAGACAAAATTGGATGAGGGTGAATTTTTTAGATTTTTCTAAAATATTTGATTTTTAAGTGAATATTGAAGATACTATTTTTTCTAAAATCTATTAATTTTATCACATCATATTAACTAAATAATGATGTAAAGATTAGGAAAAAAATTTAAAATTAAGATATATATTTAATAAGTAATATAATTCATTTAAAAATACAATTTTGAATTTAAAAAACTCATTTTTAACATTTTAGAAACACAAGTGATATTTCAAAATAAAAAATGTTTTAATGTGATTACATTAAATATTAGATTTTATCCATTTTATAAATTAAATTTGAAAATATGGATTTGAAATTTTATATAAACATTTTAATATTATTTTATATGGTTAATATCATTTTATAGTGTAAATCTGAGACTACTAAAATTAATGTTAATAACTCTGGTAATTTTAAAATGGTTATTTTCGATGAATTTTTTTATTATTGATATGTAATTTTAATCTAATAAATTTAATTGATTGATTTTATATATTTGATATAAAATTATTTTTAAATACACGTATAATTATAATCACCCATAATAAATTGGAAATCAATTCTAAATAATATTAAAAACACACAACGGTTAAAATATCATTTTTCTATAAAAACTAGTTTATCTATATATAAAATTCATTACATTAAAATTTAATTTTCTATAATATAGGGTTTTAATTTTATTAAATTGAGATAAAATTTAGGTTCAATAAACCAAAATTTGGTAATATTTTATATTTTATATGTTTATTAAAACATAAGTTACTTGGGTAAGAACTAGTTAACGCAATAAAAATAAAAAAGCTTAATGGTAAAAATATTAGTGTAAATGAAATTAAAAATGTTTAAAACATGTCTCCAAATACTTGGATGAGGATTTATATACCTAGGATCAACCCAAATTCCATTATTTCAATGTTTTTCAGTCTTTGAACATTAAAGACTATAATGATATCAATCAAAAGTAAAGGGTTATAAAAAAGTTTTTTTCTTTAGTTATAAAAGGGGTCACATTCCCCCATTAAATACTCCACTTTCCCATAGAAATTTCCTTGAAAAAAAATCCAAATTTTCCCATCATATAAGTAACATTAATTTATAATTTCCTATGATCACTAAAAGTTAACCCAATTCCTTTAATTATAATTAGTTCATCAATAACAAGTTAGAGGTCTTGATAAAGTTAGAAAAATGCACATAGTGAACCAAGAACAAAGTAAGAGTTTATTATATAAAATTTAATTCATTCATGCATATTTGTTATTATAAAACATTTTTTCCTTGGAGTGGATATTTTAATGAACATTTATAATTTTTTAACATGACTATATTATAATTAATGATATTTAATGTTTAATTATAATTCCTTTTACACATGGGGTTCTGACTAAAAATTTTAAAAAGGTATAGGCATTCTATTAATTCAGTTATCTTCCATTTAGATGCAATTTTTTTTATAAAACTCTATATTTTGATGTTTTATTTAATCTAGCTAATCAATTATTTTTATTATATTTCCTCTTTTTATGATGTTTTATAATTCCTCCACATAACCTCATTATAAAATGGTTCTTACATAAAATATTATGTAACAGGTAAATGTTTTATAGAAACAATTTTAGTTACATTGGGTTATATTAAATATTAATTCAATATAATTTTCAAGAGTTATTGTTTCTATACATTACCTTATTTTATAGTGAATGTTCGCATGTTCTCAAAGGAAATTACTTCTTATCATAAATAACCACATATTTGATAAAAAAAATTAAAAAATATAAGTATAACATTGGTAGAATAGATCCCATTCATACCAATGAATATTTTCTTCTATAAACATATTTTCTATAACATGAATGTGTTACTCTCTTTTTGAGAACTAAAATATGAATTAGATTATTATATCCTATTACTTATCAAAACATATTTTAAAATTATAATTTTATTTCCTTATTTACAATATAGGTTTTCAATAAACGTTTTTTAAAAATAATAATAAAATTATGTATCGTGAATATATATATTATCATCAACTCCATGACTTATCTATAAAAAATTATATACTTTTAATAATCCATTATTAGAAATTTCTTAAAAAGTAACATTTTAATATATATCAGATTTTTTATTTCTTACCATTATAAAAATTAATTTTAAAAATAAATTGTTAGCTTTTTCTATAATAATTTCATTAAAAAAAGAAAAGAGAAATTTAAAAAAAATCACAATAAAATATTTCCCATCATTCTGAAAATTATTTCTCAAGATTCATGTTTTTACAAATTAAATTATTTATGAAATATTCTATGAGTTATATTTAAAATAATTTTCCTATAGAAGGGTAATTTTCATCTTTATTTAAAAGTAAAATTATAAAATTATTATAAAATTACTATTCATCTACTAGTTGATTCTTTGAATATGTTTTTCAAAATGAGAAACATAAAATATCAATAAGAAAAATGATTCATCACTTCCTTTTTCTTTCCTAATCATATTATGTGTGTAACCATAATTTTTCTTCCAATTACTTTCTTTTATGAATACCTTATTTCTAACTCCTTTTATTTAAGGGTGTACACATAGATTCTATATTCTGATTGATTGGGGAAATTATTAACATAATCATATACCCTTTATCTATAGAGTTTAAATACAATAGTCTTTATTAACTTGAATAAATGTTATTAACCAAGAATGTTACATAATATCATTAGATACCCAATTATTTTCCTTGGGGTTATCATGTTAGGTTTATAGATGAAATTATAAATAATTTCTTTATGTGAATATATTTGAAAAGGACAAAACCCTATTTTCTTTCATCGTGTTATATACAGTGTGTTCAATGAAACATATTTTGTTCTCAATGGTTATTTATGATAGGATGAATGATTTGATTTTTAAATAGAACTTTTATGTATGGATGATGACAGGTGGGGTCCTAGGTCATCCTCTAATAGAATGGTTATAGTTTTACATCATATGATATAATCAATGGTGGATGTAATTGGATATGTCAAAACATTAATGGGAGTACATACTAGGATTTGTTCATAGTCTAAAGTGTGGGGATACTTTGATTTTTTTCACAACATATTGTGTGTACATACATGGATTTGTTCACAATATTTTTTTTGCATATGTTTGTTTCATAATATTATGTTAATTTTTAAGATTATGTTTTTCACTAATGGATCATGTTTATTGACTCCTGATTCCACACCCTCTTTATTAATTATTTATTATATTCCATGATATATGAAATTACTACTGTTTTATGATATATGATTTGTTGCTTATAACATTATTATATATTATTATTATACCCATATACATATATTTTACTCGGTAATTTTATTTGAATTTTATTGTTTATGTTTAAACATACTGATCGTTTAATATCACCCCATTATTATATAACTATTCATTTTGTTATGGAGATGAATGAAAACTATCATAGGGCTAGATTAGAGTCATGTCCTCAAAGAAACTAATATAAAAGGTTCTACTATATATGTAAGATTACTGTGAGATATTATACTAATATGAAATTTTTTTAAGTTTAAGTTTGATTATCTCACTTTGTATCAAATTTAATTTTTTAAATTTTGTGTTTCTAGCATTGGACCTGGGAGTTTCATTTTGGGAGTGCCTCACAGTGTGCATGTATTGTAGTATTGGTTTGTTTTTTTATTTTGGATCATCATTGTGGGATTTTAATATTTGGATACTTTTTATTATAGTATCATTTATTATTTAAAATTTTTTTATGATTTTTTCATATACACTATTGCGTATGATTCTTTGTTATTTTTTCAATTTTTTACTCTAATTCACGGGAATAATCTTCCCATTACATGGATTAGGCACTTTATTATAGATAAAACCCTCTTTAATATGAGGATTCATGCAGAACATCTCATAAAAACCTTATTATAGGAACTAATGAGTGTCTCTAAGGATGGGTTTTATGAATTAGTATTAGAGGATTCTTTTGTTTTGTGATTTTTGGGTTTTATAGACATGTGATCAGGGAATGTGTCAGAGATTATGGTAGATATCATACAAGTGCAATAATAATATTTTTCAGATATTAATTCTAGGATAACATTTTAATCAATTGAGATTCTATTTTTTTAATGTTATGGATTTATGAATTTTCATTGGGTAACACATATTGAGTTTGTCTATTTCTGATTTAGAGTGAATTTGGGTCTTTTCCCATTGGGAAAAGGTCATGTTCTTGAATTATTTTAGATACATAGGATTTACATGAAAAATTTGGTCTTACCTATGGTTGTCTACATATGAGTGTGACACCTCGATATTTTTATGAAATATTTCTCTTTAACTATTTTTATTTCTCTAATTGCTTGCGTAACAAACAACATCAAGTCTATATAAACCAAATAATTTTATTAAAATATTATCTTTCCATGCTCACCTAGATGTTATATTTGTGGTTATGAATAGTAATAAATATGTTGTGAAAAATATATTCCCTACACATTTGTAAAATAAATTCATTAGTTATAGAAGGATTAGAATCTGAAAAATATATTTTAAAATAAAAGTGTTGCTTTTTTAATCATTTTTATACATGAAGTGTATTTTTATAAATAAATTAAATAAATAATTATTGGTGAGAGATCTTAATGAAATTTATATATAATTTTCTTCATAAAATTCTTTAATTATTCAAAAAATATTTATTAATCCTAGAATTATAATAAATCTAGTTTTATTCGTAACACTGTATTTTTTCTATAAAATAGTTTTTGTAGAAATTTGAGAACTTGGATTAAAATTAATTTATTCTATTTATAGGTACTAAATTAGATAAAATTTATTTCAAACTTATAAATATAAGTTTTAAATTTAATAATTACTCCCACTTTATTTTTAGTCAATATGAATAGTAACTATGGAAAACTTTATTACCTCAGTAAACAGTAAATCCGATTAATATATATTAAAAATAAGTTATAAGGCAATAATATTTCCTATTAATTCTTAGTAGATGAAAATTATTCAATCCTTAACACATTAGGTTAAAATTTCAGTTTTTTAATTTTTATTTTTAAATGAAAATGAATTATATATTATTTCAATCAATGAAAGTTAGAAAATGTCACACATTTTTGTTTAATATATCTTATGTCCTCGTATAGGGAAAAATGAATGTTATGAAGGAATCTAAGTGTTTATCTTTATCTTAATAAAATCATTTTCAATATATAAATTTATTTTTAATTTTTAGTAATTATATATTTACCTTGATTTCTTATTTTACATTGGTGCAGTATTTATCCAATTAAAAAAATATAGTAAATGATTTTAAACAATTACAAGTGATATAATTTGATTGAAGTAATTTAAGCCATGAATTATATAAATCTATATGAAATATTTGGGAGGTTTAAAATAATTATATTTTAATTCCCCTTAATTCTTGATATATTTGATGATAAAGAAAATAAAGAGTGTCAAAATTGACACTAATGATATGTTATCAAATTAATATTTTCTTATGTTATTTAAAAATAAAAAAATTGTGAAATAAGAAAATTTGGATATAATAAATTCTAATGTTTCCTAAATTGGTCTTTTATGGTCCAATTGTTTCCTTATAATTAAAAATTATATCCCTTTAATATTGGAAATTTTTTTACTACAGTAAAAATTAATATTAGTAAACTAAGGGTTAATCAGAATGACATGTTTTAAAATTAAACTAAAACTTGAAATAATTATATAGTTTCATTTTATTAAAACCCAATATTATCATATATTTGAATAAATTTTCATTTTAAGGCATATTTCAAGAGAATTAATTTATAATAATTTAATATTTTGGGAAATTCTAAAAGTGCCCCTCACCTAACTTATAAAAGGGCACCACCTCCATCACTTATTCACAACACATTGAATCTTAAATATAAAAACCCCTAAAAAGTTATTATAAAAATACAAATTTATGTTCTTTAGGTTTTTTTATACACCAAATAACAACCTTTGGTACCTTAAGGAGGGATCTAATGGAGGTCTTCTAAAGAAGTGGTAATCATCTTATGTGACATCTTTCCAATTATTTCTTCTCTTACCTCTTATAAATATATGGTATTTATCATAAAATGGAATATTCAGTATCCAAAATATACTAAAATTTTATCATGATTATGAAACCTCATTAATACACCCCCTTTCTGATCAAAAGGGATGTGAATATATCGATTGAATGTACGTACAACTTACCGCCTCCACACAGCGACACAATTCATTCTTCATTTCCATATTTTATGGATGGGTATTATGATGGTTTTAATTTTTGTATATTATAATTATTACATTATTATACCTCTATAATTATAATATCATTTCTACTTATTTACCTTCCAAACCATTGTGAAATGATAATGTCGCTCGTGCATATGTGTGGACTACCAAATCCATGAAAAGAAGAGATTAATTTTTTATTTCTATTTTAATTTAATGGTAATGATGATGAATTTTTTAAATATATATGATATATATAATATAATAATATCATATTATTTTGAATTATTATTTAATTTTATTTCATTCTATCTATCCTAAAAATAGTTTTACTGTATACGTACGACCTACAATCTCTGGGAACGACGTAATTCATTTTTCTATCTTTAAATTTTATGAATGAATATAAATATTTATATAATGAATACATATGATATTTATACCAAGATTAATATTCTTGAAGGAATTTAACTAGGATAAACGTACAAGGGCCATAACTACTAAACTAGAATACTCATGATTAATGATATAGTTAACACACGGAAATGACGATTTTAATAATGAATTATTGATAAAAGGGGGTATTATAATGTTATAAACATATCATATATGATATTATAAGTATTAAAATGGATCTAGTATATAATTATAATAAATTTAAATTTATTATATAGGAGTATAAAGTGTTTTCAGTGCAAAAAAATATCTAGGTAAGTGTTTTCATTCACATCATCATAGTGGATTTTTATTAAGATAAGAAGAGATACAACTGAAACCACACCGAACTGAACACATCTTAAATAATCCTATGGTGGTATGAAATATTTAACGCTGAGTGCATAACCTTTAACTAGGTTGTTCCCCTCGGGTATCAGGGAGCTCACCTTATGTAGGAAGATTGGGTCGGGACCCAAAACATCCAAAGAAGCAAGATAGTCTATGACTTAGTTCCCATCTCTCCATGTGTGTCACACCTTAATGTTGTTATATAGCTCTTCCCTGAACTTTTTAATGATGTAATCGATGGACCAAAAATATTGGAAAAGGCCTTGCAGCACGTCATGAAGAATCTTGGAGTCAGTTTTTTCCTCTTCAACTCAAACATTCTTGAGGTGGCACATTTGAAGTCTCATAATGAAATCCTTGGCCTTGGCCTATAAGGAGGATCCTTGGCATAATATTCTAGAGAAATAAAATACAACCAAGACTTGTACATCATTCATAACCCCTCCACCCTGAAGGATCCCCATATTTCATGATGTGTCAATGTTGAGTTTAAGGCCCCTGGATGGTAGAGTATATAGAACCCATTTCCCCTGGCATTAATGCTAACATAAAAAGAAACATGATAACTTGCCTTCATAATTAAGAATGAGGGAGCCTCTATCAAATTTCTTAAAATATTATCCATATCAAGGAGGATCTATTTAGTCCCAATGATGATAGATTATACCTTAACCTTCACCCCTTCATGCCTTTCCATGTTTCGGTCCTACCATATACACCAGCATCCAGCCTTCAGGATCATGATACGGGACATATTCCCTAGTCCCATGTCTCCGGATCCAAGGTATTAGCTATCAAAAAAATAATGGTCACCTATGTTGGGTAGCATGAGACCTGTGAACTCCCCAAAATAATTCTATATTACACATGCCCATTCACCACTAAAGAACAGGTGGTCTGCACATTCCTCCTTGCATTATTTACAACATGAGAATCAAGACGCCAAATGGTTACCACATCATTTTATATGTCTCATATGATTTTTTGTAGTCATTTTAACCCATTTTTTTGTATAACTATTTTAAATGAATCTTCTTTTCATCTTCCAAATGAGGTACTTTATTACATTTTGGAAAAAAATTGAAAGAAATGTTTTTTAAATTATATGACATGAATGGATTTTCCCACATTGAAGACTAATATTTTCTTTGAAGAATTTGTTACATGTTTATAAGGTAATTTTCAAAGAAAATGATTTTACTTACAAGTTCACACCTTTTTATAAAAAATAAGTGGTTTTAAATTGGAATGTTATTTTCCTCTAGAGTTATTCTAAGTGATATTTCAAAATCAGTTTCCATCTAAGATGAAATACTTTTATGTTACTTAATCATCACCAGGGATATGGTCTAAGTATATCATTCCTATTAATTATCTAGATAGTTTATTCTTATGATGAAAATATGTTTATGAACCCCTTTTATTTCAAATGGGTTGTGATATAATTAAATGTCCATAAAACCCATTTCTTTTAATTTTTTCGGATATGATGAATGTTGTATGATTTTGTGGCACACATACATATTATTTCCATTATGTAATTTGTGGGAAATATATATCCCTCCAATTTAATATGTAATGAATACTTTTCTATAAGATTAAAAGGTACAAAAGAGGTTATCCATACCCCCAAATAGGGTATATGGGAGGTTATTACAATCCCGATGTAGGTACATGGGTGTTTATCCCAAGCCTAACATGTTACAAATGTCTTAGACAGTATCCTTAAAATAAGGATTTCTATGATTATTTGTATGAAACAATATATGTCTTATACTAATGTTATGATATTTTGGATCATGTTTTTTATTTTTTTTATTATTCATATCTTATTAACTTCTATGATTTATTCCATGACTCATGTTTATGTTATATGATATTTAAGGTATAGATTTAAAATATCGATCTCATACCCTTATGATCATGCTATTTTTAGGCGATTATTGATATCTCTATTTTTTACCCTGACTGATCATCTGAGATCATCCTTTATTAATTTTTCTTCCCCCGGTTATGAAGAAAAATTTTATGTATGATAAGTCTAAGAAGGGTGCTATATATGAAGAACTTAGTTGGAGAAATATTGTTCACATATGAACCAGTTATTATGTTCCCACATTTCCAAAGGCATTAAAATGAAATTATTATGAAATGGATCATTACATTATGTAATGAATATTCATCTATTAATATTTAATATGTATGTATAAAAATAATGGGTCACTATTATTGTTATGAGTGAAAGGATTAGTTACATTCTGAAAACATAGATGTGAAATATTTAGTAAGAACCCTATAAATATTTCTATATACCAATTAAAATCCAAAACTTTTGGTAGATATCATGAATGGAGTTGGATAAACCTCAATTTCCATAAAATAATGTGTCATTATTTATACATTCTATAAATAATGTTTTAAGATTATGTGGTTTTCAACTATTATTATTATTTCTCACATGGTGATTTTTGGTTTTATTCAATGGTTGAAACCCAAACGAATCATTATAATGATGAATGCGATGGAAAATTCAATAACTTTCCTACTAATAAAGAAAATGTTATTAAATTTTGAATGAAAAATATTATTTCTATGCTAATTAACCTTTATCAATATATCAATCATGTAAAGCTTCTAAATGAGAAAATGAGGGAATAACATTATGTTGAATTAATAATGATCCAATATCCACATTCGTTTAGTGTGTATATTGATCCCCCAGTTTCATAGTAATGGATCTGTACCATTGAAAATATATTTTCTATTTTCTAGTGTTTGTATCATGAAAACATTATTTTTGTTATTTATCATTTGGAAAGAAAGGAAAGTAAATAGTGTAATCTTATCTAGAATATGGGGGGAGTTGATGAAATTGAATCCCTGTAGTGTGATAAGTTTAAGAAATTATTTCAAAATAAGTATTTTCCTTTTATTGTTCTTATTAAAATGAAGAAGTAATTCCTTGAGGTGAAATAGGTGGATGATGAATCTATTGGTACCAATGAAAGAAATTTTATAATAATTGAGTGGTATACTTCTAGTATTATCATCTAAGTTGAAATCAAGAAGATTGAATATTTAGTGGCTTAAAACTAAGTATCTATAGGGTAATTATCTATAAGGTACTTTAATATATATGAATAAATCATGTGATGTGCTATAAAGGTGGAAATATTGATTTTATTTATCCATAAATCGCATGGTTTTTATAATAAAAAAATATGAAATTCAAAGGAAATTCTAAAATCCCTGGAGAGAATAAGCTAGGACTCCACTTGTTCTCAATGATTGGAATGAAACATGGGGGAAATTGTATAACGGGGAATGAAAAGTGATTTATGTTTGAGAAAAACTCCATCAAATGATTTCATTTTAATGTGATGGGAATATGATTTTGAATTACGTGAATAATGATAAATCTCCACAGAATAGACCACACATACTCCGATGTTTTAAATTCCAAGAGTATAGTCATTATGATAACTAACTCCCATATCTAAAGGTTATTGATGATAATAATCATCAACAAACACGTAATCCTAGAGTTAAAGGGACATGTCTTCTGATCTCTATTTCTTATGAACGGTCTGATAATTATGTATGGGAAGGTAAAATTATCATATAGTCTATAAATTCTAATGTCTTATGTGATTCTGGATCTACCCACTCTTTTATTTATAAGGAAATTTATTAGGGTTCCACAGTATCACCTTAATGATTAGATATCTAATTGTTAGTAAAACCCATAATGATTTGATAATCGCATCCCAAATTTATGATACTTCTCTGGTTGAAGTTTTTGGGAATTTTTTTCAAGAAACATATTGTAATTCTTCATCTATTTGAATTCATTCTAACTTTGGGAATGGATTTTATTTATTTACATAATTCCCATATCAATTTCTAGGTAAGGGGATTTATGTTTAATAATATAAACTAAAATATGATCACATATAAGTGTGATGAAAAAGATTAACTTCTAATGGAAATTTCATCCATGGTATAGTTCATGAAACATATTCAAAAGGGGTGTTTATCTTTTATGGTTGTGGAGAAACATGATATAATGAATATTACAATTGTGTGGGAATTTATTGATATATATCTTAAGTTTTATAGTCTCTCCCTGAATCATAATGTTAATTTTTTAATAAAACTCATACATAGTGTTCCACCTATTTCCATGACTCCATATAAAACAGCCTTAATATAGTTGGAATAATTAAAGAAGCATCTCATGGAGAATCATGAACAGATATTACTTTAGCCATCTGTGTCACCATAGGGTGCATATATTTTTTAATTAAGAAATATAGATCAATTAATCTACGCATTTATTATTGGGAACTTAACATGATCACTATCAAGAAAAAGTATCCTCTGCCTCATATTGATTACTTGATTGATTAACTACGCTGAGAATAATACTCTTCCATGATTGATCTATATTTTGGGAATCAAACTTTGATGTTTCAAAATGAGGGTATACCCAAGACTACATTATGTACATGGGTTGGACACTATGAATTTATAGTGATGTCTTTTGGTCATACAAATTCCCCAATTATCTTCATAGATTTAGTGAATATAGTCTTTTTAGATTACCTTGATTAGATTTTTGTAGTCCTTATAAACAATATTATTGTATATTAAAAGAGAAAGTAAGATCATGAAGATCATTTGATAATTGGGCAGAAGACCATAATGAAGAATAATATTTTTTGTAAAATTTAACAAGTTTGAATTTTTTTTTTCTCCAAAATATTTCTTTATTTGTTTATATATTTGCAATTTAGGGTATATCATAATACCCTTCAAGGAAAAAGGTTATTGAGAAATGGACCATAACAACCACTCTAACATAGATCCATCATTTTCTTGGTTTAGATGAATATTATTAGTGTTTTGTATAGAATTTGTAATGGATATAAAATATACTCACCATGACAACTCTAGAGGGAATTCCTTTGGATTGATTAATGTGATGATTATTTTATAGAACAGAATAAAAGGTTAATCAGTGAACCCATGCTTGGTCTACCCTATAGTGGATAATGGTTTTTAATGTATAATGATACATAAAATAAGATATTGGTATGTGTTCTCATAAAAAATATATGGTTATAGTTTTTTACTCATTAAAATTAAATGTCCATGAGAAGAATTACCCAACTCATGATTTGGAGTTATATATGGTAATTTTTTCATTAAATATATGGAAGAATTAATCTATGGGGAAAGTTGTGACATATATACTAATCATAATAGTTTAAATTATATTTTCACCCAAAAAAGAGTTGAACATGATCCAAAGAAGATGGTTGGATATGATTAAATATTATGACTACTCGATACATTAACACTGTGGGAAAGATAACAAGGTGGACGATGCTCTAAGTCAAAAGGATCATGCTAGCTTATATATGATGATGATCACAAAATATCTAGTATCTATTGATTTATAGAGCGTGGGGCTATAAATATTAATGTAGGGGGAGAAATATTATATGGGTCAAATGATTTTTCAACCATTTATTAATGTGAATATTAAAAAGGCATAGAAGAAAGTTGTAGAGTTGAAAAATAAAGTGATAAAGTTTTTTTAGTTAAACTTTGATTTTGATGGAATAATAAGGTTCAGAGAAGCCTATATTTTTTCCGTTGAATCAAAATTTGAATATGTATATGATTTTTGAAGCTCATAGATTTTAATTCTTTATTCATCATTGATGTATGAAGATGTATATATATTTAAAAGAGTATTTCTTGTTGGGTAGAATTAAGAGATATATAACAAAGTATATTTCTCATTTCTTGTTATTTTAGAAAGTTAAGGATAATATATAGACTTCTATAGGGATGTTACTACCATTTCCTTTGAATTAGGTAAATTTTAAAACATCACCATATATTTTTTTCCTCGAAATCCAAATATATCTTAAGGGAATAATTATTTATGGGTGGTTTTAAATCACTTTATGATTTTAGAAAACATAAACTCCATCAGATTAGATTTATCTATGGATCAACTTTCTAGTATATACATTAAGTAAGTGGTAAGGATGCATGTAGTACCACATCTATTTTATCTAATTGGGATCAAAGGTTTTCTTAGATGTTTTGGATAAGTATATATCAAGTTATTCATATAGATTTTAGTTTCAGAACTACTTACCATTTTTAGAAAGATGGCCAGTCTAAGAGGACAATTCAAACTCTATAATATAGGTTTAGTGATTCCTATATGGATTTCAAAGATTTTTTGGATAATCACCTTCTTTTGGAGGCATTTTCTTACAATAATATCTTTCACATCAGTATTTAGATGGCTCCATATGAATCTCTCTATAGAAATAACCTAGGAACTCCAACATGGTGGAATAAAGATGGATAAATAAGTCTATTGGGACCTGTTCTAGGTAATTAAATAGAAGTCATGGTTAGATCCATTCAATAACACATAAAATCATTGCAGAGTCGAAAATAATTTGCTAGAAATCATTGGAAAGATCTAGAGTTTGAAGTGGGTGAAAATGTATTCTTATGAATATATCCCTGGAAGAGGGTAATGATATTAGGAAAAAATATGAATCTAATCCTTAGGTATATTTCCCCTATTGAAATTCTTGATCATATCGAGATGGTAGCTTATCGATTGGCACTTCCAAAAAATTTCTATCAAGTTCATGAAATATACCATGTATCTATCTTAAGTAAGTGCATGCCTAATCCATTACATCTACTAAAATCCTAGGTCATACCACTAGAGAAAGATATTTATTATACAGAACCACCAAAATATATCTTTTATCATAGTGATAATGTAATATCGTAAAATACTACTCACCTCGTGAAATCTCTCGAGAGAAATCACAAATTCGAATAACCTACATAGTAACCCAAGGATGTAATGAAATAGTTATATCCAATTTTTTTGTATTAGAGAGAAAAATTTTGGGGGTGAAATTCACTTTAATGGAGGTATAATGTAACACCTCTATATTTTTTTAAAATATTTCTTTTAAAATAATGTTATTCCTTCGATAGATTTCATTGCATGAAAGAGTGAATTTAGACGAACTGCATAATATTATTAAAATACTATGTATTCTTTTTCACCAAGCAGTTGTATTAGAGAGTATGAATATTAATAGATATATTAAGAAAAATATATGTTCTATGCGTTTATAAAAATAATTAATTAGTTATTAACAAATTATAATCTCAATGAAAAATTATTTGAACATAAAATTTATATTTTCTCAAAAAAAAATTATTTTATGCATCCTATTTATTTTATTAATAAATTAAATTAATAATAATTAGTTAATTATTTTATGAAAAATTAAAAAAAAAATTACTTGATTAATTTTTTAAAATATTCAATGAATATTTTTTAGGAATATGATATGAATAAATCCAATTTTATGCATAAAATGTATTATTTCTCTTCTAAAAAGCCATTTTTTGCATTGTACGCCCTTACATTAAATTTATTTTCTTAAATTTAAAGATATTTAATATGATAAAATAATTATATATTTATAAATAATAGGCTTAAAAATGGTAAATATTTCCCTTTTATTATTGATCAATATGAATAGTATCTACGGTAAAATTTATTACCTTGGTAAAGGGAATATCAGTTTAATCTAGATTAAAATTACTTTATAATGACATAATTTTTTGTCATAATTATTATTGGATGAAGTTAATTTCACCCCTAAAACCTTAGTTTCTAAATTTAGTTTTTTAATGGAAGCATTTCCAAGAAAAGTTCATATATATTATTTAAATCAAAGAAAGTTACAAAATGTCACGCTCGTTATTTTTAATATATCTTATGTGTATACATAGTGAGAAAATGTTATAAAAGAAAAAAAGTTTTTATTTTCATGTTATAAATTTATTTTTATTTTTTATTAATTATATAATATCTTAATTCTTTATACAACACTGGTGAAGTATTTCTTTATTTTAAAATAAAATATATTAACTGATTGTGAAAATATTTAAAGTGATATAATTCGAATGAATTAATTTGACCCACATATTTTATATCTATATAATAAATATTGGGGTGGTTTTTAAAAACTATATTCATAATCCCATTTTTTCTTGTATTATTTTAAGTTAAATTATTTGAATAGTGTCTAAATTGACAATAATGATATTTTATCAAATAAATATTTTATTAATTTATTTAAAAATAATAAAAAACTTGAAATAAAAATTGGTTGATATTATATAGTCTTAAAAATTTATGGGGAAACTTTTACCTTATAAGAAACAATTACAACCCTTTAATATTGAAAAGTCTCTTCCCAAAGTTAACATTAAAATTGGTTAACTAAGGGTTAATCGAAATGATAAGGTTGAAAATTGCACTAAAATTTGAATAAATTATTTTGGTTGATGGGATTACAAAACTATATTATCTTATACTATAATCCATGTTCATTTGGATTCATATGTCTTGAAAATGTATTTATAATAATATAATTATTTTGGAAATTCCAAGAGTGCCCCTCACCTCATTTATAAAATGGAACCTCCTCCCTCACTTATTCACACAACATTGAACCTTATTTATCGAAAAAACCCTTCTCATTAGTTATATCAGCATTTTTATCCAAGATATTGAGGTATTTTTATCATCAATAGACCAACCATATGTTCCATAAGGAAGGATCTAAAGGAGGTCTTCTTAAAAAGAGTATCATCTTACCCAACCTATTTCAATCTATTTCTCCTTTGAAATATTATAAATATATGGTATTTAACATAAAATAGTAAATTTATTATCATAAAAATACTTATATTTTATCATGATTATTAAACCACCATAATCCACCCTCTTTTCCATCAAATGGGATGTGAATGTATCGCTCGTGTGTAAGTACGACTTAATGTCTTTATGTAGGGATATAATTAATTTTTCATCACCATATTTTATGGATGGGTATTCTGATGGGATTAATGTTTATATATGATAATTATAAAATAATTATATGTCAATAAATATAATATAGTATATATATCCTCTTACCTTTCAAACCATTGGGGAATGATAACATCGCTCAAGTGTACATGTGGACTACCACCTCCACGAAGTGATGTGATTTTTTCATTTCTATTTTAATTGTATGGTCATGAGGATCAATGTTATGAATAAATATGATATATATGTATGATAAAATATTTTTACTATAAAGTTTAATTTATATTATCCTTTCTTTCATTCCTTCTGTTGAAAAATGAAAACATCATTCATGCATATGTATGACTTATTGTCTCTCTGAACAGTGTAATTCATTTTTCATTCTGTAAATTTAAATGGTGACTCTAAATATGTATATAATGATTATATGTGATGTATATAACATGATAAATATTAGGGAGGTTATGGAACCAAGATTAATGTACATGGATCTAATCTAATAAATTAAAATACTCTGGATAAACTGAACAGTTAACACCCAAAAATGACGATTTTAGTAAAGAATTATTGATAAAAGGGGTGTCAAAATTCTATAAAGGGATAATATATGATATTAAAAAATTAATTTCTTATAGAATTATAATAAATTTAAATTTATTCTATAGAATTTTTGTTTTCTTTCAAAGTGAGGCGAACTTGAGGTAAGGGTTTTCTTTCATAATCTCATCGATATTCAGGAGGGTTTAAATTTGAGTCTACACTTGGGAATATTTTTTTCACATAACAATTTTTTAAAAAATATAAATAAAAATATTTTTAACATTATCCTATTATTTTTTTAATATCATTTTTATTAATTTTTTATATTTATAAAATGGCTTTAAAGAAATATTTTTTTCTTTTTCCAAATGAGGTACTTTGTGACTTTTCTGAAAAAAAATATTGAAGATTTTTTTTTTAAAATTACACATCACAAAAATATTTTACCATAATCATGAATAAATTTTTTTTGAATATTATTTTTAAATTTTACAAGTATATTTTGAAATATAATGTTTTCCTTTATAAGTGCACATCTTTTTTAAAAAAAATAAGTGATTTAAAAAGTGAAGGTTATTTTCCAAAAAAAATTATTCCAAATGATATTTATAAATCATTTTCCATCTAAGAGGACATCCTTTTATGTAACTTAATATTTATTGGGGATATGATCTAAATATACCATTATTATTTATTCTTTTGATCGTTTATGTTTGTGATGAAGATATGTTAATGAATCATGTTTCTTTTAAATGGGTTATACTATGATGAAATTTTTATGAAACATATTTCTTTTAATGTGTTTTGATATGATGATTCTTTTAAGAAATTATGTCACACAAATTTATTATTCTCATTATGTCACATGTGGTACCTATACCTCCCTCTAATTAATTCAGTATTGATTAATGTTTTATGATCTCAAATGGTACATGGGAGGTTATCAAAATATATAAATATGGTATATGGGTGGTTATCCCAAGAACAAATTAGATATATGGATAGAGATCCTAAGACTAAAATATTATGAATTACTTGGTGGGTATCCTTGATATAATGTTTTCTATACTTGTTTGTATGCAACAGTCTATGTCGTATTCCAATGTTTTTATTGCATGGCTAATTTTCTTTGATTTCATTATGATTCACGTCTTATTAACATCTAGGATTTAGTTCATGAATCATGTTTATGATATCTGATATGAATGTTATGGTTTTCAAATGATAAATTCATACACTTAAGATCATGTTATTATTATATGATATTTGATTTCTCCCTTGTTTACCCTTACTAAGAATCTTACTTCACACATTATTATGTTTTTTCCTTAGGTTATAAAGAATGGTTTAATATATGATAAGTAAAATAAGGGGGATATATATGAAGAAAATAATGGGAGGATGTGTAGTTCACCTCTGAACCCGTTTTTTATGTGTCCAAGCTTCCAAAATCACATAACCAAAATGATTATTTAATGGATCATTATGTAATGTAATGAATATTCATCAATTAAGATGTAATATCTATGTATGAAAAGTATGGTTCTCTATTATGATAGTTCAAAGTGTTTAAATTGACCATAAAAACTTATATGGAGTTTTCCCATATTACTTGTTGATGGAATTCGACTTATCTTGATTGTCGAGTATTTCCTTTCAATGAAAGGTAATGTGGATCTTTCAGTGATAGATCCTTTATTAAAATAATTAAAATCCCTTGATAATGAGATTTATTTAAACCCATTTTAGGTTAATTTTGGAATTGTATTCCCTAGGGAGGACTTGATGAATGTATGGTGTTCCGGAGAGGTGATTTCTGGGCAGGCACATATTACCATGATAATGATGTCCCATTGTGGGTTTCATAGATATAATGATAATTACATAAAGTGTAACAAACACTTATATGGTGTTTTCCTATATAGTTTCTTGGTTTCAATCTACTTAATAAGACAAGGTGGTTATATGGAAACACTGAGGGGTTGTGGAGAAATGACTTGGGATTTCATAATGTGAAGCTCTAAGATAGTTTCTTGAATCGTGGATAGTTTAAAAAGGGTAGGTCAAGTTGGATTACTAACCTAGTAGTTGTATATATGTTCTTTTGGCTACCATGGTGGGAGTGTGGTTTGATGCTCATGGTTCGTCAGATGATTCCTATGTTGAGGGTGGTAGAGTAGTTAGACTTGGGTTAGGAGATAACATGAGTTATTTTTCCAGTTGAAATACAGTGGGTCATGGCTAGGGGTTAGGTGTCTAAGCTTGATTAAAATTATATTTAACACATGTGGGAGTGATTTGGGTAGTTTAATTAGGTTTTATTGGATTGTGTGGCCATTGGGTTCAGGTGAGATCAATTTAGATCATTAACAAGAATCTATGGTGTGGTTCTCATCAAATAACTCTACATTAAAGGAAAGTGGAAGTTATAATGACTTTTCTTGGAAATTTATTAGTGTTCAAGGGTTATTTCATAGTGGATATTCACGGTTACCAATTTCTATTATAATATATGTAAATTTTTTGTGATGGTTTGTCGAGAAATGAATAAGTTTTTGATGAACCCAAATTAAACTATAGTGACCAGTGAATTCGATGTGATGCTCATAGGAATGGAGGCCTAAGGTTTTGTGACTATAAGATATACCTTGGTGGTGAGAAGTGTCCTCATAATTGGAACAAGGTACTGAGGTATTAATGATGGAGTATATTATTTTCAAGGATTGACAAGACATTTGAGAGTGGTGTTATTAAGACCCATTGGTCTTAGTGCTCAAGGAACAACGTAAATAAATCCATGGGATGGGTATTACACCATTGGCTATTGAATAATGTCAATACTGGTAGAATATGAAAAGACAGAGGTCATTGTTTCTCATGTCAGTGCTCAGTTATGAGTAGGATGTCCACATCCAATCATAGTATTTGAATATGGGGGAAGAGTGGGCTGTAGGGAATGGTTTTTTGTGTTATTCGAGTGATGATAACAATAATCCAATATTGGGGAGCATCATAATGGTTGTGGGTGAGTAACCATAATAGTGGAAGTATCATTTTTGTAGTGAGACAAGTCATATGATGGTCTAGGTTATACTGGATTTCCAGTGTGTGGTGGGATCCACTAATATCTGGATTCTTGGGTAATACCAAATTTAGACATCGGATTGGGTGTTAAATAGATTAAATATGTTGTAATTTGGTTTGTTATAATCTCAGTATGATCCTAGGGTGATTAATTAAAACACAATAATTTTCCATGTTTATTTTAATATATTTTCTTGCATGTCAAATATGGTTTTTTTGATTCTTAATATGGTTGAAACTTGGGTTTGGATGTTTTAGTAGTTTTTTGAAGCTTAAAAATTTGTTTTATTCCTTTTTGGACCAAAAATGTCTAAACTAATCCCATAGTGAAATTTTTTGGTATTCCCTATGTGTAAAAAAACCCAAATAAATTGGATTGTACATGGCCATGGTGCTCATGGGGTGTAACACCCCAAGCATCCACGGTACGTTTCCCTTTGAATAATGCAATGGCGCGCATTGTACGCAACTTCGAGATTCTAACACACCACAACTAATCAAACTAGCCGTTATGAATAGTAATACCTAATTTTTGAGATTTTATAAATTCTATCTCTCAAAATGGACTTCATTTTTGGATTTGGAATATCGAAATTATCCTAGGGTGAAATTTTGGTACTTTTCGGATAACATTCATATTTTGATGAACAGTGAAAATTACGAAATTTTAATTAAAAACAACTTTTTTAATCAAAATAATTAATAGTGATAAATTATGAATTTGAGTGGTTTTAAAGTATATTTATAATATATTTTTACCATGTAATACAATTTGGGTCATTGAACATAATTTCACATTTAAACCAGACATAAACAAGTGCCAATCTTTTGACAGTTATTATCTCTTAAAAACACGCTTTTTGTTTCAACAACGGGAATTAATTTTAAATTAATTTCTGCCACTTCTGTGTTTTGAATTTGAAAAAATGGAATCCATATTTGGAATTAGGATTTTCAAATTGTGCAAATAGGAAACATTTATTTTTAGACATTTTGGATAATTACTTCGGTAAATATTTTATTTACCATGGTTAAAGGCTAAATCCGGTAAACAAGGGTTAAAAATAATATTATAATAATACTAAATTACCCTAAAACGTGTCTTAACCCTATTTGTTAATACCTGATCGACCATTGGCATCTTTGGGTCGATTTTGGGACCCCATGGATCCACTTGTAAGTGATAGGGAGACTTTATTTTAATTAAGTTAAAATAAATACAAAAATGACACAAGCATATATCATTTAGAAAACAAATTGTTACATAGGGTTATATATGTTGGATTTTAGACTATAAATATTAATTAGAAATATAAAACGATTTCCTAAATAAGGATATTTTATTTATAATTTTTAGACATTAAATAAGTTAATTTATTTATGACACAATGGTGATACAGTAATTACCATAATAGTGAAAAATTAGAATAATTGATATTATAAATACCCAAATAAATATAATTTGAGACTTTTATTGAATTACACAAATTTTATAGGTTACTATGAAATATTAGTATTGATTTAATTAACATTTTTCGAAATAATCATTATGTTATGTGTTTCACAAAAATCAACTATTGAATAGTGTCAAAATTGACATAAAAGAGTTTTTAAAACAAATATTTTATTATTAATTGATATTAAATTCGTAAAAATATAAGGTTTGGCCAAGAGACTTATATCATGATTGGTGTATCATTAATGGACCACATGGGGGTCTCTTGGATTTATATGGTAGGTTTATTAAACATATAATATAAAAATACAAAGAGACATTGTAAAAGTAAAACTAATTAACTAAGAGTTAATACTTAAAGATAAGGTTAATATAATGTCCCAAACCTGTCTAAATTATATTGGTTGAGTGGTTTGTGACCCATCCCCACCTTAACCGTTATATAATGAACTTTTGAGCTATTAGAAACCGAATATGAATTTGTTATAAATTAATATTTCTAGCTTTTCCAAAGGTGCCCCTCACCCCTCTTATAAAAGGGCACTCCTCCTTCTCATTTCTTCACACCTTAAAATCCTTTTGGTTCGTCCAACCCCTGACCAAATACTCCTTGAACTTCCCTAAAAACAACCTAGAGGCCTTATTTTGATCATAAAGCCAACCTAAGGATCCCTTTTGATCAAATCAAAAGGAAGAACCCGAAGAAGAGGTAATGTTTTCACCACCCCTTTTCAAGTTCCTTTCTTCTTCCACTTCTTCTTTCTTTGTTATTACCATTATAAAATAATAACTCCAGTATAATATATATATAATGTTATGTTATTATAAATATGGTACAACCATATTCAGTATTCTATCCACCCTTTGAATAACATGTCACCATACGTGCGTACGTACGGCTTACTGTCTCCACGTCGCGGTGTAATTGTTATTCAATATATTATTTTTTTTGTATGGTTATAATAATGATGTGTAACTCATGTAAATAATAAATATAACATGATAATGATTCTTTATATATGATATACCATCCAATTATATATTATTTTAATATCAAAAGAATGATATTGTCACTCGTGCGTACGTACGGACTACTGTCTCCACAAACGCGATGAGATTCATTCCTTATCGTACCCATTCAAGTATAATTATCATTTGATGATTTAAAAATATTGTTTAAGAACTTGATATCATTCTGTATATGAATAAGATACAACCTATCCATGAAAAACATGGCTTACGTAACAAAACATATAAAATAAAACGAGTAAGTTAACACCCAAAATGACAATAATTCTAAGATATTAATAACAAAGAAATGTTAAAAGATAATATATGATATCATATTAATGTATATGATTCATGAATAATGTAATAAAAATTATTTAAACATTATACAGGAGGTTAACCTACCCCAAACCAAGGAAAAGTACAAGGTAATGGGTTTCTTAACTCACTCTTAATTTCGTGAGAATTCCATTGTTCACCACTTAATTATTGCATGTGGTGTATGTGTACTACCCATGATTGTATTAATTGTGTAATATACTTTAATTTATGGTTATCTACGTAATCATGGTATGATCCTTCCTTAATGGGTGTATGTTTCGTATGTTACCTAATCGATAAGGGAATTTGAAATTTCAATTTCCACTCATTCGGCTTTACGCATACTTTATTGATTATTTTACTCCAAGATTATGTGTGGAATAAATATTCATTTAAATATGTCATAATTTCCACTCCCCTTTCTATGGATATACTTTTTATACACATAATCACTCCATTGATAAATTCTCAAGTCATCGGTATGAACTTGATAAGAGTAATTTTTACTCAATCTCGATTTGTTGAGATAAACATCCAATTCATTAGTGTTGTTTTTACTAGAATATGTGTGAATGTCCCTTTATTGTTTTACACTGAATATCCAATCATATTTAGTGTATTTATATTTTTCACACATAATTATGTCATTGATTTATCCTTAACCTAAGGATACGACCTTTATGAGAGATTTCATCTCAATTTACATTCCATTGATACTTCTTTGTTGTTATACACAAAATCACTTTTATGTGGTGTATATAATGTACTTTGACATAGTATATCATGAATCCCTTTATTCTCATGATATTAAAAAGTTGTGATTACCTCAATTATTTGTATTCATGTGTCTCTCTTTTGGTTAGAAACTCTAACTAAAATACCATTTTTAAATGTTCTAAAGACATATTCTTCTAAATCTTGCTCATTAATGTCCATGTTTTAAAAAAATTGTTGTAAGGATTTATTTATATGGACATTAAAGTTTTAAAATTTAAACTCATTTTGAAATTTTCAAAGTGGTATGGGACACTTTGATTCAAAAATCAATTTTTAAACGGCGTGTTGACAAATAGTGTGACTTTTAAATGATTTCAAGAAAAAGGGGGATATTTCTCTCAAATAGTTTTGATGATTATTTTCATCTATGTCAACATCCTTCATTATTGTTTATTGAGGTTAATGTGATACAATACAATCTTCCATATTGTATCTAATGAGTTATGTTTGACTGTGGATGTGCTATTTTTATACCATTCATAGTTTGTGGTTAAAGTATTGACATTTCGTATAATATGAATGTTTATGTTATGTTTAAACCTATTCATATGAGGAATGAATTGGACTTAATATGTAACGGGTGGAGCCCACTATAGCTCCTCGATGCATTGGTAGGTCTCATGAGACAAACTAGTGTCTTGGCACAAGGCCTTGGCAAAATCTTATTTGTAGTCTTGGCACGAGGCCTTGGCAAAATCTTATTTGTAGTCTTGGCACGAGGCCTTGGCTATGTGGTTATGATAGTCTGGCATTATTCATTCCATCATTATGAAAGTGGTTATTGATATTGCATGTGATTGTTCGACTAGTAGAATATCCATGTGAATAAGTAAATGGAATTATTTCATTTTATCTTTGCCATATTATGCTGAAGTTAAAGTTTAAAAGGCTTTTGTTTTAGTTATAAATTGCTTTAATTGTTTATGCTTATCTATGAAAGATTCTACTATATTGATATCCTTAGTAAGCATATGAGCTCACCCCTTTCAATGTTTTATTCTTACCAGGATTATGAATAAGTAATTTATGAATGACCTGCAGGGATAGTATGAGGGTATATGAAGACAAGATGTTGTTGTAGTTTTTTTACCTTATGATGTAATGTAAGACTTATGAATATATCTATTGTTTCCAAGACTACTAAACTAATCGGACTTTCGAGACATGATTCTTTTGTGATCATGACAATGTTATGTAATAATGCACCGACTCTGGGTAACTGGGGTCAGGGCGTTACAGTTGGTATCAGAGGAAGTTTAGTACAAACCTTGGAAGCTAGATTTAGATAAACTCTTATTAGAGCACGTAGACCTTAGATGAACTCTGAAGATTAGTATAGAAGAACTTCCTAGAATTTTGGTATTGTAGAGATTTTGTGAGTTTTCCGACCAATACATCCATGTCTGGATACGAGAAGGTAGAGGCGGCTCTGGCACAGATGTACCTAGGGGTAAAACCCAAAAACACTGCTTTGAGCTAGACTTGAACGGGAACTGGTGCACGACAACGGGCCTTGTTGCACTCTTGGTTATGATACTCCCGGGGGATACGCTTAGGATAATTTACATTTTCTTTACCAACCAATTTGAAGTATAATATATATAAGATGAGAGTAAATGACCTTGGTTAATCCTAATATGTGTCCAATTGAGAATATGGTGACATGTTAATCTCTAAATGATTTTACGACTACTGTTACTCACACAATGCTTTCTGGTTTTAGTCAATGGATGGATTCCAAGGAAGTCATAGTGACTTTGAGAATGATGTACAAGGTGGGAACGGTGGTGGAAATGAGCAACAAAATGGAATGTTTATAGGCATAAAAGATGTCGTCTTTATTCCAAATCAATTTTCCAAAAAAATGATCAACAATATATATATTAACCAATTACCAGACTCAACAAAGATGATAAAGGTGATGAATGATAAGAGCTCCAGTAGTGGAGACCATGGAGAATGAAATCCTCAATTTCCATCATGCAGGAAATGTGGAAGGAGACACCCAGGAAAGTGTCTCAATGGGACAAAGAAATGCTTTATGTACGGGAAGGAAGGACATAAAGTGAACAATTTCCGAAGAAAAATGATGAGTACTATGGAAGAAGATAAAAATGGTCCCAAGAATCCATTTACAGTCATTTTCCGTAAATGTAGGGGACCTGGCCATTACCCGAGTGAATTTCCTATTCTATAGGATATTTTCTTGGTTAGATAAGAAGCTATGTGGAAATAAATGGTCGGATAAATGTTTAAAAAAATTTAGTGATCCTTGTTGAAGGGTTTACTTTGGAATAATTTTCTCTTGTATTTTTAACCCTAACGTTTGCCATGTGAGAATGATATTTATGGAAGAATTATCTTTTCTCTTGTGGATATAGTTATAAATAACCATTTGGTTTTATATGATCATTGGGTTTGAGGAAATTACAAATTATTATAATTTGGGATGAAAATGCATGGTATGAGATAAAATTTGTGGTTAAATTATGTTATGATTATTTTGAGGAATTTATCTCATTTTGGTAATGTTATAAAATATATTTTTTGAAAAAGGACAACACGTAGACCGTGTGACAACCCGTCGCATCGGACAAAGCTGTGGGAATAGAACCCACAACCAAAGTGTGATTGGTAGTTATCGCCTACCACTGGACTACGTGAAGTCCCTGGTTAGTGTGGCTATTATTTTTAGTTAAATGATTTTATTGATCAATAATAATTTGATTTGGGATCTTATGTATTATCAAATGAATACCCTTAGTATAGGAAAATGATTTGGTGATTAAGTGACAAAATTTATTTTGGAAGTTGTTCGCTTTGTTGAGAACACTATATGCCAAAGGAAAATAGAGTAGTATGGGATTTCATTTGAGCAGTAATAGTGTATTTCTATCTATGTTTTTATTGTGGATTTATAATGATTTGGGTTAGTTATGGAAATGATTAGGTTAATTACTTTTAAGTATGTGACTTTAAGAGTAATTAATGTCATTTGGAGATAAAATTTAAAGTGGAAGACTACATTATTAATAAGTTTTGGTTTTCAATATTAGTTTTGATTATATTAAAGGATTCTAAGGACAATTAATTATTGAATGGTATTTATTTAACTTTGGGGTATGGTTGGATTAATTTTAGAAATTAAGATTAGTGTTTATTTCTCTCAAGGAATATCCTTTTGGGGGATCATTAGATCTTGTACTAACCATTTTGGTTTTGATTAATCTCTAAAGAAAATGTAAATATATAGTTCATCCAGCATGGATCATGTGATTCTATAGAATTTTATTCTATCTCTTCCAGTGTGACCAAGTCTTCTTGAATACTAATCGTTTAAAAAAATGAGTTAGTGGTGGAAATTTATTAAAGAATGAAACTCTACATAAAATGTAAGTATATATCTTTATATTCTTAGTCAATATCATAAATTAATTCCTCATCCTTATGTAATGTAACTTAAAACAAAAAATATTTTCCGTTTACTTTCCTACTAGGAGACTAATGGCCGTTTGTCCCAACACAAGTTTGTGTTTTTATTATTGTTAACTTTCTCCTGATCATGACTTCTATCCCTCTCCATCAGAACTTGGCACTTAGTTTATCATCCATATACATGTTTTCCTACATGGAATCCAAGTATTGGTTATCTTGGTTGACCTTTATACCTCTCTCTCTTTATTTTAAAGTGATTGTTTTATTGAATCTTTTTCCGATGTGGGACTTTCAATTATATTATCAAGACCAATTTTAAAAAAAATTGCGAGGAAGCAATTTATTGAAGTAGGGGTGAATGTAACACCCCAAGCATCCACGGTACGTTTCCCTTTGAATAATGCAATGGCGTGCATTGTACTCAACTTCGAGATTCTAACACACCACAACCAATCAAACTAGCCGTTATGAATAGTAATACCTAGTTTTTGAGATTTTATAAATTCTATCTCTCAAAATGGACTTCATTTTTGGATTCGGAATATCTAAATTATCCTAGGGTGAAATTCTGGTACTTTTCAGATAACTTTCATATTTTGATGAATAGTGAAAATTACGAAATTTTAATTAAAAACAACTTTTTTAATCAAAATAATTAATAGTGATAAATTATGAATTTCAGTGGTTTTGAAGTATATTTAGAATTTATTTTTACCATGTAATACAATGTGGTTCATTGAACATAATTTCACATTTACACCAGACATAAACAAGTGTCAATCTTTTCATAGTTATTATCTCTTAAAAACACGCTTTTTGTTTTAACAACGGGAATTAATTTTAAATTAATTTCTGCCAATTCATTGTTTTGAATTAGGAAAAATGGATTCCATATTTGGAATCAGGATGTTCAAATTTTTTAAATAGGAAACTTTTATTTTTAGACATTTTGGATAATTACTTCGGTAAATATTTTATTTACCATGGTTAGAGGGTAAATCTGGTAAACAAGGGTTAAAAAATAATATTATAATAATACTAAATTACCCTAAAACGTGTCTTAACCCTATTGGTTAATTCATGGTAGACCATTGGCATCTTTGGGTCGATTTTGGGACCCCATGGATCCACTTGTAAGTGATAGGGACACTTTATTTTAATTAAGTTAAAATAAATACAAAAATGACACAAGCATATATCTTTTAGAAAAGCAGTTGTTACATAGGGTTATATTTGTTGGATTTTAGACTATATATATTCCTTAGAAATATAAAAATATTTCATACATAATGATATTTTCTTTTTAATTTTTAGACATTAAATAAGTTAATTTATTTATGACACAATGGTGATGCATTAATTACCATAATAGTGAAAAATTAGAATAATTGATATTATAAGTACCCAAATAAATATAATTTGACACTTTTATTGAATTACACTAATTTTATAGGTTAATATGACATATTAGGATTTATATAATTAACTTTTTTCGAAGTAATCATTATGTTATGTGTTTCAAAAAAATAATCTATTGAATAGTGTCAAAATTGACATAAAAGAGTTTTTAAAACAAATATTATATTATTAATTGTTATTAAATTCCTAAAAATATAAAGATCGGCCAAGAGACTTATATAATGATAGGGGTATAATTAATAGACCACTTGGGGGTCTCTTGGATGTATATGGTAAGTTTATTAACCATATAATATAAAAATACAAAAAGACATTGTAAAAGTGAAACTAATTAACTAAGAGTTAATACTTAAATATAAGGTTAATAAAATGACCCAAACCTGTCTAAATTCTATTGGTTGAGTGTTTTTCGACCCATAACCACCTTAACATTTAAATAATAAACTTTGTATCTATTTTAAACCTAATATGAATTTATTATAAATTAATATGTCTAGCTTTTCCAAAGGTGCCCCTCGCCCCTCTTATAAAAGGGCAATCCTCCTTCTCATTTCTTCACACCTTAAAATCCTTTTGGTTCGGCCAACCCCTGCCCAAATACTCTCTCAACTTACCTCACAAATACCTAGAGGCCTTATTTTGATCATAAAGCCAACTTAAGGAGCCCTTTTGATCAAATCAAAAGGAAGAACCCAAAGAAGAGGTAGTGTTTTCACCACCCCTTTTCAAGGTCCTTTCTTCTTCCACTTCTTCTTTCTTTGTTATTACCATTATAAAATAATAACTCCAGTATCATATATATACTGTGATGTTATTATAAATATGGTACAACCATATTCAGTATTCTATCCACCCTTTGAATAACATGTCACCATACGTGCGTACGTACGACTTACCGTCTCCACGTCGTGGTGTAATTGTTATTCAGTATATTATTTTTTTGGATGGGTATAATAATGATGTGTACCTCATTTAAATAATAAATATAACATGATAATGATTCTGTATATATGATATACCATCCAATTATATATTATTTTAATATCAAAAGAATGATATTGTCGCTCGTGCGTACGTACGGACTACCGTCTCCACGAACGCGTTGAGATTCATTCTTTATCTTAACCATTCAAGTATAATTATCATTTGATGATTTAAAAATAATGTTTAAGAACTTGATATCATTATGTATATGAATAAGATACAACCTATACATGAAAAACATGGCTTACGTAACAAAACATATAAAAGAAAACGAGTAATTTAACACCCGAAACGACGATAATTCTAAGATATTATTAACATAGCAACGTTAAAAGATCATATATGATATCATATTAATGTATATGATTCATGAATAATTTAATAACAATTATTTAAACATTATACAGGATGTTAACCTACCCCCAACCAAGGAAAAGTACAAGGTAAGGGGTTTCTTAACTCACTCTTAATTTCATGAGAATTCAATTGTTCACCACTTAATTATTGCATGTGGTGTATTTGTACTGCCCATGATTGTATTAATTGTGTAATATACTTTAATTTATGGGTATCTAAATCATCATGGTATGATCCTTCCTTCATGGGTGTATGTTTCGTGAGTTACCTAATCGATAAGGGAATTTGAAATTTCAATTTCAACTCATTCGGCTTTACGCATACTTCATTGATTATTTTACTCCAAGATTATGTGTGGAATAAATATTAATTTTAATATGTCATAATTTCCACTCACCTTTCTATGGATATACTTTTTATACACATAATCACTCCATTGATAAATTCTCAAGTCATCCGTATGAACTTGATAAGAGTAATTTTTACTCAATCTCGATTTGTTGAGATAAACATCCAATTCATTGGTGTTGTTTTTACTAGAATTTGTGTGAATGTCCCTTGATTGTTTTAAACTGAATATCCAATCATATTTAGTGTATTTATATTTTTCAAACATAATTATGTCATTGATTTATCTTTAACCTAAGGATACGACCTTTATGAGAGATTTCATCTCAATTTACATTCCATTGAGACTTCTTTGTTGTTATACACCAAATCACTTTTATGTGGTGTATATAATGTACTTTGACATAGTATATCATGAATCCCTTTATTCTCATGATATTACAAAGTTTTGATTACCTCAATTATTTGTATTCAAGTTTCTCTCTTTTGGTTAGAAACTCTAACTAAAATACCATTTTTAAATGTTTTAAAGACCTATTTTTCTAAATCTTGCTCATTAATGTCCATGTTATAAAAAATGGTTTTAAGGATTTATTTATATGGACATTAAAGTTTTAAAATTAAAACTCATTTTGAATGTTTCAAAGTGGTATGGGACACTTTTATTCCAAAATCAATTTTTAAACGGGGTGTTGACAAATAGTGTGACTTTTAAATGATTTCACGAAAAAGGGGGATATTTCTCTCCAATAGTTTTGAGGATTATTTTCATCTATGTCAAAATCCTTCATTATTCTTTATTGAGGTTAATGTGATACAATATAATCTTCCATATTGTATCGAATGAGTTATGTTTGATTGTGGATGTTCTATTTTTATACCATTCATGGATTGTGGTTAAAGTATTGACATTTCCTGTAATACGAATGTTTATGTTATGTTTAAACCTGTTCATATGAGGAATGCATTGAACTTAATATGTGATGGGTGGAGCCCGCTATAGCTCCTCGATGGATCATTAGGTCTCATGAGACAAACTAGTGTCTTGGCACAAGGCCTTGGAAAAATCTTATTTGTAGTCTTGGCACGAGGCCTTGGCTATGTGGTTATGATAGTCTGGCATTATGCATTCCATTATTATGAAAGTGGTTATTGATATTGCATGTGATTGTTTGACTAGTAGAATATCCATGTGAATAAGTAAATGGAATTATTTCATTTTATATTTGCCATATTATGCTGAAGTTCAAGTTTAAAAGGCTTTTGTTTTAGTTATAAATTGCTTTTAGTGTTTATGCTTATCTGTGAAAGCTTCTGCTATATTGTTATCCTTAATGAGAATCTGTGCTCACACCTTTCAATGTTTTATTTTTCCCAAGATTATGAAGAAGTAATTTATGAATGACCTACAGGGATAGTATGAGGGGATATGAAGACAAGATGTTGTTGTAGTTTTTTTACCTTATGATGTAATGTAAGACTTATGAATATATCTAGTGTTTCCAAGACTACTAAACTAATCGGTATTTCAAGACTTGATCCTTTTTTATCATGCCAATGTTATGTAATAATGCACCGACTCTGGGTAACTGGGGTTGGGGCATTACATGGGGAGCTCATGTGCACCACAAATTGACTAACATCACTATTCTTATTTTGGAGGCCATAATGAGGGGAAAAATATTGTAATTTTGGAACATGTTGAAGGGATGGTGTCTTCATGCTGTAGTGTCCAAGCACGTAATTGCCAAGTCTATGTGATGGTGTTGGTCATGGAAACAGTCATGTTGTGTTTGAAATGGTTTAATTTCCACCTTCTTCCTTGTATCTCCATCAATGATCTATTTTAGGTTCTTTAAATCATGTTTGATCATGATTGTGGGATCATTAATGTAACACCACAAGATTTTATGAGAAATATTATTTTTAATTTCATTTATGTCTTGGGTTTCATTCTTCACCAAGATTATATTGCACTATATGCAACACCATATTAGATTTTAGTATATGCAAACACTATTCTTGTCTTGTGTTGCATGCAAGAGCGACCATCCTCAATAGTGTGTGTTCTACGCAATATCGAGTTTCACTAAACAACGATATATTATTCTTATGAATAAGCTGTTATGAATAGTATTAACTGGATTTTGAATTTTATAAAATTATAATTCATCTTAAACTTATTCTTGAACATGGTATGAGAAAAAAATAAAAATTTTAGGTAAAATAAGTGTTTTTCAAAAAATGTTGTTTTGCCGCCTTTTGATGGCGCACCCACATTAAATCCAGTTTTTGAAAAGTTTATAAGATCAATTATAAAAAGTAAAAATATTAATTTCAATAAGGATATAAAAATTTACTTTGGATATTTTTTTATATTTGTCTGTTAACTTTCATATTTTGATGAATAGTAAAAATAAGCTAAATTTTCTTAAAAAAACATTTTTCATCAAGATAATTTATACAGTTAAATTATAAAATTTAATGGTTTTAAAGTATAAATAGAATATATTTTTACGATTTAATATATTTTATGTCATTACCATTAATTTTAAATTGAATTCATAGGTCAAAACATTTCATTCTCTTGCAATGTTTTAACTTTTAAAACACGTTTTCTCAACAGCGGGATTAATTTAAAATTAAATATTGCAACTTATATGTTTTGAATTTTGAAAAATGGACTCCATATTTGGAATCACTAGGTACAAATTATATTATTAGGAAACGTTTTATTTTTAGACATTATAAATAGTAACTTCAGTAACTTTTATTTACTACAGTTAAAGGTAAATCGGGTAATTAATGGTAAAAATAAGATTATAAAATTACCATAACACCTACAAAATTTTATTGAATAAATAAAAGTCGACCAATATCAGATAAGGGTCATAATAGATTCATTTCATGGACTTTTGACCATGAAAAGGATGTAATTATTATTAAAACCAAAGAAAGTGACAATATGTCACTCTCTTATATCTTATAAGTGTAATAATTTTGATTTAGTGATAAAAATTATAAAACTTCGAACATAAATAGTCACCATAAATATAATAAAATTATATACATCTTGTGAATTTATTTATAATTTTTAGGGATTAAATAATTATAATTTATGGTGACACAATAGTGATGTAGAAATTATTTTATTGATTGAAATATGAAATTAATTCTTTTAAAAATATTAAAATACATATTATATGACCTATTTAATGTCCTCCGTGAATTTTATTGATACATATGACATGTTATGAATCTATTAAAGATATTTTTTTTGAATATATCTTCTATGTGGACTTTATTTAAATTAAAATAAATTAATAGTGTCAAAATTGACACTATGGCTATTTTATAAAAATAACATAATATTAAATTGTTAAAAAATCACAAAAGTATTTTAAAAATATAAATTAAAATTTATATGGTCTAAAATTTCATAAATTATCCAATTATGGATTAAATAAGGATAAATAAAGTTGATAAGTTTACAAGTCATATGAATAATTACAAGTCAAAACATATACAATAAATGAAATGATTTTACCCAAAATGCTGCTTTAACATGGAATTGATAAATGAACGGGTAATATAAAGTCATAAGTGATAATATATGATATTATAAATATTATTATGGTTTTTTTACAAGTTAATATTATGTTTAAACCCACTATATAAAAGTCTCGGACACATAGGGAAGAAATTGGACATAAGTTAAGGGATAATTATTCCAATCTCACTCTTATCCGATATTGTTTATTCATGAGTATTTACTAGGGTTATGTTTATCATCCATAAGCATGTTTTCTCAAAAATGTTTTCATAAAATTTTTACTATTATTTCGTGTATGTTTAAAGTCATTTTTACCCTTTTTTACTTTTACCACATGGTATGGAAGGAATCTTTTTTTTTACCATATGAGGTATTTTTTGAGTTTTCTGAAAAAAGTACGAGAAGAATGTTTTTTAACTTATACAGTATGAACGGATTTTTACCGTGTCATAACGCCTTATTTTCATAGAGTTTCATGTACAATATTTCTTGACTATTTTCAACAAAATCCTTTTCTTTTAAAATTTCATGGCATTTTGAGAAAAGAAAATGATTTTGAAGAAGAAAGGATATTTTCCTCAAGAATTCATTTCAAGTGTTTTTATCAAAACTATTTTCCATCTAAGACGACATTATTTACTATATTTATGTTTCAAGTATAATGTATATTTTATATACGTGCTTTGATTTTTATTATTTTGAAATGATATCCATTTGTTTTATATGGATTATGTTATGATCAGATGATGTTTATGAAACCCATTTTATTCGATGGGTTATGATGAATGATTTATGTTTATTTTGGGGAACACAAAATAATGATTTAATTATGAGATGGGTGGGACCTATATCTCCCTCCAATGCATTGGTTAAAGATTTATATATCATGATATAGAAATGTCCGGAACGGCAAGTGAATCTGGTTCAGTAATACAGGACTGGAACGACAAGTAAACCCAGTTCAGTAATGGATTTTGTCCCTATGATGGTCTTGGTAGAAATACCATGGATACAATGGAAATAATAACATTTATTTAATGTATTTCCACAATTACATGTTTTATTCCCATGCTATTTTATCATGATTAATTTTCTTTTATGATCTACACCTTATTTACTTACAAGATTTATGTCATTACTCATGATTTTGATGTTTTTTGTTCATGTTTTTACATTCAAATGTTTATTGATTGTTTTATGTTCTACATTTTTAACCTTAGTTATCATTTGAGCTCACCCTTTTTATGTTTTCTTTTCCCCATGATATAAATAAAGGTTTTAGGTAAGAAAACAAAAGGGTAAGATCTTTAAGGGAGATGTTTAAGATCTTTCACCATGATTAGAAGATTATGTTCTAAGTTTCCAAAGACAATAAACTAGTATAGTCCTTTGGTGCCTGTTTTTGTTATGTATTAAGTGTTCCGCCAGAGTAATCTAACATCCATGTACGTCAATCTTGGGTATCTATAATTAATTCCATCCTTAGTCATTTTATTTTTATTAAACAACTTGATTCTCCTCTCAGCACAGACATTGGAGGTTTTTTTTTGTGTTATTTGAAGAAATTGATTGGTGTTGTGGCCTTCATCTATGCCATGGATTATTACTTGTTTAGATTTGTCCTTACATTCCTTTGATCTATCAAAGTCCATAGTTCAACCACTATTTTTGGTGCTTCTATTTTAGGGAGATTTAGTGGAGAACGATGATGAGTCATTATTATTATAGATGAAATATTCTATACCTCAAGAATTATCATAGAGTAAGGTTGTAATATATTCCACAATAGTGTTTGTTGTAGTCTAGCATGGTGATTTCAAGATTTGTTTTAATATCACCCTTCCATGAGGATTATTGAAATTCTACGATGTCTCAGTGTTGATTCTCTTAGTGAATCTTTATTATTTAGTCTCCTGGACCTTAGAGATATTGTTCCTATCTTAAAATATCTATTTATGAACTCTTATGTGACATTGGATATGGTTCTAAAGATATTATTCTGTAATATTGGTTTGGGTACCTACCTTCTTATAGATCATTAATATTGACATCATCGATATTATGGTAGGATTTTCCACAGCATATATGTACATGTAAATAATTTTTCATTGATTTAATCATTTTTTATTATAACCCATGCTTGATATGTGTTGTATATAGGTGTGTGAGTGGAATTTGAGTCCCATCCATGATATGTGTTCTTTTTATTTGTGGATATATTGTGAATATAATGCTAATTTTTTTTGGAATATGGGTCTCTACGTGTAGATTCTTGAGTATTTATCATGATATGACTTAACGTTCCTTACTATGATATGTGTTTCTTATAAAATTTCATATCCTACGGAACCTTGTTTTCGGAATCAGAATGAATAGGTGTATTAGTATTTGTTATAAAAACTCTTGTATGGGAGTATGATGATATGAAAAATGTAACATACTATGGATAACTTGATAGAATGAGTCAGATCATGGAAATATTAGTTGACATGGGAGTATACCACAAATGGGAGTTATGTATCCTTTATTTACATAAAAATAATGGAGATTTACTTGTTGGGGTGATGCACATATCCAAATATTTCGAACATATTAGGTGGGACATACCATCATCTGAGGGTTATGAACACCATCAAGGCGGGGTGTGTGGGGTACTTGTTAATGACAACCATCAGGGTGGGACTTGTACTATTTCTATTAATGACCATCATCAAGGTTGAGAGTTTTGAATTCCTTAAAGGTTGAACTTGGAAAAAGGACCGACAGGTGTATGGTGACCAACATGGCTAGGACTTGTCGTCATTATTGTGATTTGTAGTGAAAGGCATTGAAATCTTTGCCATCATTGTTCCTAATTAGGTGGGATTGATATTTTTTGAAACTTGTTTAGCACATGATGTATTGAAACTTGTTTGGATGTATGTTTACATAAGAAATTACATTATATTATCGTATACACATGTGATACTTGTAAACTCATGTCAAGGAAACATTGGTGGTGTCCTAATGAGTGTATAGTCACACCCTACATGGGAATATCAATGCACATGTAGACATCATGATCTAGGATATAAGAAAGGGGAAGGCTCTAGTGGTAGGCAGATAAAAAAACAGGGCATGGTGATTAGAGACAATATCCAGATTCACATCAGTGTGATGCAGTATTGTTTATTTACTTCACTCTCTTTATTATACTCTTATTGACATATGAAATTGGGAGTATTTGGTTTATAATTTCTATATGGATTTAGAGACATTACATTTCATTTGTTATAGAATTTATTATTTATAGTGATATGATATTTTTTGTTATTATTTAATCTTTTTTTTATACTGAGGGTATATTATCCATTATGACATCATTAAAACCCACACTAATAGTTATAAACCTCTTGAATACATGGAGGTTCAAATGAGGACATTTAAAACTTTGGCTCGGACATAGTGATCTGGGTTGGGGTGTTACAAAATGGTATCAATGTTGGTTCTCTCTCCCCCCTCTTTCCCTTGCTCTCTCTTTCTTTTTAACTATATTTTGGGGAAATTTATAATAGAGTTCATTTTTTTGGGTCTCATTCAAGGGATTTATACGTCTTCATGTCCAGTACATTTCTAATGAAAACCTAAGTTGCCATTTTTGGGACTATTATTACTATTATTGTTTTACAGTTTCATTTTGATCCCATCTATATTATTTTGTTACTTTTTATGAGATTTCAGGTGTTTTCATGCATCATGAGTAGGCACGTAGTATTAAATATTGTGTTTTTACATGATGGTAGTTATGTGTTACTTATTTAATTTTATTATTTGTTTCTTCTATATGTTCATGATAGACCTATATTCTCTATCAAATAATATATCAATATTATATTTACTATGATATATCTATGTTGAATTAGTTAGTCATACTTGAAGATAATATTTTGTTATATATATATGATGGTAATTAATATGAAGTTATGGAGGATTGGGCCAGAGCCTTGGGTAGAACATAGAGGGTTATACCTTGTCTGGGTATCTTCTAGGATAGGTCTTCCAATAGGTATCCCTTTAGTGTGCCTTGAATATGATTTAATTATTCTTGTAATAAAACTGTTAGAGGTGTCCTAAAGGATCATTTGGTATTCTGAAAATGATACCTCATATATTTCATATTTTTGTTTCTTGAGATGATGTACCCATTCCACCATCAGCTATAAAGGAGTATGAAATTGATCAAATTCCTAAACATTATCCAATAGTTCAATAAGTGGACCTACTCTAGCTAGATTCATTCAATATGTTCATGGATAAGGAAAAGGGGAGATAAGGACCATGGTAAACTATGCCTTGTATTTTTAACTCTAGAATCTTCCAAAGTTCTAAGTAAATGTTGGACCATATGATGTTAAGTATCTCATTGATTCTATTGATGTAATATTTGGATAATTAAAGAATATTGGGAATATAAAGGTAAATCATTCTTTATTAATTCTTTCGGGACCTGTTAGGAGGTGGTGGAGTGTCATAAATGAGGCAGTGGTATGTGAATGTATAATTTGGATGAAATTTAAAGAAATTTTCTTTGTTTAGTTATTTCATTGTACGTTGAAGCTGGACCACTCTAAGGAGTTCATGGAAATTTCATATGGATTGATGACTATTTCTTTTTACTCAGCATGTTTCATGGAGTTACTTATCTTTGATCATATCTTGGCTACGGGTGGGGTGTATAAGGCTTGGAAATTAAAGATTTCCCTCTAATTGATGTTGATGCATCAAGTCAAGAGCTTTGACGTGATGATATATATGGAGGTTCTTTTCAAATATTTAATGATCAATAAGTATCTATTTAATAAAAAATGTTTTTTGAATTCCCTAATCGCTCTGTGGGATTACTAGTGATGCTTTGAGTAGAAGGAAGATAAAGGTAGATGTTTTATGCCACGGATCCAGAATACAACAATAGAAGGTAAGAAAAGTCTATACCTAAGTTATTTTGGAGGTTTTGCAGTGCAAGTATCTAGCATGATTCTTATATAAAAAACCAATTATAATCTATTTCATTCCTCCAATGGTGAACCTATATTAGGATTTATTCCTAAAAAACATCTCAAATATCCCTATACAAAGATTAATTTACTTTGAGATCGAACTCATTATAAGACAACAAAATATATTGATAACCATATATCATATGGTGCTAGATCAATTGAAGTAAAACAAGGTAAAACTAAAGGATTTCAAATTTAATTGTTTAATTAAACCAATAACATATCCCTGGTGTCCTCTCGTATTGTTTTGAAGGATACAATATGGTATCTTTTGATTTTGTGTGAACTATATTAATATGAGCCAAGTGTCTATGAAGAATTGATATCTATTAATGAGGATCAATGACTTGTTGAACTAGTTATAGGGTTCTCAGTTGTTCTAAAATTTTGACTTACAATCAGGCTACCACTAGCTTCATGTTAGAGAGAAGGATATCCATAATAAAATGTTTAATATTAAATATGAACTATATGTGTATCTTAGCATTCCTTATGGATTGGTAAATGTGTTATTGGTGTCCATGACTCTTATGAAAATGATCTTTCAGTAGTATCTTGAATCCTTCATCATAGTTTATGTGTAAGATACCCTCATATACTCACAGACCGCATAAATTCAAGAAATTCACCATGAGATTGTATTGAGTACACTTCCTACACCTGGGTTTTATGCAAACTATTTTTGTGTAACATTATGGATTCAAAATGTGGGTATCATTGGTCTGGTAATTTATGAGTTAATATTTTCTATAGACCCTGAGAAGGTATATATTCTGATGTCTTGGCCATGTCCAAGTTTTGTCTTTGAGATTATAAGATTCCTGGGTTTATCCTGGTACAATATAAAGTTCATACTGGACATCTTCCATTTGGAAAAACCTATGACATGGCTTATAAAGAATGGGAGAAGTTTGAAAAGAAAAAACCTATGTGAAGAGTCCTTCATAGAGCTAAAGAAGTGATTTATTATGGCCATTATTCTAACATTTCTATTGCCTATGATTGTATATGTAGTTACTGTGATGCCTCAGGTGTTGTTTTGAGAGAAATGTTGATGCTAATGGATCAGGTAGTAGCTTATGGGTCATTTTAGCTTTGATCCCATGAGAAGAACTACCTAAAACATGATCTGTAGTTGGATTCTATAGTCCATGTTCTGAAGTGTTGGTGATGTTATCTATTTGGTTGGCCATTTTTTGTTTACACTAAGCCCAAGATATTTAGATATATCTTTTCTCAAAAAGATATTAATTTTTACCTATAATAATAGGGTGGAGTATCTAAACACATTATACTTTGAGATAGAATATTCTCTAAGAAAAGGTAATATCCTTGCATATTCTCTTAGCATGAAAATGTTGGTTTCACAAGATCTCATGAGTGAATCTCATGATTCAAATTAGGCAGCGCATCTAGAGGTGATGAAGGTGTACCATGACATTTGATGTCATTTTTGGTGGGTAGGTTTGAAGAGAGATAATGTTGGTTCTATTCTGTGATACCTCACCTTCTAGGGGTAAAGGTTAATCATTTGTGTCCTTGTGGTTTTCATCATCCACATATAGTGACTTTGTGGATTTGTGATGAAACAATGATAAACTTCATGATAGGGTAATCTATGACCCTAAGTAGTGGTGATTCCATTTGGGTAATAGTGGATTAGTTGATGGAAGTACCACACATGTTTACAATCTGAGAGACTTACACTATTGAAGAGTTAAGATAGCTTTATGTTTGTGAGATTTTATGAATATATGGATTTTAATCTAGTATTTTATTCGATCAGGGCATAAATTTTACATCACAGTGTTTTAAAGTCTTTCTTAAGGCTTTGTGGGCTCAGTTGAAGCTAATTACGATGTATCTTACATCTTCTGATGCATAGTTTGATGAGATGATTTAGATCCTTTAGAATATGCTTTATCATAGAGTCTTGGAATTTGTTGGGACTTGATATGAGAATACATCCTTGGAAGATTTCACGTAAAAATAATAATTTCTTGGATTCCTTCTATTTGTAACCTTTTGAGTCTCTCTATGGTCGACCATATCCCTCACCGATATGCTAAATTGAGGTGGGTGAGGTAGCTCTTGTGGGACGAATCCTAATGTGGGGTACTTATGAGAGGGTCATGTTGATTAAGAAGTAGTTGGTTATTTATAAGATCATGTACAGAACACATAGTGATTGGAGGAGATTACATTTTGAGTTCTCTATGGGAGACCAATTTTTCAGGTAGGTTTCACCTTATTTAAGGAAATTTCGTTTACAAAAGTAAGGAAAGATGGAATGATATTCAAGAATATAAGGACAATGTATTGCCATTTGGGTCTTCCTAAATATTAACAATGTATATATGATGTGTTCCATGTATATAATCTTTGGATTTTCATGCCTGATCCTGTATATGTTATAGGTTGTAATCATGTTGAGTTCGATCTAAATTCATCAAATAAGGAATGACTGGTCTTCATTGTCAATCATGGAGAGTAAGATTTATGGGAAAAGATAATTCCACTTGATAGGATATAAGAGGAATGGATGGTTCAAAGGGGATATTTGGAAGTGAGAGTCTAGAATTTGAGCACAATAACCTATGCTTTTTGGGAATGATCTTTTTTTACACTTCTTGGGGATGAGAATTCATTAGAGGCATATAAATATAACACCCTTGGTTTTTATGGTTATTTTAATTTAAGTTTAGACATGTCTTAAGTGATATATTGATCCCTATATTGGTTAAAACATTAGTATGAGAGGTTTTGGTGGCTTATTGAAGAATAAAAGAAGTTTTATACTTTTTTGGTCTTATAAAACAAACACTACAGCCGTAATACCATCTATGGTGGTCTCTATGTGTCAAAAACCAAATAAAAATGGGAAGGTCATGGTTATTATAATCATAGAGATATCTTTTGGGTCATGGATTTGGAGATCTCACTATTCTCTTTTTGGGGATCATGTAAGGGAAAATAACATGGGATTTGGGAACATGTCATAGGGTCAAACATTTCTTCTGGTAGTGTTCAAGAACACCATCACCAAGTCCAAGTCATAGAAATAGTCTTGATGCATTTTAAATGTATAAAATGACACCTTATACCTAAAATATTTTTCAATGAGACATGATTTGGTCTTTAATACATGTTCAATCATAATAAGGTAATGATCAATTCTTACTTATTTCATTTTGTTTTCATTAAAACACTTGATTCTCCACACCTTTGAAAGATTAGTGATTTTTTAAGCATTCTTAGAAGAGTGAATATTAGAGTTGTGGCCTTTATCTAAGACTGAATTATTCTTTATTTTGATTGATCTATACATTTTATTGATTTATCTAAGGCCTTGATTCATCCACTATAACTAGTTATTTTGGATTGGTGATATTCAGTTGAGAACTCCATCAATCCATTCTTGTTCTAGAAAAAATTCTTGTATCCCTCTTGAGAAATCATGTAATAATGATGATATGGATTAGACTATAGTTATTTGTGTAGTCTATAAATTTTCATACCATTTTTTGTGTAACAACAACATTTATTGAGGATAATTGGAATTATATGATCTCTCAATGGTTATTTTATTGGTGACTCTTCATTGGTGAGTCTCTTACCTTCTAGACATACTATTCCTCTCTCAGAATCTCCATTATTAAACTCTTATATGACCTAAGAGATTGTTCTTGGATTCTCACATTGTAATATTCATTTTATTGAATAACTACTTGTAAAACCTTGACTTTAATTTCTATTATCTTGAGGTATGATTTTCCTTAATATATAGGGTTGTGTGTATGATATTTCCTTAATTTGATCATTTATGCTTCTAAATGATGATTGATATATGTTTCATGAAAGTGTGTGAGTGAAACTTTAGACTCATCATTGATATGTGTTATTATTATTTTTGGATAGCCCATGAAACCCATGATCAGTTATGTTTTCATGTAGTAGTGTATGGGTAGCCACTTGAGGACTGTCCATGAAAGGACTTGTTGTTCTTCGCTAAGCTATTTTTTGGTTGTGGAATTTCATAGCTTGCATAACCTTGATTTAGGTTTCAAGAGGTAGAAGAGGCATATTATTAGTTAGATGTCCCCTTATATGGGAGTGTAATGATTTTAAAAAATTTATAGACTATGTCTCACATAATGGTATGATTCGTGTCACAAACATTTTATCTGATATGGGAGTATACCATGTTGTGCTTCTAACTATTCATTGATTTTATTTAATAAAAATTAATACTTAGAATCACCTGATCTGAGAAAATTATTAAGAGATAAATAAATTAAATGATCTATAAATGGGATTTATAGATAATAGTATGGAATTCACTCCAATAATAAAATTTATTCATGTTCAAAAAATCACATGGAATTATAAAATTTCACATCAGGGAAGCCTTCATAATTCCTTTTAGATAGCACTTATTCCACATAAATGTCCTCCCTATAGGAATGTGGGACATGGATATAGAGTTAATCAATATCATATAGGTATTGGATCCACTCCAAAATAAATATCCAAGGGATATTTCTACAACTATTCTCCAATTATTCCAAGACAATGGTTGAATTATATTCTACCTAAAGTGATAAACAAATTTCTTGATGACATTTTGATATAATAAATTGAAGAACCCTAAAACCTAATTTACTAGATGTTTTGATGAATTTTAGGAGGGATATAATAACTATAGAGGTTTCTGGAAAGTAAATTAGAAGAAACATCATTAAGACAATGGTTACAAGCAGCACCATCGAGCCAGTGGAATGCCTAAGTTCGTCCACAGCCATAAAGACCCCATAGGCTACCTAGTGGAGGAGTACTAGTTAGTCAGTGCTTATTAAAAGATCCTAGGTAATCACCAATAGTCATCTTACCAATTGGAGTTAGTTCATCATCCATCCAATGGTAAAAGACATAGTGGAACAAGTTCTAGTAATCCCAATGTCTACCTAATAGAGGCTAATATGTACCTGAGAGTGTCAGACATTCTATTATGAGCCCAATATTTTTATATTGAAATGTTTAATGAACTCATATGTATTTGACTTAAATAACTATTAAAGATTCTAGAATATTTTTTATGGTATTCGAGCCTATAAATAGGTAACTTTTTGGTACATAGAAACTCAATTGTTTATCTAATCTCCAACACTAATGTGCTCAATTGCTCAATTTATCCCAAACGTTTCCTCCTTTATAAATCATATTTCTTCATAATAGAGTGTGAAAAAAATTAACATCCAATAACTCTTTTTTAAAATTCTCATTCACAGCTAGAATTCATCATATTAATTGATATAATTGAAACTAATCTATAATGTTATTTCTTCTTAGTAATCTTCTCTTCCTCTACATTATTCTATATATTTTTCATGTTACTATTAAATTTAGGGACCTTGGTTTTCATAACATTATGTTAATAAGGAAATATATTATTATTCATGAGGTTTCTATATTTCTCGTTAAAGTGCCAGTGTGTATTTTATTTTTTCATGTTTTCACTTAAAATGAAAGGGAATGTTTTTTTCTCTGGGCTACTATTAAAGCAAAGGAAATAAGACATTAAATCCTCAAGAAATTGGGGTACTGGATTTTGGGGATATTTTATAGATATTCCTAAACATTCTTAACTAATATCTTTTCCTATTTACTTTACAAAATTTCTTTTATTTATCACGTTCAATAATTTATTTATTCCATTTTTAATCCATCAATTAACTCTTAATGGATTGACCATTTTTATATTAGAATATCTTAATAGTTTTAAATCACTCTTTATTTTATTCTTCTGATCATGAAATCATATTTAATTATTTTTTCACTTTCATAATTTGAGTTGTTTATTTTAAATCATCCAAATGTTTTAAATTAATTAATCTTTATAAATTATTTTTTAAAAATATATTGTTTATATATAATTTTATAAAGAAAAATTAACCCATCACTTTTAATTTTACTCAACTCTAGACTACATACCAAGTAGCGGAGCTGAGTATCCTTTAGCTACAGGATGATATAGGGTATTTCTAATTATTGGTTATATGCACATCCATATACATCGAACAAGTCTGGTGGTACTTACTATCATTTAAGGATTATGATTACTATCATGGTGGGGAATGTGGTGTTTTTATTAATGAATATAGTTAGGGTGGGCATGAATTGTTCTTGTTAATAACCAACATAAATATAGGTAGTGTCGTAGTCCTTAAAAGTGGAACTTATAAAATATAACTAAAAGGTGTATGCTTCCAATTAGTGTTGAGACTTATATAATATCTTATGATGTGTAGTGAGAGACATTGATAGCCATACCAGTATCGTTCCAAAGTAAGTGGTGTTAAGCTTCATGGTAGCTTAGTTATCACATGATAGCTTGATGCTTGTGTATCTATCGGTTTACATGATCATTTGCTTTATATTATGGAATATATATATTATACTTGTGAACTCAAGTTAAGGATGCATTGAGGGTACTCTATTGGATCTATACTCACACCCTACATTGGTATCTTGATGTACAAACAAACTTCATGATCAAGGATATAGGAAAGGTGAAATTCCTAGTGTCTAGGATCAGGGAGTTGGAACATGGCCATCATAGTTGGTAAGTGGAATAATTTCATATTGATGCCCCAATTATTATTTACATAACTATATTTATCATACTCTTTTTTACCTTCCAAAATGGGGGTCCTTAGTTTATTATTTCTATATGAATAAAGATAATTTTCATGCCATTTTTTGTGTAATTGATTATTTATTCTCTTTTGATATTTTGGGTTTTTATTTATACATGTATTTATTGATACTGAGGGTATATTCTCCCCACTAATGACATTAAAACCCTCATTGATAGTCAAAAAAATCTTGTTTATGGTGAGGTATCCATGACGCCATGTGGAACTCCTACTCATAACCAATGATTCAGGTCCTGGTGTTAAATTCATTGGGTTATCCATGATTCATGACATGATTTTAGGGGTGAATCATGGTTTATCATGTGGTTCAACGGTTAACTAGTGATTAATGACATAGTTAAAAGGTTGAACTGGTTTCATCACATTTTTCAAAAGGTGGGCTAGTTTGATAACATGGTTTCGGGGGTGAATTTCTATTTCTTCATGGGATTTAGGGGTGAACTTGTTTATTCACATGATTCAGGGGTGAATTTGATCTCATCTAATGGTTCAGTAGATGAATCATGTTATAAAAAGTAGTGAAAATGAAATTTTGGGTGAAATTATTGGTAAGTAAGGAAACATTTTTATTTTTAATAGAAGACTATAGAAGGTATATAGATGGTGTTAAAGTTTTACCATAGATTCTCTAGGATGAGAGTCATTATGGTGGGAAGTTTATAATTACCCATCTCATTAAGGCATGTAAATTTTTGAGAGAATGTTAACATTTGGATTAGTGGAATATTTTTTTAGAATTGGGAATCAAAATAGAGTTTGAAGCATTAAAAAATTCCAAAATAGTGATTTGGGATGGTTTTTAACATTTGGTGGGCACTCAAGGTATTCAGTGATGTTCTAGAAGTGGAATGGAGTGGTTGGGCTGTCAGGATGGCATAATACATGCCATTCATGTTGTGAAGAAAGTTTTCATTACATGAACACTCAGTATAGGGTATGGAACCCCCCAAAAAGGCAGTTTATGGTGCAAACCTTTTATTCACACTGTGAAAGGTTGTTTTATAGTTTTTAATGCATTCAACCACACTTTTTTACTAGGTCAGGTGCAAATGTGGGGAGATTCATTTGACCGAAACCCCCCATTTTCATCCTCCCCTTATATCTTGACGGTTTTGGGTGAATTTACATGGAATATATGAGTGATCTCCTCCTCTACCACCCCTATGATTGAGTTTCTAGTGGATATCCCTAATTTTGGATGATTTTGGGTTAGGTTTATTTGATATTTCCATTAGATCGTGGTGTAAATCATCCAAATCAATGAGGATTTTAGTCAACTTTTATAAAGGAAAACCCAATATGTTATTATTATTCCTTCATAAGTTGTTCTAGTAAAGGTATGTTTCCTAGTTAATTGTCTCATGATTTTAGTGGTTTTGGGTAAAATTGGACATTTACATAGGTGTAACTTTTGGGGATTATGCACAGACTTGATCCTTGGGTGTGTTAGGAGTGGACTTCATCTGGTTTCTCATAACTTCAACAAGTGGTTAATTACTAGTGAAATTTATGGTTTTATACCTATTTAGTAATTAATTAAGTAATTGATAATAAATTTTTATAATTAAACCTTGGTTTTTCTTAGCATGAGACAGATGCTTGAGAGTATGAAAGGGACTTGGTTGGATTAGAAGAGGCTAATTAAAGATATACAAGGGGTTAAATCTATTATTGGGTAGGTGTAACATATGATACTATTTCATGTGAATGTCTATTTATGAGAAGTCATGCATAATTTCATTGGTTTGGTGATAGGGTTTATGGACAACTATAGTCCTTAGGTGAGATGATTGGGTGCCTTTGAACATCATTAGATGACAATAAGTTATCTTTAGAACCATGGTGAATTGGGATCTCTCGAAAATTGTATCTCTAAGGGGTTTTGTTTAGGGTGGAGATGATGAGAGACCTCTAGGATGTCTTGGGATACAAGATAATATATAAAATGACTAGTGTTAGTTTCTTAGGGTTGGTGCATATGTATAAGAATATTGGGGCCTAATGATGATAGGTGAGATTGATGTTGGTCTCAAGGGCATTGGGTAACTCCCTATTATATATAGGGGTGATTATTGGCATGTTAGTATACCCTTAGGATTCCTTTTATACCCAGCATTAGATGATGAGGATGGGTTGTATGAAGGTTATGAGTTGAGGGATCTCTTTTGGAGATGTGAAATGATACCTAGTGTTGGTCAAGGTTTGTCATTCATAATTTGGAATTGGGATTCCATGTAGTTTAGAGTGCGGTTATTACAATGGTTTATGGGTAGAAAGACTATTAGTGTTGAGGAGAATAATGGTAACTTAGATAAGGCTGTGAGGTCTAGGTCAAAGGATCCTTTGGGTAGTGTTGTAATTGAGGGGTGATGATCTTGAGGTGACATCAATTAGTATAGATAGTGATGGTTCTATAGGGCCTGGTGGATTCCCTGAAAGGTGATATGTGATGCATTGAAGAATGGGATTATACCTCATGTATAGGCCTATATGTCTTGAGTAGGTTATATATATAATGGGTTATGACCCTATTTGTGTTCATGTTCCTGATTAACCTCCTCTATGTCTATGGGGATGGGTTAGTCTAATGGCCTCCCTAGAGTCTTTGGGGATTAATTGGTTTAATGGATGTACCTGGTTTCTATGGGGATGGGTCAGTGTGATGATCATGAATTGATTAGGGTATTGGGTCTAGGACCTTTCCATACATTTCTTGGTTTAGTATAAATATCATTCCTTATTCCATTAGGTACCAGTATAGGACCTTTTCATGTGTGTCTTGGGTCAGTGTGCATGAATTGGAGCTTTCCATGAGTAGGTTTCGGTTGAGGGAAACAAATGAGTGAGGGGTTGTGTTATATTGTGATGTATTGCCTATAAAAATATCTAGATTGATTAATGATGGATTGAGGTTGGGGGTGAATGATCTTGCCCAGTTTTTGTTGGTATTTACCCATGGTTTTGGATATAACCCTACCCATAGTCTATGTGTTTGGACCGAGAATTAGTATGATGGAATGACGTAATGAGTAGATTATAAAATGGCATTAAAGTAAGTATAGTTAGGGTAGGGGTTTCTTAGTTATCACCCAATAAACATATAGGTGTATGTACTCTTTTGGGTTTCATGTCATACTAGTAAGTTCATGACGATCTGAAGAGCATGTTTTTATTTTATTTTACACATAGTAAGGCATTTATATAGTAGTGTATTCTAGGTGTTCTTGGGGAGACCCTACCTACCTTCATACTCATATCCATTGTGAATATCTTTGTGCATTTGATAACTTTATGTTTGTATTTTAGTTTAGAGAAATGGTTTTCATTAAGTTCGTGATTGAGCAGATTGAGGGTATATAGATAATTAGATAATGCTCGAGGATGGAAGTAGGTCCAATGTGAGACAATTTTATTTTTGGTTTGTTTTTTATTTGGAATCAACCCTGCAGGTGATTAGTGTATGGTTGTTTTGTAGGGAATCATGATTTGTAATTTTATTTAATTGGATAGTTTAATTTTTCATACTTATATGTATATAATAATTTGTTGTTTTATAATGTTTTTTTTTCACTCTGATTTAAAGGAATAGTATCTATAATATATATATATATTAGCATCTAAACTCTAGTCACCATCCTTTGGTAAATAGGGAGGTATGATTATGGCCACATAATGACCCCAGTCTGGGAACTAGTTAGTGGCCCTATAGTAGGGAGTTATATTGGAAACATATGTTAATCTCTTATCTACATTCATTAATATCCCAATAAATAAAGTCTAAATCAATATAATTATTTTTACTTAAAATGGATAAATAAAAAACAAAGGTAAAGAATATTGGTTTATCCCCTTAGGTTGGTGATGATTTTATACTTCATAAAACTAAGAAATACTATATTTACCTCATCATTTGATGGTTTATGTGGTTTGTGTGATAAGAAACACGGTATCCTCTTAGATCCAATTCCCATCACCATGTATGTTGAGTTCCCCCTGATCAAAGTTTATGATAAAAGTACGAACACATCATCTTACTTATAATGTACATCCCCATGCCTCCACTACCACTTCCTAAACAGAAATGATTTCTACCAATTTCTCAATATCAATTATAGTGAGTAACTCTTGTTCATTATAGTGAGTAGGTAGTTCTCAGTAGTGGTGCATCTCTATTCAATCCCCATATTTAATCATACTAAGACAAAAAATTGGATCCTCCATTCCTTATTTTAAATATTCTACTTCATGTATGTCCTAGTAATCTTCTATTATGTATTAAAACAATGGTACTGAATCAATAATGAAAATTCATTATAATTCTGTTTTTAATTAAGGTTTAACTCAATAAAAATAAATGGACAAATAAAACATCCAAATCCCCTATTTATTTCTTCTTTTTATTCATTATATCTATGAAAGGCCTTATATAATTCTTCATTAAATACATAATAAAGTGTTAGTTATTCTTCATAAGTCAAACCATCTTCTAGGGTGGTTTATTCTACTAAATATTCACTCTCTAGGAATCTCATATGATCTACTAAGTTATCTCCCTTGCATGTCTCATCTATTATATGTTATTCATTCAAAAATTCCTTCTAAAGTTTATTTTTTGAGGTTTATGTAGGTTGGTACACTTCTATAATCATTAATTTGGTCCATACCACACTTTTATATATATTATATTATGTATTTTACTTCTTTATATGTTTTTCAATAATAGATTTTAGATTGTCTTTTTCTTCTTAAGAATGACTAAATTAATGCTCAAACTTTTGGGGTTGTAAAATGATAGTGAGTTATACCAGTTACATGTTAATCTTGAAAGTATCATATTTAAGTTACTTTAATTGGTGTTTTTTACATTATACAAATCTTCCTAGACCTATGAGTAGTTATATAATGTGTAATTATAATATGAATTTGAATACATCCTAGATAGATTTTTTAAATCGATTAACATGAAAGTAAAACAATGAAAACAAGAAATGAAACAAACACTAAATATTATATATATATATATATATACTTAAAATAGTGGGAAATTTAAAGGAGGAAAATGGTATGTTATAATAGATAGAAATTTATAAGTCCTAGTGTAACCTTGTTTTTAACCAGGGTCATCTCTATGGAGTCTGGATAATGATGTTAGTTTTCTTCTCTTTTATTTCATTATTTTTTTTAAATAATTATAATCATCTAAAAAGTTGGGAATTATATGGGTTAAATATAATATTAGATTAAATAATGTTTTAGAAATAATGGTTTTTGACCCTTAAGGGATCCACCATGAGTGTCCTATCAAAGGTTTACTAAAATATTTTACCATAATATTCTTCTTACCAAGTTGAGTAACTCAATATAATTCAACACTAAACAACATATTTTCTTAATTATGATCACCATAACACAAAAATCTAAAATTTAATGAAATTTATTCTTTCTTAGTATAATGTTATACATCATTCCTTGATCGGCTGAATAATGGTTTAACAACTTCCGTACATCTGGCCTGGCTGAAAAGAGATCATAACAACACAGAGCCTACAATAATAAAACCACTCCCCTCTATATTTTTCAAACCCATATTTTTCATGTTATCACATTGATGAGATTCTATGAACAAAATACAATATTTTAGGAAGTGTTTATTATGGGTGGGGGAGGACCATTTCCATATCCAACCAGTTTAACCACACACTACTACAACCTAGAAGAAAAATATTGTCAAGTTAATAAAAATATATTCAAAACTCAAAGACAATTCACAATTTTATTCCATATAATATTAACATCAAGGTTTCATATCCAACATCATGTACATAGAGAAATTCTAGTGGTTAAACATAATTAAAGAGAATAAAAATGTATCTAAATAAAAAACAACAATTTCCATAGATATAGAATTTCTATAATCTCTTGATATTTATCCATTCATGAAACAATTTATATTATATACCACATCATTTTCCTTGGGTGAGAATATTTATTACACAATTATTCCTTCACCTCTATGATTTTTAAATATTGTGTCTCAATACTCATGATCCTCCTTCAATCCCTATACTCAATATGGATCTATGAAACTTGTTCATTTCAATTTTACCTAGTTTGGTTAGGAATTAGTATATAAATCACAAGGTGGTACCTTCAGGTTTCATATATTCTACATGGTTCACCTTTATACATCAATTTACATTGTTTCTTATTCCATTATATCCCTTTTATTTTCATCATGGATGCTTTAATAGGAAAATACAGGATGACAGAACTAGATTTTTTGTGTTGTTTTTATTGTCTAATTAAGGATATATTGGGATTACAATGATATCTTATTTAGGTATTTAGACAAAAATTCTAGTATCAAAAAGTTTCATTTTCTCTTAAGGTTTCATTGGAGTTTTGTTTTTTCAATATTGTTACCTTAGAGTTCATTTTCTAGTGTTTATAGATTATTCTTGTTCACTAATTTAAACTCCCCAAAGTAGTTCCCTATAATGAATATTACATTATGTGGGGTCTTCAATTTATATTCTCCCTTGATATTACATTGGAGTGGTGCGGTTTTTTTCATTATATGAACTATTATGGGATGATTGATGTTGTATTGGATATGCTCAAACTAAGTTTAAGTATGACATTGTCTCAGTAATTTTATCCTTCATATATTGTTATAAATACACTCTAATGATCCAGAGAAAATAATTTTTTAGGGGGTAACCTAATATCAAAACAAATTTTGAGATAATAATGTTGATTTGTAACTTTCTCAGTATCCAATACAATCCCCATTTCCTTGGGAAAATATCCTCTATTTAGCAAAATATTCCTTTAGTTGACCATCAAATTTTCTATATCATCATGAATTATCTCAATATCGTCATCTAAAAAATCCAAAAAACACCCAATTTAATGTTTCCTCATATAAATTTATCATAATATATCAAATTAATCATTAAAAATATAATTTTAAGTTGTATCTATATTAAACAATAAATTTTTCATATAAACTGAAAATATTGTAAATTCATACATATTATGGAATTGGTAGTGATATAAATAATGAGTTAAAAAAATATAATATTTTGTCACTATCAATAATATATCCAACATGAGGGCCTTCACACTTTGATTCCATTCAAATAAAATACTTTATGTTGAGTTAATCAAAGGGTGGGTGTATAATGGCCTAGACTCTTCAATATGAAATTTATCTTCAAAATTTATATGTGTATCATATTTAAGTATAAAAACAATTGGATTAGTACACTCTATTATATTAAAAAAATTACAAATGGAAAATAAAAATAATTAATAATAATACTAAAATTTAGAAATCCATGTGTTTCGGGAATGCTATAAATATCACAAAAACAAGCTATATTATAAATAGAAAATAAAATTTTAAAAAAACCATTTTATAAATGAAATATTATGAAATTTGATAAAAAAACATAGTGTATTAATAATCAAGTAAATAAATCATATTTGTAATAACTATTATAATTTTATGATTTATAGAATACTAACTCTAGGAATAATATATAATGGCCCTATTGTTTTATTTTAATTACTATGTGTTTTTTCAATCATTGGAGGTGTTGAGAGAAGTATCGAAGGAGTTTTAGGGGTGAGAGATTGAGTTTTGGATTGATGGGGATGAGGATGTCCTATTTTTAATGTTGTGTTGAAGTCCATAATGTTTTCATTAGTATATAAAGTTAGTCATTTTGAAGAGTTGGTGAATCCAGGGTTATAAATTCCAATTTTTGGTGAGTACTTTTATCATGGTCATTCTTCAAACTATGAAGATGTGTGATTTTGTAAGAATGGTTCCTAGAGAAGTCTTAGTGAATTAACATAAAAAAATATAGAGTACCGTAGCATTCCATGGTGGTGATATCCGTGAGTATGGTGCCTTAGGGATGTTCCCATGAAACATGTGGAAGGGAAAAATGGCCATGTGGGTGGACATCGTGGTGATGAGTCAAGGAACAGTGGGGTTTTTTCATGGATGATGGAACTAGATAGGATGGTTTGCTTGTATAATGGTGTTTATTGTGCAAAAATTGAAATGATATGAGAAATTTTTCAATGTTGTAGTATATACTTTTGGGGGAGCTATAATTGAAATATCAATGAATTTATTATATAGAAACATAATGTAGTGACAACCAGGCCAGTTTTTAAATTGGTGAAAAAATTCTAATATAGGGGGATATATATTATTTTAAAGGTTGGGATCTCATGTTTTTTCTTAACTATAAATTTCACATTTGTAGTTAATGTATCCATGGCCTAGTAAAGGTAAATTTGGTTTCTTTTATATATAGGGTTTTGGGAGCCATTGACTTTGGGTTTGATTCATATCACTTAAACCCTAAACAAATCCAAGAATCACATGGTTCTACTATATCAACCCTTGGTGGGTCATTAACATCTAATATGTGTGGTTAACTCTTATTTGATCCAAGGTTCCCCTCTTCTTATTGTTCTTTGTTTCCACATAACCTCTTCCTTCCTTGAGATAATGTATGTGGGTTTTATTTAGTTCTAGTCACTATTTATGTATGGCATGATCGTAGTTTATCATGTTTATGTTATGAGGTGGCCTATTTTGAGTTTTTATGTGGTTTATCATTAAATATTCAATTTATATACAATTTTCAATTGGATATTCATATTTAGGTAGGGTATTATAGGTTTATATATTTTATTTATGTACATATATGAAATTAACATTCTTTTTCTCTCATTAGGTGGATATTATGTATATTCTTAATGAAGATAATGAATTAAACTAATGAAAATTATAGGGGAAGGGATCAATCTAATTTTATTTACCTAGTTATGTATTCTTAAATACATTGATGATATATTTTATATCTCTTCTTCAATTTGTATGTTATTATGATAATTCTTTTATTACTATGATTAGTGGTTGAATCACATTCCATAAAAGTTTTAAAACATAATATGATAACAAAATTGGTTTTGTGATTATTATAATTATAGTGTTGTTTTTCAGAAAGATGTAATGAATTAACGTGATGAATTTTTCAAAAGGGTAATTGTGGTAGTGTTTTATTATAGGAATTGGATGTTACCTTATACTATTGTGCTTGTTGTTTTTGTTGTTGTTTTTCTCATTGTTATAATTTTTGTGTCTATAATAGAATATTATTATCAATGGTTTCAAGTTATTGTAATGTATTGGGTAGAATTTTTTATAGGTTATATATATGGTTAGTATATGAGGATGTGGTTATTGATGTGAGGTGGTTGGTTTGGTAAGGTGGAATAGTAATATGATGTGGGAATATATGGACAGATATTGTGGGTGAAGGATGTTTTGTGGTGGATAATGGCATTGGATGCATATGAGTTAATGTGGTGGTTGGTTGGGTGATGTGGGGTTATGATTTATATGCCTGGTAGTATGGAATATAGTTTTAAATGATGTATATAGAAATGTTAATGAGATGGAATTGAATAACTACATACTATTAATGATATGTTTATAATTAATACGGTGATTGGTAACGGTTGGGATGAATATGGAATTTAATTTAATAATTAATTTGATATGGTTGGTAACTGGTAAATCTATAAAATGTTAAATAACATGATTAAATGGGAAAATTTTATTGTTTATTATGGCTATTTTGGGTGGAAGGTGGGATAGATTTGTATTGCAGATTTGACAATGGATGTTAGTGTATGATAATGATTGTGTGGATGTTTTGAAAGGTTATGATAGTGTTATTTTGTATTAACCCCTATTTTATATTTTGAGAACAAATTATATTTGATATATTTTTCCTTTTTAATTCATATGCACCTCACTGGAGTCAAATAACCTTACTAAAACTCAAATGTTTTGGGTTTTAAGTTTTTTTATCAAATAGCCATGTTGGTGAGGGAACAAATGGATGAATACTCTCTCTTTACCTTACCATCCATTATAAGTGTGTTATGATTTATGATGGCTCATAGTATGTATAAACATGTGGGTTGTAATGGATTAAGGATATGGTATGTGATATATTGGATAACTTGGTCATGAGAATGTTATGAAGACATATGGTATTGGTCATGCGTGATTAGAGTAGGGAATGAGGTTAATTTTATTCTTGTTCATAATACCATTCTAAATGTATATATTTTATGTATTTGTGAAGTATGTCTGGTATATGGTGTCTTGTGGTAGGTATGTCATGATGATGATTTTTATGTGGTATATGTGATAATTGTGATATGGGATATGGTGTGTTGTGGAATAGTTATAAAAGGGGTTGGTAGCATTAGGAAAATTTCCATTGGAATTTGAGATTGGAAATCCAATGCATAATTGGTTTTTGTGTACCTTTTAAATATGTCTTCTTATTATATTATGTAATTATAATTCAATATGATATTGGGTGAGATATCCTTAGTAAGGGTGGGTGACAATTTTCCCAGTAGGTTCCTATTTGTTCTATTTTTCATTTATTGGATCATTAGTATGCATTATACACATTTTTATTAGAGGTATTGAGAATTATACTACTAATTATACATGTATTATAACCCTTATATACCAATAAATCTATTTTATGTTTTCAAGGTGTGTTTGGATATTAATATTCATATTATGAGATCAGATTTTAGAGATATCGTAAGAGCTAATTCCTTAGAAATTTCATTTACATATTTAATTGTTTATAATTTATTTTATATATAACATTCATTTTTTATGAGATTTTAATTTCATTTTCTATTATATATTTTATGTAGTGGTTTCATTATATATATATATATATTCTTGTGATTAATGAGGGAATTTTCCCCCATTTTCTTATTTTATACCCTTAGTGTTAGTTTCCAAAAAATGTAGAATTAGAGGTATGACTCAAGATTCACTATCATATTTACTGTAAAACCAAAATGGGTTCTTATTGGGGGAATTGTATGATATATTGGTAACAAATTTAAGTATCGTATTTTGAATGGTGTTTAGAGTTAGGAATTAGTAAGGATTACTTCGATTTGGTTGGGATACATTGTTTGTCCAACCAATTGTGTGATGTCATGAGAGATACTGACTATGAAATTGGAAATAATGGACCCCTATGATGTGATATAAGTACAGTTTTCTTATTGAATTATCTATGTGAGATAATGGTTATTAAAGGTTGGAGATTTAGGGGAGATAAATGCAACATGCTTGTTTGGGATTTTGTTTTAATTATGATTATCTTCTAGAAATTGATATAAATCTACTTAAATAATATTTAAATGAATTAAATGTTACTATACAAATGATTAGTCTATATCATTTGAAGATATTCTTTCTAGTCATCAAACGCACATTTTTCAAGTTGGAGAGGTGTATAATAATGAATCAGTTGACCACTAGAGGGTTGACCCGGCTAAGGAGGATAAGTCTTAGAAGGAAAATTTATTTGTGTTCCAACATCAGGACTTGGAAAAGTATGAGGGGAGTGTCTCTAAGAATTGTTTATATAAGAGATTTTATATATAATTATTCATTATTTAATTACCCTATTTACATTACGTTCATATCTTATTGTTTAGTAGAAGTTTGAGGTGATCGAGTTGATTAATGTACAATTGGGAGCATCTCAAGAGGGGAGTCATTAGAGCTTCTTAGGGAGAAATTCTATAGATGGAAGGTATCATTAATCAATATCATCAAAGTTTTTAATGATAGTGTTTCAACCACATTTGTTCTATTCCCACTTCAATGGAGCTTGTAGTTCATGTACATTCATTGGAGGGATATATTATTTTTTTATATTTTTATGGAGTTTGTGGTCACTAGTGATTCTAGTTTCTAACCATCCTTGAGTACCAGTGTGACGTGGGTAGTTAGCTTCTATTTCAAACTCAATAGTAGTTGTATTAAAGGCCTTATGACCAAAAGTATCACCATGAATTAGATTAATTAATGAGATATATGGTAACTTTATTATAACCATGTGATACCCCCACCCATAGGGATATATGTCTGATCATAGACATGGAGTTAGTCTTTAGTAAGGGTAGTGATGTAAATGATCTGGTAAAGGTCTATTTTAATCCGTGGAGATACCAGTTCTAGATTTACTATAAGTCATCTAAGGTATCATCTCCTCCATTTATACATTTTCTTATTTTTATTTTGTCTCGATTCCTTTTACGCCTTCATTTCACACACCTTGGTATGTGCCTAGAAACATAAGTTTGAGAGGCTTCCAAATCCCTTGGGTTAAATATTATAGTTAGAGGTTAGTTGATTTTTTATGATGTATTCCAAGATTATTAGTTGATTTTGGTAAAACATAATTCAATTGATAATTTCATCTTACTTTAGTATTGACATACAATTGGGGATTAGTATTTGATAATGTTGGATTGGTTTTGTAATGTTTTACAAATGGTCAAATTTGTTATTGGAACCCATAAAAGGTATAATAATCTAGAGGATCTATTAATTATGGGGAGATTAAAAGGAATTTTGGAAGTTATCCATAAGGGGATGTGAAGATGTACAATTAGTTATATAGAAGTGGTTCTATGGATGTATGTAAGAGGAAATTATATTTTTGATATTGGGATTTCATATAAATGAGATAAAAAATTCAAAAGTAAGACTTTAAGTAGCTTGTGAGTAATCCTAGAATGTTATATCTACCAAGAGTTAGACCATTCTATAGAGTATGAGACCACACTCTGGGGTTTGAAAAATGGCTAGTATATTTTACCCATGTCTTGGAACTTGATATTTTGATATAGAAGTCTACCAATGAAAAATAAGGAATCCCTACATGAACATTGTGTTAGTCATTGAAAATTATAAAGGTGTTGGAAATGGAAGTAAAAAAAATTATAGATGATATCGACCATGTTTTGGAGGATGGAATTATAATTTACAAGAATCCTTATATAGATTAGTGAGTTGTATTTCAAGGGGTTTTAGATAATTTGTTCTTGTTTTAAATAATTTCAGCGAAATATGGTAGAGGCCTAGATATTCCATAATATACAAATGGTTGAGACCATAATATGGGTAATATTGTGGTTTATTTTATAATCACCAATAAGAAATGGGGGGTATCTATGAGGAAACCCAAAAACTATATACATAAATATTTTATCATTTTAGATGAAAAAAAATATAGAATATAATAATTAATTCCCTATAATAGTAATGGTTTAGTTTATTTAGAGACTATATACATAGTGAACATATTTCTTGAAATATCATCAACATATCCCATAAATTTCATCTATAATTTCCCCCTACATAAGCATATATTACTTTAAAAAATTATTTCATGATCATAACTTAAAATTTTCAAACCCAATCATTCATAGATCTTAAATCATCTGTAATTTCATAAAGCCTTATCATTTCAAAAGACATCACTCATAAGTGTGATAAATCATCATTAATAAATCATGAGTTATGTGATCATATCATGAACATAAGAACATGTTAAAGGAATTGTAGAACAATAATAATTATATAAAATTATTTAATTAGTTAAGAAAAATTGAAAATACCATCATTATATAGAGGAAAAAGTCACATAATAGACGGTGTTCACTCTAAAACCTATTTTCATTATTAGAATGGGTTAACTCTCTATACTTTTTTTATTCTTGGAATGGTTTCACCCCCATCATTGTTTATATTATCTTATGAGATATCAAAAATTAATCAATTTATTATAAGGCTATTTAATTCTAGTCCCACCCATCATATAATTAAAACTATACATATAAGTTCCATAAGATCATATAGATATTCATCACTTCATCATGGCATAACCCACAGAAAAGAAACGGGTATCATAAGGATGGTCTCATCACATAATAGTAATACATCTAGAGAAATAATATGGATGGTATCATTAGATCATATCTCCCATGAATACTGAATAAACATAAAAATAGATTTTCATAGTTGAAAAATACATTTAAATGAAAATTAAAACCATTCTTTGAAAAAATGAGAAAAATACCCTTTTATTTTGATAAAATTTTAAATAAAAATCTCATAATATTCATAAAATTATTTTAAATGAACAAAAACATTGAAAATTTTAAATTAGTCTTCATACAAATAATTTAATGATGGTTGGAAAAAAATTTCTCATGGTAAACGTTAAAATAATTATTCATTTCACACATTTTGTAAAAAGTATTAAATCACATGTTCAGAAATAATTATAAAAAAAATTATTTTTATTAAAATAAATTAAAATATAGTTTAAAATGTCTTTAAATAATCACGGTATCATAGAAAATAAGATTCTTGAGAAAATTTGAAATAACATGGACCTGGAATAAAATAATTTGACCAATAGGGAAATAAAGTCAAATTTTATTAAAAATAATTTCTTAATCATTTCAAGTAACAAAGTGCAGAGAAAAAAAGAAAAAATGAAAAAACACACAAATAAATAGTGTAGAAGAAATTATATTTTTATAAGGGATAAATAAAATATGATTCCCTCAATATAGATTCAAGCACAAACAAATACTATTAAAAATGAGATTTCAATCTAATCCATTACCCTAGGTCTATAATTTCATTTTATGCACTATTAATCTCTTGAATAATAAATTTATATTATTTATAAATCTTTAATAGGACCATATTCATACTTATATTACGATATAATGTCACCTTTTCATTTAAAATTACTCATTTATAAATAATTCTTTATTAAAATCAATATTTAAGTGTTAACAGCTCTATTTCCCATGCATAATTTTGTGTGATGGTTTCATCATCTATAGAATATTAATCAGGTTATGATTATTATATTTGTTTATTATATACAATTTTATAACCAATTATATATGTTTGTGATGAAAAATTAATTACATTATATCATGGAGATGGAATCTCGTATGTACACACGAGTAATGTTTTAATTTTCCATCGAATGGAAAGAAAGAAAGGTAAAAAATAATATATCATAAAAGACTTATAATAATATCATAAATATATTATATATATTTTTTCTAATACATCCATATGACTAGCCATGTATGTAATACAAAAAACTAAGAAGTCACATCGCTTTGTGGAGGTGGTAGTCCACATGCACACACGAACGACATAATCATTTCTCATAAAATAGAAAAAAGGCATAAAATGGTTGTAAAATAAACATAAAAACATTTAATTACAGTAATTATATTTATTTCATCTTTTTACTATGGTTATATAAGGTTGTTATGAAGTTAATGAATAAAGACACTCAAAATAGATCGTTGAATACAATTACCATTTCGTTGGGAAACCAATTTTGGATTACTCCTCAAGAATTGTTATTTTGTTATTAGAAGAAGATGATAAGATCTAGGATCTAGGAAGTAGTTTTGGAATGTTTTTTCGTATGTTTTTTACAATATAGAGTGATTAATTTTTTTAATAAGTGAAGAGACAATGTGCCCTTTTACATGTGAGGTGGGTGGAAACTTGTAGATATTTGGAATGTTAAAATTTAATAAAGTCATATTCAAGTGAATGTTTCACCAAGAGGAAAAAAGTTTTATGATAATATTAGGTAAGATAGAAATATTTTCAACCAATCAAATTTAGACGAGTATATGTGATATTTTAAACTATATCTTTTAGTTTAACACCTTCATTAACCCTTTCTAACCTTAAACAAAATAACAAATTTTTATCATAGTTTCTATTCATTATAAAAAAAGGGTATCATTTCCAAATTTTTACAAGATGATTCTAAATATGGAAATTATTTAATAAAATTATCTTTATTTAAGTGAAAGAAACTACTTTTTGAAATAATTGTGAAAACTACAATGAAAACAGATTTTAGAAAAAATGGATTTTTGAGCATAAAAATAAATTTGCTAATATTAATCTCTTATAAACAACAATTAAATGAATGTGAGAAATTTTTATTGAACATATTTTCTATACTTTTCCTTAAAATCATTCCTCATTTTTTATTACATAACTATATTAAGATAAAAACCCATTACATGCATAAAAGTATATTCCCAAAAAACATATATTTTTACTTTAAATTCATTTATTTTAATTTATAACCAATAGATATGTAATGGAATCATTTTCTACATGTGTATATAATAATTTTTCATAATTTCAGTTATTTTAAATAGTTTTTAAATAAGATATATATGAAAAATAAAATGTTTATAAACAAAAATGTTCAAAGAAATCTCATTAAGATCAATATTATTTCTTATCTTAATCACAAATTATTTCTGGAAACTATATTTTCATTTTAATACAATATAATGTGATTAATTTTTTAATTTATCAAAAATACTCACATAATTTCTTGGTATCATTCTTCAAATGATATTGAATACATTGAATTATTAAAGAGAAAAATATTCTAAAATCTGGTGGTGTTACAGTTTACCCCATTTATAAGAATTTCCACATCAAAATTATATAACTCTGATAAAAAAACTATGAATGTTAATAAATCATCACATACATGAGTTACCAATTTTATAATATAATTAATTGGATTTTATTGATTTTATTATTAGAAATTATTTGGGAACATTCAGTGACGAGGCAACGAGACGACGTGTGATTTTGAGGTCTGGTGTGCCAAGAATCATTTTGTTGAAAAATGTTAAGTTTTCAATAGAATGTGTGCACTAATATTCATAAAAAGTGAACTAACTTTTAAATAGTTACCCATATCATAAGTCCAAGGGAACTGTTGATCTCATAATGGTAGCTTTACCCTAGGTTGTTGAGTCAATAAGGTTTCCCGTATGACTTTTCCATTCCTTCTCGTTTTGAAAATCACAAACACCTTATACTTAAGCAAATCTATATTTTACTTCCCTAAGGAAAATTTCTTTCCTTAAAGGAAATTTACCCTAACCTAGATTTCCTTATACATAGAAAAATTTTTCTTAAGTATAAAAATCAGATTCATACCCTAAACCTCGGAATCATATAATTCTATGATATGAAGCATTCTGTTTTAGGATCTGAATTCTGGATATGAACTGTAATGAAGTTCCACTCCAAATTCTGGATATGAACTGTAATGAAGATACACTCCAAATTCTGAATATGAACTGTAATGATGTTCCACTCCGAATTCAGGATACAAAATCTAATAAAGTTCTATTCCGAATTCAGGATACGAACTCTAATAAAGTTCCATTCCAAATTTGGGATACGAACTCTAACAAAGTTCAACTCCGAATTCTGGACTCCGAACTATTATAAGGTCGACTCCAAACTTTTATGAGTTCGACTCCACACTCTTATGAGTTTTACTCCGAACTTTTACTAGTTCGACTCCGAACTATTATGAGTTTGAATCCGAACATTTATGAGTTCGACTCTGAAATTTTACTAGTTCTACTCCAAACTCTTATCAGTTCAACTCTGAACTTTTACTAGTTCAACTCGGAAATTTTATGAGTTTGAATCCAAAATTGTACAAGTCGAACTCCAAACTCTATAAGTTCATATTCTGAACTCTGGTGAAACCAGACTCTGAAGTTCCATAGAAATTCTGACTCTGGATTTATACAGAATTCAGGTTCTGAATTCCTATAAAACAGAATCCAAATATCCTTTTTATTATAGACTCCTAATTCCATTTTGTTTAGACTCTGAAATTTTATGTTCTTAAATTCTGAATTTATTTTTTCTTATGCTTACACTCGCTTCATTATAATACGATGGCATGCTTTCAGTTACACATGTTTTGTTATAAAATGATGTTTTCCATTTTGTTTATAACTAACCGTTGGTTATGTGACACGTATACACAACCCTTCTAAATTTAAGGAAAATATGACTATTGGAGGATGGATCCGACCGTTCCAACCGAGCCTATAAATAGGAGCTCATTTGAAAGAGCTCAATACTAAAGTTGATCACTCTAGGGACCACACGTTGTTATGGTGATTTCTAGAGAGAGAAGCTTTCCATGCATTGTGCGTACTAAACTGGTCGTTCATATTGCTTCGTGTGACTCCGAATGTTGGTGATTACATTCGAGGGATTCTGGGGATAAGAAGACAGAGGTAACAACTACCTTTATGTTCGAGGGCTTCCTTGCTAAGGAAGAAAGAGGTTCCAACTACCTTTAAGTTCAAGGCTTGCGGGGATAGTAAGACAGAGACTATGATCTTCATATCGAGGGCATACCCTAGTGTGGGTAATACAGACTTGAATGAAAGTATAAATCAAAGGACCTTTATCCAAGGTTGTTGGATACCCTTTTCTTTGGGTTAAAAGATTTATATCTTGTTACTTGTAGTTTTTCTACTTGTTTTTACGCTTCAATTTTGTTTTGTAAGGAAAGTATAACCTTATTATATTTCTTTACACTTGTACTCTGATTATTTTAGATTCTATATGCTTTAAGGTAGAATCTCATATTGTAAACTTTGGTTAAGTTTCAATTTCTGGATCCATATTTTTGGAACCACTTTTTTCGGAATCACATTCCAGATTTAAGCAAGTGCATAGAACTAAAAGTTTGTAACTTCATACTTTGTCCCAATCTTTCGTTGGTGTTAGAGGTGTTGTGAATTTTCTTATGTTTAACTTTGTTAAACTTAGATCTTTCCTTGTTTAAGGAAATTTTTAAAGTGTACAATTCACCCCCCATCTTGTATATTGAGCATCTACATCATTATTTCAATCTTACATAGGTGAGACCAAAACATGGTCGGCACGGCTCATCGGTAGAAAAATTCACATTTGGTGTAATCGTAAATAAATTATTAAATAAAATTATTTTATTTTAAAATCCTAATAATTCATAAATGTTAACTCGGATTAGAAATAAATGACTATTATTGAGTTCATAAGGGGGTATTTTTCTTAGGAGAGGCTTAACATCAACAGGGGAGGGCCAGCTGTGAAAGATAGTTATTAGACGTAAACGTCATAAAAATAATTTAATACAAATTATTTTTGATTTAGCATTGGTTTTATATTAATATTTTCTACTGTTAGGAAACTAGGGTTTCAACATGACCTAGGAAATCCATTAAGGAAAGGAGACTGAGCTCTCCCCAACAAATGTCAACGGATTGGTGAATAAAAATCATAAACCTCAAAATCTAAGGATCCTGACCCCAACAATGAGACAGTGACCGTTATTCTTTAGATACAAATCTGAATCGAGGTAGGGAATTTTGATTTTGATTATTATTTACCCTATTCTTGAAAATAAATTACAAATTCAGGTCAACCAATTAACAGGTTGACCTAAGGATCTCTCGTTCTTGTGGGATGGGTGTAATTGTGGGGTTTTATTCTCAGGGGTGATTTGATTAAGGATTTGTTATGCTTTTATGATCATTCTTATAGAATGTACTAAGGATGGAATGAAAAGTATCCAAAGTTAAATCCAAGGGTTGTTCCATGTTCTTTTCTTCCCCAATGTTCTTCCTATTATTTGTAATTTTCACATTCATCATGGTTTATGAATGGGTGATCGTTGTGACTCTATTTCTTGGCGCAATGATCTGAAGTTGAGGATCCAATGTTGGGATGACCTATTAGAGATGTGATGATGATAGAGATGGAAGGATCAAAGAGAGTTAGAAGATATAATTTTTTTAATGTTTTTTTTTTTGTCAACATAAATTATGGTATTAATCTGAGACCAGGGCATTGAAGAAAGTGACCTAAGGATCACAAACGTGCCTCCATTTCAAAAAATGGAGCACTGGAGACCTGAAGATGCATACAGGAGATGGCGCGCTATTGTGGAAGTGCACTACAATGGCAGTGATTTTCGGTGATGTTGGTAGCTATGTGAACCAAATCTCGGCCAGAGTTAGAGTAGCCCATGAGGGTAGGGGTCGTAGGGCACATAGATGCGGTGGTTGTCTGTGTTAAACAAGATAATGCGGCATTGAAAAGAATAACACCTTCCTCAAGACCACATGAGGCTTTAAGTTCAACCCATGCACGTGTATCAGATCAGTGTGTATGGTCGCAGACCATAGGTCTAGAAAACTAGGCCCAATGGCCCATTAGGATAGGTCGGACCAGGCTGTGTTGGCCAGTGGGTCGGGCCGGACCCTTTTTCCATAAAATAGCCACATCTTTGAAACACATCATTCATTTGGCGAGTCATCTACAAAATTGGTACCCTTTTGATGGGGGGGCCTTTTTATATGGATTGGAGGGTTTTTAGTTGGACCAGCAGAGTTTGGGAGTATTCTATTTTTCTATTCCTATTAGAGTTCGATGAAAGATCTTGTTCCCACTATAGAGAACAAAAGAATAGTTTGAGAGTGTGACCATATTTATTTACAATGAGGGTTCGATGTAGGATCACATTCCCATCAATAAGAATGACCCATGTTCTGAAGTGTGTTTTCTCAGCCTATCTTTGATAGTTGAATCTGCCGGTTGGAGCATGTATCGCACCGAGAGGCCAGATAGGTCCTCACTTCTATTCGTGTTACCTTATAGAAGTTTTATAGAGCTAGTGTGACCAATATTTACATGGGAATTGTTCCCCTATCTAGGATTATGTTTTTAGTTGGTACAGGAGATCACCTAGTGAGCCTTGGGTGCATTGAAACCCATTCTTTGTATCAAGATTAGATTTTTTTCATTCTATGTGACTAGACCTGATGAGCGTGGTTCGATAAATTTTCAGTGGTTGATATTTGACTATGATGTATTGAGGCTCGGTTTCTTAGTGAGATTGAATGTCTCATGAAAAAAATGTGACCTATCAAGACCATACATATCTTTGGTTAATTTTGAATGTTCTGTTCAACATGATTCTATCAGGTAGCTTTAAGAGTGAGATATCCTAGGATGTGCATGCTATGATAGGAACCGTGTATCTAAAAGTGGATGAAACTTCAAGGATTGTAATCCTTTATGAGTATACCTATATGTTCTTCTTATATGTTTTATAGAAACATACCTACGTTGAGATGACAATATCTTCTTAGTGGTGTTTCATTTATGGTATTTACTTTTTGCTTTCAGGGTGTCCTACTGAGTATTGTTTTACTCACTCATACATGAGATTCTGTCCCACAAGTCATGTATTATGCATATGATCGACACTTTTATGAAGTCCTAGGGGGACCTAGACTTGGTGGTGCTTAAAGAGACCGAACAGTAAAGGTGTACTCATATGACGTCAAACAGCTTACCAGTACCATTCCATTTAGGTAGGGTTTTCTACAAATGAGTTTTAGGAACTTGTGCTTTCACTTTTGTAGACTCGTTATTTGGTTGGATTTTATTCTGATGTAGTTTTACTTTATTGCACATTACTTTCCTATCATACTCTATGGTTGGTATCTTAGTGTATGCAAGAATTTTTTTCTTAATATTTTAACACTTTTTATATTTTGGTCTTGGAGATGTGTGTGTGTGTGTGTGTATAGGTACTTAGAAAAATGCCTCTTAATTTTGGGATATACCTACTCGGTGCTAGTCACCATCCCCTGGCCTATTAGAGGCATGCTTGGGGTATTCAGGACATGGGCCACTCTGGTATAGTTCATGATAGAGTGGTATTAGAGTGGTTTGGTTCTATTCTTGGATAGGGAGTCTTTGAGATTAGTGTGAGGCAATAGTGTTAAGTGTTTCGAGATTGAATTTCAGGCTAGAGACACCAGTGTTGGTGTGGTGGCAGATGTATCTATACACTAGGACTCTAGACACCTTTTTTTGACTCGGCACATGAAAACATATTTTACAGAGAAAAATAAAGGTATATACATCATATATGAATGGGTTGTGTTTTCCATGTCCTCCATGAGTCAGGTCACCAGATATACTCTTTTGACCGTAATATATCTTGTTTTCTTACAGGATATATTCATCACGGTAGCTAGTAAGGTTTACATAGCTGTATCGGGAGTTCAAAATGATTTTTAATGTGGCCTCCCTGAGGATAACCAATCGTGGAGCAGCTTTTCTTTAGGATGGTTAGCAATTTTTCTTTCTCCAATTTATTAGTACGTATACCCACCTCCAGTGGTTCGGGTGGATGAAGCTTTCCATACTAAGTCATGCATGGATCTTTTAATGTTTTATGATCATATGTAGGGTTTGATCACGTATCATAGTCGTCTAAGGCAGTGATCACTCGATATAAAGGGTTTGAAGTACCTAATGATAGCTGGTTCCTGATGTAAGCTATGGAACATGAGGTTTCATTGGAGGCCCAAAGGGAACCTTAGTTCCCTAAAAGGGAGACTTTGCTATGAATATTAGGGGATGGGACATCTCACACCAGATTGTCCCACTATTCAGTCTAGATTCATATAGGTGGTTAATAATCCACCAAGGAAGAGGCAGTAGTAGGAGCAGATAGATACATTGGGTAGCGGACGTGGTAGAGGATCTTGGGAAGCAGTAGAAGGTGCCCAATGTTTTGGTGTGTAACCACCAACATCCCAGGTGGTCCATACCAAACTTAGGGAGATAGATGATAGGGGAGGATATAGTTGCAGGCTATCAAGGCTTACGACCCTAGGACTCTAAGAATGGTTAAAGTTACATTTTGTTTCTTTCTACATTAGTTGCAGTAGATAGACACATGTGCTGGTGTTTTCCTATCCTACCTCTTTTATTGCTTGATACATAGATATTCTAGGTAAACCTTTGACATGAAACTTACAGATAGAGACACCTACTAGAGGATACTTGATGATCACAAACTAGTATTGATAATGTGACCTGACTCTTAAAGGTGAGAGTCTAAGTTGGGATCTCTTGTTAATAGTATAGAGGCCTTAAAATTCCATTCTTGATTTGGACTAATAGCCACAATTCATGGTCAGATAGATTGTTTTATTAAAAGGGTGTGGTTAATCCATTGTAATAGAACAATATTTCCCTTTTTATCAGTGAAAGGGAAATCCTTACATCTCATGATAGACGCATGCATAGGAGGGTCTAGCTGATTACTCTTCAGTTGGCCATCCTAAACCTTAATGGAGTAGATGTTTTTGAGTCATCAATTTCCAATAATGTTGGTAGAGTATATGTATGTATTCCCTAATGATGTTCTAGGTTTACCTCCCCATCAATATATAGAATTATACATTGATCTAAAAATGGTTATTATAGAGATTCATGAGCTAAGGGTGATGATTGAGGACTTGGAGAGGAAGGTATTTGTGAGACCCAGTGTTTCACCTTGGGTATCCCCAAGTGGTCTTCATTGATAACATCCTAGTGTACTTGGAATCCAAGAAGGAGATCGTGAGACACTTGAGGATGGTCTTCTACACACTTTGAGAGCATCGACTACATGGGAATCTCTTGAAGTGTCAGTCATGGATTAAATAGGATGTTTTTTATTTTATTTTTTCAGGGACACATCATCTTAGATACTAGAGCTGTAATTGATATAGAGAAGTTTGAGGAAGATTTTGACAAGTTCTCCCCTCTTGAGGTTTCCAGAGGAGGATGTCGAGTATGTAGTTTTCTGTGATGTATCAGGAACTAGGTTTGGTTGTGTACTGATTCAAAGGTAATAAATGATTTCCTATGGTTCACGCTAGTTGAAATAATGTGATCCAAACTATAAAAACCGTGATCATGAGTTAGTAGTTAGGGTCTTCGTATTGAATTTGTGGTGAAACTACCTAATGGGAAAGTCGTTTACCATCTACTTTGACCACAATATTCTCAAGTATATATTGTCCTTAAAAGAATTGGAACTTGGGGTATAAGAGATGGATAGAGTTCCTCTAGGACTATGACTTAGATATTTTCTATACTTCTCAGAAGGGGAACTTGGTAGCAGACACTCCGAAATAGAGATCTAGCTTGCAGTTTTTGAATGAGGCATCATAGCAGTTAGACTCTTTTTGGATATTCATTATGGACAGACTTGGAGCAGCATATCTCTAGTCACTGGTTGTCACCCCTCCACTCTTACGGAGAGTCAGGGAGGCACAATTTAGGTATACTGATTATAAGGATCTACATGTTCAAATGTCTGCAGGGCATGCCCCTGATGGATATTTGAATAGTGGGATGAATACTGTTTTTTAGAGGATGCACAATGATATTGGTGGTGTTGTGAGAGTAGGTTCTGAGGGAGTTTCATGCATCCCCATTAGAGGTAAAACTAGGTGTGTCAATGATGTTCCTGGACCTCTAACTTCAATTTGGTTGCTAGGGATAAAGAAGGAAGTTACAGAGCTTGTGTCTCGATGCCTTACTTGTTGACAAATGAAGGGTGAGCATCATGTTCCAATGGGTTTCCATCAACCCCTTGAGGTGAAGAAATGGAAGAGGGATAAGGAAAAAATGGACTTCGTGGTGGGTTTACCTCATAAATCCAATGGGTACAATACCATTTGGGTGATCATTGAATGACACACCAAGTCATCCCACATCCTAGCTATTCTGGAGTAGAGTTCAGTTGAATTATTTGGATGCTCCTACATGCAAGAGATAATTCGAATCCATGAAGTTAAATAAATTATTCTTTCATATCATGATGCTCGCTTCAAATCCTGATAATTTTAGGGATTATAGGATTCATGTGGGACTCAATTATGATTGAGCATATCATTTCACACATAGTAGGATGGCCAGACTGAGTGGGTCATTTAGGCTTTGGAGAACATGCTACGGGCTTGAATGTTATGTTTTGGCCATAGTTTTTAGGATCACCTAACTCTAGTGAAGTTTTCATATAATAGAATCTACCCATCAACCATTGGTATGACACCATTAGAGTCTTGGTACAGGCGACCCTATAGGTCACCAATTTGTTGGAATGTCCTAAGAGAGTTGACACCCATGGGTCCAGAGATGGTGAAGGTAACTACAAAGAATGTGCATGTAGTCTATAAGTGGATGAAGATTGAACAGAGCCATCATAAATCTTATAATGATAGCCGATGGAGGCCTTTGGAGTTTATTGAGGGATACCATGTGTTCCTTTGGTTCTCTCCTTGATGAGGGATATAGAGATTTGGCTGGGGAAACAAGTTATCTCTGAGGATCATCAACCTTTTCTTTCCATATACTACATAGATTTTGTGAGTTGGCATACCTCTTTGCTCTACCCTGTAGTTGGACCATGTACATGACATCTTCTACATGTCACAGCCGAGGAGATATGTGCATGATTCATTTCACTTCATTTACTGGGGAGAGTTGGTCCTTGATGATGGGGTGACTATTGTTGAGTGACCAATGGAGATTAGGGATCGATAGGAGGGGATCATTCTTGGGTGGTGGATTCCTCTCGTGCGTTTTTAGTGGTGGCACAAGAATCTCTAGAAAAGTGTGTGGGAGAGGGAGGCTCATATTCATGCTCTGCATCCTCAATCATTTGAGTATCCCTCTGTTTTTCCTTTCGGGGATGTAAATCCCTAAGGGGGGGAAATTTAATGAATCTAATTTTCCTGATTTTTTTTCGAAATTATTTAGAAGAATTTTAAGACTAGGAGCTAAGATAACATGCGATATCGAGGCTCGGTGTTCTCAGAATCGCTTCATTGAACAATGTTATGTTTGTAATAGCACAAGTGTGCTAATTTTCCTAAAAAGTAAAATAACTATTAATATGTTTCTTTGATCAAAAATATAAGGGAACTATTAAGCGATAAATACACACTTTACCCATGGTCTAACCAAATGTTGGTTAGTGTGGGTCATCTGTATAAAAAATACACCATTCACGTAACTTTAAATAAAATTATTTTATTTTAAAATACTAATAACTAATAAATTGTAACTTGGATTAGAAATTTGATACTATATTTGAGTCCATAAGGGGATGTCTTCCTTAGGCAATCCTTAACATCGGCTGGCTGGGCTAGCTGTGAAAGATAGTTTTTGGATGTAATCATCATTAAATTTATTTAATAAAAATTAATTTTTATTTAGCATTTGTTATATTTTAATATTGCCTATTGTCAAGAATTTAGAATTTAAACATGACCCTATAAATCCCTTGAGTAAAGGATATGGGGCTCTCTCCAATGAACAATGATGGATTAGAGAATCAAAGAAAAAACCTCAGATTTGAAGGATCTTGACCACAGCAACGACACAGTGATCTTTATTCATCAATGATCAAACCAAATCTATATAGGGTGTTTTGGTTTTGATTATTATTTTTCCCATTATTGAAAATCAACAAAAAAATGAAGATCAACCAATGAAAAGGTTGACTCATGTATAGCTCAATCTTGCGAGATGGGTGTAATTGTGGGGTTTTATTCTTTGAGTTGGTTTGATTAAGTATTTTTTATTATTTCCTGATCAATATTACAGAATAGAATGAGGCTGGAATGAACAATGGACAAGGTTTGATCGATGGGTTGTTCCATGTGATTTTATTCCCTGATGTCCTTCACATTCTTTGTGTTCTTCCTGTTCTTTGTGGTTTATGAATGGCTGATCATTGCGCCTCTGTTTCTTTGTGTAACAATATGAAATTGAGGATCTAATGTCGAGATGACCTACCAGAGGTACGATGATGATAGAGATGGGTAGATCGAAGTGAGTCAAGAGAAATATATATTCGAGTGTTTTTTTCATGATGATAAATTTTTATGTAGATCTAATCCTTGGGTGATGCAGAATGTGACCCAAGGATCACAGGTGTGCCTCTGTTTTGAAAAATAGAGCACTGGAGGAGAACTGGTGGCCCGTAGAATGGGACAGCAGTGTGTCGGCGCTGGTACCAGCATGTGGATTTAGCCCGATGTAGGATGCATCACGCTGTAGCAGTGACATCCATATGAAAAGTGGCTCGTCTGTGGTTGGAGGAACCTGTTGTGGTGGGGGCATAGGGTAGGGAGATGTGGTCTAGTGAACCGCGTGTGGCGTAAAGGTTAGCCCATGCACATGGTCTTGATCAATGGGGTCGGTCCACTCTAGTAGCTGACTTGTATGGGTCCATTTCCATTGTTGGAAATAGCCCATCATTCTAGTGAACCAGCCCTAGTGGCTCAGGGGTCAGGCTGGATAGGACCAGGTCGAGTCAGCCAATGGGTTGGGTTAGATGATTTTTTAGTAAAATAGGCATAACATTCAAATGATGCATCTATTTGATGAGAAGTTTATGGAATTGGGAACCTTACAACGAGGAGGTATGTTTTAAATGTATTGGATGGTTTTTTGTTGGACCATAATAGTTTGGGATCATTCTCTTGGTCTATTCCTATGATGGTTTGATGTAGGATCTCGTTCTCGATATAGAGGATAACAACATAGGTTGAGAGAGTACCCTTGGTCTTTTACTATGAGGGTTAGATGTAGGATCCCATTCCCATCCTAGAGAATAACCCATGTTATGAAGTGATTTGTCTCATCTTGACATTGATATTTTACTCGGTGGGTTTGAGAATGTATCACACTGAGAGGCCCGATATGTCCTCACTTCTCTTAGTATTACCTTAGATAGGGTTCGTGGAGATAGTGTGACCAATATTTATGTGGGAATCTCTCCCCTTTATAGAATGATATTTCCAGTAGTTATAGGAGTTCCCCCAATGAGCATTGGGCAAAGTGGACCCCCTATCTATGTATCAAGACAATATTCTTTCCATTCTATGTGACTAGACCTAACGAGCATGCTTCGTGCAGTTTTCAGTGGTTAATGTTTGAGTATGATGTATCGAGACTCTATGTATTAATGAGAAACAATACCTATTAGAAAAAGTTTGACTTATCAAGACCATATATCTATGTTGTTACTTTAGTAGATATTTTCTACGCGCTTCTATCAGATAGCTCAATGAGTGAGATATCTCGGGGAGAGTGTGCTAAGAGTGGAACTGTGTAACTAGAAGTGTATGAGACTTAAAGTCTTGTTGTCCTTTATGAGTATACTAGGATGATCTTATAATACCTATTGTAGACACATACCTATGTTGAGATGACTATATATTCATAGTGGTGTTTCCATTATTGTATTTACTTTTTGTTTTAGGGTGTCCTACTGAGTAGTTTTTTACTCACCCATGCACGGGATTTTCCCACATGTGTCATGTCTTGTGCAGATGATCAATACTTTGATGGAGTCCTAGGTGGACCTAGATGAGGTGGTGCTTGGAGAGACCAGATATTCAAGGTGTGCATCTACAACTTCAAACAACTGACCAATACCTTTCCCTTCAGGTAGGTTTTTCTGTGGATGAGTTTCAGAAACTTGTGCTTTCACTTTTGAAGGATTATTCTTGGTTGGGCTTGTATTCTTTCCCAGTTGTACTTTATTGTAGTTTAATTTCCAATCATAATATGTATTTGGTATCTTAGTGTATGCATGAATTTTTTACTTTGTGTTTTTACATTTTAATATTATGGGCTTGAAGATATGTCTGTGTGTACAGGTACATAGGAAAATTCCTCTCATTTTTTGGATATGCCTACTTGGTGCTGGTCACCAGCCCCCAGACTATTAGAGGAGGGCTTGGGGTACTCACAGTATGTGCCCCTCAAGGGTGGATCGTGACATCTTACTTGAATTTATAATTTATCCTAATAATATTAACTAGTTTAGTAGTGTTATTCCATAACATGTTTTCTATATGATCTCGGATTACTATCAGTTTCTCCTTATTAGAAATATCTACATCCAATGGTATGACCTCTAAGTTCAGTACACGTGAAGGGTCTTGTATGTACTTTCCCAAAATAGACACATAGAACCCATCATAGAATTGGGAGACATTTTAAGGATGTTTCAAGAGAAAATATTCCATCCCAATACAATCAATAATCTTATATGGACTAATATTTTAGACATAGATTTCATTTCTTTCCAAATATCACTAAATTTATCTAAGTAGATATCTACAGGAACATATTATCACTAACTTTGAACAATATATTTCACCAACAATGATCTTTATAACTTTTATATCAGATATGGGATACACTGATATATTTTTGAATGAATTTGATGATGTCTTCCATTTACTCATCTAGCCCAAGTCACAATATCTGTTTTTTGCCCAACTTCTTCCTATAATGTAGGAGTCAAACACATATTTCCAAAGAGGGATTCATAAGGATCCATCTGAAATATTTTGTGAAATTTATTATTGTAAGAATATTTAACTAGGGGAAAGTGTTGATCCCACCCTCTATCAAAATCTATATAGAAAGATATTAGTATATCTTATCAGATTTAAATGGTTCTCTCAAACTAACCATTTATTTGAGTATGATATGATGTTCTAAAACTCTTACTTAAATTAAAATATTTCTGAATACTTATCTATTAATTTTATGTAAGCCTCATATCTCAATTAGATAAGATTGATAATGGTACTCCCTGAAGCATTACCAAAAACATTAATGTATAACCTAATGATATAATAATGTGAGAAATATTCCCTTATAGTAATGAAATGTGATAGTTTTTTTAAGGTGATTGACAACAACTAAAATAAATTATTCCCTTTATATTCCTTGGGGAGTCCCATGATGAAATCCATGGTGTTGTTTTCTCATTTCCAATAAAGTATGGGTAATTGTTGTAACATCCCCTTAGGTTATTTTCTCTTAACCATAGCATTTTTGAATACCAAGAATTGATATACATACTCAAAAATATTTATCCTCATGTTACCTCATAAAAAATGTTATTTATGATATCTATACATATTTTTACTTTCATGATGAATATAAAATAATTAACTAGGAGCTTCACGTGATAAAAAATTCTTCAATTATGGTATTTATAGGACACGTACACTATTTCTGAACCTTATCAGTCCATCACTAACATGTCTGAACTCTCAAATATTCTTTATCATCCTTTTTATATCTACATCTTCATTATTCACCTCTTTAATATTCACATTAATATATGGTTGAACATTCATATCTGGAAATATTATTTTTCTTCATTCCATTTTATTTCAGGGTTTATCCTTTGTATTTCCATTAGTATTAGATCTCTTTAAATTATCATCACAGATGAACTATTATGGACCTTATGATTAAGAGTATTATCCACCTTGTTTAACATCCCTAAGTGGTAATTTCTTGAGTATTTATAATATTTAGTTGGTTATAATTGTCTTTATTTTCCCATATTGAACTCTTTTTTTGTGAATAGAAACATAAATATTTTATGTGTATTATCTATTTCACACCATTTTCCATAAAGATAATTCCTTATCATCATCAAAAAAATATTGTTTCCCGTTCTAAATCATGATATGGGTAATTCTTCTCATTAACCTTAAATTGGAAAGAGGTATAAGCTACCACCTTGTCATTCTACATGAGAACAAATCTAATTCCCTACATTTATGCATCAATAAAGATCACAAACCATTATTCAATATGGGTTTGTGTGATCATAGGTTCATTGACCAACCATCTATTTATTTCCTTTAAATTCACTTCACATTCATCTTTCCATAAAAACTTTTCCACCTTCCACACAATCCTGGTTAGTGTATTAGATAATTGTGAATAATTTCTCAAAAATCCTTGGTATAATCCAAGAAACTGAGGAAAATAATGAATTTTTTCATTATGGTTGGTCTAATAAATTATTAAATATTTTTAGTATTTGAGAGATCATATGATATAACCTATTTTGTAATTAAATGACCTTAGAATGATAATTTTTGTATCCAAAATTCACATTTACTAAATTTAGAATAAATATTATTCTTCCACGAGGGCTTCAACATAATCCTCAAATAATATTTATTCTCTTAGATTATATAATAATATTTTCTGTAAATAATACCTAAAAATTGATTAACATAATCTCAAAACACTCTTTTCATTATATCCTTGTATATATTAGGGGAATTGGTAAGTCCAAATGAAATCACAATATATTCATAGTGTACATACATTATAAGGAATGTTATCTTTGATATGTCACCCTTTTTATTATCAACTGATGATATACAGATCTGAGTCCAATCATAAAAAATAATTGATCTCTTTTTTTGTGATCAAACAATTCATAAAAATGGTGTAGAGGATACCTATTCTTGATATTAATCTTGTTATGTTCCAAAAAAATAATAACAAGTTCCCTTGACCCATATTTCTTTTTAACAAAAATAATAAGTTCACTCCATGGTGATGAACATGGAAGCATGAATCCCTTAGTAAGATTATCCTAGAGTTGGTTATTAAAATCCTATAACTCAATTATGGACATTATATAAGTTTAATTTTAAATAATAATTGGACAATGTATAGGTTCTATTGAAAAATAAACATCACAATTAAATAGAAGATAAAGAAACTCTTCTGAAAATACATCAGAATATTCCCATAAAATTAGAATGTCTTAAATGATGAATTTATCCCCAACCATTTGAGATATATACACCTCATTAATAGGTAATAATACCCATAGGATGGATGTAATTTTTAATGAATGTTCATATTGATCCTCACACTGTTAGATAATAATTAGTTCATTTAGAATATCAAATGTGACTTATCTTCCTTGATAATTTATGTGGGTTATATATAAATAAAACTAATCCATGTCCAAAATAAATTTAAATTTATCTAGAGGGACAATCACATGATTTTTTAGGAAGTTCATTCCCATTAAATTATATCAAAGTGGTTATATATATTTTAGATATAATAATCATAACATTCAGATATTTCATTGATAATTAAAATTTTAATTGATGATGTGGTTATGTGATAACCTTGGAAAATTATTAAAATATAAAAGAGTGTGTAGAACTATAATAAAATAAGAAAATTTTAAATCTAGATTGGATGAAATGTGTATCTTTCACCACTTTTCTATCATGACAAACCTCAAACGTTGTGATCTCATGAGATTTACCTTTATCACTTGGATTAAGAGTTCGTTGATTCCAATTGTCTTCATTAACCATTGGATTCATGTAATGGATTGGATAATGTCTATAATCCTTGCATTTTTAGAATTGAATTATGGGTGGTGCAATATATTTATATGTCTCTACATTATTTTCATTGGCTTTCCTTTTTACATTTATTCACCATTAACTTTCTTAGTGACCTTATTTTCTATTAAAATAATTTTCACTATGCCTCTATAAACACTTCGTGAATAAAAGAATATTCATTTTGTTTCATCTATGGGTTTTATTATTATAATGTCCTTAAAAATAAATATTTATCTTCTTATTGGGAAAATGAGAATGATGGGAATCTCAACTCTTTATTTCTATAATAAGAGAACAATTTGAAATTTCTCTATAGCTACTAAATTACCTTATGTCCAATACCTTCTAGTGTCATTTTTTAATCCACTGAAGAATCAATAAATTTTAATTTGTATCTAAATGATAAAATCACAAGTATACCTTATAATTATAGAAAAATATTGCCTCATCAGTGGAAATATATTCATCATCAACTACTTAATCTTTAGGAATTCCCATTAAAATTTCATGAGAATAGTTTGGGGAATGTAATTAATAAAAAATATCATCTTGAACATATCCTATTATATAGAGTCAATATATTCCTATTGACTTGTATTCTTGATAATATTCAACCATTTATATACTTCTTATTCTAAATGTTATACTTCCAAAACAACCTTATCATTCTCTTAGCACTTGAGAATAAAAAATATATTTTTTCTGGTACAAATCCTATTCTCAAACACCAGTGGATTAAATGGACCATTGAGAAAAGGTAGATCTTACCATATGAAAGAATCAAAAATGTTTATGTTCCTCATTCTCTCATTTGTATGATTATTACGATTAATTTCTTGAGATAGTTACATAGGAATAACAATAAGATTTTAATTCCAGCTCCAATTCCATTTTTTACTTAAGAGGAAAATTATTTCATTTTCTACCATATTCAATGTTAATATAAATCCTACTGGTTCAATACAGTGACTAAAAAAAATTATAGTGTAATCATCAAGATACAAGAATCGGAGTGGGTAATTATATAATCATGAAATTAGTTTCTCATATATACTAAATTATGTCACCATCTTATCAACCTATGACATGTTATGGTTCACCCTTTATCACTTTCACTTAGTTATAAAATTTTATAAGTAGTATCCTCATATTATTCATAAAATAATCTCTAAAAATAAATAAACCAAACTCTAATACCTACTTATGTGAAATTATTATTAAATACAAAAATATTTCACCATATTGAATGAAAACATAATATATTACACATCAATTCACATGTTATAACCATAAAGTTATAGTATTTTTCAAGACTAGATAAAAATTAAAATTATTTCATGAAATATATTCAACATATCCCACAATTTATTCTGTAATTTAAGTTTATTTGGAATATCCATCTTAACATCTTTAATCATAACCAAGGGAAATGGTAACTTAAATAAATGGTGAGATCATATGCTCAATAAGGCTAAATGTGGGAGATATTAATCGATTCATATATCCAAGAATAAGATGAAAATATGGATATTAGATCAATATTATAAATTATAATGTTCAGACATAATCATTAATACATCATAAATCATGAATTGTGGAATAAATATTTATCATTTCAAAAGAAATGATTCATAGGAGTGTGGAATCATCATTAATCACAAATGATCTGTGAGTGAATATCGTAAGTATAAGAAGTCGTCCTAGTAAATATGGCACAATAATAAGTATACAAAATCATTTAATTATTCATGTTTAAATGCTAATAGAATCATCACATGGTGAAAAAGTCCAATATTAGACTGGGTTCCCTCACTAACATCTTTTCATTCTACGAATAGGTTTACTCCTTATCTTATTTTCATTTTTTCAATGGGTTAACTCCCAATACTCTTTAATATTGTCACATTAGATATAAATAATTTCCCAAATATAGGATATATAATTATTATCCCACCCATCAAAGAGTTAAAACCATACTTATGTATACAACAAGATCATATAGACGTTTAATATTTCATTATAGAAAACCCCATGGAAAAGAAATAGTTTTTATTAATATCTTCTCATCACATAATCATAATACATAAAAAAATTAAATGGAAAGTATAATTAGATAATATGTTTTTTTAACAATAAAAACATAAAAGTATGTAGACATAGATTTAAAATACCATTAAAATAACATTCAAACCTCTCTTTGAGATCATAAGAAAAACATAATTCTCTCTTGATAACATTTTCAATAATGTATCCCAGATTATTAAGAAAAAAATTATTTTAAAATTAACATTGAATATTTTAAAGGAATATATTGATAAAATAATGGTCATGAATACTGTAAAATCCATTCATACGATAAGCATTAAAACAAATATTCCTCTAACATTTTATGTAAAAAATCATAAATAACCTGTTTGGAAAAAATTGAAAATAAAATTATTTTCAATACATTGAAAATAAATTCAAATATTGTATAAAATGACTTTAAATAATTATGGGATAATAGGGGAAAACATTTTAATCATCATGAACATGGAATAAAATTCCATCGACCAAAGATATAAATAGTCAAATTTTACCAATATTTTTATGATTATTTTTTGTATGAATTAGAGGAGAATGAAAGGAACATATTGAAAAAAATAAAAAATAACAATAGGATAAGACAATATATGGAGTTATATAGATAAATAACTTATAATTATACTAAACTAAAATCAAGAAAAAAGAGTTCTTATTAAAAATGAGATTGTAAATAAACCCTTACCTCAGATCTTCAATTTCTTCATATACACTCGTATATTCCAATATAATAATTTTATAATTTTTATAAATCTTTAATATAACCATATTCATAATTATATGAAAATATAAAAATCCGTTATAAATTCAAAAGTACCTCTTTAATAACAATTATTCATTAAAATATATATTTGGGGGTTAAGTATTCTATTTCATATGCATGTTATAGTTCAAAGGTTGCAGTCCTCTCACCTTGGTAATGGTTTCATCATCCAGAGAATCTTAATAATATTTTCATTATCATATTTATCCATGATATACACTTTTATAAAAATTATTATATGATGGTTGTGAAAAAATAATCACATCACTTCATGAAGATAGTATTCTGTAGGTATGATTGAGTAATATATTCATTTTACAATGAAGGTAATGAATGAAAGGTAAATACTAAGTTATCCTAAAATAATCGTAATAATATCATAGATATAATATTTATTCATCAAATTTGTATATTATTCCATATATAAATTGTATACATGAAAAAAAAACCACATCACTTCATGGAGGTGGAAATCAAAACGTATGCACAAACACAATTAATAAATTATCATGGGATAAAAATTAGGTAAAAATGGATATGAAATTAACATAAAAAATTACAATATATTAATGATACTTATTTAATCATTTTATGGTGGTTATATAATATTTTTTTTAGTTTATGAATGAAATAAACTCAAAATATATCGGTAAAGACAATTGCCTCTTCTTTGAAAAACCTCCCATGGGTTAGACCTTAACCGAGGTAGCACTTTTTTACTATAGTTACTATTAATTTTTACCAAAAATGAATGTATATTAATTAAAAAAAATTGGAAATTTTGACTGAAAATATGAAAATATTTTAAAAAATTAAATTGTATTAGTTTAGGAAATTTATTTTAAAAATAAGCATGAAAAACACAATAGAAGGTGTTTTTAGAAAAAATTTCTTTTTAATGAAAAAAATGAATTTATACTCATACTATTCTTTAAAACCCATTAAATGAATACTGTAAATTTTAATGAATACATTATCTATATCTTTCATAAAAATAATCAATCAATATTTATTAATTTAATTTCTTATGCTAAAAATATATTTCATGCATAAAAACAATTTTTATGAAAAATAACTCATTTTACCTCAAAATCCATTTATTTTTTATTGAAAACGATTTATAACCAATTATTTAATTTTATAAATTTTTAAAAAATAAATTTTCATAAGTTTAATACTCTGAATTAAATTAGAAAAAACATATATGATAAAAATAGTCCACATAAAAAATATTTCCAAACATTTCTCTAAGATCAATATTATTTCTAATATGAATTAGAAATTATTTTTGAAAATTATATTTCATTTACATACCATATAAAGTGATTAATAGTATAATTTTTTATTATTCATCCCATAATTTTAAGAATTCATGATTGACAAGATATCAGAAAAAATTATTTATTAAAGATAAATATATTATAAAATCTCTATGTGTTATACTATATGGGTGTTTTGGTTATCATGGTTCAAGACATGGAGAAGAAGGGAAGTTTTGAGGGGGATGAAAAACAAATTCCATGGTTTAAGGTATTTTACAACACATTTTATGTGAAAATTAGTACAACGTGCTATGGGGTCAAGGTATAAGGAGTTCTACTAGTCATTTTTTCAGAAGAACAGTAGTATTATGGTTATTGAGTGGGCCATACTGGGGTGGTAGGTTCACATTTTTGAAAGAGTGAATTGGGTGTCTAAAAATATTCCTTGAAGTACCTTGATGGGATGAATCGATATTTGATCTATTTTTTCCAAATTTTGGTAAAATTATTGAAATGAAAAAAACTACTTTATGAATGAGAAGTTAAACCATCCATTTTTCTAGACCTTACATAGTAGTTTCAATTATAGTGATAAGTATAAAAAGAGTGTGAAATATTCCTAAAAGGGTATAATTAAAGTTTGGGAAAGTTTCAAAGGATATTAAGAGGAATTACATACTAGTTTTGGTAGAAGAAACATTACACCAATGATTTATCTAGAAAATTAAGGAAAATAGAGTGATGAAAACAAATTTTTTGGAGAAAAAAGTGGACAAAATGATATTATTGATGTGATGAAAATTAAATAAAATCACTATATCGACCATTAAAAGAAGAGGAATAAGTAGTGTTCCATATTTTTTTATAAAGAGAAGAAGAGAATGTATTATAGGTTTTTGTTGCTAGGAAGATAAGAATAAGGCATTTGTGTGGTGAAGAAAAATGAAGGAAGTTCGAATGAGGGGTAGGAAGATAAAGGAGAAGAAGTATTATTTGAAAATTCTTAAAGAACATTATGAATAGGAATATAAATTCTCTATGAAAACTCATGCAAATATTTTGAGGCTATTAATAGGGGATTTAATAACTGTCTTTTGAAGGTGCAATAAGTGGCATTCAATGACACCTATCCATATATGATTATTTAACAACAATGGAGGTGTTTTTGTGTCTTTGTGAGTGATTCCAAATGTATATGCTATTTAGAGTAGTGGATAAAATAGAGGAGTTATATGGTATGATAATTGGGAGGTAGTTAGTTAAACCTCAACCTTTTAAGGGGTGTGGTCGTATTCATAAGAGTGACCTAGCCCGAACTCTCCCCTTAATCAGCACAACTAGTGGATTTTGGTACAAGATACATCAATGTTCTATTCTATTTGTATTACCCCATTATGGGTGAACCATGTAAAATACCCATGTACTACATGAATGATTAATTAAAATTCTTTAAGATATAAGAATTGGGAGTGGGTTAAGAAACTATTGACAAAATTAGGTAAAGATGGGGACAAGTGAGATAACCTTTAAATCATTAGGGGTGTAAGATGAAAGAGTGAACCAATTAATATTCTGGTCAATATCATATAAGTTAATATATTTTAAAGAATAATTTATCATATTGGTATAATTTTATATACCCTAAATCTCCCCCATATTAAGAGATATATTTTGGAAATCCCTTGTTAGGCCTAACAAGTGGTATCAGAGCATAGGTTTTTCTTATTTTATTTTTTCTTATCTAAAGTGATTTTATTAGTTTCTGAGTTGAGTTTGATTCTAGACTTATATTATTCTTGTTACATGTAAAATGGTATGAATTTGAGGAAGAATCACATATACAATAATATTTTATACACGTGAATATTTGTTGGTAAATTTTTTATTAAAATAGAAGAATTAAGTAACTCTAAAAGGAAATCTATGGGGGATTATTATTTTTAATCTATAAATACTTTTAATAATTCTATATAAATGTGTGAGTTTCCATATATTCCAATTGATGTTGAATCCAATGATGATAAGGAGATACTTTGGAACTTAAAGAGGGAATATATCTATCTATTTGAAGATATATCATAGGATTCAAGATGAAATTTTGAACTTTAAAGAGAATAATAAGTATTATGAGATACATATTAATATATAAAAAATAAATATTAAAAATTAAAAAATATGAGAAATAGACTAGTTTGTTAAAGAAGCTGTTAATAAGGAGAAAATATTAATTCCTAGAGTAATGAATTTTAGGAGATATCTTCAAAATAATAAGAGTTTAAATCTAATTCAAAGGAAAATAGGCTTTCCTTATAAGAAGTTAAAATTATAAAGGATAAGAAGGTTGAACTGGCAATACACATAGAATAATTGGTTATAGTGATCCAATGGAAAAAGAAAGTGGAAGTGGAATTGAATGAATATTTAATGAAAATGGGTATAAAGATGATGGTTTAAAGTGACATTTGTGGTGAAATTTAATATGTGGTCGAAAAAATGAAAATTGAGAAAGAGTTAAAGTTCAATATTTTCTCTATCAAAATAAAACTTGAAGAGAGTATAAAAACAAGTAAGAAAGATAGAATGAGTGTTGAATTTAGGAATGCATAATTATGGGAGATGATACAAATGGTGAAGGATATTGAAGAGATGATGGTATTTTTAAATTATAGTAATATGATATCTTTTAAGGTAGAATCTATAACTGGGGTCCTCATTTGTGGAAATATGGATCGAGTGATAAAGTGAAAGATTATTTCTCTATTTAGAGGATAAGTCTCTTAAATAAAGGCAGATTTAAAATTATACTATTATGGATGTTTAGGAAACAATATTATTTATTTCTTAGAATATTAAGGGGTCATGGAAGAAATTAAATTGGTCCCAACCACATCTTATATAAGGAATTATTACATGAGATCTATATCATGAAATTTATTTTATATGATAGTCCTGGGAACATGGATTCAAATTTTATTTAGAGAATATTTGAAGGTTCTGTAAAGAAATACCCCATTCTAATTATATATAGGAAGAGAAAATACACTATAAAGAGGCATGTTGTTCTGAAAATAGGTTAATTTTTAATAAGATTATTTGGGAGCTCATAAAAGGGTGAATCAAACACCAAAATCAATATACTCACAATAAAACTCTTATTAAGGATGGAAAAATATTTATTGGAAAAAATATAAGATTCTATAGGTGTGATAAAAAAATATAATATCTTGAAACTATGGATCCACCAATTAAGGAAAATCCAAAGGTATAACTTGTGGCAATCATAAAAGAGAAACATAAAGCATGATTAGGTGGTCTCATAAAAACCACTAGATGGAAAAGAGCTAATTAATAGTTGAATAACCCTCTTATGGTGGAGTAATAATAATTAAGGATGTAAAAATAAAACATAAATGGTGGAAACATGAATGAGAGGGATTAGTATCAAAATGGAGGAAAATTATATGCCTATATAGGTTAAGATCAAATAAAACATCCATAATTAAGTTTATGTAAGTGTTATAACTTAAATTAGATCCCCTAGTAAGGAATCATGTAATATTTACATAGAGAATAGTCTATAATAAAAGATGATAATTATATTCATATCTGTATTTTCTTCAAAACATAATAATGGATAAGGAAATATTTAATGTGATGGGTTGTTCCTCTAAGACCAACCACATTACTGAACATGAGAAAACGGAAATGCCTCCTCCCCCTTATATTTAATTAATATTAATTATTATTAAATTATTTCATGTTTAAGGAGATAAAATAAATGGGGAAGTTATGTCAATAGATGAAAACAAATGTATTGAATAATTTTCAAGTTTAAATTAATGGTGGGAGCAATGAAAGTGAGATCTTGATGAATCTATAGTAATAAGATGCATCTAAATAATTATAATTGTAACACAATGGGTAAAAACTAATTTTTGTATGATATCAATGTTTTATATGGATAGATGACTCATTTTGAGTATCATTGTTGTATTGTTTATTAATTTGAAGAAGTTAATTGTAATTTGGATATGATTATCAAATTATTTTAACACCACTTACCCCAAAAAATACAACCAATAGATGATGTATTGAAATCTATCCTTAATAAGTGGTATCAATATATTTTTATCAATTAAAATAATTATTATTTTCTTGGTATATGTTTCAAAATATAATGTGGTATGCCTCAGATGAACTTTAATTCATGTTTATTCAATAAAAATTTTTGGAAAGTGTGGTTGAGTTCATAGTAAGAGTTACATTGAAGAAGATGAGAGTTTTTAATACATGTATCATGTTAAATATGGTAATGTGAAATGGAGAAAAATTATGTTATTAACATAATCTATACCTTTCTACACTCACTTCTATATTGAAAGGAATTAAGGATTTTTTTGATAATTTTAGAGTATAAATACTAGCCACTAAAATAATTTCCAAATCTAGTTATTGTTGAGAAGTTAACATAGATTTAAATCGAAATATTAAAATGATTAATGTATTAAGAAAGTGTTGTAAAGTGGAATAACCCTGAATTATATTGCAATATAGGGATACTATAATCACAAGATATGGTGAAAATGCTATAATAATACAAAGAGAGAATATTTATTGGTGATTTTCAATGAAAATAAGGTATTCTAATATGTGGTATCATTTCTAGTGGTATGATGTGGTGTCCCCAATTATAAAAAAAGAAGTATCATGGAAGTTTATATTATGTTATTTGATTTCAAGAAGATATATGGAACGTTAAAATAATTGGTAGTTCCTCATAAAAAGACTTATTCATTAGATTTGAAGTAAAATATGGAGAAGAGTCAACATGAATGAAAAACAATTCCCAACCCTCAAGGGAAAGTATGATATATTTCAAGGGAGTATAAATCGTCACGGTAATGATGAATGAATTTTATATTAATGGTAGTGTTACCAAGAAATATAATGGGGAGATTTTTTCATCAAATTATGGATTATAATTGGATAGTATTTAATTTTTGCAAAAATAAAAAATGTATGATTTTTTGTTGGAAAAAAATTGGGGTTAGTATTTTATATAATCCAGTGGTTGTGAGAACCTCAAATTATGTTATAGAAATTATCTAAAAGTGAAAGTAATAAAGTTATAAAAGTTATATGAAAGTTGAACTACAAAAGTATTAAAATGAGATTATATTCTATATAATGGGAATCCTTCCAAAGTATCATACAAATCTATGATTAAGACTTGGATAATTTGGGGAGGAAGTAGGGGTAGTTTTACATATAGAGAGGTAGAACAGATTTTAGAGAATAAGACCATGCTCTGGTTGTTTCAAAATGATAAGAATATTTTTTCCCAAGCCACAGAGATCAATGTTTTGGTCTATAAGTTTACCTATGAAAAAACAGGGAATCCCAATTCATTTTTTGTGGTATCCATTTTCAAGGTTGATGGAATTTTAAAAAGATATCTAGAATACCTAAATGAGATAAACCATGATGTATATTGTGTTTTTTTAATTGTATGAATCCTTCCAAAAAATAGGGAGTAGTGGATCATGAGTTATGAACACCATTATCAAATTAAAAATAATTTTAGTGAATATAGTAGATACCTAGATAATCAACAATGGGAAACTAGAAGATATGATGTCATGTTAGTAAATATAGTATATTTTTTAAATTCCTATTAGAAACTAGGAGGCCCTTTGTGGGTGTTTTGGTTTTTGGGGTTCAATGCATGTTAAAGATCTTGAGTTTTGACTTGGAAGACAAAATGACATGTTGAATGGGGTCCAAAAAAGAATTTTTTCTATAGAATAACTACACCATGTTGTGTTGTTAAGGTGAAAGGCATTATACTGGTAATTTTTATTTAATAATATCTATATCAAGGTCTTCAAGTGCACTATGTCTTACTGGTGAGTTGAAATTTTCAAAGGAGGAAATAAATCAACCAACAATGGTTACTAAGAAACCATTAATGATTGAATCAAATTATTATTTTGGTTTTTTAATATTTGGTAATTAAAATGGAATTGGAGAAAAATATCAAAATACATGAGGAGTTTACTTGACTGTTTTAAAGGGCCTTACAAAGAAACTAAAATTAAAGATATGAGTTTAAAAGGGGGTGTGAATTATTTATCAATGATGAAGAAGTAATATCCTAGAAAGAGAAGATGATGATTAAGAGGAATTGTAGACTATTTCTAAAAATATACATAGTTCACAAATTAGATATCTAGAAAAAAGAGGTAACCAAAGAACATGAAAATGTATTCTTGAGTGAAGATAATGAAGGATAATAATATTTATTCTATACATAAAGGTGAAAAGAATAGCAATATCTGACTCTAAAAGAATAAGAGGATGATTGATTCTATATTATTTGTATTAAAAGAGGAGGAGGATGTGTTCTGTATATTCACTATAAAGAAGAGAAGAATAAGGCATTACTATTATCAAAAAAACTGAAAGAATTCCAAATGTGGGGCTAGAAGATGGATAATAAAAATATGGATTATTTGGAACTTCATGAAGAAAATTATTTAGAACAAGAAAAATTTTCCATGAAAAGTCAAAGAATTATTTTGAAGCTATTTATATAGGTGTTCACATAAAATATATAAAGGAGAAAAAAGTGTTGATCAATTGAACTATCCATATTCATTACCTCAAAAATAATTATGACGTTACTGTTTCATGTAATGTGATGTTAAAGGTGTGTCATATCAAGAGTAGTGAGAAAAATAGACAATTTATGTGGGGTGTCCATTGGGTAGTAGTGAGCTAACCATGAACCTTATAAGAGGAGTTTCTCCAAAAAAATAGTGACCTTGCCAAAACCCACCAACAATTAGTTTTTTAGCCTATTTTTGTTCATGACACATCACTATTTAATGCCCCGTAGATTATCCTTTTGATGATGAACCATTTTATAAGACATAATTTATGGGAGTGTGTTAAGAAATCATTAATAAAATCTTTTAAATGTGATGGAAAGAGAGACAACAAACTTATCATCCTTATAGTAAGAGAAAAGAGTGAACTTATTAATATTTAGGTCAATATTATATTGGTACAGATATATTAAAGAAATAGTGTTCATATTAAAAGTATGTTTTTACCCTGATTCCCCCCCCTTAGGGTATCTTTATTATTAGAACTTTGTGGGGTAATATCATATCGATAACTATATGATTTCATTCTTGGTATGGATTGGTTGTGTTTTGTGGGAACTAGCATGTATTTCTACTAGAGGAGAGTTGTATTCTATTATGTTTATATCCACTGTGTGTCTTTCATAGGTGACATAGATTGTTAGATGGGTCATAGGTGTTCATAACCCCTTTTGTATTAGTTATTTAAGTTATCACTGGGTTTTGTAGAGGCACAATTATAGGAGTTACCTATATTTTTCAAGTATATTCTATATAAATTCCTTGAATATGTTATGATGTTAATCATTCAATGTGATATCGAGTGTAGGATAGAGTTTCATCCTGGTGCCACCCCAATTATTATGTATCTTATTTAGGTGACACCTTATATACTATGAGAGTTGAGGATTCATATTAATTATTTTATATATAATGGCTTTATTCAAACCGTTATTATGTCATTAGGTTCTCCAAAAATATTTCCCAAGGAGGATGGTGGTATTAGTTTGAACATAGATTACTGATGGATTATTAGGTGGAGATAAATAACTGGTAACCCCTTATAAGGAAAGATGATCTGTTTCTCTAGTTTATGATATCAATTTTTTTAAAGATTAATTCACGATTTCGGTATCCCTAAATGAGGATAAAGAGGAGGATATCATGAAGCTTCTTTTTGGTGTCGTTATAGTCACATTAACTTCAGGTTTTTGTCATTCGGTGTAACAAATTCCATATTTATTTTCATAGGACTTTTTAAATCCTTCATTAATGGGTTCATATATTATTTTATATTTGTTTTTATTGATGTAATACTCATACACTCAATGTTATATGAGTACAATGTTATGAATATTAAGGATATATTATAATTCCTTTAAGACCATCAGCTCTAAGGGAAGTTATCCAAGGGTAGGATTTAGACAAGTGAGGTGTATTTTAATTGTAATGTGGTGTCCCATCAAGGATTGGTATTTAATCCTTTGGTTGTTGAGGCTATTATTTATTAGAAAACTCCCAAGACTGTTATTGTGTTCCATATCCTTGGTATCATGGGATATTTTTGGATTTTTGTGTTCAATTTATATTGGATTGTATGTATAATTGATAACCATGACTAAAAGGGACCAATAATTTTTATAGACTAATCAATGTCAAGTGACCTCTGACTACTTGATGGGTAAGTTTACTGGTTCTCTAATCCTTCAGTTTCCAATGGAAGTAGTGATGTTTTAGATTTTCCTTAACATGTATCATCTTGGTCAGTATTTTGAATTAATAACACATATTTAAATGATTATATATTAGTTGGGGAAGTTATATACCCATGAATATAACTATATCACCGATGATATCAAATTATTAGTGGTGATATGTTGAGGTGTTACCTCATCAATGAGCAGTTTTTGGTCTTTATAAATCACACGATCTTAGTTTATGTCTCTCTTAGTGGGATTTGAGTATACATTAGTTGTGGTGGATAGAATTCTTGGAGGTCTATGACATCAAAATATCATACATATTTGAAAAATGGAATGTAGTTTTTGATGAGTTTAGTATAAAATCATGAGTATTTTCTATTTTGGTGTCCATAGTTTTTTTTAGAGTGATGGAGGATCTTTCAACAATACATGTTGTTGTGGTGGAGGTTTGTGGTAAGGTTACATATACCATATGAAATTCAATTTTTCCTTGATTTAATGGGTATAGGAGTCATTATGGGGAGACATTGAAGCATAAGTTATGTGACATCACAAATTTCAAGGTGAATCTATTTAGGGATGTTCAAAAAATCATCAATATTATATAATGATTCAAAGGAGGTTGTTTGTTCAGTCAGTGATGCACAAGAAGGTTCCTTTTGAGTTTTATAGATCACCCATGGATGTACATTCAACTATATACAAGATGTATCATTCCATAAAGAGTTGAATATGGTGTGAATGGATCAAGATATTCATGGTGGATTTTGTGTCTTTCTGTTTGGTCTTCTATTATGTTATGTCATAGAATCATGTCCTTGATAGGTTATTGTTGCCATGGGATGTTCCAGAGTAGAAATTATTCAAAATTTTGATTCATTTATTTATCATTTTACCTTGATCTAACTGAGGAAATGATTATATTTATATGATAGTGAATTTATTTATGAAACAGATTCTTTTTATGGTGATCAGGAAGTCAGTACTCTTTTGGCACTTAGTTACACCTCAACACTGCTTTCCATACATAGATAAATATATTCATGTAGTAGACCATTCAGATGATTGAGGATATATTTCATGCATGTGTTCTAGTTTTATATAGATCATGGTTGAAGAACCTACCTTTGGTTTATTTTGATTATAATAATTTTTATCACTCATCCAATGGTATGTCTCATTTTTTACATGTTGTATGGGTATCCTTTTAACAATTCATTATGTTGGATCGAGGTTGGTGAGTCAGTGATCCTTGGACATGATGTGGTGAAGAGAAAGATAAAATGGTTCATATAAATCAAGAATGTATGAAAGTGGTTTAAGGCCATCTAATGTTTTATTTTGATCATAGTAGGGGACCTCTGGAGTTCATGGTTAGAGACCATGTGTTCTTAATGGTTTCCCCACATCATTGGTATTGGAGGCTTGGTAATGGGAGTATGCATTCTCCCTAGTTTATTAGTCTATATGAGGTGTTGAGTGCATAGATGGGGTGGAATATCAGTTATAACTTTACCTATTATTGGAATAAATCCAAGATTTATTTCTTGTGTTTTAGATTCATCAATATATTCACAAAAACTCTAATGTAATATCTTCTGGAGAGATGAATATAGAGGATAATGTGAGATTTTTAGAGTGACTGATCTAGGTTAAAAATATTTGTGAGAAGATTTTCTACACCTATGTCATTCCCCTAATTTACATTCTATGGAATAATTATGTCTCGAATGAATTTACATGGTAACATGAGTCATATATGAATTCTATTTACCTCTAGATGTTTTTATCTTTATTATGTTGAAATGATTGAGATTATTTTTTATAGATTATTTGTTGAAATTTTCAATTCATATAATTCATTTTAACTAGAAAATTAAATCATTTTATATGATAAGTATCTCCCATGGGGGTTTTGATAAGTTTACACAAATCATCTAATGATCTTTTCTGATAGAAGAAACCCATATTTTTTCTGATCAATATTTAAGAGTTTAGAATGTGAAGTGAAATGAAGGACAATATTATACATGGAATACCTAAAAAGTGATTGAATACTTCTTAATTACATTTTGATTAATGGAAATCACTAGATTATTTTTTAATTAATTCTTACCCCATATGTGATAAACCATCCATAAACCCTTATTTTCAAAGAGTGAATCCCAAACATGCCAAAGGGGAGTTACTGCCTTATTCTAAAGATGAATGGAACTTTGGGTAAGAAGAGTTCTTATCATGGAATTTTGTTAATGAGTACCTGCTATTGAAGGGAATTCTACTCATTTATAGTCCCTCCCTAATTCACTTTATTGAATTAATAGAATTATCCATATTTGATTCCATCTCATGGAACTCGCATGTTACAACCTGTTGGAGTACATTATTTTAAAACTTCAATGAAAAAAAGTGAGAGAATACACCCATGAATTATCCTATAATTTTTTGCTATTAAAAACTAAAAGGATGATGTGGCATCATTAATGAACTGAAATACATGTATCGTATTCCAATATTATGAAATGATATAGGCTAGTAGAAGCAAGTCATTTCTTCTTAGGGTATAGGTATAATATATCTTATAATATACATCATATGAATATGGTAGCATGTGAAATGGGTATATAATAAAATATAATATACCCATATTTTAGTGTATATCCATCAATCTCTTAGTTTCACTAATATCCCATAATAACTTTATAAAAAACATCAAAACTCTTTATGAATCAATCCAAAATACATTTGGATGTGTTTTTAACATACACTATTAATTTTGAGACCAATACCTTGTCCAAAATATAATCCTAATCCAAATTATTAACCATGTTAGACAAACAAATTTGTAGTGTTTCCCAAAAATATAAAATCTATATTTCATAGATATATACAAAGTGTTTCCTCTATAAAGGAATCAGTGCAACTGAAGCTATAAATGTGTTAGGTGTGATCTCCATCAAACATACTCATATGTTCATATGAATATGTCCACCAAAAGATGTATCATATATATTATATGAATACCTATATAATCCCATTTTCTTTAACATCAAGTAACCACTAAACATAGAAACATGTCAATTTAGTATAGTTCATATCTAACTTTCTTGATTCTCTGAAAAAAGACTGACCTAGTTGATGATTACATCACATTCCATTATTCTAGTTGATGATAACATCACATGTACCTTATTCAAATAATTGAAAACATAATATATGTCTCAATTAAAATGGTCATTCATTTCTTCAACCTATGTCAATTATGGTTCATATGTATTTTCCCAATAAATGAGTGTAAAATCCGATATTTCTTGATCTTTAACTAATTAAATGATCAATAAGACACCCAAGGACCCCTTGATTAGTTATTAATCAATATATTGAGTAAGAAAGGTATCAAATTATGACAGATATCATTTGATGTATCCCTAAAACTACTTTTAGAAAGGATTGATAATAACAATACACCCCTAAGTATATCAATGATTGTATAAAATTACATGGGATCTACTTTAGTAGGTTAGTTCAAATAATATGTCTCCACTTATTATCTCAGAAGTCCAGTACTTATAATAATCTCACCATATCATCAAAACATATAATACTTTATAATGATCATCAATTAGGTATATCTCAAAGTTATACTTTGTGGGGATATTATCATGCCATTCATGAAATTTAAATTACAATACACATGAATGAATGATAAATATGGTTTTTATTTTCTTATAAAATCATGATACATTTTCTAATCACTACAATAATATATTATGTGTCATACACCAAGAGACTCAACATGACATACATTTTTATTCTTCACTAATAGTTTCATTACTATTTTTGTTACATTTTCATTTTTTCTCATTACGCATATATTAACTTAACTTCTCTCAATGATCTCTCATATGAGATAGTATTTGCAAAGAATGTGTTTAGTACTTCAGTGATAGTGGGTTAATTTTTATGGTGAAATGAATCCCTTGTTTTCATAGTGAATCTTTATTTCTCCCTTAATGTTAGGAACCACCTACTGCTTAAAAATGAACTTCCTAATTCAAACAGATTCCATTGCAACATTTGATGTAGTGATGTACTATTGTTTTTTTATTGAATCCACCATAGTATCTAGTTTGGAAATCAACCAATATACTTATCCATTATTCAAATAACAAAAAAAAATTGTTATTTTATATTATCACTATTTGATTGAAAATTTTTCTAACCCATCAAACATAGTTCATCCTCTACTCCTATGACCCAGAACATATCCTTCATCCTTCACAATTTAATAAGGATTTTCTTAATAATAATATACTGACATCCACTGGAACTGAATTTATATCTACTGGATATACTATGATCATAAGGTACATTAATTTTATTAAATAACACGGAATACCTGATCGATAATATGTAGACCATATGAGTAATTTTATCTAGACCATTAAAATTCATAGAGATATCTTGAATATTCCAAGTATTTATACCATGAAACAGTAGTAATGACTCCTTTTTGGATTTCTCCATGTCAAACCTCTTCAACTCTGTACTAATATATGTGTCCTGACTGAGTCCATGAAGCCTATTTGATTTGTGTATTTAGATATTCATACCTAGTGTATAACCTACTTCACCCTTGTATTTAATTAAAGTAAATTTTCTCAAACACTTATTTATTGATGTGAAGTCAATATTTTATATTTGATAAGTATTATTCAATCCGCATAAAATATAAAAAAACTACAATCCTAATAATTCACATGTATACATAAGAATAATATTTTTTTAATGGAACCAAACTATTTTATTTCATCATCAAACTAGATATTCAAACATCAAGAATCTTATTTCAATACTTAAATGGTCCATTACAACATAAATACCATAACAAACACATTTTTAACTTGAAATCATTTAGTTTTTTATCATAAACATGTCCTTGAATAAATTATTGTTATGGAAGGAGGTTTTGATATCCTTTTAAAATATCTCATAATAAAAATGATTCCCTATATGAAGAAATATTAGAATGAAATTTATCTTTTCTACATGGGAAGAATATTCTTTGTAGTTAATAACATGAAATTTATAAAAACCCATTACTAAAAATTCAAGATTTATAAGTAGACACTCTACCATTCAAGTTGTTTTTCTTATGAAAAAAATCACTTGCACTATATGGATGTCACCTCTTCAGGTCCATCCTCAAATTTCCAAACATGGATAGTGTAAATGAAGTCCCTTCCACATTCCATGTATTTTTACCATTATATAGAATTATATCTATAAATTTCCTCCTATTATATATTAGGTTAATCACTCATGAACATTAACATATCATCAATTCCTATAATAAATTCATATCCCTTGGGATATTGAGGAATCCTACTATACATTTTAGTTTTATGTGTAGCTTGAGTTAGTTCTTCATCCACAACTATTTCCTGAACTCAATTAACCTTAATCTCATGAAGACTTATTTTTTGTTGGTCTTGATCATATTTTTTTTAACATTACTCCTAGTGACCCTTGAATCATATATTTTTATCAATGAATATTCTAGTTTTGTCCAAAGAAACGTTTATCCTAGTATGACTAGAGAAATAATATCCCTTATTTTCCTTGGGATAACCAACCAATATTTATTTTCTAATAGTATTTGGGGTTTTTAAGAATGATATAGATACAAAGACATTATCATGGAGGCACTTGTAAATTTACCATAGTCCAAGAGGACCATATATACATGGAGGGAAGAGTGATTACACTGATTATAGGAACTCGGGTCGAGGGATTATCAAGGATTTGTGATATGTTCTAGGGTTTTTATAGAAAATTATTATAATACTCAAATGAATTGATGTGTGAGAATTTAAATCGTGTCATGAAAAATAAAAGGTACTTCCCCTTTAATTTATAGTTTTATTCTATAGAAAATTCATAAGAACGACCTTTTTGGTATGCTGATATGGGTGCTTCATCAAAAAATACTTTTGGGTTTCTCTCTAAATGTTAATGAAAAGAGTCACTTATTTCTTGACACAATCAACTATTTCATTTATGATGTTTCCCCTTAGGGTATTGAGTCCCAAAATTATTAATAACCCATGAAAACTTAGTATCTATAAGTTCTACTATCATTCCCCCATCACGGTGTGTTGTTTATCTTCAAACATTGATATAAACTATTCTGATAAGTGTCACAGCGTAGTAAGATAGTTGTGTCTTGAAATTTCATTTTCACTCAAAAAATTTCTCTAACCTTGAGGAACCATTGATGAAGTAGTGATTAGTTCCTTGTGTCTTTATCCTATAAAATATTCTATCATAATCTAAAATAATTTTGAAATATAAGAAGAAAACATAACTGGGTTGCCTCTTAGTCATCACTTTATTTTAATTCAAGATCTTGAAATACCTTTTAGCTTCCATAAAAAAGCTTCATAGAGATAACACAACCCTCTTATAAAGGATCTTTATAATGCTTCACAATTATTTCTTTTAACTTGAACAAGGCTTCATTGTCCCTTTGGATCTCAATATCTCTAGGAGAAAATACTTTGACCATCAATAAAGTTTCAAACCTCGGTAGTTTTAAATTTCATAGAAATAATTTCAATCATGAGTTAAATAATTGTGCCTTATCTCTAAGGTAAAATGTTCATTTATTGATGCATCGATCATATCATTTATTTGTCTTATTTTTAAAATATATTCATTTTTTCTTAAGAATATTCTCTAATTTATTTTAATTATTCCTTCTATAAAAGTCGATTCTCCACCGCTATTTTTGTATCCATGTTCATTTTCCTCATAGCATAATATGATCAATGTTTATGTTCCAATAATATATGTAACGGTTTCCCATAAATGATCTAAAATGGATTTATACCATTTTGTGCCTTATGTGTGGTTTTAAATTCTAACAACACATTTCCTAACTTCTTAATTCGATCTCTCTAGATTAAACTCATTATATTCTCAAAAAATTTCTTGATTTACTGGTTGTATAGTTCCTATTTTCTAGTGGTTTGTTGTTGATAAAGGTTTTCTATTGTATTTAACTCCATATTTCTCAAGTAATCCAAAAAAATTGGATATTCAATTATATACCTTGATAACTAATATGTAATCAAGTAATTCTAAAATAAGAAAAACTTCTATTCCTTAAGAATTTAATTACCACATTAGCTATATTTTTCATGGTAGCTTCAGCTTCCATAAATTTAGAGACACGTTCCACACATACGAAAATGTATGTGTGATCAAAATAATTTGGGAATATCCCCATGAAAACAATTCTGCACAATTCAAATTCTTTGAATTTGATAATAAGGTGTTGTGGAATATTGTTTCTTCTTCTAATATTTCCCATCTTCTAGAAATTGTCACATCTAGTCATAATTAATTAGAATCTTTGTGAAGTGAAAGAAAAAAAGAAACTGCTTTTGAAGATTTTTTTCCATTTTTCTGTGGGGTTTATTCTGTCCTTTGGTTGGTAAGTAATTACATAATTTTAACACACTTTTCATTTCAAATTTAGGAACACACCTCTTGCTCAGGACATCTTTTCATTATTTCAAAAAAAGCATATAATCCTTAAAAAAGTTTGATTCTTTAGATAGACCTTTATTCCTTTTTTGTTATTTTAAAAGAGGATAATGCTTCACATTTTTGAAATAATTTTTTATATCAATGACCAATTTCTAGGTTTTTATATTAGAAAAAAAAGTGTCTCATACGAGAACTCATTAGTGATATTTATCTCTTCATCCTCTTTCACACGTGGTACCTCCATCCTGGAAAATTAGTCTACTACCACATTCTCTCAAGCCTTGTTATCTTAATTCATGATTTTAAATTCTTTTAACAATAGGATCCACAAAATTATACTTGGTTCCACATCATTTTTTCTCAATAATTATCTGAAGGAAGAATTATTGGTGTAGACAACTACCTTAGAGAGGATGATATGTGATATGAACTTATCAAAATAAAACACAATGGTAACAAGTTATTTCACCATAATATTGTTTTTAATATGAAAATGATTTATTATATATATTTCATAATAGATAGGTCAAAAAATTATTAACTCAATATCCCTGCACAACTCCCACGATGAAATTACTATCATCAAATATTAGTTCAAAATACTTTTCTGAGTTTTGATAGATTATTATCAGTCCATCCACTATATGTTTTTCCAAATAGTGAAGGAATATTTATACGATTCATCAGTGTCAAATGGAACATCATTCAAGAAATATTTTCTGAATTTTTAAGCTATCATGGATAAATATTTAACAAATTAGTGATAGAATATTCCATGTCCAAGAAATATTATAATCCCATTCACTATATTCTTCTCAGGTAGGTCTTGTATCACCAATATATTTTCAAGGTGGGCTTCAATTCCCTACCATGAAACATTATTCCCAAGTATTATTCCTCCTTGTACTATAATGTGTAAATTCTTTCAATTGAGTTCCAAGTATTTTTATTCACATATTTTGAGTACCAAGTTAAAATTACTTATGAACACTTCAAATGATATCCTATTGACTGAAAATATATCTATAAATATTTCCAATAATTCTTCCACCATATGATAGAATTTATGTTTCATTAACCTTTGGAATGACATCAGCACATTTTACATATTTAATGACATGTGAAGATAAATTAAAGTACCATACATGCAAGTGACTGTGGTCTTTAATTGATCAGTTATTCCCACCAGTAGTTGGTTATAACCAACGTATCAATCTAGGAAATAGTATAAATCATGACTGTATAATCTTTCTTGTATAAGATCCTTGTATAGAAGTAGATTTTTGATCTTTTCTTATGTCCACATTCACTATTATATTTTCTACATATACTCTTTGTCACAGAACTATTCCCATTGGAATGAGTTTATTTCATTAATTATTCACCATTTTTGTGGCTCCTTCATTAGGCACAACTTGAAATGGGTTAAACCATTTACTTTTTAATATAGGAAAAATGGTTCTTGCATCTAATAATTTCATCACCTCCCTCTTTACCAACTTCCATTGATGGTGTGAGAATTATTTTGGGTTGATAGCCTAGTTTATCCCCTCTTCCAGAATAACTCTATTTGTACACACTTTGGGACTAATACCCTTGTCATCAATGATTCACAATGTAATTTCTTATATATTTTTTCAAAACTACTAAAAATATTTCTTATCAATCACTAGTCAAATAAAAACTTATGATAAATGATAGGCTCTCTTTATCCCCAAAAAAATTATCATTGTAATGTACTTATCATTAGATTCAACTTAAGAATTGTTGGCCTAATTATTAAAGGGTTAAACATCATATAAGTTTCCCTTGAAAGGGGATTTTTCAATTTCACACATTCAATGTTGGCATTATCTTCTTTATTAACCTACTTCTTTTTTTCTCCACTATCCCATCAAAAAGATGCATAATGTCCTCAACTTACTCTTCTTGTAAGATTAAAAGTGACGATTCTTCCTCAATAGTGAAAATATATTTACATTATTCTAGATTAATTAATTTCTTTATGCCTTTTACAAGATCAAAATTTACTTATTCCTCACAAACTCTAAAGATATGTCTTCCTTTCTTTACATTTATCATCACCTTCCCAGTGGTGAAGAATGGTCTTCCAAAAGTGATGCGAACATACCCTTATTCCTCCATATCATGAATCAAAAAATAAATAGGTAAAATAAATATATCAACCTTAATAAGTGTAACTTCAAGGATACCTCATGGGTATTTCACTGATCATCTGGAAAGTAATAGTAATACTCCTATCAGATTTGGACTATCTCATCCCATCTTAATGAATACACTCATTGGAATGAGATTTATGGTTGATCCCAAGTCATAAAGTTCTTTTCCAAAATTGAATCATCTAATAGTGAATAAGATTTAAAATCTTCCTTGATCCATCATCTTTAGTGGGATATTTCCTTCATTTACCATTGAAAATTCTTCACTACGAGATGTGACTCCCAAATCTTCCAACATTATCTTATTTAATAAAAGCACTTTTTAAAAAATCATATACCAATATTTATAAAATCAATTTATCAAAAAGAATATTAATATGTAGGTACCTAAAGACATATAAAAAATAATTGTATTGAAATTTAATTTACCTTGTCACATCCTCTTCGAGAATGGAGAATTGGGTTGATAAGATTATATCTTCTAGTATTATTCCTAATTTACTTCTTCATGAACCTAAGGTAAATATCCTCTTTTATTATCTTATTTATTCTCATTTTTGATAAATTCTAATTCATTATAAGCATTCTTTCCATCACTTTCCTTATTTTTTTTATTTTTTTTATTTCTTTACCACACCCTTCTCTAGATACATATTTTCCACCTTCTACGATGCCACATGTGGCTACCTTCCATCTAGCTCACATTAGTTTCATAATATCATAAAATTTACCTCTACCATTAGGTGTACCTCCAAATTATATAGAAGTGTACCAAATAACCATTTTTATAATGTTTAAAAAATTTATCCCACTATATGTAAGAAATTTCAAAGAGCGTATTGTTGGATCATCCTTTCAGTTTCCTGGGTAGTCATCTATTAATCAATTTTTTATGAAATTTTGATATCCTCAATAGATGTATTTGGGGTATAGGATAGTTATTATAATCTTATCTAGAATTATTACTACTTTAATTATTACTGTGAATGAGATTATTGATCTTGAGGGTGTAGGAATGTTTTAAATTGTCTTTGTGGTTATGTTTAAGGTGGTTATCTAGGTTATCCTTGGTGGAAATTGAAGTGTGTCCCTACTTTTCATTGGTTCTACCCTTAATTTTATTATATTTGGGGATACACTAGTCTTCCTATATTATTTGAATCTAGGTAAGGTTATATACATTGATTGTAACTATTGTAGTTATAATTTAGGGTTTTGTTATATTTTAATATATCCTAGCATAATGGATAGGCTTGTGGACCACTAAAAATCCTATATGACTAAAATTCACGTGTTGGTGTAAGTGATGATGGAAGTTCGGATCAGAATTGAAAGTGTCTAGTTTCTTTACAAGTGCATTCACCCAAGTAGACAACCGTGTGGTCTCATCCATATAATTATTTCCTATTCCAAAGGGACCTCCATAACTTTTCAAAAGGATATAATTACAAAATATTATATTAATGAGGACCTGGAAAACCTTATGTGTATTCATTTGAGTCCATCATTAATTGAAGCATTGACCATAGATCAAGCTAAGATCTATAATACATTGTAAAATTTCTACATTTTTAGTTATATGTTGAGTCTATATTGTGGGAACTTTTTAAGAAACACCTTTAATATATCCCATGATTCCCAATCTGACTCTCTATCCAATTGAGTTGATTTTTTAATATTTCTTTTTAGATTCCATGTCTATGTCAGAGGGAATTATTTTCCCAAACACCATATTGCTAACTCAATCCATGTGGTGATAGATCTATCAAGATGACTCTTTATCTAATACTTATATTTGTCTTAGATATAGAATGGTAACACTCATAACTTAATTACATCTAATTATATATCATTATGTTTAAAGGTTTCATATATCTCAATAAAGTTTGATAAATGGTTGCATGGGAACTCATACTAACATTTTTTGAACATCATCGTGTTTTATATCATCCGTAGAAGACTCTTCTTGATCTGAAAATTGTTCAATTTTATAGAATATTTAACAATGATTGATGTTTTCACATATATGGATGAAAATATGTAGTATAATATGTAGTGATCTCAATGAATCGGTTAGGATATGTTTTGTGTTTCTATGTGTGTTAACTAAGTATTAAATTTTATTTGGTGTAGTGGGATAGATTTTTATGTGTCATGAGTTCCCATTAAATATTTAGGTTGTATTCTAGTGTCTCTCAAGAGTCCACACTTCATGACCTAGTAGTCAATGTCTTCATCATGCACTAGTCCTAAATAGAAAAAAAAATACATCGAACATACATAAAAAGAATAAAAATTAACAACATAAATTAGAGTAGAGGATAAAAAGTTAATCATTAGAATATTTCTAACTCCTATTTTTATCATACCTCCTAGAAAATAGTGATAATAACTTGGCACACTCATTGATATCATCACCTTAGATAAGTAACTATAGGTATAGAAATTTATAAATTGGTTGATCATTCACTAACTATAATAATAAATAATAGAAGTGTCTGAATTCATCCCATGAGGAGAAAATAAGGTCCTTGAAATTTGATGAATTGTATTATTAACTCCATTATATAGTTTGGTTTTTATTGATTTTATTTTAAGATTAACATTATTAATATAAAATTGACTTATTAAAATAGGGTTTTGGGATCAATTTCAAGGGATACTCTCATCATATATCACTACTCTAACTCAAAGATTATCCAATTTTATTGGTTGTATGTTCATTATAAATTTACCAACTTCTTATGGTCAAACTAATTTACTATATCTACAAAATTAAAAATCACTTGGTTATTGAAATCTATAAACCTAGATTCATTATGCTCTACTCTTAAAGAAACAAGGAAATATGAGATACTGGTTATAACTCAATAAGATCAATTTATTTGGGGTTATTCTCTACGCACTCCTCCTAGTAAGATTCATGTGTAGGGATGTATTTTAATTATGTTACAATCCATCTCATAATCAAAATGACTTTCCATGAATAAAATTAGTAATAAATTAACATTCACATCCCTTTGCTCTTGATCCCTTGACCCTTGATTTAATTTGACACTCATAAGAGAAGATAAACCCATCATACATGAACGATTCATACTAAAAAGTGATCTAGAGAATATATAGTTTAACCAAACGTAAATTAAAGATAAAAGTGAGAGAAAATTATTTGAATTAATCGATATAATTTCCAAACTAATGTTTAGGAATCAAAGGAAGAACAAAATGACTCAAATGAAACAAAAAAACTCTAACATCTAAAAAGAACTCAAAGTACCCATTTAAATTTAAAAAAAATATCCCATTTATATGAAATAACATGTCTCAATGTGACATTAGTCGATGCGGCATGAACCACCTAAACCCATAGTAAAGTTTCCTCATTTAATTCTTTCATTGAATATTTTATGTAATAATGAGTACCTTCATGGTGTGAGTGACTTATACCTATTTTCATGTTTTAAATCCTTCCAAGAATCATGGAAAAATATCCTCATGAATCATCTAGTATTTATAGCTTCTATATTTTATTAGATGTGTCATGGAATGGAAGAGAATGTCCATGACCATGACTCATATACTATTTTTTACATCATCTAGATTCCCATGTTCATAGTTCTATATATATTGGTCATGAAGAAGCCTATTATATTATTTATCTAAGTGATTTAACCCAACACATGTTATAGTATAACTCTACACTTCACTGCATGGTACATAAATCCTTCCACATAACCTATGTAAAACTATTATTCATTGTTCAAGGAATCCCCAAAACAAAACTTATATTCCTTCTAGATAAACCATATGCACGGGCTCCCTGTAGAGGATATGATCAACCATAATTTTCCATTTTTCTTCTTTTTTAATATAATTGTGATTTAATTTTAACAGTGCGAATTGACTCTTGAATAGTCACTGTATTTCTTTTCCTATATTAATTTTTCTTTTACCATAATTTCTCATTGATAATATTGAACGCTCCTTAGTCAGTCATTAAATTATCATGGAGTTGTTTTGCACTACGTCAACCTTGTACATAGTATCTCCTTATGTTGTGTCTCTTCCTCGAACCTAGAACCACCATCTAGATTAGTCAAAGAATCTATAGTTTCTGGATACTCTGGTGGTTTTGGTTAAGGTCTGGCTAATTTTTTCTTCTTTTTTATGTTTTCCTGGTCATATTATGACTCACGTTTTTTAGAATAATGAAATTATGGCTCATGTTATTCTCCTCCACTCAAAATAATTAATTTATCATAGATCTAGGTATCACTTTCAACTCCATGGTTTCATAAATTTCAATCTATCTACAACCTAGTAACATTGTGAAAACATCTATTGCAGTATGAACTATCTTCAAATTTATTAGAATTATTCCAAAGACTTTAGTATCTCTTCTTATCACTAAACCATTAACAAATAATCATAATTAAACCATATTAAGTATTATTAAGTTCACAAATCACTAATAATGACTACAAAAATATGGTCACACTACAAAAGTATCATCATGCATGCTTAGAACTATAATGTGTCATCCACACTTTCTTGAGAGGCATTACATAGTGACTACTCTCGCATAAGAGGTGTAACATATTGGTTGCATGCTTTCTCTTTATGACCAAACCCATTTGGTCCAATAGGGTTCATACCAATATTCGAGTGATAGATATTTTTATAGTAATATTCTTCCAAGGGTAGAATATTCACCTAAAATTCCAAAACAAATATAGAATAAATGTATGCAACATGTATTCCAGATTCTGGATAGTTTTATATGTCTAACCATTTATATTAAAATGAAAATAAGTATTGAGGCATGAATAAGATCCAAAATAATGCTGGAGACATGTCCATACTTCAGAGGTAAAATAGTTATCAAGGTCAATGGTAATAATCCTCATAAACCCCATGGAGTCTCATAATCTCCTCCAAATACTTCCTCAACAAAATATACAACATTCTTGACTCCTTAATCATTAAAAAGTATGAAAACATTATAAAACAATCCATGATCACCCAAATAACATCATATATACCTATATTGAGTTAAAGTGGTCGTGAAATCCATCAAGATGTCCTACCACTTCCATCAAGGAACGTCATTTGGCAGAAGCAGCCCTTTAGGAATATGATGTCTAGCCTTTTCCATCAGACTAACTAAACACTGAGATAAGAACATTGTGACTACTCTCTTAATCCTTGACCACCAATACATACACCTCAAAATGTGATAAATATTAATCACCCCAGGATTCACTACTAAGGTTGAGCTATGAAATTTGTAAGGAACCACCTCAAAAATTGATAAGGGAATGAATAGACCCCCATAAAATATCCCCCATTGGAAATCATCCCTCAAGGTAATGTCCATAAAGAATTATCCCTCTAAAATTCCACCTTTGGATTCCCTAACATTCATAATTCCATCTTATTCACTGAATATGATTGTACTATCACTTCATAGAGTAACCCTCTATTATTTACCTCTCTTATTCAAGGTGCATTGTTGCAAGCTACTCCATCACTCTCTAAGGATCACCAGACTGACAAACAACATATCCATACAAATCCCTATTCAGTACATCAGAAATAACATTCCCTACCCTGAGTGTATAGAAAATTTCAAAGTCATTTTCTTATAATAATTCAATTGATCAATATTTTTTAAAGTTCAAATCATGCTGATAGAATATATATCACATTCTCTTATGATCCAGGAAAACCAAAAAAAAACTCATCGATGAGATTGTGTAACCAATGAATCAAGGAAAACATAACTATGGTATAGTTTTCAAAATCGTGTGGTGCAATGGTTACTCAAGGATATAGTGTGCATTTCATGCTGCTCAAAAAAAAGATTCATACAATGAAAAATAATATTTTTTTTAAAGGTTGGGGCCGAAGGATCATTTATTATTAAAGAAAATAAAAGTCCTCTTTAACTGGGTAGAGGGAGACTCATTACATGGCCCAAAGGCCCAGTGGACATTTATCCCATTACATGACCCGTAGGGCCATTTTTTGGCCCAAAGCCCATTCTGTTAATAGTACTACTACAGTACTCACACTACTACAGTCCTGCACAGTACCCACCACTGCTATAGTACTCTGCCACCACTATAGTGTTCTCCATTACTATAGTGCCGCCACTGCTACAGTATGCTACAGTACTGCTGTAGTCCTGCTACAGTACCTGCGCCCAAGGGGTTTTGAACCCCCATTTTTCATGTAGAATTAAGGGGTGTTTACCACTAAGCCAAACCACAAATACGATGAAAAATAATATAATTAAATATACAAAATTTTAAACAAAATTTTTAATTAAAAAACATAAATTAAGTCAAAATAATATAAATTATAATATATAATAATATTTTTAGCAAAACTAAAATCAAATATTAAATTTTAAAAAATGGCGTTACATGGTCTATATGATTTGGATGCTACTAGTGTAAGTCGATTTACAACTAGGAATAGTTAATATGACACTTTTTAAAGTCTTTAACATGTTTTGATGAAACCGTGAAAGTTATTGATATTTCATTATTTTATTATTTATATTATTAATTTTTTATTCAATTTATATGATTTTTTATAGAACATCTATATAATCTAGTTTTTTTTTGTTATTTTACTAGATTGATCCTCCCATTTTTAATTGAATAGAACCTAGTTTTGACCAATCAACCCACCTTTAAAGGGATTTTTTATTTTATCAAAGATCATATCCTCCTTTAATTTTAGTGGAGAACCATTATTATGACCAAAACCTTTACACCTCTAAAAAGCAAGTGAACTGTGTACTAAATATTCACTTCTGTGATATCATCTTTCCTCGCCATTAGAAATTAATTATAGGTGCACCTCTCAGTACCCCTTTCTAAGGCATGCTCCTTGTCACACCTTTGAAAACACGAGACTGTGACAAACTAAATATCACAAGTTGCATAGTTACACTCATGCGGTTGTAACATTCGAGACCCATAGGATATTTCAACTCTCTATTAAATCATAATGTAACCCAATCCAAGGCAGAAGTATCACAATAAACCTTAAACCTAACTCCTTCCTCTGGAAAAAAGAGAACGGGGAACTAAAAAAATCCTTTTAAAGTACTCAAAAGTAGTTTGACATTAGTCAGTCCATTAAAAATCATCTTCCTTCCTAGTAAAAGTTATCGCAAGAGTCACAATCCAAGATAATTCAATCATGAACTTTCTATAATTACCATCAAGAATAAGGAAACTCTAAACCTACAGAAAATTCTTAGGGAAACCCAAGAGACAACTACGTTGATCTTCAAGAGATCCACTATTACTCCCTATTAAGACACAACATGTCTTAAAAAAATCAACCTCATGAGCCTAGAACTTACACTTAGATAACTTCCTAAACAATTGATGATCCCAAAAAAACATCAAAAAGTCTTGTTGATGCTCTGAATTATCCTCCACATATTCACAATACATTAGGTTGTTATTAATAAACCCTACCACAACCAGTCTAGGAACTCAAAAAACATGGAGTTGCTTTCGCCCATGAACATGACTAATGTTTCAATTACATTGGATAGAATTTACATGTACTCTTAGTTCTTGTAATGGAATATGAAGTTAGTCTTAAAAATATCTGTAACTATAACTCACATCTGATGATATCAAGACCATAAATAGATCTTCAAGAACCTTCTATATTCCTTATACTAATCAATTAGATCATCAATACATCAAAGTGGATAGTGTCTCTATACTAGCACATGATTTAAGTGACAATTATCAATACAAACATGCATAATATCATCAACCTTCTTCAAAAACAAGACCATGGAACCCCAAGTTGACACACTAGGTAAAATAAAACCTCTCTGTAGAATTTCATCAATATTAATCTAGATCTCCTTCAACTCAAAAAACACAATCATATTCTAGGTCATTGGATTGGTAGAGTCACCTTGCTGCAGCCCTATCCCAAACATGATTACACATCATTGGGGTATCATCACAATCCCTTCTGAGAAAACATCAAGGGACTCTTTTTTAACCCCAAAAACACCACTGTATAAACCTTGTTTAAACTCAACATGAGATAGTACATCATATATCATAAGGAATTGGCACTTATTTGATTCATATGATGATATTGTACACCAATAAACATGGTGTTTTCTTTAATAGAATAAAATAATACAAACCACCTCCAATATTATTCATTTATAGCATGAATCAAACACATCTAGTTCATTTTGAGGATGAAATTTTATAGTTCTATCTCTAAATATTTACAAACCTCCCAAAGATAGATCCAAACCTAATATAATCACACAATATCTATACACGTCATACATGCTAACTCAGCCTCTAACTAGAGTATTCAACACTGATGAAATTGGAAGCCTCTCCACCTCAAGTATCAAGGCCAATACTAGGGAGACAATAATTAAAGAGTGTATATATATATATATAATAAAATAAATCATACACCCAAGTATAATATAAATATATAGTACTTCGCAAAACATTTGAAGTTAGAAACTCTAAGGAATTAATTTTATCATGTACTTATCCTCGACCTTTCAAGACCTATTCTCAACCGACTCCATTGACACGCTATGCTCTATTTACCTAGGGATAAGGGGAATGAGGGGGATAGCCTCTTCCTACATCATCCTCTATATTATAATAAAAACATGGATCACCCAGATGTTATTATTATTTATTAGTGGATACACCTTCAATTTCTAAACCTGAAGTGGGCCACCAGCTCCATGATGACTACTAAGGAATGTTTGAAATGCAATATTCTAATCGGAATAACCTAAAAATGAAAAAAATATTTTTATCTACTAATATGAATTCAATAATTTTTAACTTTGGTAAAATGAGATATAATGAGCTAAAGTTGACTCCTTATGGTCTGAAACATAAGATAACCACAAAACCGATAATATATACTCCTCATAATGTCCTCAAGACTTCCCTACCATAAATATTTATTCTGGGAAAACATCCTCTAAATAACTTATACCTTCACTTTCACCTTTAGAAACATTGGAAATGTGAATGGGGTGATCTGGAACTGGATCATCGGATGCAACACGTCCTCAAAATTCCTCACACTAGCCACTTCATTAAGAAGAAGATCTAAAGTATAATAGAATATATTTTTGAATCAAATACCAAACAATAGTACATTCTAAGTCCCCTAATAAAGAGAAATCATCCCCCTACAATGAAAAAACTTCATCATCAATGAAAGAAACATAGTATAGAATTGATCATGAAACTTATTCCATGAAACTTTAGAATCATAGTGATCTCTAAGGAACAAAACTCACCACTATCAAGTAGCTCCTTGTAGTATATGTATAGACAACAGAATCTAATGCTCCCTCCTAGAATGGATCGATCCAGAAGAAATAACCACCACCTCTAACCAAAATTTTCTATCATAATCATAAAAAATATCACTCATACTTTTATAGGCTCTGATACTAGAATTCAAAAAGTATCTTTCTCAAAGAATTTTCTTTATCTACTTTATCTTTTCAGTGATCTATTGGTGTACCCTACTAAACATCATCTCTACAAGCCTCATGGAGATATCATCCTAGAGTCATGCTAGTAAAAGTGTAAACATTAGGAACTTACAAAAAAAATATTAGGGAATACATAAGATTAATTAAGATTTCACCCAATTCCCATTATCTTCCCAATTAAACCACATATGTATAAATTTATGATGCATGATCCTTAATTTGGTATATAACTTGAAAGTAGAATCTCTTCGCTTAATATGTTCAACAAACTTTTGTTTCATGTATCATATCATAGGGGACCTAAAATCTTATGTACTTTCTAGTCTATATTTCTTACATTACATACTAAGTTCAATTGACATCATTTCCTTATTAACCTGTTTAATCCTCACCAGTGCATATCATTAAGCTTCGTCTTACCACTAAATCAAATTATTTGATATGAATTATTCATGACCTACCTATACTGGTAACCTAATTGGACCGGTATAGAAGACACGAGTGACCAATGAAGCTTTCCTCCAATAGGCCATAGCTTGGATTCTAGTAACGAGGGTAAGGAATGAAAATGTATGGCAGTCATTACCTTCAATATTCACAAGAAATGATAACAAAAAACAAATAAACTCATTAATAATAAATAAACCAAAATAATACATGTATTTTCATAAAATGAAAAAATGGATAATATCATTAGAAACTCCTACAAAAATGACTTCAAACATTGGAAATCCCTTGAGCAACCACTAGGATCTAGAGATTCCCAACTCGGTAACTAACTCCCTCTAAAAAACCTAAAATATATATATAGGGGAAATAATATAGGTAAACTCTATATAATCCTTCCCAAAACAACTCATTCAAATGTGGAAGAAGAATAATAAAGATACATGTAATAAATAGATAAATCAACTCATCACCTAAATTATATTAGTAGTATTTCTATCCTTATCAAGGATAACTCACCAAGTAATGCATAAAAATAGGTAACATATTATCAAAATCATATATAGAATAATGTTTCCCTACTACCATTTTCCCGTAGAACCAATCACCTGAAACCATGATGCCTTATGTCTCGATTCTCTTATCCCCTTCATAAGTTATACTGTACATATTTGAAAACATTATAACCATATCCAAATCACTATCATAACACTTATAAACACATAGTAAGACCAAGATTTGTTATATATCGTGTAAGTATAAACTATATCGTAATCCATTATTTTCCATGCATAAATACACATGTAATACCCATAATACATTATATCTTTGAAAACATTATAACCATAGACACATCACTATAAAAACCCTTATAATCACATAATAAGACCAAGATCCATTATAGCTTGTGTAAGTATACACTATACCTTAATTCATTATAGCTCATGCATAAATACACTTGTAATAACCATAATACAATACCTCTAGGATACATGTATATGTTATAACCTTAATCCATCATAGCTTGTATATATATGTACTTTATAATAATGAATAATTGTATCCTACATGGGTACACATCCTATAATTTTAAGCCACTATAGATTTGAAATTCCAACATACCAAGTTTGAATATAAAAGAGATATTGAGGTGAGGAGAATAATCATCCATCTATATCCTCAACATCATAGTTTTTATGAAGACACATGGAAACCAAGGCTAAATATGGGTGTTTGTTTCCAACCAACATGGGTGGTGGAGAATAAGAAATAATAAAATATAATGAATAATATATCACATAATTATCTTATGGGTACATATCCTACCCTAGACTCAAATGATAGTTATCATTCCACATGAAAACCCAACTGGTACGAATAAGGACTAGGAATCCAGTATTATTCAATGTTCACAAGCTCTAAGGATCAATAATATCAATAATCTCATATCATAAATTAATTACCATAATTTCATAATAACATCCCATAATCAATACTATATTAAACACTTATATTAAACTTCTAAGACCAAGGTTCTTTAATTCAATTTTACATTGATATTCATACTCTTATAATCATTTACCGTTCTATAACTTTTAATACTCATTTTAAATATATTAATCATCACTAAGTATTCCAGAACCATCCCTAATAAAATATATTATCAATTAATTAACATTCTATAATTCCAATGTTCTAGACAAAACTATATTGATATAAGGAAAGATAAATCCCTAATTATGATATGTTATCTAGAGTAAATAAATAGAAAAAAATAATAGGGGATCTCAAAAAAGTCTAACTATCTTGAAATCATTCATCAATAACTTTCTACAGTAACAAACTAAACTGACCATTAAACACATCATGTTGCCACCACAACAACATTAACACAACTCAATCCCCTGTTGTATTAACCAACCATACAAGATATTAATTTAAAATCACAAAAAGGGATTCAATATTTTAAAACTTTAGTAATGGTATTAAATAATAAAAATTTATTGGTGGTAAATATCAATGAGAACTCAACATGTCTTAAAACAATGCATGAAATTTAGTTAAATCAAGGACAGAATATAGTTGACCACTAATATGAATTACATAATTCAAAAATCTTATTAACCATAATGATGAAGTTAATTCATTATGATTAAATTCATTTAATTAAGGAAACCAACTATAATATCATTAGTAATAGTAAAAAAAACATCCTAATAACATGCTCCGAGCAATTGGATTCAATTTTAAACAATTTTACGAGAGAATGATAAATCCAATGAATTTCATATTCATTATTTCCCTTAACCTTCCATATTTAAGTTCTTTAATCATTTTTAGGCATGAAAATATGCATGGAAGTATCAATAATCACAAAGAATAATAGTTATTATCATAGTAATAAACATTCAAACCATTTATAAAATATCATGAGGAAATAACATTAATATCACAACCACATGAAAAGCTATGTCATCCCTTTTATTTCTTTATTTTTATATTATTATCTTTTTAGGGTAAATCTATTCTATTTACCCAAAGCTAACTAAAGCATGATAATACCACATTAACACATGAATAAAATAAAATAGGTATCAAACCCCACTAATTTGGTATAAATTATCAAGGAAAGCCACTAAATAATGGAGAAACTTATGATCAACCACTGCAAAACTCAATGTAACCTACTTAGGACCTACCCACAATGAATAACCATTAAACCATACTTGATAATGAACCAAAACAAGAATAAATACTACCATTTCAACCTATTTAGAGTGAGATATCAGAAATAAATAGATAAAAGAGTACAAGAGGGGAAAATTGTATAGAGAGAGATCAATTCTCATTAGTCTCAAGGTTTAAAACCATAAGAAAATGGTATAAAGTAATCTAAGGAGGCTTGGGTTCATCTTAGGCTTGAAGTAATGGAACATAATTAAAATTATGGGAAGATTGAATTACATTGTATAGAGGTAACCCGACTAACCCCCACAATTATATGCAGATTTAAACCATAGTAATGGTGTCCCTAGTTAATACAGGATATATAACTCTATGTTTTTGACATATCTAATACCCATTCTACTCAACATCCCTTTCACCTATTTTAAAACTTGTATGACCAAAAACGTGATCAGTTAGTACCCAAAATTTTCATAACAAACCTTGACCGAAAATATCCTAAAATATCCACCATGGTGTAGATTAACATTCCTCATCATTTACAATAGGCCACATCCATTGAAATGGGTATATTTACCTTCCACATTTCCCACTGTGATTCCACCAATAATCCTCTAAACACCACAAACACCAGAACGACCATCACCATGGATTGATTTCCTCTACCCGACTTATGATTTTGTAGGGTTTAATTTATGTAATGTCACTAATTTTAATACACTCATACACAAATGTAAACCCATTTCATAAAATTCCACACAAGTCTCCCAAAAAATGACACTTATCTTCCAAACATAACACCAACTCACCACACCCAAAGGGGTTTCCCAAATATAAAAAAGGGTGTTACACACCCTGAGTTCACCCTGATTTAAAACAAATAATACTCTATGGACACAATACTAAAATGGTCTCAACTACATGAATTTTTAACCATATAGATTCTAAACGCCACATTATACCCCTAGAAAACCTTCAAACTATTGCCCAACAACCCAGGACTCCCTTAAAACCCATGAAATGATAGATTTTGGGAAAAATAACGCCCTTAAATATATGATCATACTAAAATATTTTTCATATGATAATTGGGTATTATTATGGAATATAAATGTTTAGAGGCCATTTCGTAATGAGATTGGGAATACTGCAAACTACATTAAAATTTACTTTTTAGAGGATAACTTCTATATCACACTGTAGTGTACCATTTTTTGTTGTGAAGATAATAATCATTCCTCAAAAATTAGAGTTATGTATTGATGGATGAATTCTCTAATAATTCAAGTGTTTTACAAATATGGATCATTTTATGATTCAAGGTCTTCTCAAACATATAATTCTAATTTCTTAAAATATTTAAATGGTGTTGAAAAGGCCTTTGTTAATCTATTGGTTCAAATTTATGTGGGATATTTTTAAGAGGAGTGATATATTAAATTTGAATTTGAAATAAAAATTTGGATGGATTAAAGGAAATATTTTGTTGTTTATTGAGTGTGTGCAGAATCATATGTATAAAGAATAAGAAAAATTCATATAGAATAAATAGTGGAAGAATATAAAGAAGAATAGTTAAAGAGGGGGAGGAAAAACAATAGAAATATTCACAAAAACATGATGTTATATTATTTTGATTGAAGACTCACTTGTTTTATATTACTTAGATTATCATTCATCATTTTTTCAGGATCACGTTACAAACATTTGGAAACATAATGTGTATCATGAGTTCAGGGATAAACTTTTATCATTATATAAACATGTTCAAACTAGTGAATCATATTATCTATGGTTTTATCAGATCATACCAAGGATGTATTCATTATTTTTGAGTGGTGAACATTTTAAAAATTCCTCATGCATTCTATGTTTATGTATTTGGGTTTTGAGGATCTTTGAAAATGATATTTTTGTTCAATTTAATAGGTATTTAAGTTTGTTTTAAGAATAAATATAAAATTAATTAATTTCATCGATTTACCCTCATCAGTGAATTATCACAGTTATTGTGGTCCCCTTTAGAACCAATGAATAGTAATGTAGGGGGAGATTCAGGGGTGGTAAGGTAGACATAACCTGTAATGATATTTTTCAAAATCTATAAATTCATAATTTACCTTAAAAATAAGTAAATATATATAATGATCATAAAATAAAATGAAAGTTAGAATAATTGAGAAAAGAGTTAGGGTAAATAAATAATATTAAAAACAAAGATATAATTGATTCAAAGAATGTTAAATTTATGAAAATTCATATAGTGATAATACAGCATAAAAAATATTTAGAAAAGTAAATAAATTGACAATTATTGAAAAATATATAAGAAATTTGTTTTATTTTAATTAAGTACATTGCTACAAAATATTTCATACAATAGTAAATGAGATCCAAAATTTTAGATACCTAAAATAATGGGCCAAAAAGTATTTTTTGAAATAAAAAAAGTTTCACTGTTATTAAATATGTTAGATTTTGGGTTTGAATATTACAACCACACACAAGTGGTGGTTAATTGTGTGTTTTTGATAATCAGATAGTTTCTAGCTTTTATATTTCTTTTAATTTTTTTAAGATATGTAACATTATCTTCTATAAGTATTTTTAGAAGGGGATAAATATTAAAGAAGAACATAGAAATTTTTATAGTGGTTTAGGGAAAAAATATCCCCTAGTCCACTCCACAAATGCTATCTTTGTGAGCTTAGTGATTTCCACTAGAAAATTCATATTATCATAGTCCTTCACAACTGAGTGTAGATAGTTGACATCATTAAAAAAAGTCTTTATAGAGCCTTCTGGTTCTTTTGTAGGGAACCGAAAATCCATTGGTTAGTTTGAGAAGTTGATACTCTACCATGACTAAGTGTGAGCATCTGAAACTCCAATAAATAAATAGATTTTGATTTGATTGAATTGAAATGTTCTTATACATAGTTTTAGGAGAAACTAATAGAATATAGATCCTATTATTTAATGATAAATTTATTGAATAATTAATATCTTCAAAGAGATAATGGTTGTGAATGGTCATTAATAAAAGTAGAAAATAAAAAATAGTTGTAGTTACACAGCACAAGGTTGAAATATGTATGTCTTCACTATATAGCTTCTTTAGAATAACACTGTCATTTGATCTATTGTTTCTCTATATAAGTTATATATTCAAAAATATTTTTCACATATATGGTGATGTATTTTTTTTAATTAAAAAAAATAATCTTGACATATATATATATAACACTTGGATTTCTTTAGTTTGGGTAGATCCAAGAAAGCAACCTAAAAAATAAAAATTATTCAAATTTAAACCATTAAAGAGAGTTATAAATTCCATATAAATAGGAATGATTTACTCCATCAAATATAAACCCTTTAATTGGTGATAAAATAGATTTAAAAAGATATTTTCTTCCATAGATAACATTACAGTAATCCTGAAAATATCATTAAATTAAAACTTTTTCATTGAATAGTCAAATGTTGTCTTCATTCATGTGATGAGAAAACTACTAATTTTTTGTTGAAATTTTATGATTGATTATAAAAGTAGGGTTGATGTAACATACAAGTTTTTACTGAAACATAGGGTTCCTTACAAACTTAGGGTTGTTTATCCATACTTTCCCTTTTCTCAAATGTATGGTTCCACCCAAAAGTGGGGTTGATAAATAATACCTTTCCAATACTGTAGGGTACATGATCCATATGTGTTATTTTGAAAAAAGGTTTTTGTACCAAACATTACACTTACAAATGTAGTTTATGAATAGTGTTTCCAAAATATATTTAAAACGTGTTAAGAATACATTACCAAATATTTAATCCCATAAAAAGTTAAAATTATCAAGAAATATATTCCTGAAAAATACTTAATGTTACTTTAATAGTAAAACAAAAAATGATATTTTTATAAGGCCCCGACCTTAAACATTACGTAATCATGAATTAAACAAATAATTCACATAGAGGATCTTTTCAGTTTTAGAGTTTTAGAGAATTAGGATAGAACTATTACATCTCAAAAGATTACGTATTAGACACTTATACTAAGTTTCCATAAAATAAAAAACACTTAAAAAGAAAGATGTCTAGTTCCATGTTTTAGATAGAATGTCTTTCCTTGATCCCATCCTTGACCCTATTGATCTTTAAGTCCTGTGGAAAACATTTCAAAAACTTGGGATGAGCATAAAAAGCCAAGTAAAGGATACACAAAGAAGGAAAACTGTTAGTTTTTTAAAAGAACACGTAAACCATGAATACTTTACCAAAGTAATACTTTTCACCTTTATGAAGTAGTAAAAACCCTTCACTGAATAAAAGACCATTACATACCCTTTTGTAACCAAAATATTACCATAAAACCCATATAAATAACACATAACATATAAAGGTAACTTGGGACATAAACATACTTAAATGGAATAACCATACGGTCGACTTCCACTCATACTTAATGGAATAGCCATACGGCCGACTTCCATACCCAATGCATTGGAGGTTATAACATAACCACCCGTCCTGGTATTCACGGCACCACCCATCATTTGGTTTATCATGTAACCACCTGTAAAATGTCCAAGTACCATCATTACACATAAAATATTGAAAATATAAACATTTCAATAACAACATTTCATTTTCAATTTCAATATGTAATTCCAAGATATTTAATTAATCAATCCATTTTCAAAAACCATTTAAAAGAGATTTTTGAATCAAAGTGTCCCATACCACTTTGAAGCTTTTAATGGAATTATAATTTTAAAACATTAATTTACATATAAATAAATACTAAAAACCATTTTTAAAACATGGACATTAAAGATAAATATTTAGAATAATGAATCTTTAAAACAATTAAAATGATATTTTTGTTATAGAGTTTTTAACAAAATGAGAGACTCTTGAATACAAATAATTACAAAATAACATTTAATCCGAGCATTATAATATCATGAGAATAAAGGGGTTCATGATATAATATGTCAAAGGAAAGTATATACACCATATAAGAGTGAATTGGTTCATAACAACAATTAAGTCTCAATTGAAATGTAAATTGAGATGAAATCCATTATAAAGATGGTATCCTTAAATTAAGGATAAATATATCACATAATTATGTGTGAGAAATATAAATACACCCAATATAAGTGGATATTAACTGTGAAACAATCATTGGTCATTAACACATATTCATATGATGACATGTTCAAGAATTACAAGTTTAACCCAAAGAAATCGAAATTGGGTTAAGAGGTTCCCCTGTAAAAATTCGACAGCCTAACGGCGTCACTTTAAAATTCAGAAAATGAGTTGATGAGACAAAAAGGGTATCTCATCACTTGGAAATAAAATTTAAATAAATAAGGATATAGAAGAACATATCACAACATAATAAGATTTAAATTAAAAAACATAAAAAAAATAATTCTTTTAAAAAGAGGAGCGTGAAAGGTCCCCTTACTGAGTTGGGTAACATTCGAAACGTACACCCCATGGAAGAAGGGTCATACAATGAAGATGTAAATACCCATAAATAAAATTATAATACACAAAGATTATAATAATGGGAAGTACATACACCACTCAAAGGAAACAGTGGAAAACGTATCATAAATGTCACGGGAATAAAAGTGAGATGAAAAATCCCCTACGAAAACTCGGCCGCCTAACGGCGCCCCTTAAAACATAAAAAATGGATTTATGAGATAAAATAGGTTATATCATAATATTAACATAATATTTACAGTAATATTAATATAAAATAACATCCCAATCATAAGAAATATGATCTTAAAATAAATTACATAAAAGAGTGTACTTAAAAAGAAAGAGAGGGGTATGATCCCTTACCTCGGGTCCGACTTGACTCGATCGTTCTTTAACGTCCTGAATAATAAACTTGAGTTAATTTACACTTTATTAAGAACCTTTTTCAAGTTCATTTTTTCGTTTATATCACTTATTTCCATGTTATAAACATTATGTAATCATTTATGTTAATAATGTTGGTTTTGACGATATTTGGTTCTTAAGTCGAAAGTGGACTTCTTACAACTACATGTTTTTCGTCTGGTCAAAGTTTCATTATATCCAGAATGATATTAATGATTTTTATATAATATATATCATATATATCCAGCATATAAATGTATTTATAATATTACATAATCATTTAGAGGTATGAAATGAAATGCACCGTTCATGGAGACGGTAGGTCGTATCTACGCATGAACGCTACTTTCATTTCTTTGTCATATTCATGGAATTAAAAATAATTGAGAGATATATATATTATAATTACAGTATAATATATATGTTATATAGGTCACATATGTTCATTAATTTCATTCTTTATACATTCCATGTATTGCATGTACGAGTCACATCACTTGAGGGGCGGTAGTCCACACTTCCTCGTATGAAATTATCGCATTTGCACAACATGAAAAGCATAAAGGAATGATTTAAATATAAAATTAAGAAGCATATAGAAAACATAAATACCATATAAATCATATATAAAATATAGTGACATCATAATGGCCACCATGAAAGGTGTTAAGAGGATATTGAACAATCATCGTTTCGTGAGGAAAAAATTCGCCATCCACAGAAACGGTATGTTCTTTAACCATTAGACGAAGGTGTGTGTAAGTATAGCTAGAATCCTTCACATAACAACATACTAGTATATTAAAGATACTGGTTTTGTTACAAAATAAAGGAATAAAAAGATTTTAGGGGTTTGGAGAAGCAAAATAAAACAAAAGAACACAAGAGAAGACATTACCTTTAAATCGGGTAACTCTTTTTTATTTGAGATCAAAGGCTTCCTTGGAAAGGATTCTGCCCAAAGGTGAGAATTCAATGATTAAGAGAGGGATTTGGAGAGATGAAATGGGTAGGGGTTGGTCGAGCCAAAGGCTTGAGAGGTGTGGGTAAGGTGGTAGAGGTGGGGGCCTTTTATAAGAGGAGAGGAGGGGCACTCTTGTAAAGTTATAAAATATTACTTTATTATATAATGATTTTTGGATTTTAAAGGTCCCAAAAGGATATATTTAGAGGATAAGGTGATAAGGTTTCGTAATCCACCCATCCAATAGGTTTGTGACAAGTGTAGGTCATAGATTTTACATTATCTTTTCATTTTATTTAAATCGTTAAATAATGAGGTAATCGCTCCATCATCATTGTGTCATAAATAATTTAATTTATATAGTGTCTAAAATTTTTAAAAAAACTATCATGATGTAGGAAATATTTTTATCTTTATAATTAATATTTATAGTCAAAATTATTACCTGTATAACCCCATGTAAAAATTGTTTTAGTAAAACAACACATGTTTGTGACATTTTAAATTTAAATTTAAATAAAAAGGTATTAATATCATTTTCCTACCAAAGTGGCTTCATGGGGTCCCCATGTTGACCCATGGATTTTCTTCGTCGGCCATGACACATCCAATGAGGGTAGGACATGTGTCTAGGTCATTTCATATTATTAAAACATTATTTTTACCTTAAATTACACTAATTACCTCTAATCGCGATTAATAAACTTAAAAGTTACTATTCATCAAAAAATCATTTTAAGACCATTGAACCACATTTTACTTATTAATGACAACCATGTATGTCGGATTTTTGAAATTCAAAACACAGAAGTTGTAAAGTTTCATTTAAACGAAAAATCAGTTTCTTTAACTACCACTTAGTGGTTTCACTATTCATCAAAAATTGAAACTTTTCAGAAAATTACCAAAAATTCACCCTAGGATATATTTGATATTCCGAATTCAAAAATGATTTCTATTTTAAAAAATTCAAAACATATAAGTTAAATTAATTAATTTAATAATTAATTCCCGATGTCAGAGCAAATAGCGTGTTTTTATTAAACAATAAGTATTAAAAGATTGACACTAGTTTAAGTCCACTTTCAAGATGAAATTAATTCCAACGACCACTATTGGATTAAATGGTAAAAATATATTCTAATTTCACTTTGAAACCAATTCAAAAAATAATCTAATCATATAAATAAATGAGATTAAAAAAAGTTTCTGAGTTAAAATACAACATTTTTCACTATTTATTAAAAAAATGAACATTATCGGAAAAATACCAAAAATTTACAGAAAGTAAATTTTGATGTCCCGATTCTAAAGAAGAATTTTATTTTGTAAAATATAATACATAAAATTTTCAAAAAGTGGATTTAAAAGAGGTTCTTCATCAAAAGGTGTTTAATCAACCTTTTAAAAAATATTAGAATGTTTACGCTAAAAATTGGATTCATTCGCATTTTTAATCCTCTAACATTTATTGTAAAAAGTAAAAATATTTGACAAAAATATATAATGATTTTGTAGATAGTTCTGTTCATTACTTCCATTACAAAGGCTAGGCGTTAAGTACAATTTAAAATAATATTATTTTATTATTAGAGTGCAACGTAAGATTCCCAAGAAACTCGTTGTTGCATATTGGGTACGCCATCGAGCATAGCGTCCCCTTTAAAGTTATATTAATATTTTATTCACAAATATGGATAAATGTGAAAATTTCATATTCTTTATTTACCTGGGGTGTTATATCCTTCCCCCCTTTTTGGAATTGCATCCTCGCAATTTTAAAATTGGGCTTGGAAACTTCATTGGAAATCCCACATCAGAACAAGAGTCAGTAAAACTATCACTTTAAAATAAAGAAAGAGAAGTACAAAGGTCACCCGAGTTAATTCATACTAGGATTCCAAGTATGAAAATATGGATATGGAGGAGAAAACAAAGGTTTATGTCCTGATGGAGAGTGATAGTAAACATGTTTAGGATAAAGTTAACCACAAGAAAATCACAAAATTGTGGTGGGTTAAACGGTATTCGATTCTCCAGTAGGAAAAGTCAACAGACAACATTTTTGTTTTAAGTTACTCTTCATTGAGGAATTTATTTTTGAGCTTAACTAAATCATAATGAAACATACTTACTTGTCACGTAGACTTTCAACTTTTACTAGATTCCTTAATCAAACTCATATTTTCTCTAAAAGAAGAGTTTTTAGGAAGACTTGTTCGCATTAAGTGTACTATAATCAACTTCTTGAGAATCACCTAATCCAAAAAAGAGAACTATATATTTCCCATGTCTCTAGACAAAATCCAAAAACAAAATTTTTAGTATGAGATCAGATAATCCACAAAAGTATAATTCTTTATAAAAAGAAAATCTATTCTTAATCTCCAAAAAATTTCCCAAAAAAACCCAAAGTTCAACGAAGACCATTCGATAAACAATTGTTCCATAATATTCATCAAAGTAAACCAAACTAAGATTGAAACCCAAATATTTTAAGGATTTAATCACATAGACTTCCAAGTTACAAATTAACTTTTATCTCCAAATAACATTAGTTGCTCTTAAATTCTCATATTAAAAAGTAATTAACCTAATAACATATCCTCGATGATAGGTTAATAATTTCCATAGATAACCCAAAATAAACTTACAATTGATTCCTAAAATAATATAACTAAAAATAATTAGTCAAACTGACCAGGGACTTCACGTAGTCCAGTGGTAGGTGATAAATACCAGTCGCACTTTGGTTGTGGGTTCGATTCCTGCAGCTTTGTCCAACGCGACGGGTTGTCACAATGTCTGCGTGTTGTCCTTTTTCCAAAACTATATAATTATTAAGACATTCCCCAAAACGAGATAAAATCTTCAAAAATAATCATAACATAATTTAACCTCAATTTTTTCTCATGCCTTTCACTTTCCATCATAACATATAGTAACCCATAATTACCTCAAAAGTAAGGATCATATAAACCCAAATGGTTCTTTATAACTATGTCCAAAAAAGAATAGATAACTATTACTTGAATAAAATTTTCATATATCAAGCATCAGTGTTACACATACTATAAAAAAGTCTTCTAATGTAACCCTATCATCAAAAGAGACATAATACTCTTAAGAATTTCACCATAACTCTTGAAGCCCTTATATGTTGACTTCTTACTCATTCAACATTCTTCATGATCTATTAACCATTCCTTTCCAACTTATTCTGAAATACTTCTTTCCTACAAACAAAATCATGAATCATATCCCAAGATTCCAAAATATAAAAACAAATGTTAAGAAATAATCCATAACTTTGATTGGTCATTGTGAGTTTCTTCATCCTCAATCGGAATGGCATTAGGTAATGGTAAATGAATATTTGTACGATCTTGGTGATCACATTCCTAAAATTTCTTCATAGGACATGTGTTTTCATAATGACCATGCACACCACATTTAAAACATTCAATTGATCCCTCAGAAAGAAATTCTTTCCCTTTCCTCGATTCAACTGGATGCTTCCTTTTTCCATGGAAGGTTCTTGCTTTATGACCATCATTTCCACATCTATAGCATATTATTGTCCCCTTGAAACATTTTCCTAGGTGTTTCTTTCCACATCTTTGACTCGTAGGTTTTTTAACACACTTACCTTTATGATTATTACCTGTAGTTCCATAGGGATTTGTTTCTCACATATATGATGCCTTATAGAAATAACCAAGGTTTAGGTAGTCAATCATGACTCCAGGTAGTTGGTTGAGGATAAACACAAGAGTTCTCATTGCAGCTCCCATATCATTCAATTGCTCGCTCAGAAGACTGTCACAGTTTCCTTCACATCCACGGTTACTTTGGTGCCTACTAGATCCAGCCATTTACTAAAACCAAAAAGGTCAGTGTCAGTATATCAATAAAACCATCATGTACTAATGAGGAAGATAAACACTAAGACATACTTAATCATTCACTTTATCTAAAACTAGGACTCTTTCTGAAATCCTAACCATTATGGAAATGTCACTTATGCTTAGAGAATACCCTAACCTCTAAAGTTATCTAAACCAACCTCTGATACCAACTATAAGGCCCTAACCTTAAACATTACATAATCATGAATTAAAAGAATAATTCACATAGAGGATATTTTTAGGTTTAGAGTTTTAGAGAATTAGGACATAACTATTACATCTCAAAATATTACACAGTAAACACTTCTACTAAGTTTCCATAAAATAAAAAACACTTAAAAAGAAAGATGTCTAGTTCCATGTTTTAGATAGAATGTCTTTCCTTGATCCCATCCTTGACCCTATTGATCTTTAAGTCTTGTGGAAAACATTTCAAAAACTTGGGATGAGTATAAAAATCCCAGTAAAGGATACACAAAGAACTAAAACTATTAGTTTTTCAAAACAAAAAGTAAACCATGAATACTTTACCAAAGTAATACTTTTCACCTTTATGAAGTAGTAAAAACCCTCACTGAATAAAAGACCATTACGTACCCTTTTGTAACAAAAATATTACCATAAAAACCATATAAAGAACACATAACATATAAAGGTATCTTGGGACATAAACGTACTTAAATGGAATAACCATATGGTCGACTTCCACACATACTTAATGGAATAGTCATACGGCCGACTTCCATACCCAATGCATTGGAGGTTATAACGTAACCACCCGTCCTGGTATTCACGGCACCACCCGTCATATGGTTTACTAAGTAACCACCCGTAAAATGTCCAAGTACCATCATTACACATAAAATATTGAAAATATAAACATTTCAATAACAACATTTCATTTTCAATCGCAATAAGTAATTCCAAGATATTGAATTAATCAATCCATTTTCAAAAACCATTTAAAAGAGATTTTTGAATCAAAGTGTTCCATACCACTTTGAAGATTTTAATGGAATTATAATTTTAAAACATTAATGTCCATATAAATAAATACTGAAAACCATTTTGAAAACATGGACATTAAAGATAAAGATTTAGAATAATGAATCTTTATAACATTTAAAACGATATTTTTGTTATAGAGTTATTAACAAAATGAGAGACTCTTGAATACAAATAATTACGGAATAAAATTTAGTCCGAGCATTATAATATCATGAGAATAAATGGATTCATCATATAATATGTCAAATGATAGTATATACACCATATAAGAGTGAATTGGTGCATAACAACAATGAAGTCTCAATGGAAATGGAAATTGAGATGAAATCCATTATAAAGATGGTATCCTTAAATTAAGGATAAATATATCACATAATTATGTGTGAGAAATATAAATACACCCAATACAAGTGGATGTTAAGTGTGAAACAATCAGAGGACATTCACACATATTCATAGGATGACATGTTCAAGAATTACAAGTTGAACCCAAATAAATCGAAATTGGGTTAAGACGTTCCCTTGTAAAAATTCAACAGCCTAACGATGTCACATTAAAATTCAGAAAATGAGTTAATGAGACATAAATGGTATCTCGTCACTTGTAAATAAATTTTACATCAATAAGGTTATATAAGAACATATCCCAACATAATAAGATGTAAAATAAAAGACATAACAAAAATAAGTCTTTTAAAAAGAGGAGGGTGAAATGTCCCCTTACCGAGTTGGGTAACTATCGAAACGTATACCCCATGGAATAAGGGTCATAAAATGAAGATGTAAATACCCATAAATAAAATTATACTACAAAAAGTGTATAATAATGGGAAGTACATACACCACTCAAAGGAAATAGTGGCAAATGTAGCATAAATGTCACGGGAATAAAAGTGAGATGAAAAATCCCCTACGAAAACTCAGCCGCCTAACGGCACCACTTAAAACATATAAAATGGATTGATGAGATCAAATAGGGTATCTCATCATATTAAAATAATATTTACCGTAAGAGTAATATAAAAGAACATCCCAATCTTAATAAATATGAGCTTAAATGAAATGACATAAAAGAGTGTACTTAAAAAGAAAGAGAGGGGTATGATCCCTTACATCGGGTCCGACTTAACTCGATCGTTCTTTAACATCCTGAATAATAAACTTGAGTTAATTTCTACTTTCTTAAGAACATTTTTAATGTTAAGTATTCCTTTTATATCACTTATTACCATGTTATAAACATTATGTAATCATTTAAGTTAGTAATGTTTGTTTTGTCGATATTTTGTTCTTAAGTCGAAAGTGAACGTCTTACAATTACATGTTGTTCGTGTGGTCAAAGGTTAATTATGTCAAGAATTATATTCATGATTTGGATATCATATATATCATATATATCTAGAATATACATGTATTTATAATATTACATAATCATTTAGAGGTAATAAATGAAATGCACCGTTCATGGAGACAGTAGGTTGTACGTACGCATGAACGCTACATTCATTTCTTTGTCATACTAATGGAATTAAAAATAATTGAGATATATATATATATATTATAATTCCATTATAATATATATGTTATATAGGTCACATATTTTCATTAATTTCATTCTTTATACATTCCATGTATTGCATGAACAAGTCACATCACTTGAGGGGGCAGTAGTCCACACTTCCTCGTATGAAATTATCGCATTTGTACAACATGAAAATCATAAAGGCATGATTTAAATATAAAATTAATAAGCATATAGAAAACATAAATACCATAAAAATAATATATAAAATATAGTGACATCATAATGGCCACCATGAATGGTGTTAAGAGGAGATTGAACAATCATCGTTTCGTGAGGCAGAAATTCGCCATCCACAGAAACATTATGTTCTTTAACCATTAGACAAAGGTGTGTGTAATTATAGCTCAAATCCTTCACATAACAACATCCTAGTATATTGAAGATACTGGTTTTGTTAAAAAATAATGTAATAAAAAGTGTTTTGGGGTTTGGAGAAGCAAAATAAAACAAAAGACCACAAGGGAAGACATTACCTTTAAATCAGGTAACTCTTTTTTATTTGAGCTCAAAGGGTTCCTTGGAAAGGATTATGCCCAAAGGTGAGGATTAAATGATGAAGAGAGGGATGTGTAGAGATGAAATGGACATTTTTTGGACGATCCAAAGGCTTTAGAGGTGTGGATAAGGTGGTAGAGGTGGGGGCCTTTTATAAGAGGAGAGGAGGGGCACTCTTTGAAAGTTATAAAATATTACTTTATTATATAATGATTTTCGGATTTTAAAGGTCCCAAAATTATATATTTAGAGAATATGGTGATAAGGTTTCTAAATAAACCCATCTAATAGGTTTTTTACAAGTTTAGGCCTTATATTTTACATTATCTTTTCATTTTATTTAAATCGTTAAATATTGAGGTAATCGATGCATCATCATGGTGTCATAAATAATTTAATTTATTTAGTGTCTAAAAATTATAAAAAAAATATCAGGATTTAGGAAATATTTTTATCTTTCTAATTAATATTTATAGTAAAACAAATCGCTTTTATAACCCCATGTAAATTTTTTTTAATAAAACAACACATGTTTGTGACATTTTAATATTAAATTTAAATCAAAACGTATTAATGTCATTTTCCTAACAAAGTGGCTTCATGGGTTCCCCAAGTTGACCCATGGATTTTCTGGGTCGGCCAAGACACATCCAATGAGGGTAGGACATGTGTCTAGGCCATTTCATATTATTAAAACATTATTTTTACCTTAAATTACACTAATTACCTCTAATCGTGATTAATAAACATAAAAGTAACTATTAACCAAAAAAATATTTTAATCCCATTGAACCACATTTTACTTCTTAATGAAAACTATGTATGTCTGATTTTTGAAATTCAAATCACAGAAGTGGTAAAGTTTCATTTAAACGAAAAATCAGTTTCTTTAACTACCACTTAGTGGTTTCACTATTCATCAAAAATTGAAGCTTTTCAGAAAATTACCAAAAACTCACCCTAGGCTATATTAGATATTCCGAATTCAAAAATGATGTCTATTTTATGAAATTAAAAACATATAAGTTACTTTACTTAATTTAATAATTAATTCCCGTTGTCAGAGCAAATAACTTGTTTTTATGAAACAACAAGCATCAAAAGATTGACACTAGTTTAAGTCCAATTTCAAGATGAAATTAATTCCAATGACCACTATTGGATTAAATGGTAAAAATATATTTTAATTTCAATTTTAAACTAATTCAAAAGATAATCTAATCATATAAATAAATTATATTAAAAAGAGTTTTTGAATTAAAATACAACATTTTTCACTATTTATTAAAAAAATGAACATTATCGTAAAAATACCAAAAATTTAGACAAAGTAAATTTTGATGTCCCGATTCTGAAGAAGAATTTTATTTTGTGAAATATTACACATAAAATTGTCAAATTTGGATTTAAAAGAGGTTCATCATCAAAAGGAGGTTAATCGACCTTTTAAAGAATATTAGAATGTTTACACTTAAAATTGGATTCATTCGCATTTTTAATCCTCTAACAATTATTGTAAAAAGTAAAAATATTTGACAAACATATATAATCATTTTGTAGTTAGTTCTGTTCATTCCTTCCATTACAACGGCTAGGTGTTAACTACAATTTAAAATAATATTATTTTATTATTAGAGTGCAACGTAAGATTCCAAAGAAACTCGTTGTTGCGTATTGGGTATGCCATCGAGCATAGCGTACCCTTTAAAGTTATATTAATATTTTATTCACCAATATGGATAAATGTGAAAATGTCATATTCTTTATTTACCTGGGGTGTTACAATTTGTGATCATAAAAACCAATAATATTTTTAATGAATTGTTGATACAACACATTCCCAATAATATCACCCTTTTTGATTATCACAAAACCCATAACATAAATTATAGAAAATATAGGAATTGTAAACACAAATAAAATAATATGTTTAAAAGGATACATAGATTATAGTTATTTTAAAATTAATTTACATAGAAAACCCATTCCTTTTAATTTATTATAAAAAATTGGTAATGAAATCAAGAATGTTTTGTTTACCCAATTTATCCCCCTTTTCTAATATCAATAAAAAATTAGATAAAAATAGATTAAAAAACATTCAATTTAGGAAATAGCTATAAATTAATGTTACATTCTTCTGTAGAAAAAAAATGATACATGTGTTCTTGTAGTAAAAATGAACATAAATAATAACAAAAAAATATAAAAATAATAATTTCATTAAAAATGTTTTATTAATAAAAGAGTCATTTTTTCTAATATATGTTTAAAGAGTAGTGATGGATCAATGTGAATGGTTTGTTTCATAATACTTTTTGTGCTTTGGTGAAGCTAGAATATCCTGAAGAACTTCCTTCAATTCTACCATATTTATTTGTAAACTTTTAGTAATATTTTTATCCGACTTTTACATAAAAAGCATTGAATCTTGACCATTATTTAATATTTCAAAAATATTAAATGTCATAAAGTCAGGTAAATGTTATTTGGTCTGAAGAAACATGTATATCTCTTCCCTTAGATGATTGAAAATTTGTCTGATTCCAACTTCACATCAAGTTATCTTCTTAACAAGTTCCTGTGGATTATCTAGAAACACATTCAGAGTTGCACTATTACACTAAATTGAATGAATACTCTCATTAATATAAAACTTAATTTTAGAAATTACTTGATACCTTTTGATTAAATTTTTTGATGTTTGAGGTACAAATGCAGATACTCTAGATTGATTGACACTACTTTGGAAAGATTCAAACTAAATCCTTAAATACAAGTTTATGTCTCTAAAATATATCTTTGATAATGATAATTCTTTTTTTTTCAAACGGATTGAACATTTCTCTTTGACATACATAAAAAATATTCTACGAACTTAAATTTATCTGATATTATTCAACTGAGCCTGAAAATATTCAAATTCCACTCTCATAACAGTTGAATTTATCAAATATTCCAAATATTTTCTTATAGATTCTAACTCATGTTGTAAACTAGAATTATCCACCTTTATTCTACTAAATTTGATGATTAAATATTATATTTTATTATTCATAGAATAAGAAGAGTCTTATTCTTGGTTTCTTGATGACTAGGCTTGTTCCATTACAACTAAGGACTTTGCTTTATTCTTCTCACTAGAAGAGAAAGAGATGTTATCAAGAACTTCTATTTTCTCCCAAGATGTAGAACATTTTTTTTTCAAGGATTGTACAATATTAGGGACCGGTTGATTCTCAATTATTTTAGTAGTTTCATCTACTAATATTTGAATGTGATCATATCTTTGAGAAGTTCCCTGAACTTGTTCTTTTTTAGTAGAAATGTGTCCATTTTAGTGTTTGAATCCCATTTTTTGTTCCTCGTGAGTGGTTGAGACTAATAAGAACACTAATAGATTAGCCTCTTGGGTTTTAGAATCATTATGTTCTAGGTTCTAATTATCATGTTCTTCTCTATTCCTAGGCCATGTGATAAGGATCTCATTGTCTACTTGTAACACCCCTAATTTGTGATGTATTTTTTTTATTTTAATAAATGTTAATATGTGTTGTTAATTCAGAAGAATGGAATAATTAAGAATAAATAAGGAATAATTATATTAATAAACCTCTGATAACATTACATATTTACAAACTAGATATCACGACTAATTTAGAAAACACATTAAAAGCTTTAAAAACACCATTGAAACACCTCCCATCAACATAATAAGGTTGAACATGTAGCCTCATTACCTTGGACCTACCATAATAAGAAAGGAAATAGAAAAAAGAATAATGAATATACTAACAAAAAGGGTAATATATAGCACCATTTTGAAGTATGAAATGTACTTTAGTGATCTTTTGTTTTTTAAATGTCCTTAAATATTTTATTTAAAATAATTTTTTATGATCGTTGGGAAAAAATAATTGTTGGTATTTTCAAAGATGATAGGTGTTTTAAAATTTTAAACTGGATTTAAAATTATAATTTCAAAAATAAATTATATAACCATTTAATGAAATTTTTTATAAGAATTTTTCTTTAAAAAATAATATAACTTTTAGTTTTTAATATTTTTAAAAATGGTTCCATGAATGTGGTTTGAAATAATAAATTGGCCCTTAAAAGGTGTGAAATCTAATAGATGTGATAAATATAAATATATATGTATTACTTTTAAATTTTTTTACATTTCCCCCTGATAGAAAATTTTTTACAAAAATTAGTAAGTTTTCCACAAACCAATAGCAGCCCATGCAGGACAAGCCCTCAATTTGTTGAGAAAATCAACTTATGTGAATGCTCGGTTTTAAAAAAAACGAACAGACACATGTAGTGTCACGATTCATGGTCCAGTACAGCATGGTGTGGGTCGAAGCCTGGGTGGGATCTCATGTATAAGGATCCCAGTGTGGTGTGTGTTTGTGTCATTAGTGTGTATAAGATTCATCTTGATTTATAGGGTCACTCAAACTGCCTAAAATTTGATGTGGGACATGCATTTTTTTGCAACATTGGATCACATACATCCAATAACATCTCACCCAATCTGATTTGTCCCTTACTTTACTTGATCAACCTCTCCTTTACGCATGTCAAGTTAAATATTAGTCTTATAATCAATTCTAGTTGATCTATGTCATCTGACCCTTTTCCCCATCACCTTAACATTGTTCATATTCTCCAATTTTTTTCTTCGAACCTGTAGGTCTCACCTATTTCAATGTTTCCTCCCCCTCCCTCATTGAATAATCCCTTGACCCATAGCCCCAATTCAACTTCGACTCTTTTATAAAAGATATAAACAAATTATAATGAAATGAAAACCAAACCTTGAAATAGTTCCCTTACCTATCATCTTTTTCCACAAGCCCTGAATATAATATATATGTTTCAATTTCTGTATGATTTACACTGATTACCTTTTTTTTTTGATCTACCTTTGTTAATTTTGAATCCCCTTTTAGTATCTTTTATTTCTATAACGTGAAATATAAAATTTATATATATTTATATAAACCAAATAAAACTAAACAGTGATAATTATACCCTTAAAATACATGTTTCTTCACTTAGAATATATTTCACTACTCTATTTATATCCATGTTTGATTAATCAAATATTTAATTTTTTCATATTACTCTCACCTTGAACACCTAAAGACCCGAGCTCATCCTCACAAACTCTCTATTTTTTTTACTCAATGTTCAGAAGCTAATATGCCCTTTGATCCATCCATATTCAAGGTCAGGGTTTTGATATTATCTTCAATCTATCAATTTAAGTTCAATTTACATATATATATATATATCTAATTTTTTTCAAAATTTATAATATAAAGGATTGTTTTAAATTTATTTTTTTAAACCTATAAATTTATATTTATGCCTTGTAAGGAACTTCTTTTATAAATATTTCATGTTTATGGATTTATCAATGGTTATGTTTTGATTTAGAAAATGTATATATTTTTATATATATTTTTATGTATGATTATACGTTTAAATATTATGATGAAGTCATGTAAGGATTTTCATAAATTTTGTCAAGTATGTCTTTGAAAACTAAGTTTCTATTTTTCTTTTAAAAACATTGATTTAACATAAAACCCTTCTAAGAATAATTGAATTACATGCAAAAAATTAATGTTTTAAAGAATTATTTCATAATATATTTTTAAAAAACTACAAAACATTGTTTTATTAATTTAACAATTTCTTTTATAAATAAAATCTCTATAAGAAAAGATATAATTTTATTTAATCTGTTAAGATTATAATTTTCTGTGTATCATTCAGTTAAAAATGATAAATGGTATCATTTTATGTGTACTACTCTTTTTCATAAAATTATAAATGATAAAAACTATAATTTTATGTGTGAAATATTTTTATATGCCCTTGAATATAATTCATAGCATTAGATATGTCCATCAACTAAGTTATCATCGTAATTCAGTTCATTTATATTCTAGTGTTCATTTAATTTTTTAAGAATTTATATACATATCTTTTAAATAAGAACAGTTTTTTATAACTGTGGATTTCCCCTAGATATGGTTTTAAAAATTCAAAAAACACAATTATTCCATGTAAAGAAGTTTGTGAGATTTATTATTTTCTAAATAAAATAATTTTTTTTAATGTTTTGAAACATTTTAGGATTATGGTTGAAAAATAAATGTCCATAAAAATGTTTTATTAAAATTGGAAATAGATTATTGAATGTTAAGTATAGTAAGGGGAGTAAACCCACGACTGTGAGGGGATAATTTCCTGTGTGGGATATAGTTCCACAGCATTATGGTTTTATTTTAGGTCTGTTGAGTATCATTATTAACCCATAAAAATTATTATTTTTAAATGGATAGATCCATATAATTATTTCATATATTTTTACTTTGGAAATTATTGGTTTACAAAAATTTATGAACTTAATATATTTCAATTATTTCAAAAACCATTTCTATGTATATTATTTATTCAAAGGAAATAATTTAAAATAACTTACCAATGTTTTTAAAACCCCTTAATTGGAAAATTAAATGTTCACCATATGTTTAAAATTTATTTCTCCCAGGTTTAGTGTAATTTCATTGTGATGTGTATTTATTTTTGGTGTCATCACACACAAAGACTTTTTTGTTTAATTTATTTTGTAATGTTTTGTCAAATTGTAATGAATATATATAATTCTCCAAAAACTAGACTTAAAAATGTCTTAGAATGTAAAATATTTCTTTATTGTTTATTTTTTCTTTATAAAAAAATACACCACATTTTTATACACTGAATCCAGAAGTATGGGTTTGGGGTTTTATAGTTGGTATTAGAGAAATGGTCTAGATAATTTTAGAAATATAGAAAAATACTAATAATTTAAGTATTCATTATTTGTAAAATTCTTTTTATTAATATTTTCATATAGAAGAAAGAAGAAAATGATAAAATATTTTGTCTATTCCATGTGAGTTACATGAAAATATAATTTTAGAACAATTCTCTAATGATTGTGAACCATTTGAAAACCTTAAACTAATTGTAAATGCATTCACAATCCAATTACCCTCATATACTCTAATTCTTTCAAAGATAATGCTTTTTATATTTTTTTCATGGTGCATACACAAATTCTATTCTGTGAATGATAAGGAAAATATTTTCAGGGTCTGTTCAAATTCATTACCTTATATAAAGAGTTTGAGTCTTTAGGGAATTTTCAAGAAGTGGAAGAAAAGGGTGACCTCTACACATCCTACTTGTGTCTAGATTAGTATTTCAGTTTATATGGAAGACTTAAAGACTTAAAAATATAATAATTTGAGTCATTTAGTTTGTTTTATAGGAATCAAGTCCATGTTAATGTCTCTACTATTTACACCCCTCATGTCTATCTCCCAAGATACTATTTTTGTGTACATGAGTTTCACCTGAGTTTCTCAATTTATATTTGGTCAAAATAAATTAAATAACTTAAAACTACATTGAGGATCTATTTGACTAGAAGAAACCTGAATTTTTGGGTTTAATATCCAACAAAGGAGGTTCTGGCGAAGGTATAAATCAATCATTATAATTCAATTTTGATAATTATTAATAATAATAAATTAATTTTTGTAGGAACCTAAATATTGAAGTTTGAAAAAATGAGGATGTGGGTGTGTGTATGAGATAATTGTGAGAGAATAATTTAGTTAAGGGGGAAGAATGTAATACCCTGAATCTATTATGTATTTTTTTTAAAAAAATATAATAAATTTTTTTAGTTAATAATAATTAAAGAATTAAGAAAAAATGAGGAATAGTTTTATTAAAAAACCACTGATAACATTACATCTTTACAAACTATAGATCCTGACTAATTTAGAAAAATCATTAAAATCCATTACAACACCACCCGAACACCTCCCATAGATACAATAAGACTGAATGTGTAGCCCTATTACCTTGGATCTTCCATAATAAAAAAATAAATAGAAATAATAATAATTAATATTCTAAGATCAATAGGAATACATAGAACCATTATAAAGTAAGAAATGTTATTCGATGAATCTTGTTTTTTATTAATGTCCTTAAACAAATTATTTAATGACCTTTTTATGACCGTTGAAAAAAAATAACCATTGGGGTTTTCAAAGTCATTAGGTGTTTAAAATTTTAATTTTATTTAAAATTATAATTTCAAAAATATAGTATATAAACATTTGGTGAAAATATTTTAATAAGTAATACATTTAAATAAATAATATAAATTTTTGTTTTTAATATATTTAAAAACGGTTCCATGAAAGTGGTTTGAAATGATAAATTATCCCTTAAATGGTGTAAAACCTAATGGATGTGATAATATATATATATATATATATATTACTTATAAATTTTTCAATTTTCTCCCATGAAAGAAATATTTTTAAAGAAATAGTAAGTTAACCACAAACCAAGAGTATCCCATATAGGCCAAGCCGTCGGTTCATGGAAGAAGTTAGCTTATGTGCAAGCCCTGCTGGAGAAATAGTGGCTAGAACCATTTAGGGATGTGAATCATGGTCTAGTCTGACATGGGGGTGGGAGCCAGTATATATGGATCCTAGGGCTGTGTATGTTTGTGTCATAGTGGGGTAGTAGATGAATCCTAATTTATAATTGATCTCTTGAAATGCACACAATTTGATGTAAGATGTGCATTTTTGTGTGGCATTGGATCACAATCATTTGATCGCATCGTGTCAAGTCTGATTTATCCCTTCCTTTACTTGGTCAACCTCTTCTTTACTCAGGTCGGTTATAATATAAGTTGTCTAATCAATTCTGGTTAATCTAATCCATTCAACCATTTTTCCCATCGTTTTTCCACTATTCATCTTCCCTAATTTTTTTCTTCAAACCAGTGGGTCTCGCCACTTCCGATATGTCCTTTTCCGCCATTATGGAAATTTCCCTTGACCCATGGCCCTATTTCAACATTGAATCTCCAATAAAAGGCATAAAAATTATAAATAAATAAAATCAAACCTCAAAATATTCTTCTTACCTATCAAATTCCTCCAAAAGCTACAAATCTAATATATATGTTTCATATTATTTATGATTTACACCGATTAGCTATATTTTTTTATCTTCCTTGGTCAATTTCGAATCCCCTTTTAGTATCTTTGATTACTACAATATGAAATATAAAATGTATATATATTTATATAAAACAAAGACAATTGAACACCAATAATAAAACCCTTAAAATACCTATCTATCAACTTATACAGTATTTCAAAACATTATTTATAACTTTTTTTGATTAATAAAATATGTAATTTTTTTAAATAACCCTCACCCTGCAAAAAAAATACCCAAGGTCATCCTCGAAAATTACCTATTTTTTATTTACTTGTATTTATAAAGGTAATAGAACATTTTACCCGTCCATATTCAAGGTAAGGGTCAGATTTTATATTCAATCTATCAATTTATGTTCAATTTAAATATATATATATATAATTTTTTCAGAATTTATAATGTAAATGATTATCTTAAATTTATTTTTTCAAACCAATCAATTTATATTTTTTCCTTATAAGTAACTTATTTTATAAATCATTCAAGTTTATGTATTTTTAAGGGTTATGTTTTGATTTACAAAATTTATATATATCTATATTTTTTTATGTATAATTATACTTTGAAATTTTATGATGAATTTATGTAAGGTTTTTCATAAATTTTATCAAGTCTATCTTAGAAAAATAATTTTATATTTTCCTTTTAAAAATTTTGATTTCAAAGAAAACCTTTTTAGGATAACTAAATTATATAAAAATAATTAATGATTTAAATAATTATTTCATAATATATTTTTAAATAATAAAAAAACTGTGTTTTGTTATTGTTAAATTTAACTATGTAATTTATAATTAAAATATCCATGATAAAAAAAGAAACCATTTTATGTATTCTATTAAGATTATCATTTTATGTGTATCATTTAGTTACAAATGATAAATGTTATCAATTTTTGTCAAATAATATTTTATAGTAAATTATAAATGATAAAAACTATTATTTTATGTGTGAAATATTTTTAGATTTCCATAAATGTCATTCATTGAAATAGTTATGACCATCATTTAAGTTATCATTGAAATCCCATGCATTTTTATCCAAGTATTCATTTAATTTATTAAGTATTTATATATATGTCATTTGAATAAGAATAGTTGTTTATAAGCCTGAATATATCCTAGATATGGTTTTATAAATACTCAAAACATGATTATTTCATGTAAAGAAGTATGAAAGATTTATCTTATTCTAAAGAAAATAATTTATGTGTGTATTATTTTGAAATTGTTTCAGGTTATGATTGAAAAAGGAAGGTCCATTAAAATGTTTTCATAAAATTGGAATTAGAGTATTGAATATTAAATATTGTATGGGGAGTAAACATATAACCCTAAGGGGAAGTTGTCACATTTGAGATACATCTTAGCAGCCTTATGGTTTTCTTTTCATTTTTTTGAGTTTCATGATTAAACCATAAAAATTATTGTTTTCAAACTAACTGATCCAAAGAATTCTTTCAAATATTATTACTTTATAAATTATTATTTTAGAAAAATATATGAACCTTTTATTTTTCAATGATTTGGAATCCAATTTCTAATAATTTTATTTATCCAATGGAAATATTTTAAAAGTACCAAACAATGTGTTTGAAACCCCTTACTAGGAATATTAAACGCTCACCCTATGTTTAAAATTTATTTTTCCTAGGTTTAATGGAATTTTTTTGGGATGTGTATCTCATTGAGGATGCAATGCATGCGAATAACTTTTTGTTTAATTTATTTTTTTCCAATTTTTTCAAATTATAATATATATATAATTCTACAAAAACTATACCAGAAAATTTTTTGGAACATAAATTTTTCATGTATTTTTATTTTTTCTTTTCTAAAAAATACACATCATTTTTAAGCACTAAATCTGAAAGTGTGAGTTCGGGGATTCACACTACTTCTTTAGGATCTAATTCATCTTGATTAGATGTATCATATCTTAGTAATCATTTTTTTGGTTGAACAACATCTTCTAATATAGATTCTACAACTTCCCTATTACATAGGAAATATGATCCAACTAATTTCATATTTTTTTGCTCACCCTAAGCAATATGACTGTATTTTTGTTGGTCATTAGCACCAAAAGGTAGATGTTTTCTTTTTACTATACTCCAGAAGAAGAAAAAAACTTCCTAAAAGCTCAAAAATTAATAATGTTACTATGATGAAAATTCATATGAGCTTCTATATAGAAAATTTTATTCATTCTATATAGAAGAATAGAAATAATTCTACCATAAGGATAGAAATACATTCTGGCCTCTGACTGAAAGTAGTGATTCAAGTATCAGAGCATATATCTAGAGAAGTTTAACCTGATATCACTGATCAATAAGAACATTACATACATATCAAGATAAATAATATTTTATAATTCTACAATTCTTGGGAGTATTGTTGACTGAATGAACTTGAACAACACCTTCTGGTTATCCTTACAATCCTTAAAAATCATTTTCCATATCAGCGCCAAACGAAAGAGAAATGATATAATATATTTATATTTTTGTTCTTAATTTCCCAAAGATTAAATATCAAAATGAAACACCCTTTAATCAGGTCATTTAAATATCTTTTCAAATTCTACAAATGAAATAGAAAATTCCTTATCATATACCCATGAAGCGATGTCTTCCTTTTTCCCTCTGAAACTGAATTGAATGTTCCTAAAAAACTCCATTAGTTCTAGTTCATTTAGAAATTCCATGTTTTCTTTATTAAAAATGAATTAAAAAACATAAAATATGATTGCTTGATTTAATAAAACATTTTTTTGATATAGTCATTCAATATAAATAACTTTTCCTTGAAGTATTTTTTAAAAGGGCACACACTAGTGTTTCAGATCATTTGGTTCACCTTTATTTTTCCCCTTTCTCTTTTACATTTCTGAGAATCTAAAGGAAGAAAGTTATTATTCTTGGGTTTTGGAGAGAAGACAAGAGATATGAAATTAAAAAGATTCAAAATATGAGGGTAAGGAAGAGAGAGAGTGTGTGTGTGTGTGTGTGAAAGGGTTTCTAATGGTTTTGGTTCTATAGCTCAAGTTTCTCGAGCCAATTAGTCACTGTAATCATTAATAGTTTTTATTTTGAAAAGATGCACTTTTCAAAAACCTCATAAAGTCTTGTTTTATTTAAAAAATAATAATTAAATATCAATTCTGAAAAACTACCACTACATAAATTAGAGAAACAAATTAAGAAACATTTATTTAAAATTCAATTTTCCTAACTCCCCATTAATAAAATTCAAACTTATAGCGGGAAGTGGTTTAGTAAAAATATCACCAAGTTGATTTTATGTATTGAAAAATTCTAAAGATATATCCTTTTTAAGAACATGATCTCTTAAAAAATGATGTCTTATATCAATCTTCATAGTTATTGAGTGACTTACAAGATTTTTTGAAATATTAATTTTCCTTGTATCATCAAATAAAATTGGAATATTAACAAAATTAAGTGCAAATTCTTGTAAAGTGTGTTTCATCCACAACACATGTGCACAACAACTTCCAATAGATATATATTATACTTTAGATATTGATAGAGTAACTAAATTTTTTTCATACTCAACCATAAAACTAAAGATTCAAAAAAGTGAGAGATTCCAGATTTTCTTTTTATATCTAATCATCATCCTCCAAAATCAGTATTTGAATATTAAATTAAATTAAAATAAAATGATTTTGGGTAAAGTATAGGCTTAAAATAGGTCCTTTTAAATATATAAAAAAATTACTGCAGTAAGATGGGATCCATTTGGGTTTGAATGAAATATATTAAATAAACATACAAAACATATTACGTCTGGTATGCTAGCAGTAAGATACAATAAACTACTAATCATACCTATTTATAACATGTTTTCAACTAGCTTTCCAGATTCATCCAAATCATGTTTTATATTAGTAAACATGGGAGTTATGTAGGTCTAATACTTTGTTTGGTGAGATTTTAGTAAAATAAAAGAAATGAATTGATAGTTTATAAAAGAAAAGAATAGAAAAGAAAAGTTTGTGATTTCTGTCCTTGTGTTCGGATCAATAACTTAGTAAAATAAAATAAATGATTCGGATTTCTCTCTGTAATTTTTTGTGAGATTTTTTAAAAGAAAAAAAAGGGAACTGTTTTAATGAAAATGACACAAATAACCTTTGTTAAAAAATAACACCTATACACAAGATTAAAGGTTATCCATTCCCAAAATTAAAAAAAAACAAAGATTAAATCCTCACGGACACCACATCTACCACGATATCAACAATTTATGTTAAATTACACAAATAACCTTTTAAAAAATTTATTATTATTACCTTTTTTATAAAAAATAAAAAATAATAATGATTTTGATTTTAACCAGTCATTAACTTTCATATAACCAAAATAAGGTAAACATTAAACTACGAACCAATGTTAATAAATTTTTTAAAATTTTAAAAAATTAATTAAATATAATCAAAATTATTTATATAATTCATTAATTCAAAATTATTAATTCAAGGTAATTCAAATTTTAAATTCAAATTTTTAAATTAAAAATAATTATTTTCTCAAAATTATTAATTCAAAATAATTACTAATTAAAAATAGTTATTAATTCAAAGTTATTAATTCAAAATATTCATTAATTCAAAATTATTTATAAAATATTTATATAAACTATTAATTTAGGATAATAATAAATAATTATAATCAAAATTATCTACAATAGAAATTATATATAAATTATTTATGATTATTTATATACATAGTATTAGTTATAATAAAAATTATTTATATACACATTATAAAAAAAATATTTGATTGTTACTATTACATATAAATTATGTCGAACATAAAAAATCATTATTTATAAATTACGTTGAAAAAAAATTATTCATTTATTTATAAATTTATTCATGCATGGACTCTTTTGAATTATTTATGCATGGAATGTTTATTCATTTATTTATGAATTATTTATTATCGATACTTGGGATAATTTTTGGAAATTAAAAAATACTAAAAGGGAAAATTATTTCTGTTGGAATCGTCCTGATTTTGGGATGATTCCAAAACCAATGGAATCGTTGATAGGGTAGAAATGTGTTTCTCTCTATTTTTGTGTGTTTTGTTTCTCTAGGTCCTTTTGACATCACAAAATTAAAGAAATCCTTTTTAATAGTCCTGTATCATCTCTTTTCTTCCAGAAAGAGCCCTGAAAAATGAGGGCTTACTATTTTCTTGTCCAAATTTTTTTAATAAATCAATAATGTATTTTCTTTAATTTAAAAAATTTCCATGAACTTTTTTATAACTTTAAAATCCTAAAAAGAAATTTAATTCTGTCATCATACTCATTTAAAATTCCTTTTATATAATATTTAAAAAATAATTACAAATAATTTTATTTCTAAATCTGAAAATAACATCATATACATAAATTTCTACAAATAATATATTATAAATGATTGTTTTCTTCAAAAGAGTACGATCTTCTAACCCTATAAAAAACTTTTTTCCAATAAAAAGGATATTAATTTTTCATACCCATCCCTAGGTATTTTTTTAAGGATATAAATATATTTACTATGTTTGAAAACTTAATTTGGTAGATGTGGGTTTTCAAAAACTAGTGGTTGTTTTATATTAACTTCATTTGGGATGGATTCATAATAATCTAGTACAACACTAGGGTTTCCTCAACTTCCTTCCATTACTCATTTTCCTCTTTAAAATTCTCTCAAACATTCTTATCCCTCTCAACGGAAAGGTCTTTAGAGGTTGGTTATTCTTCAGATCATGGAGCTTCACTATGGATTTCCCATAAGCACGTCTTTATCTGGGTACACTATCCATTGGTTGACCTGCTTATCCTCTTTCATTTATCATACTACTTAAGATCTCACCATCTCTGATGTTACAACAATGGTGTATTTAGAAACGATATATTTTTGTATTTTCTCAAAAGTTCCTATGGTATTGGATTTCTAATCTCCTACTCTACATATTAGGTCCCTCGACCTTCTCTCCTCAAAGCATCACTCATGGTTTCCTTTTAAGGGGAGGTGTATGCATGGTGGTTAAGTCTCTTTTATTGGCCCTTTGACACCATGATAAACCTTATGTCTACTCTGGTTCTCTACAATTCACTTTATGAATTCTCTAGAGTATTTTGTGATGCTCATTTGGATACTCTGGTTTATTCTATGATGCACTTCATTTTTTTAATTACTTGTGTGTCACGTGGCTGCAGTGGTTTGGGGATGTATTTGGTTCAACACATTGAGGACTACTTCAGTTGACTTCAGTGGGTTTTATCATATGCTTAGTGTGGATTTGGTGTTGATTCGAAAAATATAGATGATGGTGTTCTTATCTATATGTCATTTTATCCTTTTTTTAATCTGGTTGTTTCTGATCTTGTAATGGTCTAGGACTATTAGTTTCAGTTTGGATTTCTGAAAACACACCATTCTTTGGTGCTTGTCTAGTTGTATTTGGAATGGCACTTGAAGGTGATTTTGAGTGGGAATCCTCGAAGGAGGTATGGGTGTGTTGACATCCATAATTATCCATCTGTTTCCTTTTTAATAGATGGGAACCCTACTTTTTTACTTCTTACATAGTATGGATTTTCTAGTTTTTGTTGCATCAGGTTTTCATTATAGTGATTTTTTTCTTCTTATCGGGTGGGAGGATCGAGATAGGGATATGTGTGTTGGCACCTGTCCTCTGGCCCTCCTTCCTCCTTCTTGCATAATTAGGGGTTCTCTACCATGTTGCGTTTCCAATATGATATAACTTCTTGGATGGGGGTGACTTTTAACCATTGACAGACTCCACAGTTGCATTTATCTAGAGGGGGGAGTGGTGGGGGAAAAGATACATCAACTAAATCTTCTTTTATTTTTTTTCCTTTGATAATTCTATACCATGTCATCCCATTGAGTTTATTTCTTCTTTTCATTTGTTACAATTCATTATATGTATTCCCCCAAACCCATTTTCAAAAGGGGTTTCTTCTCATTTACATTCAATAAAAGGGAGCTTGACCCTCAACCTTTAAAAATATATATATATACTTCCTTCAATAAATATCCATTTAAACACTGATTTTATATCCATATGACATAATTTTAAATTCATATGAGATGCATTATCTTGAATGATCCTAATTTATTCTAATATAGAAATAGGTGAAAAGGTTTCATCATATTCTATCCCCTATTTTTGGTCATATCATTTTAATACTAACCTAGATTTATATCTAGTAATGATACCTTGATCACCATATTAATTTCTAAGAACCCATTTGATTCCTATTGCCGGATAATTGGTTGATCTATCAACTAATTCCCAAACTTAATTTCTTCTAAATTCATTAAGGTCTTATTTCATATCCATTAACCAACTTTCATCTTTTAAATCTTCTTTTATAGTCTTAGGTTCTAAATATGATAAAAAGGTATAAAATTTAGCTAGGTTTCTTACATTCCTTCAAGTTATTACTCCTATATCAATATTTTCTATAATAGTTTATAAAGGATCATATTTTAAGGTACTAAATTGTCAGGGTAATAAATATTCAGGTTCATCTACTTTGTGTTCTTCTAGAATGGATTTCATTTCCATTATTTTATTTTGAAAATCAATCTTCGGTGGTTGAAGCCTCATGTTGTCAAAAGAGTCAACAATTTCATCTATTTGATATTTCATTTTACCAGAATGACTAAATTCATCAAACTTCACATGAACTGATTCTTTAAAAATACTTTAATTTTTATAATACACTTTATAGGCTCTAGAAGTAGTAGAATATGCTAGAAGGATTCATTTATCATCCTTTAGATCAAATTTATCCATTTTTTATTTAGTATTAAATATATAAACCTTACATCCAAATATATTAAAGTACTTTAATTTTGTTTTATTTTATTCCAAAGTTCATAGGGTGTCTTTTAAATTAGAGGACTTTTTAAAACTCTGTTAATTATATTGAAAGTTGTGTTTACATCTTCTTCCCAGAAAAAATTAGGAATTATATGTTCACTAAACATAGTCCTTGTCATTTATTGATTAATTTTATTTCCTCTCTCAAAAATTCTATTCTGTTGATATGTTCTTTCTACAAATAAGGTGTGTATAATACTTATGTTTGAACAAAAAGATTTAAATTCTTGATTCTAGAATTATTTACTACGATCACTTCTTAAAGACATTACATTAAAAAAATTCATTTTGAACAATTTTACAAAAAATATCAAAAACATTCATCAATTCAATTTTATTTTTTTGAAGATAAACCCCAACCCTTGTAAATATTCAAAAATTATCAAATAACATATAAACATACAATTTTCCTATTAAACTTTCTACCCTTGATGGTTCAAACAAATCCATGTGGATAAGTTCTAATGGTTTAGATGTAGAAAAATTATCAATAGATGTGAAATATGATTTTTGTTTTTTTCCAATTTGGCATGCATCACAAAATCTATCATTATCATATTTAAAACTAGGTAAATCAAAAACTAAGTGTGTATTAAGATATTTAGATGATGTAAATACATTTTAGTATCCATGTATTCTATTCCAGATCCATGATTCATTTGTTTTAGCATTTAAACAATTCACTTTTTTTTACACAAGGAATAAAGATCTAAGGTATAAAAAATTTCAGTTCTTGGTGACCTAAATTTAAGAAATTTACATTCGAAAATTGATAAGTAATTGTTAGAGAAATCAACAAAAAAGCCATCATTATAGATTTTAGAAATACTCATCAGGTTGAACTTTATCCCTTAAACATATATCACTTTAATGATTGAAATTTTCATTGGATCTCCAACTAATCCAACTCCAAGTATCTTCCCATTAGCATTATCTCTAAAAGTGGATAGTCCTCCATATATTTATTCCAGTGTATGAAAACTATAACGGTTTTCATTCATATTTTTTGATAAGCCTCGCTCTATATACCATATAAATTTTATGTTCCTGTAGTATTTTTCCTAAAAAATTATTTAAATAAGAGTTTATTTGGAACCCATATTTTCTTGGGTCAAGCTATGTAAGCAAGAAAAGATCTAAGAATCCATATTTCCCTTATTTACCAAAATTTACTTTATTTTATTCAGACATGTTTTTGGAAATCAAATAATTTTTAATTCCACTTATATGAGTTTTTATTAAGAAAAAGTTGTTAGAATAATATCCTTTAATTCCATAGTAGAAATAGGTAACATTTCTAGAACTAGGTACAAAATAGTTTTTAATATAATTTTTTATTTGTCTTATTTGCTTCATATTCTATATTTTTCTTTTTAAAAAACAATTTTTACAATAATTTAATTTAGAGTTTTTTCTCATTTTTTAATATACATTCATCACTTTTGAAAGATTCTACTTCATCTTGTAATTATTATTTTTTAGTTTCATGAGTAGTATGGTTTAATGTAGATTTGTTAAAAAAACATGATATTATTTTAGAATTAAATTTTTTTCACTTAAAATATAATTATTAATATTCTTTAGTGACTTATGCTTTTTTATTATAGAATCATATCATTTTCAAGAATCGAGCAATAATTATATAATTTTCTATATGAGTATCAATTAGAATCATAAGTAGAATAATATTAATAATATTGGACTACATCTTCTTCCTTGTCCATAAAGCACATTTTTTCTTTTAGATTTTTTTACTTTGCCTCTGAGTTAGATTTGGAAGAACTACCGGAGTCTTCATACACGCTCCAAGTAACCTTAGTATTTTTTCCCTTTTTCTCATAATTAGCTTTATTATTATCTTTATTTTCGATATTTCTTATTTCTTCTTTTAACTATGTGAAATGTGGTCTGATATTACCAATCTGTTTACATTCATATAATCTTACTTGTTTATATCCTTTCACATTTTTCTTGAAGGATTTTTTGAAACCTCACCTTTTCCTATAGAATTTTCAAAAAAAAATTAGCTAAGTAATCTAGTTCCATTTCAAAATTTGAGATATCTAAGTCTTTTAATATTTTGACATATTATTTCAATTTATTTTCATGCTTCCAATATGTGACTTTTAAGGGAATTATTTTCCCTTTTTACTGTCTTATGATCTTCATATTTATCTTGCATCACTGGTTCATATATCATTAGTATTCTGATCAAAACTTTCATTTTAAAATATTTGAATGGTGATAATTGTCTTATAGTAATAGATACTTCTTTATATTTTGAGGTTAGTGTTCTAAATACTTTTAGTTACTTATCTTATTGTGTAATTTTTGTTCCTAAAGAAGAATCATCATTGACTATTTTTGTTAATCGCTTATTCATATGGGTGATTATTTCACCATTATACATTCTAAATGTGTCAAACATCAATTTTCTAGTAGCATAACTTAATTGGATGAAATTTTTAGTTCCTTTATATGCAACAACAATTATCTTCCATATTTTATAAGAAGTAGGAAATTGATATACTCAAATGTATTTGTCTAGACTAAGTCCACAAATAATAGCATTCATTTCTTTTGAAGTGATGTTCTACTAAGCTTCTTTATAGTATCTCATGTTTGTCTTAATGAATTTCATATTGAGTAATAATGTTTATATATACATTAAATACAAGATTTTTTAGATTTACAATCATTCTGGATTTCCAAGATCCATAGTTACCACCATTGAAGTATGGGGAATCTATCATTGACATACCTTCTCTAGGATCATCGATTGACATTTTTATTTGTATATACCTTATACATTGTTCTTGCTAGATATTATATTATTTATTCAAAAATAATTATTTTTATACCAATTTTTATTTTTAGAATAATACAATAATCCACAAGAGGGTGTTGAATTGTATCTTTTCGATAATCCTAACAATTTATGGCTTTTAGATTTCTTTCTGATTTAATAAAATATATAGCATTATCCTTTTTAAGTAGTTTGAGTATAAAATAAAAAATAAATAAGATCATATAGAATATTATAGTGAATTGGGGCGAAAATATCCCATATTCCACTCAACCAACGCTCTCTCTATGATCTAGGTGATTTTCTCTAGAAATTTTCTCATATCATAAGACCTTCACAACTGAGTGAAGGAAATTGACACCTTTACAAAAAAAGCTTTATAAAACCTTCTGGTTCTTTTAAAGGGAACAAATCCACAGATTAGTATGAGAAGTTGATACTCTACCATTACTAAGTCTAAGTATCCAAAACTCCAATAAATCAAAAGAGTTTGATTTCGTTGAATTGACAGGTTCTTGTACACAGTTAAAGGAGTAGCTGAATGAATATGGATCTTCTTCTTTAATGAAAAATGTTTTCAAGAGAGAGTATATTTGAATAGATATTAGATTTAAATTATCAGAAATAAAAGAATCAACTAACAAAATTTCATTATTTATATAGCACAAGGTTGAAATATGTATGTCTTCACTATGTGGCTTCTTCAGAATAACAAAATCATTCGATTTGTTATTTCTCTATATCAGTTTTGTATTCAAAATGTTATTTTACATACATGGTGATGTATATTTTTTAAATTAAAAAAATTCTCTTTCAGTATATATATATATATATATATATATATATATATATATCACTTGGATTTATTTTTTTTATTAGATCAAAGAATGTCTCCTGAAAATTGTAATCATTCAAATTTAAACAATTTAAGAGAGTCGTAACTATCCTTAGAAACATGAATGATTTACTCTATCAAGTATGAGCTATTGAATCTATTATAAAACAACTTTAAAATGATATTTACTTTCATAAAGACCATTTTTTTAATCCTGGAAAATATCTTTAAATTTAATCTTTTTCATTGAATAGTCAAACATACGGTTACTTCATGTGAAAAAAAAACTCTAAATGTAGGGTTGAAAACATATGGTTGATTACAAAATTAGGTTTAATGTAACATATGATTTTTTAAATCCTAGGGTTCCTTATAAATATATGGTCTTTTATCCATACTTTCCTTTTTCTCAAACATATGAATCCATCCAAATATAAGGTTGATTAACAATACATTTACAATAACATAAGACAAATGATCCATATGTTTTATTTAAAATTTAGGGTTTCTAACCCATATCGTATGCTTTCAAATGAAGGGTATGAAAATTTTTTCAAGAAAACATTTAAAACCCACTCATAATTCATTAAAAAATATTTAATCCAATAAATAATTTATCTTCTCATTATATATATTTCATAAAAATAATTAAAGTAACTCCATTAGAAAAACAGAAAAGGGTATTTGCAAGCATCAAAATCTATAAGATTTATATAGTGATGTTGAGATAATACATTCCCAAAATGATTAAAAATAATACCTTCATTTAATAAATTTTCAAATATCATATAATATGATATTAATATCTTATAGTAATAAACAAAATCAAAGTTAATTATAGCATCAATATTGGTAAATATTCCAATGGAATAAAGCTTTCAAGCCACTCAATGGTTTAAAATATTCTAAATTATATAACACTAAATAATAATAATTTAAAATATTAAATTGAATAGATTATTTTAATAAAATATATAAATGAATAATTATTTAGATAATAATATCATAATAACCTGAATTTAGATTAAATGTCCAACTTATTTAAGTATTTATAAAGCTGAATTGAGGTTGTGAATCCATATTGTGGTGGTATTTCAAATAGTTACAAGACTTATAGTATTTTTTACTCTAAGAATCTATGCATATTAAAATCAAAACCATATTTCATCGAATGATTTAAAAAAATAAATTATTTGAATCTTTCAAAAACTCTAATAGTTTGAGGCACTTCCACTAAGTAGTTAAGGGAATTCTAGGACATAAATCTAAGACCTATATAATCACTCAAAAACCATGATATTATTGGTGATATATATGGAATGAGGAAGATAATCAGTGAAAGAGAATAAGTGAAGGTCATGGATATGATAAAGGTAAATTAAATTGTGTATTCCATGCATTAAATTATAGTTGGTGGGGATAAGTGATTCCAAATGGTAAGAGAATAATGGAGTGAAATTTTATGATTGGAGAGTCGATGCTGAATAAGTTCCTAGATAATGTAAATCATGTGAGTATAGGGAAATAATTAAATAGTTTCATAAAACCATTGGTTCTGATACCATGAAAACCCAAATAGAAGAAAACTGGATGTTTGGAATTGGTTGATTCTATTCCAAAAATTGAGGAATGAAGTGTAAAAATATCATACACTTATAGTAATATAGAAAATATGTCAAAAAGAGGATTTGTGGTCTAGGAGAGGTGTTGTATAATTTGGGAGAGGAATCAGGGGGAAGTGGAGTCTAAAAGTCTTTTATGGGATGATTAATGATGAGTAAAAATTGGGAGCATAGTGAAGAGTGGAAAATGACTGAGAAAGTGGTTATAATATAGGATATTAAAAATTAATAAGTATTTATCTAAATGTATTTTATAATAATGTGTGTGTATATAAAACCATTATATCCCTCTATATATATATTTACATTAAAATTATTTTAATAAATAAACATTTACAAAATTCAAAATTTCAACATTTATAAGGGATTAGTTTTGGAAACTTCTCCCCCTCTTAGCTCTCTTCCTGGTTTATTCTTCCCTGAAGTTCAAAACCTGAATACTTTATGAAATCCATAGCTTCCGGTCTATGTTTTCCTCTTATCTACTTCATGATCTTGACTTCTTCACTCATAAAAGATCTTAATTTAGCTCTCCTCCTTGAATCTCAATTTTATATTGTTAATTGTTCATAGACCAATAAAGGTACTATTTTAATTCACATTTTATATGAGTTTATACAAACATATCTAAATCATTTCTTTCAAAATTAATATAGATTTTTTCTATTTATTATGGGCTCTATCTACATTACTTGGACAAAAACTCTCTTAGAATTTATATTTCATATATTGATGTTTTATTTTTAATATATATTTTTATAATCACTCAAAATATGAAATAATAACTATTATCCTGAAATTTGACAAGTAATTTGTATATGATGAGGTAAAATTTTTATTTTTTTAGAAATTTTTAAAATAAATTATTTAAAAGGTTGTCGTTTTCATAATATAAATATGAGTCATTAAATAATGGTTGTACATTAATATTGGAGAAAAAAATCCTGATATTCCTAAAATTAATCTTTATTAGGTTAAATGAGTAAAATAATATTTCCTTTTTGAAGCTTCTAACATGATAAAGAACTTAAGAGGAATGATTAGATTCTCATGTATGGAATGTGATTTGGTACACTGTAAGAAAAAAAAGGATAAAATTTTGGATATTCACATAGATATAAATTATGGGGTGAATTTGGTCAAACAATAAAATCTATTAAAACTGATATATCAATAGAATAACCACACAACTTAGAGACATGATAATGGGTGTTTTTTGGAAATTAATTAATTTTTAAATGATTCCTCAATTGATAAAGCCTTAAAATATATATATTATTGAAATAAGTTGAAAAACCATTCCAAATTAGTTAATTACAATCCTGGAAAAATATTGTTTCAATAAAATAAAATTATAGTACTTATGAAGCATGTTTTAATTGAATCACGAAACATAAAAAATCCATGCAACCAAATGGTGATAAATTAATTTAATATTATTATAAAACGAAAATAATGGAGAAAAAATTAGGTTTTACTATAATAAAATATAGGTTCATGTGAAAATAATTTTACTTTATAAATACTAATCACTTATGAAAAATAGTTTGAAAAAATAAGTATTTTTTGCTTTAATTAGAAAAAATATTTTTTGTTAAATTTTTTAAAAATGAACCACTCTATTTAAATGAAAATAATATTTATACCATGACCTACCAAACCCTAAAATATATGAATATATATTATTCATAGATGATTGTTTGAAAATATAGTACACAAAATATCCTCTTGGGAATGGTTATAAGATCTAGAGAGCAGAAAAATAAAACGTTGGGTGATATTGTTGAATTTTGAAGCTCCATAAATCAACAGGATTTGAGAACTAAAAAAGATACATATTCATAGGTTTATATACTAAGGAATTTTAGGAAAGTAACATTTTTTGTTTCATTTCTTTGGGATGGATATGTAAGAAAAGTAAACATCAATGAGGTCTTAAATGTTGTGATGGGATAACTTTGAAATAGTATTCCATATAAATGTAGTAACCTATTTCTTCATTTTTAATCACACTGCTATGTTTAGAGGAAAATTTGGGGGAGTTGTTTCCTTATAGTAACTGGAAATATAATGATAGATCCTACCATTTATTCCTCTCTAAATCATTAGATGTGGTAAATAATACTCCTCCTATAATTTCATAGAGCTATCCATATTAAAATAATCTTTATTCATTTATAAATGATTCATTATAATCATGAAACATCTATACCAAAAGTTGTAAGATTTTTTAAATATAACTATTTTCAAAAACTTGAAACAAATCAATTTAATTCCAAATAAACAACTTAAATATATTAAAAAAAATTCTATATGAAATTTTGAAAAACGCTTTTCAATAATAAATTTCTAATAATTTTAGTTGTGTGATTTTTTTCTGAAAAAAATATTTTTTCAAAAAGAAAACTATAAATCTATTGATTTCATTCCAATCAGTTAAAATAGACAGTTAAATTCTATAATGCTTCAATATCATGATCTAAATCAATTGTTAGGATAAAAAATTATACCCACACCATAGTTTAGGCATTATTGTCTTTCATGATTATCAAATACAATTTAATAAAGAATCAATTTCTACTATTACCATTAACACATTTCACAATTTCATGTCTTGATGTGGATATTTAAATTTTATCATATGATTGAACTCATATAATGACATCATTAAAAATATCCCATTTCTATATAAAAATTCCAAACTCCTTAATCATTTGTTCAAACACTATACAAAAAAATCTCTGAGGATGATGTGATGTTTTAAAAACTCTCATCAATTAGTGGTGGTTACAAAAATGTATATTCCATAAATCCAATATTTTATGTGGTGTAATTTTAGGAAACCATGTCATTGAGATTATATTTATACTAACATAACCATAATCATATGCTTATGAATACGTTTTCACCAATGTATTGTGGTATTAATGTTTCTCTCATAGCCTAGCCTAGTGGAAAAGGGGCATGTGGGGGTGTTGAGGAGGACTTATGTTTGAGTCTCCTTAGCTTCCTACATGTGTGTGTTTGTGTTTTTATTTGTAGCTTTGCAGTTCTATTTCCCTGATCATTTGTAATATAATTGTATTCATGTAATGTTTTTGTCACCTTCAATTATGTTTTTGAAAATTAAGGGTTAATTTTTGGTAAATCCTATTATGTTTTCAATCTTTAAAAGTTAATTTTATATAAAAAAACATGTAAGGGAACAAATGCATAAGATGAATGAATTGAACAAGGTATTAACTCAAGAGATAAATTGAATGAGTTAATACATATAATAACTTGGGATTTTCATTGGGATCTATATAAAATCAACTTACATATAACGATAGGAGTCATATGTTTTTCTTGGTTGATACTATAGGATCTATGGATTCCATCTTCATCCTATTTTGTGTTAAGATGCACTAACACATCCTAGGGAAGAGATAATTCTATTTCAAGCATCGAAATGATTCAGTTTTTTCATGAATACCTTCGAATGTGGGAGGTTTATATTTTCTAATATAGTAATCATCATTAGAATAATACAAAGTTATAGATACCCAAGCCTTTTATATATATTATTACATGATTTTAATCATAATTATCCAGGAAATACAAACCAATGATTGAAAAGTCTAGTATTTTTAGAATGCTATGTACATAATTAGAATACATGAAACTAAAATAAAAAAACCTTTTATTAATCTCTATAATGAGATACTAAATCACTTCTAACTCCTATAATTCCATAGGATAACCTAGGGAATACATATGCAAAAGGTATGAGCTAAAGATCCCAGTAAATTAATAGACATGGGATTGAATCATAGCACATGAATTAGAAGGAATAACATGATAACATAATGGTAATGGAACATGAATAAACATATAAAGCATATCATATAGAACATAAAAAATATCATGAGAATGAAAACATAGAAAAGTGGTAGTAATATATGGCATGACATAAACATTATTCAAGTATAACTTCCAAGAATATATCACATGGTGGACAGAGTCCCATAATGGATTAGGTTTACTCACTAATCCCATACATAACTTATCATGACACTGAAACATTATCCAATGAATTGGAGCCCTATCAAGATTCACCCATCATAATATGATTATTCATATGTGTTAAATATAATTATTCAAATAGAATGAATAAACAAAAGGTTCCCATAGAAATAAATGGTTATTTTTATCATGTCATAAGCCATTACCAAAGCACGTATAACAACAATATCCATGAAAGAAGGTATTTTATTCATACATGAAAATTAATCAAGTAATGATAAGAATATATCAATAATAATTATTTCTAACTTAATTGAAAACATGGAAAATAATTATTAAGTAACTTTATAAATGTTCCACTTTAACACGGTTTTAAGGAAATAATAAAGGGTCTTTAATTACGATAAAGGCATAATTGTTTGCATTAAATGAGAAAATAACTATAATAATTTTTCATTATAAATTGACCTATTTTATAAAATTATCAGTGGATTAAAATAGATTATTATGTGAACATGAAAATGGGTAAGAAATCAAGAAGTTACCTCCAATCGAGTTTTCTTATCGAGAGGAATTGAGATGGAAACCTTTAAAAACATGTAATTACTCATCAAAGAAATATGAATTGAGCTACATACATATGTGTGGTAAATATAAACAGAATATAGGAGAGTTATATAAAAATAAATATGAGATAAATTAGGGAAATATATAGAAATAGTAACCCAAAAAAAATATGGAGGTTCAGAGATATCCCTTACCTTATGTCTGAATATGTTCTGAACTTGCACTTAATATCTTAGATAATCAAATAAGATTAATTAATTGCTTAATTTAGAACCTAATAAACATTTATTTGATTTATTATGATTTTATTAAGTTCATTTTTTGTTATTTTTATGAGTTATAAGGTTCAATTTCATCATTCATATATTATTCATTTCAGGGTTTTATTGGTTGGTTTACTTGTTCATATTTATAGAAGTTCTTGTCGAATGGGAATAATATTCTATAAGTGAAATGAAATTGTATTCATAAAATTCCAACAATTTAAATTTTCCCATATATCATTATTTTTTTTACATGAGGATGATTTGTTATATAAAACTTTGATTATAAATGTTTAGTTTATTTTGGTGGTTTTTCTGTCCATCATGATCTCATTTTATTTTATTCAATATTATGTTTATATATTAGTTTCATATTATTAAATAAGTTATAATATATTTATTAAAATTTCATGTAACCATAATAAAAGTTTTATTACCATCCTTGAAGTTGGTAATGGAAAATTAAAACTCATTAACAACAAATATGGCTAATCTCCATAATTTGGATAATGGTCTCCTTCATTTGAATAAGAGAAGATGAAAAAATGGTATGGATGGAAAATATTAAATTTTAAATATAGATAAATTTTATATACATTATAATTTATTTATTATGATTTTATGGATGAAATAGGTTAGGATAATGTATAAAAAAATAAATTAAAAGTGGTAGTTTGAGAATATTACCTCTTTAATATCACTTCCTTGAAAGACCCCTTAAGGAATTTATAATTGGTATTATGGTGAGACCAAAAGTAATTGGAAATCGGGAGAGTGGATAGGAGAGTTTTTTTAAGATATTCTAAAATATTCAAATCATGGAAGGTGTGAGTAGAATGGGTGGTGAGAGGTGGTATTTATAAGGGGAGGAGAGGTGTGTTTTTGGAATTTCTCATGATATTAAATTAAAATAAGACTATTTTAGAGAAAAATTATTCTAAATAGACTATAAATTCATAGTGAATGAAATTTTATACCATATATTATCTAATTGTTTATTATATAGTATTTATATTATTTTAAAATAACTTAATTTAATATAATATTCATGAAGTATCATTATTATCAAATTTGACACTATTCATTACTTTGACTATAAAAACATAAAAAAATGATCCAAATTAAAAAAAAACTATTTTATTATATCTTAAAAACATAGTTATAATCTATATAATTCATTTATCACCTTAAATATCTAAAATTATATTTATTTTAATATTTCTAATATCATTTGTTTCATTTTTTTCTTTTATTTAAAAATTATATCATCGTTGTTGTGTAAGTTTTTAAGGTAATTATTTATTCACTAAAAATTAAAAATAAATTACCATGATGTAAAAAATTATTTTATTTTTACAAATACTTTTTATGGTTGAAAATATCTTCTATATAACCATGTATTAAAATTGATATACTTATTAAAAACAATAGTGTAACATCTTTGACTTTTAATTGAATAAAATACTATAAGGGACTTAATTTAAACCAAGTGGATAAAAAAAGTCACAAATTAGAAAAATTGATAGGTATATCCTAAAATTACTCATAAAATATAATTTAATCACGTTTTATAGTTACTTTCTAATCCTTATCATTTTATTTCAACCCTTAATTACCTAATTTACTCTTAACCGTGGTCAAACAAAATAATGTGGTTACTGTTCATATTGACCAACAAATAAAAGGGTTCTATTTAAAATTTTTGGACCTTATTGTTCAGAATATGGAATTCATTTTACAAAATTAAAAACATAAGAGTGACAATTTTTAATTTAATATTAAACCAAAAAAATGCAATGAAAAACAATTTTTTCAGATTAATCCCTTTCTAAGTATAAAATATTTTTATGCTAAATTCAAGTATTAAATACATTTAAAAAACATAATTTGATTTTTTTAAATGAAATTTCAATAATTAAATTTAAAAATAATCAAAAATATATATATTTTTAAAACATTAAAAATAAAATACAGTTTTCAATAAAAATTAGTATTTTTTATTATTCTTTAAAAAATAAACATTTTCAAAAAATAATAAAAAATAATTCCTAAGAAAATTATTAAATGATGAATTAAAAAATGAATTTTATTTATTCGAATACATTTTATAAAATTTTCAATATTAATTATATTTATTTTCTCATAGAAAGAAATAAAATCCTATAATTTTTAGGAAAGTATATTTTTGAAGAATAAAATGACTTTACTAAAATTTATTTATTTATTTCCTAATAACTAATAAATATATTTCATAATATGGTTATTACTATTTTATTCAATTCCATGGCTAGGTTATAATGGTCATGTTTGAATGATTATATTATAATGGTACATTGTGGTTTGTTTAAACATAGTGTTGTGTGTAACACAAGCTACAGAACAAATCATAATTTTTTATAAAAAAAATCAGGTATTACATTCTTTACTCCTTAGGATATTTCACCCTCTAAATTTATTTTTATATAATAAGGTAAAAATAGGTGAGGGAACAGAGCTAATAAGAATATAAAAAAGAAAATATGAACGTAGAGGGATAAACTTATAATTGGAAAGTATATCATAACATGTGATTCCTGAAGATTCAATCTGGGTTATCCATGGTGAAGTAATTATCCCTAGATTTATTACTAAACTATTATAGTCCTAATCTAAAATAATAAATAGATCATTATTTTATACCAACTATAGCGACCAAATCTTTTTACATGTATTATAACATAATTTTTTACATAATTATCCATGAAATACAAACCAAGGATCGAAAAGTATAGCATATTTGGAAGACTATGAACATAATTATAATACATGAAACAAAAATAAAAAAAACATTTATTTATATCCATACCAATCTCTTAAATCTCTTAAAGCTCATACAACTTCATAGGATGACCTAGGGAATATAGAGACAAAAGGGATGAGATAAAAATCTCAGTAAGGGAATAAACATGGGATTGAAGCATATAAAATGTGTTAGAAAGAATAAAATGATAAAATAAATGGAATAAATTATGAATAAACATATACTATAATAAAATATAGAAAATTTAATCCTATTATTATGGAAACATGGAAAAGTGGAAACAATATATGACATGACATAAACATGAGTCAAGGCTAACTGCCAAGACTATATCACATGGTGGAAAGAGTCCCATAATGGATTAGGTTTACTCTCTAATCCCATTCATAAAATCTAATGAGACTAAAACAATAACAAATAAATTGGTATATCTATGTAGGAACACCCATCATAACATGTTCATGAATATGTGTGCCACATAATGAATAAACATATGGGTTACTTATAGAAATCAATGGGTATCATAATCATTCCATAAGGCATAACCAATGAGTGTATAATAATGGTATCCATGAAATAATGGATTTAAATTATTCTTCAACACTAATCAAGGAATTATAATAAAATATAAATAATAATTAAGTTCAAATGAAGTAAAATAAGAAAAAAATGGTTAGGTAACTTCAAAAATGTGCCACTTTAATGCAATTTTGAGGAAACGAATATAGTCTTTAAAGAGGATAAAGGAAAAAATCTTAAAACAAAAAATGAACAAAATAGTTTATCATGATAAATTTATTAATTTTATAAAGATATTGGAGTCTTAAAATACTTTATGAAGTGTACATGAAAATGGGTTTGAAACAGTGAAGTTCCCTTTAATAAGGTTTTCTTATCGAAAGGAATTGAGAAGAGAACCTTATAGAACATGTAATTACCCATAAAATAAAGATTTATTGAGATATATAAATATGTGTGGTATATATACACATAATATTGGAAAATTATATAAGAATAAATCAGAGATAAATTGAGGCATAAAGAGATAAATCACAACCCAATGGAAATATGGAGGGTCGAAGAGATCCCTTACCTTATATATGAATGTGTTCTGTACATTAACTTAGTTTCTTAGATAATAAAATAAGATAAATTAATTTATTGATTAATAACCAATTACAAATTTATTTTATTTTTTTTTAATATTATTAAGTTCATTAATAGCCATTTGGATGAGTTATAATGTTCAATGTAGTTGTGATGGGAGTGTTTGTTTCATGGTTTCAAGGTTGGTATACTTGTTAATATTTATCTAAGTTCTTATTGAAGGAGAATTCTTTTACATAAGTGAAATTAAATGGTATTAATACACTTTAATAAGTTTAAATGGTCCCATATATCATTTTTTGTAATATTATAATGATTAATTTGATAAATAATTAATGATAAATGTTTTGATTATTTTGGGAGTTTTCCAGTCCATCATGTACTAGTTTCATTTTATTTAATATTATGTTTATATATTAGTTATATAATATGAAATAAGTTATAATATACTTATGAAAATCTTATTTAACAAAAATAATAGTTTTATGAACATTCTTGATGGCTGTAATGGAAAAAAGAAAACTCATTATCCATAGTGACGGTTAACTACCATAATTTGGAGAATAGTTTCCTTTATTTGAATAATAATAAATGATAAAAAGGTATGGATAGAAAAAATTAAATTATAAATATAACATTCAAGTATATTCATGATACTAGATTTATTATTCTCATATGTACGAAAGAGTTTAGTAGAATCTAGAAAAAGAATAAAAATTAAAAGATCTAGTTTGAGAATGTTACCTCTTGAATATCACTTCCTTGGAGGACACCATGAGGAACTTCGAATTGGTATTTTTGTAAGAACAGTAGCACTTGTATGTGGGGAGAGTAGTGAGGAGAGTTTCTTTCAAATATTTTGAAGGATTAAATGATTTGAAGGTTTAAGGATAATGGGTGGTGTTATAATGGGATGAGAGGAGTGTTTTTTGAATTTCTCAAAATAATAAAATATAATAACACTATTGTAGAGAAAAATTCTTCCAAATTTACTATAAAGGAATATGTTATTAAATTATAGAACATATATCATATTATTTTTTATTATATTATATTTTTTTTATTTTTAATTAATTTAATAAAATATTATATTCATGAAATATCATTATTGTCGAATTTGATGTTATGCATTACATTGACAATAAAAACATAAAAATGAGTAAAATTATAAAAAACTATTTTATTATATAAAAAAATTTCATTTTAATCTATATAATTCTTGTATAACCATAAATATCACAAATTATATATTTATTAATATTATTAATATTATTTATTTGATTTATATGATAATTTAATTATTACATCATCATTATTTTGAATGAATTTAATGTAATTATTTTTCACTAAAAATTATAGATAAATTACCATAATGTTGTAATTATTTTACCTTTATAAATACTATTTATGTTTGAACATATCTTCTATATAACCACATATTAAAAGCATTATAATTATTATAAACAATAGTGTGACATCTTTGATTTTTCATTAAATAAAATACTATAAGGGACTTAATGTAAACCAAGTGGATCCAAAAGGTTATAAATTAGACACATAAATTATTATAGATGAAAATTACTCATCCAATATAATTGGTTATAGTGTTATATTCATTTTATAATCCTTATAATATTATTTTTACCCTTAATTATCCAATTTACCCTTAATTGTGGTAACAAAAATCACTAGGGTTACTATTCATATTGACCAAAAAAATAAAAGGAGTATATTTAAAAAAATTTGGTCTCATAATTAAAAATAGAGAATCAATTTTTAAAATATCAAAAAAATAATGACATAATATAATTTAATATTAAACTAGTCAAACAAAATGAAAACCATTTTTCTAGGAAAATTCCCTTTTTAAGTATAAAATGTTTTTATACTAAATTGAAGTATTAAATCCATTTCAAAAACCATAATTAGATAAATTTAAACAAAATTTAAGTAATTAAAATTTAAAAATAATCCAAAACATAATTTACCTTTTTAAAATCTTAAAAATAAAATGCATTTTTTCAATAAAAATTAATATTTTTACTATTCCTTGAAAAATTAATATTTTTAAAAAAATTCTCAAAAATTTATCTGAAGATAATTTTGACATGATAAATTAACTAAAAAATTTTATTTTTTTCAAATAATGTTTATAAAAGTTTCAATGTTAATTATATTTATTTTCTCATCGAAAGTAATAAAATCATTTTTTTAAGAAATCATATTTTTGAAGAATAAATTGACTTTACTAAAATTGAATTGTTTATTTACTAATAATGGATAAATATATTTCATAATATAGTTATTATTATTCATACCCTCCAATTAAATATCTAGGTTATAATATTGATGTTATAATAATAATATTTTAATAGTATATCACGGTTCGTGTATACTTGGTGTTGTGTGCAACACAAGCTTCCAAAGAAATCAAAATATTTCATAAAAATTTAAGGTTGTTACAAATGATATAAAAGAAACAACTATTTTTCAAGGTATACCATAGTTTTTATAATTCTTTATTACTATTTATTTCATGTGTTTCATTTATCCTTACATGGAAATCATAGATTTAAGGTTTTTTAATTCACTTATGTTACTTAGAATAATTTTTCATTTATCCCTAAAAACCTAATAGTGGTATAAAAACAATCCATTATTTAAGGATTAAAAGATAATGTTTTTCAAATAAATAAACTAGTCTAATTGACATTACATTAAGTGTTAACGTAATCTAGGGAGAATTCCTCACATTACGTTATATATATTATAGTGTGTATTGAGAGACCTTGATGTTATGTTATAAGATAACATATCCTAATTTTTCCCTTATATTTCATATATTCAATATTTCAATCTATGTTTTATCTTGAAATTAAATTATATTGATAATGTAATATGGATTTAAATCCACAAACATCATTATATGATAATGCATCTTGTGGTATAAGTCACTAAAATAGGGTATTGTATTTAATGTACCTAATGATATGTTGAGTGTCAGTATATTGTTGAGTAATTCATCACCATTACGTTAAATGTAAATGTAGTATGAGGTACCTGGATGATATTATGTTGTGATAAAATTTCAATTATGAAACTATATTTCTACACTACATTGTAGGACAATGTAATGTGGGGCTATAGGTTGAGACTACGTTGATTGTTAATATATTCTAAAGTGTCCAATAAAACTAAAATTTATTGAAATTTAGTATTTTAGTTTTTTTTTTAATGTTTATAAATAATAATAAATTTTATTTTGGGATATATATTGATTTATAAATTTATAAATTAATTAATTATAATGATTTTTTGATTAATTAAATAAATTTTTATGAAAATTTTAGTAATAAATATCTCTTAATATTATTTGTTAATATTTAAAATGACATTTAAAAAATTATATGGCATGCCTTGTTCTATAGAAATTAAATCTGTATATTTAATAAAAATTATAAAATGTTTATAAAAATTAATTTAAAATTACGCGGATTTTTTTAAGATATTATATAAACCACATCAAAAACGTTTTTGATCATTTATTTAATAAAAGGTTTAAATAATGTCTAAATACGTGACACTAAAATTATGTAAAATGATTACATAATATAAAATGAATTATAAAATTGTTCATAATTTATAAATGTTCTTATTCTTAAAATAAAGTTCCATGAAATGTATAATGTGGAGAGTTTGTATTGTGGTTTGAATGTAAAATGTATTTATTCATTATTATGGAACATTAATAATGTTTAAATATTAATTATAAAATTTTTATATTTAACTCATATTTATGAATAGATTATAAATAATTATCTCAGATTTAAATATTTGAAATGTTCATTTATTTAAATGTTTATTCTCTTATTTATTCATAATTATAAATTTTTATATTATATATATGTGTATGCTTCGGTTTAAGATTTTAAACATCTGGTTATGAAATTGTTAAGCCATTTATTATATTCTAGAAGCATAAACATAAGATTTCATTTTCTTCTATCTTGGCATCAGTTTTTTTGGGGTTATTAGATGGGATTTATTTATTGATCCTAGTTTGTTCATATTAGGTTTTATAAATTTTATGAATTATATTCTATCATGGGTAATGTCTCCCAATTTAGAGGGTCTAAGGTTCAGACTACCCATTGTCCTAGAGGATTATTACATATTTTAGAAAGGTGAGAGTTTGACTATCAATCACTTCAGGATTTATCATGTGAATATTATCAGTATCATGTAATTATAAATATTTACATGAATTGTTTATATACCTTATGAATTTGATGGAATTAGATATGTATGAATATATCTGGATCCTATATTTGGGTGAGTAACACAAACATGGGGTTCATGTGAAAAGTTACAATAAATATGGATTAACCATATTGGTTTGGTGGAGATAATAGATTCAATAATTACATCATTAGAACCATACATACAGAAGGGAATAAAGATAAGATAAGATTATGGGATTAAATTACTTTAAAATACTAAGTATTGGATTCCTTCCAACGTAGCACTTGTCAATACCTTGATCATTCAACCAAATAGGTTCTTCTAGAGTTGGGTTCCCCTGGATTATATTATGTAAGACAATTAAGTAGTGGATGATATTGGATTAAACTATGGTAGGTTCTTACAAAGTTTGGTGCCCATGTATTATCTTTTGTTATCGTATTTTTTTGTTTACATTGGGTTACGTGTAGCCGGGAAACCCTTAGTATGGATACAAGAGGAATAAATTTGGGTGTAAACATATGAATTATTGGACATGTAGTTGTTTATTAAATATCTAAGAGTCATATATGTTTTTATTGGGATGATTCTCTACCTAAATACCTAAGTGGTGAGTGTGAATCCCCAGTTAGAATCACTAGATCTGAGTTAGAGTTCCATATGTCCTGATGCTTGCCTCCCTTTATGTAATAGGTTTTTAACTAATGGTGAGGGTCCAAATACTATCATTGGGGGGATTGTACCCTCAATATCTATAAAGACCACTATAAATTACAATATGTAATAACAACACATAATAACACAGTGGAAAAAATAAAAATTCTAAATTATATAGAATGACATGTATCTCAAGAAATATAGAATAATTATACAAGGACCCCCAATTTGATAGGTCAAACAAGAGTTTGAGGAAGATAAATAAGTATATAAACACTACAACATCACTCTAGAGTCCAACGTAGTACCACCTCTATTTAGCATGCTCCATCTTCTAGCTCTCTTCCATTAGGGCCTTGGCCTTTCCTGTATCTCTGATCATGTACTATGCACAGGCACTAAGATACCCATTCAAGTTATGAGTTTAAACATATTAGGACACCACCAATGAATCCTTAACATTAGTGTACATGTATAAGAGGGTATTTCATGATAATAAATAATTGTGAAAAAAAATAACATTCATTCATGTGTAGAGAATTAGTGTTCTAACCAAGATTCCACAAACCCCAAGTTATATTTTCTTTGGTTTCATACAAGAAACTTAATCATAATAGAGTACGTTAACTAGATTGGACCACAGGATCACAACATGTATCTTAGAGCTACCACAAGGTTAATGATTCTTGGGTAAGTTCAAAAGTTTGTCAAGCCCCATCTCTCACATGGGTCAGGACACAGGGTTGTCATATCTTGGCACTACCTTAGGTCAATAAAAATTATTATAGTATTCGATAATTGTGTCCAAGAACAATTCATTGAATACTATTATTCCCCACTATTTCCTCTTATGTCAAACACATAATAGAATCATGCCTCTTCATCTAACATGGTTATGTCATCATTTCACATGCATCCTATAGACATGATCCACCTTTAGGGCCACCAAGATATGGTGGGTGCACATATCACTTTGGTACTATACATAGAATAATAACATGGCATATACCAAATATATAACATGGAAATAGTTTCATCATATCATTCATACATATCCAAAGGCATATCACAACAAACAATGGTAATAATATCCAAACACACACATGTGATCAAACTCAAACAAGAGGCTGGTGGGTTATTCATGCACACACGCGTGTGATCAAACATCAAACATGGTCTCATGAGAAACACATATAAACACTTGTGATCAAGAATCAATATAGTATTACAAGATATACATGTACACACATGTGATAAAACTCAAACATGGTCTAAATTGTATAAGTACATAATAAAATATCATGCTAACAATTATATACACATACATCACATGGTAAATAACTTACTACCTTTATCTTTTCAATGTATACATCAAGGTTCATAAAGGGTGTAGTATCCTACACTATTTTCACACACCCACCCAAACAAGTTTCCACTCCAAGAGTTCTTAGAACCAATTCCAATCCAACTTGATATGGTTTTAGAATGAGGCTCAAGAAAGAACAAATGAAGGGGTAGATCTAAAACTTACCCAATAATAATTACTAATAATGAAAATATTCTAAAATGGATAAAGCAATGAGAAATTTTTCACTTAAGTAATTGTGCACATAGAAGAGAGTTGAGACTCCTATGAGTTTGTATCGATGAGAACAACCTCTATCTTTCACGGTTTGATATTCTAGAAAGTTCATGCAATGAGGGTTGAGGAGAATCGTGGTTATCCAATGTATGAACCATAACATAATAAGGGTTAATCAAACTCACCCTAAGTTTATCATAAGAGCATTTTTAATTCATGTAAATCAAAGGAAAGATCAAGGGAATAAGTCCAAATTTATTAATATAGAAAATAATTAATTAAGATGACATTAATTACCCATTATTAAAGTTGCATGTGGTAACCATTTCAAATTTACAAGATTAAATGAATAATGAGATGGTTTTGACTATTTCAAAACCCACGTGATCATTTCCACAGTCTCCACTACAACCTTTACCATAGTCATGGTTTCTTTGATCACATTAATCAACACATGGAGTGTCTACTAAATGATTTCTAAAATTAGGTTGTTTTTATTCAACAAGGCCTCCGCTATAGGAATAGTGAGGTATCCCTATCCATGGACATAGGATCTGTCATTGATAAATGCTCATATGAACACTCCCATCCCTAGTCATTTCACCCATTCTATTTTACACATGGATCACCATAGACCACCACAGATTACACCATAGTAGTGGTGTAGAAATTTTTAAACCAATATGTTCTCAAAACCACATAGATGATAATCAAAGATCATAAGACTTTACCTAATCATGACAATACTAGGATACTCATAAGAGAAATATAGATACCATGTATTAAACATATGAAACAGATGTTTCTAAACTTTATAATCCCCCCAGCTAAAGAATTATAATCCTCAAAAATTATCTCTAGAGGTCCTTCCTGGAAAAAACATTAGGCCATTATTCTTGAACATCATATTACTTCTCCCACATTTCTCCTAGATATTTCCATGATATTGTTTGATTTGAAAACTTTGTACCATATTTTCTTACAACATCATCTCACTCTGTTCTATGATCCACACTGGTCACTCCACAAAATATGTATTTGGATTCAATTTTATGTCCTCATATTTAACTACATGCACATGATCGATCATGTACCTTTGAAGCTAAGAAATGTGGAACACATCATTTATACCACAATAATTTGGAGGAAGGTCTATTTGGTAAGTCACTACTCTGATAAATTCATTGATCTAAAAAGGCCTCAAAAACCACAGTTCTCTATTCCCTGCTACTTCAAATGATGATGCCCCACCTAAGGTGACACCCAAAAGAAAACCCATTTACTAATAGTGGACTAAAATGGGCATATCCTTCAGTTGGAATATGATTTATGACTATTATGAGAAGTAACTAACAAATTCTTGATCAATTTCACTCTCTTATAGGTCTACTACACAATATTTACACCAATAATTATTACCACACATGCCTCGTTCCAACAATGTAGTGAGTGGGACGACCATCCATTAAGATCTTTAGAATGTTTCATCTGAATAGAAACATATAAATTGTTGTTTTTCATGAAATATACCAAGTATATGTTCTCATCCCATAATCTAATGATGTCCATGATGTATGCCCAAAGAATATCCTTAAGGATCTAAATTTTCCCCTCTTGTTCTCCACCAATCTATGGATGGTATGTTATACTCAACTTCAATTGAGTCCATAAAGCCTTCTAAAATCCTTTATAAAACAATAAAATAAAATAAATTTCCCTCTCTGATATGATACTAGAAATAAATCCAAGCAATCGTGCAATTTATCAGACATACATCATACCCAACTCATCTATAGAGAGTGTCTCTTAGATCACTAAGAAGTGTGATACTTTCCTTAACCGATCAATTATCACCAAAATAGAATCTTGAATTCCCATTGTATAGGGTAACCTCATAATAAAGTCCATAATTTTGTCATCACATTTCCATATAGGAAACATAAGCGGTAGAATAAAACCACCAAGACACTGTTATTCAACTTTTATCCAATAGCTTGTAAGGACTAGTGAAACAAAACCAATGATGTATCTCCTCACACATGGCCTCCAAAACTAAAATTATATTTCATTATACATCTTCATCAACCCTGGATTCACTATGAACTTTAAATCATGAGATTATTTCATTATATCATCCCTCATTGAAGTTGTCACTATTACTCTCTCATGGACATAGATCAAATCATCATCATTTAAGGACGACCCAAAAATAGAATCATCCCCTATTAAGAATTCTTGCACCACCATGAACTCGGGAACATAATCTTTTATTTCTTTCACATGTTCCACCAAAAAAGATATGATCACTAAAGGTAAACATGTCATTACACCCTGATCCTCTAATACAACCACTAGCTACTCTACTATCAAACTCATCAAATGTCATTCATCTTGTGAAGGTCACTAACTAAACTCCTACACCTATAGAATTTTCCTACTAATATAATATGAACATAAATTATATTTCCCTACAGCATAAACCATCTCGAATTAAAATTTCTACAAATACTCCAACCAACACCTCTTCTAAATATTTAGATCCCACTAAAATAAGATATATTGGAGTCTTTGTAGTCTGTGTAAATAGTAAACCACTCCCCAAAGATATAATGTCACCAATACGTTATTTCATAAACCATTATAGCTAAATACGAGTCATTCGTAGTGTATTTCTTCACATGGGGTCACAATTGAAATGACCCGTAGGCAACTATCAAATCTCTCGACATCAACACATCACCAAACCCAACTTCTAAGGCATCACAGTACATTATGTATCCACAATGAATATTTGGAAGGGGAAAACAAGGGTTTTTATAAATCTTTTATTTATCTCTATGAATGATTAATCACAAATATCTATCCACTAAAACTTCACTCCCTTGTTGTAAGTCCATTCATAGGCATTGTCAAATGGGAGAAGTCATGGATGAAACATTGATTGTACCCTGCAATCCCATGGAAGCTACTAATCTCAAACACAATCCAAGATCATTCCAAAGTAATCACCACCTCAAACTTCTATGGGTCTATATAAATCCCTACCTCAAAGATTACATTCTCAAGGAATCACACCTCTTAAATCCAAAAGTGACACTTCGAAATTTTGGTGTAAAGTTGATGTGCTCTAAGTGTTCTAAATGCAATCTCGAGGAGCCTTGTGAGCATCTTTGAGGTCTGAAATTTTGTAAGGATATCTTCAAAAAAATAACATACTAAAGGATTCGAGATATAGATGGAAGATCTTATTCATGAGATCTATAAACATTACTGGATCTTTTTTCGGCCATAAAGGCATGAAAATATACTCATATAGACCATATCTACTCTAGAATGTTGTTTTAGGGATATCCTTCTTTCTAAAATGAAGATGGTTGTAGCCTTATCATAAGTCAGTCTTGGAGAACCACAAAGCTCCCTAAAATTGTTCAAACATGTTATTAATCATTAGAAATAGGTATAAATTCTTCATGTTCACCTGGTTTGGATTATTGTAGTATTTACACAATTGAAAACTACCATTCACCTTTTTTTTAACAATGTTAGAGCACCCTAAGGATACGTGTTCATTCTAATAAAACATTTTGATACTAAATCCTCATGTTGTACTATCAATTACTTCAAATCAACCAACACAATATGATATAGTGGAATTGATATTGATTTAAACCATATCATGAGTTGAATTTTAAATCCAATTACTCTCTTAGGATGGAGACAATAAATGTTTTCTGGTAAAACATCATGATATAGGCCCACTACTAGAGGAAAAATGGAGAGTTCTACTATTGACTCTAACATAATATCCAGGACTTATAATTTCAACATAATTTCTTACCTGATTTTTGTATGTTCCCACTCTTCCTACTCCAATATCCCATTCATTAGTAAAAACAAACTTCACCCCCTTGGGAACTATTTATATTACACATCTCATATAATAGTAGATGTGTTCTTGATAACTAGTCATCCATTCCATTCCAAAGATAACATTAAAGCTAATAATATAAATTATCATTAAATACCATAAATATTTGTAGCCAAAAACTACTATAGGACATCCTAGACATCTCTAAGGACAATTCACTTTCATCCATAAGGGTGTATCAAGTGATAAAAACTCAAAAATATAACTAAAATTGTAAGTCAAGACAAAACAATATGAATATATATAAAGGATTGGAAAGAAACAATATCAAAAAGGGTGGTATAAAGAGTATTATTGATCAAGACCGTACCTCAAATAGTTGATGGTCCCTCCCCACAGTCAGTTGAAACCTGGTCCATTACATACACATGGCCTACCTTAGCTCCACAATATAATCCCTGATACACAGAACTGACTGATGTAATCATATTTTTAGGGGTTTAAACCTACTAGTGAGGACCATATCATGTCCCATGGCTTAATTCATATGTCTAACTCAAACCCTCATGGGTCCTTCACTATAAATCATTTAAGTATAACCATTATAGATGCCCAGTATTATCACACCCATGTCACTTGATCTAATACTTTCAGAAAAATATATGATAATACCCACTTTATCCATAGTTGAAACACTAAGGAACTCTTTCCCCTACATAAGGTGCTGAAAACCCCCTACTCTTTACTAGAAATATGACCCCACTCTAGCATGAATCCTCTAGCTTTATCTTCCTACCACTAGAAATATCACATGGAAGTCTGCTTAAGTATAAAGTAAGACCTGCAACTCTATCCTCCTTCAAAACCTTCCTTATATTTAGGGATTTGTGAAGCACCTATATATATGTCATTATGTCAAAATTCCTTACCTGGAATCTCAACTCTAGTTGGAGGCCGATCTCAGACTTCTTATACTTTTACACATTATTCACATCCAATAAAGGAGTGAATTTTAGCAAATTTATTAAACTTCTCCAAGTAATCAAACACCATCAACAAAACACATTGAATCTCTATAGACTCTTGATCATGGTCTAAATACAAAATTCTTAAAAAGAAATACTTGAAGAAACTGTCTTTGAAAATTATATAAGTGATACCTTCACATATTCTTTCATAGTTCATGACAACCCACCATTATCTAGAAACAAGGGATTATATAGAACTTATCCTAGAAGTATATTTTGATACAAGAAGACACAACCTTATTAGTAATAATCAAGTATCAATCTATGTTCTCCATACATTCACATTATTCATACTAATATATATAACAACAATAATACTAAAGTTTAAAGAATCAATGCCATCATGGATATATCACAAAAGAACACATCAAGTCATTTAATTAATGAACTACCATGCATATCTCAATAGGAATATATATATATATATATATTACATATGATCCTAAGTTTCTAATCATGATGCATGAATTCACCCTAATACCATAAAATAGTAACATCAAAAAACAGTCAGGTTCAATAAGAAATTATAAAACTATACTCTAAAAATAGTCCAAATAATGATAAATCATATTTATGTTACATGTGTATTTTGTAGGAACACATGTAACTCCCCTACCTGAGTCCCATATAGCCTAACTCCTTTCCAACTTTCCCCAAAATCATATTTAATAATAAATAATGTGGGAAACCGCTTTTGATACAACATTGTGATGTCCCAGCTTAAATCATTAGGTCTCGGCCAGAGTCCCACAAGGCCTCATGTGTGCCTCCCTATATGCAAGAGGTTATTGAATAGTGTTTAGGGTTCTAATTTTGGTAGTGGGGATGTAACAAACCAACTTGGATCAAACCCAAACTATTCATCTCAGCCAGACCACAACAAGTCTGGAGAGCTGCACCAGATACTCCTAGGTTTTAAAATTGTTTTGGACATAAAAGTAACTTGAATGGGAATAAATTATCCCAATAAATATAGCTAAAAATTTTAAATAACAAATAAAATCCAATAGAGTAAATGAAAATAAGAATGTAACATACCTCCATCTGACCTCACAGGTCACCTCCATCCACTGAACCAACATCACCCCATGAGAAATCCATAATTGGGAAAAACCCGAGGGTGAAAAATGATAAAGAAAGTAAGTATGATCACTAAGATTCTCAGTAGGGATTCCAATGATAATAAATTTCCTAATATTTACCTTTAAATTGAAATTCATTCTTTCTAGTTTTAAAATAGGATATATAAAAAATAATTTTTTCTGTTCTTTTCAAAATAGAAAACAAGATTCCATTATTATGAAAAAAAAATTTTGATTAAATCTCCAAAATAGTTTCCAAATAATTAAGAAAAACATTTCAATAAATTCATTTAAATGATAATTAGTGTTGTAATAGTTATTTTAATATGGAATTCTAAGCAGGGGTGTCACTATATAAAAATATTGGAGAAAATATAAATGTAGTTTATGAGTAAAACAAGTGTCTTGATATCTTAGGTGTTGGTCAAGATGACCTAGAAAAAAAAAAGCTATAATATCATCTCATAATCAACCAATTCAAGTACTGATTATCCATAATCATTACCCAAACACTTAGTGACACCCTCACCGGATGAACTGGGGGCACATCCCAAAAGCAGTCAAGTTATCTACTCAGGACCACTAGCTACTGCATAATCAAAACTCATGAAACAAGTGTACCTAGGCTCCCACCTAATTACCAAAGTATACCCATGGCAAGTAAAATGGAGGTAATTTTTATGAAGTTATCCTATAAATATATATCACCTTTTTACACAAAAACTCGTCTACCTTCTCACCTCCAAACTCCCACCTTATGTGAAGAACCTTTTTAAGTCACATAAAAACCAATAACAATAAAATTCACTATTAACATATCATAAACCACACATTTAACACATACACCACATTTCCAAGTCAAGGGGCACACCTCAAGAGGGGTTTTCCACTTTAATAAAACATTTTAAAAGTTCCAATTAGGAATCATCATTTAAAAATGAATACTTTCACATTAAAAAAACTATTTACCAAATATTTTGAGTTATAAAACCATTTAGAAGACCAATTTAACAACCAAGGAACAAAAAAAATAGAAATAGGCATGAAAATATTCTTAAAAAATGAAGTCCAAGTGGAAAGCTTAGGGGATTCTAGAAAAACTAATGGAAATTCCATATCTAGGAGACACAAATATTTTTCATAAAATATAAATACTACATAATATTAAAACATACTTTTTAAACATTCAAGAATTTAAGGAATTAAGATTAAAGGATCAGGCATCGAGAACCTACCTTTAAGAAAACTGCCTTTGGTGATGTCCACTTCACACTAACATGCATATACACTTCCACATATCTGTGCATGTGTGTAACATTTGACCCAATGTATATATTCAACTATACATGATTGAATATGTACAAAGAGTATATATATATATATATATATTCTTACCTATATATACCCATGAAATTAACCTTCAACAATGGTAGTCTGAAATCACCTAAAGCAGGTATAAGATGCACTATGAAATTGTAAGAATCAAAAAGCTAAAAAACCTTATTAAAGTTGTGAAAGAAATTATAATGGAATAAAAATTACCTGAAACTGACCAATAAATCACTATCGTTGATTTGCGAGACACAATATCAACTCAAATGAGTCCTAAAAAGCCCACAAGAAGGAAGAAACCATAGCCACATGAAAAAACCACAAAAATTTGACCATTATAATACCCTAGAGTTCAACCAAACTCATGTAGAAGTTATGAGAAGGAAAAGAAGGGGAAGGAGTTGATAGAGAAGAAGAAATTATTACATGAAGAGATTTCACCATAAATTGAGAAATAAATCAGCCCCCATAAGGATAGGATTAGGAGGTCATGTGCAAGGGATCCCCTCCTAAGCATGGTGTGTCTTATGACATAGAGATGATGGGGAGATTTTATGATCAGGTAAGGGATACCCCTTAGGGAATAAAAAAATTAATATTAATAATAATAATATAATTATAATTATAATTATTTGTTCTTCTTTTATTATTATTATTATTTTTTTTATTATTATTTATTTTATTCTAGTTTTCATTTTTATTTTATTTTAAACCTGGGCAGACCTCATTATTTCCACACAGTTTTCCAGACTGTGCGCCAACCCTACAGTGGCCTCTATCAAAAGGAGGAGGAAGTTCATGACATCTTGGGAGATGTTGTATGATCGTGTGGATAACCATGTGGGAAGGAAAATTCTTATGTCTCATCTACACTATTGTGGGGAAGATGGCATATAGTTATGTTCCTAGTTGTGCGGCCTTGATAGGACCACTATCTGGGTTGCACAATTTCTACTAACCATGCGCTAACAGTATGCCACCCTCTTCCCAACCCTAAAACACCATTACCCAAAAAATGATTTGGAAAAATTAAAGAAACTAAAATAGATCAAAAACAAATAAAATATTAGGATTGTGTCAAGTTGGGGTGTGACAATTTTCCCCACCATTGATGCTTTATTCCCCCATAAATGCCCAAAAGGTCTAGCCAACCAAAACTTGGGGTAATGAAAAACTCCATAAACAAAAAACCTCAATCACTGAAGACCAATGAACAAATAATCACATCCCATCTAGGACCCAAAACTCTAGAGTCCGTAAAAAATAGTAAGAATAACCTCATGAAACGATCTCTACATCCATAATATCAACCAATGAGACTAAAGGACCAAAATTACAAAATTAAATAACAAGGATTGAGGGATTCACAACTTCATACACACTCTTAAAACATGGAACACCTATACCCATAACTTCAAAATCATGAAAAAATCGTATTGTGGTTCATTCAAGATTTGCCTGAAGATCCTCCACACGAACCATAATCTTGGTTAACTAATTACTATGGTCAGGGTTAGGTGGCTTGAGGTGAATGAATTGTCAAACCAAGTGATCTGGGAATCTAAGCATACCATTTTCTTTTCTATGGTGTCCACCCCACCATATTAGAGCTCTAGTTACACATTGATTCCTCAAACTGGAATAAGCCCCCAAATTAAAACCAAAACCCAAGCTAGGGTTGATGAGATGAAAAAAAAGAAAAAATGTTATTACACAACTAAAAGCATCAGAATTTCTAAAATACCTCTCCATTGCGAATATGAACTTTTCAAAGGAATATGACATCTTCCTCTATTCCCAATAAAAACCCACCCCACTATAATGAAAATCCCTAAACAAGAAACATTTATAAAAAAATAAACTCTAAATAATGTCTTCATCAGCCCCATGATTCTCTAAATGGGCTAGGGAATCCTTTTAATTGGCGGATCTAGATCCACATATCTTCCTATAAATACCCTGGGAAAACCATTTCAGATGACCCATGTTTCCACGTGTATGGATAGTCTCTAGTGCCTCTGTACATGATGGATTATTGTGCCCCGTATTTCCACATTTATGTAACACCCATAGATTACTCCCAGATGATCTTGGTGAGAGGAAATAGGAAACAACTTCATATCACATCCCAAAAATCTAAACATATCTATATTTTAATTCCACTTATTGTAAACACTACCACTACTCCCAAGGATAGGTGAGACATCAACTATATCTGGCTCTCCGGATAAACCAGCCTCAACCCAAATAGCTTTCCTCGCTACTTATTCATAAGTGTCGAGAAAGAATAACATCACCTTAAATAGTTCCATTTGAATCCAATTATCAAATAATTAGCCCTTTAGGAGTCTATATTTTTCTAGTTCTAGAAGGTACGACACCAACTCGGAAAACATCTTAATGTACTCCAAAACTATAAAATCATATTTCTAGAGATGGAACAACTTTATCTCCTTTAGTACCTTCACATATTTTAATAAATACTTCTATATGAACAATGCCTTAAAATTATCCCACAAATGGCCCTTCTATGGTTTGGACTGATAAATGGACTAAAACCACTTCCAGCCTAGTCCTTCAAATATAAAGGTCATGAATTTCAACTTAAGAGACTCAGGGAACTTAAACTGAATGAAAGCCCCTCAATTATTTGTAACCATTCTTTATCTTTCCCAATATCCAGTTTCCCAAATAAATTAAAAGGTTTCAACTCCTAGAACATATAGATGAAATCCTAGTACTGGGGACCACTGAGCTCCATATATAGAACAAAATAAACAAATATGAAAATACTTGAACAACTAAAAGGAATGTGGTGGGAGAACCAACCAACAAGGATTTTTAGAATTTTATGGAACCCCATGGGGGAATACCAAAAACCAAGACATGAAAGGCTAATTCAAAACATAACCCAAAATAAAACACCACATCTTAATCATGAATCAACTACTCAAAATCAAACACCACTACAACACCACATAAAAGGTAAAAAACCCATGGATTCAAAACAAATATCCAAAACACAAAATGAAATAATCACTCTATGCCCATTTTCCAAAGTATTAAATATTCCTTTTTGAAAACAATTTATAAGAAACAAACATGCCTTATAGACTAACCACCTACCATTTTTATTCCATGAAGCCTCACATATACATATATCACTACTAGCTCAATCACACATCCACACATACCACCAACTATTCATATATGTGAGTGTTCATAGGAATACCAAATTTCAAAACAATACATCCCCATTTATAAAATAATTCCATTTCATTTTTTTTCAAAATCCTATATTTTCATATTAGAAACCAATTTAGATAAACTAAACATAATTTTTTAATTCAAAACAAACACCTCAAAAACAATTGAGACCCACACCATAATAAACAACATAACTTGATGGTTAATTGGTCAAAAATCACAAAACTATAAATAAGACTACTACACATAGCTTGGAAACATGGTTTGGTGGACCTTGTGCCATTCATGTGAGCATACTAGAGATCAAAATAGGTATTTTCATGGTATTTTCATAGTATTCATCTTGCGTTACTCCCTCTCTATCGGAACTCAACTTAATTGTCACACATACCTACCGGGAAGAAAACAAGATCGCTGATGGACTTGCCAACATGGGAGTTAATCACAAGGTCTTCTAGAGGGATGAACTTCTTCTTGAGTTACTCCCTCTTTATGTAAGGGATGTTCAAAAATTCCTTACTTTAGACTCATTTAATCCTTTCTGGTTCTTACTTTAAAAATAAATTTTGTGTTTTGGTCTTTGGCCAGAACACCACCTCTCTAAAAATTGGTCTTCTAGACTATGCACAACAACCATGAACCCCTTTTAATTCATCCCAAAAAACCACTCCAAACATTGTATTTTCTCAAATAACCCAAAAATTCTCAAAGATAAACAAAACACTCCATCAAAAAATGAATCCTCAAGAACATGTGAGAGCCAAGATGAGGAAAAACCATCTTGAACCACCCAATAATCGAAGCTTCCTTCTAGAAAAGTGGTTATCAAGAAACTACCTATGAATGACTACTTGAATTATGAAGACCCTAGATCCAAACTATCATTCATCCAAAAATAACAAGGTATAACACCCTTAAATATCATTTTTTCATGAACCAGTCCAATTCAACCCCAAACCAGTCACCAAATCTAACTCGCCATAAGGCTTGAGAGGCATTCTCAATCCTCTTGGGATGGAAACTAGTGTCAGACATCAAAGTAACTTTTATGGTAATGAATTAAACCATGAAATAAAGTTAAAAAATTAATAAAAAAAATAAAAACCATAAGTGGAAAAGAAAATAAGAATAGAACATACCTCCATGTGACCACATGGGTTACCTCCAACCATTGAAACAACATTTTCCCATGAGAAATCCATGAATGGGAAAAACTTGAGGCTGAAAAATGGTAAAAAGGGTATTTTTGAGCACTAATATTCTTAGTTGGTATGGAAAGGATAAACAATTCCCTATGTCATACCTTTAGAGTGAAATACCTTATTGCTAGTTTGAAAATAGGATATATAAAAATAAGGATTTCTGTTCTTTTCGAAAATAGGAAAAAAGCATCCATTTTTATGAAAAAATATTTTTCACTACATATACAAAACATTTTCCAAAGAATGAAGAAAAAAGTTAAATAAATTCCATTAAAAGATAATTAGTGTTGGAATAAGTGTTTTCATATGGAATAAAAAAAAGTGGTGTCATATTATAAAGATACTAAAAACATAGAAATGTGGCCTATGAGTAAAACTAGTGTCATGGGATCTTAGAATATAATAAAGACAACCTTGGAAAAAGCTATAATACTATCTTAGAATTAATCTCTATCGATACAAGTTATCCATAATCACTTCCCAAATACTCAGAGACATCCTCACTAGCTCGACCAAGGGGAACATCTTAAAAGTAGTCATGTTTTATACTCAGGACCACTATAATGTGTGCAATATAAACTAGTCCAGTAAGTGTACCTAGGATCCCACCTAAATACCCAAGTCTACACATGACAATTAAAATGGATGTGAGTTTTATCAGGGTAGCATATGCGTATATATCACCTTCTTTACACAAACACTCATATGTATTCTCACCTCTGAACTACCAACTTAAGTACAGTCCCTTTTTAATTCACATACAACCCAAACACAATCTTATTCACTAGGAACATAACACAAACCACACATGTATCACACCCACTAAATTTCCAAATCAAGGATCATTCATCAAGAGGGTTTTTCCACTTCCATAAAACATTTTTAAAGGTCCATTAAAGCATTACCATTTAATAAGGAATACATTCATTTTAGAAAACATTGTTTCCTGAAGCCTTTGAGTTTTAAAACAATTGATAATACCAATTGAACAACCAGGGCACCTCACATTTAGAAATGGTCTTTAAAACAATATTAAACAAAGGAATTATATATCTAAAGCTTAGGGAAATCATTTAATACATATTAAAATTAAATTTCTAAGAGTCATAACTATTTTTCATATCATATACATACTACATAATATTAAATAGAGATTTTAAAAAAAAATCAAGAAATCAATTAATTCATATTAAAGAATCATGCATGGAGAAACTACCTAATAACATGCATCCTTTTGATATTTCCATGTCACACTTAGATTAATATACACTTCTACATATATATATACCCATTAACCCAATGTAAATATTCCCATTTCCATAAAAGAATATATACAAGGAGGATATATATATATGTGTGTGTGTGTGTGATTACCTATATATACTTGTGGAAGTAACCTTCAACAATGGTGGTCTGAAACTACCTCATGCAGGTCCGAGGCACACTAGAAAATTATAAGGAATCCAAAATTTACAAAATACCTAATTAAAATTTGGAAAGAAATCAGAATGGAATAAATATTAAATGAAAATGAACAATAACTCATTTTATTTTATTTTCAAGACCTATTCTTATCACAAATGAGTCTAAGGAAGCCCATAAGAAGGAAGAAACACTATCCAAATGAAAAACTGAAAAAAAAAATTGGATCATTATAATACCCTAGGTATCGACCAACCTCATGCCAATGTGATGGAATGGACAAGTGAGAAGGAGGTGACAGATAAGGATAAATGATTACCTAAAGATATTTTCCTAATAATCAATTAAGAAATCATCCACCAAAGAAAGAGAAGGAGGAGGTCGTGTGTGAGTGATCCCCTTCTGCGCATGGTGTGTCATGTGACATAGAGAGGAAGGGGTATTGGCTGATTGGGTAGGGGTACCCCTTTTATGGTATTAAAAACATAATAATAATAATAATAATAATAATTTATTTTTTACCTTTTATTATTATTATTAATAATTTCTCTTTAATTTATTTAATTTTAGTGTCTATTTTTATTTTTTATTTTTAAACTTGGGAAGACTACACGGTTGATGCATGGCTTCCTAGGAGAGGTTTCATGGTCACGCAGCTAACCATGCGAGGTGGATAGTGCTTCTTTCTTGCCCACACTGTTGGGATGGAGATGGAACATGGTCAAGCACCTACTTTTGTGGCATTGATAGGCCCACTTTCTGGGATGCATGATTTGAAATGCGATGGAACACAATTTCTACTAATCATTCACCAACCGTATATTACCCTCTTCCTGGCCCAAAAGCCACCATTTCTCCAAGAATACTTGAGAAAAATCATATAATACAAAATAGATACAAAAATAAAGTAATAGGGTTGTTTTGGTTTGGGGTGAAATAGGGGAGACTATACCCTGAGTATCAATAAGGAAAAATATAAATAACAACATAAAATAACATAGATGAATAAATAATGTTAAAATAGATGGCATGAAATGTATCTCAAGTCATACAGAATAATAAACCTAGGAACCCCAAAGTTCCATTTCAAATAAGAGTTTGACCAATATTGGTAAGTAAATAAACATCATGGAATCTCTCTAAAGTCTATCCTAATATTTCTTATAATCACCATGGTCTCTATCCTAGATCATTTTTACTGGGGCATTTCCCTTTTCTGTGTCCCTGATCATGAAGTCTACATGTACATCTAGATTTCCATGTAATGTGTGAGTATAAACCTCGTAGGACACCAAAAATGTTACCATAACATGAGTTCACATGAATAATATTGTATTTAATGATAATCAATAAATGTGAAAGAAACCATATATAATCATGTACTGAGCAGTCATACAATAAGCAAGCCACCACATACACTAAACTATACTTGCTTCAAATCTTTTCCAAAAACATATTCATAATAGAGTACATGAACTAGAGTCTACCACAAGTTCACCACATGTATCCCATGTCCATAACAAGGATAAAAAGTCACTGTTTAGGACAAAGTTCCTTCAATATCTATCTCTTTCCTGGGTTAGGACACAAGGCCATCATATCCCAACACTACCTCAGGTTATGAGACAAGGTCATTGAATCCATGCATTATGTCTTGGGTCATGTCACTGAAGACTATCATGTCCCACTATTTCCTCTTAGGTTATATTACATAATACCATCATGATCCATCGTCTAACCTGGTCCTTTTGTCATATCACACACAGTGTTTGAGCATGCTCCCCCTCAATGGCCACTGATCCATGATGGGTTCACTTGTCACTTGGGTACCTTGCATTGGACAATAATGTACTATAAACCAAATACATCACATCGAAAAAATTACATCATTTAAGTCACATATATCCAGAGTCATATCACAACAAGCATGGGTAACAATATCCAAACACACACATATGGTTAGACACAAACATGGGTCTCACGGTCCACACACACATGTGATCAAACATCAAACATGGTCTCATTGGATACATACGCACACACATTTGATCAAGCATCAACATGGTCTCATGGTATAAACACGCACAAAAATGTGATAAAATTCAGGAATTGTCAAGATAATATAAGAACACAACAACATATCATCATAACTATCATATACATAACCTCTATATGGTAAGTAACTTCCTAACTTCATCTTGTCAATGTCAACATCAAGGTTTATCAAATATGTTTTATCCCAAACCACATTTACATACTAACTAGAATAATTTTTCATTCCAATAGTACCTATAACATATTCCAATCTAATAGTATATACTTATAAAATGAGACTCCAGAAAGAAAAAATACTAGGGGTAGGTCCAACACTTACCAAGTGAAAACTACCAATAATGATAGTCGTTAAATCCTGTTGAAGTAAGAAGAAATATATCCCTAAAGGAACAAAAAACAGAGAAGATGGTTGAGGATCCTATGAGTCTGAATCAATGAGAATAGCCTTATTCTACCATGGATTTATTTTCTAAAAAGTTTTCACAAGGAGGGTTTAGGAGAATCAAGGATATCCAAAATAGTATCCTTAACATAAGAAGGTTCGATAAAAATCATCCTAATTTCATTCAAAGATCATCTGGATTTATTTTTGATTTAGCTAATTATTAAGGGAAGAAGTTTGGATCGATTAATATAGAAAATAATTTATTATGTTTTCATTAAAACCTCTTATTTAAGTCTTATTCATTTCCCATTTAAAAAGTTCAAGATACGAAGAGGAACATGATTTTTTTAGCAATTTCAAAACACATGTGACTAATACCGTAGTCTCCACTATGAACATAGTGTCATTGAACACATCGAGGAACATGGTGAGTGCTTATGGTGTGTTTCATAAACCTATGACTTTTTTCACCAAGGCCTCCACCATGATCTTGGAGAGGTATCTCTAGTTATGGCCCATAGGAGTCTTTGCCAAGCACCACACCTATGTCCACACCCATTCATAGTTGTTTCACCCAGACCATTTTACACAAGGATCACGAGAGACCACCATGCCCTACACCAAGCCATAGTTTATCCCATTTTCGACCAAAATGGTTTCTAAAACACTTATTTATATTCAAATATCATAATACATTACCCAAACATGAAACAATTAGAATACTCATAGGGAAAAGATGATGAATAGTTCTTAAAAAAATGAAACAAAAGTTCTAAGAATTTATAGTGAGAGGATCTCTGAATAAAACACATTTCTTAGGGAAATATGGATCTTTTTATACTAATAAATGTGATAAATTTAAAATGGGTTATCATTTAGTGGGATCCCATTTAAAAAAAGTACTTATTAATGGAAATAAAATGTGATTCTCATATGATAAAAGATTTTTTGTAGATAATGGTATCATCATCATCCATTTTGACCCTGATATCTATTATAAATATAGAAAAACTAAAGGTATGTAACTTTCTTGATTGGTATCAAAACTTGAGAACTATTCTCAAGAATGAGTAAAATTATATGTGTTGGAGTAGCCACTTCCAAATAATCCATCTTATGAAGTTATTCCATAAAATAAATTAGATACCCCTAATAAGTACCTAATAGATTTACTAAAGGTTTTGAGACTTATATTTGTTTTTTTATGAGCATAATCCAATAATTGTTTTTAATATAATAAAAGCCGGTTTAAGGGTGTCTGGTACCCAACATACAACGCCAAACAAGTTCATAACAAGAACAACACACAACACAAAACAACACCAATTTAAACATCATAATAACCGCAATCATCCATGTATCCCATACAGGATTCATCTTCTCCTGTAGCTGATTCCCATTCCAGATTTCTCCAAAAATTTTCACTTTGAACCTGATTGCTAAGTAGGTCCAGATTATTCATAACTATTGTTGCCTTCTTAACCCCACTACCTTTTTTGACTGTAAGGACCACCTAGTTTTTCCTCTTGGAAGCAGACCTTGTCCGCATTGGACTTGGGAGATATGAGTAGTCTTTTCTAGGCCTCCTTATTGAGGTTTTAGATAAAGGTGAAACACCTGTAGATCCTTTCTGATTCCCATCTTGAACAATATCTCTAAAGGAACGGTCGTTAGGGGTACTCTAATTCTCCTTCCCTCCCCTAGATCACTCCTTTCTTACCTCAGACTCTTCCTTCAACCCAGCTTCATGATCTCCAGTCGAGAAATCCAGCCTCTATTCAGGAGGGTTACATTCCACCAAGAGTTGTCGCCCGTCCTACAGGGGAGAATCCTCCCTAGCCATAACAGCAACCTCTTTCCCCGTAACCTCAAGTAGCAGTACCTCAAGAGATTTATCCCCCCAACTAAATTCACAGATCAAGTAATGGACTCCTCTTCCACAGGACCTGCAACCAGTTCCTACCCCAAGTGATCCTCGTGTCTATTCTCCGCAAGCACCTCATCACCCTCGCCCCCTGTAATGGCCTCCTTTTTCGAACCCTCAACCACATTTTCCTCTAAAAGAACATCAAACATGTTGTTCAAAGCCATGAAAGTTTTAGCCAGGGGATCCAAGCCTTTAGCCTCCTTCAGTCTGGTCGTGGTTACCACTTCCACAGAACTGCATCTGTGATCCTTTCCAACCTGCTCTGGACCCGCAGTGCTGGGATTTCCAATCATTTGATCTTCCTCCAAGACAATAACACGGGATCCAGAGGGAAGGTCTTCCCCAACTGGAGCATTCATCTAAGAGCCCCTCCCTACTTTAGTTACCCCTTCCTTCTTCGAATCCAGGCTCACCCTCAAATATTTTCCCACTTTATTGTGCCTTATACCCTCCTCGGATCCCATCCTAGTCTCCTTCCTACTGTAATAGGCCCCCCTCGCTCGGCAATCTTCAGTAGGGTGGCCCAATAGATTTCAAAATCCACGAAAATCCATCCAACTTTCATAGATAACCCGCGGTTTGTATCTATATTCCTCCCCGATCGTGATCCAGATATAATCAAAAGGAACTCATGATGCATCTATTTCAACACACACCCATGGATTTACCAGATGGAAAACCACCTCTATGTAATAATCCTAACAAAGATATCTTCTTATCCGTTTACCCAAAAGGCGAATAACAGACTGGTTTTGAAACAGTAAAGGTAATTTGGGAAAACATACCCAAATAGCAATAGAAGGGGAATCCTGATTCATATATAGATCAAAAGACCAACGCAGAAGCATAAAATGATTACCTTTGAAGATGCGAGGTGCCCTAGCCCAAGCCTGAATGAGGTCTGTCTTAGACTCGAACCTAATCATAATATGCTTACTGTCTAGTAAACCCACCACCGCACGTTCGCGAAGATCCCACAAACCAAAAACAAAGCGATCGAAGTCGTCCACCAATGGTCTTATGTTCTTGAATCGAGCCACAAATGTGAAATTAAGCAAGGATGAAGACTCTGTGAACTCAGAAAATGAGAGGGGGATATTCGGTGCTCTGTCGTTTAGGTCAAGAACCTTAGGGTTAATCGAAACCTTCGGGAAAGGAGGAAGGAACTCCGGGTTGGAGAAAGGCCGGAAAGACTAAGCTCTCTCGTGGGACAATGATTCCCACTCCCCCTCCAAGGGGGGTGGAGCCGGTGCCACAGCCGCCGTCGTCACCAGTGGGAAGAAAGCATCGCGAGGTCACCGCCATGCTCCCGAGCCTTAATAGACTTATATTTGTTACCAAGGAGTATAAGTTGAAAAAAAACCTGAGATTATTGATTACTATAATATAATAGAAAAATTGAAGATATTTCAAGCTCAAGAAAGGTAGGAATGGTATGAATTTTCAAAATATCTTTTTCAATTTAAAATGGCGGGTTATAAGAGCATGGGTTCACCTTTTAAACATGAACATGATACTGATTTCATTATATAATCACTACCAGAAATGTTTTAATAGTTAGTTTTAATTATAATATAAATGAATTTCATAAACCCTTACCCAATATCCTTAATATGTTGAGGATAAATGAGTAAGGAATGGTGGTACATGATCAAAATTTATATTTATGGTATAAAAGGGTAATGGTTTTGGAAATAAATAAAGAATATAGGTCATAGAGAGTCCACTCTACTAGTAAAATCAAATAATAAGAAGAAGTAGGGAAATGTTATCATTGTAGCCAAATTGGACATTAGAGAAGTAATTGTTCAGGTTACCTAAATAGTAACAAAAATCCATTTGGAGAGTCCACACCAAGAATAAATTTTATATAATTCAATTATTATATTTTAAAAGGTATATGATAAAAACTATATATTATACAAATGTTGTAAATATATGGGAGTTCATAATCAAATGATTAATTGAAGGTTTAATCTTGATGTAATAGAGAAAGAGGTTACTACACTAAAGAATTGGATATTAAGGAAGACTTCAAGACATATGAGTTTATGGATATGTATTTATTTTTCTCTTTTATATCTCTTGAGTATATATTGAAATAATTTTTGTTTGAATAAATGAGATAATTTCTCTGATACACTTAAGATTCATCCAAATTCTATAACATTTTTGAAAAGATAGATATGAATAAAATTGTTTTTTCCAAGATAAAAGTGTTTATAAAAAATATAAGGGAAGATATTCATGCCACCAATTAGTGATATTTTTAAAGTCTTGTTTTAAATAGTAAAGTGGTTCAAAACAGATTGAATTATGTATATGATATAAAGACAATAGTCTATTTATTATATATATTCCAACTAAAAATAAATAAGTGTTATTTCTAATATAAAGTAGTTTTTTTGATTTGTAGAAAAGATTTTATGATAATAATATAATGTCTAAGAAGCTAGTGGGAGTATATTTGAACATAGATAAGTTTAAAGATTAACAAATAAAATATTTTACTAGTATAAAGCTAAAGTGAGTTTCCACTTCTTATCCCAAATTTTTTTAGATATTATATGGTAAATAAAGATATAAAGGTTTGTATTTAGTTACCATAAATATCTTCCAAAATGATTATAGTAGTTAATTTATAAAGTTTATTTTAATTAAATGCTAAAATAGTTTAGGATATTTTGGTAGAAGATAAATTTAAATAGTTTGATTTAGTTACTAAATCAATATTAATATCACTTTATCCTAAAATAGATTAGGATGGAATGGTTGGTGTCAATTTAAATAGTTAAATTTATTTGATATAAACTATTCAAAGAATATGATAATAAACATAGAAATAGTTCTAATAAAATTACATAATTTGACATCATAACATTTGATGTTCTGATGTTAAGGAGTTTAAATATGTTCAAATATTTAAACATTAGGAATATGATTCCTAAAATATCGCTATTATTCAAAATTTATTTCATCATAGATTATATTCTCTAAATAGTTAGCAATAGTATTTTATCATATGGTCACGTAGAGATTTGACAGAATTACATTTAGATATAATAAATAAATAAAACCTAGAATGTATAATAAAAATAAGGTTGATTTGATAGTTTACTAGATATAATATTTTATACAAGAATTTATGTAAGTTTTTTTAATTATTATTAAAATATTTTTAGAATATAAAATTCATCATGACAATTAGAAATCTCTAATTTATCATTATTTCATTTTGGCTACAAAAAATTATATTTAGATATAAATTTTATGAATTAAAATTATAATTAACCCCTCAACGTATTACTATGAGTTATCCATAATCAATGTTAGTCATTAATCATTATATGTTGTGATGAAATTTTAAGGTCAGCATGAGTATGGTTCATGTATAAAGATATAGAATATACCCATGGGACACAAAAAGGTTTTTTTGTTTACTATATTAACAACTAAGTATATCACATGGACTTTCATACATTATTTATTTGGTATAATATGGGTTAGTGGATCATATTTGGATCTCCACTACACCTGATATTAGTGTGATACCTACACTGAGAACCTTTATACTTTGATACATTTCTTACATAAGTCAAAAGAAACATAGTTAATCAGGGGGTGGTTGGGTGTGTTATTGACCATGTTATCAACTTGAGCTCAACTAAGATGGTATTTTTTCCTCATATGTTAAGTATGAAATTTTTTCCCTCAATTGAGATATACTAGGGAGTTTGTTTCATCACCTAGATAGTACATATGATGTTATAATCAACATGTAGGAGGGATATATGATGAGATCTTTTATGAATATAAATGTAATGTGATGTATTCATCGTCTAAGTCAATAGCTACTCAAAGAATAAAGAAAATTTGAGGTGACTACCTGGTATTGACATAATTTGTGTCCCATGGTCACTCAATGTCTTGGAAAAAGTGAAATTATGAGAATTCACAATTACATATGATGAAAATTGGTGTATATAGGTATATAGATACATGTCTTTGGTGGAGATCATGAAAAATACCTTTATTTCTTGAGTAACATTGATGATTTTCTAGAGGATTCTATTTTCCCATATTTATAGATCTATATGTTCATGTTTTTTTCAATGCCTTGAAGTCTCATGGGGTCACGCTTTTAGGTTGACTGACTGGGGGATGATTTTTACTCATATAGAAACTCTAAAAGTGTTTTAGAATTAATCCAAAATTGTTTGTGATATTTAATCACAAGGTATTTCATATGATGTGATATAAGGTGATGTTAATGGTAGATTTACAAAAAAATATAATATTTTCAAAATGAATTTAGTGATATTTTGATATAAAAGGTATATTCCCTGAAGAAAATATTTTTTGTGATTTAATTTTTTTAATAATGTCTTCAACATTAAATTTCCACTGATGTAACCTTAAGAATAGGATTAGGTATGTGTATGATGCTTCTATTTCATTCAATCATATAATAGAACATTAAGGGGTAATTTTTATATGGTCATATCACATTGGATGTCATTAAAAGATGATTTTATATGAAAAAACATGTAAATTATCATATGCATAAGATGTGTGTATTGACCAAGGTATTAACTCATATGGGAAAATTCATGAGTTAGTACACATAATGATTAATTAGAATCATCATAATATATATAAACCTCAATAATATATGATGACAATATTTGTGTAGTGTTCCTAGTTGATAATCTATTATTCATATCTCTAATCATCTTCCACCTTTGTATCAAGAGATGTTAGTTATAACATCATGGTGAAAGAGGTAATTTCATTTTGTGTATTGAAATGATTCCATTTTCCAATAGAAACCTATGGTGGTGGGGGATTACAACTTCAAATATAGTGATCATCATTAAACAAATATGAAGGTATCTAATAAACCACTATAGTGAAAGGTATTCCATAGTTTTTTGTATTAATTATTATTATTTATTACATCTGTTTCATTTATCCTTACATGTAAATCTTGGATTTAAGGTTTTGAAATTCATTTTCATTTCTAAGATTGATTTTTAATCTATCCCTAATAAACCTAACTATTTCTGGTGGAAGAATTTTATATTTTACCCAATAAAAAGGAATAAACAATTTTCCTTACAAAATGTATATGATGCCTTTAGTTTTATCATCACCACAGTGAACTTAATGAAATTATAACTTTGACCGACTATATTGTAATTGAAAGTTTATACAAAATTTTGTAATATATAATTTTTTTCTTCATCATCGTAATATAGTTTTTAGGATGTTATTAAAATTATTTTTCTTAATATTAATGGAATAAATCATGTTTTGGATCAAATGGAAACTCTAATATATATCTCTTAATGTAATACACCAAATTATGATCCTTACTAAATCCCAAAAATATTTTAATCATTTATGTTATATATGTAATTTTTGGAAAATATAGAATATTTTTATATAATTATATTTCATTCCACATGGTATGGATAATCATTTTCAAATTTTCCTTAACAAAAAAATAATTATTTGTATAAAAGAGATAATTATTAGATAAAACATTCCATTAATATCAAACAGACATGGTTTTCCTCTAATAAAGAGTATAAAACTCTTACTATCACCCATGAAATATGGAATAGCTTTAGGACCATGAGTTCCCATCTAGATAACATATCATATAAAATAAAATCATTAATTTTCCATAAAAATACTACCTTCAAAATAAAAAATATTTTTTTTGAGGCATTATATATGAGAATTCCATTTTCCTGTGAACTTTTGATGTTTTTTGTTTAGTTTTCAAGTAAATTTAAAAAATATTTCTAGAATGATAAAGAATAATAAAATTTAATTATATATATATATATATTCATATAAATACATGGAAGCATGATATATTTCATTAAAAATTTACCAACAATAATATGGTGTTAAAAATATTAAAAGGTAAAAGGAGTAAACTGATCATTTATGATCCAAAGTCAAAATATATGAGAATCAATAAAAAATATTTTATATATTTAATAAAAATTTTCCATTAATATCCATTTAAATATTTTACCATTTCTCCATGAATTATTCATACCTCTTATTCCATATAATGTGTTGTGCTATGCTTTTTTACATATATAATTTTTTTATCTTGGAGTGATGTGAAAATACAAACACTTTAATTGAAATTCCTTCAGTTAACTTTTTTTAGAGGATTTATAATCTGATTCCAAATAGATAGTACAAACAATAAAATTCTCAATTAACCCTTAATATAAAGTACTATTATTTTCAAAATCATTGATATTCTTTTAGTAAAAACACAATTTTTCTCTCTAAATTTTTTGTTTCATAATACACTTTAGACAATTTATCCACATCCAGTTTTATGGATTTCTTACGTTTTGTGATTCAATTAAAATATTCTTCAAACATACCAAAAGTTGATTTTATTGAAATAATATTTATCAACGTTTCTAATAAACTTAATTTGAAATGTTTTTTAACTTATGTCAAAAATTCATATATTTTTTTGGATTCATCAATAGGGGAATCCACTAAAATTAAATTAAAAAACTAGAATCATTAATTATCATGTATTTAATTTGATGTGGTTATTCTATTGATTTATCAATTTTCATCAATTTTTTTGGTTGATGGGATTCACTTTGTCAATCCCATAATTCATATCCATGTGTAGATCCAAAATGTTATAAATCTCATTCAGACTTTCATGGTTTTATATAGCTTAAAAAATAACATTTCATACATGGTAATATTATTTTCTTGCCTAATTTATTCATCATCTTATATGTTTAAAATAGAATAAATTATATTACTCCTTTAGCATAAATTATATTAAACCTAGGACCATTGGACTTTTTTCTATGCTACATCCAAGTAAAATCATTATTTAATGATTAATATTTATATTAAAAATATTAAATACTTTTAAATTAGTTATTATAATTTATAAAAAAATATACCTCATCATACACAAATGTGAAGTAAAATATCATTATAATTGTAATGATGTCAAATTTTGTAAAATTAAAAAATATATATTAAAAATAAAATATAAACATATGAAATAAAAATTCCATGATAGTTTTTGTAAAATTAAATTAGATTTATTCAATAAAAAAACGTAACATAAATGTTCAATTTGAAAAAAATGTGTTATATATGGTTGTATGAACTAAATAAAAAAAGAGAGCTGAAATATTACCTTTTGTGGGATATAATTAATAACATATATAAAAGTGAGATCCATGGAAGAGATTTTTTATTATAGGGATTGAATGAGTTATAAAGTTAATATTAGAAGGAAGATTCGTATAAAACCTAGATATTAAGCTAGAGATACCAATAAATACATGGGGTTCAAACATCATGGAATAAAAAATTGGGAGGAGATCCAAGAGATAGAGAAGTCTATGAAAACTATCCCCTTCCAAATTTGGGTTTTAGAATCATTTTTTATATATATATTTATAGTTCTCACACTATATCAACCAACCATATTATGTTTCATTTAAAATCATAAAAAATAAACTGGTATTCTAAAATAACAATGGCAGCAGATAATAATAATTTATGTGGAAATAAATATCATTGAGAAATTAACGCGACTTCAAATAATTCATGAAATATAGGGAAACAAAATAATGGATGTATTTATCCAGTAATATTAATACGGAAAAATATTCTTTACCATATTTATTAATTAAATTCATTATGATATGATTCAATAAGTAACAAAAACAATTATAACAGCACTAAGAGTAGTAAAAAATGACTTAATAAAATGCTCCAAGAAACAAGTAATAATGTTAAACAATTATAAGATATAATAGAAAACCATTTAACACCACCCAATATTTTATTTTCCTTTAAATTAATAATATATTTTATAGTGTGTATCACATGAAACATTAAGCTTAAATGAATCATGAAATACTATTCAAATATTATTATTTAAATGTGATTTTATAACCTAGATATTGGATTGGAGGGTATTAATATGAGTAAATAAGTTATAAAATATTTGTATAAAGGATTTACCTAATAAAAATAATGAATTAAATCAAGAAATTTTACATTTATCTTATTTTTTACTAGGAAAATTATAAGAATAAATTCAATTTATGTCCTAAGATTACATTCCTCATAAAAATGGTTCTAGTTGTTTAAGTTAGAATAATTATAATTAATTTATGATATTTTTTTTAAATTGAATTTGAAAAAATGAAAAAAAAAATTGAAATTAGTGTGTCAAAATTATCTTAGGGTGGAATTTTGGGGTTTTTCTGAAAGGTTAAATTTTTGGTAAATAGTAAAAAATATTGATTTTGAAAATACTATCACATTTATAACATTATCAATATATAATAATAAATTTAAATCTTATAAAACCCTATAGATATAAACATTTTATGTTTAATAATTAATATAATGTATTTATAAATATTTTTTTGAACTTATAAATATATGTTCTACATTTGTAAATCTAATTAATTTTTTTATCATAATAAAATAATTATTTTGTTTCACTTCTTGAAATAAGTGTTTTCATGGAAATATTTGGGTTTTGATCGGTTTTAAAGTCACATAAATCTCATTTTTGCATAAATAATCCAATTAATACTATTTTAATCAATATTATACGTGATTCTGGTATAAAATCATTTTTAAACTTGAAAATTCATTTTTCATAGAAGTCATTTTTCATTGTGTTACATGTACTAATTTTAAAAGTAATTTTTACCACCATTATAAATGTAATCTTATAAAATTAATTTAATATTTTTAATCATCAATTTTAAATTTGTTAAATATTTCAATTTCATTTATTACCATAATTAATAGTAACTTTGGAAAATAATTATTACAAGAGTAAAGGTTAAAATGGGTTTAAAGGGGGATAAATCAAAAAGATAAGGATTAAAGACCTAAAAAGTTTTCTGAATTCTATTTTTTAACATATTTAGAACTTATCCATATAATATATGAAATTGTGAAAATTTTAATCCACTTTATATTAGTACGACATATAATATATAATTATATTTCAATTATTAACAAGATTTCAACCCACCTCACTTATAAAAGGGAATTCTCTATGCACTCTTATTTAAAAACTTTATGCCACATATATCATCCATGTCATATACACATACCTTCTTATATTTCCTTAAGATGTCCTATATATTATTTTATTACTTTAATACCATCCTAATAATGCTTAAGGTGTAATCCAAAGGAGGCCTCTCAAAGTAGAGATAATCGTCTTAACCAACTCTTTCCATGTTTATTTCTAATTATACTTCCAAAAAAGATATTGTATCCTTAATAAAATAATCAATTTATTGTAATAAATATATTTAAATATTATTATTATTATTAAACAACATTTATCCACCTCTTTTATATAAAATTCAAAACGAAAGCACCTATCATGCATACGTGCGAACTACCATCTCCACATAGCAATGTGGTTCATTTTCCATTACTACCTCTAAATAGATGAATTTAATGGTGGTTGTAATGAATATAAATGATAGTTATTATATAAATATGATTCTATAATGATAAAATATTATTTAAACTTCTTTTATTATTTTCATTAGAAAATGAAAACAAACATCATTTGTATGTATGGGTTGTCGTCTCCATGAATGGTGTATTTCATTTTTCTATTAGTCACATTCATGGATGGTTCTAAAACTATATATAATGAGTATATATGACATTTATATATTATTAATATTCTAAAAAATATGAAACCAATAACATTATGTTAGAATCAATAATACCAAACTAAAAAATTCCCAAAAATGGAAGAGTTAACACCCATAATGATAATGTTAATGAAGAATTATTAATTAATGGGTAACGATATGTTTTAATTTAATCACATATGGTATGATAAGTATGAATATTGTTCTATTATAATTGATTAAAAATTATAAAATCATTATAAACTTGTATAAAACATTTATAAATATGTGAATCTCCATGGTAAGGAATTTCTATCATAATATCATTTTATTTTGGGATTATTTAGGTTCAAATTTATTTTGAGAAAATTATATGATTATAATATTTTAAACCCAACCTAGTTTATTATAAAATAGCTATTTTTGATATTTTCAAATTTATTTTCCATTTATTCTATTTATTGGATCAAGAATCAACAAGTGACATTTAATGGATACCGACCTTATCTCTTTTTTTATCAAGAATATTTTCCCTCCATATCCATATTATTCATATTGTTTCAAGAGTGTTCTACTTTTCACTCCAATTATTATTGGAATTAATATTAAAATACCTTTTAATTTCTTCAAAAATGTTTAATAAGTAATCTTATCAGAATTTTTTTAGAAGGTTATCTCTAACATTCCTTAAAAAAGTGTGAAAGGGATATTTTTTAACACATACAAAGTGAAAAACTTTTCTAAACTCCAAGACTATTATTTTAAGTTTATATTACACTATAAGTTTCCATGGATTTACAAATAAAATATTTTTTCCATTATTATATGAATTCTTAGTTTATATATTAAAATAAATAGGTATTATTTTTAAGAAGTTTTAAAAGAATTTGGGAAATGATTTATGACTTTTTTTTAAAAAAAGTTACAAAATATTTAATGAATGTTATTTTTAAAGTTTCACCTCCATTTTACTCTATAATTCTCAAAATACATTCCATTACTTAAATAAATTAATTTATAATGAATTTATGGTCTTTTATAATCCTTTATTGATTTATGGATAACACATTATTTTGAGATCATTCACTTTTGTATGATCATGTTCTATATCATTATCCATTGTTATTTTGACATTATAACTATATTATTTTATATCATTTCAATATTTTTATAACTATATACCATTAATACATATAGGTTTATTTAAAAGATGAATATTAAGAAATTTATTCTATTCAATGTAAAAATACTCATATTCTATATTCTTGATTCAATACGGGTAATTATTGATCGATGAGGCATATTGATTGTGCATTTTATTGATGATCTAATATATGAGGAATGTATTGGATGTTAATGTAATGGGTGGGGCCCAATTATATATATCCCCTTGATTCATCAACATGTATCATGAACTAATAAAAATAAAAATAATGTATAGGTTGAGGTGATAAGATCATGCTATAATAGTTAGGATTTTGTGTATAGATACCCATGATTGAATGTGTATTGTAAAAGGTCATTACTATAATATTCATGATGTATTAGATGAGTAATTAAAGGTCATTTCAAAAAACTATGTTATTTTTAGTTATTTTGCATTTATTTATGGTCTTTTATTAATTCTATAGCTTTTCATGGTGTTTTTATTTGAAAATTGGGGATTTTGGAGGGATATAGGGTGGTGCACAATTGGAAGATGGTTATTAGAAACCATGATCCAACCCTAGAAAACCATGTGAGTATGGATAGAGGAACCTGATTACTGGGAGGCTAGGAACATGTTTTTTTTAAACCATGTGGCCTAAATCATGTGGCCTCCATCTATTTAGATAGATTCACCCACATAATGAGTGCATAGCCTATCAAACCAAGAGGCCTTCCTAGTTTAGAAAAAAATATTTTTCCAAAAATGCCCCCCTCCACTATTTTTGACCCCTTACACCCTAATTTTACATCATTAAAGTTTCTCTATCCCTAGGTGTACCACCCCCTCTATCCTTAAGTGCACCTCCCCATCTTCTCTCATTCCTCTTGGCTCAAATCCTTAGGTGTTTAAATCTTGGTTATTCAAGATCCTTCCATGTAAGTGTCTCATCTTCTTCAAACATGGCCTCTCTTCCCTTATTTATTGGGTTTTATTATCTATGGTGGTTAAGGTGACCATGATTTTGTTCAATATTATTTATTTATTTTTTGGTTATTTATTTTTATGTTGTATTTTTACTTCTATAGTATCTCTTATTTTGGCTTGCATTTTTCACCTGGTTGGTGGTGATTTTGAAGATTAATTTAGGCGATTCTATGTTGTGATATTATTTAATTATTTAAATATACTTAAAGATTTTTATAAAATGTTAAATAATTATATTTTTTGTGAAAATGGGTGTTTCAAATGGTTTTAGTGTGTGTATGGTTCCTGAAATTGTTTTTCCCCTTTGAAATTCTAGGAAATGTCATCATTTCCATGTGATGAGTTGGTTTATGATAAATAGGTCATTGGTAAGGTTTGAAAATGGAGAAAAGAACTTGTTAGCCCTAGTTACCTAGGGTATTAGCTATGAAAATTAGCTAAGTGAGATAGGAATGCCTCGTCATAGTTACACTAACAGGACAATGATGGAATATTAACCAAACAAAGTGATATTGCTTTTACCATTGGACCTTGGGTGTGTCCCCTCAAATGGATCGTGTATGGGAATGGATTCTTATGTGGTTTCTCACCAAGATAAAATTTACCAAGAACACCATTTACCTAACAAATTAGGGTTTTACATGGTGATTATGTTATGTTTTATTTTTTTCTATCTTTCTTTCATTTTTACATTGATTTCAAAGTAAAATCATTTTTTCAAATTGAATTATTTTCTCTATTTAAAATTGAAATATTTATTTATATTATAATGGATATAAATGGAACACAATGTTCTATATTAATATGAAAGTGTACCCACACCCTATATACACCCAATGGGTATATATAGACCTTGTTTGGTCAGATCCAGGTAAAGGCAAGACCCCATTTGGGGGTGGTCGATACTAGAGATAGTTGCTTTTGTAATGGGGATAAGTGATGGAGGTTGTATGGTGGAGGATGGTCCTCATGTCATATGAGGTTATGTTTATTTTTTCAGTCCCCCTTTCCCTTTTTGGATCATTTGGTTTTGTTTTATAAATGAAAAATGTTGAACTTGACACATGTACATGTCTCTTTTTCATAGCCTTGTTATAGATATTGGTTGTGATGTTTATGTACAAATTGTTTTGGTCATTATTATATAATTTTTTATGATATGTGATGTGTATTTTGAGTGTATTTCATCAGAAAATCATTCTTAAGGATTTCTATAATGCTCAGGCACTAGTTACCAGCTTATGGGGATCGGTAATGCCCTTTAGGCCATGCAGCAAATCAATTTGGGTGTCGAGTTGGTTGGAAGCCTGGACCGTTTCATAATAAAGATCATAAATGTATTACATTAGGAATTTTAATAATTAAAAATTAATTTATTTTTATCCATGTTATTTTTTAGTTGATATTTTCCATGGATTAATTTCATTCTCAAGTTACCGATTGAATACCAAGTGTTTTGATTATCTACCCTTCCATATTGATTATTCCTTATATACTCACAGTATATTTCCTTGAACATAACCCTTATTGAGATTTTGAGATCTCCATTAAATGTATTTCCTTTCCTTAGGATATGAATAATAGATATTTCAATGATATTTCAATGATGTAAGAAATTTTTTCATGTTATGTTTTAAATTTCCAATGTAAATATGGAATTCATGCATGTATCATATTTTCCCTGACTTCTAAATTGAACAATTTTTTGTGATGTGATTCAATGTATCTTGTACCAATATAATAAGTGTAAATTGGATTGATGTTTCATATCTTCGTCAGTTATTATTAAATGAAGTTTAAAAAGATATTTGGGATAATATTTTAAAAGAACATATCTTTCATAAGCATTATGAAAATACCATAGAATATTAAAGAATATTTACTTTCATAGGCATTCTCATTCCATGGATCAATATTAGTGATGATTTTTAGCTAACTAATCATGTTTCGTTGTTTATATAAGGAACCAAGAGTAAGTAAAGGAATAAATACTTATAGTCAATATTGGTATTACCCTATTGATCAAGACAATATAGTTGGTGATGAGGATGAGTTGATTATGGTCATATTAGGGAAACTAAATCAGGTTATCCTTAGTATATATGCCAATATGAAGCAAAAATATAGGATAAATCTAGAATAAAGGATATTATGATTATCCATAACTATATATCTCGATTTATGACTAAAAATATGAACCTAACTAAATTTTAAAACATAGAAAATAAGAGAATAGTGGACTTTCATGGATGTTCATGTGATAAAGATCATTGAAGAAAAAAGATTCAACATCCCACATGTTAGTAATATGGGAAGAAGCATTTGAGAGAATTCATATAGGGAATGGGAGTTTATTAACTATGTGAAGAAAAATGCCATCATACACATGATTTTACAGGTAATAAAGAGTCTACTATAGTTATGTGATTTAATTGTAAGAATATGGGGAATTAGGAAAATAAATACCTTAAGCATCATTGATTACCCAAATAATTTTATTACGATATTTATTGATGATATATTAGATTATATAAAATTAATAAATAGATTGATAATCATAAGAGAATCATTCTTTAAACTTTCAAATAAAGATGTGTTATATGGGAAATTTAATAAGTTTGGAGGTAGGTTTCCAGAATTTTATTTTCTTAGCAATATTGTCTCTATAGATGGAATATTTATTGATTATTCAAAGACAAAATGAAATCCAGGAATAGTCCTCATAGATGAATGTAACCCTTAGGGATTTTAATATAGGGTATTTATGGTTAAATTAAAAGAATATATTATTATGATGTACTAGTATTTATCAATGGTATTTTGGTGTGGGAAACATCCAAGGATTATTTTTCTTATATTTAATGAATTCAATCTTTATGTAATATTTCAAAAATTTGAATTTTATCGATAACCTTGAAAAAAATTTATGATAAATCAATCCTTGGTGAATTTTATTTCAATTTATTATGGAATTATATAATATTAATCAATTTTATTTAAGGAAAATTTATTTTGGGATATCTTATTAGAGTGTATATATATATATATATCAGTATGTGAATTTATAAGTGATAAATATTGTTTGGGGATAAAATATGTGATGATTTTGGAAGAATAAGTAATAAAATAATTCTGATTTTTTTTATTTAGTCATGTATAGTTTGAAGATACATGAGGTTTAATTATTTTTGGAATGATATAAAATAAAAATGGGTGTTTTAGTTGATCTTTTTTTAATAATTTTATTACTTACTTATGTAGAGGATTATTAATATTGATTATTTTCTTAATTTTTTCTAACCATATTGGTTTTAGATAGGATGAATAAATTTTCATCATTTCATGGATCTTATGGTTGATTAAAAGTTGATTTTAGCTCTTTGGGATTGAAAATTTCATCATGATAATGAAAATTCACATTAAAGGATGAAATCACGTGTATAGAATAGTAATAAATCAAGTAAGTAATTGTTATCATATTTTTTTATCTCAACAGTAAAGGAATTCCTCCAACTCATACAAACTGAAGATAAATCTATTGAGTCTTGTAGGGGATGTAACACTAAACTAAAAAGGTAAATTTTCAGAAACTCATTTTAAAGTTTGATTCATATTTAGGTATATGTATAATAATTTTTCTAGTCATAGCTTATAAATTTAATTTCTTGATAAAATCTATATCTTATTTTATTACTCTGCTATAACATATCCTCTTTTTGAAAGAAGAATTAAAATTTCAAGGACATAATTTCTATAAAGGGGGGATAATTTAACACCAGCATATTATTGTTTCATTTAAATAAATACTATTTTCAATATTTCATAGCACACACAACACTAAGATTAAACAAACCGTGAAGTACTATTAACATATTATTATTTAAATGGGACTTTATAACCTAGTGATTAGATTGGCGGAGATGAATATGAATAATCAAATTATGAAACATATATATATATATATATTATTTACATAATAAAAATAATGAAATAAATCAATAAAGCTTTCATTCATGTAATTTTTGTTACAAAGAAAAGTATAAGAATAAATTCTTTTTATGTCATATGAATACATTCTTCATAAAAATGGTTTTTAGGTATACTATATGAGAATAATTCGAATGAATTTATTTAATTTTTAGAAATTATATTTGAAAAAATTAACTTCTTTGTTGAAATTATTATTTCCAAATTATCTTAGGGTGAAATTTTGGTATTTTTCTGAAAAGGTTGGTTTTTGGGTGATTAGTGAAAAATACTGATTTTGAAAATATTTTCATATCATGACTTTATCATGATATAATAATAACTTCAAAGATTAAAAAACCTTGTTAATATACCAAATTTATGATTAATAAGTAATATAATGTAGTTAAAAATATTATTTTGAACTCAAAAATCTATGTTTGGAATTTTGTAAATCTAAGTAATTTTTTTATTCTAATAAAAGATCTATTTTTATCCATTTCTTTAATTATGTATTTTAAAGGATGCATTTGGTTTTTGATTCATTTCAAAGCCATATAAATCTCTTTTTACCATACATAATTAAATTCATGTAATTATAATCAAAATTTTACAAGAATTTGGTATAAAATCATTTTTATACATAAAAGGTCCACTATTGAAAATTTAGTTATTTGCAATAGGTATTTTGTGACGGGATCCCATCACAAATGGTCATTTGCGACGGGATCCCATCATGAATGACCCATTGCAAAAAATAACATCCTAAAAACCATTAAAAATGAAAAATATTAATATTACTAAAATTTGATAAAATAATATTATTAATAATAAAATAATAATAAATAATAATAATAAGAAAATAATAATAATAATAATATAACCAAATAATATTGATAAAATAATTATTATTATTATTGTTATTATTAATTAAATAATAATATTATAAAGTATAATAATAATAAAATAATATTAATATTAATAATACTAATAATATAAAAAATAATAATATTATTATTATTATTATTATTATTAATATTAATAAGAATAATGATAATAGTAAAATGGTAAAAAATATAAAATGATAAAAACTTTAATATACATAAAAATATGAAAATCCTAATAATAATAATAATAATAAAATGATATTAAATAATAATTTTAATAAAATAATAAATAAATAATAAAATAGGTCAATAAATTAAGAAATTAATAATAAAATAAAATAATAAAAAACACAACATTTTCAGCAATATAAAAAACACACTATATAGAAATGTAAATATATAATATTACAAAATGAAATGGCATTCAAATTTTTTACTATAAAATGTTAATATATCACTAGGGGTCTTCTAGAGGAGCTGACATCACCAGGGGGATTCTGGAGGTGCTGGTAGAGATGGTGGGGGGAACTCCATCTCTAAACCATGAGTTAGATGGTGCATGTACTCTATCATATGCTCGTGCTGCTACTGCTTCCATCGATGAATCTCCTCCTTTTATTGATGTTTCTATTGATGGAGCTCTTCATACTCCCTACCCATACTCTCTATAAGATAACTATGAGCTAATAGTTTCTCCTGATAATGTGTAGTAGATGATGATGACTCTCCCGGATCTCCTCTTGAGCTAGATGCCGACATCACAGCGGTCCCATAATAACTCGCATACATAAATCGAGAGCTGATGCTGACCTTTCTCAAAGCCATAATGGGTCGCTTGCATCCATGTTGCCTTATCAAATGGGTGGGCACTGGTCTGACCCTCAATCTTGGCCAGACTCTCATTTTGTGTTTGAGACATCGCGACCTCATATGACTCCTTCAACTGAAATCTAAAATTAAAATAGTTAAAATATTAGTTGTAGTTAACTTTAAAACTCAAAAAGAAATTACACTAACCACAATCGGATACTGGCGATCACCTATAATCTCTCCAATGATCGAATCATTATACATCCTCCTATAAACATTGAACTCCAAAATATTGGGTTGTTCAACTACCTATATGAATATAGAATAAAAAATTTATATTTAAATTTATATAAATTATTTAAAATAAAATTACTTTCTATATGTTCCCTATTGTACTGAATTTATGACTACAAACTCGATGTGTAACCTTCTGTCTCCCCTAGTTTTTTCGACCTACCGATGATCTACACTAAAAACAATCATCTATCCAGTTTGAACATAATCCATCCCAAACCTGAGATGAAATGTAATCAAGTTGGAGGGTGCGACAAGACTCATGAAAGTCTATCACTCCTACTTTCATCATTGCTTTCCTTATGAAATTGTGCAAAAACTAATGGCAATGGTCAGACATAAACCCCTCCCATGCCTTACAAATAGCACCATGCATTCTCTCATCGATGGGATACCATAAACACTATAAATTAATTATAATATCAAGTTATTAATTAAATAAGATTAAAAATAAATATTACTTATTTACATACCATCCAATGATCGAACATGTTGTTCTGAACATCAAAAAGAATTTGATCCCATGTGACCCATGCTTTATAAAAATAATTGCACAACATAGAACTCTTCTGTCCAACAGCTATATGTGAAAATATGTGAACAAAAAGAACAAATAATCAAACCATTATTATATAAATAAATTAATGAAAACTAACTAAAATACACTAATAAACATACCTAAACATACATGGATCGAATCCAAGATGTGGACGTCACTTTGGGATAGGGTCATGAATCATCAATCAGTCAAGACCACATCACCTCCGAGTCCTTAAACTGCCAGTAGTCTGACAGTCAGATGATCCAACATCCTTCTCGTCCAAAGGTAGATTAGCCTCCTACAAATAACAAAACATATCCTCAACAATATGAAACATGAAATGATTGTTATTAGAAAATAGGTAAAAACAACTATTATATATAGATATATTTTATATATGAGTATAACTAGAATTTAACTATGTCAATATTTATTTGCATCCTCATCTTCATATCTGACGATGTCAATGTCTTCATATTCCTCCTCAGTGTCAACAATTACCATGTGAGTTTCAATTTCATCATCTCTTGTCATTTCAAATTCATTTGTAACATCATTAACATCATTGTAACTATCAACCCTTAACTGTAGGGTATCGTCATCGATATTCTTGTCTCTTCATTAAAAAGATGGATTTAGAGTAGTCTCTTGAAAATTTTCAATTCCTTACACTTCATTGGAACCATTATCACTTTGAGTAAACTAATTTTCATAAGATTTAATTTTTATTATGCTCCACCAATCACCCAACTCTCTTGATGTGGCATAGTAATTGGCATAATAAATTTTATGTTCTTGATGATCCAATTAAAATTGTTCATTTACAGCAAGAAGACTTTTATATTTAATATCAACAATTCCATGGATTAGATGAACACACAAGCCTCTCTCAATATCCAACCATTCACATTTAAACATCATTATGAAATTATATCCTAGATAAAATAGTTCAATAATTTCTTCCATCATGTCGTAAATACTTTATGATGGACCAAACAATCATACAAATCTATAGAAGTCTTTCCATTATAACATGACATTCATGACTTTTTAATCTAGTAATATGACTATTTCTAACATAACTATCCAAATTGAAAACATATCCATCTGGAAGTCTCAAATATTCAATCCACTGACAAAATAATAATCAATTTTCTTTGGATAGTGTATAGTATTCTATTGGATTTATTAAATTTTATGATCTTATATTTTCAAATAGTTCAACTTTGAGTCACCTCGAAATATGGGAAAGATCTAATCGTTCCATTACATTATCTCTGGTCTCACCTAGTGTATCCAAAACTGTATAAAATAAATTATCAAAATAGTTCTTCTCAATATGAAAGAAATCTAACATGTGATGAACCAAAAAATCATACCAATATGGAAGATCTAAAAAATGATTTGTTTTATCCAATCGTGTTCTTTCTAAAAGTCATTAATTTTATATTAGTTTATTGTAGGTCCAAATGTTATGGATGGTAATGAAGAGACAATTTATTTTAACTCTTTACCCGAGATAGTTATTGGTGGTCCATCTCTTTTAATTATTCATTTTTTGAAATGATATTTTTTCCTCCGAAATGGATTATCTGTTGGAAAGAATCTTCATTGACATTTGAAAAAACAATGTTTTTTCCATTGATGAGCATAAATTCTTTGTCATCTCTCATACATTATAGACATGATTTTGGACCATGTGTACTTCATCTAGATAACATTTCATATGTTAGAAGGTCACTAATTGTTCACATCAGTGCATATTTCAGTAGAAAATTTTTTTTCACAACAACATAATATATACTAACACCATTACTCCACAATGAATTTAACTCATCAATAAATGGTTTCAAATAAACATCAATATTTTTTTCAGATGTCCTGGAATTAACAAGGTTAAAAAGATATATGTATCCTTCATCAACATCCAACGAGCTAAATTTTATGGAGTTATAAATATATACCAACATGAATATTGACTATCGTAAGAACCAAATGGATAGAAACCAACAGTAGAAAGACCCAATCACATGTTTTGGGATTCTAAATCAAAATACAGATGGATGTGGTCAAAATGTTTCCATAAATCACCATCAGAGGGATGATTTAAGATTTTACCAGTTGAAATATTGGTTTTGTGTTATGACACCAATACCATTGTTTTCTGATACATATATAAATATTGTAATCTAGGTGTAAGAGGGAAATATCTCAACTATTTTATAGGAATCAATCAAGACATCCCTAGTTATGCTAATTTATACATTGATTTTCCACATTTGGGATAACTATCTATTGACTCATTTTCACCATAATATAAGACACAATCATTTAAATGTATATGAATCTTCTGATAACCAACACCCAGATTATGAACTATCCTCTTTCTCTTATAGAAATTTTTAGGCAACACATTTCCTTCAGGTAATAGTAATTTAAGCATAGATAATATCTAATCAAAGCAACTATTTGACATTGCATTATCTAATTTGATAGCCCTATTTTTTTCAACTGCTTTAAATTTAATTATCTTTCAACCAAGATATAAGTCATCCTTAGCAGACCTCAACAACTCATAAAATTGAGATGGTTCCAACTCAGGAGTTAAATCAATATCATCCTGACTTTTAGTTTGTTGAAAAGATAGACCTATCACACCATGTACTAAATTGTGAAACTGTGATGGATCCAGAACCAAATTATTAGTATCTTCCCTGGAACTATGTTGACCATGTTGATACCAAAAAAATTAATTTGTTTGAAAACCAAAACTCAATAGATGACCCCCAACATTGTCAAATGTGTCAAACATCCCCGAATCATATTTTTTACAAGGAAACATAATTTTCCCTTCTGAAACAAATTTCATTTTTGATTATTCAAATGATAATAAAGCTTCAGCACCTTCAATATATATAGAATCTAAACTAGAACTATTTGAATTATTACACTAATTTATCCAAGAACAATCATCTAATAATGACTATTTTCGACTTCCTTATTCTATATTTCTCTAAAAAATATAAAATAATTTGTTTTTTAAAAAAATTATAAGGAAAACACTATCCAAAAAATATAAGAAAAGTAAAATCATTTTTCTATCAATTTAAAAATATTTCTATTATTTTATAGTTATTTTTGGTATTTTTTAAAAAACTTATACTAATATATACTAATTTATAATAATTTATACCAATTACTGCAAATTATTACTAATTATAGCTAATTTATACTAATTATGGGGGGGTACAATTTCCAATAGATTGGTGGCAGCTCTTTTTCCAGACATCTCATCTCTTTATAACATTCTCCAACTGAAATCACTATGAAAAATATGCTCTAATATAAGAATATATATTTTTGTATGCATGAGAATAGAGAGTAGGGTGGTCTCACCTTGTTGCTCTCCATTCTTGTTTATAAGAAAATTGATATCTATATGTGGGAGTAAATTTTTCATAGTGATTTTAGTGGGAGAAAATTGTAAGGAGATTAGTCATTAGGTAAAAGAGTTGTCGCTAATCCGCTGAAAGTCATACCAATTTATTAGTAATTATTACTCTATTGTAAATTATGTTGATTTATTTATAATAATTTCTAATTATTTCTAATTATTGTTAATTATTACTAATTATTAATAATTATTCCTAATTATTGTAAATTATTTCTAATTATAACTAATTATTTCTAATTATTGATAATTATAGCTAATTATTTCTAATTATTAATAATTATTCCTAATTATTACTAATTATTCGTATTTAATACTATTTATTACGGTTTATTACTAACTATTTATATTTATTACTATTTATTACTATTTATTACTAAATGTTACTAAATATTAATAATTATTACTAATTATTCATATTTATTACTATTTATTACTATTTCTTCGTATTTATTCATGTTTATTAGGAGTTTTTACTATTTATTACTATTTATTACAATTTATTTCTATTTATTTCTATTTATTTCTATTTATTACTAATTATTGCTAATTATTAAAAATTGTAGCTATTTATTGCTAATTATTTCTAACTATTTCTAATTATTACTAATTATTACTAATTATTGCTAATTGTTACTAATTATTACTAATTATTATGAATTATTACTAATTATTACTAATTATTACTAATTATTTGTATTTATAACTAATTATTCATATTTATTACTAATTATTCATATTTATTACTAATTATATCTATTTATTACTATTTATTTTTGATTATTACTATTTTTACTATTTATTACTAATTATTAACTTTTATTACGATTTATTACTTTTTATTACTATTTATTACTATTTATTATAATTTTTACTATTTATTACTAATTTTTACTTATTATTACAAATTTTTGCTAATTATTCATATTTATTATTATTTGTTGGTAGTTATTTGTATTTATTAATATTTATTTCTAATTATTTGAATTTATTGCTATTTATTACTATTTATTACTAATTATTACTATTTATTACTAATTATTTATAATTATTCCTAATTATTGCTAATTATTACAAATTATTGAAAATTATTACTAATTATTGCTAATTATTACTAATTATTATTATATATTACTAATTATTATTATTTATTCATATTTATTACAATTTATTATTAATTTTTACTATTTTTTACAGTTTATTACTAATTATTTCTATTTATTACTAATTATTACTAATTATTACGATTTATTACTATTTATTACTATTTATTACTATTTATTACTATTTATTACTATTTATTACTAATTATTCTTAATTATTACTATTTATTCATATTTATTCCTAATTATTCCTAATTATTAAAAATTATTACTATTTATTACTATTTATTACTAATTATTATTGATTATTCATTTTTATTTGTATTTGTTACCATTTATTACTATTTATAACTAATTATTAGTAATTATTACTATTTATTACTATTGATTAATATTTATTCCAAATTATTCCCAATTGTTCCTAATTATTACTATTTATTCCTATTTATTACTAATTATTACTAATTATTTCTAATTATTACTAATTATTACTAATTATTACTATTTATTACTTTCTATTACTATTTATTACTAATTATTCCTAATTATTTCTAATAATTCCTAATTATTCGTAATTATTACTAATTATTCCTAATTATTATAATTATTACTATTTATTATTATTTATTACTATTTATTACTATTAATTGTTCTAATTATTACTATTTATTTCTATTTATTACTATTTATTATTAATTATTAACTAATTATTACAAATAATTGCAAATTGTTACTAATTATTACAGATTATTACTAATTATTCATATTTATTACTAATTATTTCTAGTTATTCATATTTATTACTAATCACGACTAGTTATTAAAATTTGTTACAATTTATTACTAATTACCGCTAATTATTACTAATTATTACTAATTATTGCTAATTATTGCTAATTATTACTAATTGTCGCTAGTTATTACTAATTATGACTAATTATTCATAATTATTAATAATTTTTCTAATTAATACTAATGACTACTAATTAATAATAATTAATATAATAACTGTTAATTAATACTAAATAATACTAATCACACATAATTATTTGTAATAATAAATAATGTAAAATAAAACGATCTAATTCTTATGTAATTTGATTGTAGCTAATTAACAATAATTATAACTAATATAAAAGAAAATGATTTAAATAAAAAATTATAGATGAAGATAAATACAAAATCGAAAACTTAAATATTGATTTGATGTAGAATATTAACCTTTGAAAATTTTTTAGAGGGAAAATGTATGTAAAGAGGTAGAGAGCGGTAGAGAAAGGAGTGGAATGAGAAAAAAACAGATGGGGATATATATATATTAGAGTATTTGTGATGGGCCTCCCATCACAAATAGTATTATTTGCGACAGTATTCGTCGCAAATACCAACCCCGCTATTAATTAGGGGTAGCGAGTAAAAGAGTATTTCTGACGGGTCCCGTCACAAATATCCCCCTGCCGACATACAATTTTTGACGGGGGATAAACCACATCGCTGATACTAAAAAACATCATTGGACATTTGCAGCCGATACAAAAACTCGTTGCAAATACCATTCCGGTCATTTGGTGCGGAACCCGTGCCAAACCTTTTGCGATGGGAACCCAATTCCCATCAAAAATAGCCCCTCGTGATGGCTTATTTGCGATGGGAACCCTCCTCATCGCAAATAGTCCTTTTTCCCACATTGGGCATTTTTTCTAGAAACTGTTTTTTTGTTGTGTTACATGTACTGATTTTAAAAGTGTTGTTTACCACATTTATAAATTTAATATTACAAAATGAATTTGGTATTTAGAATCATTAGTTTCAAATTTTGTAAATATTTAAATTTCAGTTTTTCCATAATGAAAATTAACAGAGGTAAAAAAAATTTTGCTATGGTAATGCTTAAAATGTGTTTGAAGAGGGGTTAAACTAAAAATATAAGGGTTAAAAAGACTTAAAAACTTGTCTAAATTCAATAGTTTGATTATATTTTGACTTTAACCCTATAATATTCGTAATTGTGACAATTTTTATCTACTTTACTTGAGTAATACATATAATGTATAATAATATTTCAAGCATTTACAAAATTGCAACTCAGCTCACTTATAAAAGGGGATACCCTCTCCACTCTTATTCACAAAATTTTAGCCCCTTATCTCATCCATGTAATTCAATAATACCTTCCTAGATTCCTTTTGAGTATCCTATAGCTTTTGGTATTCCCCTAAGACCATCCTAAGATGGAATAATGTGTACGCTAAAGGAGGTCTCTCAATGAAGAGGAAATCATCTTAACCGACTCTTTCAAGTTTATTTCTTATTATACATAAATAAAATATATTTTATCTATAATAAAATAATTAATTCATTATAAAAAATATAATTAAACTTTAATATTTTTATGTAATAAACTTTATCCACCTTCTTTCTATCAAATGGGAAATGAAAGCATTGCCTATGTGTGCGTGCGAACTACCGTCTCCACGTAGTGATGTTGTTCACTTTCCATCACCACCTATCATGGGTGGATATAATGATATATTTATTAAAGAAATTTGATAATTATGATATAGCTATGATTCTGTAATGATAAAATATTATTTACCCTTCTTTTCTTCTTTTCATTAGAAAAAGAAAACAATATTCTTCCATATATAAAGACCACCGTCTCCATAAATAGTGTATTTCATTTTCATATTACTATCTTTCATTGATGTTTCTAAAACTATATATAATGAATAAATATGATATTTATATCAGGATTAAAATTATATGAGTTATGAAACCATGATCATAATGTATTAACTGAGACTTCCAAACTGAAACTTATATGAAAAATAGAATAGTCAACACCCCGAATGATGATGTTGATGAAGAATTATTAATTAACATGTGATGGGATGTTATAAGGTTATAATATATGGTATGATAAGTATGAATATGGTTCCTATATGAGTGATTAAAAATTTTAAAATTATTATAATGGAATATCAAACATGTATGACTAATCAGATACCCAAGGTAAGGGATTTCTATTACAATCTTTTAGGATTATTTATGTTCAAATTTCCTTTTGGAGAATTATATGATTCTAATCTCTTATAACCCACCTATTTTCTTCTCTGCTATTTATGTTTGGGATTTACATATTTATTATCCATTTATTATTTTTATTCTATCAATTATCAATAAGTTACATATATGGGATACCAACCTTATCACTTATTTTTTGTCATGAATATTTTTCCTCCATATTGATGTTCATCATATTGTTTCAACAATGTTCTTATTTACACACCAATTATTAGCATAATTCATTTTCAACTAACTTTTTCGTTATTAAAAAAGGTTTTATAAGTAATCTTTAAACTATTTTAAAAATGGTATTTTTGAATTTCCTTACAAAAGTATGGAATTAGTTTTTTTTAATGTATACGATGTGAATGAATTTTCCCACCTCTAGGACAATTATTCTCTATTTAGATTCCACTAGAATTTTAAATTATTTTTAAAAGATAATCCTTTTTCCATTATTTAATTAATTTTTAGTTTTTATATTAATATAAAAAATCATTATTTTCTAAAATATTGAATAAAATTTTGGAAATGATTTATAACTTTGTTTTTACAACAAATTTTTAACAGATTTAATGAAAGTTATTTTTAAAGTTTCTCTTCTAGTTTCCTTTATAAATCTCAAAATAATTTCCTTTAATTCAGAAACATCATTTCTGATGAATCTATTTTTTTTAACATCCTTTTTTTATTTATGGATTATACCTAGTTTTGATATTATTCACTTTCTTATGACCATGTTCTCTATTATTCTCTATTATTATTTTGACATTATAACCATATTATTTTGTATCATGGGTATATTAAACATTTCAATATTGTCTTAATTGTATACCATTGCAACATATGATTTTAGTTGAAGGATTCATATTAGGAAAGTTATTTGATTCACTGGGGAAATAATGATATTTTGTATTCTTGATTCAATATGGATAATTATTTATTGATAATGAATATTTATTATGAATTTTATTAATCATATGATATATTAGGAATGAATTATAATTAAATGTGATGGGTGGAGCCCAGTTATTAATATCTCATTGATACATTGACATGCCTCATTATAAAAACAATTTAGTATGATGTATATGTTGACGCTACAAGATCATGTCATAATAGTTAGGCATTTGGTGTATACCAACCAATTATTGAATGTGGATTTTCCAAGGGATTTATTGTAATATTCATGATTCCTTGTATAAGGCCTTAATGGTAAGATCATAAATTTATAAAATTTTACTTCATTGATAATTTAGTTATTAGTATCCATGTGATTATTTATTTGATATTATCCATGGATTTATTTCATGATCAAGTTATTGATTGAATGGAAAGGTTTTTGATTATAAACCCTATCATATATATTATACTTTATTTACTCATAATAGTTTCCTCTTAATATAACCCTTACTAAGTTTCTAAGCTCACCCTTTATTTTTTTCCTTTCCCTGGGATATGAAAAAGGGATCCTTGAATTAAATTTCAAGGTTGTAAGAAAGTGTTTCATGAAATGTTTTAAATATTATGGAAACCACCTCAGGACCTGACCACAATGAATCATTATCAAACAATACTCTAATATCAACAAAAACTATAAGAATACTCACAATTTTATCCTCTTTTAAGGTAGATATCAAAATAAAATAAATAAAAGAGGAGAATAGGGTCACATTGGATAGAGATATATCAACCCCCATGATTCTTGAGGTTTAAATCCATAAGAAAATGTTGTCAAGGTACCTATTGAATCCATGGTCAGCCAGGGTTTAAAGGAAAGGAATATAAGTTGATCCAAGGGATTCTTGGCCCCAAATTTATAGATAAAACTCGACTTAACCTCACAATAGTGTGTGGACTTCAACCATGGTCATGGTGTCCCTATTCAAATCTAGATATAGAAAATCATGTCTTCAACATGACTAATCCCCCCTTCTAAGTAGTCATTTCACATGTTTTAAATATATTTTGACAAACAATATGGTGTGTTAGTATAATGACCCATACTTTTCATACATAAATATTACATCTTAATATATGGACATCCATTACATAACATAACATTCCACACTATAATCGTATAATTCTATTGTCTTTCGAAACTTGGATATATAAAAACCCAGTTTATAAGTGAACTATCTCCCACAAAGTTAATTATAACTATAACCCTTATTAGACACATCATATATAATTCCTTTCTTCATAAACTAGGGAAAGGAAAAATAAACAAGCTTATCTCAGTTGCTCAGTAAGATTAAACAAGGGAGATATCAATATAACATGAGCATAAGGGTATAGGAACATAATAGTAACATTTTAAAATCATACCCTACACATCATAGATCATAAATTTGAGTCATGTAATCAATCTTGTAAGTTCATAAGACCTGAATCATAATGTAAAAAAATAAAAATACCCATGATAACATAACATTTGCATAAGCCATAGATTTTTGATATATACATAAGCATGGAAAATCCTATGTCAAGACTATCCAACAAGACATTCATAACATGTTAGGCTTGGGATAAAAACACATGTTCCTATTTTGGGCTTGGGATAAACACCTTTTTAACCTCTTTTGGGCTTGGTATAACCTATCATGTACCCTATTTTAGACTCGGTATAACCTCCTGTGTACCATCTTTCAGGATTGGGATAACTGATCATGCATACTATTTTGGGATTGGTATAACCTCCCATGTACCCTTTGAGATCATAGATAATTATTAATTACCTAATTAATTTTAGGGATATATAGTTCCCACCATTCACATAATTAATACATTTTTGTTCCACAATATCATAAAACATTCATCATATCATAACCCATAAAAAGGAGATTAGTTTCATAAAATACCTTTAATAATAATCATAATTCATCCAGAGAAATAAAAGGGATGATATCATTGGACCATATACCTAGAAAATATTAAGATACATCAAAGGATTTTATCTTAGATGGAAATTAGTTTTTGAAGATCACTTGGAACATTTATTGATGAAAATAACTTTTCTATTTTGACATAACTTATTTAAAATTTCAATATTTGAAAATTTCTAAAGAAACATTTTTAATTGAAAATAACCTTGGAAATTTTCAAAGGAATATTTAAATCATTGAGTGGTTGTGATGGTGGAAAATATAGTTCATGTTGTATACATTAAAACAATGATTCATTTCACATTTTTTGTGAAATTAAAAAGTGTATCATTAAGAAAGAGACAAGAATATTCCTTCTAAAAAATTGTAAAAAGTAAAACATGTGTAAGAATGATTTTATGAAATCATATTTTAATATTAGAAACATTCTTCAAAACATTTTTAGAAAACATGGATATGGACGAAAAGGGATTTTTGACTAAAGAGAAAAATAAAGTCGGTTTTCCTTAAAAACAATAATTTGAAATCATGAGTATATAAAAAGATGAAAACGAAAGTAAGACATTTAATTTATAGAAATAACCATAGGAGAATACAATTCATGTGTTTCTTGAAATTAATATCATAACATCTCATCATTTTAGGTATAATCATAATCAATAATGATAAACTATGAGATTGTAACATCAAACCCTTACCACTTTGGTAACTTTTGAATCATAATTACCATGATAGAAAGAAAATTAAATATCATGTAAATCCACATAAAATTCATAAAAATAATCATAAAAAACATTAATGGGTATTATTTACACCATACATAATAAAAAATTGGTGAATAGGGCATGTGTCTCATAGAAATAAAAATGAGACCAAAATCTCTTACCCAAAGTCTTGAATTTCTTCATATATGTTAAAAACCCATATATAATAAATATAAGTTTATTATAAATTTATTAAAGAGACATATTCATATATATCATATCATATATGATTTTATTATGACTTTTTATTACCTTTTTATTAACAATTCCTTTCTAAATCATGTTTTGGGTAATAACTACTTCTTTTTTCTTGTACGTTTTGGATTGGTATTTTTTGTCCTTTTACATTGAACATGGTTACATAATCTAACTAGTTTTAAAAGTTATATAAATATAATATATATTCATTATTTATTTATTTATTTATTTATAGTAATCCGTAAAAGTTGGATATAGAAAATGAATTACATTGTTCATGGAGATAGTAGGTTGTATGTACGCATGAACAATATTTCCATTTTCACAACAGATGAAATAAAAGAAAGGAAAATATTAATTTACCATTCCATAGTCATATTTATATCATATATATAATATATATTCATTTCATATGTCCTTATTACAATCCATGTTATAATAAATTTAAAACATATCACATTGCTTCGTGGAGGTGGTAGATCACACGTACGCATGAGCGATGTTATCATTTTTGAAATGATTAGAAAGAAAGAAGTTATGTTTGATATTATAATTACAAAAGTATAATTATGTAATAAATATTATATAAATACATTAAATCCATAATTATATTCAGTTGTGAGAGGATATAAAGGAAAATGAATTACATCAGTTCATGAAGTGGTAGTCCGTCGTACACATAATCAACTATTTAATTTCCCATTTTATCGAAAAGGATATGGATATTGATTATTAAATTAACATAATAACATATAAATATATGGAATATATTTATTTTATTTATTTTATTTTACTATAATAGTTTGAGAATATTTTCTGGAGGTAAAAGAATAAATAAAACAAAACGCTCGGTTAAGAATGATACCTCTTATTCGAACAACCTCTATGAGTTTGCACCAAAATACTTCTTATGAGGTTTTTATAATAAGGATAAAGAATATATAAAAATTTAAGGAATTTAATTAAGGTATTTTTAAGGTATTTTTTAAGGTCTTGTTTGAACCAAGAGTATTTTAAAGTGTGAAGAGGAGCGGAGAGGGGGTTCTCTTTAATCGGTAGGGGAGGGGAAATAGTTGGAATGTTCGAAAATAAAAAGGTATACCCACACTTAACACATGAAAAATAATCAAAAAAGGATTATTCTGATAAAATTAGATGATAAAAACTCAAAATATGGTCATAAAATATGATTTGGATTAGTTTTTAGGTTACATTAACACTTCTGTTTTAGTTTAACCAATTGATAACCCCATTTTAACCTTAATCATGGTAATTAATTTTTTCTATTTTTACTATTCATTATGACCAAAACTTAATTTTACCTTAATATATGATATTAATTATATTTATTTCTATTATGGAATCCATTTTTACAAATTCAATTCACATAAGTGGAAAATTTAATTTAAAATTAAACTAGTATACACGACAAAAAAGTGTTTTTCCAAAGAATTTTTTTTCATTAGTATAAGAAGTTTTATATCAAAATTGAACAAAAAATTAATTACAATGTCCTAAATTGGATTTTAAATAATATAGTTTAACTAATATTACATTTAAAACTATTTTAAAATATAATTTTACTTTGTAAATACTTTAAATAAAATGGTATTTTTCAAAAAAAATCATTGTTTTTTACTATTCGTCGAAAAATTAATATTTTCAAAAAAATTCTAAAATATTCACTCTAAGATTATTTTAACATTTTTATTTAAAAAATTAAGTTCATTTTTTCAAATAAATTTCTATCAGTGGAAAAGATTATTTTTATTATATTTTTATAAAAGGGTAATGAAAATCATTTTCTAATAAAAGCGTATTTTTAAAGCATATAAAGAATTTACTAAAACTTATATACATATTTATTAATATATTTTATTTATATAAAACCTCTATACTTAATTTTTTTAAAAAAATATTCATATTCATACTTCCAAGTTTTATAGTTGGGTTATAAAGGTCATGTTTAAAAAATAATATTAATAGTGTATTGTGGTTCGTTAAAACTCGATGTTGTCTATAACCCAAGATATCAACGAAATTAAAATTATTTGAAAAAATATATTTCATAAAATCTCAGGGTGTTACATTCTACCCCACCATAAAATGAATTTTCCCCTAAAATTACATCGTTCTGATATATAAAACTTAAGATACTTCTGCCTCATCATAGCCTTAGTTTCCCATATAACATCTTCAAGTTGGTGGTTTCCCCACAAAACTTTGACCAAGTGAGTAATATTATTTCATAGAACTTTCTTTCTATAATACATAATCTCCATAGTTTTTTATTTATAATAAATATCATGATCCATTGGTATGACCTTTGAGTTTAGTACATGTGAAGTATTGGGTATGTAATTCCTTGAGAGAGATATGTGGAACACATAATGGACTTAAGAGAGGTTCGGTGGAAGTGCCAAATGATAAGAAACCATCCTTACTTGATCAAGAATCTCAAAAGAGACAATATACCTAGGTCTTGGTTTTCCTTTCTTCCCAAATCTCATAAAATTCTTCTATATAGAAATTTGTAGAAAAAACTTTTCACCGAATTAAAATTCCAAATCACACTGATGATTTTTAGTATAACTTTGTTAATGAATCTGACTTGCCTTCATATGTTTTTGAATGAATCTAACTTTATATACCATTTCTTAAGCTAGTTCAGGTCGCAATAGCTTTATTTCTACAATTTTATCCAATGATGTTGGATTTATACACTTATTTATATATAAAGATTCATAAGGATCCATCTGAATACTTGAGTGAAAGTTATTTTCGTAATAAAACTCAACTTGGGGAAGGTGTTGATCCCAACCACCTTTGAAATCTATAGAATAGGATATAATAGAATTTAGTACTCCATGCAGCCATACCACTTCCTTAATGTATATTCTAGAAATCTGGTATGGAGATAAATATTATATAATGATGATGAAGTGTGATAACATTGTATAAAAATCAATAACCACCTATATAAAAATTTTCTCTTTATATGTTTTGGAGAGTCCGATGAAAAAATAGATGGTGATGCTTTCCCATTTCCATTCTGGTATAGGTAATGGTTGTAACATAACCTTAGACATTTGTCTCTCAGAATTAAATTACTGAAATACCAAGGACCAAGATACAAACTCTACAATATCTCTCTTCATGTCATCCCACTAGAAATACACTTTCAAATATATACAAGTATTTTTACTTCTTGGATGAATAGGGAATAAATAACCAAGAGATTATGCTAACAAATAAATCTTAAAATCTGGTAGGGATGGAAGACATACATGGTTCCTAAACTTTATCATTCCATCATAATCAAGGTTAACCTTTGGAATATTTATAAGCATCTTCTGGAGTGTTGCATCTTCCTTTTATTCCTCTTTAATCTTTTCTATGATAAATAGTTGAAAACTTATTTAAGAAAGATAATATTTCTCTCCTTCCTTCGAGATTTCCATATCCATAATTTTCAAATCCATAAATATTAGATTTTTTTATCCTCATCATAGATAAGTAGAATGATCTTTTTTACCCAAATCATTAGACACCTTTTTTGTCTTATGAAGGTGGTAATGTACTAAGGAGTCATAATATTTAATCAGATCCAACCATCTTCTCTAGTGCATATTTATCTCATTTTCTAATACATAATTTTAACTTTTATGATCAGTAATATATCAATCCTTTTGCGAGGGGTCCATCGCAAATAGATGTCTATCAAAAATATATGTCCAATTCAATACATTATATATACAAGAACCTTTTTCGAGGGGCCCGTCGCAAAAGGTTTTTGCGATAGGATATCGGCCCGTAGCTTATATGTTATAAACCTGTTGTGATGGTCTCATCACGACAAAGTTATTGCAATAGTAAATCAACCAGTTACAAAAACTTTTAAAATATATATATATAATCTATTTGCGATGGGGCCCGTCACAAAAGACCATATCACATATACTTAATAAAATAAAAAAATATATGAATATTATTAAAATAATAAAAAAATATTAAAATTCTAAATATTTGAAAATACTTAATAAAATAAAAAAATAATAAAATTGTGATTAATGAAAATATAATATTAATATTATTAAAATAATAAAAAATAAAAATATTAAAATTCACAATATTCAGAAAAAAAATAAAAAAAATAAAAAATTATTATTATTATTATTATTATTAAAATAAACAAACATTAAAAATACAATACTAATAATAAATATTAAAATATTAAAATATTAAAAACATTATGCAATATTCCCACTAATATAAAAGGAAAAAATATAAATAGTTCATATTACAGCAAATGTTCAATTCAAATGTTATTAACAGAACAAACAAATCACTGGGGGGATAGTCTTTTGGAGGAGCTGGAGGAGATGATGGAGGAAACTTCATCCCTAAACTATGAGTTAGACGGCGCATGTACTCCATTTGATCATGATGTTGTTGCTGCCATCGACGTATGCCCTCCTTGTGCTACTGTTGTTGCTGTTGTTACTGCCATCGATGCATGCTCTCCTCATGTTGTTGTTGTTGCTGCTCCTTCTATCGACGCATGTCTTCCTCATGTTATTGTTGCTGCTACTTCTGTTGACACATCTCTTCCTACTGCTTTTAAAAACCCTCTATAAGCTCAGTTTGAGCTTGCAACTGATCCTGATACTATGATCCAGAATATGATGCCTCTCCACAAGCTCCTCTCGAGCTGGATGCCAACATCACAACAGTACCATAATAAGTCCTAGGAGTCAAATGAGAGTTGATACCAACTACTTGGCCCTTCTCGAAGGCATGTCAGGTCACCTATATCCATGCTACCTCATCGAAATGGTGGGCACTAGTCTGATCAGCTGTATCAGCCTAAATCTCAACCCATGTCTAAGAGTTTGTGACCTCATATGGCTCATTCTTTTTCAATTTGAAATTAAAATAGTGAAAATATTATATGCAGTTAATTTTCAAAATGAAAAAGAAATAATACTGACCACAATCTGACATTGGCGATCACCTCTAATCTATATAGTGGGTGGATAATTGTACATCCTCCAATAAACATCATACTCTGTAATATCGGGATGCTCGAATGTCTATATGAATATAAAATAAACTGTTTATATGTAATGTTATATAAAATATTTAAAAAAGAAACTTACCATATGCTCTCTATGTGTACTAAATGTATGACTACCAACTCGATGTGTCACCTCCTGTCTCCCCCAGTTCTGTCTACACAATGAAGATCTACTCTATAATCCACCACTCAACCATTGTGAACATAATTCATCTCAAACATGAGATGAAATGTACCCTGGCTGGTGGGTTCTGCATGACTCATCAAATACTATCGCTCCTGCATTCTTAATCGCTATCCTTCTCAAATTGTACAAAAAAATGATGAAAACACTCACACATAGACCTCGCATGCCTCGTAGATAGTGCCACGCATGCTATCATCGATGGGAAACTATAAACCCTACAAATAATTTATAATATCAAGTTATTAATGAAATAAATTTATAAATAAATATTATTTATTTACGTATTAGCCAATGATTGAACATTCTAAGCTTCACATCATCGAGAATCTACTCCTATGTGATCTATGGCTGAGAAAAATAATTACGTAAGATAGCGCTCCCCTGTCCAATAGATACATGCACAAAATAATGAAAAAAGAAAAAATAATCAAAAAATTAATAAATAAATTAATTAATTAAAGCTAACTAAAATACATAGGTTTTCATACCTCCACGTGCATGGAACGAAACCATGATGCAGATGCCACTTGGGGATAGGTTCAGGAATCATAAGTCGTGCAAGATCGCACCCCCTCCATGTACCCCCTGAATTTCCAGTAGCTTGAGGGTCAGATGATCTCAAATCCTACTCATCTAAAGGTAGCTCAGCCTTCTCCAAATCACAAAATAGATCAGGTTTCATCTGAAACAAAAAATTATTATTGTTAGCAGATAATTGAAAATAACTATTACATATACATATATATTAGTTATTATTATAACTAGCATTTAACTGTTTCAATGATCACCTTCATCGTCATCTTCATATCTGATGATGTTAATGTCTTTATATTCTTCATCATTATCTTCAATATCTATATGAGTTTTAGTTTCATTATCTATTGTAATTTAAAATTTATTTGTAACATCATTTACATCATCGTAACCATCGACCCTTAGTTTTGAGGTTTCATCATCAATATTCATGTCACTTTGTGAAAATGATGGATTTTGAGTAGTCTATTGAAAAATTTGAATTCCTTGTACTTCATCAGAACCAAATTCAGTTTGAGTGAACTGATTTTCCCGATATTTCATTTTTATTATGCTCCACCAATCACTCAGGTCTCTTGAAGTATCACAGTACATTGCCTAATATATTTTATGTTCATGTTGAGCCAGTAAAAATGGTTCATTTACTACAAGAAGACTTTTATATTTAATATCTATGATTACATGAATTGAATGAACATGCAATCCTCTCTCAGTATCTAACCACCGACATTTAAACATTTATATTTAATTTTTTCCTAGATAATATAGTTCAATAATTTCATCTAACATGTCGTAAAAGTCAACTTCAGTTTCTATATGATATGATCCTCTCAAGAAAACTCCACTATTCATTTTTTTTATTCCCCATATGCACGTGTTTGAAATTGAAAACCATTCACCACATATTCTTTGTAAGATTTAACCATTTTTGGATGGTGGGTTACTCAATATAAACAGTTGATTATCAATGTTATCATCATGTAGAGACACCTAAAAATTTGTAAAACAATTATCAATATAATAAATAATAAAATGAATTGATATGTTAAACCATTAATAATCTATGTTACCAGTTTTTGAAATCATTGAGAAAAACAATTTTTTCGATGTTCTTCAAGAGCAGCTGCTGTAATTTGTGGAAAATATTTCTTGATATGATTATCATATAACCTAAAAATAAAATATTTTTAGTTACTATAACATAAATTATAGAATAATTGATAAATGTACTCACAGTACAAATGATATAATTTATTCACAGTTGAGCATAACATTTGTATGAGCTCTGTGATCTTCATCATCTGAAAGCCATCATTCATGAACTCCACCGAAGCTATGCTCTGGATGATTAGAAACAGATAATTGATTGTTCACTTCATCATCCACATTCCCCTCATTCCATCACATGCAGTTGTGTTTTAAGAGATATTAAGATTCAAAATAATGAGAGTATAAAAAAGAAATTTTCCTTTGTAAATAAGCTTCAGCAATTGAGCCTTCAACTGATGTTTTCTTACATAATTTTTTCTTTAATTTCTACAGGCATCTCTCGAATGGATACATCCATAAAAACTGTACTGGACCTCCACATTTAACTTCAGGTGTAAAATGTAATATCATATGTTCCATTGAGTCAATGAAAGCTGGTGGGAAGATTTTTTCCAGTTTACATATAATGACAACAACATCTTCTTCCACTTTACTTATTACAGTATACTCTGTTTTTTCCATAGAAATGTCTAGAAAAAAATATGATATGTCTGTTATCGAATCCTAAATCATAGAATTCAACAAACCTTTGCATCCAATCAGCATAATTCTTTCCATTATAACATGAAAATCATGACTTTTTAATCCGATAATATGATCATTCTTAACACATCTACCCAAATTGGAAGCATAGCCATCTAAAAGTCTCAAATTTGTAATCCACTGAAAAAATAATAAGCATATCTCTTTGGATAGTGTATAAGCTCATTTTGGATTTATTAAACTCTGTGATCTGACATTTTGAAACAGTTCCAATTCCATTCATCAGCAAAATTGGGCAAGATATAATCTTGCCTTTACATTATCTTTGGTCTTACCTGGTGTATCCAAAACTATATCAAATAAATTATCAAAACATTTCTTCTCAATATGCATGAAATTCAATATGTGGTGGACCAAAAAATCAAACTAATATGGAAGATCCCCAAAAATGCTCTGTTTTATCCAATTATGCTCTTTCCTAAAGTGATGAATTTTCTGTTGGTTTACTATTGGACCAAATGTGATGGGAGGAAATTAAAATACAACTGATTTTAACTCTGTACCTGAGATCATTTTTTGAGTTTCATCCCTTTCAATTGAGAATTTTCTGAAATGATATTTGTTCTTCCAAAAAGGATGATCTATTGGAAGAAATCTGGGATAACAGTCAAAATAGCAAGGTTTTTTTCCACTGACAATCATAAATGCTTTGTTGTCTGTCATACAGTAAGGACATGATTTTAGACAATTTGTACTCCTTCCAAATAACATGTCATATGTCGTGAAGTCACTAATAATCCACATCAATGCAGCTTTTTATAGGAATTTTTTTTTCACAACAACATCATATATACTAACACCAGTACTCCATAATTAATTTAACTAATCAATCAATTTTTTCAACTAAACAACAATATTTTTTTCGGATGTCCTAAGATTAATAATGTCAAAAAAGATATAGGACTCCTTCAGCAACATCCATGGAGGTAAATTGTACGGTGTTATAAAGATAGGCCAACATGAATACTGACTACCATAAGAACGAAACAGATAGAAACCGTTAGTAGAAAGACCCAATCACACGTTTCAGGCTTCTAAATCAAAAGACAAATGTAGTCAGTCAAAATGTTTCCTTGAATCACCATCAGATGAATGATTCAAGTTTTTTATCAGTTTAAATCATGGTTTTGTTCTATGAAATCATTGACACTGTGTTTTGAGACATAAACAAATGTTGCAACCAGGGTTTAAGGGGGAAATATCTCAATTGTTTCACAAGAATCGATCCAGACTTCCCTGGTTGAGTTTTTTTATACCATGATTTTCCACATGTGCGAAAACTATCCAATGACTCATTTTCACTAGAATATAAGATGCAATCATTTTCACATTCATGAATCTTTCAATAACTAAGGCCTAGATTATAAACCAGCCTCTTTCTCTCATAGTAATTTGCAGGAAACACATTTCCATCAGGTAAGAGTGTTTAAACCAATGAAAATATCTAATCAAAACAATTGTTTCACATTGTATTATATGATTTATTAGCCATAAATTTTACAACCACTTCTAATATGATTATCTTGCAACCAGGATATAATGCATCCTCAGTAAAACTAAACAACTCATAAAATTCTAATGGTGCCAACTCAGGAGTTAAATTAATAGCATCCTGAGTTTTAGTTTTTTTAACAAATGGACCTGCAACATCATGTACTGAATTTTAAGATCGTGATCGATCTGGAATCATGTTATTAGTATCTTCTCTAGAACTACGTTCACCGTGTTGATACTAAAAAACATAATCTGGTTGAAAACCAAACTGCAAGAGATGTTCCCCAACCTTTTCAAACGTGTCAAATGTTCTCAGAGCACATTTTTTACAAGGATAATTAATTGTGCCTTCTGAAAAAAAAATTGGTTTTGATGATGCAAATGATAAGAAAGCTTCAATACCCTCAATATATATAGGATTTAAACCAGAACCGTTTGGATTTCTGCACTAATTTATCCAAGCGTGATCATCTAATAATGATTTTTGTCGACTTCCTTTTTCTATATTTTTCTACAAAATATAAAATCATTAGTGTTTTTGAATAATTTGATATTATAACAACATTATCCAAAAAAAGAAGATAAATAATTACAACTGCTTCTTAATAATTACCATTAATTACGGGTGACACAGCTTCCAATGGATTGACAGCTACTCTTTTTCCTGACAACTCCATAGTATTTATTACTATTTATTATTATTTATTACTCTTCATTACTATTTATTACTATTTATTACTATTTATTACCATTTATTACTATTTGTTACTATTTATTACTATTTATTACAATTTATTACTATTCATTACTATTTATTACTTTTTATTACTATTTATTACTATTTATAACAATTTATTAGTATTTATTAGTATTTATTAGTATTTATTAGTATTTATTACTATTTATTAGTATTTAGTAGTATTTATTAGTATTTATTAATATTTATTAGCATTTATTACTAATTATTACTAATTATTGATTATTACTAATTATTACTAATTATTACTAATTATTACTAATTATTACTAATTATTACTATTTATTACTATTTATTACTATTTATTACTATTTATTACTATTTATTACTGTTTGTTACTATTTATTACTATTTATTACTATTTATTACTATTTATTACTATTTATTACTATTTATTACTATTTATTACTATTTACTAGTATTTACTAGTATTTATTACTATTTATTAATATTTATTACTATTTATTACTATTTATTAGTATTTATTACTATTTATTACTATTTATTACTATTTATTACTATTTATTACTATTTATTATTATTTATTTCTATTTATTACTATTTAGTACTATTTATTACTATTTATTAGTATTTATTACTATTTATTACTATTTAATTGTATTTATTACTATTTATTATTATTTATTACTATTTATTAGTAATTATTACAAATTATTACTATTTATTACTAATTATTACTAATTATTACTATTTATTACTATTTATTAGTATTTTTTACTATTTATTAGTATTTATTACTATTTAGTAGTATTTATTACTATTAATTATTATTTATTACTAATTATTAGTATATATTACTAATTATTAGTATTTATTACTAATTATTAGTATTTATTACTATTTATTACAATTTATTACTATTTATTACTATTTATTTGTATTTATTAGTATTTATTACTATTTATTACTATTTGTTACCATTTATTACTATTTATTAGTATTTATTACTAATTATTACAAATTAATACTATTTATTACTAATTGTTAATATTTATTACTATTTTTTTCTAATTATTATTATTTATTTCTAATTATTACTAATTAGTGTTAATTACTATTAATTAATGCAAAATATAGGTACTAATTACTAATTACCACTAATTATTCATATACATTACTAATTATCGTTCATAATTTTTAATTATTACTAATTACTAAGAATTAGTACTAATAATTTAATTTTATTATTACAAATAAATACAGATGGCAAAAAAATTTAAATCTAACTTAATTACAACTAGTCAACAACAATTAAAATTAATATAAAGAAATGAAATAAATACTAAATTAAATAAAATCTAAATACCTTTAAACTTGATCTCTTATAATTGTAGGCAGCTTCACAACATCTTCGTAAAAAAAGCTAACCCTCGGAAATTTTCACTCTAAAATTAGTGTATACAGAAGTAGAGGAAGAAGGAATTCAGGCAGAGAGAAGAAAAATGGAGGGGGTATATATATGTTAGATTAGTTGTGATGGGACTATTAGGTAGAGAAATCTAATCCATTCCAAATATAACATCAAATTCAACTAGAGGGGTGATAATAATATTTATAGAAAGCACATTCCCACAAACATTAACTGAAGAAGAATCATATACTTGAGATGTAATAATCATACCATTTGGAGTTTCACTGATAATTAAACATCTAATAATTGAGGATATGAATTATCATTCCTTGAGACTTTTCCTAATTTATAGTGATTCATATAAATAAGCTAAAATAGGTTACTTCACTATTTGATCATTCATATTACCACCTCAACTTCATCATTCTATCATTGATCCCATAGTAAAACCAAATTGGTTTGGGTGATCATCAAAAATAATTAATCACAATGATCAATCATAAGAAAAATAACTGATAGGTTGTCTAAATCATCACACCTTATTTTAAATCTACAATTCCTTATGTTTAACCTGGTTTATTCATGGTTATCATCTATTCAAATCATTCATGATAATTCATAAAGAGTTTGTGAATTTCCAAAACATATCCCCTAGGAGAGTCAAATTAGGTGTGCAACAAGGCCAATTATTGTACACTAAGTGATGATTACTTCAAATCCCAATTCACCCTTTTTCAAATTTATTACCTCTAGTTGTAACTATTACAGAACTACATCCACTTGTAGTATCTAGATAGGGATCTAATTTCTTGGAAACCACTCAATTTATCTTTCACCAAAATTATAATAAATTTTTCTATACTTTGACTTATCCTTAGACTTATCCCTAGGGTTCCAATAAAGGTTTTCTCATCCTAGTTCCAAAGGATAAATAAACCTTTCTATAATACCAACTATAAAGACCCATTCTTTTTGTACATAATCATTAAATTATAATAGATAAATATCAATTACATAATATAATGGTCCACACCAGAATTATATAGGTATAGTGTCATTGGAAACATTGATAAATAAATGATTGGTTCATAAGTAAACTACATCATCTCCTAATATGTAATTTATAACAAGAACCCTTCTTAGACACATCATTCATAATACCATTCTTTGTAACATGGGGAAAGGGAAATAAAAAATATTGAGCTCAAATGCTCAGTATGGGTAAACAAGGGAGATATTAACATAACATGAGTATAAGGGTATAAGAACGTGAGAATAACATTTGAAAATAATACCCCACAAACAATATATCATAAACTTTAGAGATTCCACAAATCTTTGTAGTTCATAAGACATGAATCATAATGGAATCAAAGAACATGAGTTTGTGAGAACATAACATTGGAATAAGATATTGATTTGTGGAATACTCATAAGCATAGAAAATATTATGTCAATGTGATCCACCAAGACATTAATAACATGTTAGGATTGGGGTTAATAACATGTGCACCTTCTTTGGGCTTGGAATAACCTCTGGTATACCCTCTTTTATTTTTAGTATAACCACTCATGTACCCTCTTTTGGTCTTGGGATAAACTCTCATACACCCTATTTTAGGCTTTAGATAACTTTTTGTGTACCCTTTTTTGGGCTTGGGATAACCTCATATGTACCATTTAAGATCATAGAACATTAATCATTACTCAATGAATTATAGTGAGACATAGGTCCCACCCATCACATAATTGATACATTTTTTCACCACAAGATCATGCAAATTCATCATATCATAACCCATGAAAAGGAAACGGGTTTCATAAAAAAATTCATAACAATAATAAGTCATTCAGATAAAGAATAAGGGTGGTGTCATTGGATCATATCCCTAGTAAAGATTAATTTACATTAAAGTATGTCATTATAAATGGAAACTTATTTTGAAATATCACATGAAAAACATTTCTTGAGGAAAATATCCTTTCCATTATGAAATCACTTTCTAAAAATCTAAAAAATCAATTATTAAAGAATACATTTTCTTTGAAAATAAATATGGAAACTTAAAAGCAATTTTTAATTCGTTGAGTGGTCATGATAGTGGAAAATATTTTTCATGTCATACATGTTAAAAAAATTATCGTTTTTAAATTTTTGGTGAAATTCAAAAGTGTCTTGTTAGAAAATAAATAATAAGATTAATTTTAAACTATTTTCTAAAAAGTGAAACATAGTTGAAAATGAATTTAAACCACCATATTATAATGTTAATAAAATTCTGGAAAAATATTTTTATAAAACATGCATAAGGAATAAAATGTTTTTTCGACTGAAGTGATAAATAAATTTGGTTTTCCTTAAAAAACTTCTTTTAGAATCTTGAGTATATAAAGGGAGGAAAATGAAAGGAAAATATTTAATTTCTAGAAATAAATAGAGGAGATAAAATATAAGGCCTTACCCTTAATCATTAAATAATCTTGAGTTAAGTCAAGAATTACATTCATCCATATTAAGGATCTTTTGAGGTTTAGAGTTTTATAGAATTAGGTCATCATTCATACATAACATCCCTCAGATATACAAATTGGGTACAACTAAAACAGTAACCATTTTTTAAAAAAATATAGAACTTTTATAATAAAACATGTTTTTTTGTTAAAAAACTTCATAGCATTTTTATTGACATCCTCATTTCTATTAACCATTATTATACCCTATTAAAAACATTTTGAAACTTGGGATGATTAGAAAAATGATCAGTAAGGGGGATAAAAGAAGGAAAGAAACTGTTAGTCCATTAATATTTTAAACTCATGAAAACAATATCACACTTTTAACCCATAAAACATAAACACTTTATCTTAACTCATGAAATCATAATATTCCTGCAAAAAAAATATAGTAATCATAAATAATAAATGTAACTTGTGGCATTCATATCATTCTTACATTTTAGCTTCCATGGAAATATAGTGTGTAACTTTTATAGTTACATTTAAAATAACCATAATGGTATATTCCATAAGTGTCTTAGGAGAAACCCAACTAGTTAACTCTATCTCATTACCCAATTCATTAGAGATCTATCATGGGTGCACCTGCCCTCGGTTTATCACATAACCACCCATACTCATCAATAATGCCCAAAAACTATAACATTATCAGAACACAAAAAACAATCAAAAAGGAAAAAATAACATTTCAACTTTGAAATCACAAGATATCATTTCAAGATATTGATATAATCAGTCCATTCACAAAACCATTTTCAATACCAAAATACCTAAATAGGTAATATGTTTTTTATTTTTCTTTTAAAAATATTACGGCTTTTAGAGGAATTCAAATATCAAATAATATTCATGAAGCCAGAAATTTCGTTGTCACTGTGTACCTTAAAAAATATTCATTTTGTCATTTAACAAAGTAAAATGATTCATATAAAAATATTTCTTTTTAAAACCATTTAATGAAATTAATGGTCAAAGGGGCTGATTATACACCTTATAAAATAAGGCAGTGTATAACGTCAAAATATTCCTCAATGAAAGGAGATTGAGACAAAGTCCATTACCTCAAGTCTTACTCATATCATACATTATTTATCTTTTTGAATAATAAAATTACGTTAATTTATAATTTTTTGAGATCATTTTTTATGTTTATTATTCGTTTTTTATTATTTATTACCATGTTCTATCAATTACTTAATTATTTAAACTCATGTTGGATGTTTTCCCAATTTTTTGTACATGAGTTCAAGATGAAATTGGTATGATGTCAACAGTCAAAGTGGTCATGATTCCATAATTTTCATAATGATACTAATGAAATAATAATACCTTTTATTCATCAATTATACTTTTAAATCAAACCATTTATGTATAGTTATGAAAAATGAATAACTTTATAATCATTAAGACCATAGGTCGTACGTACGCATGGGTATTGTTTCCATATTTCAATTATCATTATGGAAAGAATGTAATTGTAATTTTATATTTTAATAATGATAATAATATAATTTTAATAATATTAATCATTTATATATACTTATATATATCATACATGTGATGTGGTGAAAAAAATGTATCACATCGCTTCGTGTAGGAGATAGTTTACACGTATGCACAAACGATGTTATCGTCTTTATTTGCATGGAATATAAGAACATAAATGATATATTATTATTTAAAAATTATAAATATTTTATTAATATAATTTATAAACATTAATTTCATCATTATAACTCATCTTGAGATATGGTAATGAAAAATGAATTATATTAGTTTGTGGAGGTGATAGTTCACACGTACGCCCAAACAATTAATTATTTTCCCATTTAATGAAATCAAAAAAAAAAAGATTTAGTTGATTATATTAACATAATAACATCTTAGTATATTTAGGATTCTGTATTTATTATCTCATTGTGGTTGGATAAGATTTTAACATAGTGTAATAAGAAATAAAATAGAATCACTTAAATAAAAATGTCACATTTCCTTCGGACAATCACCTTCTCTTAACATATTAACACCTCTAATGGGGGCGTTCTGCCAAAACTAAGACCTCTAGAATTTTGGAGGTATTCTAGAATTGTTTTGGGTAGATATTTTCTGAACCAAATGGTTTTTTAAGTGTAAGTAATAGAGATGAATTGGTTCCCTTTTATAAGAGATGGGAACGACACTCTTGGAATGTAACGCCCCGACCCCAGTTACCCAGAGTCGGTGCATTATTACATAACATTGGCATGATCACAAGAAAGATCAAATCTCGAAAGACCGATTGGTTTAGTAGCCTTGGAAACATTAGATATATTCATAAGTTTTACATTACATCATAAAATGAAAAACAACTACAACAACATAATGTTTCCACAATCCACACTATTAACCCCTCATAAAATCCCTGCAGGTCATTCATAACTTACTTCTTCACATCCTGGCAAAAATAAAACATAGAAAAGGGGTGAGCTCAAATGCCCAGTAAGGATAACAATATAGCGGAAACTTTCATAAATAAGAATAATCATTTAAGGCAATGTATTACTAAAACAAAAGCCTTTTAAACTTTAACTTCAACATAGTATGGCAAAAGTAAAATGAAATAATGCCATTTACTTATTCACATGGATATTCTACTAATCGAATAATCACATGCAAAAATCAATAACCACTTTCATAATGTTGGAATGCATAATGCCAGACTATCATAACCACATAGTCAAGGCCTCGTGCCAAGACTACAAATAATATTTTGTCAAGGCCTTGTGCCAAGACACTAGTTTGTCTCATGAGACCTACCGATGCATCGAGGAGCTATAGCGGGCTCCACCCATCACTTACTAATTCCAATGCATTCCCATATGAAAAGGTTTAAACATAACATAAACATTCGTATTAAAACTAGCATATGAAATGTCAATAATTTCACCATAAACTATGAATGGTATAAAAATAGCACATCCACAGTCAAACATATCACAAAACCTTCAATACAATATAGAAGCTTTGTATTACAATAAATCAACTTCAAATAAGCGTAAATCCATCAAAGGATGTTGACATAGATGAAATCAAAATTCTTTTTAAAGAAATATCTCTTTTTATTTTTAAATCATTTAAGATCCATATAAAATAAAACATTTTCTTTGAAAATATTCTTATAATCTTGTAAGGGAAGTTTTGAAGATTTAATAACGGCGGAAATTAGCCGCACTCGCCGTATAAGTTAAAAAAACATTCTTACCTTAATTCTGTCGAAAAGGTTAAAAAAGGACCTTGTTTTGAAAACAACAGAAAGATTCCTTTATAAACCACTTATAAAAGTCAAAAAGGGTATAAATGACTTTAACTCATATTATAGTAAATAGTAAAAATGTTTTGAAATACATTTTTAAGAAACATGGATGTGGATGATAAAGAGATCCCAGTAGATTATTACATATAAACAACCTCGGATAATGAAGAGATTGTGAAATAACACTTACCTTGTACTTTTCCTTGGTTGGGGTAGGTTAACCTCCTGTATAATGGTGAAATAATTGTTATTAAATTATACAAGAATCATATATTAATATGATATCATATATGATCTTTTAATATTGATTTGATAATAATATCTTAGTATTATCATTATATCGGGTGTTAACTTACTTGTTTTCTTTTATATGTTTTGTTACGTAAGACATGTTTGTAAAGGATAGGTTGTATATTATTCATATCCATAATGATATCAAGTCCTTAAACATCATTTTTAAATCATCAAATGATAATTATACTTGAATGGATACGATGGAGAATGAATCTCATCGCGTTCGTGGAGACGGTAGTCCGTACGTACGCACGAGTGACAATATCATTCTTTTGATATTAAAATAATATATAAATGGATGGTATATCATATATACAGAATCATTAACATGTTATATTTATTATTTACATGAGTTACACATCATTATTATACCCATCCAAATAATAATATATTGAATAACAATTACACCACGATGTGGAGACGGTAAGCCGTACGTACGCACGTATGGTGACATGTTATTCAAAGGGCGGATAGAATACTGAATATGGTTGTACCATATTTATAATAACATCACAGTATATGTAAGATACTGGAGTTATTATTTTAGAATGGTAAGAACAAAGAAAGAGGAAGTGGAAGAAGAAAGGAACTTAGAAAAGGGTGGTGAAATCATTACCTCTTCTTCGGGTTCTTCCTTTTGATTTGATCAAAAGGGATCCTTAGGTTGGCTTTCTGATCAAACTAAGGCCTCTAGGTTGTAGTGAGGGATGTTGGGAGAGTATTTGGGCAGAGTTTGGCTGAACCAAAAGGCTTTGAATGTGTGAAGAAATGAGAAGTAGGAGTGCCCTTTTATAAGAGGGGTGAGGGGCACCTTTGGAAAAGCTAGAAATATTAATTTATAATAAATTCATATTCGGTTTCCAATGGCTCCAAAGTTGACTCTTCAAAGGCTAAGGTGGGGATAGGTCTAAAACCACTCAACCAATAGAATTTAGACAGGTTTGGGTACTTATATTAACCTTATCTTTAAGTATTAACTCTAAGTTAATTAGTTTCACTTTTACAATGTCTCTTTGTATTTTTATATAATATGGTTAATAAACTTACTATATACATCCAAGAGACCCCCAAGTGGTCCATTAATGATGAACCTATCCTGATATAAGTCTCTTGGCCGAACCTTATATTTTTAGGAATTTAATATCAATTAATAATATAATATTTTTTTTAAGAACTCTTTTATGTCAATTTTGACACTATTCAATAGTTGATTTTTGTGAAACTCATAACAGATTGATTACTTCGAACAAAGTCAATTAAATAAATCCTAATATATCATATTATCCTAGAAAATTAGTTTAATTCATTAAAAGTTTCATATTATATTTTGTTTGGGTATTTATAATATCAATTATTTTAATTTTTCACTATTATAGTAATTACTACATCATCATTGTGTCATAAATAAAATAAATTATTTAATGTCTAAAAATTATAAATAAAATATCATTATGTAGTAAATCTTTTTATCTTTCTAATGAATATTTATAATCTAAAATCCAACTTATATAACCCTATGTAACAATTGTTTTGCTAAACGATATATGCTTGTGTCATTTTTGTATTCATTTTGACTTAATTAAAATAAAGTGTCATTATCACTTACAAGTGGATCCATGGGGTCCCAAAATCGACCCAAAGATGCCCATGGTCGACCATGTATCAACCAATAGGGTTAAGACACGTTTTAGGGTAATTTAGTATTATTATAATATTATTTTTTTAACCCTTATTTACCGGATTTACCCTTAACCATGGTAAATAAAATATTTACCGCAGTAATTATTCAAAATGTATAAAAATAAAAGTTACCTATTTACAGAATTTGAACATCCTGATTCCAAATATGTAATACATTTTCCTAAATTCTAAACACAGAAGTGGCAGAAATTAATTTAAAATTAATTCCCGCTGTCAAAACAAAAAGCGTGTTTTTAAGAGATGATAACTATCAAAAGATTGACACTTGTTTATGTTCGGTTTAATTGTAAAATTATGTCCAATGACCAACATTATATTAAATGGTAAAAATATATTCTAAATATACTTTAAAATCACTCAAATTCATAATTTATCACTATTAATTATTTTGATTAAAAAAGTTGTTTTTAATTAAAATTTAGTAATTTTCACTATTCATCAAAATATAAAAGTTATCCGAAAAGTACCAAAATTTCACCCTAGGCTAATTTCAATATTCCGAATCCAAAAATGAAGTCTATTTTGAAATATAAAATATATATGATTTCAAAAGGTAGGTATCACTATTCACAACGGCTAGTTTAATTAGTTGTGGTGTGTGTTAGAGCTTAAGGTTGCGTACAACACACGCTATCGCATTATTCGAAGGGAAACGTATCGTGGAAACTTGGGGTGTTACATTCTCCCCTCCTTCAAATAATTGCATCCTCGCAATTTCTAGGGTATTACTGCATAAAAAGACTCGGGTGGTTCTTCATCATAAGTTCCTCGGGTTCCCACGTTGCCTCTTCCATCTTATGGTTTCTCCACAAAACTTTTACCAGACGCGTCGTCCGGTTTCTCAGTACTTGTTCTCTCGTATCAAAAATCCTGACGGGCTCTTCGCAATAAGAAAGATCAGGTTCCAGTTCTAATTCCTCATAGGTGAGTACATGCGTTGGATCAGGCATGTATTTCCTCAACAGAGATACGTGGAACACATCGTGAACTTTGGAGAGACTTGGCGGCATTGCCAATCGGTAAGCTACAACCCCAATTCGTTCTAGAATTTCGAAAGGTCCGATGTACCTGGGACTCAATTTACCTTTCTTACCCAAACGTATGACTCCCTTCCATGGAGATACCTTCAGGAAAACATGATCACCGACTTGAAATTCCAAATCCTTCCTTCGATTATCGGCATAGCTCTTCTGCCTACTTTGAGCTGCTTTGATGTGATTTTGGATTACTTTCACCTTTTCCACCGTTTCCTCCACCAGTTCTGGGCCTACAAGTTTTCTTTCACCAACTTCATCCCAACAGGTTGGTGTACGACATCTCTTTCTGTATAACGCTTCATATGGTGCCATCTAAATACTCGAATGGAAGCTATTGTTATAGGAAAATTATACCAGTGGTAAATATTGATCCCACATACCCTGAAAATCAAGTGAGCAAGATCTCAACATGTCTTCTAAGGTCTGAATAGTCTGTTCTGATTGTCCGTCTGTCTGAGGGTGGTAAGAAGTGCTCAAATGAAGTTCAGTATCCAGGGATTTCTGAAGACTTTTCCAAAATCTTGAAGTAAAACGGGGATCACGATCAGAAACAATCGATAAGGGTACCCCATGAAGTCTCACAACTTCATTAATATATAGTCTTTCTAGACGTTCCAAGGGTAGATATTCTCTTATAGCAAGAAAATGTGCTGACTTGGTAAGACGGTCAACAATAACCCAAATTGCATCATTCCTTCTAGGAGTCTTTGGTAGACCCATGACAAAGTCCATCGTAATATTGTCTCATTTCCACTCCGGTATGGGAAGAGGTTGCATGACTCCTCCAGGCTGTTTCCTTCCAGCTTTGACTTGTTGACAAACCATACATCTTGACACAAAATCAGCAATCTCCCTCTTCATGTTGTCCCACCAAAAATGTTCCTTCAAATCTCTATACATTTTGGTGCTCCCAGGGTGTATAGAGAAATTGGAACTATGAGCATCATCCAGCAATTCCCTTTTTAGATCAGGTATATCGGGAACACAAAGTCTCTTCCCGAATTTCAAAATTCCATCTTCATACACAAAGTCTCTCAATCTCCCATCATTCACAGCTTTGATCTTCTTTTGAAATTCTTCATCATCGGTCTGAGAACTCTTAATACTTTCTAGTAAAGATGGTTTGGCAACCATTTGAAAAAGCATTGATGTTTCACCTTCCCTGGTTATTCCCATGTCCATCTTCACTAGATCCATGAAAATTGGATCCCTTTCAATTCTCATCATGTTCAAAACTCCATGGTCTTTTCTGCTCAAAGCATCTGCTACTTTGTTTGCTTTCCCTGGGTGGTAGTGTATCGTGCAATCATAATCCTTGAGTAATTCAAGCCATCTCCTTTGCCTCATGTTGAGTTCTTTTTGTGAGAAAATATACTTCAAACTCTTGTGATCAGTATAAATCTCACATTTTTCACCATAGAGGTAGTGCCTCCATATCTTCAAAGCAAATATTACAGCTTCTAACTCGAGATCATGAGTAGGATAGTTTTTTTCATGAATTTTCAACTGTCGTGATGCATAAGCAATAACTCTATCATTCTGCATAAGGACACAACCAAGTCCTTTCTTTGATGCATCACTATAAATAACGAACCCATCATTCCCCGATGGTAGAGTCAATATAGGAGCATTGACTAATCTTCTCTTCAGTTCTTCAAAACATTCTTCACACTCTTTTGTCCAAACAAATTTAACACCTTTACGTGTGAGCTTCGTTAATGGGTTAGCCAATCGGGCAAAATTCTGGACGAAACGTCGATAATAACCTGCCAAACCAATAAAACTGCGTACCTCAGTTATACTCGTAGGTGCTGGCCATTCTTAGATTGCCTTGGTCTTAGAAGGATCAACAGAGATTCCATCTTTAGAGACAATATGGCCAAGAAAAGAAATCTCCTGAAGCCAGAATTCACACTTGCTAAACTTCCCATATAATTCATGCCTCCTCAGAGTCTTCAAGATAATGCGCAAGTGATTTTCGTGATCTTCGTAGGTTTTGGAGTATACCAAGATATCATCAATAAATACCACCACAAATTCATCGAGATACTTCTTGAAAACTCTATTCATCAGATCCATGAATACAGAGGGTGCATTAGTTAATCCAAACGGCATTACAGTAAACTCGTAATGCCCGTACCTGGTTCGAAATGCTGTCTTCGGAATGTCTTCCTTCTTCACACACAACTGATGGTATCCAGATCGAAGGTCAATCTTTGAAAAGTATTGAGCTCCATGCAGTTGGTCAAATAAATCATCAATACGAGGTAGGGGATACTTGTTCTTTATCGTTATAGCATTGATCTCCCTGTAGTCGATACATAACCTCATAGATCCATCTTTCTTTTTAACAAAAAGAACAGGGGCTCCCCATGGAGAAACACTAGGGCGAATAAATCCCATATTACTCAATTCCTCTAGTTGTTTCTTTAGTTCGACTAACTCTACAGTGGCCGTTCTATAAGGGGTCTTCGATATAGGCCTTGATCCAGGAATCAAATCAATGGAAAACTCAACTTCTCGTTCTGGAGGATGTCCAGGTAAATCTTCCAGAAATACATCTACAAATTCTTTCACAACAGGTACATCCTCTATTTGAACATTCCTTTCCTCACTGACAGTTATTTCATTCTCTTCCTCCCCAATAATTGAATTAAGTTGAGCTACTGGGGGTGGATCTAAATAAGAATTAGGTGGTGACGATTCTGCTCTAAAAATAAGGTGTTCCTTATCATTATCATCAAGAATCGTAACCTCTTTCTTCTTACAATAAATCTTCGCATCATAGTCCGAAAGCCAGTCCATACCGAGGATTATATCAAACTCAATCATAGGTATGATGATGAGATCATCAGATAAAGAAAATTTATGTGCTCTAATGGGGACTGATTCACAAAACTTTGTTGCAACGATACTTCCCTTAGGAGTTTTAACTGACAACTCCCTTATTAAATCAAATTGGAAATATCTAATTTTCTTAGAAAACTGGGAAGATATGAAACAATGCGATGATCCAGAATCAAATAATGCATTTGCTAAACTTGAGGAAACCATTAAATTACCTGCCACCACGTCTTTCGGAGCTTCTACCTCAGCAGTAGTGATAGCATAAGCCTGGCCTTGATCCCTTGGCCTTTTCTGAGGTAAGTTCTCCTGACGCTTAGGACATGCATTTGCATAATGCCCCATCTCCCTGCAATTGTAGCACTGAACGTTGGTAGCTTCCTTCTTCCCCTTGCAATCATGAGCTTGGTGGCCTTTTTCACCACACTTGTAACAGACTCCCATTCCCTTCAAGCAAGTACCAGGATGTTTCTTCCCGCATTTACCACAAGATGGATATTCAACCTTTCCCTTATTCCCCTTATTTCCATTCCCAGATTGATCAGCAGGTCTCTTCTTCTCTTGCTTTTCTTTAAAGTCATAAGACTTAGAGAATTCCTTTTCGGTCTTGATAGCACATGATACAATGTCTTCATACGATGAAAAGGATTGTGAGACTAATGCTTGATGGAGAAATGGTTTTAACCCATAAAAGAAACGATCAATCTTACTTCTTGGGTTGCTAATATAATCTCCAGCATACCTCGCTAACCTTGTAAAGTTAGCCTCATACTTTGTGACATTATCATCCTCCTTTTGTCTCAGACTCAGAAATTGCCTTTCCATATCTGCTCGATGGTCGCGAGGAAATTATTTTTCTAAAAACAGATCTTTGAACTCCCTCCATTCCATATTTGAAACTTCATCATCTTCCTTCATGTTTTGAATCAATGACCACCATTGATCAGCATCTCCAGTGAGGCGGTAAACTGCCATGATAACCTTTTCCCTTTCATTACTCCCCAAAGCCTGAAATATTTTCTCTAGGGAAAATATCCATTGCTCAGCTACTAAGGGATTTGTACTCCCATTGAAAGTTGGTGGTTGTTGCCTCATGAATCGATCTAACATTGATCCTCCATGCTGCGGATCAGGGTGCTCCATACGGGTAAGGTTATTATTCATAACCTGAGTAAGTTGTCCCAGTATGGTGATTAGTTGATCGGCACCAGTTGCATCACCAGCCCCACTATAATTATCTTGAGCAGGAGGGCAATCCCTACATGGAGTGCGTGCATTGATACGGTTTCCATTTCTTCTACTAGGCACCATTTCTAAACAATGGCATAAACTAGATCAGTTTATGAATCAAAATACATAATCCCATACTTATAAAACACTTAACATAAATTGAACTATTTATGGATATAATCCATAAAAATGTCTCCTTTGAGGATGTATATACTCATAAACCCTTCATAATGGTTTGTAAAGAAAATGATAATTATCCTAAGCATATCCCCCGGGAGTGTCGTAACTAAGAGTGCAGCAAGGCCCGTTGTCGTGCACCAGTTCCCGTTCGAGTCTAGCTCAAAGCGGTGTTTTCGGGTTTTACCCCTAGGCACATCTGTGCCAGAGCCGCCTCTACCTGCTCGTATCCAGACAGGGATGTATTGCTCGGAAAACTCACAAAATCTCTACAATACCAAAATTCTCGGAAGTTCTTTTATACTAATCCTCAAAGTTCATCTTAGGTCTAAGTGCTCTAATCAGAGTTTATCTAAATCTAGCTTCCAAGGTTTGTACTAAACTTCCTCTGATACCAACTGTAACGCCCCGACCCCAGTTACCCAGAGTCGGTGCATTATTACATAACATTGGCATGATCACAAGAAAGATCAAATCTCGAAAGACCGATTGGTTTAGTAGCCTTGGAAACACTAGATATATTCATAAGTTTTACATTACATCATAAAATGAAAAACTACTACAACAACATAATGTTTCCACAATCCACACTATTAACCCCTCATAAAATCCCTGCAGGTCATTCATAACTTACTTATTCACATCCTGGCAAAAATAAAACATAGAAAAGGGGTGAGCTCAAATGCCCAGTAAGGATAACAATATAGCGGAAACTTTCATAAATAAGAATAAACATTTAAGGCAATGCATTACTAAAACAAAAGCCTTTTAAACTTTAACTTCAACATAGTATGGCAAAAGTAAAATGAAATAATGCCATTTACTTATTCACATGGATATTCTACTAATCGAATAATCACATGCAAAAATCAATAACCACTTTCATAATGTTGGAATGCATAATGCCAGACTATCATAACCACATAGTCAAGGCCTCGTGCCAAGACTACAAATAAGATTTTGTCAAGGCCTTGTGCCAAGACACTAGTTTGTCTCATGAGACCTACCGATGCATCGAGGAGCTATAGCGGGCTCCACCCGTCACTTACTAAGTCCAATGCATTCCCATATGAAAAGGTTTAAACATAACATAAACATTCGTATTAAAACTAGCATACGAAATGTCAATAATTTCACCATAAACTATGAATGGTTTAAAAATAGCACATCCACAGTCAAACATATCACAAAACCTTCAATACAATATAGAAGCTTTGTATTACAATAAATCAACTTCAAATAAGCGTAAAATCCATCAAAGGATGTTGACATAGATGAAATCAAAATTTTTTTTAAAGAAATATCTCTTTTTATTTTGAAATCATTTAAGATCCATATAAAATAAAACATTTTATTTGAAAATATTCTTATAAGCTTGTAAGGGAAGTTTTGAAGATTTCAAAACGGCAGAAATTAGCCGCACTCGCCGTATAAGTTAAAAAAAACATTCTTACCTTAATTCTGTCGAAAAGGTTAAACAAGGACCTTGTTTTGAAAACGACGGAAAGATTCCTTTATAAACCACTTATAAAAGTCAAAAAGGGTATAAATGACTTTAGCTCAAATTATAGTAAATAGTAAAAATGTTTTGAAATACATTTTTAAGAAACATGGATGTGGATGATAAAGAGATCCCAGTAGATTATTACATATAAACAACCTCGGATAATGAAGAGGTTGTGAAATAACACTTACCATGTACTTTTCCTTGGTTTGGGTAGGTTAACCTCCTGTATAATGGTGAAATAATTGTTATTAAATTATACAAGAATCATATATTAATATGATATCATATATGATCTTTTAATATTGATTTGATAATAATATCTTAGTATTATCATTATATCGGGTGTTAACTTACTTGTTTTCTTTTATATGTTTTGTTACGTAAGACATGTTTGTAAAGGATAGGTTGTATATTATTCATATCCAGAATGATATCAAGTCCTTAAACATCATTTTTAAATCATCAAATGATAATTATACTTGAATGGATACGATGGAGAATGAATCTCATCGTGTTCGTGGAGACGGTAGTCCGTACGTACGCACGAGCGACAATATCATTCTTTTGATATTAAAATAATATATAAATGGATGGTATATCATATATACAGAATCATTAACATGTTATATTTATTATTTACATGTGTTAAACATCATTATTATACCCATCCAAATAATAATATATTGAATAACAATTACACCACGACGTGGAGACGGTAAGCCGTACGTACGCACGTATGGTGACATGTTATTCAAAGGGTGGATAGAATACTGAATATGGTTGTACCATATTTATAATAACATCACAGTATATGTAAGATACTGGAGTTATTATTTTAGAATGGTAAGAACAAAGAAAGAGGAAGTGGAAGAAGAAAGGAAATTAGAAAAGGGTGGTGAAATCATTACCTCTTCTTCGGGTTCTTCCTTTTGATTTGATCAAAAGGGCTCCTTAGGTTGGCTTTCTGATCAAAATAAGGCCTCTAGGTTGTATTGAGGGATGTTGGGAGAGTATTTGGGCAGAGTTTGTCCGAACCAAAAGGCTTTGAAGGTGTGAAGAAATGAGAAGTAGGAGTTCCCTTTTATAAGAGGGGTGAGGGGCACCTTTGGAAAAGCTAGAAATATTAATTTATAATAAATTCATATTCGGTTTCAAATGGCTCCAAAGTTGACTATTCAAAGGCTAAGGTGGGGATAGGTCGAAAACCACTCAACCAATAGAATTTAGACAGGTTTGGGTACTTATATTAACCTTATCTTTAAGTATTAACTCTAAGTTAATTAGTTTCACTTTTACAATGTCTCTTTGTATTTTTATATAATATGGTTAATAAACTTACTATATAAATCCAAGAGACCCCCAAGTGGTCCATTAATGATGAAACTATCCTGATATAAGTCTCTTGGCCGAACCTTATATTTTTAGGAATTTAATATCAATTAATAATATAATATTTGTTTTAAGAACTCTTTTATGTCAATTTTGACACTATTCAATAGTTTATTTTTTTGAAACTCATAACAGATTGATTACTTCGAAAAAAGTCAATTAGATCAATCCTAATATATCATATTATCCTATAAAATTAGTTTAATTCATTAAAAGTTTCATATTATATTTGTTTGGGTATTTATAATATCAATTATTTTAATTTTTCACTATTATAGTAATTACTGCATCATCATTGTGTCATAAATAAAATAAATTATTTAATGTCTAAAAATTATAAATAAAATATTATTATGTAGGAAATCTTTTTATCTTTCTAATGAATATTTATAATCTAAAATCCAACTTATATAACCCTATGTAACAATTGTTTTTCTAAAAGATATATGCTTGTGTCATTTTTGTATTCATTTTGACTTAATTAAAATAAAGTGTCATTATCACTTACAAGTGGATCCATGGGGTCCCAAAATCGACCCAAAGATGCCCATGGTCGACCATGTATCAACCAATAGGGTTAAGACACGTTTTAGGATAATTTAGTATTATTATAATATTATTTGTTTAACCCTTATTTACCGGATTTACCCTTAACCATGGTAAATAAAATATTTACCGCAGTAATTATTCAAAATGTATAAAAATAAAAGTTACCTATTTACACAATTTAAAAATCCTGATTCCAAATATGGAATCCATTTTCCTAAATTCTAAACACAGAAGTGGCAGAAATTAATTTAAAATTAATTCCCGCTGTCAAAACAAAAAGCGTGTTTTTAAGAGATAATAACTATCAAAAGATTGACACTTGTTTATGTTCGGTTTAATTGTAAAATTATGTCCAATGACCAACATTATATTAAATGGTAAAAATATATTCTAAATATACTTTAAAATCACTCAAATTCATAATTTATCACTATTAATTATTTTGATTAAAAAAGTTGTTTTTAATTAAAATTTAGTAATTTTCACTATTCATCAAAATATAAAAGTTATCTGAAAAGTACCAAAATTTCACCCTAGGCTAATTTCAATATTCCGAATCCAAAAATGAAGTCTATTTTGAAATATAAAATATATATGATTTCAAAAGGTAGGTATTACTATTCACAACGGCTAGTTTAATTAGTTGTGGTGTGTGTTAGAGCTTGAGGTTGCGTACAACACACGCTATCGCATTATTCAAAGGGAAACGTACCGTGGAAGCTTGGGGTGTTACATGGAATTATGAAAGACATTAAATTAATATAAAATATTTTTTTATTTAAAATGGATCCAAACTAAAATATTTATAATATAGGATGATTTTTTGTCTAAATAAATTCTTCCAATTAAAATTATACAAGTTTTGATTATTTTTTAAATCTTTTTTTTTGTTTTAATCCTTATTATTCTTACCATGACATTATGTAATTTACACTTTGAGAGTAACTATATTTGAAATAAAATTCCAAAAAACAAAAAATGAGTCATTAATGAAATATTTATAATTAACTTAATAATTTTTCAAAGTATATATATTTATGAATTTTATATCATTTAATAAGATATTATTTATTTTAAAATCTCATAAATGTCAATTTTTACACTATTCACTGATTGACTTTTTAAAAATATCATAGCAACTTGATTACTTAAAAATTACTTTAAATCATCTCTAAAATGTCAAATTATTAACAAAATTTTTTCATAGCATCAAAAATTTCAAATTATATTTATTTCAATCTTATTAATATCATTTATTTGATTCATCCTTTAATAAATTAATTACTATACCATCATTGTGTCAAAATTAAATATAATTATTTAAAGTATAAAATTTATAAATTAATTATCATGATGTAGATGAAAATTTTATATTTAAAATTAATATTTATATTAGAATTTACCTTTTATATAACCCTATATTAAAAAAATTTCATTAAAAATATGAGTATGACATTTTTAACTTATCTTTCAATAAAATATAATAAATGTCATATTCTTACCCAAGTGGCTTAAAAAAGTTATTATTTTGGACTAAGGTATATTTCGGTCAAAAAAAACTCATCCAATGAAATTATTACAGGTATTAGGGTATCTCTATAATATTATAATATTATTTTTACCTATAATTACCTAATTTACCCTTAAGCGTGGTAAATAAAATACTACAATTATTATTCACCTAAAATTAAGTTTAACCTATTGTACCAAAAAATTCATATTTATTAAAATATTTTTTGTACATTTTTTGAAATTGAATTCATAGAAGTGGTTAAAATTAATTTAAAAATAATCATGTTGAAGGATCGAGGAAACATGTTTATAAGTAAAAACACTCAAAAGTTCAAAAAGTTTTTATATCCAATTTCAATTTAAAATTGATTCTAATGACCTAAATTGGATTAAATGGTAAAAACTTTATTTAATTACACCTAAAAACCAATTTAATGGATAATATAACTATATAAATAAATTACCTGAAAATGCAGCTTTGAATTAAAATGCAGTATTTTTCACTATTCATGAAAAATGAATATTATTAAAAAAATACCAAAAATTCAACCAAAGTAAATTTTTATAATCCTTTTATAAATAATAATTTTAATTTGTCATATAAAAATTATAAAAGTGAAAAAAAAATATTTGGATTGGGTTCTCTATCAAAAGGCAGTAAAACAGCCTTTTAAACAAATATTATAGATTTTTATGCTTAAAATTTGATTTTATTATTATTTTAAGCCTATAAAATTTATTAAATTAAGGGAAAACATTTAATAAAAATATTTAAACATAATATTTTTATATCTATTCATTCTCACCAATACAAAAGATATGTGATAACTACCACTTAAAATAAAAATATTAATAATATATTATTTTTCAGTATAACTCAGTATTGTGTATAGTGTTAGATTTTAAGGAAAACTATTGTTGTGTGTCAGGTACTCTATAATACATAGCATCCCCTTTAAAGTAAAATTAATATATAATTCATAAATATTAGTAAATGTGAAAATTTATTATTCAATAATTACTTGGGATGTTATATCATTCCCCCCTTTTGAAAATTGTGTCCTCACAATTTTATCCACTTATCAAATATGTTGGGTATTTCTCCCTCGTATAATTTTTATATTCTAATGTTTCCTCTTAAACGATGTGGTTTCTTCATAAAACCTTGACCTAAATAATCACCTTATTCCGTAATGCATTCTCTATATAGTTGAGAACTTGAACTTGGTGTCCCTCATAAGAAAGATTATCTTCCTGCTGAACTACTTCTGGACTCAAAACATGAGATGGATCCAGCATATAATTTCTTAACATTGAAACATGAAAAATGTTATGTACCTAGGATAATATTGGAGTTAAATCCACTTAGTAGGAAAGTAGTCCAACTTTCTCTATAACTCCATAGGTTCCAATGAACCATGGACTCAATTTCCCCTTCTTACCAAAACGAATGACACTTTTCTATGGAGAAAGTTTGAGAAAAATATGATCACCGACCTCAATCTAATGATCCTTCTTCGGTTATCAACATAAATTTAATTCATTCTATTATCTTCCCTCATGTGTATCCAAATCAACTAAACGTTCTCAGCCATTTTCTCTACCAACTCTTGTCTCGTTAACTTCCTTTCTCTAATATCATCCCAAAAAGCTGGTGTCTAACACCGCTTTCTATATAATGACTTAAATGGTTCCATCTGTATACTAGATTGAAAATTTTTATTATATGAAAAAACAAACAATTAAATATTTTAATCCTAACTACCATGTAAATCCATTGAATAAGAACATAGCATATCCTCAAAGGTTTAAATTTTTCGTTCTAACTTCCCATCTGATTGAGGAAGTGATGTTGTGCTGAAATTTAATTCAGTTACAAATGACATAGGAAGGCCTTTTCAAAAGCTTTAAGTGAACTTGGGATTATTATTATATATAATGTAGAGATTAACTCCATGTAACCAAACTATATTCTTGAGATAAAATCAATAAAGTTTATCTAGAGATAGTGTATCTCGAACAGGAAGAAAATAAGCCAATTTAGTGAATCAGTCAAAAATAACCCAAATAAAATTATTACCTTGAGAGAATTATTTGGTAATACCACTATGAAATTCATGGATATATATTCTCATTTCCTCTCTGGCACTAGAAAAGGATGAATGATTCCCTTTGGTAACTTCCATTCTAATTTAACATGTTAATAAGTCAAACATCTCAGTGTAAAGTCATCAATATCTCTTTTTATTCCACCCCACCAGTAATACTCTGAAAGGTCACTTTACTTCTTAGTGCTTCCATGATGAACTAGAAATGAATAACAATGAGCTTCACATAACAATTATTTCTTCAACTATGAATCACAAGGCACACATAATCTCATCCCAAAACTCAAAACACAATCTTTATCAATGTTAAATTTAAGAAACTTAATCTTTTGATCCAAATGTACCTTTTTTTTATGTTTACTCTCTTCCTTCCATTCTTACTTAATTATGTCTAATTATTATTATTTCACTAAAACCTGAAACAAAATAGACAAATTTTATACACTGACAACTTCCAAGAAAGTTCATCGAATCATTAACCAAAGTATCACATTCCAAAATTAACATGCTTAATGTAACATTACTTTTTCTACTCAAAGAATTCACCACTTTATTTTCTTTTATAGGATGGTAATGAATTGTGAAATCATAATATTTGATTAGTTACAACCATCTTCTCTATCTCATGTTCAATTATTTTTGAGTGAATGTATACTTATAACTTTTATAGTCACTGTGTATTTCAAATATTACTCCATAGAGATGATGCCTCCAAATTTTTAAAGAAAAAAATATTAGCTAACTCCAAATAATGTGTAGGGTAATTTAAATCATGAGGTTTCAACTGATGTAAAGCATAAACAATTACCTGATCATTCTTTATTAGGAAATAACCAAGTCTTTTCAACTAAGTATCATTGTAGATAAAAAATTCATCATTTCTAGAAGGAATGGCCAGAACTGGAGCATTCACCAATCTTATTTTCAATTATTGAAAAAAAAATCATCACATTATTTTTTCCAAATGAACTTAACACTTTTTCAGGTCAACATAGTTAGTGGGATAGATAACCATGAAAATGTTTCTACAAACCTCCACTAATATCCTACTAAACCAATAAAACTATAAATTTCAGTTATATTTGTGAGTCTTTTCCATTCTTTAAAAACTTTAATTTTAGCATGATCAATAATTATTCCATCTTTAGAAATAGTGTGACCAAGAAAAGAAATTTTTGCAACCAAAATTTACACTTTCTAAATTTGTCATACTATTTATTTTATTTTATAGTCTCTAAAACAAGCCTTAGATAACTTTTATACTCCCCTTTACTTATATAATATACAAAAATGTAATCAATAAACATAAGAATAGACTTATCCAATAACTCATTGAATATTCTATTTATAGTATCCATAAATATAGTAGGTGTATTAGTTAACCCAAATGGAATAACTAAAAATTCATAATGGACGTATCTAGTACGAAAGGTGGTTTTTGGAATGCTTGCTTCTATTAGGTCCCCTAGGTTAAATACCCTGAGAGAGGGGTGAATCAGGGTATGATAGATTACAACTAATTCCCATTTTGATCTTGTTTCATCATTATACAAAACACACTTCTCTCTTTCTCCCATATCAATATATGAACAGAAATTAAATCATACACGGGACATAAAAATTTTACTTGGTTCACCTTCACTGGGCTACATCCTAGGAGTATACAACAAAACTGTGTCGATGTACCAAACCTACTAAAATCACATTGTTATTTATAGGATTTTGGCTAGATCACTTTTATTCCCATGTACACTACCTTTATAAGTTTTAGGGTTATCCCATTGCTTTCCCAAGGGTCACTCTCTATGTCTCTTTCTCTAGATCACTACTGATGGAAAGGATCATTGTCTTCCTCTTACTTCACTCACTACTCTTGTAAGGGATACACTAACAATTTATGAACTTGTGGGTCTCTTAATTTTCTTGAATTTTACATCCTCAACTATAGATAGAAGCTATGTTTAACTTATAATTTCATCCACTGACGAATACTTCTTTACAACAGATATAAAGGGAAACTTTCAAGTTATGTGAAACCTTAGGTAGAATTGCACACTAATTTAATAATGGAACAAAAGTGACTCCTTTTTTATGCAAAATAATCTTTCACACTACTCAATCCCTTCATGACACACCATTTCTATGCCCAACTCACTATTGGTTCACAACTCCCTTCTGGCATGCACCTTTTGCGTAACACTATACTTGCACAAACCCACCACCTGTGTGACTAGAGCTCCAATTTTCTATAATTTTTGATCTTATTTAGAATGAGGGGGTATCCTCCTATTTATAAGAATTTTTGAAACCCTACTTAAAATTCATTCATCTTATCCTTGAATGTGTAAGTCTCACATTCGTACAACATTACCTTTTGTGACAAATCCATAACTTGTGTGCCCTTCCTTACTTTTCCATATTTTGATGTACTAATCATGAAAAATGGATGGTGTGTAACTTTCAAAACCTCCTTAAAACTTTCATGAAACTTCCTTTTCCATAAACATTTTTCTCTAGTCTCTAATTTTTGGACCCAAAAAATTTGCAAACACTGGGGAACGACACCACCTTATATACAATCTTTTTGAACCACCTCAAGAGCATCTATTACTTTGTCATGGTTATTTTTTAAAACCTAGTTTGTTAAAAATATCTATGTAACTCCACAACTATCCATGGAAACCCTCTTTCTCAACAAACACAATCAACCCAATAATGCATCAAAGTTACCTTGAGGGATTTTTTCCCAACAACTTTCTTTACTTTCAATTGATGGTACCCCACCCTCAAATCAACCTTTGAAAAATATTGTGCTCCCTAGATCTAATAAAAAAATCATCTATATGAGGAAAATGATATTTATTCTTAATAGTGATATTATTCAATGATCTATAATCAATGTAGTCTCATTGAACCATATTTATTTTTAACAATCAAGATAGGAGCACACTATGGTGATTTGCTGGGTCAAATCAAACCTCCATCTAATAAATCCTACAATTTCTTCTTTAACTCTATAAGTTCAGTTTTATCCATTCAATAAGGGGGTTTTTAAATTGTCTTAGCATAAAGAACTAATTCAATAATAAATTCAACTTTCTGATTAGGCATAATACTAGGGATCTCATCAGAAATAACATCATGAAACTCATTTACCATTGGAACATCATTAATCTGAACAATTACTTTGTTTTCAAAAATATGTACAAAATAATATTAATTTCTATATTTTAATCATTTCTTGTATTCCTAATATGTTATCAATGGTAAGGTTTTATTCTTGTACACAAACTGGAAGTATTTTTTAAAATAAAATTCTTCAGCTCTATATTCAATCTTTTCATGGTAAACAGAAGGCCAATCTACACCCATAATAACATCACACTCTAATAGAGGAAAAACAAAAAGTTTTGCAGGTAAATTTTTTCCATATACAAGAAAGGGAATATTATTATAATTTAATTTTTCCTTAATATTTCTGCTAGGTGTTTTTACCATAAGTTCTGGATTCATTTTTTTAGGTGGAATTTCTAATTTACCATAAACTTTCTCATAAATGAAATAATGTGTAGACCCTAAACTAAATAACACATAGGAATAATCTAAATAAATAAATAATATACCTGATTCCACTTCATTTGATGGCCCAAAAGCTGCTGAATTTGATTCAAAGTATTTTCCCACACCTTTATGTATATAGTCTGGTTACTTGCCATCATTCGGGTTCCTCTTTGTACACTCATTTGCATAATGACCCATATCATTACATTTAAAAAAATTTACTGACTATAAATCATATTTTTTATTATCACTATCATGATCCTTTTCATTGAAATTATAAACCTGATGTCCCATTTTACCACATTGGAAGCACTTACCATAATTCATAAGGCATTCCCCAATGTGTTTTTACCATAATTCTCACAAACTATAAACATTATATTCTTATCATTAAAATTTTTTGATGAATTATTACCCTTAACCTACCATATTGACCTCTTTTTCTACTAGTTGTTAGAGAAAACATGATCATCATAAAACTACATTTCCACCTTCTCTATACATCAAACAAGTTTTTCATAACTTTTGAATTCATGAGAACCATGAAGGTTCTGGGCGCAGTGGAAGTGTTGTTGGAATGGTACCCAAATTTGATTTTTACCATGATCAATTATTATTTTGGGATCAATATGATGATGAACACCAGTCTCCACAGAATATAATCAAATATTTAGATAAAGAAGGAAGAGGCATGAAACCTTTAGAGAGGATCTTAAACATTATTTTTATAATTAATGTAATTAATTTTATAAAGAAAATAATACCTGGATATTTGGTATTTTCTTTGTTGATGATGTTTATCATTAAGAATGACCCTTTTGTATTATCTCATTTCTCTTGTAAGTATCCAAACTAGAATCCCCCTAGAAAATGATCCAGACATGCTCTGATGTCCTCTAATCGACACCACTTGTTCTTCGGGTGCTAGAGTGGTGAAGTGAGTGTCGTTTGTCGGTCATTCTTGATCTCTTGTTCTTCGGCCTTGAAGAACATATCTCGTTCTAGAGAGGGGATAAAATAGTATTCGAGAGAGAAATTGTTTGGCTCAACAATTCTCAGTTCACCTGGCGTGTGGTGTGGTGTGTGGCACAATAGGCATACTTATCTATTTATATACATGGAATTTCAGTTACAATATTTAATTTCATATAAATAATTAAATACATTCATAAACATAGAGAAAACTCATGCTCATAACAATAATACTATGTCATTATTCATGGTGCACCAACTTGCATAAAACAGAATTATAAATAAAATTTTGTGTCACGAAATAATAGCAGCGTCATTATTATTTTAACTTTTTCCAACTACTTAAATAATTATTTACCTTCTTGAAAATAATTATTTTACTACCGGATTGGCCTAGTTCTGCTCAAACTCTACTTCCATTTATTGAACCCCTGAAAAGATAAATAAATAATTTATTCTCTTAAATAAATATTTTATTCACAAACTAGTAAATAAATATTTATTAAATGTTTAATAAAATAAATAAATATATTTTATTTAATTTATGAAATCATTTTAACTTGAATAAAATTATCCACAGTCTTGAGAATAATATTTATTTTATTAATTAAATTCAAATAGAATTTAATCGAGACCACTAAAAACACTTAGTGTGTGGCCCTCTATGATTCTTTCTCGATGGAATTAGGCAGGCTTGCCTAAGGTCCAAGAGTATTGTCTAGCAATGGTTCAAGGCAACCAAAAGAAATAACATAAAGTCACAAAAATGGCAAACACATACAAATTCTCACTGTGTAATATAATCCCTTTGTCACAATATCTCATCAAGCAGGTTTCATGATAGTGTCATAAAATTTTATGCTTTATACATAGTTCTTTGACTACATAAAATAAACTCATTGTTACACCATGGCCATGGAATTTTTCTCGGTAGTTCTATTTCAATCAAAGGTTCGAGATATAAACTTCCATAAATGGAAGTGGAAAATCCTTCCTCAACTTATCCATTAATAACATGCCACTCGTGATGCACCCAAAGTACCCTACTTCCTGCCAACTATCTATGTGATGGTTTTTGCCAGTAAATCAAATTTCTCGATTCATGACACATATTAATGATAATATTAAAGTCTAAGTATCCTTACAAATGCTCAAAGATTAAAATATCTGATGACACCAATACATGTGGAATTTCTACTAGCGGTTTAGTTCTCATAATATCATATCTTGGAGATAACCAAGTGCGAAATTCATGAGAGGAAGTCTCATCTTCTTATGAGTACTCACACCAGACGGTCTGCATTCTATGTTTCCCATCATAGTATGTCATATAACCATATAACTATATTTAAGAATATTTTTATATCATTTCAATGTTCTCATCATAGCAGGGAACATCCATGACCTTATCAATGCAACAAATACTCTAGGACATTATTACATCATAGTCATGCAAAACAATGAACAATATGTAATAATTCATTCAATATCCATGTAATAAAAGTAAAACTAGGTGGATCTAGAACATCAACTCTTAAAAACTTCCACTTTGACTAGAGCCAACTGCCTACGAATTTCAGTCTGCTAGACCTCGCATAGTGATCATGTTTCTGCTAAGTCAAGTCTTTAGTCAAGGGGTCCTCCACATTGTCTTCCCTAGAAATATTTCTCACTACATCTTCACCTATTTGAGAAAAATCCCTCAAGAGATTATACTTATAAATTATGTACTTCGTCCACTGATGTGACATTGGATCTTTTGCGAGATCCACCGCAGTAGTATTATCACAGTACAGTGTGGTGGGATATTTACTGTTAGGAATCACATCCAACTCCAAGAAAAATCTTCACATCCAAACTACTTATTTATCTACCTCAAAAGTTGTGATATACCTGGACTCTGTTGTAGAATTTGTGGCCACACTCTTCTTTGAGCCCTTTCAGCTCACTGCACCTGCATTAAAAGTAAAGATGTATCCCGTTTGTGACTTAATTTCATCTTGATCCGTCTGGAAACTAGAATCTACATATCCTTTGATGACTAGTTCCTCATCTCCTCCATAAACCAGAAACATATCCTTAGTATTCCTTAGATACTTTAGGATAGTCTTGATTTCCATCCAATGGTGGTCACCTGGGTCATCTTGATATATGCCTATCGCACTCAATGCGTATGCGACATCCATCCTAGTACATAATATAGCATACATGACTGACCCAATCACTGATATGTATGGAGTCATTTCTATTATCATTCATTCCTCATGTTTCTGATGACACGTTTTCTTGGAAAGATGAATGTCATTTGATGTTGGTAACAATGCCCTATTGAATTGTTCCATACTAAATCTCTTCAGTCTCTTATCAATGTATGTACTTTGACTTAGGCCTAGAAATATCTTGAATTTATCATGATGGATCTTGATCCCAAGTATATATGTTGCCTCTCCCAAGTCCTTCAGGGAGAAGCATTGATTCAACCATTGCTTAATATATTGTAAGACTAGTATCTCGTTTCCAATAAGTAATATGTCATCAACATATACTTTTAGAAAAATGATTTCACTCCCACTAAACCATCTTTAGACACAAGGATCACATTCATTATTTATAAAACCAAATAATTTTATGGCTTTATCAAAATGAATGTTTCATGACCTAGATGCCTACTTTAATCCGTGAATGGATTTCTGCAACTTGCAAACATTATTGGCATATTTGGAGTCAAAACCCCTTCAGGTTGTGTCATGTAGACATCTTTTTAAAGGCTCACGTTAAAGAATGTTGTTTTGACATCCATTTTTCAAATATCATAGTCATGGTAAGCCGCAGTGTCAAGTATAATTCTTATGGATTTTAGCATTGAAACTAGTGATAATGTTTCATCGTAGTCATTTCCTTGGCACTCTTTAAACCCTTTTACAACCAGTCGTGCCTTATAGGTACTAAATTGTCTTTCCTTGTCCAGTTTCTTCTTGAATACCCATTTGTAAGCAGCAGTCTTTACATCAACTGGAGGATCTACCAAAATCCATACTTCGTTTTGGTACATGGAATCCATTTTAAATTTCATGGCTTTTTGCCACTTGGTAACGTCTGTTCCACTTATTTCTTCCTTTTAGGTTAAAGGATCATTATTATCAACTAATAATGAGTCACCATCCTTGGTAACTAGAAAACCATACCATTCTAGTTCTCTAACCTCTCTTGTACTCCTATGTGGTACTTGTGTCTCTGGAACGTATTCTTCTTCCACAAGGCTTTGTGGAATCTGTTCATATACAAACTCTTGTATATCTTGAGCCTCAACTTCATAAAATTCTATATTTCTCCCACTATCTATTTTGGAGATGAGATCCTTATCAAGGAATATGGCATGCCTTTCCACTATAACCTTTTTTCGGAGGGTTTCTATAGGTAATCTCCTCTTGTTTCCTTAGGTTATTCTATAAAGGTACACTTTGTCATTTGGGGTGCAAGTTTGTTACCTGAATAGGCCTTAACAAATGATTTTCTACCCCATACATTTAAATTCGATAACATGGATTTTCTTCCACTCAAGAACTCATATGGAATACTATTTATTGATTTAGTTGGTACTTGGTTTAGTATGTGTGCCATTGTTTGTAACGCTTACCCCCAAAAGGATAATGGAAGACTTTCCTGACTCATCATTGATCTCACTATGTCCAACAAGGTGTGGTTCCTCCTTTCACCTACACCATTACATTGAGGTTTGTAAGGAGAAGTGAGTTGGGATAGGATCCCAAACTCTCGTAAGTAATCAATGAAGTCCTGATTAAGATATTCCCCACCTCAGTATGAGCGAAGTTTCTTAATCTTCTTACCAAGATGGTTCTCAACTTCATTCTTGTATTCCTTGAACTTGTCAATGGAATTTTACTTATACCTCATTAAGTATATATATCTATATCTACTAAAATCATCAGTAAAAGTTATGAAGTATGAGTACCCACCCCTTTCTTCAACTGGAAATGGTCCACACACATCGGTATGAACCAATTCAATAATCTCTTTATCCCTTTCACCTTTCCCACAAAATGGGGCTTTGGTCATTTTGCCTTGTAAACATGCATGACATACACCAAGTGGTTTTAGTTCAAAATAATCTAAATATCCATCTTAATGTAACATTGTCAAGCATTTCTCATTTACATGACCTAGCTGGTGATGCCAAATTTGGGTGTGGTGTGAGTCATGTAAAGTATCTTTATCATCGATTTCCATTACTAGGTTTGTGTAATCCAACACATAAAGACCAGTGTATAAATGTACCATACCAAAACAAATTTTATCATTATAAAAGAAGAAACATTCATTTCCAAACTTAAAAAAAATCCAACTATATCTATTCTAGATATAGAAATTAAGTTTTTTGTTACAAAAGGAACATAAAAAACAACCCTTTGACACCAAGATCATCCCAGTTGGAAATGTTAGGTGGTAGTCCCCGGCAACTACAACTGTAAGTCTGGCTCCGTTGGCTGCTCATAGATCTACCTCTCCTTGATCAATCTTCCTGAATCTACTTGGTTCTTATATTTGGATACATATGTGAGGACCACAATTTGTATCTAATACCCAATTTGTAGAAATAGATAGATTTCATTTGATAACAAACACACCTGAAGCTTCCCCTTGCTTCTTAGGATGGGTGCAATTCTTCTTCCAGTGGTCCTTCTTAACACATGAGAAACAAACAACCTCGTGTTCCCTTGTCTCCCCTTTGATATTTCTTTTCTTGGAAGGGTCTGAAGAATATTTGGGCTTAAATCTCTTCGCCTACCTTTTCCTCTTATTCACTATAAGGACAGAAGTATTTTCATGCTTCATATATTTGTCCACGAGGTGAATGAGGATAATAATATTATATAGAGACTTCTCAATGTAGTTCATATTGAAATTGAAAAAAAACTTTAGAGAATCTCTGTGGGATTGATGCGATAATGAGATCAGTTCTGAGTTCTTTGGGGATTTTAAACCCTAGAACCTCCTGGGGATCAATATAGTCAATGAGCTTGACTGCATGAGGCCCGGATGGGGCACCTTCTCCAAGATTACTCTGAAAGAGTTCCTTAGATATCTCAAACCTCTTCTATCTTTCTCTCTCCTGGTAAAGACCAGAGAGGTGCTTCGAGCATGCTATAAGCATCCATGTTTTCATGAGACTTCATGAGCTCCCTAGACATTGATGATAACATCAAACATTGAATGTCAACTGCATCATTCATATGTTTCTCATAGACCATGAAATCCTCTTCACTTTCCTCTTTGGCAGGAAGATCAGGTAATGTTGACTCCAGTACGTAATACTTCAGCTCATGGTGTAGGATATCCCGAACGTGTCTAAACCATTCCTGGAAGTTAATACCGGTGAGGATGTTGTCTTTATCCAGAATTGATTGCAGGGATAGTGTGGTTGATGAGCTTGTCATTTTTATTCTACAATTAAAAGAGAATATCATTAGTACTTTCTTGATTACATTTTATGAGAAATAATAAATTTTATTAAGCCTCCCACTATTTTATCATGTCCCAATGGCCCTCACCATTGAACTCCAAATGTCCAGTTACAATGAAATTCTAGTGGAAAGGATTCATATTCCCCTTATTATAACCCCAATAAGGGTTGGTCAAGCTATTAGAATGTATTTAGGTAGGCTGGTTTTTTCCAACTGCGGGCTTGCAGATCCATGATCTATTGAGTGGACTCCCCAATCCTAAAATCATGACATTGTATTTCTTCAACTCTTGCCTCCAATATTACACCAAGTCCAGCAAGGGATACTCCGCTTGATGTAATATGGTTAAGTCAACCTGAAACCTTTCATAAGGGATTCCTGTATAAAAGTAAGTGTCCCAACAAGGGTTGGTCAAACACATAGTTATATTAAGTTTTTCCCTTAATCAAGTAATGGAAGGCTTGGTCTGACTTAATATTTTATTTGAGGGATTTTTATATATTATGTGTGAATTGATTATTATCACATGATTGTTAATATTAATTGGAACTTACATAAGTGATTAACCATGTCTTGATAATATTTACACATAAGTATGGTTTATTTTAGTTCCATCTTGCATTCTTGTTTAATTCATTAATTTTGTGATCGTGATAACACATCCATAATAATAAACCATGCAAATGATAGAAACAAAATAAAGTAAATGGAATGATAATGATCTTTTCTAATGGTTAATTTATCTAGAGTTTGATAAACTAACACTGCACTAGCGGAGAAACACCTTGAACCATTTGGGTACATGTTTACAGCTTCCAGTTGTGCACCTCTATATCTCCTGGGATTGGTTTCATATCAGATCCAGCTTGAACCGCCTCCAATATCTTGGGATTTATATCCATTATATATGCCTTTTTTTAACTCACATATAGGTGAGGTGTAAAGGGGGTTTATACATAAAAGAAACCTTGGGCACACGGGCCCTGCATATTAATGAGAAGAAGGCTCACAGTCCAACAAATTTAATTCAAATAAATAAATTAAAAGAAACCATCCACATACAAATGACTTTGTCTAGATCATGATCATCCATACATGCAATGATATTTATTCATAAATAAAACTAGCATTCAATTCTTTAATCATTCTTGTTTAAGATAAATTATGCTCGAATCAATTAATTAGCATATTTAATTAATCAATCCTTTTATCTTAAATCCTTTTCTGAATTTCCCTGATATTCTCATCCATCATAATTTTAAACAAATAAATTCATTTAAAATTATCTCTGTATGTAACTTGTAACTTCTATGAAACCTGGTGAATTCATATTCATAACTACCTAATGAGTAGAAATGAACATTACACAGATGTTAAATTAAACACATATATATAAAACACCTATCATGTGTTTTCACTTAACTTTACACCCATAGAAAGGTACACATCTCAAAGGTTTTTATAATATAACAATAAATTTTAATAAATCTACATAATTTGGATGAGTACAGGATGTGTAGTTCCAACTACACGGCGTGTACTATTTTTCATTTTCCATCCTAAGTACATGCCTAGGGAAACGATGTGTGAGTGTAGTTTGGAAATCTTCGGAGTACATGGTGTTTTCAGTTGGCCACACACCATTTAGTTCCTCATTACACAGTCTTCTGCCAGGCAAGCCATGTACGGGGTACATGGTCCAACCCTAACCTGAAGGTACTAAACATCATGTCCATTAAGCCACATGGAATGTAATCTAGAAACCCTATGCCACCTGTTCCTAGTTAACACACAGAGTCATTTAAGACTTAGAAAGACTCCAACACACAACTATGTTTGGTGGACTAGTTCGATGCATTAAATCTTGACTACACAGCGTATACTACTGAATAAATGTCGTGTGTTCTGGTGTTGTACGGCCAAGAATATTTGGCACCTCCGAATGAGATCCACTATTTTATTTTAATCAAAATTAAAAGAAAATATTGTTTCTGTAAGGTGAATGAGAAATGAAAGGGTATGAATAGATCTCTAGATTTAGATTTGTAGAATGATTAACTTGAATTGAAACAACTAAATTATTAAATGCGTAAGTCATGAATGAAATATTTAAATAATTTTAAACCATGATGTAACCCATTTGATACCACGTGAAGGTTCCAAGCGCAGTGGAAGTGTTCTTGGGATGGTACCCAACTTTGATTTTTACCATGATCAATGATTATTCTAGGATCAATACGATAATGAACTGTTGTCTTCACATAATATAATCAGAGATTTAGATAAAGAAGGAAGAGGCCTGAAACCTTTAGAGAAGATCTTGCACATCATGTTTATAATTAATTTAATTAATTTTGTAAATAAAATAATACCTGGATATTGGATATTTTATTCATTGATTATGTTGATCCTTCAGAATGACCCTTTTGAATTATCTTTTTGTGATTGTAAGGATCCCAACTAAAATCCCTCTAGCAGTGATCCACACGTGCTCTGATGGCCTCTGATCACCATTTCTTGTTCTCTGGGTGCTAACGTGGTGAAACAAGTGTCTTGTGTCGGTCATTCTTAATCTCTTATTCTTTGGTCTTGAAGAACGTATCCCATTCATGAGAGGTGATAGAAGAGGATTCGAGAGAGAAATTGTTTATCTCAACGATTCTCAATTCACGAGGCATGTGGTGTAGTGTGTGGCACAATAGGCGTACTTGTCTATTTATATACATGGAATTTAAGTTAAAATATTTAATTGCATAGCAACAATTAAATACATTCATGAACTTAGAGAAAACCCATGCTCATAAAAATAATATTGTGCCATTATTCATGGTGCGCCAACTTGCGCAAAATGTAATTATAAATAAAATTCTGCATCACAAAATAATAGCAGCATAATTATTATTTTAACTTGTTCCAACTAGTTAAATAATTATTTATCATCTTGCAAATAATTATTTTACTACCGGACCAGCTTTGGTCCACTCGAACTCTCCACTTCCATTTATTGAACACCGGAATAAATAAATAACTAGTTTATTCTCTTAAATAAATATTTTATTTACAAACAAGTAAATAAATATTTATTAAATTTTCAATAAAATAAATAAATAAATTTTATTTAATTTATGAGATCATTTTAACTTGAATAAAATTATTCCACGATCTTGATAATAATATTTTTTTCATTAATTAAATTCAAATATAATTTAACCGAGACCACAAAAAACACTTAGTGTTTCACCCTCTATTATTCTTTCTCGTTGGAATTAGGCGGGCTTTCTTGAAGTCCATGAGTACTTTCTAGAAATGGGTCAAGGCACCCAAGAGAAAGAATGTAAAGTCGCAACAACGACATCCACATATGAATGCTCACTATGTAATATAATTCCTTTGGTTCAATATCTCATCAAGCAGGTTTCATGATAGTGTCATCAACTTTTATACTTGATACGTCGCTCTTTGACTACCTGAAATAAACTCATTGTTACACCATGGAAATGGAATTTCACACGAAGGTTCTATTTCAATCAAAGGGCCGAGATATCAACTTTCATAAATGGAAGGGTAAAATCCTTCCTCAACTTATCCATTAATAACATGCCATTCATGACGCACCCAACATACCTTACTTCCCACCAACTGTCTGCATGACAGTTTTTGTCAGTAAATAAACGTGCATGAGTCGTGAGATGTATTAATGATAATATTGAAGTATAAGGATTATTACACACACTCGCAGATAAAAATATCTGATGAAACCAAAATATGTGGAAATTATACTAGTAGGTCTGTTCTTATAATCTTCAATCTTGGAGATTACCAAGTGAAAACTTCATGAGAGGAAGTCTCATCTGCTTACGAGTACTCACACCTGACGGTCTGCATGATGTGTGTCCCTTCATAGTATGTCATACAACTTCATAACTATATTTAAGAATGTTTTTATAGCCTTTTGAGGTTCTCATCAAAGTAAGGAACTTCTATGACCTTATCAATGCAACAATTACTCTAGGATATTATTACATCATAGTCATGTAGAAAAATGAATAATATGTAATAATACATTAAATATCCATGAAATCAAAGTAAAACTAGTTGGTTCTAGGACACCAACTCTTAAAACCCCAATAGACCTTCACTATTTTGGATTTAATCCGGAGTAAAAATGATTAATTTTACTGTCAAGATCTCAGATGAAATTTAAAGCATAGCTTGCTAGCCGAGTGAATTTTTCTTCATTTGTAGCCACAGATTCCCCCTCGTCCCTCAATTCTAATTATTGTTTTTCCATCCTAAGTCAAAACTCATTAGGAAAATATTTCTCAAGAAACATATTTTTTAATTGATCCCACTCCAGGGCATAAATATCGTTATTTTCCCTGATATTGTTAACCATCAACCACCATTGATCAGCTTCACCTTCAAAATGGTAAACAATGCGACTAACCTTTTAATTTTCTGAACACCCCATGACATCAAAAATCATTTCTAGTGCTTAAATCCACCTTTTAGATAGAATGGGGTCAAATGATCCTCTGAATGATTGGGGATGTTTCCCCATGAAATGTTCCACTAGTGAAGTATTTCTCTATGGTTGATCTGGTTATTCTCATGCATGGATGCCACAAATATTTATATCCTGTGTCAACAAATCCATCATAGTAAAAAACTATTCAGTTCCAATTCTAACCATCTTAGGTTTTTGATTTGGAATACTGTTTTCTTTTAGATGTCTTCCCAGCATAGCATTCCTATTTCCTTTGTGAAAACCCATTCTGAACAGACATATCATAGATAAAGCAACATGGTAATCTTAAAATTATATATCATTTAAATTTTACCATAAATTTAAAATCATTTATGCATATTCTATTAATAATATCATAACCCCTAAAGTTATCTAAACCAACCTCTAATGCCAACTATAAGGCCCTAGCATTAAACATTACATAATCTTGAGTTAAGTCAAGAATTACATTATTTCACATTCAAGATATTTCCTAGTTTATAGATTTAGATAATTATGTCATAATTCATAAATAACATCACTCATATAGAAAAATTGGGTATGACTAAAATAGTATAAATTTTTTCAAAATATAAAACATCTAAAATAAAAAATTATTTCTTTTTATTAGTAAAAATATTCATAACATTTATATTGATATACTTCTTTCTCTTACCCATCATTATACCTTGTGAAAAACATTTTAAAACTTCATATGGGCTCAAAAAAATCAGTAATTGGCATAAAAGAAGGAAATAAACTGTTAGTCCATGAATATTTTAAACTCATTAAAAAAATAATATATTTCACCCTTAAAAGAAAAACTCTTTATCTTACCTCAGGAAATCATAATATTACTTTAAAATCCATATAAATCATAAATCATAAAGGTAACTTGTGGAATCCATATCATTCTTACATTGTATCATTCATAACTACATAGGGAGTAACCTTTATGGTAACATTTGAAATACCCATCATGGTATATTACCTAAATATATTAAGAAAAACCAAACTAGTCAACTCTATCTCCTTACTCAATGAATTATAGAGCTATCACGGGCTCACCTCCTCTCATTTTATCAAGTAACCACTCATACTCATAATCAATTCCCAAGAACCATAACATAATCATAACACATAAAACAAGCATAAATGAAAAATAACATTTTCACTTTGCAATCATAAGATATTATTTAAAGATATTGATATAATTAATCCATTCAAAAAAATTAAATACAAAAATACCTAAAAAGGGTAAAAGAGATTTATTTTTCTTTTAAAAACATTATGACTTGTAGAGGAAGTTAAATATCAAATAATGGTCATTAAGATAGAAAATTCATTGTCGCCGTGTACGTAAAAAAATATTCCTTTTGTCATTTAATAAAGTAAAAAAATTCATAAAAAATATTACTTTTTAAATCCCCTTAATGAAATTAAAGTTTAAATTGGTTGATTATACACCTTATAAAATAAGGTGTTGTATAACATCAAAATATGCCTTAATGAAAAGATATTTAGATGAAGTCCCTTACCTCGATTCTGACTTGTCTCATACATTATTTATATTCTAGAATAATAAAATTAGGTTAATTGATATTTTATTTAAAACGTTTTTCATTTTTATTATTCCTTTTATATCATTTATTCTCATGTTCTAACAATTACTTAATTATTTAAACTCACATCGAATGTTTTGTCAATATTCGGTACTTGAGTTCAAGATGAATTTGGTATGATGTCAATAGTCAAATTAAACATGATTACATTATATAAATAATAATATTAATGACATAATAATCAGTTTTATACATAAATTATACTTTTAAATCAAATTGTTTATGTATGGTTATTAAAAATTAACAATGTTATAATCATGGAGATGGTAGGTCGTATGTACGCATGAGTAACATTTCCATTTTTCAATGATCATTACAGAAAGAAGGTAATTGTAATTTTATCATTTAATAATGATAATAATATCATAAACATAATATTAATCATTTATATATAGTTATATATGCCATACATGTGAAGTGGTGAAAAAAATGTATCACATCGCTTTGTGGAGTTGATAGTTCACACGTACACACGAACGACGTTATCATTTTTATGTTCATGGAAGGTAAGAACATAAATTATATGTTGTTATTTTAAAATGATAAATATTTCATGAATAAAATATTTAAAAACTCATTTCATCATTATAACTAGTCTTTAGAGATGGTAATGAAAAATGAATTAAATCGGTTCGTGGAGGTGATAGTTCACATGTATGCACGAATGATTAATTTGTTTCCCATTTAATGAAATCAGAGATGGATTTAGGTTATTATATTAACATAAAAACATATTATTATATTTATTGTATTTTATTTATTATATAATCATGGTTGGAGAAGGTTTTAAGGAAGTGGAAGAAGTAAAAAAAATAGGAACACTTAAGTAAAACCATTACCTTTCCTTCGGACGATCACCTTTGCTTAACACCTTAACATATATAAGGAAGATGTTATGCCTAAAATAATTACTCTATAATTTGGGGAGGTATTCTAGGATGGTTTTTGGGTAGATATTTTCTGAACCAAATGGTTTTTGAAGTGTAAATAATAGATATGAATGGGTGTCCTTTTATAAGGGAGGGAAGGGGCACTCTTGGAATTATCAAAAATATTAAATTAATATAAAATAATGTTTTTATTCACAATGGATCCAAAATATATTATTTAAAATATAGGATGATTTTCGGTCTAAATAAATTCATATAATTAAATTTAGACAGGTTTTCATTATTTTTTAAACCTTCTATTTTTGTTTTAATCCTTATTAATTCTTACCATGACATAATGTAATTTACACTTTGAGAGTAACAATATTTACAATAAAATTACAAACGACTAAAAATGAGTCTTTAATAAAATATATAAACATACCCCAATCAGTAGGACAAACAATATTTTTTTAATAATTTTATATCATTTAATAAAATATTGTTTATTTAAAAATATCATAAATGTCAATTTTGACACTATTCACTAATTTACTATTTAAAAATATCATAACAACTTGATTGCATGAAAACAATAATTTAAATCAACCCTAACATGTCAAATCCATCCATAAAATTTATTTATGGCATCAAAAATTTCAAATTATTTTTATTTTAATATTATTAATATCATTTATTTGATTCTTCCTTTAATAAATCAATTGTTGCATCATCATTGTTTCACAATTAAATTTAATTATTTAATGTCTAAAAACAATAAATAAATTATAATAATGTAGATAAAAACTTGATATTTCAAATTAAGAATAATATTCTAATTTATCTATTATATAACCCAGTATTTAAAATGATTTACTAATTAAACATATGAGTATGACATCTTTAACTTATATTTAAATAAAATATAATAAATGTCATAATTTCATCCTAAGGTTTATTTTGGTTTAAAACCACTCATTAAATGAAATTATTAGATGTTTTAAGGTAATTTTATAATATTGTAATATTATTTTTACCTTTAATTACCTGATTTACCCTTAACTCTGGTAAATGAAATACTAAAGTTACTATTCAAAAAAATTAATTTTATCTTATTAGACTGCAAATTTAATACTGATTACAATCATGTAAATACAATTTTGAAATTTCAATTCACATATGTGTCTAAAATTAATTTGAAATTAATCTCGTTGAAGGATCTAGGAAATGGGTTTTTAAAGTAAAAATGTTCAAAAGTTCACAAAGTTTTTTATCCAATTTCAATTTATAATTGATTCCAATGACCTACATCGGATTAAATGATAAAAAATTTCTTTAATTATAAATTAAAACCAATTTAATGGATAATCCAACTATATAAATAAATTGTATGAAAAAATAGTTTTTAATTAAAATGAATTTTTTTCACTATCTATTAAAAAAATGAATATTATGAGAAAAATACCAAAAAAAATCAAACAAAGTAAATTTTTATAATCTGCTTCTTAATAAGAAGTTCAATTTTTCATATAAAAATTATAATAGTGACAAAAACTATATTTAAATTGGGTTATCTATTAAAAGGTTGTAAAGCAACCTTTTAAAAAAATATTAAATACTTTTTATGCTTAAAATTGGATTTTATTCTTATCTTAATCCTAAAAAATTTATTTGATTAAGGTAAAAACATCTAATAAACATGTGTAAACATAGTATAGTTAGTTCCAATCATTCCCCCCAATACAAAAGTTAGGTGATAACTACCACTTAAAATAATAATATTAATAATATATTATTTTTTGTATAACTTGATCTTACATGCAACGTAAGATTTTAGAGAAACCCATTGTTTTGTACCGGGTACGCTATCGGATATAGCATCAATTTTAAATTAAAATTACTATCTAATTGATAAATTTTAATAGATTTAAAAATTTCTTATTCTATAATTCTTTGGTATGTTACAAAAAAACATATTTTTATTGATAGGTAGATCATAAGATCTCATCATTGGAAGAATTATCATAAATAGTCCTAATAAACAAAGATATTGTAACATAAAACCCTTACCACTTCTATAACTTTTTAATCATAATTCCTATAAGTTAAATATCCTTTTATGGACATGTAAATCCTCATAAATTTTATAATAAAATAAAAAAATGCATTCACATATTGTATATGCACTGCACAAAATAACCAAGTGTGAATTTAAAATGGGTCTCATAGAAATAAAAGTGGGAAGTAAATCTTTTACCTCAAGTCTCAATGTTCTTCATATATATTATAACCTCTTGTATAATAAATATTATATTATTATTGAATAATATTTATGATTTTTTGTTCTAACAAATTATTTTTTATTTTTTGAAAACTAATCTTTTCTAAAATAACGTTTTTGAAAAATCTGAATGTTTGAACCCAAACACAAAGGGGGAGAAAAGTTCTGTTTTTGAGAAAGTTTGTTTCAAACATAGAGGATCAGACTAAAAAAGCACCAAATGTAGATTATTAGACTAAATAGCACTAGTCTCATATGTTTTTATAAATACAAAGTTTCTTATCAAACACTTCAGTGGTCTTAATTTCATCAGCATGATGTTCACAATTCATCAAACACCATGGTTTTTAGAAATTCATAATGTTGCTAAAAAGGTTGAATAAAGACAATGATATTAGGAGTTATAAATTTCTTAAACTTCTAACACAAATTCAGAAGATGGTTTTCCAATATTTAAGTTCTCACAAATTATAAATACTCTCATGATAAAATCTTTTAAGAAATTGTTGAATCCTAAAGACTGTATCAGTTCCATAAATAAAGAAAAAAATTTCATCGAATCCAGAAGTATTGGGCATAGAATTTTTTAGATGTATAAAATAGTTATATATGATGAGGTTTGAAGATTTTAAAAAGTTTTAAATTGTATTTTCCATCACAATGAAAATTAAATTGTAATGAAATTACATCATAATTATAATTTCATAATTATGAGGATTCAATTGGATTGGAGCTAAGGAAGTTACATTGGACTGACTCTTAGAATGAAAGTTAATCAAAATCACTTTAAGGAGGAAAGTTAATTAGACAGACTCTATGAAGGAATGTCAATCAGAATGACTCTAAGAACGAAATTCAATCAGACTAACTCTAAGGAGGAAATTCGTTCAGAATGACTCGGATGAGGAAATTAAATCATACTAACTCTAAGGAGAAGATTCAATTGGACTAAATCTAAGTAGAAAATTCAATCAAACTGACACTAAGAAGAAAAGTAAATTAGACTCACTCTAAGGGGAAATTTCAATTAGACAAACTCTAAGTAAGAAATTCAATCAGACTAACCCTGAGAAGGAAATTCAATCAAACTTACTCTAATGAGGAAAGACAATTCAAAATGAGTAGAATAAGTTTCATTATAATTAGCTGAAGAAGTTCCATCGTAATGGGATAATGAATTTCCATTATACTGAATAAATTATAGAAACTTTTATAAGGAATATTACTAAGAATACTCAATAAGATTCAATAAGGTTGAATAATATTTGAAGTGGTCAAACATGAAGTTCAAATATGAGTGAATTTCAGAGGTTTTTTAATTTTAGTAAGCCAGAAAATGTTTTTAGTTTCCTGCATTTTCAATTATGGGATTATTATAAATAGATGCACAATAAATTCATAATTTATAACATTATAACATGCGGAAAAGGTAGAGCACAGTAGAGTTTGAGTAAGATTTATTTTCTAACTAAGATCTCATTATAATATCAGACAGCTGATTGTTTTGTTACTGAACTGAGGAATATTGGGCTCAGGAATATCGTACTAAGGAATATATGACTGAGAATATTGAGTAGATCTTAAGAATTTAAGTTTGAGAAAATGGTTCATCATAATCATTCCATCAGAATAAGTCAATAAAACTGATATAATCAAACTAAGTAAATTGGACCTAGGGGAATTAGATTGAGGTTCCAGACAGAGTTTTGTGGATAAAAAGTTTTTTTTGTGATCTTTTCTTTTGTGGTTCTTTTTTTGGTTAAAAAAATTTATATACTGACGAGATATTGTATATAACTCCTAAAAAGATATAGAAGATTTTTAATAATAGTTTTCCCAAGTTTTATTCACTTATTCATTATAGTGAACTTCAATAGAACCATGGTAGTGGATATGAAAATGATATAGGTTCTCATACTGAGGTCAAACCAAGTAAATCTCATGTGATTTACTTAATTTCCAAATTTTTTAAGAATGATTATTTACTAAAAGATGATAAATATATAAACATTAACAGGTTATAGGGGTTATGTTTTTAAAAGTATTGAAACTTATAAAACTGATTAACTAATTTATCCCCACTAGTTATTATTCAATCTTTTGGAACTTCAATTAGTATCAAAGGGAAGGCTCCCTTATTTAATCCTTATCATATATAATATAAACTCTATAAATAGTATAGGAATTATTAAATTTTATGGTAAAATATATTATGAATGGAAAAATATGATGATTCTATATCTCTTATCTCTTGGACTGGAATTTGTTGTGATGCTACAATTGGTTTTCCACCAATTGAGAAATATTCTCCTATGAAGATTATTGATAAGAGAAATATTTAAGTTTATGGAAAATATATAAATTTTATTCTAATGTATATGTCAAAAAAAAAATATTAAGGTGACATGTCTCAAAACATCAAATATAATATGGGACAAGCAGGAAAGAATTTTCAAAGGGAATACTAAAGTGAATGAAGAAAAACTAAAAATCTAGCATAGTAAGTTTGAATACAAAAGAATGGTAAATAAAGAAACTATTGATTAATAATTCACTAGGGTAAATGAAATTTTTTACAACATCAATAGACTTGGAGAAGTTCTATAAGATTCAATAATAGTGAAGAAACTTATGAGAAAATTTCCAAATAGGTTTGATTCAAAAATTTCCTATTTATAAGATAAAGATTATTTATCTCTTTATGAATTTCATAACTTTCTTATTTCTTAGAAAATGATAAAATCTCTTATGATCTAAAACAATAAGAAATATGAAATGTATTTTGAATCTATGAGAATGATGAAAATTAAAGATGTTAAAAATGTTGATCCTTGTGATTATGAAGATAAGGAGGATTATGAGTTTAATGGTAAACTCATGTATCCTACCACTAAAAACTATCATAGTGGAAGAATAAAATATGGAGGTAAAATTACTCTCAAATGTTTTGATTTTTGTGGAATTGGAAACTTTTCTACGAATTTTCTAAATAATAATGTTGAAAAATATCAAGATTATTCTGATGAAAAATTATGATGGAGGAAGTGAAACAAAACTTCTAAAGAAGAAAATTAGTCCAAAAAATATAATGAGAAGTTTATGGGGAATTGTATAAGTACGTTGAGAAAAAAATTTCAATTGGACTCAAATGAAAAGAATTCTATAGAATATGAGGCTTCAGAAGAGGTTAGAACACTCATTAAAAAAATTGAGAAAATAGAATGTTTCTAAAATAGTGAATAAGAAGGAGGTGAAGAATATTTTAGAGAGTATCATCTCAAAACATAACTTTTTGAATGTCTTAAACAAATCAGATCTATTAAGAAATACTAATGACAAAGAAAGATAGTGTAAAAGTTTCTTAAGGTGAAAAAAATCAAGGAAGAAGAAGAATACATCTAGGATATCTTAAGCTACAAAATAAGAATTGATAAATAGAGAAGGATGGTTAAAGATTTTAGTAAGAATTCGTAATCTAAGTAATAATAAGTTAACATGTTTCAATCAAAACTTCTTGGGTCCTAAATTACCTTGAGGAAGATGAATGAAGACTAAATAAAATCCTTGGAATTAAAAGATGATACTTTTAATTTTTTGATAAATCTCAAATCAATAATTAGGTGAAATCATCACCCTCTAAAAATAATGTTTCATCTGATGTTTCTCACATTTCAAGTGATAAGAAAAGTGATGGGAAAGTTTAGAAAGAGAAAGGATATGAAAACCCTATTTATCTACAAAATTTAAAAACTAACTTTGGAATAAATATGGTTCATGCCCATATTATGTTGGAGAAAGAAGAAGTTATCACACTCAATAAAGTTTTTATAGTGAAAGATATTAATTAAATAGAAAATCATGATTTGATTTTTTTTTTGTGTAGTGAAATCTATGGGCACAGGGATTATAGTTTTTAGTATAACCTTTCACTTCTCAAAAGATATTATGAATAAAGTGAAAGCAAATATTAAAGAATAATGAGTAACTTTACTAACCTATAGTAATTTAGAAAAGAAAAATCTCAATATGTTAGAAACGTGCCAATAAAAAATCAATTTTAATATCTAGAAGAAGTTTTTGGAATATGTGACCTAGCTGGTCATCATGCCCAAAGATGTCTTCCACTCCTTCCAGAACAATTTATTTATTATATACAAGAAAAGGAAACTATAAATATGAAATTCGAAAAAAGGGATTTTGTTTTTGAGACATATTTAAAATAAAGTAAAATCAAAAAACCCATGTATACTTGATAGTGGTTGTTCTTCACACATAGTAGGTGATATAAAAATCACGAAACATATTGGAAATAATTATGGAGGAGTTTTTACTTTTTAAAATGATAGTTCCTTGAAAATTAGAGGAATAGAAACTATTGAGATAGAACCCTAAAAACTAAAATCTAAGGAAGTTCTATTTATTGATGGGGTAAAACATAACTTTATTTGTGTAATTCAACTTTTTAATAATGGAAAATAAGTTATTTTAAGAAAATATTCTTATATCATTATAATAATAGAAGATGGAAAAATTATAACTAGGGGATAAAGAACCAGTGGAATTTTTTTTCAGATTTTAGAACTTAGTAACTCATATTATCTAAGTGATGAAGATGATAATAAGTTATGGAAATAAAGACTTGTCGACCATGGGTAGAAAAGTATGAAAAACTTCATAAATTTCATGTTGTACTAAATTTATTATAATTGAAAATAAGAGAATAATATGTTTTTGTAACTTTTTAGAAAAAGAAGATAACTAATAAAATTCATGAGAAAGTTGAGATTCAGTATACCATACCTCTTGAACTTACTCTTTCTAGATTATGTGGTCCAATGAGACTTTAATAAACAAAAGGTGATTTATACTTTATCACATTCATTTATTATTTCACTTGAATTACCAACATCATGTTTATGAAACAAAATTCATAGGCTATTTAAATGTTCATATTCTTCAAAAAAATATGATGAGAAAGAAATAAGGGTTTATATAAAGAAGTTGAGAATAAATAACAGTACAGAATTCACATGAAATAATTTTGAAAAATATCTATGATAGCATGGAATCAAAAATCAGTTCATTACTCTATATACCCCAAAAAATGTATTGGAAAGGAATAATAGAAATTTGGTGGAAATTGGAATAATAATATTAGAAAAATATAAACTTTTAATTCTATATTAGATATAATTTGTTAGTATTATTGTACATGTTCAGAAAAGGTGTTTGTTGAGTCCAAAATCTAATATGGCTTCCTATGAAATGTGGTATAACAAAAAAACCTTCATTTAAATGTTTCATGGTTTTTTGAATTCTATGTTTTCTAAAAATTAAAAATCTAGATCTTAGAAATTTTGATGAGAAATATGTAGAAGGAATATTTATGGGTTATTCAACCAATAAAAAAAAGATAAAAATTTTGGATCATATTTTTAAAAATTATTGGTGGATTCATATGATTTTAATGTTATTTAAAACCAAAAAAAAGATGTTGATAATATTGATAAGGATAAATTGAAGGTTTCTAATGAAAGTAATAATGATAAAAAAATATAATTATCATGATTCTGAAAAATCATGTTATGAGGAAAGTGAATCTGTAAAAGAATCTTTGAAATTTCATACTTTACAAAATCATGTTGAGACAAAAAACAATAATGGGAATCATAATTATCCAATTTATACCCAAAGAAAGTTGGGATTATAAAATCAAAAACTTATCTCAAAAATTGAATTGAGATCAATTTCAAAAGCTATTAAACATAAAGAATGGGTGGATTTTGTGAAGAAAGAGTTGGATCATATTGAGAAAAATTAAACACGGGAACATTTTTCATGGATAAACAATAAAACAGTTATCAGAACAATGTGGGTTTACAAAAAAATTAATAAACATGAAGAAGTTTCAAGAAACAAAAAAAGACTTTTTTATGAAGGCTATGCACTAGTGGAATGTGTGGATTTTGAAGAATCTTTTTCCATAGTGGAAATATTTGAAACTATTAGAATTCTTCTTTTATTGGATGACATCAAAATTAAAAATTTTATCACATGGATGCAAAGTCGTATTTCTTAAATGGATATATTGATGAATTAGTTTACCTTAAACAACCTTGTGGTTTTCTACTTGATAATTATGAAATCAAAGTTTTTAGATTAAATAAATCCTTGTATAGATTGAAACAAGTTTCACATAACTTGTATTAAAAACTTGATAGTGTATTGAGAATGCTGAATTTTTCTAAATTAAGGTTTGATAGTAACTTGAATGTGAAAGAAGTTAAATTTATAACACTAATTGTTATTGTGTATGTAGATGATATAATTTTTGTGGGGGATGAAGAAAAAGTCTTTAATGATTTTATAGAGGCAATGAAGAAAAATTTTTAAATATAAATGTTGTAGGAATTAACTTTCTTCATTGGTTTACAAGTTTAAAAAATGGAAAAACAATTCTTATCTCAATAAAAGTATGTTAGGGAATTGTTAAATAAATTCAGGATGGAAGAATCCAAAGAAATTTCTACTAATATTTCCATGAGAAAAATTTTGAGTAAATATGAATTTAGAAAATGTGTGAATTAGAAAGAATTTTTTATGTTTATATGAAATTTTCCTATCTCATAACCTCAAGACCTGATATTTTTTATGTTATAACTATGTGTTCTAGATATTATATTGATCCAAAAGAATTATATATGTTTTAAGCAAAGATAATTCAGAGGTATGTAAAAGGAAAAAATTCACATTGTATTTTATTCAAAAGAAGCTGTAATATAAACTTTTTGGTTTATACTGATGTTAATTGGGCTTGAGATTATAATGATAGAAAATCAACTTCTGGAGGAAACTTTTTTTTAGGGGAATGTTGTGTGAGTTTGAATGGTAATAACCAAAGTCTAGTAATTTTGAGCATAGTGGAATCAGAATATAATGCAACTACCCAAGCTTGTAGTCAGATATTGTGGATAAAAGTCCAGCTAGAATATTTAAAAGTAAAATTTTCTAAACCATTATAGATACTTTGTGATAATAAAAGTTCAATTTATTTTTATAAAAATCATATCCATCATTCAAGATCAAAACATATTGATATAAAGTTTCACTTTATAAATGAGAAAGTGGTTGCTAGAGATTTTTTCTAGATTATATCTCAAAAAAGTATCAATTTTATGATATCTTCACAAAATTAATTCCTAAATAAAGGCTTTTTTAATTGAGGCTGAAAATTCATATACATCCTCCTCTAAATACTTCATAATACTTATAAGGAATTCTCCCACTATGCTTTGTATTATATTGACATAGGGGGTGAGAAATTAACATATTTTTCTCTATAATAAGTTTTTACTTATCTTTATTTTATGAATTTAAAGTTGTGGTAGTTAGATAATAGGGTTGGGAACAATCAAGGGGAGAGAGAAAGAAAAGTGAGAAAATATAAAAGTGAGTGGGGATTTATCTTAACATGGCCACAAAATTTTTCTTATCAACGAGGGATAGAATTCTTTCAATAACATTACTTTATCCAATAGTGTGGTTTCATGAAACTCTCTTTTGTGAAAGGATGTATTTTGGTAAAAGTCAAAAAACATGATTTTTTTATAAAAGGTGAGTTTTAAAAGTTGTTAAAAAGGTTTTCAAACAAATTAAAAGTGGAGATTGAAGAACCTTCATGATTTTCTTTTAACAATGTTATTTTATTTGTTAAAAAATAATATTTTTCAAAAGATTTTTTTTGAAAATTAAGTGAAAGTTTCTAAATGTTTCAACCCAAACACAAATGGGAAGAAAAGTATTGTTTTTCAGGAAGTTATTTTTCAAAATGTAGAGGATCATACTGAGAAGAACTAGATGCAGAGTACCATATTGAGCAACATTATTCATAGAATTTGTTAGAAGAATAAATTTTTTGACTAAATTATCCATCGTTCTCAATTTCATTAGAATGAAGATCAAGATTTATCGGACATCATGGTTGTTAAAAAATCAAGAATGTTGTTGAAAAGGTTGAATGAAGATAGTGATGTCAGGAGTTAGAAAGTTCTTAAAATTTATAAATCAAACTCCGATGATTCTTTTCCAATATTAATGTTAATATAAATCATTAAAACTCCTATGATAAAATATTTTGAAAAAATAAAAGAATCTTAAAGATTTTATCAGTTCTGGAATTCAAGAAATTTTTTTTCATCAGATCTAGAAGTACTAGGAACAGAATTTTTAATCAGTCTAAATGAGTTATAACTAATGTGGTTTGATTAGTCTCAAATTTAGCAAGTCGAGTTTCCATAATAATTAGGATTCCATCGTAATGATAATTCCATTGTTAGGAGGATTCCATCGGACTAATGATGAGTAAGTTCCATCATACAAACTCTGAGAAGGAAATTTAATCATACTAACTCTGAGCAAGAAAGTCAATGGGATTGAAACTAAAGAGGAAAGTCAATAGGACTGACTCTAAGAAGGAAATTCAATTGGAATTACTTTGATGAGGAAAGTAAATTGAACTGACTATGAGGAGGAAATTCAGTCAAACCAACTCCAAGAAGGAAAGTCAATCAGAATGACTTTGAGGAGGAAAGTCAATTGGACCAACTCTAAGGTGGAAAGTCACTTGGACTAACTCTGAGAAGGAAATTCAAGTTGACTAGTTATGATTAGTAAATTCATTTTGGAATGAGACAACAAAGTTCTATCATAATGATCTAAGGAAGTTCCATCGTAATGAGCTAAGTAAGTTCCACCATAATGAGATAAGGAAGTTTTATCATACTAAAAAGAAGTTAGAATTTTGAGAAAGATGATTACTAAGAATACTCAATAAGATTGAAGAAGGTTCCATAAGAATTTTAGTGGTGAAATGTGAATCTAAAATATGAGTGAATTTTAGAGGTTTTTGAATTTTATTAAGTGGGGAATTTTTTTCAATTTCCCACATTTGACATTAATGGATGCCTATAAATATATTCATAGTACATCCGTACGTTGAAACCTTTTCACATGCAAAAAAGGTGGAGAACTACAGAGTTTGAGTAATAGTTATTTCTGGATAGAGATCTCATAAGAAGATTAAATAGTTGACATTTTTCTTACCAGAATGAGAAAGATCAGACAGATTCAATTGAACTGAGTCAATCAGACCTAGGGGAATCAGATTGATGTTCTAGATAGAGTGTTGTGAAGAAAAAGTTTTTCTGTGATATTTTATTTTGTTGATAATTTTTTTGTTAGAAAACTTTTTAAAGATAAATGATTCAATAAAATACTACAATAATATATTTAATACTATATATTATTTAATGATTACCTTTTACTTCTTTTTATTAACAATTCCTTGTTAAAATTACTTTTTGGGTAATAACTGCTTCATTTTTCATGTATGTTTTGGTTTGGTATTTTCAGTCCTTTTAATTTGATCATGGTTCCATTATCTCTAAAATTTTAATCATGATATAAATATAATATATGTTCATTATATATGTATTTATAGTAATCCATGAAATTTAGAGATAGAAAACTAATTACATTATTCATGGAGATGGTAGTTCGTATGTACGCATGAATGTTGTTTCTATTTTCTCGATGAATAAAACGAAAGAAATATAAATAATAATTGACCTTTAAAAAATCATATTTATAAAATATATATCATATATATCATATATATTCATTTAATATATCCTTATTTCCATCTATGTCAAAATAAATGAAAATTGCATCACATCGCTTTGTGGAGGCGGTAGTCCACACGTATGCATGAGTGACATTATCATTTTCTAAAAAATTGGAAGGTAATAAGGTATATGTAATTTTATAATTAAATAAGTATAATTATTTTATAAATATCAAATAAAAATGTTAAATCATTCACTATATCTATTCATGAGAGGCAGTGAAGGAAAATGAATTACATCGGTTTGTAAGGCGATAGTTTGTTGTACACACAATCAATGGTTTTGTTTCCTATTTGATGAAACGGGAGATTTATATAGGATATTATATTAACATAATTACATATAATTATATTGGAGATACTTATTTTATAATATAATTATATTTTAATAATATTTTATGGAGGTGTAAGAAGAAATAAAACAAAGCTCTTGGTTAAGAATGATACCTCTTCTTCGGACAACCTCCTTAGGATTATACCAAAAGTATCATTAGGAGGGTTTCCTAATAAAAATAATGTATATAGTATGTTTTTAGGGAACTAATTAATGAATTTTTGTAGTTCTAAAACAAGGGCTTTAGATGTGTGAATAGGAGATGAGAGAGGGTTCCCTTTTATAAGTGACGATGACGACATGCTTGTAATTGTTTAATAGAAAAAGGTATACCCACATTTTACACATTCCAAAAGGCTCCAAAATGATTCATTAACGAACATTATACATTATAAGGTCTAAATATGGAATCTAATATTATTTTTAATTTTTTTATGTCAATTTAACCATTATCTTTTTAGTTTAATCCCTAGTAATCCTATTTAAACCTCGTAAATAATTTTTACTATTTTTACTATTCATCATGAAAAAAAATAAAGTTAAACTTATTATATAATATTAATTAAGATGATTCAAACAATATAATACATTTTTTAGAAATTCAATTCACATAAGTAGAAAATTTTAATTAAAAATTAAACCTGTATATGCGATCAAAAAGCGGTTTTACAATGAAATTTTATTCATATGTATCAAAAGTAATCTATAAAAACCGAACATAAAAATTATTCCCATTACCTAAATTGGAATAATAATAATATAATTAAACTAATATTACTTTTAAACCCATTTTAAAATATAAATTTAATTTTAAAATACTTTAAAGGAACAAGTAGTTTTCAATAAAAGTCTTTATTTTTCTATATTCAATGAAAATTTGATCTTTTTAAGAAATTATCAAACATTAACTCTAAGATAATTTTAAAATTTTAATTTTTAAAATAAATTTCATTTTTTCAAGTACACTTTATATAATTTAAAAAAATAATTTTATTATTTGTTCATAAAAAGGCAATGAAAATCAATTTTTGAGAAAAAAGTATTTTCAAATCATATAAAGGATTTACCAAAAATTAAGAACTCATTTATCAATATATTTTCATTATCGAAAACTTTTATACTTAATTTTCAAAAAAAAAAATTATTCTTATTCATTCCACCTAGTTTAATGGCTATGTTATAATGAAATTGTTTAAATAATAATATTAATAGTACAATTTGGATCGTTAAAACTCAATGTTACATGTAATGCAAGATATTGAAGAAATTACATTGATTAAAAAATATATATTTCATAAAATATTGGGGTGTTACTATTATTAAAAAAATTCCTAAAAAGCCTCATCTATGAGTCCCCATAAAGAGACACCATGTTGTAGAGAAATTCCCCCTATCTTTTGTAGTAAACTATGGCCCATAAAATAGGCATTTCACCCTTCCAAATTTCCCAAATGGATTACACCAATAATTTTATAAACACCAAACTCACCAAAGGATTTATCACTATGATGTGATGTCCTCCACGTAACTTATAATATCATAGGTTATGATTAAAGTTATTTTGTTAATTTTAATATGCCCACACATAGGAGTAAATCCACTTACTAATACTCCCTTATAGACTCCCATGGAACGGTGCATATATTCATAGTGTAGCACCAACATGACCACTATAATTGATATATTAAATTAAAAATGGGAATTACACACCCCAATTTCACCTCACTTAAAAATATCCAATGTTCCATGGAATAAAACTAGAAATATCCCCCACTATGGCCAATATAGTAGTAATTTGTAGTCATAGAGATCCTAAAATCAACCTTCTCTTTCTACCCCACCTAGACCACCTTCAAACTACTAACCAATATTCCTATAATCCCTCCACATGTAGGAAATGAAAAATATGTTAAGAAAAATCCAAGCCCTTTCATTTATGATCACACTACAATATTGAGGATATGAAAATTGAGTGTTCTTGTGGAATTCACATGTTTAGAGGTCACTCCATAATGAGATTGGTCATGAACATAGTTTTGAATTATTTTAGGAAAACTATTGTATCAAACTACATTGTATCATGTTGTGTCCTAAATCTAATAATCATATAACAAAAACGACGGTCATTTATTGATGGAGGACTTTTTCAATGATTAAATTGTTTTGTTGATGTGGATTATTTAGTAATTCAAGGGCTTATCTAACTCTATCTTTTATGTTCCTAAAACAAATCAATGGTGATGAGGATATATTGATTTATCCATTGGATTTAATTAAATTAATATAAGTTGAAGAGGAATTATTATGTTTGAATTTGAATTTTAAATTAAAAATCCGATGAAGTAAAGTAAAGAGTTTGTTATACATTAAGTGTGTATAGAATAGTGTGTATAAAGAACAAGAAGATGGATTTATAGAGAATAAATAATTGAATAATACTGAGAGTAAGAGTTTAATAGGATGGTGATTATTATTATTATTATGCACAAAAACTTTATGGAACTATAATTGGATTAAATACTCTCTTATTATATATATCTCATATTATCTTTAATTTTTTGTGAAGAATCACATTAAAAAGGTTTAGAGACACAATTTTTGTCATTAGTTCAAGGATAAAATATTCTCATTGTATCCAACATGTTGAAATTAGTGGTTTGTGTGATCATGGGTATTAGGAGATCATTCCAAGGATGTACCCATTAGATTTTTGTGGGGAACCTTGTAAAAATTAATTATGCCTTCTATGTTTCTGTATTGGTGTTTCTATAGATCATGAAAATTGATCTTATTATTCACTTTAATATGTTTTGGAGGTTAATTGATGAAGAAATGAAAAACGAATTAAATTCACTAATTCACCTTCCCCTTAGTGAATTCACTCTCTTATTATTAGCCCTTTCAGAATTTATGGATGGAAATGTGAAGAGAGATTTAAGGAATGGGTATGATATACATAACCTGGAATGATATTAATTAATATTCATACATTCCTAATTTAACTCAAAATTAATTAAATATATATAAAACTAAAAAATTAAAATGTAATTATAAATTATTGTGAAAAGAGTGTGGGTAAATAAAAAATCTAAAAAAAACTATGTGATAATATGTTTAAAAAACATTAAATTTATAAAAAATACATATAGTGAACATTTAGGATAAAATGGATATATAAAATAGTAAAAAAAAATTAACAATAATTAAATAAGAGATGAAGAGTTTTTTTAAGATGTAAATTGTGATAAAATGTTTCAAATAATATAAAATTGGCTATAAAATTTTATAAATCTAAAATTCAAGCTGACATGTATTATTAAAAATAAAAAATAATGCTGATATTAGTAAATATACTAGTAAGGATATTCTCTTCATTTCACAGAGGTGAGAAAATTATATAATATGAGATTAATATCTTATGTTAAGAACAAAATCAAAGTTAATAATAGTGTAAATTTTTTTAAATATTCCATGGGAATAAATCATTCACACCACTCAATAATTTCGAAAGTTAAAAATACCATAAAATTGAATCAAAAAAATTAATATATTCACCCAGATAGTTTATTTAAATTTAAGAACAATATGCATATTTATTTTGATTATAATATTATAATAACACGAATGTATAAGAACATAACTTTATTATTAAAATTTTATTAAAGCTAAATTGAGTTCATGAATCGCTATTGTGTTGATAGTTACCATGGATACTCTACTTGAAATATCTGTTTTATCTAACAATATGGTCAAACAAAAAAGAAAAAAAACTCTTATAATGAGAGAAAAATGAAATTAACTTAAACATTTATATACTATAAGAATTATATGAACTTCTACAGAGTAGAGAATGAACATTCAAGAACATACATATAAGACATTTATAATCACTTAAAACCCATAAAACTATTAGTGAGTACTAAGGAATGAGGAATAGGAGTGGTGAGAAAGAATATATGAGGATCATCCATCCATTTATTAAATCCAAACTTATATATTCCACTCATTTAATCTTATTTAGTGGGATGAAGTGATTCCTGAAGTTGAGGGAATTTCATAGTGAAATTCAGGTATTTAAGGAGAACTAATGTTTAACGCTAAGAAGAAGATCTGATTCAGAGGGGATTAATGATGTCAAAAAAGTGATTCATTGATGTAAATCCTATGATAAAAAGGAAATAAACTTATGGTTATATAAAAATATGGGCATTGATACTAGGGATAACCAAACAAAAGAAAATTGGATACTTGGAACTAGTTTATTTGTTTCCCAAAATCAAGGAATGGGAAAGAAAAATATCATAATATTTCAATAATAAAGATAAAATGTTGAAAAATATGAGTCATGATATAGGAGAGAATCAAAACAATACTAGGAGCCATAGGGAGAAGTGGATTCGTGAAGGCCAAGTAGGGATGAATAGTAGTGACTAAAAATGGGGATCATGGGGTGGAGAGGAAGAATAAAGAAGAGAGTGGTTATAATATAAGAGATTAAAATTTAATATATATGGATTTTATGGTATTGTATTATTATGTTTTTGTGTGTAAATATATATATATAATCTTTTTACCCCTCTAAATATATATACATAGTACTTCTAAAATTATTTTTATAAATATATATTTTAAAAAACAATTCTCAAATATAACTTTTATAAGGGGTTGATTTTGGAAACTTCTCTCCCTATCAACTTTCATCATAGTTTATTCTTCCTAAAAGTTAGAACCCCAAATATTTTTATCTAGACCAAGCTTCTATTATAGGTTTTCTACTCAGTTTCCTATTAATCTTTAATTCCTCACTCATTTATTCTTTTAATGTAACTCTCCTCCATTGATCACACTTTTCTACAATTGATTAATCATATCCCACCAAAATTAATGTTTCCTTTCCATTTTTTACATGACTATATACAACAATATCCAGATAATTTTTATAAAAATAAACTTCTATTTTTTACTTTTTATTATGTAATATATCTACTTTACTTTTAAAACAACCATTTTTTATTTTTATTTCATATATTGATATTTTATTTTTCATATTATTTTTTGAATTTAAAAAATATGAATTCATAACTCTTATAATGATATTTGATGTGTCATTTGTGCATGATGAGGTATATTTTTATATTTTACTAACAGTTTTATAAATAAAATATAAAAATTATTTTATTTTTATAATATAAATATGAATCATTAAATAATGGTCATATATGGTTAGAGTAGAGAAAAATCTCCAACAGTCTCGAGGTTAATCTTGTTTATGTTAGTAGAGTAGAACAATTTATTTTATTTTCAACTTCTAACATGATGAATAGATTAAATGGGATAAATATATTTCCATGTATGAAATTTGATTTGGTATGATATAGAAAAACATAAAATGAAGAACATGATTTATGAAATTCTAAATCTACATGTGGTTATGAATTATAGGATTGACATGGTGAAGTTGACCAACCCAAAAAATCTATGATAACTGGTTTATCAATAGAAGAACCTAATTAACTTAGAAATATTATAATGAATTTTTTTGGCTATTAATTTATTATTAAATAATTTCAAAACCCCTATATTTTAAATTGTATATTTATTTGAAACCTAATGAGTTTTATAGCTTTCTTTACAAACAACACATTACCACAACAAACCACAGAACAATATAAAAATCATAAAATGTAGATGTAAAATTAAATGTTAAAGATAGTGGTAACTATATTATGAAATATATATATATATATATATATATAAAGGTCATTATTAATATGGAGTCATAGATAAAATTAAATTATTGTAACCAAGTAACGGATAAGATGAATTTGTGCTTCAAAATGTAACCCTTCTAAAATTGGATTTTTTATGATTTATTTTTAGATAATAAATATATTATGGATAAAATATATTATTGATATGATTAATATGTTAATAAAAAATTTGATTACTACTTGATAGGAAATAACAATAAGAGTAGTTAATATTGAAAAAAGTTATTTTCATATGAAAATGGTTTTCATTATATATTTATGTTCTTATTTTAAATTTAAAATCTAAAATTTATAATTTTAATCTAAAAAATATACTTATTTTTTGGATTTAGAATAAAAAAATTAACCTAATATTCATTTTTTTGGATTTTTCTAAAATAGTTTATTTTTAGGTGAATGGTAAAAAAATAATGATTTTTCTAATAACATCACTTTTATGAAATTATCATAAAAAAATAATGACTTAAATGTTTTTAAACCATTTTTATATAAAAATATATATTATTAAATTAAAATAAATCATTTAAAAATACATGATTCTATTTATAAACCAGTGTTTAACATTTTAAAAACATAAGTAATATTTTACCCTAAAAATTGGGTTATTCACATATATTAAAAATTAGATTTCATCACTTGAAGAAACTAAATATAAAAAAAATTTATATCAAAATTTTCATATTATGTAAAAAATCAATTTCATTTTAGGCATAAAAGTATGATTATTGAGATTAAAGTTAATGACTTAGATAATGGTAAAATAGTTATTTTTAAAGAATTGTTTTCCTAATATTGTGTGAATTTTATCTAATAAATTAAAATGGTATGTTTCAGATAAATATTATTATATGATTAAATTTATAAAAAAAATTATCACTCATTTAATTGGTAATTTATGATATATATGATTAAGAACATTTATTAGTGAAAACAACATTTTTCTACAAAATAGATTTTCTATAAATTTAATGTTTTAATATAAACATTAATTTTATATTTTTTTAAATTCAATTAGATTATCTGGATTTTATATTTAGTTTCTTGGCACTAAAATTTTTTAATATGTTTTATTGTATATTTTTTGTAAAACATAAATTACATAGTTAAAAACTTTTACCAAGGTAAAAAAAGGAAAAAGTAAAAACCTAAGAATATATTACTTGAAATATGTATAGAACATTTATTAGAATGAGGGTTAGAGGAATTATTAAACTTATATCACCCCAAAATCTATTATTTATCACTTTTTTAACCATTGACCATGGAATAGTTTCATTCAATTATTGGAAAACAATAATCGTTCACAAAAGATCCCTTTTCTTCACTTATAAAAGGGGATCAGTCCAACCCTTTCAAAGTTACACATAACCTTATAAATTTACTTGAAAATGTACCCAATTTTCCTATATTATAATTCCATTGCATGACCTAAATACTATGTGCACTATATGTTATCCCAAGCACTTCATTTCCAATTATAATTTCAAGAGAAATTCCAAGGTCCCAAAGTGAGTATTACTTCATCCTTATCTTTTTCTTCTTAATATTTATCTTCAAAACCTATACTATCATTTTAATATAATTACTTGATCATCATTATTATACTTAAGTTTCACTATATTAATGGTATAACCATTATTTATTCCTTCATATCCACTTAGAAAAACAAAATAATGTCGATCATGTGTTTGTGTGGACTACCACCTTCATGAAGCGACGTCATCAATTTTTCACTACTGAATATCTTCACTGGTTATAAGGATGGAATTAAATAATAAATGTGACATATATAACATAATTTTTATTATGAAGATAAAAATTATAATCCATCTATTTTCCCTCTCATTCATTGAGAAATTAAAATTTTAATCGTGTGTTGTGAGGGCTACTAAATCCATGAAGTTGTGTATCTTATTTTTTATCTAGTATTATTATTATTTATTAAACTATATAAAAATATTATTCACCAAATTAAAAATATATAAATATTATTCTTATTCTTATTTAATAATAATATTATGCCAATAGATACCACTTTCAAAACCATACTCATCCATTAATTATGGTATGTTCATGTTTAGGTCGATCAAACTGTCTACTTGAATAATTCTAGAAAATAATGACACGGATTAATATGAGAACTTAATTAATAATTACATATTTTATAAATAATTAAATAATGATTTTATTTTTTGTATTTAAATTTCATATCAAATATTTAACTTATTATTAAAATATCATCTCTAATCACCAAAATTACCAAAATAAGCCGACACCGAATCCATTTTCATGGAAAATAACACAAACACATATGTAATTATATAAGAGTTTTATAAATAAATATAATTTATCTATTATAATACCTTAAACTATCTATTAATTATAAAATCTGTATCAAATAATTATTACCGATATCGATATTGTAAAACATTCATGAAACAGTTAAAGTTACTAACACCTGATAGTGAAAATATGTTATAAATAACTAATATATTTATAATAAATGATCATAAATTAATTATATAAAATTAAAAATATATTAATAAGGTTTTTAAATATAAAATTTATGTAGTCATTTTTTTATGCAGTAGATTCAAGAACTTTACTGGAACTCTAAAATTATTGTAAGGGTTTCTTGTCTCAATTTTCACCCCTTGAGACATATTTCTTATTATACACCATGTTTTTTTTGTATGGTGCATCTACTACACCTTTTACATTTTTTATAATTATCCTCCCATTATTAATGGTATTTAATGTTCCATTTGAAATTATATCCATGAAGAGGTTTTGATTCGATAGTTTCTGAAGTCGTAAGTGTTATTTGTCTCAATTTTAAATTCAATGAGACATGTTTGATATTGCACACTATATTTTCTTTTATGTGGTGTATTAACTTCCATATTAACACTAAGTATAATCAATATCGTTAATTTCATAATATTTTAATTTCATTGTATCTGTATCATTTTTTTTAATTCTTTCGGTACCACTACCGGAAGAGTTTTTCATCTCAATTTTGAGTTATTGATATATGATTCATATTCACCACTTGTTTCCCTTTTGTAGTGTATATATTTGTCATTGATTTAATTCAAAATCCTACCATACTAAGTTATTTTTTGGTATTAAAATCTCAAAAATCTATCCATTCCTTTGTCTTCCTAAATCATCCTCTATTATAGGCATAAGTTTTCTTCCAATTCCTTTCCTTTATAAACACTATATATTTCATTCCTTTGATTAAAGGTTTTTCATATAGATTCCATGTGTCCATTGATTAGTGAAATTATTTACTTAACCATATACCCCTTACTCTAAATTTTTTTATTTTTAGGGATGATTACATAGAAATATATTATACGTATTGATTGAGGAAATATTTAAAAACTTTATATCGGTTATTTCAATAAATATAATTATTGATTATTAGGGAAAATTGGTTGTGCATTATTTAAACATCCACATTCTTTCTACGGATTTATTATGTTCATTTATTTACTGTAAAAATATTTTCATTTTTAATATTTGTATCTTAATATGATTTTCTATGGATTATTTAGGAAATTTTATCATGCATTGTGTTTATATTAATATGTTTCATATGGTGAATGAATTGGACATAAAGAAGTGACAGGTGGGTCCTAGTATTATATATCCCCTTAATGCAGCATTTGGTCTCATGAGATAACATTTTTGGTTATTTTGTGTATGATTACCCAATGTGATTATGATGTCTTGGTTATGACTTTTTTGGTAAGAATGATATATTTGTTACCGCATTGAGGGAAAGAATAATTTATTAGTTTAGGCCTTAATGGTAAATGATGTCCGAAATTATTTATTCTATCACCATGAATTCAGTTATTGTTATCAATGTGTTTATTTATATTTTTGACCTTGGATTTTTTTAAGCTCATGTGATCAGTTATATATAATTATTTAATTATCATTAGTTTCCTTCCATATTATTCATTCCAATTTTATGCCATGATATATTCCAATAAATGTTTTAACTTACTGAATTATTGATATTACCCTTCTTATGTTTCCATTTTACCAAGTTATAAAGAAAATAATTACACATAATATTTATAAAAGAGTAATATATGTGTAGAATTTTGTGGAAGATGTTTAATACTTATTATGGATTAAGTATTTTTATATATAGTGGAAAAACATCCATTTGATGACAATGAAATGGGATCTGTTAGATAAAATGATTTGATATCTCTCTAAAATTCTAAACCTAAAAGGTCCTTTGAATTTAATTGACTCAATATTTGTTAATATTATTCTAATTGTATATCGTTAAAATTGTTTCGCTTTGGTTCATTTAAAATTCATTATGTAAAGAAAGTGTCAATTCATACCGGATCCTGGGAGTATGGGTTTAGGGCATCAAAGTTTGTATCAAATGAGATTTTAGACAACTTTATAAATTATAATGTTATCAATTGAATATGGTTTAAATTTTATAAAATTTATCAAGTGTTAATAAATTATAAGTGATCATAATTTCAAAGGTATAGAGATCACTTTAGGTTGATTGATGTTCTAGTTGATATTTTATATTGTTTATGGATTAAGATAAGAGAATTTTATTGAAACTCTAAGGATAAGTCTAAGTATAGGATAACAACCGGAATTTTTTGTAAATTATATTTTATTCTCCTAGAAATTTCATCCCCATATAGAAAATAAAAATGGATGTGGTTATGGAATAGATCTACCTAGGGGTAATCACCCAGAAAAGGGTTAGTTGAGTATTGATTCAATATTCACTTAGTGAATGATGAGTGGTTCTAATATTAAACACCTATAAATACATTCTTAGGGGATTTTATTTGGTTAACCACATTTTAGTTTCTATCCATTATGAAGTATTTATTACGTTGAGGAATTAGGTTAAGTAATATGAGAGAACATAACCTAAATAACCCTAGATTGAACTGAGAGTGATTTAGGATGAACCAAAAACTAATGTAATAATTTCAAAGAGTAAGAAATCCTGAGTTTAAAATTTTCATACAATAATTATCTTATGGTGTTAATTGTCCATCACCAGAGATTAACTTTTTTTGCCTTGGTAATGGATAAATCCAAACAAAACTAAGTTAACAATATATTTCATAGACAATGTAGAGATACTCTCAATGATAAACCTAATGGGATAAGAATCGTAGTGAGAAATATTTTGGTTATTCCTTATCAGTATTCATGAATTATGATTGAAAAATTGAACTTTTTCGAGTTCCCAAACACACTAAAGAAGATAAGGATAAAGTATCACATAATTTCAAGTGATAAATTAGATGAAGGAAAAAATATTAAATTTCCTTTTTATCAAAAATATGCTAATAATCACTAATGAAAGTGTCTCAAATGAATTGTAAGATGATTCATGTGTGGGAAATTAGGGAAAAAAGAAATAAGTTTTAGAGGAATGATGAATCAATCGGTTGACATAATTATGGGAAAATATATATATTTTAGTTTCAATTAAGACATTAAGGTAAACACCTCATTTGATTTTATATATTGAGTTATTCATATATTTTAGATACCCTTAAATAATTTTATTAGAAATTGATAATTAAATTTTATAGGATAAAATTTATTTAAGGGGGTATGGAACACCTTGATATTTTAAATTATACTTTACTTTGAAACCAAATGTATTTAATAACATGCTTCACACGCAACATTGAAGCACAATGAACTCTAGAATAGTATACAACCATTAAAATGAATCTATAAAATTTTCTAATAAAAATAGAGGTAACCAAATTAAGAAATATATGATGATATAAAAAAATTAGTTATTAAGAATAATTCATTTATAAAATTCAATTAGTGTAGCTAAGTAACTAATAAGACTAATTTGTGTTTTAAAATGTAACACTTCTAAAATTGGAATTTATGTGCTTTATTTTTGGATACTAAATATATTATGGATAAAATATATTATTTATATGAACAATATGTTAATTAAAAATTTTATTATTAATTAATAGGTTATAAGAATAATAATGGTTAATATTTTAAAAGGTTATTTCCTTATGAAATTGGTTTTCATTATATATTTTTATTTTTAAAAAAAATTTAAATTATAAAAATTTTATAATTTTAATTTTGTCCAAATTGACTTCATTTTTTTATTTAAAAGAAAAAAATTATCATAATATTATTTTTTAGGTTTTTTATTAAATAATAGATTTTTTAGGTGAAAAGTGAAAAAATATTGATTTTGCTAAAAGCCTCACTTTTATGACTTTATCATAATATAAGAATGAATTAAAAAAAATTGACTCATTTTTTTATAAAAAATTATGTATTTATAGATTAAAATGAATAATTTAAAAATATTTTCTTGAATTTATAAACCCATGTTTAACATTTTGGAAACATAGTAATATTTTACTCTAAAAACTATTTCTATTCACTTACATTAAAAATTAGCATTCATAACTTGTTAAAACTGAACAAAAAAATGTATTTCATATTTTAGGTCAACATTTAAAAATTATTCAATATTTTCAATTTTATTTTAGGCATTAAATTATGAGTAAATTTAATTACTGGTGAAAGGGTTATTTTCAAAGAATTGTTTTATTTATGTTGTGTAATTTTTTTGTAATAAATTAAAATGATATATTTTATATAAATACTATGATATTATATTTTCACATATATAAAAATATTTTACCACTCATTTAATCAGTTATTTATTTTATATAAGATTAATAACACTTAATTGTGAAAACAAAAATTTTCAACAAAAAAAATTCTATATATTAAATGTTTTAATATAAAAGTTAATTTTTTATTTTTTTTAATTTGATTAAATTATATAGGGATTAAATTTATTTTTATAAAAACTAAACTTCTTTAGATGAGTTATCCTATATTTTTAGTAAAGCATAAATTACTTTGTTAAAAAATATTTACTACGGTAAAAAATAAAAAAGGAAAAGGTAAAAACCAAAGAATAAATTACTTGAAACATATTTAAAACATGTGTGAAAATAAGTGATAGAGGATTTATAAACATTATATAACCCAAAAATCTATTATTTATCACTTTTTTAATCATTTACCCTTGAATAGTATCATTCCATTACTGAAAATAGTTAGTGTTCACAAAAGTTCCATTTTCGTCACTTATAATAGGGGATCACTCCCACCCTCTCAAAGTTACACATCCCCTTACAAATTTCCTTGAACCCCTACCCTATTGTTCTCTCCTATAATTCAATTTCAACTACCTAAAACCCCTATTCACCATAAGTTATCCAAATCCCTTCATTTACAAGGAGACTTTCAAGAGAAAGTCTAAGGCCCCGAAGCAGGTATTACTTAATCTTTATCCTTATATTCTTAATATTTCTCTTCAAAAAATTTCATAACCATGTTAATATAATTAACTTGTTATAATTAGTATACTTTAGTGTAATTATATTAATTTAATAACCATTATTTATTCTTTCCAACCCACTTATAAAAACAAAAAAACATCAATCGTTTGTTTGTGCAGACTACCACCTCCATGAAGCAAAATATTACATTTTTCACCACTACCTATCTTTTGTGGTTATAAGGATATAATTTAAGAATAAATTTAATTTATAAAATATAATTATTATTATTATTATTATTAAGATAAAAATTATAATCCATCTTCTTACCATCTAATTCAATGATAAATAAAAATGGTAACTATGTGTTGTGTGGAATATTTCCTCTACAAAGTAATGTATCTCGTTTTTAATCTATTTTTTACTATTATAAAAATCACTTAAAATATAATTAAACAAATTAATAAACTTAAATTATATCATTATTCTTCTATAATAATGATATTATCCCAAAATAAACCACTTTTATAACCACAGTCATCCTTTAATTATGGTATGTTCATGTTTTGGTAACTATAACAACCGACTTGAATAGTGATATAAAAAATATCATTGATGAATATAAGAACCTAATTACTAATGATATATGATATTAATAAGTAAATAATGATATTTTTCTAAAAAACTTATATCATGTATTTAACTTACTATTAAAATCTCATATGTTATTGCTGAAATTGCAGAAATAAGATGAAACTAATTCCATTTTCATACAACATAAATAAAACACTTATGAAATTATATAAGATATTTAGAAATAAATATTAGTTATATATTATATTATATTAAATTATCTTATAATTATAAACATGGTATCAAAGAATGATTATTGATATTGTCATTATAAAACAGGAGTTAAACAACTAAAGTTACTAACATCAAATGGTAAAAATAATCTATAACTAACTAATATATTCATAATAAATGATAATTGATGAAGAATATAAAATTCAATATATATGAATAAGGTTATGAAATAGAATATTAAGATATTTATTTTTTTATATAGGATATTCAAGTGCTTCGGTGGAAGGTTGAAATTAAGGTAATGATTTTTTGTCTCAATTTTCACCCCTTGAGACATATTTTTTATTATACACCATGCTTTATATTTTATGGTGCATCTACTACCCATTTAATATTTTTTATAGTTATTATACAATTATTAATATTACTTAATGTTTTATTTGAAATTATATCCTTTAATAGGTTTTGATTCCAAAGTTTCTAAATTTGTAAGTGTTATTTGTCTCTATTTTCAATTCTGTGAGACATGTTTGATATTGCACACCATATTTTATTTTATATGGTGTATTAACTTTACTATTTACTTGGATTATAGTTAATATCTATCATTTCATTATCTATTAATTTCATGGTATCCCTATCATGTTCTTTTGATTCTTACATTACCACTATCATAAGTTTTTTGCAACTCAATTTTGTTTCATTAAGATATGATTTGTATTCATCACATATTTCCATTTTGTAGTGTTTATATTGTTCATGGATTAGATTATGAATTCTCTCATACTATTTTATTTTGGAGGATTAAACTCGTGAAAATATATCTCTTCTTTTTCCTTTCCAAATCAACCATTGTTATAGGAATAATTTTTCTTCCAATCTATTTCCATTATAAACACAATATATTTATTTCCTTTGATTCAAGGGTGTTCACCTAAATGTTATAAATGGATTGATTAAGGAAATTATTGACATAACCATATGCCCCTTTCTCTATATGATGTTAGTTTGAGGTATGATTACTTAGAAAACTATTCAATTTTTTAGGGAAATATTGAAATTATTTAAACTTTTTATTATGATATGGATATTTATTAATTACTCATGATAATTTATTATGTATTGTTTACCCATTTATATTACTTATTTAGAGGGTGTTTGTTTATTTATTCACAATAAAAGTATTGACATTTCATATGCTTGTATCTTAGTATGGATGTTTATGGATTACTAAGGTAATCCAATCATGCATTGTATAGATATACATATCTTTTATATAGTTAATGCATTAGAATTAAATAATTTATTGGTGGGGGTGATATTATATTTACCCTTGACGCATCAGTTGGTCTTATGGGAAAAAATATTATTTATTTGGTGTATTTATACCCAATGAAAGCATGAAATTTTGGTTTCTAAATTGACGATAAGAATGATGTATTGGTTATGGCCTTAATGGTAAGAATAATTTCTTAGTAGAGGTATTGATGATAAAAGATGTCTGAAATTATGCATTAAATTACCATGAAATTGGTTTTTATTATTCGCATGTTTATTTATATTGTTAATATTGGATTTTTTTTCAAGATCATCTGATCAGTTATATGGAATTATATGATTATAATTTGTTCTATACCATATTATTTGACAAAATTAAAATTTTAAACAAAAGATTTCATGCCCCCACCATAGTTCAATAACTAAAAGATGACTTTCCTTGATCTGTGAACCCTGATGCACCTAATATCCCATCGTCATCCAAAGCATCAGCGAGAACCACCCACCTAAAACATTCCCTTCCTTATCACCAGAACCTCTACATCCATTCCTGCAAAAAACTTCACTAGAGAACCAAACCATATCCCAACACCACCAAAATCCATCAAAATCATTCAGAAGGAAAACCTAAGGTGAAGGGAACATCCATAGGTTGATGAACCAAGAAAATCATACCTTTATTTACACACTATAAATCCATTGATGTTGCCACCATATTTTTAGTCACTGAATAAAATACATATATCACAAACAGAACCATAAAAACCAAAACATCATTGAATTTGAGTAGAAAAACCATCACTGAACACTTCTGATATCAAGAATATGAAAACAAAAGAACAAAAAATCAAACCATCGTGAGAAACTGATGACAAGATCAAGTCATTAGAAGCTCCACAATCATCTAATCCAAAAATTCACAAGGAAACACATTATCTAATACCAACCCACACCACCATGATTTAAGGACCACCAATAAAAAAGTGATGTCCAAAATCACAACCATTATGGAAAACTAAAATCCAAAAGAAAAGGATAACCAACATGAGTCATGACTGCAAAGATCAGGCATCAGAGACACACTACCAATACACGCCCTTGATGCCAAACGCATCCACCAACACCATCCCAAAATCACCACAAACACCTTTATACTAGACCAATATAGAGTCCAGTACAATGAGAAAGGTATCAAGAGTAGAGGTGGAAAATTGTACCAACATGAGAGCAACCTAGCATCGATACTAACTAATCCAAAACCACCAGACTGCCTTTGGGTCAAACCAAAGTGGGTTTTGGCATGAAGGCTCTAGAAATAGGAGCATGGAAGAAATATTTGGGGAATAAAAAACAACAGTGAACATCTAAGCTTCACATAAAACTAATGGAAAGGATAAACAAAAACAAGAAGAAGAAAGAAACCAAAATCAAAAATAAACCTTATGAAAGAGAATAAAAAAACATATAGCCACTCGTCATGAAGGTCGGTTTAAGGGGAATCCGAGATAAGGAAGAGGGATACCATGGGAAGTGAGGAAGAGGGGGTGATATGGGAGGAAACCAGGAAATCATGGACAACGATAGCGTATCAAGGAGGGAGAAGAGTAACCCCTTGAGCTTAGGAGAGAGAGCTCCACCAGGATAAAAAGGTTCCATCAAGACCCTATCATATTATTCATGCTCTGTTTATCCCTTAATATATTATTATATACAGTTTCTATTATTAATGTTTGAGCTCTCCCTTCTTATGTTTCCATTTCACCAAGTTATAAAGAAAAGTATTACATGTGATATTTCTAGAAGATTATCACTTATATAGAATTTATAGAATATTTTGATGACATATTATTGTTAAGTAATTTCTTATATAGTGGAAAAAATATTTATTTAATGAAAAATACATTTGATTTGTTAGTTAAAAGTTTTTCTTAACTATCTAAAAATTTTAACCTAAAAGATCCCTCAAATATAAATGAATTGATATGTTTTATTAATATTATAATTATTGATGGTTAAAATTGGGTTTATTTGGTTCATTTCAAATATGGTATGTAAAGAATTTGTATATTCTCACCATATCCTAGGAGTGTGGGTTTGGGGCCTCACAGTTAGTATCAAATGATCGTTTAGATAACTTTAGTTATTGTTATTTTTTATTTGGAGATAATTTAAGGGTTATAAATTTTATCAAGGGTAGATAAATTAAGAGTTGTCATAATTAAAAATCTATAAATAACCCTTTAGGTTGGATGTGGTAATATTGAATATTTTATATTTTTTATGGGTTGAAATAAGAGATTGTTAGTGAAATCCTTTGGTATAATTCTAAGTATAGGATAATATATGTAAGTTTTGATAAATTAGTTATTGTGTGGTTCTCCTACAAATTACAACTTTTTTTAGATATCGACAGGTGGATGTTGTTGTGGAATAGATTACCCTAAGGTTAAACACCCTAAAAAGGATGGTTGAGAATTAACTCGATCTTCACTCAGTGCATGATGTGTGGGATTAATACTTAATACCTATATTGATACTCCCATGGGATATTATTTAGATACTCAAATTATCTTTACAGTCCATTATAAAGGATTTATTATTTTAAAGAATTAGTTTGAGGAATATGAGATAACTCAAGCTAATGAAACCTAGATTAAACTAAGAGTGGTTTAGGTTGAACTAGAAGCTAATGTCAAAATTTCAAATATTAAGAAATTTTGAGGTTGAAATTTTCATATAGTAATTCTCTTCTGGTGTTAATTTTTCATCACTTGTGACTATATTATTTTGGTTTTAAGGATGGTTGAAGCCAAAATTAATCAAGTTAATAATGGATCTCATAGACAATAAAGATATTGTCATAACAAGAAAACTAACAAGATAATTTATATATTGAAAAATATTATGGTTATACCTAATAATTTATCATGAATTATGATTAACAGAATGAAATTTTTCAAGTTTCCAAACACATAAAAGAAGAGAATGATAGAGTATCATGGAAGTTTCACTGAAGGAGTGGCAAAGTAATGAATATTGTACTTCCTTAATGTCAGAATGTGGTATTAATTACTAAGGGGAATATTATAAAGGAATGGGAAGATTCTCAATTTATGGAAAAGGAGGCCATGGAGAAACAAGTTTCAAAGGAATGATGATGTGATCATTTAACACAATTGGGGGAAAATATTTTTTTCCAAGTGGTACCTAAGATATTAAGGTAAACACATCATTTGATATTATATCTTGAGTTATGCCCGTATTTTAGATACTAATAACTAATTTTATTATAAACTAATAATTAAAATTGTGAGGACACAAGATATTTTAGGGGAGAGAATGTATCACCCCAAGATTTTAAATTATATTTTCTTTTGAAACCTGGTGTGTGGATATCTTTCTTCACATGCAACACCAACCCAAAAAGAACCAAACAAAAATATACAGCAGTTACAATTTAGCAGTAAAACTAGATGGTCAAAATATAGGTAACTGAATTAAAAAATACATATTGAAATAAAAATAAAGTCCATTATTAGTACTAATTTATTTATAAAATTCAACTAGTGTAGCTATCGAAAGATTAATACTGGTTTATACTTAAAAGTATAACCCTTATAAAATTGGTATTTATGTGCTTTATTTTAATATACTAAATATATTATGGATAAAATTTATTATTGATATGAATAATATGTTAACACTAAATTTTATTAGTAATTCATAGAAAATAAGAATGAGAATACTTAATATTTTAAAATTTTATTTTCCTATCAAATCAGTTTTCATAATAAATTTTTATTTTATTTAAAAGTTAAATTATCAAATTTTATAATTTTAATTTAACGAAATTGAAAAAAAAATATTATAATAAAAATATTATCTTAAGATGAATTTTTTGGATTTTTCTAAAATAATTGATTTTTAGGTGAATATGAAAAAATATTGATTTTGTTAATACATTCACATTTATGACATTATCATAATGAAAAAATAACTTAAATTTTTTTGAATACTATTTATATAAAAATATATATATTAACATTAAAATAAATCCTTTAAAAACACTATGTTGAATTTATAAAGTCATGTTTAACATTTTGAAAACATAATTAATGTTTTACTTTAAAAAATATTTTTATTAGATTGTATTAAAAATTAGTTTTCATTATTTTTTGAAATAATGTATAAAAAATTAATTTCATATTTTATATCAACATTTTCATATTATTTTATAAGTTTAGTTTCATTTTCGGTATAAATTCTGATTAATAAGATTAAAGTTAATAACCATGATAATGGTAAAAAGGTTATTCTTAAAAATTTATTTTATTAATATTGTATAATTTTTATATTATAAATTAAAATGATGTATTTTATATAAAATATATGATAATATGTTTTCTCATGTATAAAAATATTTTATCACTCATTTAATTGGTAATTTAGGTTATATAAGATTAAGAACACTTAATGGTGAAAACAAAATTCTAAAAAAGAGTTTTGTAATATATTAAATGTTTTTATTTAAAAGTTAATTTTATTTTATTTTAAATTAAATTAAATTATATTGTATGGAGCTTAAATTTAGGTTAATCATACCCATATTTTTTAATATGGGTTTTCTTTTATTTTTTGTAAAACATAAATTACTTAGTTAAGAACTTGTTACCAAGGTAAAAATTATATAGGTAAAAAACTAAGAATAAATTACTTGAAACATGTGTAAAATGAGTTTTAGAGGATTTATTGAACTTATCTCACCCAGAACACCATTATTTATCACTTTTGGAACCACTGACCCTGAAATAGTATCATTCCATTATTGAAAAATAATGGGTGTTCAAAAAAGTTCCATTTTTTCACTTATAAAAGGGGATCACTCCCACCCTCTCAACATTAAACATCCCCTTAAAATATCCTTTAACACGTGCATAGTTTTACTCTCTTTTAAACTCCCTTACATGACCTAAATCCAATTTTCATCATAAGTTATCTTAATCCCCTTATTTCCAAGGGTACTTTCAATAGAAATTTCAAGGTCCCAAAGTGAGAATTACTTAATCCTTATCCATTTATTTTTAATATTTTACTTTAATACCTATCTTAAAAAAAGTAATATAATGGCCTCAGTTTCATAAGTACACTAAAGTGTCATTATATTAATATAATAACCATTATTTATTTCTTTTCATCCACTTATAAAGACAAAATAACTTCAATCGTGCATTTGTGTAGACTATTGCCTCTATGAAGCGACATCTTCCATTTTTCACCATATCCTCTCTTTATTGGTTATAAGGATGATGTTAAAGAATAAATGTTACATATAAAGTATAATTATGATTATTAAGAGACAATTTATAATCCATATTTATAATTACCCCAACATAACATATATACATATTACATCATTTTTTATGAATATTCATTATATTACACTAACATGTGCCTGAGAATCGTAATAGTTTAATATATTTGGAAAATTGCAAATATAAACACCAGTTCATAAGTGATATATTCCATCTCCCACTACATTTCTCACAACTATCACCCTTCTTATACATATCATGCATAATACATATCTTTATAACCTTGGGAAAGGAAATATAAAAAATGGTGATATCATATACTTAGTAAGGATAAACAATAGAGAAACATAAGAATAAAAATGAACATAATGATATGGGAGGATGATCATAACATTTGAAAACCACAAACTACATAAAAATATCATTAAATTGATTCATGGAATAAGGATTAATAGTTCAAAATACATGAATCATAATGAAATAAAAACAACACGAGTCATCAGAGCATAAAATTTTCATAAGGAATGGAATTTGTGTCATACACATAAGCATAGAAAATCATTTTCATATTGGTAAAGGATCACTACCAAGGCTATCATAGTAAAAAAATCCTTAACTTTTCTAAGATTACTCCCCATTCTATCATTTTCTTTCTATAACAGTTTTACTCCCCATTTTATCCATGTCTTAATGTATCGGTTTCACTCACAATTCCAACCATGTCTATCTCATGAGATATATAAATATTTACCCAATTCATTGGAGGGAGATATAGGTCTCACCCATATCATAATGAAAACTATATTTATGTGTTCCACAAGATCATAAATATTCATCATATCATGACCCATGAAATGAAATGGGTATAATAAATATTTTTTCATATCATATCTTGTTAAAAAGAGACAGCTTTCATAATCATTTCATAATAGAATAGCCCATGAAAAGTAGTGGTATTCATGAGCATTTCATCATGGTATAACCCATGAAAGGGAAATTTTTTTAATAAACATAGTGAAATAAAAACATTAACTATTTAGATAAATAATATGAATGGTATCCTTGGATCATATCCCTATTAAGGAATAAGTAATAACTTTAGAGTTGGTGACCTGGAAACAAATGTTTGTACTTTTATTACTTGAATATTTGTATTAAATATTAAATTAAACATCTTATTACATATTTTTCATTGTATTTCATGACTTTAACATAAAACTTTCCTAGAGTATTTTTCACATTGATAAGGGCATAGTAGGCCACAGTTATGATGACAACCTTGAAGTGCAACTAAAATATTCTTAATATAGTTTTGTAGTTGGAAAGCATGCTATTATGGGACACATAGTATATAGACCATCATGTGAAGGTACTTGTAAGAATATGACACTTCTTCTTATGAATTTTTCACTTGGTAATCTCCAATACCGGGAATTATTAGAACAAACCTGCTAGTAGGAATTCCATTTGTTTTGGTTTCATCAAATATTACTATTTCCAAGCATGTGTAATGGTCCTTATAATTTAATATTATCATTAATGCATGTCACAACTCACGCCCTTGTATTTTCTGATAAAAACCATCACATCATATATTGGCATAATATAAGGTACATTGGGTGCGTTATGAATGACATGTTATTAATGGATAAGTCAAGGAAGTATTTTTCCATTCCATATTTATAGATGTTGATATCTCGACCCTTTGATTGAAATAGAACCATAACCCTAAAATCTATGGCCATTGTGTAATGATGAGTTTATTTGAGATATTCAAAGAATGATGTATCGAGTATATAGGTTAATGAAACCATCATGAAACCTGCTTGACAAGATATTGTGAAAAAGGTATTATATTACATAGTGAGTGTTTGTATATGGTTTTCGCCGTTGCAACTTTAAGTTATTTCTCTTCGGTACCTTGACCCATTGCTGGATAATAATCATGGACATTAGGCAAACTTGACTAATCTCAACAAGAAATAATCCTAAAGGGACACACGCTACTATTTCTATTGGTCTCAATTAAATTATTTTTAAATTTAATTAATGCAATAAATATTATTCTCAAGATTAAGGAATAATTTTATTCATGTTATATTGATTGCATAAATTAAATAAATATTTATTCACCAGATTGTGAATAAAATATTTTTATATATTTTATTGAATATTTAATAAATATTTATTTACTAGTTTGTGAATAAAATATTTATTTAAGAGAATAAAATATTTATTTGGGTGTTTAATAAATTCAAGAGGAGTTTGAATGTACCAAGACTATGTCTGGTGATAAAATAATTATTTACGATCTGGTAAATATTATTTACCCATTTTATGTAAGTTAGAACACCAAAAAATAATATTATTATTATTAATATGTGGCATGGGATTTCATTAATAGTTATAATTATATTTAATGGATATTATAAAATGAAATTTTGTAACTGAAATCCGAAATCTATAAATAGATGGTTAGTTCTATTGAGTAAATCATTTGAAACCAATTCTAATTTTGGGAATAGAGAATTTTTGTGAACAAAGAATTCTCTCTCGACTCCTCCTCCTCTCTCCCTCTCAATAACAAGAACACCAATAGATAATTTCATCAATATTGAAGAATGATTGATCAAGAACAAACAAGGAAAAACATTTGATTTTCCATGCTAGCACCCTAAGAACAATTTTCATTACTCAGAGACCATTGGAGCATGTGTGGATCACTGCTAGAGGGATTCATCCCTTGGATCCTCACCATAACAACAAAATAAACCTGAAAAGGCCTTTTCGGATGATCAAAAATCATCAACAAAGAAAGTTCCTAAGCCCAGGTATTTATTTCTTCATATATTAAATAAATTAATTATGAATTTTACATGTAATATCATGGCTCTTGGTTTTAGGTAATGATTATGAAAATAAATTTTCATATATCTCCATCACCACAATGTTTCTGCAATGCCTGGAACTAACAAGTGGTACCAGAGTGGTTACGTTTAAATTTATAATTAATTATTTTATTGTTGATCTATGTGTAATCGTGGTAATATTTTCATTTCATTTTATTCCTCCTTTAATACAATTTGAATTAACATGTTATCAGAATATTAATAATTTTCATTCAGTGTTTCAATTTCTCAGAGATTTAAGAACAAATTAAGAATGACTCAAGATGCCATCGGGAAGTACCAAATCCTTGGCCGGTAAAACTGGGTTACATGACATGTGTCCATACCACACACCATATACCCAAATGAATTAAATTTATAATTATTTATTTGATTTTTGACTTATGAACAATCATGTTTATATTGTCATTTCAAGTTATTCATTATCTAATATGATTTAAATTAAAATGTTATTGACATATTAATCACAGCTGTTCAGTGTTTAATTTTGTTATAAATTTAAGAACAAATTAATAATGACTAGAGATTCCATTGGGAAGTGGCAAATATTTTGCTAATAAAGCTGGGTTACATGGTGTGAATTTGGAGTACACATTGTATACCCATGTTCATTGTATCTAGATGTGCCAAGAAATTGAAAACATGTGATGATTTTAAGGCACACTGCATGTTAACTAGGTCAACCTGGCATCCAGTAAGTTGATATAGGGTGTGTAGTTATTTTGTATACATTTTGTAGTCTGGCCATGTTAACACACTAAATCCCCAGACATGTGACTTGGATATACGAAAATAGTGTTACATGGTGTGTAGCTATATATACATACCATATAGTCCCCAATTAATGGAAAAAATAAAACTACATTAAATTTGAAAAATTGAAGCATGAAAACCTTATTTTATTGATTAGAAAACTTTTGTGTGTTTGAAAATTTAATAATGGGTTTAAAGAATCTTAAATTCTCAATTAATTTACTTTAATAAATATTTCATTAATAGTTCTGCCATTTATTTTTAATGAATTCCAAATTGATCTGTATCTCTAATTAAGATCATATGATCATTAAGATGAAAGGAAATTACTTAATTAATTAATAAAATCATGTTCATATTAATAATAAAGAAGTGAATACTATCTAGTTAACTTTTTCATATTTATTTCATGTAAAACTAATCATGATCTTGACGACAACTTGTGTATGTTTTGACATGTATTTAATTAAATTTATTTCATAGTTTTTCAATTATTTAATATTTAATTAAAATATGGAATGTGAGTCATCTCTCCCTCCATTACTAATGAGGACCTATGTGTTCAAGGATATCTATGTAATTACCTTTAACCAATCCTTTAGTTCCCCTCACCTGTGTATGAGAAATAAACATTTGTAATTAATGGAGCATCCTAAGTCGCATGCATATGGTTCAAGATGGAACCATAATGGCGCCAACTCATTGATACAGAGTTGGAAATGTGGAGTGTTGTAGCTCATGCTAGGATTATAATAACAAGTTATTTTCCCTAGGTCATAAGTTGATTTAATGTCCACTCATTAAATCAACTATTAGATAATCTCATTACTATTTTATTTAATTATTTATTTATTTTCTATCTAATGCATTAAAATTATATTTATTAATGAAAGACTGTGATCACATAAATGAATTAATATGAAATGATGGAATTGAAATAAAATTGATTATGTTTAAATGTTTTATCCCAAAATGGTTAATTAATTAAGTAAACATACATTTAAAAACTGACAAGACATGTAAAGGATAAAATAAGATAAAAATTTATTCATAATAAAATAAAATCCCTCAATCTAATATTAAGTTAGACTAATCCTTATTTTACTTGATTAGGAAAAAAACTAAATAGAACTATGTATTTGACCAACCCTTATTGGGACACTTACTATTATAATGGGAGTTGTTATGAAGGTTTCAGGTTGACTTAACCATTTTACATCAAAAGGAGTATCCCATGCTATAAATGGTGTAATTTGGAGGAAAGTGTTGAGAAAATATGAGTTAGGATTTCTGGATTGGGGAGTCCACTCAACAGATCAAGAAGCTGGAAGCCCATAGTTGTCAAAGACTTTCCTACCTAAATACCTTCAAAATAGCATGAACAACCCTTTTGGGGGGTTATGAAAAAGAAAATATGGATCCCTACCAATAGAATTTCCTTGAAAATATACATTCCAAGTTCAATGGTGAGGTATATTGTGACTTGATAAAATAGTAGGAGATTTAATAGAATCAATTAATTTATTATTTCTCAAAAAATTTGTAATCAAAAAAAGTTTTAATAATATTCTCTTTTAATTGTAGAATAAAATAATAATCTCATCATCCACACTATCCCTATGATCCATATTGGATAAAGAAAATATTCTCACTGATAGTAACTTCCATGAGTGGTTTAGACACCTTTAGGTTGTTCTACACTATGAAAGGAAATATTAAATGCTAAAATACTCAATACATGATATGCCTGCTCAAGAGATAAGTGATAAAGAGTTCATAGTCTATGAAAAACATATGAACGGTGTAGTCGATGTTCAATTTTTTATGCTTTCATCTAGGTATATTAAACTTAATAAGACTCGTGAAAACATGGATATGTATAGCATGCTTGATAACCTCCATGGTCTTTACTAGGAGAGAGATACATAAGAACGATCACATGATTCCAAGGTTCTCTTTTAGAGTAATCTTGGAGAGGGTGCCCCGTTAGGGCCTCATGTATTCATTCACATTGGCTACATTGAGTTCTTATAGGTTCTAGAGTTTAAACTTCCAGAAGAACTGAGCATCGATCTCATTATAACATCAATACCTCAAAGCTTATCCAATTTTGTTGTGAATTTTAATATGAACAACATTGAGAATTATTTACCAGATCTTCTTATCCTCCTTCACCAATTAGATAAAGATATTAAGTGTGAAAATTCTTTTGTCCTTATGGTGAACAAATGGAAATGGAAATAAAAGATATTTAAGTCCAAAGCTTCTTTACACCCTTCCAAGAAGAATAAGATCAAAGGGGAAGCAAGGGAATAGGATGTTGTCTGTTTCGTATGTGGCAAGATGGGCCAATGGTATAAAAACTGCACCTAGCTAAAGAAGAAAGGGGAAGCTTCAGGTTCATTTGTTATTGAGTGCAATTTATCTATTTCTACAAATTGGGTATTAGATATAGATTGTGTTTTTCACATATGTATTCAAATATAGGAACTATGTAGATTCAAAAAAAATGACCAAGGGGGGATAGATCTATGAGCAGCCAATAGAGCTAAACATGTTGTTGTAGCTATTAGGGACTACCACCTTACATTGTTGGCCAGAATGATCATGGTTTTAAAGGGCTGTTATTATCTGCCTTTAGGTACCAAAAACATTTTTCTTGTATCTAAACTTGATACAAATGGGTTCATTTTTAAATTCAGAAATACATTTTTCTTATTTTATAAAGACATCATTTGTTATGGTAAGGAACATTTATATAACGGTCTTTACATGTTGGATTACATGAACGAATCAATGGTAATTGATAATAAAGTTACCTCACATGAATCATAACATACTAAACTTTAGCATCACAGATAGATCAGGTAAATGAAAAACACTTGAAAAAATTACATCAATATGGATATTTATATTATTTTTAACTAAAACCACTTGGTGTATGTCCCACAATTTTACAAGGCAAAATGAAAAAATCCCCATTTAGTAGGAAATGTAAAAGGGTTAAAGAGCTTCTTGAATTAGTTAATACTGATGTGTGTGAACCATTTCTTATTGAAGAAAGGGATGGCTACTCATACTTCATAACATTTACTAATGATTTTAGCATATATGTATATATTTACTTAATGAGGTATAAGTTGGATTCTTTTGATAAATTCAATGTATATAGGAATTAATTTTATAACCATCTTGGTAGGAAAATTAGGAAACTCTGCTCAGATCATGGTGGATAATATCTTAATCAAGACTTCATTGATTACTTATAAGAGTTTGGGATCCTATACCAACTCACTCCACATTACACATCTTAATGGAATGGTGTAAGGTAAAGAAGGAACCACACCTTATTGGACATGGTGAGATCAATTATGAGTCATTCGAGTCTTTCATTATCCTTTTGGAGATATGTGTTACAAATAGTGGCACACATACTAAACCAAGTAACGGGTAAATTGAAAAATGGTATTCCATACGAATTTTGGAGTAGAAGAAATACTATGTTATTGAATTTACATTTGTGGGGAAGGGAAGCTTTTGTTAAGGCCTCTTCAAGTAAAAAACTTGCACCTTGAAGCAAAAAGTATACCTTTATAGGATACCCCAAGGAAACAAGGGAATATTACCTATACTGACCCTCAAAAAAATATTATTGTGGAAAGACACTCCATATTACTTGAGATGGAGAACAAATAAAAAATAGATAGTGGGAGTGAGATAAACTTCAATGAAGTTGAGTCTCAAGGTACAAAAGAGTTAGTACAGGATTAGATTCCACAAAGCCCCATGGAAGAAGAAACTATTCCAAAGACACAATAACTGTGTAGGAGTATAAGAGAGGTTAGAGAAATAGAATGTTATGTTTTTTTAGTTACTGAGTATGGCGACTGATTATGAGTAGATAATAAGGATCATCTAACCTAAAAGAAAGTTGTAAGTGGCATATATTTTTCCAAGTGGTGAGAAACCATGAATTCTTAAATAGATTCAATGTACCAAAACCAAGTCTGTATTTTGGTAAATCCTCCAATAGATGTAAATCCCATTGGTTGTAAATGGTTATTCAAGAAGAAACTAGATATTTAAGGAAAACTTAGTACCTATAAGGCACGAATGGTTTCCAAAGGGTTTAAACAACATCAAGGTATTGACTATGATGAAACCTTTTCACTAGTATCATTGCTAAAATCTATCAGAATTATACTTTCCATTGCACTTTACCGTTACTATGAGATTTTTAAAATGGATTTCAAATAAAATTCCTTAACAGGAACCTTTAGGAAGATGTCCACATGATAGAACCTAAAGGGTTTGTGACTCCAAAAAATTACAATAAGATATATATTTTTCAAAAAATCCATTTATGGATTAAAGAAATAATCCAATTCATAGAACATTAATTTTGATAAAGCCATAATGGAATTTGGTTTCATAAATAATGAATGTGAGCCTTGTGTCTACAAACAGTTTAGTGGAGTGTAGTCGTTTTCTTAATAGTATATGTTGATGACATATTACTTATTGGAAATAAAATACTAGTATTATAGTCTGTTAAGGTGTGGTTGAATAAATTCTTAACCATGAAAGACATGGGTGAGGAAGTATATATTCTTAGGATCAAGATCCATCTTAATAGATCTAAGAGGTTTCTCAAACTAAGTCAAAGTTCATACATCACTACCATAATATATAGTTTTTGTAGTGCCACCCTTTATCAGCGCTTTTGTTTAGCACTGTTAAAGGAGACCTCTTTATCAGTGCTTTTTTTAGTAGCGTTAATAAAGGGGGGGCTTTATCAACATTTTTTCCAAGCATTGATAAAGTGTATATTTCAAAAAAACCATAAAAAATAATATATTGATATATAAGTATATTTATATTGATATAAATATAATATATATTTTTTAAATATGTTTTAGATAAGGATAAATGGAAATCTAAAAATATTGTATAAGATATTTAGTAAAATAGGTTTATAAAATATTTTAAAAAATATTTTTAATTAATAATTTTCTAATTATCATTGACTAATAATCATTTAATAACATTTTGAAGAAAAAAATAAAAAAACTAATAAAATATTCAAAATAATTTGAAAATGTAACTCAAACTTCAAACGGTCATAAATTTTGATCCGGGTATCTGTTTGAGCTCTACAGCATATCAAATCAAAGACTGCGATGATACCTATGTCCTAATAACCTAGGGAAACCCTTATTCACATTTTTCAAGTCCCAAAAAGAACCATAAGGCCTCAAAAACTGAGTTTTTAGTTGGGATAACCCGATTGTTTAACATTCAAACAACTATAACTTCTGGTCTGGATGTCCTCTAGGCCCGTATCACATATTATATTGAAGATTGTTTTATTTTATTAGATTTTATTGGTTTTGGAGTTGAAATATACTTTTGGATTAGATTTTATGGTCATTTTAACATTATATGGCTTTTCATATACACATATATATGTATTTATTTGTAAATATGTGTGTGTGTGTGTGTGTGTGTGTGTGTGTGTGTGTGTGTGTGTGTGTGTGTGTGTGTGTGTGTGTGTGTATGTGTGTGTGTTTGTGTGTGTGTGTGCGGTATATATGTATGTACTTATTTATTTATAAACACACATAAAAAAATATTTTATAAATGTATTTAAAACTAATCTTATAAATATATATTAATATACAAATAAATATATGGATAAAAAATTATAACTATATATATATATATATTAATATACGAATATATATATATATATTAATATATTAATAAATATATATGTATTAATATATCTAAATATATTTATATAAATATGAATCTATATTAATATACGAATAAATATAACTATACATATATATGTATTTATTTGTAAATATATATATAGGCCTGTACCACATATAATATCGAATATTCTTTCATTTTCCTCGATTTGACTGGTTGGGGAGTTGAAACTAACTTCTGGATTAGAAGTTATGGTCGTTTTAACATTCTATGGCTTTTTAGATACACATATATATGTATTTATTCATGTGTGTATGTGTGTGTGTGTGTTGTATATATGTATGTATGTATGTGTGTATTTATTTATTTATTTATAAACACACATAAGAAAACATATTTTATTAATGTACTTAAAACTAATTTAATAAATATATATTAATATACAAATAAATATACGGATAAAAAATTATAACTATATATATTAATATATTAATATATATTAATATACAGATATATATATATCTATATATTAATATAACTATATATATATATTAATATGACTATATATATATTAATATAACTATATATATATTAATATATATATATATGCTAATATATATATACACATTAATATACAGATATATATATATTAATATATCGATATATATATATATATATTAATATAACTATATATATGTGTGTGTTAATATATATATATATATATATATGAGTAAATATAACTAAATATATATAAATATAGATATATTAATAAATGGAGAGAAAAGTAATATGGTGGAGTGGTAAAGGCTTAAGCACGCAAACAATAGGTCTCGAGTTCGAATCATGGGGGAGGCAGGTCACGCGCGTAGATAAGGGGAATAAACTAGCACTGTTAAAGGGGGGTGGGAGCACTGCTAAAGGGGGTGGCACTGGGTGGAGCTGGTTGGGGTATGTGTGAGCTACCATATGGGGCGGGGTGCTGTTAAAGGGGGGATTCAAGTGGTTTTGAATCCCCCTAAAAATGCAAAAATATTTTTTTTCTTTCATATTTTTTTAACTTTTATCAGCGTTAAAAAAAAGCGCTCATAAAGGACTCTTTTATCAACACTTTTTTAGCACTGAAAAAAGACACCTTTTACCAACGCTTTTCTGAGCACGGATAAAAGGGACCCCCTATATTATCCTTGATTAATAATGCTTTTTTAGCACTGTTAATGACCTTTTCTAGCGCTGATAAAGGCCATATTTGTAGTAGTGCATTAACAAAATACTAAAGAGATTCTACATGGGATAATCAATGTGGGGATTATTTCCAACATCACATGGCATTCATCTTTCGAAAAACATGTGTCCTAAGACCCATGAGGAAAGAAGTATAATGGAAAGAATTCCATATATACTAGCAATTGGTTCAATCATGTATGATATTCTATGTACTGGGATAGATGTCGCCTACACATTATGTGTGGTAGGAAGATATCAAGCTGATCCAAGTGACCACCATTGGATGGTAGTCAAGACTATCCGTAAGTATCTTAGGCATACTAAGGATATGTTCTTGGTTTATGGATGAGAAGAGGAACTAGTAATCATAGGATGTATAGATGCTAGTTTCCAAACTGATCAGGATGACATGAAGTCACAAACATGATTCATATTCACTTGGAATGGAGGTGTTGTGAGCTGGAAGAGCTCAAGGAAGGTTGTGGTCACATATTCTATAGCAAATTATGAGTATATTGTAGCATCTAAGGTAGATAAAGAAGAATTTTGGATGAAAAATTTCATCCAATAGCTTGATTTGGTACCTATCATTAAATAACACGTGACACTCTATTGAGATAATATTATAGTAGTGGCTCTCACAAAAGAACCAAGGTTAAATCAGCAGATGAAGCACATACTTCGAAAATACCATCTCTTGAGGGATTTTTCTCAGAGAGGTGATATTGGAGTTAGTAGTATTTCCATGTAAGACAACGTGGAGTGCCCCTTGACTAAATCCTTGACTCAGAAGAAACATGATTATCACATGAGTTCTAGCAGATTCAAAGTCATAGGCAGTTGGCGCTAGTTCAAGTGGGAGTTTGTTAGAGTTGGTTTCCTAGAGCCAACTATTTGTACATTGATTACATGAATATTTTATGTATTAAATATTAAATTAAACATATTATTGAATATTTTTCATTGTTCTACATTACCTTAATGTAATAATGTTCTAAACTATTTTTCACATTGATAAGGTCATAGTAGTTCCCCGCTATGATGAGAATCATGATGTTCCATGACAATATTATTAATATAGTTCTATTTTTGAATAATATAATATAATGGGACACATAGTATATTGACTATTATGTGCGAGTACTTATAATAATATGATACTTCTTCTCATAAAGTTTTCACTTTCTAATCTCCAAGATGGAAGATTATGAGAACAAACCTTCTAGTTGGAATTCTTCATGTTTTGGTGTCATGATATATTCCTATATATGAGCATGTTTAATGGTCCTTAGAATTTGATATTATCATTAATGCATTTCAAAACTCATTCACATAGATTTTTTTATGAAAACCATCATGTTATATGTTGGCGGTAGATAGGATACATTAGGTTCATCACAAATGAAATGTTACTAATAGATAAGTCAAGGAAGGATTTGTCCCTTCCATATTTATGGAAGTTGATATCTCGGTCCTTTGATTGAAATAGAACCACCTCCCTAAAATCTATTGTCAGGATGAAATGACGAGTTTATATAATATGTTCAAAGAATGATGTATCAAGTATATAGGTTGATGACACCATCATGTAGCCTGCTTGATGAAATATTATAACAAAGGTATTATATTATAAAGAGAGCATCCATATGTGGTTTTCATCATTGTGACTTTAAGTTCTTTCTCTTAGGTGTATTAACTTGTTGCTAGATAGTAATATTGGACTTTAGTCAAGCCTACCTAATGTCAATGAGAAATATTCCTAGAGGGTCATATACTAAGTGTTTCTGTTGGTCTCGATTAAATTCTATTTGAATTTAATAAATGGAATAAATATTATTCTCAAGACTGAGGAATAATTTTATTTAAGTTATATTTATCACATAAATTAAATAAATATTTATTCATCGGATTTTGAATAATATATATTTATTTATTTTATTTAATATTAAATGAATATTTATTTACTAGTTTTTGAATAAAATGTTTATTTAATATAAAAAAAATATTTATTCATGTGTTCATGAATAAATTCAAGAGGATTTCAAATGGACCAAGACTGTGTCTCATGAAAAAATAATTATTTACGAGATGGTAAATATTATTGATCCATTTTCCACAAATTAGCACACCCCAAAATAATAATAATATTATTATTATTATGTGGCATGGTATTTCATTATTGGTTATATTATATTTAATGGTTGTTATGCAATTAAATTTTACAAATGAAATCTTAGCTCTATAAATATATTTCTATGTGTATTGTGTAAAGCATTTGAAACCAATTTCAAGTTTGGGAATAGAAAATTGGTGCGCACAATGAATTATATCATGAATACTTCTCCTATCTCCATCTTAGTAATGAGAATCCTAAGAGATAATTCTTCAAAACCAAAGAATGAGTGATCAAGAACGAATAATGCAATACATTTGATTCACTGCGCTAGCACCCGGAGAATGAGTTTCATTTCTTAGAGACCATTAGAACATGTGGGGATCACCACTAGATGGATTATACCCTTGGATCCTCACAATATCAATAAATAAAATTCATAAGGGCCCTTTCGGATGATCAATATTCATCAATGAAGAAATTTCCTAAGACCAGGTATTTATTTCTTCATATATTAAATATAATAATTATAAATTTGATGTGAAAGATATTTTATCTAGGTTTTGAGAAATTATTATTAAAATAAATTTTAATATATTTCCTTCAAATGTAATTCTTCCACAAAACCTAGAACCAAAAACACAAATGGATTACATATTAGATGGAAAATAATTTTTAACGATTATTTAAAATGTTTCTTGAGGGAAATATCATTTCTAATTTGAAAAAAAAATAAAACATAAAAAAATAAAAACTTTTTATTTTAAAATGAAATTATAAAATTATAAATTAATCTTTGATATAATGATTGGTTATGATGTCAAAAAAATATGTTCATTCCATATGTGTTAAAATAAAGATTCCTTTCACATTTTTGTTAAAATAAAAAAAATTATTTTTTTGGAAAATGACATGAAGATTAATTTCAAAAAAATAAAAAAATATATAAATATGTATTTTAAATGTCATAAGAGAGTAATAAAACATTTTTGAAAATATTTTTATAAAACTTGGCTTTGAGAAAAATAGATTTTCAATTGAACATAGAAAAAAGTCAGATTTTTTTAAAATTATTTTCTTAATTATATTAAGTACCAAAGAGTGGGAAAATGGTACCATTACTTGAATATACTATGAATAACCATATAAGAATAAAATTAATGATAATTATGTTGAGTTGGATTGTGATATTTCAATATTGTATACTTGATCATAAAAAATCCTAATAAATGATGAGATGGTAACATTAAATCATTAGCACTTTGGTAACCGTTAATTGTAAAATAAATGAAGTAAGAACATAAAATGAGACTTAAAATTTCATGAGGATGAATAAATTAATTATATTCCTGGTCAATGGGGTTGTATGTACAACTCATTAAATAATATAGGTGTATAACATAAAGTACTTCTCAAAGAATGAAAATTGAGACAAAAAATCCATTATGGCTTGAGTAACTTTTGAATCATAATCCCCATGAAATAATAACATCAATAAAAAATAATTAAATTTAAATATGTTAGATTCATGATATATTAGGTCATATGGAAGTTTATATACCAAAAAAAAATAAACGAGTGGTGAACATGGAATAAGTCTCTCAGAAATATAATTGAGACTAGAAATCCCTTTACCTTAAGTCTTGAATTTGTTCATACTCATTAAATATTCTTGTATAATAAATATAATTTTATTATAAATCTATGAAAAAACCATATTCCTATATAAAATACCATATATGATTTTCTTATGACTTTATATTACCCGTTTATTAACAATTCCATGTTAAATTTATGTTTCTGGTGATGACTGCATTGTTTTTTCGTACATGTTTTGACTTGTTATTCTTGGTCCCCTTACTTAGATCATGATTTAAAAATATCTATAATTTAAAACATGATATAAATATATTATATATTTATTATATATTTATTTATATTAATCCATAAAATTCATTGATAGTAAATGAAATGCACTGTTCCTAGAGATAGTAGGCCGTATGTACGCATGAATGTTGTTTTTCATTTTTCTATCAGTTTGAAAGAAATAAAATTAAATGATATATTATCATTAGAAAATAATTTTTATTTCATATATATCAATTATTTGTATTACACTCATCCTTAATACATTCCATGTAAAGCGTGAACAAATCACATCACTTCGCGATGCGGTAGTCTGCCAAACACACGAACGATATTATCGTATTCCTATAAAATGGAAATAATTAAGTTATGTGTGATAAAACAATTAACTATGAATAAAAATATCAAAAATACTATATCTAAACATCATATATATCATTATTTCTAACTTTTAAAGGTAGTAACAGAAATATGAACAACATCGGTTCGCGAGGAAGTTGTATGTTGTACACACAAATGATGATTTCATAACCCATTTGATGGAAGTGTGTGTAGTTGTAGGTCATAAACTTATAATAAAAACATATTAGTATATTTCATATATTTAGGATATTATATAATCATGATATAAAAATAATTTAATGGGTTTTAAGAAGAAACAAAATAAAAACATTTGTTGATGAACGTTGACTCTTCTTCGGGTATCCTCTTTAGGTTTTAACTAAAATCCTTCCTTTTCTAGATGTCTATAAAAAAATAAGATTATAGGATCAGGTAATGGAATTTTGGAAGTTATTTATTTAGGTATTTTCTGAAAAAAAGAAATAGGTTTTAAGGTGTGAGGAAGAGGGAATAGCGGGTGGAATTTTATAAGTGGGGTGAGTGGAAAACTTGTAAATTCTTTAAAGAGATAATTTCACACACATTTTTTATATATCACAAGGGTGAAAAATGAAAAACTATAGAACATAAGAGTTTTAATTTTATAAATATGTAAATTAAATTGTTTCTAGACAATTTTTAATTTTACCCTTATCTTTTTATTTTAACCCCTCGATAAACCCATTTTTACCCTAACCGTGATAATTAATTTTTACCGCAGTAAATTTAATTTTGGTAAAAAATTAAGTAGGAATTATTATAAATTATAAATTATTTTAATTATAAATATTTAATCCATTTTTTTAAATTCTTATCATATAATTGGAAAAAAATTAATTTAAAATTAACCCTACATACGTGACAAGAAAACACATTTTTAAAGGGAAAATAATCAAAAGTTAACAATGTTTTTATATTCAATATATATATTAAATTAGTTAAAATGGATAAAATTAGTTTAATAGAGGTAAAAGTGAACTATTTATACTTTTTAACCAATTTAAATTATAATTTAACTTTATAAATAAATTAAATGAAAAATAAGCTTTCAATTAAATTTTATTATTTTTCATTATTCATCAAAAATGAAACTTTTCATAAAAAAATACAAAAAATCAAACTAAGATAATTTTGGAATTATGAATTGAAATATTATGCTTATTTTATCAAATAAATTTTATAAAAATTTTAAAAAATAATTTTATCAACATTCTCAAAAGGAAACAAAAATCATTTTTTAAGAAAATTGTATTTTTGAAACATATAAAGACTTTACCAAAAATTATTTATTTTATTATCAATATGTTTTATTTATATAAAACCATTATAATTAATATTTAAATAATATGTATTACTATTAATATCACTAGTTTTAATGACTAGGTTATAACAATTGATTTTAAATGACTATATTAATAATATGTTGTGGTTTTGTTAAAACATAGTGTCGTGAGTCGCACAAGCTAACTAAGTGTTGTGTGTAGTGAAAGATAATACAAGGTTTTTTTTGATGAAATCTTGAATTGGTTTTTCATGTAATTAAATCCATCAATTAAGTTTAATTTATTCAAAAACAATTAATTCATAAAAACCCGGGGTATTACATTATACCCCCCTTAAAATAAATTTTTTCCTTGAAATTTGTCACTGTGATACAAAAAAATGAGAATAATTCTACCTCATAATATCCTAAATTTACCATGTATCTTCCAAAAACTGCTGGTTTCACCAAAAAACTTGACCAAGTGAGTGGTCTTGTTTTATATAACTTTCTCTATATGATTTATAATCTCAACCAGTTATTCCTCATAAGAAAGATCTTGTTCAAGAGGTATGACATCTAAATTCAATACATGTAAAGGGTTAGGTATGTACTTCCTCGGGATAAATACATGGAACACATAATAGGATTTGGATAGGTTTGGTGTAATTTTCAATATATAGGCTACCATCCCAGTATAATAAATAATTACAAAGGGATGGATCTACCTAGTACTTAGTTTTCATTTCTTCATGAATCTCAAAACCTTATTCCATGGATAAATTCTTAGAAACAACTTATCACCAAATTAAAATTCTATATCACACTCAGGATTATCAACATAACTTTTTTATAGAATTTGAGCTACCTCGATGTGCTTCTAAATGGATCTAACCTTCTCTGTCATTTCTTTAGCTATCATAAGTCCCAATAGCTTTCTTTCTCTAACTTCATTCCATCATGTTGGATCTCTAAATTTATTTCCATATAGGGATTTGTAAGGATCTATCAAAATGATTGAGTAAAATATATTATTTTAAGAAATCTCAACTAGAGGAAGGTGTTGATCCCAACCACCTTTTAAATCTAAATAATGAGATATCAACATATCATATAGGGTTTAAATTATTCTTTTATACTGAACATCTATATGAGGACGGTATGTAGTTCTGAAACTCAATTTTTTATCAATATCTTTCTAAATAATTTTACAAAACTTTCTTATAAACCTAGGATCCTATTTAGACACAATGGAATGTGGTACTCCATGAAACCTTACAACTTTCTTGATGTATATCCTAGAAATATGATCTAGAGATAAGTATTATTTGATAGAGATGAAGTGTGATAACTTAGTAAGGTGATCAACTACCACCCATATAGAATTATTCCATTTAAAGGTTTTGGGGAGTCCAATGACAAAATCCATGGTGATGTTTTCCCATTTCCATTCTGGTATGGGAAATGTATGCAAAATCCCCTTAGAATTATTTATTTCATCCTTAACATGCTAGAATGCAAAGCACCGATATACAAAATCTTCAATATCTCTCTTCATTCCATCCCACTATAAATACTCTTTCAAATCCCTATACATATTTTTACATCCCAGATGAATAAAGAATGAAGAAATATGAATTTATTCTAATAAATCCTTTGAATCTAGTATGGACAAAACACATACACAGTTTCTGAACCTTATCATTACTTCATGATCAATATTAAACTCATGATCATTTCTAGCCTTCTTTTGTCTCTCTACTTCCTCTTTATGTTCATCTTTATTCTTCACTTAGATAGATTATTGAACATTAAATTGAGCAAGATAATATTTTCTCCCTTACTTCAGGATTTACAAATCCATCCATTGAAAATCTAGAAATATTGGATCTTTTATAATCCTTTTCATGGATAAGATTGCATGATCCATTTGACTCAAAGCCTTAGAAAACTTTTTCTCTTTACCATGATGGTAATGTATTGAGAAATTGTAATCTTTAATCACCTATAACCATATTCTTTGGCACATTTTCAACACCTTATGTGAGAATATATACTTTAAAGTTTTATGATCGGTATATATATCACAATTTTCTCCATAAAAATAATTACTCTATATATTTAATGAAAAAATTACCATATCTAACTCAAAATAATGATTTGGGTAATTTTTCTCATGAATCTTCAATTTTCATAAGGCATAATCTATAACCATATTATTTTAAATAAGAACACATCATAGTCCCTTCTTGGATACATCACTATAGATTAAAAACCCTTATCCACTATATGGTATTGTAATAATAGGTTTACTAACTAATCTTTTCTTTGGTTCCTTGAAATGTTTCTCACATTCTTCTTTCTAGAGGAACTTTTCTCCCTTCTGAGTAAACTTGGTTATAGGATTAGATATTCATGAGAAATTCTCCACAAACCATCTATAATATCTATATAAACCAAGAAAAATGTGGATCTCAGTCACCATGATTTGTCTGGTCCAACATTCCATGGCCTTCATCTTTGATGGATCCACTAATATACCCTCTCTTTAGATTATGTGAGCCAAAAATGAAACCCTTTTCATCCAAAATTCACACTTTAAAAATTTTTCATATATTTTATCCTTCATTTGGGTCTTTTATAAAATTATCAAGTGGTATTCATGATATTTCTTTCTCTTTTAGTAGATAAGAATATCTTCTTACAGACTACCACAAACTGATCAAGGTAATATTTAAGAACACTATTCATTAAATCCCTAAATATAGAAAGGAAATTAGTAAGACCTAAAGGAATCACTATATATTGATAGTTTACATACCTTGTACGGAATTTTTTTCTTGGGTATATACTCCTTCTTAACCCTCAAATGATGATATCCAGAATAAAGGTTGATCTTGTAAAAGTATTGATCTCCACATAATTGATCAAACAAGTCATCAATATGGGAATAGGATACCTGTTCTTGATTATGATCTTGTTCAAATCCCAATAATCAATGTAGATTTGCATCGATATATCATTATTTTTTAAAAAGAGAACTGGTTCACCACATGGTGACACACATGGTCAGATAAACCCCTTTTCAAGGTTTTCCTAAAGTTTATTCTTCAATTCCTACAACTCAATCAAGGAAAATCTATAGGGAGCCTTTGAAATTGGTGATGCACCAAGTATGAGTTCTATAGAGAACTGAACTTCACATTTTGGTGGAATTCTAGAAAACTATTTTTGAAAGACCTCAAAAAAATCCTAAAAAATAGTCATATCATTGAGGTCGAGTTTATCCCAAATAATTTGAGATAAACACCCTTTTTTGAATAGGAATTAAGACTCATACAGTAGAATTTATCTCTATCCGAAGTTTGTGCTTGTCATCACCTTGATAGACATTTATAGGCTGTTTGGAATATAAAATGTGACTTCCCTTACTCAATAATGGATATGATATTTATGCACAGATATCTATTCCATGAATAATATGACATTAAATTTAGCCATAGGAAGAATGAAATTATTTTCAAGATGCATATTCCCACAAACGTCAATGGGAGAGTAATCATAAACTTCAGATGCGATCACCAAACCATTAGAGATTTTAACTGCCAATTCCACATCTAACCATTTTTGGTAGAATCTTTATACCCTTATAAAATTATATATATATGAAATAATGGATATATCTAGAGTCAAATAAGACATTATCAGTTTTATATTAGATGGTAAGTTTACCTTTCACCATGTCATTATCGCACCCCCCATCAGAAATAGTAATCACATGAGATTTTCCCATATCCCTCTCCTTAAGAGGTTAATGATGTTGATCATCATCATTAACCCTTGAGTTTGATCATTGGTTAGAATAATATCTATTCTACTTAAATTTTAAGCACTAATGTTGGTGGTTCATTCTGTGCATCTTTCTCTCTATTTGCATTGTCAGATAATTTATTCCCATCACTTTAAAAATACATTGCTCAATGACCTTCCCTTCCACAATTAAAAAATTTAGTAGTCTACTTAAGATAATTTCCTCCATGATTCTTCACATAGTTTAAGAATAAAGTAAATTTCATCTTCTTCCCTTCATAATATTTATATTTTCATTTGAACTCAATCTTTCTTTTCTTATCATAACCATGAGATTGATACACAACTCCAACCTCAATTTCTACCTTAATAGCATGTAGAACAAGATATTCATTTCTATTGAATTATATTATGGATAACTCTTTTTGGAGACTCAGTTTTATGGCATTAAATAATTAGTCAACCTTACTTTTAGGTTGGATGACAATACCAGATGTGTGGATCAGAAGTCCTATAAAATTATCCTCATTGTTAACAAATGATTCATCATCCTTTTACTTTAACTCAAGGAAATATTACTCTATATTCATATGAATAACACAAGGAATGTAATTATTTAAAAATACATTCTTTAAATCATCCTAATCCAAGGATTAATTTTCATCATGTTTTCTCCAATTCTTGATAAGAGTCCACCATTGACCTGATTCACCTTCCAAATGGTAGACAACCAAAATCACTTTTTCATGTTCTGAACACTGGATAATAGAAAATATATTTTTAGTGGTACTAATGCATTGCTCAAAAATTATCAGATCAGTAGATCCACTAATGAATTTGGATGTTTTCTAACATACCATGTTCTAAAAAAGAAACACTTTGTTCAAAAGCATACATGATATGCTGCATCGATCTTAAACAAAAAACTAAATATTATTATTTAAATTATTATCATTAAACCTAGTCATTGGAATGGAGGGAATGAAAAATATTAACTACATTATTAAAATATGGTTTAAACATGTTTATATTTTGATTCATTGGTTACCAAATTAATTATAAATGTAAATATAAACCAATTGAATATGATCGATGTGTTTTTAAGAAAAAACTATTTAAATGAGAATAATTGTGTTTATTAAATAATAATATCACTATTTTTGGGTTTTATTAATGAAATTTATATGTAATATATATTATTTAATGTTTAATATTCATCTTATATATTTTCTAGACATGATATAAGATCAAAATCAATTTTATGTATAAAATGAGTATTTTCCAATAAAGGCATTTTTAACACCTTTTGATAGAGAACCCATTTTAAATCTAGTTTTTGACACTTTTATATGATATTTTTTAAAAAAATAAACTTCTTTTTTTGAATAGAGGAATAAAAATTTACTTTAGTTGAATTTTTGGAATTTTTCTTATAAAATTATTATTTTAATGAATAGTGTGAAATATTGTGTTTTAATTCAAAACTGCTTTCTCGTCTAAATTATTTCTATTGTTAGAAGATCCTTTTAATAGGTTTTAAATTATACTTATATTTTTTTATAATTTAATCAAATTTCATTCATTTTAATTAATTTTAAATTGAGATTAGATATAAAAACATTTCAAACTTTTGAACATTTCACTTTAAAAACTCTCTTTTTAGTTTTGTCTGCAAAATTAATTTTAAATTTAATTTTCCTAATTCTGTGAATTGAATTACGTAAAATGGATTCCGTATTTGTAATAAAAAGATAAAAATTGTGTTTTGAGTTCAATTTAATTTTTATATATAAAAAATTTACCATGGTAAAAAAAATTGTAGTAAAAGTAAAATTTTTACAAGGGTTAAAATTAAAAGTTAAAATATTAACATACCTAAAAACTACAACATTTAATGGTTGGTTGAGGTGTGGATCGACCCTAACCAGACAATACAATATTAATTACAAGAAAAATTTTGGTAATTTAATTTCACCTCTATATGGTTAGATTTTAATATAAAATAATCAATAAATTAGTCACTTGAACCCACCTCCCCTCAAGTATAAATAACAACCCTCCCCCCCCCATTTTGACCAAGAAAGCCTTGTATATACTCAAATCTCTACCAAAATCCCTAATAAATACTATATCAAAATCCAAGTTCTTATTTTATCACCAAAATACCAAATACAAGGTCCACAAGGGTCTTTCAAGTAGGGGATATTCAATAGGTAATTTTCTCAAAGTACCTCTCTTGATTTAATTTCTTTTTCTAATTTATCCTCACCTCCTTAATCCATCAATGCATGATAAATACAGAATAATTTACATACTAGATTTTTATTTTTCTAATGGAATATATCATATCCATTTCATTTCTCACATCCTCTTATTCAAATAAATGAAATTATTTTCCAAATTATGTTGGTTAATATCCTTCGTGAATAATGTTTTTATTCTTTTCCCTTTACCGCCTTCATGGAAGGTATTAAAACCATTATTATGGTAAAATAATATTTTAATATGTATATTATAACCTATTTAATATTATTTAAATTTTATATTAAATATACCTTCATGCTTTCCAAATTGTTTTTATATGATAGCTTCGTTTGGGGACGTGTGGACTACCACCTCCTTAAAATGATGTGATTCATTCACACATAACATGGAATGTATTGAGATTTTTTTGTAAAAATATATGATATAAATGAAATATTAATTCTACTTTAATGATATTATATATGTATACAAATTTACATACATTTCTTTTAATGTTTGTTCTTTCAATACGGTAGGAAAAACAAAAATAGCGTTCATGTGTACATACGACCTACCATCTCCATGAACGGTGTTTTTAGTTTGTCTTAAAAGATTATTATAAATACTTATATAATGAATATATAATATATTTATACAATTTTTTATATTCTAGATATGATTGAATTATGACCACAGGGACTATTGACATCATACCAAGTTCATTTTCGACCTAAGAATCGAATATCGACAAAACATCTTATATGAACTTAAATATTTTTGTAATTGTTATAAAATTATAATAAGTGATAAAAATGAATAATAAAAATGAAAAATTTTATCAATAAATTAAAAATTAACCTAAGTTTATTATTCAGGAAGACAAATAACACACGTGATGAATCAGACTCGAGGTAAGGGACTTCGTCTCAATCTTCTTTGATTAAGGCATTTCTTGATAATATACACCTATATTGTTTTATTAGGTGTATATATAGCCACTATGAAATTTAATATCCATATTTTATCTATACTAATGTAAATTAAAGTTTTGGTAAATGAAATAATTCATGAAGATTAATATTTAAATGTTCAAAGTGTTATATTACACCTCAAACATTTAAATATTTAATTATCAAATATTTTTATAATGATATTAATTATCATATTTATTTATATGTATATAAAAGAATTATACATGAAATTTTATGTCTATATTTTAAATATTTTTAAAATGAATCTTTTTATACGAAGCATTTTACTTTCTTCACAAAATGATAAAGGAAATTTTTCTTTAATGTATGTGGTGACAATGACTTCTTCATCATCATAACTGTTATTTGACATTTATATTTATCTATAAGACTTAACGTTTTTAAAAGAAAAATAAATCCATTATTCATTTTTTGGGAGTTTTGTTGTTGAAAATGGTTTTGAAATATGATTAACTATTTTAATATCTTGAAATTATTTCTTGTAATTGAAAAATGAAATTTTATGAGTAAAATGTTGATAATTGCAATATTTTATATGTTATGATTATATAATGGTACTTAGATATTTGATGGGTGATGATGTGATAAACCAAAGTTTGTTGGTTACATGATAAACCAAATATGGGTGGTTCCATGATAAACCAAGGATGGGTGGTTATGTTATAACCACCAATGCATTGGGAATGGAAGTCGACCATATGGATATTATATTTGTAAGAGTGATATGTGTGGAAGTTAACTATATGGTTATTCTATTTAAGTATTATTATGTCTTAATTTGACTTTATATTTTATATATTTATTTATATAGGTTTTTAGGTAATCATTTGATTACAAAAAGGGTCATCAGTGATCTTATATTCGATGAATTGTATTTACTACTTCTTAAAGGTGAAAAATGTTACTTTATAATAAATTATTCATGGTTTACATGTTTTCAAAAGGCTAATAGTTTTCCTTCTTTGTGTATCCCTTACTGAACTTTTTATTCTCATCCCAAGTTTTGAAATATTTTTCAAAGGATTATTAGAATAATATAGTCAAGGATGGGATCAAGGAAAATTTATGAAGTTTAAAAATGAAATAAAACCATGCACAACTAGAAATAGAATCTATGCTAATGGACCTATACCAACAGTTTGGACAAAACCATTGTCATATGTACCTTAGAGAGACCCTATACCAACATTTTAGGAGAAACTATTGGTATAGGTTCCATAGAGAGACCCTATACCAACGGTTTTGGACAAAATCATTGTTATAGGTCTCTTGTAGACACCCTATACCAATGGTTTCTCCAAAACTATTGGTATATGTCACTAATTAGGACCCATACGAACGGTTTTTTCCAAACTGTTGGTATAGGTCCATTATAGAGACCTTATACCAAAGGTTTTGGAGAAACTATTTTACCATATCTGATGTCATCACCAACACCCACATGCATATAGTAATGCATCTTACCATCACTAACATCAACTACTACCACATCATCTGAGCCTCCACGTCCCATATCACAATAGCCATCCCAATATCACATCACATCCGGGCCTCCCCACCCCACAACACATTATACATCTCAAGCTTATATTTATCATGCTCACAACACAAGTCTTGTATCCATATCACATGACCAAAAGTAGTAGGAACAAGCAAGCATATATAATAGGGTATTGGGCCCTCAAAACAAGGCATTCAGCCTTCACATGCAAATGACCTCTCATGATTCCAAAAAAGGGCACTCAGAATTCTCAAGAAGGGAAAATTCAGTACGTGGAAATTATATTTAATAAAAAAAAATTCTTATTTTTCCTTGAATTAACTGATTTATTATTTATAGGTTCCAACTATGGTCAACCTAAGGCATTAAGAAATAATAAGCTACCAATTTAATTAAACAATTAATTAAAACATTCTTCCAAGCATCCAACCATTCTAATTTATCATTACTTTTCAATTATTATCAAAAATATTAAAAATTATTCACATTCTTTATTAATTCCATTAGTCACATGCAAGATCATTTTCAATTAAACATGCATACTAAAATCAATTTAATTTTCCTCAAATTACCTCAATCACCATATTACAAAAATTCCTCTTATTTAATTCTTAATCCAATTAATTATCAATTAATTTTGTCCTTATATTATTTACAAATTTCCATTAAATAAAACATGAAAAAAAAGAATATCATATATATCACACTATCTAGAAAATCATTAGGCAAACTACTAACACGATACACAGAAACAACATTAACAACATGAGATCACAACCAATTATTTAATTTAGTTAAAATAATTATTAAGTCAATTTAGTTTTAATCAAAACAGCTAAATCACAATCAATTTATGATTGCAAATAAATATAATAAAAGTAAAAAATACCCTACCTCAAAAGAATCAATGTTCTTCACACGAGAACAGACCAACATTACAGATCTAGGTCACCTCTCCTGGAAGAACTACATCTATCCAAGGATGTTGCAGAACAAGATCACCAACAAACAACCCAGAAAACCTTATTAGAAATATGGTTGATCCAGATACATCACATGACAATAATAATAGGAGGAAAAATATTCTGAAAAATGAAATAACCACAAGAAAAATATAGAAAATTCACCTTAGAGCACCACAGATCAAAGATGGAAGCCCAAGGATTGATCCCCACTGAAGGCATATCAAAACACCAATGGGAGGTTCCACTAGATACTTGAAATCAATAGAGAAGTGCAGGGTTTGGTAAACACCCAAGTGGCTGCTGCCTTTTAAAGATATGTTGTATAAGGTATTTGCAAGATGTGTAATTCTTACATGTCATGTAATCATCGGGTATTAAGTTTCACTGGAAAAAAAGTCACCTCAAATCTTTTAATCCCAAATATTTAAACATCATCAATCACCCCATGAACCATCTTTAACAAGTCGTGCACTTCACATACATGATGTGAAAACAACTTACACATCATGTATTCTCCCATATTCAATCTTTTCACACTAGAACCCCTCAAAAATCACTCCAAGCCTCCTTTGAGTACCATAATCCTTAGAAACACACAAATTGTCGGTCCACACAGATATAGGAACGTACATTAGATACCTATCAAACATTTCTCATCTTCAAGAATCCAAAACCAACCCAGATAGAAAATGAAAAGGGGAAGTTCAAATATCTACCCTATGAGATACCTCATAGAGGTCTCGCTGTCTTGGGACACTACTGGAAATCGGATCTTTCCCAACACTTATATACACCCTTTCCCAACGGTTCTCCCAAACCGTTGGGAAAGGGGGGGGTCTTTCCCAAAGGCCCCTTTCCCAACGGTTCTCCCAAACCGTTGGGAAAGACCCCCCCTTTCCCAATGGTTTGGGAGAACCGTTGGGAAAGACCCCACCTTTCCCAATGGTTTGGGAGAACCGTTGGGAAAGGGGTGTTTTGAGGCCCCTTTCCCAACGGTTCTCCCAAACCGTTGGGAAAGACCCCCTTTCCCAACGGTTTGGGAGAACCGTGGGGAAGGGGGGTTTTGAGGCCCCTTTCCCAACGGTTCTCCCAAACCGTTGGGAAAGACCCCCCCCCCTTTCCCAACGGTTTGAGAGAACCGTTGGGAAAAATCACCCCAAATCCAACATTCACCCCCCCTGGAAATTTCCACCTATCCCAACAGTTTTGAGAACCGTTGGGATAGATTCTTTCATTTCTTCCAGGTCTGCTACCCGAGAACATTATATAAATCTAAATTTTAAATAATTATGATAATACATATATATATTTATGAAATTATGTTTACAAAAGTGATGTTAGCTTAGTGGTTAAGTCGTTCGATTATAAACAAGGGGTCCTGGGATCAAATCCCAGCACATGTTTTTTTTTAAATACATTTACCAACGGTTTTATATCCGTTGGAATAGATTTTCATATTACTTATACCAACGGTTTTGTAAACCGTTGGGATAGGTCTATACCAACGGTTTTGGGAAAACCGTTGGTATAGACCTATCCCAACGGCTTACTTCGCAACGGTTCTCCAAACCGTTGGTATAGGCTATACCAACGGTTTGGAGGCCTATACCAACGGTTCCAAACCGTTGGTATAGGTTAGTATTCTACTAGTGGGAGCTCAACCACCTCACTCAAAGGAAAAATAGCCAAAACATGAAATAACAATAAGCTCCTAAACACTATCCTCAGGTAGATACCTCTCAAACGAGAGTCAATCCACAACAAGCAATAAGAGGAATCCATTTCATAAACTAGAAAGGTCTGCATCCATAAGGTAACAATTATATAATAGAAAAGATAAACATAAAACATCTTGGGGTACTGAGTGAATATATGTGACTCAAATTCCTAGATACTCTCCTTCACACCATCATGCTTCCACAAGACATGAGACATGGGAATAGCATACCTACACAACACCTTCTCCTAGATTTCATGGATCTCCACAGGCTGCTTCTCAAGGGTCTTATCATCATCAACATCGATCTCACCCCAATCGATGACATAAGAGTATTCATGGAGATAACGAAGGAGATGAAACAATTAAAAAACATCATGTATTTGGATCATTTGAAGGGTAATTTCTGTCTTATATTCCATATATATCCAATATAATCCAACACCTCGAAAGGCCCAAAAAATATAGGATAAAGCTTACTCCCACGTCTAAATATTTATTGCCAATGATGAGGAGTCACCTTCAGGAACACTTAGTATCCAATGTCAAACTCCATAGGTATCCTCCTATGATCATTATAGGATTTGTGACAATACTATTCTTATTTCACCCTTCTATGAATTACCTAAACCATGCATGCCATATTATGTACTAGTTTCATTCTGAGAATTGTTGCCTCTCTGACCTCAGCCCAGCATAACGGAGAATGGTAAGGTTGTTTGTACAAAGGTTAAAATGGTGTAATAACAATAGTGGAGTGAAATTTATTATTGTTAGAAAACTTGACCAAGGTAGGTGCCTCATCTATAAACCTTCATAATCTGGGATGTAAGAGAGAAACATGTTTTCAAGAGTCTGGGTGGTCTATTATGTCTGACCATCTTTCTTTGGATGAAAAGTAGTGTTAAGGAATAACTGAGAACCAAAATCAATTTGGAGACCTCCCTATACCCTATTGGTAAAATGATAATCTCAATAAGATATGATCATCCTTGGGAATTTGTGGAGTCACACCACCTCCTCTAGAAATGGTCTTGACAAAACCTACACTAATCTTGACTCCCATGATGCTATAACTTGGGTAGATTTCATTAAAAAATCCACTATCAAACATATAAAATCATATCCTCTCATATCTCGAGGTAATCTGGTACCGAAGTCCATTAATATGTTCTCCCACTTACACTGGGTAACATCTAATAGTTTGAGAAAACCACCGAGAACATGATGCTCGACCTTCACATCTTAGAAGTACAACCATTGAGAACAAAACTCTACAACTACCTGATTCAACCCAAGACACTAAAAATGACCTCTCAAAGCTTAGTACATCTTGGTCACACCGGGATGTTCCACCAAAGGTGAACTATGGAACTATTTAAGAACCATCTCATGTGTCACCTAAGGAATGAAAAGAATTCCTTGGAACAACACCTGGTATTTTCCATTCTCATACCAACCATTAGGGGCATCACTAAAAACAACTCGATATTTCCATACCTCCACCTCAGAATCCCTCTACAAGGAATTTTCAACCTGCTACACCAAATATGACTACATGATCATCTAGAAAATACAACACTTGTCTCTAACCTCTACCATATTTAGATGCATCGATGAGCATTCCACCATCATTCTCTAGGAATCCCCAGATTCACACACGACATCACCATGTGGCTTACTGCTCAACACATTAGCTACAACATTTCACTTTCCAGGAATATATGAAATCTCAAAGTCATAATCATTCAAGAATTTCATCCACTGATATTAAATCAAGTTCAATTAACATTGGTATAAGACATACCTCATGCTCTTATGGTCATTAAAACCCAAAAAACACTCATCAATGAGGTAATGTCTTCAAAGTGTCAAGGATAACCCAAATATTTCCAAATCAAGATCATGGGTGGAATAGTTACGCTCATGGGGATGTAACTGCTGATACATATGCGAAACAACCAATATTTGATGCATCATGACACAACCTAAGACAAGTTGTGAAGCATCATAGAAAACATCAAATTGAACTTCTTCTTTCAGAAAACAAAGTACTATAGCACTAACCAAATTCTACTTTAGGTACACAAAATCTTCTTGACATTGGTCATTCCACAAAAACAACCTAATACTTTAATTTCAATTATATAAATGGAGTCACAACCCAAGATAAATAAGCTATGAAACTCCTATAACATCCTACAAGACCAGGGAAACTATGTACCTTTTCCAATTTATTATGGGCCACCCAAGACACAACCACATCTATCTTTGAAGGATCCATGACCACTCTCCACTGGGAAAAAATATGCCCCAAGAAACAAACTTCATGAGCCCAAATATTACACTTTGATAACTTACTGAATAGATTCTAATTATGAAGAACTTCCAAAATGGCATGCAGATAATATACATGATTCTCCTCATACATAGAGTATACAAAGATTTCATCGATGAAAACCACCACAAACTTATCCAAAAACTCTCTAAAAATTGTATTAATCAACCCCAATGAACATAGATAGATAATTTTTCATGTCGAATAGAATCATAATGAAATCGTAATTCCCATGATGAAAATGGATAGAAGACTTTAGAATATCCTCACCCTTCACACACATCTGATGATATACTGACTGTAAACCAATCTTCAAGAACCAACTTTCTCCCTTCAGCTGATCAAATAAATCATTAATCCATGGAAGTGGATAATGGTTATTCACTATCACTTGGTTCAAGCAATGATAATCGATACAAAGTTTCAAACTGCCACCATCCTTCTTCATGAACAAAACCAGTGTACCTCAAGGTGACACACTCATCTAAACAAAACTATGATGTAACATATCATCGAGTTGTACTTGTAGCTCTCTCAACTAAAAAGGATACATCCTATATGGGTATATTGAGATAGGATACATTCCTGGCTATAGCTCGATCCCAAACTCTATCTCCCATGGAGGGGTTAATGTTACAACCTCCTCTAGAAATAAATCAGGGCACTCTTCCACAACCCTTAGAAACACCGACTACAAAACCTATGATGAACTCATAATAAACTCATCCATCAAAGAAGACAAAGAAGAAACATGCCTCTAACCCATTAGAGGGTATATCTCACCAATTAACATCAATGGCTCTCCATCAGTATCATATAACATAACCTACCTCCTGAATAAATCAATGATATCCTACACCAAATACAGTCAATCCATGTTTATTATGATGTCATATGGTTGTATCTATTAACATAATAAATCTCCCCAAGAATGGTGTTTCCCCCAACACTAGATCATAGTCTCTATATACTTCATACAAGTCATATTGACCTCCAACTAGCATAGTCAACACCAAGGGAATTGGAATCCTCTCTACCTCAAGTCTCAAAGCATGGAAAAAGGTAGGTGATATAAAGGAGTGTGTCGCTTCTAATTCAAATGAATCATGCACCCAAGTAGAAAACAAGAAAAGGGTACCTCAAATGACATATGGCTCACCTAATACTGGTAATGATAAATCATAAAGCTGACTATGACCTACTCCATGGCCTCTATGGTTCTACTAATGACCACCCCCACTATCACACTCTAATCTCTGAGGATGAGAATCATATTAGGGTTATACTCTGTTCACCCCATCTCCTGTCTATTAATCCCAAACTAAAACACTTTTTTGTTACTTCCTCAACTAAAACCCTCTCAACTGAGGAACCTGAAGTGGAACACCTAGCACATGCTGACTACATAGAAAGTTCAATAACTCTCATCATTGATGACCTTGACCTCTATAATAAAAAAATGCATCTGATCCCTTAGAATAGGTCTGAGATATGTGGTCCTTGTGGAAACAAGATGTTGAGGGCTAGAACCTACCCTCAACTAACCAAAAACTCTTTTTTCCTAAAAATCGGGAACTCCATACCACATATCTACATTGTAAGTAATCTTGATGACTCCCTCTCATAGAGATCTTGTTCTGGATAACATCCTATAGATAACCTCTTCTCTCTCTAGAACCTTGAGATACGTCTTCATCATAAATAGGGTGAATTGAAGTAATATATATGGGTATAAATCCTCCTCAAAATTCCTTGTCCTAGCCTCCTCATCTAGTAATAGGTCCGGAGCATATTGTAAAAGGGTCCTAAAGGATAATAATATCATATAGACTAGCCACCTTTGCAGTTGAAGAAATAAACTCTACTCAAAACTATTCTTATAACTTCTACCACAAGACTATCAACACCTCATGATCCCTGAGGAGTAGAAACCACCACTACCTCACTGTTCTACATAGAATTTTCAAAGCCAATGAAACCCAATGCCCCTTATGATCATGGATCAAACTAAAATATATCTCAACCACCTTAAACTAGTATTATATTAATAAATCTAAAATGGATCCCTCATACTTCTTCATACATTGGCACTAAAAATCTAGGAGTTTTCTCCTCCAGGGGTCGTTGTTGTTGACCTATACTCTATAACAATCTGTTGGCACATTATACTAAACATCTTCAGCACAAACCTGACAAGGACATTGACCTAGAGCCATACCTACAAGAATTAAAAACTGTTAGATCTCTTAAACTAAGAATATGAAATACTTATCATTAATTAATTAATTATTTGACTATATTTTAAAGTTTCAAATCTATCCCAAGGTCTACCCATTTCAAACACAGGTGAAAAAAAGAATAGTGAATGATTATTTCTTAGATCTCTACCCTACAACCAATATCACATCATTTAGTAAGATCAATAAGCTTAAAGGTTTGTACGTCAGATCATAGAGGACCCTAAAGAACCTTGTCTCATCTATTCTCTTATTTTTACATCACTTACTAGACTTAGTTGGAACCATTTTCATACCAACCCGTACAACCTCACCAGTTCCTGACTATAAATTCCATCCTATACATCAACCTGAAACTTATATACCACTCTTTCATGACCCTTATTCATGCTAAAATTTACCCAAGAGATGAAGGTAGAATGGTCCTTGTAGTCTATCTTGGGTTGTCGAATCCACTGAGACCTAAGAAGATACCTAAGATACACAACATATGAGATTGATTTTCATCTATGAAGTTTTGAAATTTGGGTTGATTATAGATGGGATTAATGTATAACTAACATATTTAAGTTAATTCAAATTAAGATAATGAGTTGATTCTATTTTATCACTCGCGGTGGATTCGATGAATTCCTTTTTTAATGATTTCAATTTCATTAACTCGAGAAGAATTCATTCAATGAATTCAAACTAACCTTATCAACTACTGGTTAAATACCTTCAAAAACTCATTCTAATCACCTATAAACTTGTAGGATCATTTTCATGAGCACTTCAAGGTAAAGGATCTTATTATCACATAAAAGTGGGGTGATTAAATTCAATATGGAAGAGGAAGAGAGAAAATCATTGAATAAAAGAAACTCAAATAAAAGAAATTAATAAAAATTTAGATAGTGAGAAATAACATTAAATTCATCCCCTTGATACTCCCTTGGATCAACCCATAAAATATATATCTCTCCATTGGTGACATGTCCTCAACGGAAGCAGGAAGTAGACTCATGAGGGAGGAATTGAAGAAGTAAAAAACAATAAAAATAAAATGATCACTCCACCGTTGTGTGTATAATTTCACAAGGTTTGGTGTGAATAAATTCACACCTTGAGGAAACAGTATCAAATTAACATTTATAAGAACATAATAATAGGAGAAGAAAACTTTTATTAAGAAACTAAGATGAATTAAAATAACCTACAATTGAGAAAGAACATTACAAAGAAAAAGTGGCAGCATAACATTACAATGAAAGAAAACATCCAAGATCCTCAAATCCTCAACCAAAACGTCCTTAAATAAAAATTTCAAGAGTCTTGGGTTAATACCCCAGTAGTACAAAAAATACCACTTGATTATGGTAGGCCTAGGGTGGTGGAATGTAAGAGAGAGGAGACTTTTCCACCCTTGACCCGAAGTTGCATCCATCTTTCCTCCACCAAACATATGCGTCTAGATAACCTTATATATGGCAGAATTAGAGTCTTACATAGAATAAGAAAATATAAACCCATATGTCTACTAACCTTATGTAAAATTTCAGCCCAAAATAATTTGTGGTTTCCGAGATATTATTAAATTTGTGGGATGTTTTTTTGAGCCACAGAATATGGACCAAAATTTTATCTCCAAATTGGACCACCTTAATAACCACCATGGTGGCAGAATTAGCACTATCTCTTGAAAACTTATTTATTCCTATATATGTATTCTAGCATCCCACGAAATTTGGGATTCATTGAGCTTGTATTGTGGTCCTCACATTTTCATCATTGGGATGGTGTCCAATCTACCTTCTCTAGAATTGTTTCTTTTCATCGGCAAATATCCCTATCATCCTTTATGAATCCTCCATTGATCACTGAATAAAAAACGTTCATATTAAAGTATAGATACATTTCCAAAAATATAAACTTAAAATATGGAAAATTACATTACTTAAAATTAGATGAATCATTAGGCCTAAATTAGTGTACATTAGGCATGAAGTGCACAAATGATGAGAATGGATGTTCAAAATTAAAATCCACTAAATCAGGACCATAAGATCAAAAATTAACATTTAATACCATTAAAATGTAATTAAAATATGTGTTTTTATTTTCTATTCACACCCCCCCCCCCAACTTGATATTTTCTAGTCCCGAGCAAATAATTCGAAGATTATATTTGAATTTTTTTTCAAACACATTATAATAAATAGTGCTCACAATGTAAACTACACACAAATATATCTTTATAACCTATAAAAATAATTTAAAAAAAGTTAAATTTAAAATCAGATCCCAATATAAATCCCATTACTTTGATCAAATCCATCATCATACTTCATCCAACTCAATTAGGTGAAATGATGTGTTGTGAGTCACCATAGATATGGGGGTTCGTTTTCATTCAAGGGGGAAATCATGGAAGCTCTATGTGGAATCACATTTTATCCTAATATGAGTATTCATTTTTTTTAAATGTTTCCATAATAATTGATATTTCAGTTAATCAAATTAATCCATGTAGCAAGACTTTGTCTATGAATTCTAGGCTCAAAGGCCTTAGGGCACCAAGTGAAGCCCACATACTCAGACATCATCTCGAGTTAAAAAGATCAAAAACAAAATCATATTACCAAAAATAGAGATAAAGCGAAAAACTCTGGTCTAGACAACCTTGGAGTCATAATCCTCAAGTTTTTAAAGGCTCGCATTTTATCAATACATTTATCTACAAGCAAATTTTTAATTTATTTTATTATTTTATTATTTTATTATTTTATTTTATTTTGAATACTCATATTATTCATAAAAATCAAACCATCTTATTCTATTTATTATAGTACCCCAAGAATTCAAATTAGTACCCCACGGTCTATAGGACGTGCATTGTGGCATTTTGATTTAATGGATAAAAATAAAAATGATGAAAATTCTCATTGGAAAACTAAAATTCCAAAATCAATGCTTGTAAACATAATCATGAATTAAATTAAGAGTCAAGGAAATAAAAATTATTTTCTACATAGTTTTAATGTGAGCAAAGATATTATTATATTAATGAAAAAGGAATTTTAGTTTTTTTCTCATTTTTTTTAACAAAAAATTTGTTTCCACCCCCCCCCCCAACTTAGAATGAAATTGTCCCTAGTTTCTTAAAAAGAAAATAGAGGAGAAAGTAGGGGGAATGAATTGGAAAGGGCTTGGAACAAGTTCACCTGGTGGATTAATAATGATGATTGTGGTGATCCTAAATCATTATTTGTTCTCATGGGAGATGTGGGAACCTCCTTGATTGAATATGTATCACCAAAAATAGTCCTTGATCTATAAAAACAAGAAAAAACTAGACAAAACAAACAACACAATAATTTATTTAATACCAAGTATCATCATTTTTATGGTATTTTTTTAAATCAAACTAATGATACATTTTCTTCTATTTAATTTCTGTGTAAGTTAGTACTCAAGTATCACACCGCATTACATGGATTAATATGGTGCTACCCCTTCACACCCATCCATAGTCATAAGAGAAGAACATGTCAACAGTCTGAGGTTGAATAAAATTATATAAAAAATGATCCATTATTCCTATATAATGTTGATTAAAATAAAAAAATTATTGTAAGCTTGAAAACCACAGGCTGCCTCCCATTCAGTACTTTTTTTAACGTCGTTAGCTCGACTTGGACCCCTAGTTGATTAATTATTTTCGTTATCTAAGGTAGTTTCACACAATTCTTCATCAACTTCATGTTTTTGGAATGGTTCTACGAATGGCTGGACTCTATGACCATTAACTTTAAATGTTTGACCATTAGTGGGATCTTGAATTTCAACAGCCCCATGGGGGTATACCTTAAGTACTATGTATGGACATGACCATCTAGACCTCAACTTTCTTGGGTGTAAATTAAGTATATATTGATAAAAAAGAACAGGTTTACTTGGTACAATTTTTTTGGTTTTAAGATTTCTAGATTGGTAGGCTTGAACACTAGCTTTATTTATCCTTGAATTTTCATAAGCCTCCATCCTAAGTTCTTCAAGTTCATTTAGATCTAATTTACTTTTTTCTTCAGCCAATGATAGGTCATAGTTCATTTTATTATTTTCCCAAAAGGCCTTATGTTCAATATCCACTGGAAAATGGCATTCTTTATCATAAACTAACCTATAAGGGGACATTCCTAAAATGGTTTTAAATGTAGTTCGATAGGCCCAAAGGGAATCTAAGAGTTTGTTTGACCAATCTTTCCTTGATGGATTAACAGTTTTCTCAAGAATTTTTTTAATTTCTCTATTATCTAGCTCATATTGACCATTGTTTTGTCTATGGTAAGTGATGGACACTTTGTGAGAAATTACATACTTGTACATGAGTGATGATAATGGATGATTGCAAAAATGAGTTCCACGATCACTAATGATATCCCTAGGAATTCCAAATCTAGAGAAGATGTTTTCTTTTAGGAATGTAATCATAGTTTGATTATCATTGGATTTTGTGGGAATGGAATCTACCCATTTTGAGACCTAATCAACAGTTAAGAGAATGTAAAGATATCCCATAGAGTTTAGGAAGGGACCCATGAAATTAATTCCCCAATAGTCAAAGATTTCAACCACTAAGATGGGAGTGAGTGGTATTTGATTCAATTTTGTAATGGGCACTATGTTTTGAAACTTAAGGCATCTTTGAAAAAATGTATAGGAGTCCCTTGAAAGGGTGGGCCAGAAGAGACCACACTGAAGAATCTTAGCAGATGTTTTCTTAGAGGAAAAGTGACCCCCACATGCCTCATTCTGACAGAATTTAAGGATGGACTCTTGTTCGGATTCTGGGACACATCTCCTATTGAATTGGTCAGGTCAGAACTTATAGAGGTATGGATCATCAAACACATAGTGCCTAACATCAGAAAGGAATTTACTTTGAGCTTGAGTTCCTAAGAATTTTGGAATGACTCCTCTAACTAATAATTTGGATATGTCAGCATACCATGGGAAATCAATCACTGAATAAAGGTGCTCATCGGGAAATGAATTAGACACAGAAAGGTGATTTGAGTAGTCTTTGAATTCCATCCTTGAGAGGTCATCAGGTACAACATTTTCAACACCCTTTTTATCCTTAATGGTTAAATCAAACTCTTGAAGAAGTACCCACCTAATCAATATAGCCTTGGCATCTTGTTTTTGGAAGAGGTATTTTAGTGAAGAATAGTCGGTGAACAAAGTGATGGGGGATCCTAAGAGGTAGGACCTAAACTTATCTAAGGAAAAGAAAACAGAAATCAACTCTTTCTCAATGGTGGTGTAGTTTATTTGGGCATCATTTAAGTATTTTCTTGCATAAGTAATGACATAAGGAATTTTATCACAATGTTGTCCTAACATAAATCCTACAGGAAAGTCACTAGAATCACACATAAGTTCAAAAGGAAGATTCCAATTTGGAGATTTCATAATGGGAGGAGAGGTGAGAGAGTATTTGAGGGTTGAGAATGAACCCTCGCAGCTTTCTGTCCAAACAAAAAGAGCATCCTTTACTAGGAGAGCACAAAGGGGATAACTAAATTCCTTGATGAATATTCTATAGAAACCATCATGTCCTAAGAAAGACCTCACTTCCTTAACAGTTATGGGTGATGGAAGGTGACGAATGATGTCAAACTTTGATTTATCAACTTTAATCCCCATACCTAAGACTATATGGCCATGCACTAGCCCCTCTTTAACCATGAAATGGCATTTTTCCCAGTTTATGACTAGATTATTTTCTTCACATCTTGAAAAAACTCTCTCCGCATTCCTTAGAAATCCCTCAAATGTATCCCCAAACACAGAGAATTCATCCATGAAGACCTCAATAAAATCCCTTACCATGTCTAAGAAGATTCCCATCATGCACTGCTGGAAGGTTCCAGGGGCATTGCATTACCTGAATGGCATGCGTTTGAAGGAAAAGGTGCTGAATGGATAGGTGAATGTAGTATTCCCTTGATCCTTTAGGGAGAACTCAATCTAATTGTACCCTAATTGCCCATATAATAAATAGTAGAAGAAATGACCTGCCACTCTCTCAAGGACTTTTTCAATGAATGGTAAGGGGAAATGGTCCTTCTTGGTAAATGAGATTAGCTTCGTATAGTCGATCCAGTCTCTCCATCCACTACTCACCCTAGTTGGAAGAATCTATCCATCCTTATTGGTAATCACTATGATTTCTACCTTCTTGGAAACCACTTGGATTGGGATCACCCACTCACTCTCAACTATGGGATAGATGATACCAACTTTTAACAATTTCATAAGTTCCTTCCTTAATACCTCCATGAGATTAGGATTGAGTCTTCATTGAGGTTGACAACATGGCTTTGAATCAAATTCTAGAACAATCCTATGAGTTCCGATTAGTGGGATAATACTAGGAATATCAGACATGGTCCAACCAATGGATTTCCTATGTTTTCTAAGGACGTATAGATTCATCCTCTCATGATTGGATTCAATAGAAGAATAAATGACAATAGGATGTGTTTGATTGTCCCCTAGGAAGGCATACTTGAGTGCAATGGGAAGTTCCTTCAATTCAAGATCAGGTTGGTTTATAATTTCATCAGAATATTGGTATATTGGATCAAGATCAATTTTGTTTCCTAGAGTTTTAGATAGAATCAAATCCCCATGTGTAGAAGTTTCAGCTAAAAGATTGGTTTGATCAGATTTAGGGAATGAAGTTTGATCGGTCTCCATGAAAATGGTTTACTGAAAGGTTTCACTAATTTTTGGACCTAAGACTTCATCATAAGAGAAATTTAAAAATTATTCAAGAAAATGAGATAAAATTACTTCTTGTGAACAAAGGAAATCAATCTCATCCTGACTTAAACATCCATCAAATATTCCTTGATGTTATATGGATTCATTATAAATGCTTCCTATCGGTTTTACTTCATGAATTTCCTTATGATCCCCTATTTGTGAGATTGCATTGTAGATATTCAAGTCTAGACTCATGTTTCCAAAGGTTATGGTCATGTTCCCATTTCGAACTTGGATAACAGATTTGATTGTTGCAAAGAAAGGATGACTATGTATGATTGGAGTTTGTTCCTTATTTCCTAAGTTTGGAAGGTTTTCAAGGAAAATGAAGTCTGTTGGGTAGATGAAGTTTTCAACCTTTACCAAAACATCCTTTAAAATCTCCTTTGGAACCATAATGCTATGATCAGAAAGTTGAAGTGTGACAGATATGGGTTGGAGCTCTTCTAGGCCTAACTAGTATTACACAACATAGGAGATGAGATTCACACTAGCACCTAGGTCACAAAAGTCCTTGACAACTTTTCTCTCTCCTAGTTCAACATTGATGTAAGGGAAACCTGGGTCTTTCAACATAAGAGGAATGATCCATTGAATAGTGGTACTCACATTAGCAGCCAAAAGGACTTGGTTTTTATGTGAAAATTTTCTTTTAAAAGTGTACAATTCCTTAAGGTACTTTGAGTAGGCAGGTATGGTTTGGATTTCATCGAGAAGAGGAATGTTCAACTTGACTTGTGAGAAGATTTCCCTTAATGTTTCACTCAATTCAGGCTTTGTTTTCCCCCTCGTGCATTGAGGAAATGGTGTAGTTTGTGGGGTTGTTTGATGAAGAGTTGTTTCTTTGACAATGTTATCATGTTTTTTAGTTTGATCATTTTGTTCATTTAAACCTTCATCCAAGTTTTAATCTTCAGATGGGTTCGGAATTAGTTGTTTGGGTTTCTCAATTGATTTCCCACTTCTTAAAATAGTCACAGCCTCTAGTTGTTCATGAGTTTTTTGAGTGAAACTTGACTCTCCCCTTACTTTTTTTGTGGAATATATTGTGTAGGCATGGGTGCCTTTATAGTTTTTATGGTTTTAAGTTATTTTTTTAGGGAAGAGACTCCTGAGTTCATCCTTTACATTTTTTTGCAATGTTGTTCTAGTAGGGTTTGAGGAAGAGTTTGGGATGGTTATTGAGAATATTTCTTTATCCTAGGGGGGATATTTTGGAGGTGGAATGGTTTGTTAAAAATGGACCGGTGGTTGTTGGTATTGGATAGGTTGGGTTTGGAAGTAGTTATGGGTTTGGTAGTTTTGATGGGGGTAAATATTTTTTCCATGTGGTTGGCTAGGTTGTTGGTTATCTTTCCAACAGAAGACTGGGTGGTCATTATACCTTGGGTTTAAGGTGTTTTGGTATTGATATTTTTGAAAGTTCAAGGCATTTACTTCCTCTGGGGGTCCTCCTAAAGAAGCGTCCTTGATGGATGGAATGTTTGAGTATTTTTTTTATCGTATGGTCATGTTTGTCACAAATTGTGCAAACAGGGTCTACAGTTTGGATTTCATGAACTTTCTTAAGTTCTATCTCTTCAACCTTTCTAGAAAGTGCTACAAGTTTAGCCCTAAGGATTTACTCTTCTATAAGTGTATGAATTACAGTAGCTCTTTGTGGCTTTTTAGAATAATATGAAGTTCCCCATGTTTGGTTTTGTTCATAAAGGATTTCTAGATACTCGTAAGCATCATTTGGGGCTTTGTTTTTAAAGGTTCCATTACACATCATGTCAATGAATTGTTTGTTCCCCAGACCCAACCCTTCATAAAAAATTATCACTTGTTCATGTATAGAAAAACCATGATGTGGAACCATGTTTAGGGTGTTTTTGAACCTCTCCCATGTTTCATAGAATGACTCTCCCTCTTTTTTAAAAACATTTTTGATGCTCTTTTTAGGGAAATTGTTTTATGGTGGGGAAAGTATTTTTTGTAGAATTCTCTTCTTAATTGGTCCCAAGAGATTATGGATGATGGTCTCAAATTTTTTAGACAACTTTTAGCTTTATCCTTTAAAGAAAAAGTAAATAGCCTCATCTTAGTTGATTCTAATTGATGCGGGGGATACATGGTTTCTACAATGTCATTGAACTCCTTAACGTGAAGGTAGGGCATCTCAGACTCCATTCCATAGAATGTGGGAAGGTGGTTTAGGACATGGGGTTTAAAGATGAAGTTGGAATATCTTTGGGAATTGTGTCTAATTCATGAGGGGGAATTGGTCCAGATATGTGTGAGGTATTTATTCATGTTTTGATCGACTGAATTTCCCAAGTTTGGGGCTACCTCATTTGGATTTCCATTTTGGTTTCCACCCGGGTTTATGAGTTGGTTTCTTTGAAAAACTGCTATTGAAATGGGATCAATTTTTGAATCTGAAATAACAAGAATATTATGACCTAATGTAAAAAATCCCCTAGGTTCACTTGACTCCCCTATCCTTGGAATTTCTACTCTAACTAGACTGTTTGAATTATCGTGGGTGTAGGTGGACATGCGCCAAAAAGAGAAAAAAACAAGAAACGGAAAATATAAGAGATCATGGGTGAAAATAGAATAATGGGGTGAGTAAAAAGGTTTTGATCTAAGTTACTTAATTTTTCCCCAGAAACGGCACAAAAATTTTATTCACGTTCAAATTTACCAAAGAGATGAAGGTAGAATAGTCCTTGTAGTCTAGCTTGGGTTATCGAATCCATTGAGACCTAAGAAGATACCTAAGATACACAGCCTATGAGATGGATTTTTGGCTATGAATTTTCCAACTTTGGGTTGATTCTAGATATGTTTAAAATATCACTAATATATTTAAGTTAATTCAAATTAATATAATGAGTTTATCCTAGGTTATCGCTCGGGGTGGATTGGATGAATTCCTTTTTTAATGATTTCTATTTCAATAACTCGAGAAGGATTCATTCAATGAATTCAAACTAACCTCATCACAAAAAGGTTAAAAACCTTCACAAACACATTCTAATCACATATACACTTTTAGTATCATTTTCATGAGCACTCCAAGGTAAAGGATCTTATTAGCACATAAAATTGGGGTGATTAAATTCAATATGGAAGAGGAAGAGAGAAAATCATTGAATAAAAGAAACTCAAATAAAATAAATTAATAAACATTTAGAAAGTGAGAAATAACATTCAATCCAGACACTTTCTACTCCCTTGGATCAACCCATAAATGACTTATCCCTCTATTGATTACATGTCTTCAACGGAAGTGAGAAGTAGACTCGTGAGGGAGGAATTAAAGAAGTAAAAAAACAATAAAAATAAAATGATCACTCAACCATTGTGTGAATAATTTCACAAGGTTTGGTGTTAATAAATTCACACCTTGAGGAAATGGTATCAAAGTGATATTGATAAGAACATAATAATAGGAGAAGAATAAATTTTATTAAGAAACTAAGATGAATTAAAACACCTTGCAATTGAGGAAGAACATTGTAAAGGAAAAATGATAGCATAACATTACAATGAAAGAAAGCATCCAAGATCCTCAAATCCACCACCACTATCTTAAATATTCATTTCAATATTCTTCGGTCGAGACCCCAATAGTAAAAAGAATCCCACTTGAGTATGGTAGGCCTAGGGTGGTGGAAAGTAAGGGAGATGAGACTTTTCTACCCTTGACCCGAAATTGCAGCTAGCTTGCCTCTACCGAACAGATGTGCCTATATGACCTTCTAGATGGCCGAATTGGAGTGGGTTATAGAAGAAGAAAATGTATCCCCAGATATATACAGACCTATTGTAAAAGTTCAGCCCAAAACAATTTTTTTTTCTGAGATATGATTAAATTGGTGTGCTATTTTTTGGGGCCACAGAATCTGGTCTAGAATTTTATCTCCAAATTGGGCCGCCTTAATAACCACCATGGTGGCCAAATTATAACTGGAACTTGAGGAATTATTTGTTTCTATATATTTCTTCTAGAATTTGAGGAAATTTTGGATTCATTGGGTCTGTATTGTGGGCCCCACATTCCCATCAGTGGGATGGTGTCCAATCTTCTTTCTCCAGAATTGTTTCCTTTCATCACCAAATATTCCCATCATCCTTTATGAATCCTCCATTGATCCCTGAATGAAAAATGTTCATATTGAAGTGTAGATACATTTCCCAAAATCTAAAATTAAAATATGGAAAATTAAATTCCTTAAAATTAGATGAATAATTGGTCCTAAATTAGTGTACATTAGGCATGAAGTGCACAAATGATGAGAATGGATATTCAAAATTAAAATCCACTAAATCAGGCCCATAAGATCAAAAATGAACATTTAATACCATTAAAATGTAATTAACATATGTTTTTTTATTGTCTAATCATACCCCCTTCCAAAAATATATTGAAATGAGGGGAGAGAGATGGTGACTTTCTAATTCCTACCTCTAGTAGGCCCTGTGTTGTTGACTAGCACTAAGGGTATAGTAATCATAAAGATAAGAGGCATTACCCTCTAAGAGAAACATACAGAACAGAGAGATAATAAGGATGAACTAAACAACACATGACCCAATATATATATATATATATATATATATATATCCCAAGTTAAAACATTCATTTTCATACGTATCTATAACAACTTATAGGGAAAATAAAATTACTAAAATGTTAAATATGGTAGTGACCACGAATCCCAAATAGTTCCTCCAAACCATAAGCTAGTAATATCAAGCCTGATATCCAACCTGCTTTAAATGAACTAAAAAATAGTTTATATATATGTAGGGTGAGAATAATAATATACTTAGTAGGTTCCTCCTTGGAGACTCTCATGCAAAAGACAAATAAAGCATGCTAAATCACAGTGTACAACAATGAAACTAACTCGTCACCTAAACAGGTATACTAAGTTTCCAACCTCACCATAGATAACTCTCACCAAGAATCACATAAAATATATTATATAATATAATAATGAAACATTAAGGGTACCCCACTCCTTTTTACCCACTAGTTTTCTACTCTTCCCTAATGTCGTACATCCTAAGACACCTCTCTCCAAAATTAATCCATCCTGAAAACACCTAGGCAAGGCATCACAACATGCACCGTGTGCAACTCATCATCACATCATCTCATATCACATATCCACATATACTAACCAAGTAGTTTCTGGGAGCCACCATAGCTCGTATGACGTATATCAAGCATTGGGTAATATACCTCAATCCATTATATCTCATACACTGATTAAGTACCTCAATCCATCATAGCATATACATGTTGTACCTATAATAATACTTTAGATACTATATCTGGTAATACATTAGTGTGAAATAACCAAAATCAATCAAATACCTATAACCACATATATAGGAGAAATAACCCTTGTACATACCAACATAAGTAGCTACAAAGATAAGAGAGTGGGGCTAGAGTGGGTGGTCAGCCATTCATCCTCCCACTAGGATATTGGGTAAAACACCCTTCCAGATTCCACTAGGTGTCAGTTTCCCTTATCAAAATGTGTGGAATAGCATATGAAATAAAATATATATATATATATATATATGATATAATATAACTCACAACCACACTATGGGAATAACCTAGTATTTGAATCGGTTGCATCTAATGTTTCTCAAACTCCCGACGACCATTGTTATGACTAGGTAGCCTATAAGCATATAAGAATTTAAAGAGATAAATTAGATTAATTCTTTTCTTTTTATCATTTATTTATTTTAATTAATTCATTATACATTAATTAACTACTAACATTACACCAAATTAATTTTCATTAATCATCGGAGTAAATTTCATTCCCTACAGGCATAAATTAAACTGAAAAGTCTATTTTTTAAGATTTCGATCTTTTATCATTTTCATTCCACAAACACCAACCCCGTGGGTTAGGAATTACTTATTCATTATTATCATCATTATATTTACCATGTAATCTAGAAAAACCCATCTTAAGATACCACCAAGAGGAAACATCCAACCAAGAACCTCCAACTGCCTCAAGTGGTGGGAAAAAATGCAGATAAAACAAGTAACTCAACCATCAACCATTAAATAGATTCAAAAGCGAGCATACCAGCTCTCAACATCTCATTAGTGGGTAAGCTCCTCTATAACCCATTCCATAATCTTTATATTTATCCATGAAACCCACATCAATATAATGATGCATCTTTCTATCACATGCATCAACTACTGCCACATCATCTGGGCCTCCCCATCCCATATCACAAGAGTCATCCCAAGATCATCCATCCTAGGCTGGCATCACATCCAAGCCTCCCTACCCCAAAAAACATCATCCATACCTGGATAAGAAGTATTAGGCTCACAACACAAGGCTCATATCCAAATCACATCACCAAAAGTAGGAGGAACAAGCAAACATAGAAAATAGGGAAACTAATCCCTCAAAACAAGTCATTCATCCTTCACATGCAAACGAGATCTCACAACTCCAAAACAAGGAAGTTTTCCTTCTCAAGTAGATGGGAATATCAGGTCATGGAAATTATATTTAAAAAACAACTAGTTCTTATTCCATCTTGAATTAACCGATTCATTATTTTTAGGTTCCAAATATGGGAAACCTAATGCATTAATCTATAACCAGCTACCAAATTAATTAAAAACTTGATTTAAACATGATTTAAAGCATACAACCATTCCCATTTGTCATAAATTTTCACTTATTATAAAAAATAATAAACATGATTCACATTATTTATCAATTCCATTAATCACATAAAAGATTATTTTCAATTAAACGTGTATACTAGCATTAATTTTATTATCATCAAATTTTCTCAACCACAAAATTACAAACATGCCTCTTATTTAATTCTTAATAAAGTTAATTATCAATTAATTATGGATTAATTTTATTTACATATTTCTATTAGGAACGACATCTAACAAAATATAGCATAGATATCATACTATCTAGAAAATCATGATGCAAAACGATATCATGATACAAAAGAAAAACATTGACAACATGTGATTGCAACCAATAATTTAATCAGTTCTAATAATTATTAGGTCAATTTAATTTCCATAAAAAGGGATAAATCCTGGTAAATTTATGATTGAATGTAAATATAATAGAATAAATGAATCCTCAAGCTCAAAATAATCAACATTATTCACACACAAATGAACCAATATTGTGGATCCTGGTCACCTCTCCTGTAAGAACTATATCCATCCAAGGATATAACCACACAACTACACCAAAAAATAACCAATAAAACCCCATTTGAAACATGGTAGATCAAGCGTAATTATATGGAAATAATAAATGAAGGAAATTGAGAATGATTGAGGAATGAACCATAAGAAACAGAGGTATAAATCATCATGGATCACTATATATTGAAGAATAAATCCCAAGGATTTATCCCCATCGAAGGGATCTCAAAACACCAAAGGGAGGTGCTACTGACCACTAGAAATCATAGAGAAGGGTTGGGTTTTAGAAACACCAAAGTGGTTGTTTCCTTTTAAAGATGTGATGAACAGGGGGATTTACATGATGTTTAATTCTTACACATCATGTAATCATCGAGTATCAAGTTTTTCTAAAAAAACATCACCTCGAACCTTTTAATACTAAATATTTACACATCATGAAGCACCCTGTGAACTATCATTAACATGTTTTGAACTATATATACATGACGTGGAAACCCCAAACATGTTGTGTATCCTCTTAGATTCCATATTTTTCTATCCAAACCCCTCCAGACTCACTTCAATCCTCCTAAGAGCACCACTATCCTCAGAGACACAAAAAGGATCGGTCTACACAGATCTGGGCCCTTACACCCATGTTTCATGTTCTATTCTCACATACCCTTCAAATATATTACTCATACTAAATTTTATGGATCCTTGTACATGTTTCCCTCTCTACGCTTCCCATTTCTCTTCCTTTTTCCTTCTTTCCTGATACACCATTTCCCCTCATTTCTTCCACTTCTCCATGAACCCTCTTATCCCTTTCATATTTAGTCTTCTCCCCTGCATCTAATGACTATATTTAGCTCTCCAGATATCATCCTCACATCCTCTTCTCGGTTTCCCTCCACTACCATGATCTCCATTTCCCCACTCGTTGCTTCCCTCCCTACCCATAAAATATCTTCGTAACCCTTACAGACTCATATCCTCTACGTCCCCTCACTATCCCCATCTCTCCCCATATCACTGTCACATCCACCTATCTGCATCCCTTTGCCTCCCCAGTCCCCATTTCCCCACTTAATAATTATATCCCTACCCACAAACAGTGTCTATATAACCCTCATATATCTCAAACTCTATTATTATATGAATCCTCTAACCCATGATTGAAAATTATTTTTTGAGGTTTTACATAAATCACTTTCCAGAAAGATATATACTTTTCTCAGACAATGAGTTCCTAACTATAATGATTTTTACCACATGTTGTCTCAATTTCTTCATGTATACCACAGGTAGGGCTTCATTGATGACAGAGTGACTTTACACTCTTGTTTTACCCTTCATCGTGCTAATATTTTATTTATAGATTTATACATGATTTTGATCTCCAGAAAGGATAAATTTCATTTAGACATTGATTGCAAATCTTGGTTGGGTTTTTGGGTTCAATATTATTATTTTTATATAAAGGATTCAATATTTCTTCATATAGACCATAGGTAGTTACATAAATTTATTTTTGGATCTTCTTCACGTTTCCCACTTCATGGAGTCCTATTGAAAACTATTCTCTAACTACCTAGCCTAAACCTTTGTCGCTTCAACAAGTTCCTATTATAGGCAGTGACCTTAATATTTTTATGTTCTTATTTTTCTGTGTGATTATCCTTTATTGTGAAGTTATGTTACTACTATAATGATTTCAATTTATTCATTATTGGTTTATTGATTTTAAAATCTTCTATATTAAATGGTTATTTTTTATTTATTATGAAATGGTAATTTTTTGCTATCATATTTTTAAAAAAATTGAATTATTCTATATCTATCACTAAATTTAATCACATAACATGAATAAAGTGGTTCATTATTTATGGGTTTTATATTACGGGAAGTGGTTTTAATTTTTTTTAGGTGATTATTTAGGTTTCCCGCTTCATGGAGACCTACTAGTAATTGTTCCCTTATGAAATGGCCTAAACCATCATAGCTTCAACAGGTTTTTATTATATATGGTGATGTTAATTTATTCTAGGTGTTTCTTTCTCCATGTTACTCTCCTTAGATGTGAAGGTATATTACTTTTATAAGAATTTCAATTTACTTATAGTTTCATTATTTGTTTTAAACTATTATATTTTCATTGGTTATTTTTTATTTATTATGACATGATAATTGTTTAGTTTCTTATTTTTTATTCAATATTTTGAATTTGAAAATCATTATTATTCATGTCTTGAGATATCTATTATACAAGTCTTGATATTAAGGTACTACTGAAATTTACCTTGGTGATTCATAAGATGTTTGAAACTCTATTTGAAATACTAGGTGCAAATTATTTTTTTATATACTTTTCATAACTATATTTTATCTCTAAATTGGAATACTATTTTATTATTATATTTTTTTTTAAGAATTCCATTTTATCAAATTTACTTTTTTGATTTTATAATTTCTATTATAATTGGTAATTTATTGTTTACTATGACATGATAATTGTTAACATTCTATTTTGTTACAATGTTTTTTGAATTAGTTACTCAATATTATTCTTGGATTCAAGTATCTACTATTTATTAAATGTTATTTAAGTATTAATCTTGGATTTATATATCTACTAAACCGCATTACACTATCCTCATATGACCATAAACATGGAACAATTATCTACTAATCAAATATAGGTTGGGACTGAATTCATTTTTTATATCATTTATGATTTTTCAAATTCAATTAATTTTTATATTTCTGGTTTACTTATATACTCATTTAAATTCCCTCCCATATTAAAAGTCCATTTATTTTTTATAGTTCCTATTAACCAAATACCCAATGATGATTATTTGAATCCAATGTCTTGTAGTGATAATAACATAAAAAGTCTAAATCAAATTACCTTATCATAATTGATAGTAAATGGATTACTTGATTCTTTATTTTACCCTATATTAGTAATGTAATTATAGTTTAATTCATTTTCATCTACTATAAATGTATAACACACTTTTAGTTTAATGGAGTTTCAATTTATTAACTTTATCCTGAAGTTACGGCCATACTACTATAGTTCAGATCTTATAGTTTCTTTAATAATCTCTTTAATGGATTCAATATTCACTGAAACCATTAATCAATGACATTTTTACTTCACATTTGGCTGTTTAGATTCAATATTCAAATTTGTGTATAATTTATATGAATTTCTTCTATAATCATATTATATACACATTGATCACACTATCCCATTTACATTATTTATAATCTGTATGAATTTCTTATATAATCATATTGTATACATAGTTTTCATACCATAAAACAATATTTAGTTTCAAAATTTTGGAAAGTATATGCATCCATTTTGAATTTTAATATCAAGATTTATGAGATTTTAATTCATTACATTCATCCCCTTTATCTATATCTTAAAACTATAAGTATATGGAATCTCATATATTATTAATTTTATTAAATTGATATTTTTTTGTTTTTTATGTGTTGAAATAAATGGTAATTCTCATAGGATTAAAAATATAAATTATTATAATGTATGACATTTTTTGTATTTCTTGTCCTTATTTTTACTTATTTTATCCCTTACAGGTTAGTATCATGACTCATAAAAAATTATCCTTGAAATTATTTCCCTTTATGGGATTCCCCCAAGAATCATTTTAAATGAGTATCTCCCTTCTAATCCCACCCTCAATTAAGATTTAATATATGAATTCATTCATAAAATATGAAAGCATCACATTCTTGAGAGGTACTCAATAACGTTTTTTTTTGAAACCTACTACCTTTATTTCCTAACACATTTCTGAATATAGAGACCTACATCTATTATTACTCTCATTTTGTAACCTTTATTTCACTTTCATGACTATGTTCCTTAATGTTTTACTGGCATGTGGTATTTCACTAAGAAGACATGATTACAATAGCTATGACTAAATTCTTATATTATATATGTGATGTGTACTTTTGACTATATTTCATTTATTAATATTCTAATTACTAGAATGAAAATGGTGCATACTTTTTATTTTTCATGCTACTTTTTCATTTCAAATTTATCATATTAGTTTCATTAATGCATTTTTCTCTTATCATCATTGTTATAACTTTTAAAAATTTATAAGCAAAAACAATAGAATACTATAACCTAAGATTAATTTTTTAAAGTTTGTTGTATGGTAATATTACTACAAATTTATTTAATGTTGGTCATAAGGTACTCTTACTGAACAAAATTGTGTTGATATAGGTTTTTATGATATATATATCTTTCTAATAAAAATTATTACATAAAATCATTTATATCCTATCACATTTTTCCTCTTGTAAGTGTACTACTATTATCATTTTATCATTACTTCTATTACTTTTAAATGCATCTTAAGAATTTTCAATAATGAATTGGTTTCTTATCCACAAATCCTAAAATGATTTGAGTATTATTTAAATATGTATATGTTTGATCATTATGAGTTCTCTATAGAACCAGTTGAATCTATTATGGTTTAATCTATTGTATTTTATTCCTTACTGAACTATTCCCTTGAACTCCTAAGACTTTAAAGTTTCTTTGGAGGCTATTATTCATGGTTCGTTTATTTTTTTTATGTTAGGGAGCATGAAATCATACAATGACCTCCTATAGAAGGGGGTACTAATGATGGTATTATATATATATATATGTGTGTGATTTTACATTAAATATTTCCCATCTATTATATTTAGGGACAGGTTCATTTTATATTTTCTAATATTTGAATGTTTTTTTTCATCAATACTTTTTCAAAAAACATTTTATAATTTCATTCTATCTTCGAATTTATAAAGGAATAATTTTACCACCAGATGATTATTATAACTATAGAATAGTGGAAGCCAAGAAACACGGGGAGATATTTATAAACAAGAAAATGAGGATGTGGATATTTTGTCCAAAAAATACATCATAGGAAAAATAAATTTTGTATAATTCATCATCATAGTTAGAGAAGTTTCATTGATCATGGTTTTAATTTAAAATTTATACCATTTTTTAAATCATTTCCATTGAAATTTTTATCACCATTCATGTTTATCTTCTAAATCAACTCACTAATCATTATTTCCACTTAAAACTTCTTAAATGTTTAATTTTTGAAACTAGCATATTTAATTTAGATTTCCTATCAAGATACATAGAAGAATCATATTTGTTTTCTTCCTATACTACTAAGGGGTATAGATTTTAATGTAATAGTATTGGAAGTAGTTGGAAAAGCTTAATTCAATGGTAATTTAAAAATAATAGCATCTAAAGGTTTTATTTGTGAACTTATATTTTCATATAGTGCTTCCCTAGAATAATATGATCTTTTTTTCTCTTTTCCTGAATTTTTATCTTAATTTAAAGTTATTTTATTGATTTAAATGTTCATTTTCCTTCTCAACTGATAAATCCACTTACTATATTAATTAAATTTTTTATTTTAATAATTTTGTATGACATTTTATGTGAATTATTGGCTTGAATGATAAATTTATTTATGATGTTAACATCCATCATTGCATTGAAATTGAGTTATCATGGCTCATTGGTATAAATTTTTCTTCTACATAAACATTTTATGAAATATTATATGATATTTTATTTATAAGGTATTTATATTTTTAGTTTATGGGAGCAAGACATTTTTTAAGTAGTACCCTTTAATGAAATTCTATTTTTTAGATGGAGAGTGTTGGGACTCATTCTCTTACGCATGAGATCTATTTAAAAGCTTTGATTCAAGGATCTAACACCAATAAAAAATTCTTTCATTCATCCCACCACTCATCAAGGGAAGATTAAAAAAAATTTCATTTATATTAAAATTTTATTTTTGTGTGACAATTGGTTTTTTATATTAATTTTTTTTTTGGATTCAGTCACAAGATGTTGTTGGAGTTGTAGAGACAATGTCTGGGAAGACACATGCCTTTGGATTTTCTATTCTATAATTCTTGGTATAATTAAAAGTAAAAAAACATAACTCATGTTTTAGGAGGCCTTTTGTTGGTTCTTATTATTACTTCACTGGGGATCTTGCAATTCAGCTATAAGTTTTTTCACATTCAAATGAAATTGTAGTTTAATAATTCATTGTTAATTATAAGAAGGTATTTTGTATATGATTTTGAAAAAATGAACATCAGAAATTATTGATATATTTAATTGATGAAATTAATATCAATACCCTTACATACATTCTACTATATGGTTTCATGTTTTTTCTAAATTTGTAAATTAATAGATATATTTCTCAACTCACTGTAGAGTTTCAATCCCTCATTTTTTTCCTCTTGTTACTTTCTATTTGAAAGTGGAAATCTATTATCATTTTCTTTTACATTAATTTTAAATGAATATTTAGTATATTTAATATTAAATTATTTTCTTATTGACATGTCTTAAAAGGATTTGTATCTATTTTTATGTTGGATATGATTTATCAATACCAGTTTCATACAGGCCCGGTAGAATCAGTTATGGTTAAACCTATTATAGGTGTCCCTCTTTGGTGACCCTTTATTTTCATGTGAAATTTTATATTCTTTTCAAGTATGTAAATCTTGGAGGTGTTTTGAAAGTCTAATGTGCATATTAATCTCTTGTAAAATATTTGATATATGTTTACAAATTATATTTTCTATTTTCATATATTATTCATTTTGATATATATGGATTATTAGAGCCGTTATGGAATAATATAAAGTACTATATGTGATCCAATGAAACTAAAAATAATACGGTGGAGTGAATCAATTATGAGCTCTAATTCCATAGCATATATTTTCACCACTGTAAATAACATGAATGAAATATTCATTTATTTATAAATTTATTTTTGAATTTTATTTCTAAAATTCAATTGAACTATTGTAGAAACAAAACCTTTGTTAGTATATAATTGAAGTGGAGTTTAATCAGTATCCTTTCATATGAAAAATTTGTGGATGATGAATGAAATTCTCTTCATGTCATGTTGGAGGAACCAACACTTAGAGTTGTTCTTATGATTTGGTGAGTATTAAAATAGTCAAATACTTAAAGAAAATAATTTTTTAGTAACTATTTTATAAATAGCCATATTTAAATACAAAATTTATTTTTTTCGGTATAGAGGGAATTTTTTGAGTTGGTTTTACATGTTCGATCAATGTTGAAGGGTGGTTGGAAATTTAGTATATAATGAGTGTTTCAATTTTCAAACACTATATATAGTGTTTTATTTTATTTTATTTACTCTATAATATATCTATAATCTTTATTAAATCAGAAATATTTCATAACACATTATTGTATATTTAATTTTATTACATTATAATCTATTTATAATATCATTTAAATATGGGAAATATTACAACAATTTTGGTCTTATGAATCTTTGTTTATAGTCTATCAATATTGGTAATAATCTATGTTAAATAATATATAGGTATTATAATCTACAATCTAAGTATATTAATATATTTATTAAAATCTATAATTATTCAGAAATTTAAATTATAATGTCATAATCTGTGAATAATAATATATATCAATGACATTTCAAATATGCATTATAGTCTATTTATCATTTTTAATCACAATCAGTGTATCACTAAATTGTAATGTAATAAACTATTTATAATATGAAATATTGGTGTTGTAATGTACATTATCTATAATATAATATTTAATCTTGAATGAAAATGACATGATAAATTTTTTTTATAAACTACAAAGATAAATCTAGAATGTATGTGTGTGTGTTGTATTAAACCATCATTTCATACTAGTGTTCTATAATCTGCATTCTCTGTATAACCAGTGTTTTTAATCTTCATTATTCCATAACATATTTGTGTTTGTCTCAATTTAATAATCTTTAATTTTTTAATCATAACATATGTTTGTTTGTATCATTCTTGTATCAATATAGATAAAAAATATTGTGTTAAACAAAAGTTGTCATCTCCAATCAACCAAAAAGATTTCAAGTGCTAGATGCGGCAACATGTGCCACTCTTCCACATAATATAAATAGATAATCATTTTCCATTATAAATTATTTTTTATTTATTCATGTCATATATTATATTATATTTTCATATTATTTTTTCATATTGTATTTTAATTTCTATTTCAAATTATTGTTAAATTTTATTTGTCTCACAAACTATTTTATTTAATTTAGTTCCCCTACCTTTATATCATTTTTATATCCCACAGTTTCATTATACATTTAATATTTATTATTTTAGATTTTTTAATTCATAATCAACTCATTATTATTAAAAATAAAAAATACCTCAAAACATGTTCAATTGAAAGGTGGAAATACTAGTTAATTTTATAAAATGTGAGGCTGGTAAGGATTTAGTGGCATTACAAGGCTCAAAAGGGGCATGTAGGTGGGATTCAGTATCTTGACCTATCAAGTAATTAAGTGGGTTATGTTAGTGCATGTCGGGTCGATGTTAGTGGGAAGGTGTGGAATTTAAGAAAGTAGTTCAAAAATAAATTAAAAAATATTCTTAAAAAAAATTACCCACCTTTCTAATAAATGTGGGTAAATAATTTAAATTTACTTATGTTCTAAAAAAATGTAACTAAATTAGTCTGGAAATGTGGTTAAATTACTAACACCTTGTTTAACAATGTTTTCTTTAAAATTTGGATAATCAATTTAGTGATGTTTATATATGCACCTAAATTCATTTTTTTGGTAGTGTGTGTAGTGCATAAAGGAGGCTCAGGAGGTTTTGAGGATAGGCAATACATGTTGTTTATCCTAACAGTTATTTCTAGGTGGATTTATATAGGTGTTATTTTAATTTTACATGAAATTGGTTATCTATTCTGGATGATAACTGCATATTTTGAATGTCATAGGATTGGATACATTATAGTATTGAATTTCACCTCATTTCTCAAAGTTTCTACATCTTTACATCACCTGGTGAGTTTGGCATCAATTATTCCAACTATAGTTTTGGTTTTAAAATGATTTAATGATGAATTTAGTAATGTTTATAAATAAAAATAAATGATTTTTTTTGTAGTGTATGAATTGTATAAAGGTGTATTAGGAGGTTATGAGGATGGGTATTTCATTATATTTGTATTAACATCAATTTATCAGTGAAATTATATATATTTTTTATTGATTTTAGATGAAATTGGTTATAAATTCAGGTTGATAATTGTATATTTTTCATTTCATGGGATCAGGTAAATTATAGGATTGAATTGAACCTTGTTTCTCAAATTCTTGGCATCTTTACATCACCTGGTGAGTTTGGAATTGATTACTACAACTGTAGTTTGGTTTTAAAGTGATTTAATGATTAAATTTAGATGGTTTATGGATGATATGGGTGTTTTTTAGTTCATTAGAGGTTGATATAATCTTGGATTATTAAATAAGAGTTTGATTGTGGTAGGTAACCTTTACATTACTGAATTCTTTCTCATTTGGTGATGTTATGTTCATGTTAGAAGGTTTTTTAAGATTAAACAACACTTGTTTAAAACAAAATACATAATAAAATCATTTAAAAATAAGATCTTACATATATTGAAATCAAAACTACTGATAAACTAAAATGAATAAAGTATTTACCTTTCACCCTGTTATGGTCATTTCCCCTTCTTCATCTATCCAAGTTTTTGATGAAGATCCCTTAAAATATTCCTAATGGATCTTTCCTCTATGGTGTATGAACATGATAAAATGAATCTCCCATTTTATGGGTGGGACTCTCCTTCACTCCATAACATGATAGTGCCTCACATAGTAAAGGAGGAAGAATATTAGAGGTATAATATGTTAAGAATCAACTAGGTTCGAACGTAAAAACCATAGCCTTCAGACTTCTTTATATAATCCCTTTATGGTGCTCCTTTGTTTCCATGAATTTTCGCATATGTTACAATGCATAAGTAAATTCCATTCAACCATTCATCAATTTATCACATGAATTCATAAACCTTCCCAATGTTTTATCTTATAAAACATATCCTATTAATGAAAACCAGGGTAGGAAGATCTAAATGTTAACCTTTAACATTCCACTACCATGACAAGCTGGTGGATTGTTATCATATAAAAAGGCTTATGATATCCCTTATATAAATAAACTTATATACATAGGTTTTTATATATTTCATACCACAATACATGCTCACATTGTATAATACAATATGGGATTTAGGGTATATATCCAACAATATTCCATTTTCACTAAATCCAAACAGACTTAGTTTCATTTCACCTTATATTTTATCATATCCAATAACTTGCGTTTTCATATCCAAAACTCCTTTTAGATATCGTAAAAATAACTTTTCTACAACTATATTCAATTCCACTACACATTAAATCATATGAAATACCTTTTGAATACCCATCCAAAGATCCTTTTGGATAAACTCTGAAAAACTTTTAGAGTATCTCTCCAAATATAACTCAATACTCATTCACTCAAATAAAAAGAGTGACCTCATGGGCATTTATATCGTGGATAAAAAATATGAAATTATAAATCTAAAATATCATGAAAAGAGTATCCTCTATAAAATAACCAATTCTACTTAAACTATAAAGGGATCTAGAATGATCTAAATCAAACACATGTATCTTTATACATGTTTCCACTATTTTCATCATATATAAGCATGTATTTTCATATTATCCCTTTTTCTATGACATCAAATGTCCATGGGACATGGAATATATCATTCCCATATAGCTTCCTCATATTTACTCAATTATATGGGTAAAAAATAACTAGGTTGATGATTATATCTTGTTTCAATCACCTTTATCAATGATTATATCACATGCCCCTTGCCCGAATAGAAAAGAACATCATATGTGTTATCTAGATATGGTTGAACACTTCTTCAATCCATCTTAATAGAGGTACTGAATTTTATACTCATTATACAAGAGGAATAATCCCATGTTGGTTAAGATATTATTGACGACATGATCAATAACATATCCAACCATCCTCTGATTAACTAATGTTCAAGGTTTTTGTAATAAAGGTATCAAATTATGATGCTTCTTATGCTATGTATCTCACTAAACTCGGATATTGTGGACTCCAAATACGAAACATGCACCCATAGTATTCCAAATTCAAAGCGTATAACACTCCATGTGGTATAATTCATGGGGAATCCAGTGAAAAAACTCATTTTGTGCCCCATGAGCATATTACATATCCTAATACAAGAATCATATTCATACAGACCATAACATTTCATCATAACCTATAATACTCTTTATAAAACATTGGTTAAGTACAACTCAAAGTTATACTTTGAGAGGTTAATTACCATTCAAATTCATGATGTATGTGTGTGTGTTATAAAGACCCATAGTATCATACATAAATATTACATATTATTATATAAATATCTAATTCATATCAATACAAATCATTCCAAAAGGATAAAGGTTTAGTGTCTCTGGAAACTTGGATACCTAAATAACTGGTATATAATATATCTATATCATCTCCCAGTAAGATATTCACAACTATAAACCCTATTATACATATCATACTTAAAAGTTTTCTTTATATCCTAGGGTAAAGAAAACATAATAAAGGGTGAGCTCAAATTATTGGTAAGGGTGAACAAGGGAGATATCAAGGATAATTTAAGAATAAGATGAGAATAAGGGTATTATAACATGATCTTAACATTTGAAAACCATAACACTCAATTCATATATCATAATTATGAGTCATGGAATAAAGCTTGGAATTTCATAAGACATTAATCATAAAATAATAAAATAACGTGATCCATGAGAGCATAACATTGTAATAAGTTCATGTCATAAATGAGTGTAATAAAGTGTGTAATAATCATAATCATGGAAATATTATTTCAAGGACCGTACTTTGAAAATCCATAAATATTTGGTCTTTTTTAATCCTTATCATAGATAAGCTAGAATGATCTTTTTGACTCAAACCATCATCCACCTTGTTCACTTTTTATAGTGTAATGTATAGTCATAATATTTAATCAAATATAATCATCTTCTATGATGAATATTAAAAGATTTCTATGTGAATACATACTTTAAAATTTTATGATAAGTATATATGTCACACCTTTCTCTGTAAAGATAAATCCTCTATATACTTAATACAAAGATTACCATTGTTAACTCTAAATAATGAGTTAGGTAATTTTTTTCATTAAACATTAATTATCATGAGGCAATGAATATAACCATATAATTTTTCATAATAACATATCCTAGCCCATTGTTTATGCATCATTGTAAACCATAAACCCTTCTCTATTATAGGGTAGTGTGATAATAGGTTCTTTAGGATATAATTTATTTTCCCTCCATAAAAATATTCATTTCTCCTCAAAAATTACTTACTATGTGCCTTTATTTTCCACACAAAAAATAGCCTCTCATTCCTTTGAGAAATTTACCTCAGTGCTTCTTCCAACATTATTGACATATAGAAAGATAAATATTCTTTCCTCCATAGTCTTCATCAATTGAGCTCCCATGAAACTCTATTTTTATCTTATTAGGTGTGTTAGTAAAATCACAAAGGTTTAAGTTTTTAATCATATATCAAGATAGTTGGTTAAGAATAATCATAATTTTTCATATTTTAACTCCTACTTCAATTGGTTTTTCATAAGGATAATTTTTATTTACCCTCACATTTAGAGTTAACATGGTTATTTCTATATTCAACCAATGACTAAAACCATAGTATTAGAAACAATAATCCTAGTGGGAAATCATATAATCATGAAAATAATTTATAGGATTTATAAATCTTGACACCATATTTTCAATCTATGACACCTTATGTTTAACCTAGGTCATCCATGTTCATTATCTATTCTAATCATTCATACTGGATCTTAAAGAAAATTTGAATTAACCCAAGAATATACCCCAAGAGTTTCAAACCAAGTGTGTAGTGATGGGTCATTAATCATGCACTAGAATTATGTCTGAGAGGAACTTAACTAACTATTTTTGGGTTTATTACTCATATATGTATTTGGGCCAAAACCACATCCACTTATAGTATCCATAGAGGGATGTATTTCAAGTAAAAACACATAATATATACCTTATGAAAACTTTAGGATGTTATATTATACTTATTATTATACTAAAGGATCTCACTAAAGTTTACTCATGCTAATTTAAAAAAATAACTAAGCTATACTCTGATACCAACTATGGAAGATCATACTTTTCATACATAAATATTACATCTTATTAGATGAATATCCATTATAGGTCAGCATGATCCATTCCATAACTACAAAGATTTATTGTATTTGGAAACTTATATACATAAAAAAATTGGCATATAAAAGGATCTACATCATATCCTACTTAGTTCTTCACAGCTATCACCCTTTTTATACGTACCCTACTTAAAACTTTTCTTCATAACCTAGAAAAATGAAACATAAGAAAGGGTAAGAATGTATTCTTAGTAAGGGTAAACATAAGAGATATAAATTTATGAGAATAGGACAAGAATAATGGTATGATAACATGATCATAATATAAAAAATTCATACACAAACAATCAAGGATATTTAATCATGAATCATGACATAAGTCTTTGTCATAATAAAAGACATAAGTCATAAGAGTACAGAATCATAAATAATCAACCATGTATCATGAGAAAATAACATAAAAATAATGAAAATGTTTTTAGTATACAGATAATCATATAAAATAATTTCCTTACTCATGGCTCACTACCAATACTATTATATTGGATTGGGTTCACTCCTCATTCCATCATTTCCTTAATCAAGGTTCACTCCCAAGACTATCTTATTGGACAAAGTTCATTATTTAACTCAGTTCACTTCCCATTTAAATCCTTATTATATTATGATTTTTCTATCTTTACTTAATTAATTGGAGGGATATTCACATAATTAAAACCATACATATTTTTTCCATAATTTCATAAAAAATCGTCATATCATTATATCATAACCCATTAAAATGATATGGGTTTCATAAAAATTTCATAATCATATTCATAAACCATATAGAGAAAGAATAAAGTTAGTGAAATTGGATATTATCTCCATTAAATCATAAGAAACATCAAATAATGTTATTATAGATGACAATACCTTTAAAATATCTCTATAATAACTCTTTATTAAAGTAACCTTTTCATTTTCAAATCACTTATTTAATATCTAAAAATTTATAAAATTTTAAATAAAATAATTTCCTAAAAATAACCAATGAAAATTATAAATTAATATTAAAATAAAATAGTAACCATGATTTTAGGGAAATTTGTTTTTGTGGTGTATGTTAAAACAAAAATTTATTTCATATTTTTGGTAAAAACTAAGGGTTCGAGATTCTTAAAAAAAGATTCATTTAAACCATTTTTGTATAAATTAAAACATGGGTAAAAATGAATTTAATTAATATTGGTAGAACATTAAAAACATTCAGTAAACCATTTTAAATAAATTATGGACATTAAAGAAATGATTCCAGACTGAAGAGAGAAATAAAGTCATTTTTTCTTAAAAACATTCTTTTGGAATATTGATTACTTAAAGAGAAGAAAATGAAATGAAAAATTGTAGTATATAGAAATATCTATATTATAATGAAATAAATAATATTCAATAAACATGGATCATATAATTTTATCATTTAAAGTTAAATCATAAACAATCCAAGTAAAAAATGAGATCATAACATAGAACCCTTACCTCAAGTCCATCTTACTTTTTAAGCACTATAAAATCACTTATAATTAATTTAAATTTATTAAAATTATATTAAATAACTAAATTAATACATATAATATCATAAGTGGTTTAAATAAAACATTTTATAACTCATTTATTAATAATCCTTCACTATCATCATTATTTCGGGTGTTAACTGCTTCATTTTTCACGTATGTTTTAGTTCGTATGTTATGGTAATTTCACTTTAATCATGGTTTATTCATATATATAATTTTAATAATTATATAAATATAATATATTTTCATTATGTGCATATTTATAACTATTAATATGAATTGGTGATGAAAAATGAATTACATCACTACGTGGAGATAGTAGTCTGTACATAAACAGGACTGACGTTTCTGTTTTTTGATGGATAGAATGAAAGAAATTTAAATAATAATTCACCTTTAAATAATCATTATTATATCATAAATATAACATATATATATATATATATTAAATCTATTATAATAACTAACCATGAAAGATGGTGGTGAAAATGAATCATATCGCTACATGGAGGTGGTAGTCCACACACATGTATGAGCGATACTTTCGTATCCCATTTGATAGAGAAGAGGTAGGAAATTGTTGTAAAATAATAATAATAACATATTATTATATTTATGATACTTTATTAATCATTTTTTATGTATATAATAATTTTAGAGGTATTATAAGAAGAAATGAAATTTAAAGGGCTCAATTAAGATTTATACATCTTCTTTGAGAGTCTTTTAGATTACACCTTAAGGCTTCAAGGATTGGTCTTAGGAGAAGAATAGAATAACTAAGATTATTTTTAGGGACCTAGGAAGGTTTTTTATAAGTATTTTATGAGATTATAAGGCTCAAATGTTGTGAATATGGGAGTATAAGAGGTGTCCTTTAATAAGTGAGGGGAGGGACACACATGGAATTTCATAAAAGATTTCAATGATATAAGGCCACTTTTAGGGGAAAGTGGATTCATATACTTATCTCTTGTTTTAACCATCCCCCCTTGATAAGATAATTTTAAGATCAAATTCATTACATAATAGTACTTTTACTTAAAAAAATGATAGGTTTTATATAAAACAGTATTTTTTACTATTTGCTACAATTAAATAATTTTAAAAAAAAACCTAAGAAATAACCCTTAGATGATATTAAAATTATAATTTGAAAAATATTCATTTCCTCAAATTAAATTTTTTAAAAAACAAATAAATTAATTATAATTTTCAAGCACAAAATTCAATAAAAGCCACTTTTGAAGGAAACATATTTTTGAAGCATAAAATGACTACTAAAAAACAAGTACTTATTTATTATGCATTAATAAATAAATTAGAATTATTTAGAAACTTTATAAATATTTTTTATAATTTGGTTATTATAATTCACACCTTCCAATTTAATGGTTAGGTTGTAAAGGATTAATTTTTTACATTTCATTTAGACTCGGGGTTACGTTTAGGGAGAGCTATTAAATACTTCAAGTTTTTTTTATAAGAAACACTTCAAGTTTATTTCAAAGGATATACATAAAAAAATATTTGGGTGTTATATTCTACCCCACTTAAATTTATTTTCACATTGAAATTACATCACTCTTTTATAAAAAATGAGTATATCTCTACTTCATCACATACTCATGTTCCCATGTAGCTTCCTCAAATTTCTGATTCCTCCAAAGATCATTAACAAAATGAGTAGTCTTATTATGTAGAACTTCATATCTATGATCCAAGATTTTTATCAGTTATTCTTCATAAGAGATATCATGATATAGGGGTATAATATATAATATTAGTACAAGTGAAGGATCAGGTATGTACTTACTTGGGAGAGATACATAGAGAACATTATAAAATTTAGAGAGATTCAGTGGAAGTTCCAAGTGATTAGAAACCACCCCAATCCGAGAAAGAACATCAGAATGACTAATATACTTAGGGATTATATTTCCATTATTTACAAATATCATAACCTTCTTTTATGGATAAATTTATTGGAATAATTTCTCACTAACTTTGAATTCCATATCTCACTGATGATTGTCAGCATAATTATTTTTTCGAGTCTAAGCTACCTTGATATTCTATTGAATGGATTTAACCTTCTCTGTTATCTCATTAACTAGATGAAATCCTAATATATTTATTTCTATAACATTAAACTAGAATTTTGGATTTCTATACTTATTTCAATATATGGCTTCATAAGTATTCATATGAATGTTAAAGTGAAAGCTATTTTTATAAGAGAATTTGACTAGAGGAAGGTGTAGATCCCAAACCCATTTAAAATATAGGTAACAAGATCTCAAAAAATCCTCTAGGATTTGAATTTTCCTCTAAGATTGACTATCTTTATAAGGCTAATAGGTAGTACTGAAAAAAAACATTACATTCATATCTGGTTTAATACTACTCCAAAACTTCAAGGTACATCTTGGATCTTGATCATATTCAATAGAATGTAGTAATCCATGAAACCTTAACACTTACTTAATTTATATTCTATAAATATGATCAATATATAAATATTATCTAATAGAAATTAAGTGTAATGACTTTGTATGGTGATCAACTGCAACCCAAAAAGCATTATAGCCTTTAGATGTTTTGGGGATTCTGTCAGTGAAATCCATGGTGATTTTTTTCCATTTCCATTATAGTATAAGTAATGGTAGTAGAATAAAACTAGACATCTATATATCATCATTAACTTGCTAACATACCAATAATTGTGATACATACTCCACAATAAATCTCTTCTTGTTGTCCCACCAGAAATAATATTATAGATCTCTATACATCTTCATACTTCTAGGATGAATAGAGAACGATGACCTTTGAGATTCTTCCAATAGCTGTTTATTCAAGTATTATATGAATGGGACACATGCTCGGTTACTGAACATTATTATTTCATCATAATCAAATTTAAACATAGGAACATTTCTTAACTTCTTTTATATCTCCACAAATTCCTTCTTTCTCTCTTTAATCTTCACATATATATGTGGTTGAACACTCATTTCAAAAAGATAAAACCGCTCACCTTCCATAATGATTTCAAGGTCCATCCTTTGAAAATCCATAAATATTATATCTTTTTTATCCTCATCATAGATAAGCTATCATGATCCTTTCTACTCCAAGAATCTTTCACCTTATTCACTTAAGTAGGGTAGTGATTTATTGAGTGGTCATGATCTTAAATAAAATCCAACCATCCTCTCTAGCATAAATTTAACTCATCCTGGAATAATATATACTTTAAACATTCATGATCAATATATAATTCACGCCTTTACCTATAAAGATAATGCCTCCATATTTTTAATGCAAATATTACCACTTATAACTCTAAATCATGAATTGGGTAATTTTTATCATGAACCTTTAATTATTATGAGGTATAGGCTATCACCATATCATTATTTATAATAACACATCCCAACCACTTATTTCATGTATCATTTTAAATCTCAAACTTTTTTCCACTACAAGGTAGTGCGAGCATAGGTGCACTGACCGACCTTCTCTTCAGTTCATTAAAATTTTCTTTACATTCATCAGTCTAAAGGAACTTTACTCCCTTATGAGTTAACTTGGTGAGTGTATTACATAGCTATTATAAATCCTTCAAAAATCATTGATAATATCAATCCAATTCAAGAAAACTATGGATCTTAGTAACAATGGTTAATCGGGTCCAATGTTCAAGAACTTCCATCTTTGATGAATCCACCAATGTACCCTCTCTTGAGATTATGTGACCCAAAAATAAAACTTTCTATAGGAAAAATTCACTCTTGGTAAATTTTTCAAATAGCTTCTCCTTCCTTAAGATCTTCATTACAATCCTCAAGTGATCTTCATGATTTTCATTAATCTTGGAATATATAAGAATATTGTCTCTAAATACTACCAAAAACAAATCAAGGTAATCTATAAAGACTCTATTCATTAAATCTATAAAGATATTGGGGGAATTAGTAAGACCAAATGGAATCACTATAAATTCATAGTGTCCATACCTCGAATATAAGTGTGTCTTGGGTATGCCTTCACTTTTGAATCTCAAATAAAAGAATCTAGATCAATGATCAATCTCAGAAAAAATATTGATCTCATCATAATTTTTTAAAAGAATCATCAATACAAGGCAGAGGATACTTATTCTTGATTGTTATCTCATTAATTTCTAGATAATAAATATAGAGTTACATTTATCCATCTTTACTCTTAATAAAAATAATAAGTTCACCCCACGATAACACACTTGGAAAAATGAATCCCTTATCAAGATTATCTTGGAGTTTCTTTTTGAATTCCTATAGTTTAATTGAATCTATTCTATATGGAATATTTGAAATAGGTGTACCACTGGGTTTGAGTACTATTGAAAACTCAACGTCACAATTTAGATGAATACTAGGAAACTCTTATAGAAATACATCAATAAACTCCTGTAAAATATGAATGTATTTGATTTTGATTTTATCCCAACCCATTTGAGATAAATACCCCATTTTAATAGGAACCAAGAACTAAGCAATGGATATAATTTCTATTGAAGTACATATTTATCCTCACATGAATAGACAATCATAGATTGATTAAGAATATCAAATTTCATTTTCTTATTACAGAAATTTATAAGGGATCTACGTTGATAGAGTTATAAATGGTCAAAATCACATAAAATTCCACTAAATAAAGAATAACAATATTTTCATAATGAAAATTCTTAAAATATTTAACATGACATCCTTAATTACATAGTGGAAGATAAGTGTGAATTAACCATTATAATCCACTCCAGTGATTGATATAGCATAGTCCCTTCCTTGGCCTAGGAGTTATCCCTTATATTAAGGAATTGACTCATATAATTCCCAAGTTCCCCATACATATGACATTAAACTAGAAATGGCACTTTATAATGTACTTTATACACCTTTATCAAACTCTTCATTTTTTCATGATAATAACTTTATCTATGACTTTATTTTTTTCACATAAAACATGTTATCATTCCTTTGATACATTTACCTGAATGCTTCTTCCAAAATTATCGGTATATAGGTAGATGAATCTTCTTTACTCTATAGTCTTCATCAACTTAAATCCCATAAAACTCTATATTTCTCTTATTTGGTATGTAAGGAAACTCACCCAAGTCGAGGTTGGTAATCAGGTATCAATATTGTTGGTTAAGCATAATTACAAGGTTTATTATTCTATTTCTTGTTCATTTGGTTTATCATGAGGGAAATCATTGCATTTCCCGTAACATTCAGTGTTAACAAAATTCATTCTAGCTTCAACCATTAAATTACACCAAAAATCATAGTATGGGAAATAATAATCATAGTGGGAAATCATATATTAAGGAAAATAATTTATAGGATGTCTAAATAGTGACACCTTATTTTTAATCTATGTCACATTAGGTTTAACCTAGGTAATTCATGGTCATAATATACTAAAATCCTTCATAATAGTACTTAAATAAAATGTGAAGTAATCGAAGCATATCCCCTAAGAGTGTAAAATCAGGTGCACTATAAGGGACTATTCACTATACACCAGAATGATGGTCGATATATACTCGACAAACTCTTTACGGGGTTATTACCCCTAGATGCATCTTTACCAAAACCACATCCACTTATAGTATCCAAAAAGAGATGTATTTCTATAAAAACCACATAATCTCTACCTTAACAAAATATTAGGATGTCATCCTATGATTAGGATTAACCTAAGGGATATCACTATAGATTCATCATAATAGTTTTTAAAAAATAATTAAACCTTACTCTGATACCAACTATAGAGCCCCATATTTTTCATACATAAATATTACATCTTATTATATGAATATCTATTGCATATCAATACAATCCACACAAAAACTTTAAAGGTTTAGTGTCTTTGGAAACTTGGATACATAAATAGCTAGTACCTTAAAGGATTAACATCATACCCCACTTTTTTCACAACTATCACCCTTATTAGACATGCCCTACTTAAAACCTTTCTTTATAACCTAGGGAAAGTAAATATAATAAAGGGTGAGTTTAGATGCTCATCAAGGGTAAACATAAGAGATATCAATAAATGTGCATTAGAAAACAATAAGGGTAACATAACATGATCATAATATATAGAATTCATACCCAAATAATTAAGGATCTTTAATCATGAATCTTGGTATAAAGTTTTGTCATAAAAAAATACATAAGTCATAAGAGTTTGGAATCATCAATATTTATTCATGATCAGGAGAACATAACATAAGAATAATTCATCAATTTTTGTTATACACATAATCTTGGAAAATCATTTCCTTGGTCAAGGCCCACTATCAAGACTATCATAGTGGATTGGGTTCACTCCACATTCCATCATTTATTTAATCAAGGTTTACTCCCAATACTATCTTAGTGTAAAAATTCTCTTACTGAACTAGGTTCACATCCCATTATAGTCTTTATTATCTAATGAGATATCCATCTTTACCCAATGCATCAGAGGGATATATAATTCCAGTCCCACCCATCACATAATTAAAACTATACATATGTGTGTCCCAAGATCATAAAACATTCATCATATCATAAAATCATAATCCATAGAAAGGATATAGGTTTCATAAACACTTCATAATAATATTAATAAACCATATACATAAATAATAAAGATGGTAAAATTGGATCATATCCTCATTAGATCATAACAATCATAAAATAATTCTATTATAGATTATAATAACTTTAAAATATTATTAGAACATCTCTTGAGGAAAATAACCTTTCATTTTGAAATCCCTTATTTAAAGTATAAAAATTTCTAAAATATTAAGGAAAATAATTTCCTTAAAATAACCAAGTAAACTCATAAATTAAGGTTCAAATAAAATATTTTTCATGATATTGTATATTAAAACAAAAAATCCTTTCATATTTTCAGTCAAAATTTAAAAGTACCTCATTTGGAAAATGATAAAAATATTATATAAAACATTTTTATAGAAATTAAAACATGGAAAAAATTAATTTAATTAATATTTTTAGAATAGTAAAATCATTCTTGAAATCATTTTAAAGAAAATATGGACATGGAAAATAAGATTCTCGATCTAAGAGAGAAATAAAGAAAGTTCTCCTTAAAAACATTCTTTCGATTTCTTAAGTACTTAAAGAGAGGAAAATGAAAGGAAAAAATGTAATATATAGAAATAACCATAGGATAATAAAATACATAATATTTTGGAGAGATATATCATATAATTTTATCCTAGTAAATTTAAGCATAAACAATCTCGGTAAAAAATGTGATAGTAACATAAAACTCTAACCTCAGGTGCGTCTTACTTCATAAGCACTCTAAAATATTGTATAATAAATTAAAATTTATTATAATTTTATCATATAACCATATTAATACCTATAATACCATATTTGGTTTACATATAAAATCATATCTCCATTTTAATAATAATCTTTCATTATCATTATCCTTTAGGGTTTTAACTACTTTATATTTCATGTATGTTTTGTTTTGAAAGTTATGTTACTTGAACTTTGATCAATGTTTTATTTATATTAATAATTTAAATCATGATATAAATATAATATATATTCATTAAATTCATATTTATAACCATTCATGTAAATCAGTGATGAAAAATGACTTACAACACTATGTGGAGATGGTAGTACATACATATACACGAGTGACATTTTCATTTTTCGATGGAAGGAATGAAAGAAAGGTAAATAATAATTTACTTTTAGAGAATAATTATTGTATCATAAATATAATATATATATATATATATATATATCAAATATATCAAAATAACAAACCATGAAATATGGCGGTGTAAAATAAATTGTATCGTTGCGTGGAGGTGGTAGTCCACACGTATGCATGAGTGATACTTTTATCTCCCATTTGATGAAGAAGATGTGTGAAATGGTTGTATAATCATAATAATAACATATAATTATATATATTATACTATATTAATCATTATTTTATGAATATAATAAGTTTATAGGAATTATAAGAAGAAATAAAATTGAAAGAGCTCAGTTGAGATTTACACTTCTTCTTTAAGAGTACTATTTTGGCGTACATGTTAAACCTTGAAGGATTGGTCTTAGAAGAATAAAATAATCTACAAGATGAAATAAATTAATCTAGGAAGGTTTTTGAGTCAGTATTTTCCAATATTATATGGCTAAAATGGTGTCAAAATAGAGGAGAATAGTTTCACTTTTATAAGTGAGGGGAGGGACACATGGAATTTCTTAAACGATTTCAATGATTTAAGGTCACTTTCATAGGAAATTGGATAAAAAATGGAAAATTATTTAAATTTGGAAAAATATAAGGTTGAAATATATCATACCAATAATAATTAAACAAGTTTGGGTGGCAATACTATCCTTATCTATTGGTTTACCCTCCACCCCCACCTCGGTAAACCTATTTTAACCTTAATCTTGGTAACAAAGGTTTAATATTTTTACGATTTATGATCAAAAAAATTAATATAAAAAATATTAAATTATATTAATTATGATATTTAAAAATATGGAATCTATTTTACAATATTTAATTTCTATACTGGCTGTAATTTAATTTTAAATAAGCACGTAAACTCTAATTCAAACCCGTTTTAGAAAAATGCATTGTAATGATTAAAACTAAATTTACATTCATTATTTTCCTTGTAAAAACTATAAAATGAATGGTAAAATATATGATAGAATATATAATATATAAATTTTATTAAAAACATTAATCAATAGTTATTAATTTAATTTATTAAGATAAAAATGCATTACATGCATAAAAATGGTTTAAAAAATATGTTTTTAAGACAAAAAATGAACTAATAAAAAATCAAATATAATGATGTTACATGTGTAATTAATTTGGTTATTTATAATTAAATGAGTCTTAGTTTACTTTAATATCAAATTCAAAACATAATGAGACTTTTTCTTGAAAATAAATGACAGTTTTTACAAAAATAGGTATTTTTTGCAATTCAATGAAAAATTAATATTTTTAGAAAAATCTAAAAAATTCACCCTAAGATAATATTGAAATGATATTTAAAAAATTATATTCATTTAATCAAATAAAATTTATAAAAATAGCATAAATTAATTATAATTTTTGTGTGAAAAAATGCAATAACAAACACTTTTGAAGAAAACATATTTTTGAAGCATAAAATGACTTTACTGAAAATTGAGTAATTATTTATTATTAAATAATAAATACATTTGAATTATTTAAAATATTTATACATATTTTTAATAGTGTGGTTATTATTATCCATACCTACAAATTTAATTACTATGTTATAAAGGATTTATTTATTAAGTTTCATTTATATTGGGGGTTGCCTATAAGGAAATTTATTGAATACTTAAAGTTTATTCCAATGGAAATACATATAAAATCTTGAGTTGTAACATGTGTATCCAATGTAAAAATGATAAAGTGTATATTTTGTTTTTTATAACATGATACATTTTATATTCTTAAACTCCTTTAATAATTTCAACAAAACCATACATAAATTCTTTTCTAACATATCACATATGATAAAATTCTATATCATACATATGTTTATGGAACATTTTGGTTTTTTTTTAACCTCCTTACATCTCTATGAAATTTTCAGAAAAAATCTATATTACCATTTGATAAAACCATCCTACTAAAATCTTTAGTATGTAACATCTATTAAGCAAGCCAGTTTGAATAATGGTGGGACTTAATAATTATATGCTTAGTGATCATCTCCCTATATCAAATGTTCTAATGTTAATGAATTATGTTGTAAACTTAAAACTCAATATAATTTCATAATAATCATTATACTTAGAACCATTTTCATCAAAAAAAAATATTTAAAGGTAACATTCACTTTATACTTTTACTGACATGATCCTTTATTAAATTTGGACATCTCTGAGACCCAAAATACTACAAATAGATTCTTAGAAACTATTATCTCCAAAATATCATGATAAGAGACACAAACTTCTTTTGTGTTAGGAAGTAACACTTATTTTATTAGTGGTAATATTTAACAAATGAAACATTCTCTCCATATCAAATATGGTATTCTAAGTGTTTGAAGAAATATTCTAAAAATAATACATTATTCTTTAAAACATGCCACTGATAGTTGGTGGAATATAATCCCTCATATTTTAAAAAAAACTAGGTAGACACTTTAACCTAGATATGACATTTTTATTCCTTTTTTCATTTCAAAACATGTTATTAAATCTGATGAATCCAAAACCATGTGTATTGAATATATTATCTCATATAGTTCATAAAAACATTCTTAGTAAACAAATTTTCCTATCATATAAGAGAAATAAGATGAAGGAACAATTATTTTATTTAGATCCATATAAGATTGATAATTTTATTTACATTCAAATATTTTATATAGAAACCTTTTTCTTAATCACTTTAATTAAAAATAAAAGTTTTATCAATTATTTCCTTTTTTAAAATACCTATATATTTAAAATAGTTTTAAAACAAATAGTAGATATCATATACCCTTCAAAACTAAAGAATTGATTTCTATATCATTAGTACATGTTAAGAAAATTTCAGGGAGTTTCTCAAGATTCTTAAGATATTTCAAACCAATCCATCATATGGAATCATTACTATCCTTCTTGGGACCTTTTTTAGGTTTCAATGGCCTTGACTTTCTATTTAAAGAAACATTGTCAAACTTATCAACCAACTTTTATTCTTACAATTTGAATTTTTACTCACTTATACTATCAACATGACACTAGAATGAGGACTTTTCATGGCCTGGTTCATTTATTCTCAACACTTTGAGAAAATAGGGTAAATTTTTATTAAACTTTTTTACATTATCAAAACATTTCCATTAACTAAAATATAATTGTTTCCATAACTAGAACACGTCTTACATTAACCTTTATTTAATTTTTTTATTCTATACATAAGAATCTAAATATACTTATTGAACTACTTAAACACTTGGTTATTTAGGAATTTATATTACCTAAAACATATAAATTTTCCTAAATTAAGAATAATTTTTAATTTTTTACAAGTTTAATAAGTTTTTTACATTAATATTCTTTTTTCAAAGATAAATATTAAAGTTAAGTTGTGTGTTGGTGGAATTTATTTTTCTACAACATAATTTTTTATTAGATTTGAATCATATTATACAAACATTTAATAAAGAATTTTATTAAATGTGCTCGCAATAAAATGATGATCCATTTGGAACTCATCATATCCATTAGTGAGCCAAGATCCATATTTCATTATGAATTATATTAGTTTAGAACTTAAATAAAACATGACTATATTTAATAGATGAACATGTCAACCATATTACATATGACTCTTGGATAGTTAAGGGGAAAACTCTTAACCCAATTCATTATTTGAGTTATCTCAACATAATTCCTACGGTATCCTAATGGTTAGTGTTTCTCATCTAATTGTAACCTAAATAATACCCCAATAATGAGTCACCTAATGGTTTGAGTTACTTTATTACTTGTTTTAATTACATAAGATAATCTACAGGTACCCAACTTTGTCAAGGATTTCATGGTTATATGATTGAGGTATTGAAAAGTGTTTCCTTAGAAAGAATATAAAACTTAGTATTTTAAAGGGGATTAAATATCACCATATTATCTCATTCATTCCCTTTACATATATATATAATTCTAATTATTTAGTTTTCTGACTAAAAATTAATTTTTTTATTAAGAAAGACCCCCCTTTTAGGGGAAAAGGGGAACCCAACATGACTTCAAAGACTTAAGGACACACAAAGGCCCCCACAGACCAAAAGTCAGGTCACAAGAACCCAGTTCACAATAATGAAAATCCCCACCCAGTATCAAATATTTTAAGATCAGTATCCACATTTCCATCCCACTTCAGCAATTAATCCCATGAAAAAATGTACAGGCCCGATATCGATGGCCAAGTCCATACCCTCTCAAAACATCCAAATTTGAATTGAAATGGTTAGGAGGAAACTCTATGATATAAACCCCATCTAAATCCACCCCTTAAGAAATAACAGGTTGTAAGAAACCATTACTATAGACCATAGAAACTGCGAGCAGAATCACAATGTCACAAACTCTAATCAACACCAATAAAACAGACAACCATAGAGAAATCGCCTATGAAGAAAAATTATCAACCAACAAAACATTCACCTTGATTGTGATCACAGCCCAGTGCACACCAGTTCCAACATAATCATGCCAAGAGCCGCATCACTAGGCACCTTCAGACGAGGCTAAAACAAGCAATCTCGCTTCCAACCCCACCACTACTGAAGCACCTCCTGCGACACCACCAAAGATCTAACCCACCAAACTAGCAACCCTAACTGATGAACTAGATACCGTAATACCATTGAGGGTAAATTGATGCCACCCAGGGCTAGAATACCCACCAATGAGGTCCAATTCTACCATTGGAGAAGGGATCTAGGGAAAAATGGACAATAAATGCCGCTCTAGGCTGAGATCTACAGAGACATGCACTAGAGAACACGTAAGATAGGGGAACGAGGCCAGGGAGCCGAAGGGGGTTAGAATAGAAATGTGGGAGGGAGAAGGTAGGGAGAAGGGTCGTCCGTGGAAATTCCAGTAACCAGTCAAACCCATTGTTCCTATACCCAATGATACTTTACTCAATAAATAATTTAATCTCAAAAATATTCTAACTCCTAATATATATAAATCATAATTAGCTTTTAGTTTAATCTCATAACCTAGTATAAGCCAAATTCAATGTAGGAGAATACTAAATCCATTATCATACCTAGCATGTAACTCCCTAATTCATGTATAGAAATTGATAGGAATAGTTTAGCACTTTAAACTAAAGTGTAAACATATTTATAATATATTTAATTTATTTCCATGAATAAAAACAAGTAAATAAACTAAATAAATGAACAGTTGATATATTTAAGCATCAAATAAACTATTCACAAACAGTTCATAAATAAAATCTAATTATAAATTTTTTATAATTCAACCATGCATTTTGAAAATTTCATAAGCAAGTAAATATAAAAATTTGATATTCACTTATAATATGAATTCTTTCAAATTTTTATTTATATGGAATTTTCTTTTAAATATATGAAATTAAGTAAAATATAAACTTTTTATATTTTAATTATATCTTGTAAAAAATTTCTGAAATTCAAATATCACATATCTACCATTATTTAAACCTTTTTCATATCACCCATCAAAAATAATTTTGGTGTGGTTTAAATAATTTATCAAATAAGGATTTTCATTCAAACAATTTTAATTAATTAATTATGAAGAGTTCATAAATAAAATATAATTCTATTTATATTATGTCCTTATTTTGTAATTTATAAACATTGTATAAATCACACTAATATTTTAAATATAAAAAAAATATCTAAATTATAAGTCATGTGTATAAATTTAAAAGGATATCAAATTTTTATATTACATATATGTATTTATTGAATGTTTCAAAACACTTAATAATTAATTAAAAAAATTATAATTAATTAATTTATAACCACTATAAAAAATAAACAAATATCCCAAGATAACTTTTATTATGATTTATAAATATTTAATAAACCATTTAATTCAATTTAAAATTGAAATATAGAAAAATATTATTCTTCTCTACACATTATTTTTAAAAATATTATATGAATCCTAAACAATAATTTATAAAGCATGATTCTAAAACCCTTTTTTTATTATCAGTCATATATTACTACTAATAATTTGTTCTTACATGTGATAAAACCCTCAAGATAGGTTGTGTAGGAATAACACAGTGCTTTTGTGCATGTGTAAGAATAAAACTACACCCTAGTAACTATAGGATACAATATATACACCTATATAACATAAACACAACTCATAGTGGTGGCATAATATTAACTCAGTAAATAAGGCCCATGTAATAATAACTCAGCACCTGGCCACCACAACTTATTATAAGATGCTATATAGGATAAACCATGTGCATATCCTACATGTTATATCATAATGATGTGATATACATTTTAGTGGTTGGTCAGTCATACTATATGATATGTATCAATTTCGCCTTGGTAATTTGAGGTTTTATTTTACAAAATGTAAATTAGTGTTGTCATATAGTGTGAATTTCTATATCATACATTATGATGTACTTAAAACTAAATAACTTCATTGTGGAATTATCTATGACATCCCATATTGTAGAGTGTTACTTTATTGTTGATTATGTTATCATATAACATAAGATCATCTATGGTTCAAATTTTATATCATTTTTAATGATATACCATATGATATTCAAAAATACATAAAATTTATTCATTTTAAACATGATTTCGTGAATTAGAGACCACGATAAAGTTTTAATACCACTAAAAGGTTTATTAGGATTAAAAATATATTTTTATCACAATATAATTAATAAAAACCTTTAAACCCAAGATATACCAAGTATTGTAATAAAAAACATGCAAAATTGAAATGAAGAAATTGTGTACCTTTTACCAGTCAATGGTCCCTTCCCCATCTTCATTCATCAAAGAGTCTAATAAATATTCCTTAGAAGAAACCTAATGAATCCTTACTTTATGTTTGATCCATATACTATAGTGAATCACTTATCATATGGGTAATACTCTCATTTAGTCTACAGTACGATAACATCTCTTATAGTAAAGGAGGAAGCATATGAGAGCTTTGGTGTGTAGAGAATCAACCAAGAGATTCCACCAAATTTTCATTCAAAAACCATGGCCTTTGAACTCATTTATGTATTCCCTAAATGATTCTCCTTGAGTTCCATAAATTTAGTCATGCATTGTAATTCATGAGTAAATGTAATTCAACTATTTATAAATTCATCACTTGAATTCTTCAACGACCCCAAAGTTTCTTCTTATGAAATTTATCTTATTAATTATATCCAATGTAATAAGATCTGAATGTTAAATTTTAACATTACAATTCTATTACAAAGTAGTGACTGGTTATCACATAAAAAATCCTTACAATATCCCTTATACAAGGCATGTGATATTCTTAGTTTTTCATGGGTTTTATACCATATGACATACTGACATCATAAAATATGATATGGGATTTAGGGAATGAATATAATATGTGCTCTATCACTATGAATATTGTTGGAATGTTTTCATGGAATTATTTGATGTCAAACCAATAAAATGGGATAGGTTCATACTGGAAACTATAATCATATATCTTGTTAGAAGATTCATTAATGATTCCTTAGTCAAACGAGTGTCAGTTACCCACTTTGTGGATTGTTTGGTGGAAGGAGTGTATTTTGTAAATAAAATAGGTTATTATATGTAAAATTTGATTTAAAAAGGATATTTTTATAAAGTATAATTTTATACAAAAATTTTGATTTAAGTTGTTGGTTTTGGAATTATATTTTAAAACAAATATGGGTTTTATAAAGATGATTTTTCTTGGATTTAAAGGAAATATTTGAGTTCTTTTTGAGAAATAATTTGGTCTATTTTACCTTATAAGGGATTTTCCCTATTTTCCAAAGCTCGTGTGCTTATATATGTGTTTCTTATTTATATTGTCTAATATGTTATTTGTTTTTTAATGATGATGGGTGATAACATAGAAACCATAGGATAAACATTCCCTTAAGTGAGGGTTGGTTAGATTAGATTGAGATGTCGATAAGGTTTCATTTTTTTGTAAGTCCATAAAATATTTGTATTACCATGATATGTTCTTTAGCCTACATATTTTCTAGTAAGAGAGCCTTATGATTGGCCTTAATGGTTGAGATGGTAATTGATCAATGTGTCTCCTCAGTTGATAGCTTATGTCATTTTTATAAATAGTTCCCCTGGTAGAATTATGATCCTTGTTGTAGATCCAAAGATAAGAGAAGGGGTTTGGGTTTCATCCTTTGTGTTGTTTAGAGGATGAGTATGGGTCTCACTCTTGTTGGAATTATCTTATTCCATATGATATGGGGTGATTATAAACCTATCTTGATAGGCAGTTTGGTTTGTGAAACAAACCTTTCGTTGGAGTATCAATACCCATGAGAGGTGACATCCAAGATAACATTCAAAATCAGTGTACAACTTGAGGATTATATTGTCATTTGTCTATGAGGTCGTATTCATTTTTGGTTTTCCCAGTTGTGATGCAAATGGATTTAGATGTACTATTCCCCTGTGGAAATATGGACATAGAGAGATGGATGATGAGGAACTAAGTGGGATAGTGGATAACCCTTTGGAAGAAATATAAGGATACATGAAATAGATATGACCTAGATCTAACTTAGATCTTCCCAAGGATCCACTTGAGGTAAAACCATGTACAAGACACCCAAATTATTGGTTGATGATACTTTTGATGTATAATATGAGTGATCATGGTGAAACTTGGGGAGATATACTATAATATAGTGAGATACAACCCCTATAATGACAAGAGACATATGATATTATATTAATGGTTCTCTATAGGTAGTTTGGAATATAGCTTCATTGGAATTTAAAGAAATGAGTTGAAATAGGGTGTGATAGTAGAGGATTCATTATTTCATAAGGTTAGTACCAATCATGATTTTTCCTTTTCTTTATCCTAGGATTATTGTTAGATGTGTTAAATGGCTAAGATCTCTTTGATTACTCATTGTTTAATTATTTTTTAGATCATCCTTTACCATGATATTTCATGCTTTTATTTTTTTATGGATAGTGAGGAAATTGGCAGGTTAAGTGGGCCTCTGATGAGAAAGTCTTCTGGTTTTAGTGAGACCTCTATGAGATCACACTAAATGAAATGAGAGTGACAGTGTGGTATGTAATGTTGGTTCATGATGGAATTTATATTATCAATTAGTGGTGGTTGGGCCTTATTTAGAAAGTTGGGAAGATTCAATGTGATTTTTTGGGGTGTGTGTGCGTATTCTATCCACACAAGAGTTTGTATGATTTTTATGTGCATCTGGTGTTATTTTTTTGGGTAGGTGAGTTGTACCGAGAACTAATTTTCGTTGTCCTAACTGTTTCATGTATATCCACTTGATCATAGAAATACTCAGTGTGTCAAGGAAGGTGGTGGAATCCTACTCAGTTGTTAGAATCACCACCTACCTATGTGCACAACCTAGTTTTTAATGTTTGTGGGTAGAATTTATGGTTCATTTAATGGAAAAGTATCAGCTTAGAGTTATATAAATGGCCTAGAAAATGGAAGTAATTGGAGTTCAATGATTGGGAATAGGTTGTCTAATGAGTGTAACTAGATTCCATTATACTTATGCACATTTATTTTTAGTTATTATACTACATCTTTGTCACATATTTATTTATTTGATGATGCTTGTTATGTACATTGTTGTTACTTGTAACACCCTGAGATTTTATGAGATATATTCTTTTTAATTTCTTTTATGTCTTATATTGTAAACTACACTAAGATTATCTTGTACTATATGCAACACCGTATTAGCTTGCAGTATACGCAACACTATTCTTGGCACGTGTTACACACAATTTCAAGTTTGTTTTGTGGAAATTATTATATGCAATATTAAGTATGGATTTTGATTAATGTATAAATGAAATAATTTTTGATTATGTTATACGCGACACCAAAGGGACTTTTCACTACACACAGACTTGACTTGGCTTGCATTACACGCAATCGTGACCTTCCTCGATAGCGTGTGTAGTACGCAATACTGGGTTTCACTAAACAACGATATATTGTTATAATATTATTATGAAATAGACATTATGAATATTATTAACTATTTTTGGAATTTTATAACATTATTATTCATCTTACACATTTTCTATAACATGGTATTAGAACAAAATAAATTTTTCAGGTAAAATAAGTATTTTTCAAAAAATGCAATTTTGTCACCTTTTAATGGCACACCCATTTTAAATATAGTTTTTGAAATGTTTATAAATTCAATTTGACAAAATAAAATTCTTATTTTTAATCAGGATATAAAACTTTACATTGGATAAATTTTTCATATTATTCTCAAAACTTTCATATTTTAATGAATAGTAAAAACACGCTATATTTTAATTAAAAAAAAGTTTTTTCATCGTAATAATATATATGGTTAAATCATAATATTTAATGGTTTTAAAGTATAAATAGAATATATTTTTACCATTTAATATAATTTATGTCATTATCATTGATTTTACATTGAATTCATAGGTAAAATCATTTCAATCTTTTGCAATATTTTAACTTTTAAAACTCGTGTTTTTGACAACGGGATTAATTTTAAAATAATTTCTGCAACTTCTGTGAATTGAATTTGGAAAAATGGATTCCATATTTGGAATAAGTAGGTACAAATTATGTTAATAAGATAATTTTTATTTTTGGGCACTATGAATAGTAACTGTGGTAAATTTTATTTACCATAGTTAAAGGTAAATCGGGTAATTAAGGGTTAATATAATATTATAAAATTACCCTAAAACATTTCTTAATATACTTGTATGATTATATTTCGTCCTAAGGAATATTTGGGTCGAAATAGAATCCATTGGAACCCACTTGGTTGTGATTAAAACCTTTAATTTAATTTATTTTAAAGAAAGTGAAATATTTCTCACTCAAACTTTAATAATTAATGTATTTTTAATATAAGATTATACAAAATATAAATTCTATTATAAATAATAATTTGAAACATAAAATTTTTTTCATTGTTATGGTAATTTATTTGTAATTTTTAAGAGATATTTAATTACTTTAATAGCTTATACATTAATGATGCAGAAATTATTTAGTTAGTAGAAAATCAATAATATAGTTTTCATTACAATAATAGTACCCATCAAAAGGACCATAAACTTGACCAAACATTATTGGTCAAGTATATATATACCCTAATCATCCAAGGGTCTAATTAAGGACCATTTGTATCCTTATAAAATAGATTAGGACATTTATATTATTTTATTTTAAATGATGTCAAAGTTTTCACCTTCATACGTTAATAAAGATAAAATTTTAAAATTTGGTTTTTTTAGAATATAAATTTTAATAAAAGTTTTATTATTAAATATATTATATTTATATTCATCTTTGTATTTTATTTTTAATTTTTATACAACAAATAAGTATATTAAATAATTATACAAAAATGTTGTATTAATTATTTTATTAAGATAAATATCAAATAAATGATTTTAAAAGTATAAAAATAAATATTATATTAACTAATTAATGTGATCCATGAATTTTAAAGATTAATATTACTTTTTAGTAATCTATTAAATAGTTTTTTTCGAAAATATATTCTCTATGTATTTTATTTAAATTCAAATAAATGAATTGTGTCAAAATTGATACTATTGATATTTTATATTATTATATTTTTTAAAAATCATAAAATATTTTAAAATTACAAATTAAAATCTCTATGATCTTAAATTTCATAAAGTATCAAATTATGTACAATTAACAACACATAAGTAAGTATTTATAACTGTATAAAATTTATAACATTATTACCACAAATAAAATTAAATAGATTAAATAAGGATAAATAAAAATGATAGGGTATAAAATAAAATCAAAACATGTATAAATTTAATTGGTTGATGATATTACAACCTTATATTATCAAATATCCTAATTTTATTCACCTTGAAATTTTTTAAGTGGGGTTTGGGTTTATTATAAATTAATATTTTAGAGGTTTTCAAAAGTGTCACTCTCCACTCTTATAAAAGGGAACCTCCTCCCTCTCCCCCTCACACCATTTTGAGCCTTCAAGATTAGACAAGCCCTGAAAATTTATCTTCTCCACTTCCCTACAAACATACTAGAGGTCCTGGTATTCTTAAAAGACCAACTTTAGTGCCCTAAGAGGAGGTTTAGAAGAGGCCAATCGAAGAAGAGGTAATATCCTTTACCGATTCTTTGAAGTTAATTTCTTCTTCTAGTTCCTCCTATTTTGTTATTTCATACTAAATTAATAACATCAGTATCACTAATATACTGATATGTTATTATAAATATGAACCAACCTTATTTCACCTTCTATCCATCCTACGGAAAATGAATTCACCGCGCGTGTGTACGTACGGAATACCGTCTCGACGCCGTGGTGTAATCTATTTTTCCACAACCACCTTACTTGGATGGGTATAATGATGTAAAGAATAACTATATATGGTTATTATAACATTATAATAATTCTGAGATATTATATCATCCACTCTAATTCCATTCAATAATTATGGGAACAAAATCATCGCTCGTGCGTATGTACGGATTACCGTCTCCACGACGCGATGAGATTCATTCTCCAAGTTAACCATTCAATAATGATTATAAAGTATATATATTAAATAATAATGAAATATATGAGGTATTAATGATATTTTATTTATGTATATTTTATTTACTTACTTCCATTCAATTTAATAAAGAAACGAAAATAGCGTTCATGCGTACGTACGGCCTACCGTCTCCATGAACGGTGTATTTCATTCCATTTATCAATCTATTATATATATATATATATATTCTGAATATATATTATATATAAATCATGTTTTACATTCTGGAAGTAAGTAATCATGATCTAAGTAATCATATGAATAATTACAAGTCAAAACACGGACGATAAATGAAATGATTTTACCCAAAACGCTACTTTAACATGGAATTGACAAATGAATGGGTAATATAAAGTCTTAACTGAATCATATATGATATCATAAATATTATTGTGGTTTTTTTACAAGTTAATAATATGTTTAAACCCACTATACAGAAGTCTCGGACACATACTGAAGAAATTGGACATAAGGTAAGGGAAAATCTTGCAATCTCATTTTTATCCGATATTGTTTATACTTAAGAATTTACTGAGGAATATTTATCATCCACATCCATGTTTTCAGAATATGTAGTATTATTTATATCCTCCTAAAATTTTATAAATCCAAGTTTACCTATTGGTGAATTTTTAGAAAAAGATATGAAAATAATCTTATGTCGTTTTCTGTACGAGATACTTTTTGACTTTTCCAGCCAAAGTACATGAAGAATGTTTTTTTTAACTTATATAGCATGAATGTATTTTTATGATTTTATAGAAAATTATTTCCATGAAACTTAATTTAAAAGATTTAAAGATTATTTTTAATTAACTTCTTTTAGTTTAAAATTTTATGACATGTTAAGAAAGGAAAAATGTTTTTGAAGTATAAATGATATTTTCCTCAAGAATGGAGTTCAAGTGTTTTATCAAAATTATTTTCCATATAAGATAATATAGGGTTTTGTTTCTATCCCTATTTTTACATTGATTTGATTATGTTATGGTGGAATTGTTTTTATGAAGTCCTTTTATCTTATATGGATTATGTTATGATGGCATGATGTTTAAGAATCCCATTTTTATTACATGGGTTATGCTATGATGTATGATTTATGATTTTGTGGCACACATAAGAATGGTTTCATTATGAGATGGGCAGGAACTATATATCCATCCAATGCATAGGGTAAAGATTTATATCTCATGAGATAGACATGGCTAGAACGGCAAGTTAATCCGGTTCAATAATATAGGACTGGAACGAGGAGTGAACTCGATTCAGTAATGGACTTTGTCCACTATGATGGTCTTGGCAGCAATTCCTTAGATAATATGGAAATCATAACATCTGTTTAATGGTTTCCACAATTACATGTTTTACTCCCATTCTATTTTAACATGATTAATGTTCCTTTATGATCTATGCCTTATGTACTGCCAAGATTTATGTCATTACTCATGATTTTGATGTTTTATGTTCATGTTTTTATGTTCAAATATTTATGGATTGTTTTATGTTCTCCATGCTTACCCTTACTGAGAATTTGAGCTCACCCTTGTTATGTTTTATTTTCCCCAGGATATAAAGAAAGGTTTTAGGTAAAAAACAAAAGGGGAAGATATTTATGGGAGATGTTGAAGATCTTTCAACATGATTAGAAGATTATGTTTCGAGTTTCCAAGGACACTAAACTAATACGGTCTTTGGGAGTCTGTTTTGTAATGTATTAAGTATTATGAAAAAGTAATGTAATGTCTATTTAGGTCAAGTATGGGTATCTATAGCTGGTATTAGAGTGAAGTTTTAGTTAACCTTTGGAAACTAGGATCCGAAAACTTTAGTGAGATCCCTAGAGATATTTCTATGGTATGTCTGGGGATGTCCCTAAGGTTTAGTATAACTATAGGTTATAGTCCTAGAATTATGTTAATTAACATGAATAACCTAGGGTGAACCTAGGGTTTCATGGATTAAAGAATGTGTGATAAGTTAGACATCCCATAAGTGACTTTTTATGATTATGTGGTTCCTTGTTATTTTAATTGTTTCTTACACCATGGTTTTTGGTTTTATTCAATGGAGGGAACCAAAATTAATTGGGTAAACATTGAATCCAATAAAAAAATTGGTGACTATGAGAAACTAAATTGCTTAATTCCTAGAAAGAAAGATTTTGTGATTATGCCGAATCATTCATCGTGATATATGATTAACAAGGTGAACTTTAGTGGTATTCCTAATTCATCAAATAAGAGGAAGATGGAATTTTATGCATGTTCTCATGGTGAGGAGCATAGAGAAAGGAAGATTTAGATTTATAAAGAAGGGAAGAAGAACCTTGATGAATACATCAAATGGAGGGGAAGATGTTATCTATGTGGAGAGAAGGGTAATAGAGTGACATACTGTTATGGAGTTCAATGTCTTATCTGTGGAGAATATGGGAATTACCCAACTCAGTGCCCTGACCTAAGAGGTTACTTATAAATCTTGTAAGGACTTATTCCATGACAATCATTGAATAGGATGTATTGAAGTGTTTATGTATTGGAATTCAAGAATAATGTTGTTGAGGTACTTTTATGGTATATTGGAATATCTATGTATTGGTCCATTTTGGTTTTCAATAAGTATATGGTATCGGTAACCATGAAAAGTGATTAAAATATTTTTGGAAATCAGATGATATGCACATAAGGAAGGGATAAGGAGAAAATAATATTTTTTATAGTATTAATGAGTTCATGACTGATATAAGGACAAAGTGATATCATGGTTTGCGTATATAGAATTTTTGGGATTTTGGTATGTGGAAAGGGTTAACTTTTGATAGCATTCATGTTTTCACTAATGTTCTATGGTAACTCATGTTTCAAGAGAATACATGATTAAGGTAATCACATGTTTGTAATGTGACCAAAAAGATATATCTTCTGATATATGAGGGATAAATGATGGTATTCACATGCTGGTTATATGGACTTTTTAGTAATTGTTCTCTTTATACTATGAGTTTGGAAAGAAGTATTTTGGATAAGTCTTAAAGTTAGAATGGATTAAGTTGGACATCATATATTATTGTTTAAGGCTAGAACTTTTTTTTCAATTTTATTTCTAGAATGTTATTATAGTATAGTTTAAGAAAAGGGACAAGCTGTAGAACGAGCGACAACTTGTCACGTCGTACAAGGCTTCGGGAATCGAACCCACAACCGAAGTGCAACAGGCCTTTATCGCCTACCAATGGCCCACAGGAAGTCCCTGGTTAGTAGAAACTAGTTTTATTTTATTAATAAGGATGATAGATGAAGTATAAGTCCATTTTTGGAACCATGTACAATTAATCTCACCATAGATTGACTTATGTATATAACTTTTTCTAACCTTATGTTTGAGATATATGGAATGACATATCATTATATCACATGATCTGCCAACAATTCACAAAGAAAAATTCAACTTCATTTCTTTAAAATATGAAGTGGAAATTGTTCAAGTCACGAGCAATGGTGAGATTGTACCAAAATCAAGTAAGCATTTCTTTTAATTCAAAAATTATTCAACATTTGGGAAATGATCTTGAAAACCAAAAATGTTGTCCTAGTGCCCTCATATATGATGAATCAGATGGTACCTTAGATCATCAAAAATTTATGGCTTTGTGATTGTTGGATTTTTCATAGCCATGTCCCCTACCACTCTTCATTATAAGTTGATGGTTATATTTCTCTTCCATATCCATATTTTCACCTATATTCTCTTATGTGGAAACCCAGTGATGAGTTAATTTTGGTAAATATTATACTTCACTTTTTAAAATTAATCTTTTGTATTCCTTTTTACGATGTGGGTTTCTATGAATGAAACTTTCAAGTAGTAAATGATTTATAACCCCGACGATTTTCGAGGGAGAAATTCATTTTAAGGGGGGTAGAATGTAACACCCCGAGATTTTATGAGATATTTTTTTTTTAATTTATTTAATGTATTATATTATACACTACACCAATATTAGCTTTTACTATACACAACATCGTATTATCTTGTAGTATATGCAACACTATTCTTGGCTCGTGTTACACACAATTTCAAGTTCATTTTGTGGAAATTATTCTTCACAGCATTAAGTATGGATTTTGTTTAATATATAAATGAAATAAGTTCTGATTATGTTATACGCAACACCAAAGGGATCTTTCACTACACGCAGCCCTGACTTGGCTTGCATTACACACAATCGCGACCTTCCTCGATAGCGTGTGTAGTACGCAATACCGGGTTTCTCTAAACAATAATATATTGTTATAATATTATTATGAACAAGACATTATGAATAGTATTAAAAAAATTGAATTTTATAACATTATTATTCATCCTACATATTTTATAGAACATGGTATTAGAACAAAATAAATTTTTCGGGTAAAATAAGTATTTTTCAAAAAATGCAGTTTTGTCGCCTTTTAATGGCGCACCCACTTTAAATATAATTTTTGACATGTTTATAAGTTCAATTTGACAAAATAAAATTCTTATTTCAAATAAGGATATAAAAATTTACTTTGGATAAATTTTTCATATTATTCTGATAACTTTTATATTTTAATGAATAGTAAAAACACGCTATATTTTAATTAAAAACACTTTTTTCATCGTAATAATTTATATGGTTAAATTATAATATTAAATGGTTTTAAAGTATAAATAGAATATATTTTTACCATTTAATATAATTTATTTAATTATCATTGATTTTACATTGAATTCATAGGTAAAGTCATTTCAATCTTTTGCAATGTTTTAACTTTTAAAACTCGTTTTTTTACAAAGGGATTAATTTTAAATTAATTTCTACAAATTATGTGAATTGAATTTGTAAAAATGGATTCCATATTTGGAATCATTAGTTCCAAATTATGTTAATAGGATACTTTTTATTTTTGGGCACTATGAATAGTAACTACGGTAAATTTTATTTATCATAGTTATTGGTAAATTGGGTAATTAAGGGTAAATATAATATTATAAAATTACCCTAACACTTATCTTAATATAATTGGATGATTATATTTTGTCCTAAGTCATATTTGGGTCGAAATGGAATCCATTGGAACCCACTTGGATGTGATTAAAACCTTTAATTTATTTTATTTTAAAGAAAGTGAAATATGTCTCACTCAAACTTTAATAATTAAAGTATTTTTAATATAAGGTTATACAGAATATAAATTATATTATAAACACTAATTTGAAATCTAAATTTTTTTTATTTGTTATGGTAATTTATTTGTAATTTTTAAGAGATATTTATTTACCTTAATAGCTTATACATTAATGATGCAGAAATTATTTTGTTTGCAAAAAATCAATAATATAGTTTTTATTACAATAATAATACCCATAAAAATGACCAGAAACTTGACCAAAACTTATTGGTCGAGTATATCTATACCCTAAACATCCAAGAGTCGAATTATGGACCATTTTGAGCCTTATAAAATAGATTAGTACATTTATATTATTTTATTTTAAATGATTTCAAAGTTGTCACCTTCATACTTTAATAAAGATAAATTTTTTAAAGTTGGTTGTTTTAGAAGATAAATTCGACTAAAGTATTCTTATTAAATATGTTATATTTATCTTCATCATAGTATTTTATTTTTAATTTTTATACAATAAATAAGTATATTAAATAATTATACAAAAATGTTGAATTAATTATTTTATTAAGAGAAATATCAAAATAATGATTTTAAAAGTATTAAAATAAATATTATATGAACTAATTAATGTGCTACAAGAATTTTATAGATGAATATGAATTGTTAATAATCTATTAAATAGTTTTTTTCGAAAATATATTCTCTTTGAATTTTATTTAAATTCAAATAAATAAATTGTGTCAAAGTTGACACTATTGATATTTTATATTATTAGATTGTTTAAAAATCAAAAAAATATTCAAAAATTACAAATTAGAATTTATATGATCTAAAATGTCATAAAGTATCAAGTTATGTATAATTAACAACACATAAGTAAGTATTTATAACTATATAAAATTTATAACATTATTACCACAAATAAAATTAAATAGATTAAATAAGGATAAATCAAAATGATAATGTTTAAAATAAAATCAAAACATGTCTAAATTTAGTTGGTTGATGAGATTACAACCCTATATTATCTAATATTCTAATTTGAGTCACTTTTTAATTTTTTAAGTGGGGTTTTGGTTTATTATAAATTAATATTTTAGAGGTTTCCAAAAGTGCCCCTCTTCTCTCTTATAAAAGGGCACCTCCTCCCTCTCCCCCTTCACACCATTTTTAGCCTTCAAGATCGGCCAAACCCTACCAATTTATCTTATCCAATTCCCTATAAACATACTAGATGTATTGGTATTATTCAAAGACCAACTTTAGTGCCCTAAGAGGAGGTTTAGAAGAGGCGTGTCGAAGAAGAGGTAATATCATTTACTGATTCTTTCAAGTTCATTTCTTATTCTACTTCCTCTTATTTTGTTGTTTCATAATAAATTAATAACATCAGTATCACTCATATACTAATATGTTATTATAAATATGAACCAACCCTATTTCACTTTCTATCCATCCTACGGAAAATGAAATCACCGCGCGTGTGTACGTACGGAATACCGTCTCCACGCCTTGGTGTAATCTGTTTTTCCACCACCACATTACTTGGATGGGTATAATGGAATAAACAATAAATATATATTGTTATTATAAAATTATACTAATTCTGAGATATTATATCATCCACTCTAATTCTATTCAATAATTATGGTAACGATATCATCACTCGTGCGTACGTACGGATTACTGTCTCCACGACGCGATGAGATTAATTCTCCAAATTAACCCTTAAAGAATGATTATAAAGTATATATATTAAATAATAATGAAATATATGACATATTAATGATACTGGATTTATTTATATGTTATTTACTTACTTTCATTCAATTAAATAAGGAAACTAAAATAGTGTTCATGCGTACGTACGGCCTACCGTCTCCATGAACGGTGTATTTCATTCCATTTATCAATCTATTATATATATATATGTATATTATGAATATATATTATATATAAATTATGTTTTTCATTTTTTAAGTAATTAATCATGATCTAAGTAATCATATGAATAATTACAAGTCAAAACACGGACGATAAATGAAACGATTTTACCCAAAACGCTGCTTTAACATGGAATTGACAAATGAACAGGTAATATAAAGTCTTAAGTGAATCATATATGATATCATAAATATTATTAAGGTTCTGTTATAAGTTAATAATATGTTTAAACCCACAATACAGGAGTCTTGTACACATACGAAATAAATTGGAAATAAGGTAAGGGAAAATATCGCAATCTCATTTTTATCCGAGATTGTTTATACTTCAGAATTTATTGGGGCATATTTATCATCCACGTCCATGTTTCTACGATATATAATATTATTTATATCCTCCTACAATTTTTCAAATCCAATTTTACCTATTGGTGAATTTTTAGTAAAAGATATGAAAGGAATCTTTTGGCGTTTTCTGTACGAAATACTTTTTGACTTTTCCGGCCAAAGTACAAGAAGAATGTTTTTTTAAATTATATGGCATGAATGGATTTTTATGATTTCATAGATCATTATTTCCATTAATATTCCTTTACAAGTTTTCAAGCTTATTTTTAATTAACTTCTTTTAGTTTAAAATTCTATGACATGTTAACATCGGAAAAATGTTTTTGAAGTAGAAAGGATATTTTCCTCAAGAATGGAGTTCAAGTGTTTTATCAAAATTATTTTCCATGTAAAATAATATAGGGTTCTGTTTCCATATCTATTTTTACATTAATTTGATTATGTTATGGTGGAATTGTTTTTATGAAGTCCTTTTATCTTATAAGAATTATGTTATGATGGCATGATGTTTAAGAGTCCCATTTTTATTACATGGGTTATGCTATGATGTATGATTTATGATTTTATGGCACACATGCAACAGCCCGAGATTTTATAAGATATATTATTTTTAATTTATTTCATATCTTCTTCTATACGCTACACCAAGATTATCTTGTGCTTTATGGAACACCGTATTAGCTTGCAGTATACGCAACACTATTCTTAGATTGTGTTACACACAATTTCAAGTTTGTTTTATAATATTCATTCTACGCAACATTGAGTGTATATATATATATATTAAATGTATAAATTAAATATGTTTGGATTCTGTTATACGAAACAATGAAGGATTCTTGCACAACACGTAGCCCTGACTTGGCTTGCATTACACACAATCGCGACTTTCCTCGATAGCGTGTGTTGTACGCAATATCAGGTTTCACTAAACAATGATATATGGTTATAATATTATTATGAACTAGCCGTTATGAATAGTATTAACTAAATTTTTAATTTTATAACCTTATTATTCATCTTACACATTTTCTAGAACATGGTATAAGAACAAAATAAATATTTTCGGGTAAAATAAGTATTTTTCAAAAAATGCAGTTTTACCGCCTTTTGATGGCGCACCCACTTTAAATATAGTTTTTGACATGTCTATAAGTTCAATTTTACAAAATAAAATTATAAGTTTGAATCAAGATATAAAAATTTAAATTGGATAAAGTTTTGATATTTTTTTGATAACATTCATATTTTAATGAATAGTAAAAACATGCTATATTTTAATTAAAAACAACTTTTTTCATCGTAATAATTTATATAGTTAAATTATAATATTGAGTGGTTTTAAAGTATAAGTATAATATATTTTTACCATTTAATATAATTTATGTCATTATCCTTGATTTTACATTGAATTCGTAGGTTAAATAAATTCAATCTTTTGCAATGTTTTAAACAAAAAAACGTTTTCTTTCTACAACGGGATTAATTTTAATTTAATTCCTGAAACTTCTTTGTATTGAATTTGGAAAAATGGATTCCATATTTGGAATCAGTGGGTCCAAATTATATTAATAGACTACTTTTTATTTTTGGGCTTTATGAATAGTAACAACGGTAAATTTTATTTACCATAGTAAAAGGTAAATTGGGTAATTAAGAGTAAATATAATATTATAAAATTATCCTAATACTTGTCTTAATACAATTGGATGATTATAATTTTTCCTAAGTCATATTTGGGTCGAAATGGAATCCATTATAACCCACTTGAAGGTGATTAAGACCTTTAGTTTATTTTATTTAAAGGAAAGTGAAATATGTCTCACTCAACTTTAATAATTAAAGTATTTTTAATATAAGTTTATACAGAATATAAATTTTGATATAAATACTCATTTGAAAGATAAAATGTTTTTATTTGTCATGGTAATTTATTTATAATTTTTAAGAGTTATTTAATTACCTTATTATCTTATATATTAATGATGCAGAAATTATTTATTTAGTGAAAAATCAATAATATAGTTTTTATTGAAATAGTAATACATATAAAAAGGCCCAAAAATCTGCACAAAACTTATTATTAGTGTATCTATAAACCCTAATCATCCACTGGCCGAATTTTGGACCATTTGGATCCTTATTTAGGTGATTATGACACTTATATTATTTTATTTTAAATGATGCCAAAGTTGTCACCGTCATAATTTAATAAATATAACAATTTAAATATTGTTATTTTAAGATGATAAATTCGAGTAAAAGTATTATTGTGAAAGTTAATAGATTTATCTTCATCATAGGATTTTATTTTTAATTTTTATGTAATAAATAAGTATATTAAATAATTATACAAAAATGTTGTAGTAATTATTTTATTAAGAGATAAACCAAATAAATTGTTTTAAATATAAAAAAAATAAATATTATATAAACTATTTAATGTTCTCCACTAATTTTATAGTTACATATGGACTTTTATGAATCTATTAAAGATTTTATTTCGAACATATCTTCTGTATATATTTTATTTAAATTCAGTTAAATGAATAGTGTCAAAATTGACACTATTGTTACATATTATAAAATTGTTTAAAAATCACAAAAATATTTAAAAATTATAAATTTAAATTTATATGGTCTAAATGTTATAAATTATCCAATTATGAACAATTCACAACAAATAAGTAATTATTTTTTATAATTTAAAATTTAGAATGTTATTACCACAAATAAAGTTAAATTGATTAAATAAGGATAAATCAAGTTGATAATGTTTAAAATAAATTCCTAACATGTCTAAATTTTATTGGTTGATGATATTACAACCCTATCTCATCTAATATTAGGATATGAGTCATTTTGGAAGTTTTTAAGTGGGGTTGGTATTTAATATAAACTAATATTTCTTATATTTCCAAAGGTGCCCCTCTCCTCCCTTATAAAAGAGAACCTCATCCCTCTCTTCCTCACACCACATTGAGACATCAATCTTGGAAAACCCCTGAAAAATTCTATTCTCCACTTCCCTAGAAACATCTTAGAGGTACTGGTCTTCTTCAAAGACCAATTTTAGTTCCCTAAGAGTAGGTTTCAAAGATGCGCTTCAAAGAAGAGGTAATGTCTATTACCGATTCTTTCAACTTTATTTCTTCTTCCACTTATTCTTATTTAGTTGTTTCATTATGAAATAATACCATAAGTATCACTCATATACTGATATATTATTATAAGTATGAAACAACCCTATTTCCCCATCTATCCATCCTACGGGAAACGAAATCACCGCGCGTGCGTACGTACGGAATACCGTCTCCACGACGTGGTGTAATCTATTTTCCACCACCACCTTACATGGATGGGTATAATGGTGAAAGTAATGAATATATATAATTATTATAAATTTAAATTGATTATTTAATATTATACATACACTTTAATACAATTCCATGATCATGGGAATGATATCATCGCTCGTGCATACGTACGGAATATCGTCTCCATGACGCGATGAGATTCACTCTCCATGATAACCATTCAAGAATGATTATAAAGTATATATAATAAGTAATAATAAAATATATGACATAATAATGATACTTTATTTATGTATATATATATTTATTTCATCTACTTAATTCCATTCAATTCAATAAGGAAACGAAAACAGCGTTCATGCGTACGTACGGCCTACCGTCTCCATGAACGGTGTATTTCTTTCCATTTATCGATACATTATATATATATTCTGAATATATATTATATAAAAATCATGTTTTACATTATAGATATAAGTAATCATGATCTAAGTAATCATATTAATAATTACAAGTTAAAACACGAATGACAAATGAAACGATTTTATCCAAAACGCTACTTTAACATGAATTTACAAAAGAACATGTAATATAAAGTTATAAGTGAACCATATATGATATAATAACAATGAATATGATTCTGTAATAAGTCAATGACATTATTTAAATCATTATATAGGAGTTTTGGATACGTACGAAGCATATCGGACCTAAGGTAAGGGATAATTTTGCAAATCTCATTTTTATCCGAGATTGCTTATTTGTAAGTATTTACTGGGGTTATTTCTATCATCCATGTCCATGTTTCCTAAAAATGGGTTCATGTACGTTTAAAGTCCTTTTTACCCATTTTTTACTTTTACTACATAGTATGTATGGAATCTTTCTTTTACAAGGTACTTTTTGACTTTTCCGGCAAAAGTACGAGAAGAATGTTTTTTTAACTTATACGGCACGAACGGATTTTTACGGTTTCATAACACCTTATTTTCAAGAAGCTTACTCTACATGATTTCATGATTATTTTCAACAAAATCCTTTTCTTTTAAAATTTCATGGCATTTTGTGAAAAGAAAATGATTTTGAATAAGAAAGGATATTTTCCTCAAGAATTCATTTCAAATGTTTTATCAAAACCAGTTTTTCATCTAAGATGACATTATTTCATTTGTTTATGTTTCAAGTATAATGTATCTATGATTTACCTGGTTTCAGTTTTATTATTATGAAATGATATCCATTACTTTTATATGGATTATGTGATTATGGGATGAGGTTTATGAAACCCATTTTTATTCTTTGGGTTACGATGAATGATGTATGTTTATTTTGTGGCACAAGTAAGAATGATTTCATTATGAGATGGGTGGAACCTATATCTCCCTCCAATGCATTGGGTAAAGATTTATATCTCATGAGATAGACATGGCTGGAACGGAAAGTTAAATCGGTTCAGTAATACAGGATTGGAACGAGGAGTGAACTCGATTCAGAAAGGGACTTTTTCCACTAAGATGGTCTTGGCAGCAGTGCCTTGGCTAATATGGAAATCATATCATGTGCTTAATGGTTTCCAAAATTACATGTTTTATTCCCATGCTATTTTATCATTCTTAATGTTTCTTTATGATCTATTTCTTATGTACTTCCATGTTTTATGTCATTGCTCAAGCTTTTAATGCTTAAACATTATGTTCATGTTTTTAAGTTCAAATGTATATGGTATGTCTTATTTTATCCATGATTACCCTTACTGAGCATTTTAGCTCACCCTTTTTATGTTTAATTTTTCCCCAGGATTAAAAGAAAGGTTTTAGGTAAGGAAACAAAAAGTGGAAGATCTTTATGGGATATGTTGAAGATCTTTCACCACGATTATTAGATTATGTTCCAAGTTTCCAAAGACACTAAACTATTACGGTCCTTGTGTGTCTGTTTTTGTTATGTATTAAGTATTCCGCAAAAGTAATGTAATATCGATGTACAACAAGCTTCGGGTCTCTACAGTTGGTATCAGAGGAAAGGTTTAGTTAACCTTTGGAAACTAGGATGCGAAAACTTTAGTGAGATCCCTAGAGATATTTATAAGGTATGTCTAGGGATGTCCCTAAGGTTAAGTATACATATAGGTTATAGTCCTAGAATTGTGCTAACGATCTTAGAATTCAACATAAGATTTTAGATATTGAAGGTAATCTCCCTTTATTATGTTTTTTTCCCTAGCATGGTATTTTCCTCTCACACTATTATTTTTGGGTTTTTGAAAATGGCTGGAAACAGGAAGATTCACAATAATGGAGGATATGATGGACAATGGAATGATATTCTTCATAAGAAACCAAATGAAATTGGATCTGTAGTTCCACATATAGTTATTATGCCTAATCAGCAATCTGATAATATGATCAATAATCTCAACTTTGGTAACTTTCCTGACTCAGCTAATAAGAGAAAGATGGAGTTTCATGATGATCATAGAGGAAAGAAAGTTCAATTTATCCTATGTCAATCATGTGGGAAGAGGCATCAAGGAGAATGTTTCAACGGAACTGGAAGCTTCTTTGGGTGTGGAAAATAAGGACACAAATCCAGTAAGTGCAAAGGAAAAGTTTCAATTAACACCATGGATGAGGATAATGGTATTGGTACGACATCAAAAATGGTTAAATGTTTTAAATGTGGAATATAATGGCATTATGAAAACCAATGCCTTAAGGGAAAGTATCATGAAGAGAATCAGTATGGTCATATGGGTAGTATTTATGTTGATGATGATGAAGAGACTACAAATGATATGTGAGATGAAATAATTGTTGAAGCTCGGTCAATGGTTTAAGAAGGTAGTGGAATGATTACATGTTTATCAAGTGTAATGTTGTATAAGTAATCTCATGGTACTATGGAATAAAGAGACATCTAAGGATTGTTACACTTTTGTCCTTCCTTTTGTTTTGAAAGTGTATGATGAATGGTACCAGTAACCATGAAAGGTTATTAAGATATTTTTGGAAAGTAGATGATATGCGCATAATGAAGGGATAAGGAGAAAATTAAATGTTTGATAGTATTCATGAGCTCATGACTGATATAAGGAGAATGTTATATCATGGTTTGAGTATATAGAATCTTTGGATTTTGGTATATGGAAAGAGTTAACTTTTTACAGAATTCATGTTTTCATTAAGGTTCTATGGTAATTCATGTTTCAAAAGAATACATGATTACGATATTCACATGTTTGGAATGTGACCAAAAAGATATATCTTATGATATATGGGGGACAAATGAAGGAATTCACATGCTCAGTAGATGAAATTTTTAGTAATTAGACAGAAGTATTTTCGATAAGCCTAAAGGTTGGAATGGACATCATATAGTATTGGTTAAGGATATAACTTTTTATTTCTGAAATGTTATGATAGTATAGTTTTAGAAAAAGGATAACCTGCAGAACGGACAACAACCTGTCACGTCGGACAAGGCTGTGGGAATCGAACCCACAACCGAAGTGTGACTGGCCTTTATCACCTACCACTGGCCTACAGGAAGTCCATGGTTAGTAGAATCTAGTTTTATTTTATTAAGAGGTATGATATATGAATTATAAGTTTAGTTTTGTAACCATATACGATTAATCTAACCATAATATGGACTTATAACTTTTGCTAACCTTTTGTTTGAAACAGATGGAATGAACCATCATTATATCACATGATCTGCTAACACATCACGAATAACAAATTCAACTTCATTTCTTTAAGTGATCAAGTGTAAATTGTTCAACTCACGAACAACAGTGATATTGTACCAAAATCATGTCAGTATTTCTTTTAATTCATCAACTTTAGGGAAATGATCTTGAAAACCAAAAATGTTGTCCTAGTGCTCTTATATCCGATGAATCAGATGGTTCCTTATATCATCACAAATCTATGGATTTGTGATTGATGGATTTTTTATAGCCATGTTCTCTACCACTCTCCATCAGAACTTGAGGGTTAGATTTTTCTTCCATATCCATATTTTTTTCACCTATGTTCTCCTACGTGAAAAACCGGTGATTAGTTAATTTGGGTAACCATTACATTTCATACTTCAGTTTTTAAATATAGGTTTTTGTATTCCCTTTTTATGATGTGGGTTTCTACTAAAGAAACTTTCAAGTATTAAACCATTTCTAACCCCGACGAATTTCGAGGGTGAAATTCATTTTAAGGGGGGTAGAATGTAACTCCCCAAGATTTTATAAGATATATTATTTTTAATTTATTTCATATCTTCTGTTGTACACTACACCAAGATTATCTTGCGCTTTACGCAACACCGTATTATCTTGCAGTATACGCAACACTATTCTTAGATTGTGTTACACACAATTTCAAGTTTGTTTTATAATATTCATTCTACGCAACATTGAGTGTATATATATATGTATATATATATTAAATGTATAAATTAAATATGTCTGTATTATGTTATACTTAACAACTAAGGATTCTTGCACAACACGTAACCCTGACTTGGCTTGCATTACACGCAATCGTGACTTTCCTCGATAGCGTGTGTTGTACACAATATCAGGTTTCACTAAACAATGATATATGGTTATAATATTATTATGAACTAGACGTTATGAATAGTATTAACTACATTTTGAATTTTATAACCTTATTATTCATCTTACACATTTTCTAGAACATGGTATAAGAACAAAATAAATATTTTCGGGTAAAATAAGTATTTTTCAAAAAATGAAGTTTTGCTGCCTTTTGACGGCGCACCCACTTTAAATCTAGTTTTGACATGTTTATAAGTTCAATTTTACAAAATAAAATTATAATTTTGAATCAGGATATAAAAATTTACATTGGATAAAGTTTTGATATTTTTCTGATAACTTTCATATTTTAATGAACAGTAAAAACACGCTATATTTTAATTAAAAACAACTTTTTTCATCGTAATAATTTATATAGTTAAATTATAATATTGAATGGTTTTAAAGTATAAATAGAATATATTTTTACCATTTAATATAATTTATGTCATTATCCTTGATTTTAAATTGAATTCGTAGGTTAAATAAATTTAATCTTTTGCAATGTTTTAAACAAAAAAACGTTTTCTTTCGACAACGGGATTAATTTTAATTTAATTTCTTCAACTTCTGTGTATTGAATTTGGAAAAATGGATTCCATAATTGAAATTAGTGGGTCCAAATTATATTAATAGACTACTTTTTATATTTTGGCTTTATGAATAGTAACAACGATAAATTTTATTTACCATAGTAAAAGGTAAATTGGGTAATTGATAGTAAATATAATATTATAAAATTAACCTAATACTTTTCTTAATAAAATTGGATGATTATAATTTGTCCTAAGTCATATTTTGTCCGAAATGAAATCCATTAGAACCCACTTGAAGGTGATTAAGACCTTTAGTTTATTTTATTTAAAGGAAAGTGAAATATGTCTCACTCAACTTTAATAATTAAAGTATTTTTAATATAAGTTTAAAGAGAATATAAATTCAGTTATAAATACTCATTTAAAAGATAAAATGTTTTTCTTTGTCATGGTAATTTAATTGAAATTTTTAAGAGTTATTTAATTACCTTATTATCTTATACATTAATGATGAAGAAATTATTTATTTAGTGAAAAATCAATAATATAGTTTTTATTGAAATAGTAATACATATCAAAAGGCCCAAAAATCTGCACAAAACTTATTATTAGTTTATATATAAACCCTAATCATCCACTGGCCGAATTTTTGACCATTTGTATCCTTATTAAGGATATTATGACACTTATATTATATTATTTTAAATGATGCCAAAGTTGTCACCTTCATAATTTAATAAATATAACAATTTAACTATTGTGATTTTAAGATGATAAATTTGAGTAAAAGTATTATTGTTAAAGGTAATATATTTATCTTCATCATAGGAGTTTATTTTAAATTTTTATGTAACAAATAAGTATATTAAATAATTATACAAAAATTTTGTAGTAATTATTTTATTAAGAGATAAACAAAATAAATGGTTTTAAAAATAATAAAATAAATATTATATGAACTATTTAATGTGCTCCAATAATTTTATAGATACATATGTCCTTTTATGAATCTATTAAAGTTTTTATTTCGAACATATCTTCTGTATATATTTTATTTAAATTTAGTTAAATGAATAGTGTCAAAATTGACACTATTGTTACATATAATAAAATTGTTTAAAAATCACAAAAATATTTAAAAATTATAAATTTAAATTTATATGGTCTAAAATTTTATAAATTATACAATTATGAACAATTAACAACAAATAAGTAATTATTTGTTATAACTTAAAATTTAGAATGTTATTACCACAAATAAAGTTAAATTGATTAAATAAGGATAAATCAAGTTGATAATGTTTAAAATAAATTCCTAACATGTCTAAATTTTATTGTTTGATGATATTAAAACCCTATCTCATCTAATATTTGGATATGAGTCATTTTGGAAGTTTTTAAGTGGGTTTGGGATTTAATATAAACTAATATTTCTTATATTTGCAAAGGTGCCCCTCTCCTCCCATATAAAAAGGCACCTCCTCCCTCTCTTCCTCACACCACTCTGAGCCTTCAAGCTCGGCCAGCCCCTGCCAAATTCTCTTATCCACTTCCCTAGAAACATCTTAGAGGTACTGGTCTTCTTCAGAGACCAATTTTAGTGCCCTAAGAGTAGGATTCAAAGATGCACTTCAAAGAAGAGGTAATGTCCGTTACCGATTCTTTCAACTTTATTTCTTCTTACACTTCTTCTTCTTTAGTTGTTTCATTATGAAGTAATAAAATCAGTATCACTAATATACTGATATTTTATTATATGTATGAAACAACCATATTTCACCATCTATCCATCCTACGGGAAACGAAATCACCGCGCGTGCGTACGTACGGAAAACCGTCTCCACGCCGTGGTGTAATCTATTTTCCACCACCACCTTACATGGATGGGTATAATGGTGAAAGTAATGAATATATATGATTATTGTAAAGTTATATTGATTCTTTAATATTATACATAAACTTTAATACAATTCCACGATCATGGGAATGATATCATCGCTCGTGCGTACGTACGGAATACCGTCTCCACGACGCGATGAGATTCACTCTCAATGATAACCATTCAAGAATGATTATAAAGTATATATAATAAGTAATTATGAAATATATGACATAATAATGCTACTGGATTTATGTATATATATATTTATGTCATCTACTTAATTCCATTCAATTCAATAAGGAAACGAAAACAGCGTTCATGCGTACGTACGGCCTACCGTCTCCATGAACGGTGTATTTCTTTCCATTTATCGATCCATTATATATATATTCTGAATATATATTACATATAAATCATGTTTTACATTCTAGATGTAAGTAATCATGATCTATGTAATCAAATTAATAATTACAAGTTAAAACACGAAAGGCAAATGAAACGATTTTATCCAAAACGCTACTTTAACATGAATTTACAAAAGAACGGGTAATATAAAGTCATAAATGAACCATATATGATATAATAATAGTGAATATGATTCTGTAATAAGTCAATGACATTATTTAAATCATTATATAGGAGTTTTGGATACGTACGAAGCATATCGGACCTAAGGTAAGGGATAATTTTGCAAATCTCATTTTTATCCGAGATTGCTTATTCGTAAGTATTTACTGGGTTTATTTCTATCACCCATGTCCATGTTTCCTAAAAATGGTTTCATGTATGTTTAAAGTCCTTTTTACCCATTTTTGACTTTTACTATATAGTATGTATGGAATCTTTCTTTTACAAGGTACTTTTTGACTTTTCTGGAAAAAGTATGAGAAGAATGTTTTTTTAACATATACGGCACGAACGGATTTTTATGGTTTCATAACACCTTATTTTCAAGAAGATTACTCTACATGATTTCATGATTATTTTCAACAAAATCCTTTTCTTTTAAAATTTCATGGCATTTTGTGAAAAGAAAATGATTTTTAAGAAGAAAGGATATTTTCCTCAAGAATTCATTTCAAATGTTTTATCAAAACCATTTTTCCATCTAAGATGACATTATTTCATATGTGTATGTTTCAAGTATAATTTATCTATGATTTACATGGTTTCACTTTTATTATTATGAAATGATATCAATTACTTTTATATGGATTATGTGATTATGGGATGAGGTTTATGAAACCAATTTTTATTCTTTGGGTTACGATGAATGATGTATGTTTATTTTGTGGCACAAGTAAGAATGATTACATTATGAGATGGGTGGGACCTATATCTCCCTCCAATGCATTGGGTAAAGATTTATATCTCATGAGATATACATGGATGGAACGGCAAGTTAAACTGGTTCAGTAATATATGACTGGAACGAGGAGTGAACTCAATTCAAAAAGGGACTTTTTCCACTAAGATGGTCTTGGCAGCAATGCCTTGGCTAATATGGAAATCATATCATGTGCTTAATGGTTGCCACAATTACATGTTTTATTCCCATGCTATTTTATCATTCTTAATGTTTCTATATGATCTATGCCTTACATACTTCCATGTTTTATGTCATTGCTCAAGCTTTTGATGTTTAAACATTATGTTCATGTTTTTAAGTTCAAATGTATATGGTATGTATTATTTTATCCATGATTACCCTTACTGAGCATTTGAGCTCACCCTTTTTATGTTTTATTTTTCCCCAGGATTAAAAGAAAGGTTTTAGGTAAGGAAACAAAAATTAGAATATCTTTATGGGAGATGTCGAAGATCTTTCACCACGATTAGAAGATTACGTTCCAAGTTTCCAAAGACACTAAACTATTACGGTCCTTGTGTGTCTGTTTTTTTTATGTATTAAGTATTTCGCAAAAGTAATTTAATATTGATGTATGACATACTTCGGGTCTCTAAAACACATAAGAATGGTTTCATTATGAGATGGGTGGGACCTATATCTCCCTCCAATTCATTGGGTGAAGATTTATATCTCATGAGATAGACATGGCTATAACGGCAAGTTAATCTGGTTCAATAATACAGGACTGGAACGAGGAGTGAACTCGGTTCAGTAATGGAATTTGTCCACTATGATGGTCTTGGAAGCAATGTCTTGTCTACTATGTAAATCATAAAATGTGTTTAATGGTTTCCACAATTACATGTTTTACCCCCATTATATTTTATCATGATTAATGTTCCTTTATGATTTATTACTTATGTACTATCAATATTTATGTCATTACTCATGATTTTGATGTTTTATGTTCATGTTTTTACGTTCAAATATTTATGGATTGTTTTATGTTCTTCGTGCTTACCCTTACTGAGCATTTGAGCTCACCCTTGTTATGTTTTCTTTTCCCCAGGATATAAAGAAAGGTTTTAGGTAAGAAAACAAAGGGGGGGAGGTCTTTATGGTAGATGTTGAAGATCTTTCACCATGATTAAAAGATTATGTTCTGAGTTTCCAAAGACACGAAACTAATATGGTCTTTGGGTGTCTGTTTTTTAATGTTTTAAGTATTCCACAAAATTAATGTAATGTCTATGTAGGTCAAGTATGGGTCCTTACTTTACTGGTCTGTTATTATTTATGAATCATATAAACTTTTACTATGTGTATATTCTGGACTTTATGGTCCATCTTGAATCCTTATTTATTTTATATAGTTTTGGTTTTTTTTCACCACATGCATAGGTTATGCTGAATTTTCTATATAATTGGGCACAACACTTATAAATTAAATTGGATGGCATAGTTTCCCCATGGTTTTTAGGGTCCTCACTCTTAGTTGGAAGCCTCGGGAATATGGGGAAGCATGGATAAGTAAATTCAGAAAACCCTAATCAGTTATTTTTTGGGTAAAATGGTCTAGGAAATTGTATTAATGCATATCAGATATGATATAGCTGGTAGACATAGGTATTGAGATACATATGTTTAATAGACATCACACTATATCCCTTTATAGCTTGAGTTGCACCAATATTTTTCCTGAGGCCACTCTTTACTTATGATTATAAATCATATAATTAATAATTATTGTACACACTATAAAAAACCATGGGGTCACACTTTGTGGTTGTGTAAATTAGTATTAATTTCTTTTGTATTTTTTTTGTATAAAAATCTAGGTGTTTCTATAAAATTGTTTTAAGATATATCTAAAATGATTTTTGGATAAATTTTCACAAGTTGTTATATATGATGTAACATATTATGAAGTTTAATGTTATCTACTCTAAAATGAGTTTTGAAGGATATCTAGAAGGATTTTTTGAATATTATTCACAAGGTGTTATATATGATATAAAATAAGGTGAAAGTGAATAAAGGTTATAATTATTTACTAAAAATAAGATATTGATAGATATATGAACAAAAAATAAACCACAACAAGAAGTAATTAACCATGTTGTTGTTTTTTATAGAGTAAATTATGTTATATTTAAGTTCACTATGTCATGGGTTAGTCCATGATGGTGTAAGTGTTATGATATAATGGAATGATAGATCATTGTTTCCACACGATCCATCATATATTGGATAAAAAATCATTAAATTATGTTTATATAGTTTCAAGTGATCATATTAATTATTTAAATGTTAAACCATTAAGAAAAAAATATAAGTTACACATTTCAAATAGTTTTAATTTTATTTAATTTTTATGAAACATTTCAATCACATTTGAACATTTATGAAATTTTTAGAGTTATAAGAAGAATCCTTGGAGGGATATATAAACAATTTCATGGTTTTTAAAATGGAAGTATGGTGAATGTGAGTATTACTAAATGGTGTTGTGTTAATCTCAAAAGTAATATCTCTCATTATCTAATTATATTTAATCTAAGGTTCTATAAAATCATTTGTAAGATATAATTATACATAAAAACTGGGTGATTTATATAACTCATGAACTATCCTGGGAGGAAGGGTTACTTCATTTATTCTGAGTGATCTCTATGAAAATTTTGGAAAATAACTTAGACTAATTGGTTTCACTACAAAATTTATGTTTTTCATTTATATTTTATTTAATGAAAATGAATGATTGAATTTTTTAGAAATAGTTTTTAGTGGTTATTTTTCATTATGTCGGAACAAGTGTTATCCTCACTAAAACCAAATAAAAACCATATAAATTGAGAATAAATTAACACAATATTTAAAGGAGACCATAAATATTTTATGTAAGATAAATTCAAACACAATTAGAAGAATATTTGGTGACTGTATGAATATTAGAGTGGAAAATTGACCATATAACCATGTATTTATAGAATGGGGGACAATTAGTCACCCAATATTGTGTTTTATAATCGCTAATCATACAAGGATAGGGGATGATTAATCATCAAACCATGTGTTTTAGAAGAAGGGGATGGAGATGTAAGGGTAAAGGATTATAGGGGGTTCATAATTCCTTACAAAAACTAATTTTATATTTATTATATTTAAAAAATAATTATAAGAAAAAAATTAAATTTTCCTATTTTATTAATTTTAATATATTTTATTCTTATTCCTATAATATAATCTCAATTATTGATTTAATTCTAACTCAGAGTTTCATGACTCATCAGGTAATTACTAAACCTAATTTGTTTAAATTTTATCTTAATTAATTATTTAAAAATCATTAAATAATTATTTTTTAAAATTTTGTTGTTAGTGGGTGCCCTAGACCCAACTCATGTATGTACTTTGATTACCAATATAGGTATATAGTTTGATATATACATTTTTTTACCTTACCGTAATATTTTTTATACTTCTACATCCATAATATTTATGATAATGTCCTTAGATTACATGTTGTATCAAAAGGCTATAGTAGTTCCTAAGATATAATAATACCATGAAATTAATCTTAAACTCTTGTCATATAATCTAAATACATCATGCTGATAGGACATAGATGGTGTGTGACCATCAGGTGTTGGGGGATCATAAGCATTGAGAATTTTCTCATGAAGTTTACACTTGGTGATCTTGATTATATGAGATCATGAGGACTGACCCACTAATATGAACACCACATGTTTCAGGTGTCATTAGTAGTTTCTATCTATGAACAAATGCAATGGTCTCCTGACTTGTGATTATTATCAGTGTATATTATTTGATTACGTACTTTTATGCATGATACAAACTATGACATTGATATTGTTGTGAGGCAGCTTTTACTGGGTGCATCATTGGCAGTATGACATTGATTGAATAATCAAGATATAATTTTTGAATCCTGAAAGGAAGTGATGTCTTTGGATTAGATAATCTAAATGGTGGTAACTTTATTAAATTCATGGTTATAGTAGAAGAAGGTACGTCTATCTAGTATTGTTAATAAATGGTAAAGCAAGAAAGGATGATGACACAAATTTTGTATCCTACTTTATAAGATATCGTATGATAGAGAGATTATATTACATGGCATGTGTTCATAGGAAAGATTTCCATTTATATGAATTTTACTTATCTATTTAGAATCCATTATGGGTTTCTAGACTCTGCTCTAGGTTTGTGAATAGTATTCACTACTATTGAGATAAGGTCCTATAGGGTTATACACATAGTGTCTTCAAAAGTCTATCCTGTTTTGATGAATAGGAGTATAAGACATATTGGGCCCCACTAAGGGGTCTGAGAGGTATCTAAGAATAAATTATTTCCAAAAAATAAATTAATTAATTATTATTTGAGTATGTAATAATTGGATTCTAATTTATTTATTAAAATTATTCATAATTTATTAAGTGAATACATGGAAAAATATTATATAAACGAATATTATTTTAATATTCAAGGTTCGTTTATTTTTTGAAGGAATTATGAGTTGAGTTAATAACATAATTTTATCACATAATATATTTATTATATATTACAAGTAAGTGATAAAAATATAAATGACTTTTATGACGTAGTTAGTTGTTCATAATGTGGTGTTTGTAGATTATTTCATCGTTGTTAATTATACTGGGTTCGGGGAATCATTTTCGGGTGTTTAACCTCCACTATATAATAAAGATAGATATATTTTATAAGGGATTATTCATCCACTCTAATTTGAGAGATCCTATATCCTATTTCTTTCATCCTAGAGAGATAAGTTCATGTTCCAAGATTTTTATCTTTGATCTCCTTCACAGATTGAAGGAATAGGATAATGGTGATCATTAAGACTTTGAAGGATTTATTAAACCTATGTGATGGCACTTATATTTCAATTATCGGTGACCCTACAGACTCTTTAAGCATGTGTGGATGGTATAGAGTGATTCTACCTCAAATCCTTCAATCAGTGGTCACTGACAATAAGTAGTTGATGAACATTCATTCAATCCAGTCGAGGTAATTTTTCATTTTAATTTTGGGGATTAAATTAATTTACATGATATTATTGGCCTTTTACAAGGGATCAAATCATTAAAGATTATGTAGTTAAATTGATTCAGTGATGAAATTTTTGAAATCGTCGGCCCATATTTTTTCATCGCACGCCCTAATACCAACACTTTGTATCATCAGGATCGTGTAAATTTTATATGACAAGGAAAATTAAATTTGCCTTACATTTAAATAAAGGCATTCATTTGTGTCCCAATATAAAAGACTCTGATTTAATCTAATCTCAAATGACCAAGTTGCGGCTATCTGAAATTTTAATTTGGATTGAAATATGAGTACAAATTTTGAGGAACATGCATTTATATGTTTTTGTTAATTAAAGTGTCATTTTGTATATGTCGTGGTAATTTCAGTGACCTTTCATTTTCTAGATAGTTTCAGACATATTTTGGTGGAAATAATAGTTCTATCTAGTGGGAAATTTTTCCATGTGGTTGTGTAATTATCAAAAAAACATATCCTAAATATGATAGGCTTTTAAATTTTTGATAAAAAAATGGGAAAATGGGGTGGGGATTTCTTGTCCGGTGTGTGTGTTTTAAACCCCACAAAGAAACAAAAATAAATTCATGATGAAAATTTTCTATTATTGTATATTTGATTGTGATCATAATCACATAGTATTAACTTTTCAAATAGAAAATGAATTTATTCATCAAGAAATAATAAAAACCCTCAAATTAATATTAAGTTATAACAACTTATGTCTCTTAGATTTGAACAAAATCTAGTGTTGAGGTGATCATCAGCCAAAATTGAGGGTGCCTCATACCATTGGTGAGTTCTTATAAGAGCTATGGGTAAAATTAACTAAATATGGTAGAAAAGAAGTATCCATTTCTAGTTTTATACCAATTTAGATGAAAAGTGTTGATGAAATAAAGGTTAAAATTCCAAAAAGATGGGACTTCACTCAATAGTTCAAGGAACTATGAGTCAATGTAGTGTCATAGCCATATATTTTACTATGAGAAGAGGTTTCAACGATCCTTTACACTAGAATACTCAAGTGATTGGGTATTCTGAATATAGTAGTAATGGTTACTAGGGTTTGATAAAATAGTGTGAGACATTTAATAATTTACTTAGTAATTTCTAAACAGTAATCATGAAAAGTTACTAATTGTTAAGTTTATTTGTTTTAGATAAAATGGAAATCAACACCACTAATTTATTATCACTATGATCAATTCTAAAAAAAGAAAATATCATAATCGATCATAACTTCTAGGATTTATACAAGGGATTTAATATAGAACTACATCAAGAGAGGAAGCTTTATGAGCTAGAGTATTCACTTCCTGTTGATCCCCCTTAGGGAGAAAACAAGGTGGATAAATGAAAATATAATAAGTATGTATATTATTCACTAGATGTGTAGTGTATCATGTTTTCATCAATGTCAAGTCCACTACAGAAAATGCATGAGAAATAAGATGCTAAAATATGATAAATCACCTCCAATAGTTATCTTAGGAGAGATAAAGGAAAGAAAGATGTGACATATCAAGTGCATTATTTCATTTCAAGATAGTGGAAGGGAATCAAGTAGGACCTCATGTAATCAAGATGATCGGGTACATCGATGGAATTAAATCCCTTAAGTTAAAACTGAACCAAGAACTAGTGACTGGTCGTATTCTTACCTCTTTACCACCAAGCTTATCAACTTTTATTATTAATTACAACATGAATAACATGACAAAAACACTCCCTGAACTATTGGATTTAGTTCTACAAGCTGATAAGGATATGAATAATACCAATTCTTCAGACCAAATGGTGAATAAGAGGAGGAAGGGAAAGAAAAGGGTGTATAAAGCTAAACCTAATCCAAAGACATTGATGCATTATCCTTCCAAAAATCTAAAGATAGAGAGGGATAGAAATGAGTATGAGGTTTTTTGAAATGAATATTGTAAAAAAGTCCACTATAAGAATAATTACAAACATAGGAAAAAGAATCAAGGAGAATTTTCTACTTCATGTATTTTTTTAATTGAATATAATTTGTATTTATCTACAAGTTGGGTATTGGATACAACATTTAGATTGTAAATTTGTATTCATATATAGGAACCAAGTATAATTCAGAATATTTAAAAGGTTTAAGTGGATATAAAGTCTATAAATAGTGCAAGACTAGTGACCTTGGCAGTGGGAGATTATCATCTGACTTTGACTATTGGTTTGGTGTTTGTATTAAATAATTGTTATTATATTCCTTCAGTTACCAGAAACATAATCTCAGTGAAAATTTTGTACACCATGAGATTTTATTTACATTTCTGGTAATAAATGTTGTCTATTTTATAAGGATAACATATTTTATGGTATGGTGCATCTTAACAATGGGTTTTAAATACTTGAACTTTAAAATACTGCAATGAAAATCAATTAAAAAAATAATGAAAACAGATCATGTAACACCTTCCTATGTAACTTTAGTCTTGGTCATGTAAATGAGAATAATTTATATAAATTAAATCAAGTAGGGTACTTATAATCAAATAATTTAAAACCTATGGATGTATTTCATTCTTTTTTATAAGGTAAGATGACCAAGTTACCCTTTATTGGGAAAGGAGTAAGAGCCACTGGATTTTTTGAATTGAGTTACACGGACATATGTGGTCTATTTGTAATAATGGAAAGGGGTGGGATTTTTTTCTTCATTAATTTTATTGATTACTATAATAGGAATGAATATATATACTTAATTAGGTATAAGTCATATTTCTTTTAGATGTTTAAGGAATACTAACATGAATTAGAAAACTAGATTGGTAAGAAGATTAAGGTACTCTAGTCTAAAAGAGGTAGAGAGTATCTAAACTAAGAATTCATTAATCACCCCTTTCTATGTTTTATTTTTCCCAGGATAAGAAGAAGTATATTATTACTGACATGAAGGCATAGTCTATGGGATCTCAGTGTTGTCTATGGAAACAATGTTGTTGTATTTTTTCATTTTATGATGTAATTTAAATCATATGAATGTATCTAGTACTTCCAAGGCTACTAAACTAATCGGTCTTTAGAGACTTGATCCTTTGTGATCATGCCAATGATATGTAATAATTCACCGACTCTGGGCTTCTGGGGTAGTGGCATTACACTTCCTTTATCTATGGATTATTACTCCCCCAATCCTTGAACTCCAATGAGAAGAATGTACTCCACTGGAGTTGTAGTTACCTTGGTTATAGAGTGTAGTGGCGAGGTGTGGGACCCTACGAACAAATTCTTGCAAGGTTATGTGTGATTATGGGCATCAAAGATATACTTTTGGAGGTACATGCAGTATTATCATCCTTGGATGGGTTGTGAAGATGGAGATCCCTTTTCTCTCTCATCTAGGTTTCTTTATGAGTGTGTATATATATTGGGTTTCATTCCCCTCTTTATTTAGTTTTATTTGACCTCTGTTGTATCTTTATATTGCTCTCTTTGTGGTTTTCGAGGTATCCTAATGGGTATGTATATATGAAACCCTTCATGGAATGTTCCCGCATGTGTCATTTCTTATGAAAATAAAGGTAATATCTATGGTGACATCGGTGGAGTATAGTGATACATGAGTCTGTGGACTATGTTTGGTGGTCGGACTTGGAGATCATGAGTTGATCTCTCTTCGACTTTACTTTTATCTAATTGTTTCCAAGTTCGAATCACATTTCTAGTTGGGATTGTATTTTTACCCTTTTATGCTTTTTATTTTTACTTTTGTACTCTGATGTATTCCCTACAGTTTATTTCATGCATGATTGTAATCTAAATGTTGCAGTCTTTATTATATTTCTCTAAACTTTTGCATAGAGATGGTTTTTTGCATGTATACTGGTACTTAGGCTAAGGCCTCCCATTTCATTTATGCCTTATTAACACTTGTTATCATCTCCTAGAATATTGGAGGCATACTTCGAGTTATCACACCCGACTTACCACCAGGACTCTGACTACGAGCAAGTCGACCCTGCCTGCCGAGACATTGCTTGAAGGGAACAGTGGTACATGCATTATATAGGATTGAGTCCTTTTATAGTCATTCTTAAGTCAGATCCCCATATATATTATCATCTAACCTAGGTATTTTTGGATCACTATCAGGATACCTCCATGAAGACAGCCAGTAAGGTTACCGATATAAGATTGTGACAACAATCCATAGACTGGTGAGGCCTCAATTTAGGAACCATCTCTTGAGGTATTTCATCCAGGTGGATAGGGAGTAGTGTCACCGCCTGTTGAGAAGCAGTTGCACAACCACAAATTTGGGTTTATTCAGTGCTAGATTTTATCAGTGCTATTGAAAAGCAATGATAAAGGTTTCCTTTATTAGTGCTAAAAACAACACTGGTAAAATAACACATTTATCAGGATTTTTTTAGCTCGGATAAAGGGTATCCTTTATTAGTACATTTTTAGCATTGATAAAGGTTTCCTTTTCATTGATATTTAAAGTGATGATAAAACTATCACGTGAGTCCCACATAGATCTTACGGATGGTCAAATGCTTCTTTTTATATGATTTCACAACATTAGCAGACCAGATGCCTGTTACGGGGATGGGCTCCCTCATACACTCTCACACACCTAATTGGGCATGTGGATACATGCATAGGCCCATGCCAGCTATGGCCCACCCTTTTCTTGCCACAATCCTTGGCCCACCTTCTTCTCAATAGGTCTTCCCTGTCGGGCTGCCTAAATGGTGGGCCCTTCGAGTTGGGGGCTAGCTGGTTTATTAAATATTTATAATTAAATTATTATTTCATATATAAAAATATATATTGATATGTATATATATATAAATATATTACATATTAATAAATATATATATATATATATATTAAATTTGTTTTCTTTTAATTTGTATTTGTTTAACATTTTTTAAAATTTATTTGTTTTTAGAATTTATTTATATTTATTCATTTTTTTATAATTAAATTCTTATTTTATAAATAAAAATATATGGATATATCTGTGTGTGTGTGTGTGTTTCAAATTTTTTTGTTCTTAATTTTTATTTGTTCATTATTTTTTAAAATTTATTCATTTTTAATATTTATTAATATTTATTCATTTTTTAATAATTAAATTCTTATTTGGTATATAAGAATATATATTGATATATATATAAAATATTTAAATATATAAAAATATATTGATACATATTAAATATTGATATATATTAATATATATATATTAATTTTTTTGTTTTTAATTTTTATTTGTTTAATATTTTTTAAAAATTTCTCATTTTTAATATTTATTTATATTTATTCATTTTTTTATAATTAAACTCTTATTTAATATATAAAAATATATTTATATATATATATATATATAAACTGATATATATTAAATAGGGATATATATTAAAATATATTGGCATATATTCATAAATAGTATATTATTTATTTAATTATATATATGTATATCTAATTTATTATATTTAATATATATATATAGTAATATATAGTATATTAACTATTTAATTAAAAATTAATAAATTAAAAAAAATATTATATATATATATAATTAAATAAGTAATACACTATTTATAATTGATAAAAATGAATAAATTTATTAAATACTTAATATACTAATTAAATAATTAATATAAAATTTATTAATATATATATTAAATGTATTCTTTTTTGTGAATAAAATTTTTAATAATTTTTTTTAATATTTATTTTTTTAATAAAATTGTATTTTACATAATTAATATATATTCATTTTTATTTAAACATATATTTATGTGGGTTCACAAGCTAGACTAGGCCAACCCCTAAATTTTTTATTATTAAATTTATTAAATTTAATATATATATATATATAGTAATAAATATTATATTAATTATATTTATAAAAAGTGATGTTGTGCGGTGATGGGCCCTAATAATGGGGCAGGTGAATAACTGTGGTGATGATTCATGGCGGGTATGATGCTCGCTTGATGGCGAGACTTTGAAGATGGTTGGTCCCTCCGGCTACAATAGGGGTGGCCTATGGGCATTTTATATATATATATATATATATAAGATTAGGTTCTAGTCTAGACTATCCCTGAGGGGGGGATATAGACTAGGTTAGACCTTGAGGGCGTGTGTGTGGGGTCTAGTCTAGATTATCCCTGAGGGGGGATATGGACTAGATTAGACCTTGAGGGCGTGTGTGTAACACCCCAAGTTTTTTTAAAAATAAATAGAAATGCAAGGAACTTTGTTTTAAAGTAGATACTTTTAACTAGCCTTTAAAACATACTTTTTCCACTTCTATGTTTTGAATTTGAAGAAACTGTCATCTACAGTTGTGTTCAGTATGTTATTTGGAGTCTATTGGAACCAACTTGTTTTTTTATGAATAGTAACATACCCTTTTGAATAGTAATATGAATAGTAATATTAACCTAATGAATCGTAAATTTTATTATTATTTTATTCTCTTAAGGCTTTAAGATAATAACATGTGGGTTAATTTTTCAACGTGATATAGAAGTTATAGAATTAGAGTTGTTATTTTTTGAATTAAGAATGATTTTATTTAAAGATTAAATTAATAATATTTAGAAATTTATTTTCAAAAAATGGAATTCATTTTTGAATTCTACATGTAGAAATATGGTTTGGGTAAATTTTTGGGATTTTTCTAAAATTATTTAATTTTCGGTGAATAGTGAAATACGATAAAATATCGTATAATCAAATTATCTGTAAAATACCCTATTTATGACATCATAAGTGTAACACCCCGAGATTTTATGAGAAGTATTCTTTTTAATTTATTTGATGTCTTGTGTTGTATGACACACCAATATTATCTTGCGCTATATGCAACACGGTATTAGCTTGCAGTATACGCAACACTATTCTTGGATCTTGTTACACAAAATTTCAAGTTCATTTGATATAAGTTATTCTACGCAACATTGAGTGTGTGTATATATATATATTCAATGTATAAATGAAATATGGTTGGATTCTATTATACATGACAACAAAGGAATCTTACACTACACGCAACCCTGACTTGGCTTGCTTTACACGCAATCGCGACCTTCCACGATAGAGTGTGTTTTACGCAATACCGAGTTTCACTAAACAACGATATGTTATTAAAATATTATATAAACTAGCCGTTATGAATATTAATACCCACTTTTTGAAATTTTATAAATTTTATCTTTCAAAATGGACTTCATTTTTGGATTCGGAATATAGAAATTAGCCTAGGGTGAAATTTTGGTATTTTTCTGAAAACTTTCAATTTTTGATGAATAGTGAAAACATTGAGTTATTGGTTAAAACCAAATTTTTATTTAAATAATAATTTATTTTATTTAAATTTATTTTAGGTCAAAATAGACACATAATACTTATATAAGTTCAATGTAATTCATTGGAGTCATTTTATAATAATTTTAGATATATAAAAATTTTATTGAACTTTTCACTGTCTTTTACCCACCTCCTAGGAGAATTTGCAATTGTACATAAAAATTAATTTTACCGCTTCTGTGAGTTTAATTTTGAAAATTCGAGAGACATGGTAAATATAAAAGAGTAAAATGTGGTTCAATAAGATAAAAATAATTTTGGTGAATAGTAACATTTTACTTTTATTTACCACGGTTAAAAATAAATAGGGTAATTAAGGGTAAAAATGATATTATTATTACCATAACACATGTCCTAATTCTATTGGATAAATTTAATTCTACCAAAAAGACCTTAGGAATAAAATATTACCCTTTTGGTCCACTTGGATTAGATTAGGACACTTATTATTATTTTATTTAAAGAAGAGTTAAAAGAGTTAAAATCAAAGTTTAATAACTAAATCATTTTTAATATACTATTATACATAAGATAAATTTGACTATAAATATTCATTAGAAAGCTAAAAATATTTCATATATAATGTTATTTTATTTATAATTTTTCTACATTAAATAATTTAATTTATTTATGACACAATGATGATGCAGTAATTACCTTATTAATGAAATATTAACATAATTGATGTTATAAATACCTAAATAAATATAATTTGAGACTTTTTATGAATTACAATAATTTTATAGGTTAATATGACATTTTGGTATTGATTTAATTAATTTTTTTCGAACTAATCATGTTGTTATAATTTTCACAAAAATCAATTTCCAAATAGTGTCAAAATTGACATAAAATAGTTTTTAAAACAATTATTATATTTTTAATTGTTATTCTATTCCTAAAAATCTATGGTTCGTCCAAATGACTTATATAAGGTTATATATATTAATAATTAACCACTTGGGGTTCTTTTGGCTTGTTATAGTAAGTTTATTAACCATATAGAGTAAGAAAACAAGAGGACACGGTAAAAGTTAAATTATTTAAATTAAAGTTAAATCTAAATGATAAGGTTAAAATAGTAACCTAAACTTGTCTAAAACCTATTGATTGAGATTATTTCGACCCATACCCACTTTTTCTTAGAAATAAATCAATTTAGACCTATTATAAACCGAATATGACTTTATTATAAAATAATATTTTAAGTTTTTTCTAAGGTGCCCCTCTCCTCCCTTATAAAAGGCCACATCCTCCCTCTTCTCTTTACACAATTTTGAGCTTTCAATCTCGGTCAACCCCTACACATTTCCCTTATAAACTTACCTAGAAACATTATAGAGGTTATTTTCTCCTCAAAATACCAACTCTAGTGCCTTAAGAGGAAGCTTAAAAAAGTACGTCGAAGAAGAGGTAATCTCTTCTACCGATACTGTCAAGTTTTCTTTCTTCTTCAACTTATTCTTCTTTAGTTATTTCAGTATAAAGTAATAACAAAATTATCACTAATATATTTATGTGTTATTATAAATATGAAACAACCCCATTTTACCTTCTATCCATCCTACATAAAACCAAATCACCGCGCGTGCGTACGTACGGAATACCGTCTCCACGCCGTGGTGTAATCTGTTTTTCCACCACCACATTACTTGGATTGGTATAATGGTGTAAAGAATAACTATATATAGTTATTATAACATCATACTGATTCTGAGATATTATATCATCCACTCTAATTCAATTCAATAATTATGGGAATGATATCATCGCTCGTGCGTATGTACGGATTACCGTCTCCACGACGTGATGAGATTCATTCTCTATGTTAACCATTCAAGAATGATTATAAAGTATATATAATGAATAATAATGAAATATATGACATGATAAAGCTACTGTATTTATTTATATATATTTTTCAACTACTTAGTTCCATTCAAGTCAATAAGGAAAGGAAAATGGCGTTCATGCATACGTACGACCTACCGTCTCTATGAACGGTGTATTTCATTTCATTTATCTAAATATTATATATATATATATATACTGAATATATATGATATATAAATCATGATTTAAATTCTGTAAGTAATTAAATCATGATATAAGTAATAATAATATCAATAACAACAAGTCCAAACACATACGATAAATAAAACGATTTTACACAAAACGCTACTTTAACATGGAATTTACAAAAAGAACGGGTAATATAAAGTCATAAGTGAACCATATATGATATAATAACAATGAATATGATTCTGTAATAATTCAATGACATTATTTAAATCATTATACAGGATTTTCAGACACGTACGAAGCATATCAGACATAAGGTAAGGGATAATTATTCCAATCTCATTCTTATCCGATATTGTTTATCCGTAAGTATTTACTAGGGTTATGTTTATCATCTATGTCCATATGTTCTCAAAATGTTTTCATAAAATTTTTAATTTTCTTCCATGTATGTTTAAAGTCATTTTGATTATTTTTTGACTTTTACCACATCGTATGGAAGGAATCTTTATTTTGTTTACCATACGAGGTACTTTTTGACTTTTCCGACAAAAGTATGAGAAGAATGTTTTTTTTAAATTATACGGCATGAATGGATTTTTACAGTTTCATAACTCCTTATTTTCATGAATCTTCTTGTACAATATTTCATGATTATTTTAATCAAAATCCATTTCATTTAAAATTTCATGGCTTTTTGAGAAAAGAAAATGATTTTGAAGAAGAAATGATATTTTCCTCAAGAATTATTTTCAAGTGTTTTATCAAAACCATTTTCCATCTAAGATAACATTATTTCATATGTGTATGTTTCAAGTATAATATCTCTATGATTTACATGGTTTCACTTTTCTTATGATGAAATGGTATCCATTTGTTTTATATGGAATATGTTATGATGGGATGATGTTTATGAAACCCATTTTTATTCTTTAGGTTATGATGAATGATTTATGTTTATGTTGTGGCACAAGTAAGAATGATTTCATTATGAGATGGGTGGGACCTATATCTCCCTCCAATTCATTGGGTAAAGATTTATATCTCATGAGATAGACATGGTTGGAATAGTAAGTTAATTCGGTTCAGTGATACAGGACTGAAACGAGGAGTGAACTCGGTTCAGAAATGGACTTTGTCCGCTAGGATAGTCTTGGCAATGAGTCTTGACTACTAAGAAATGATTCTCTATGATTATGTGTGTATGCCACAAAGTTTCATGTTTTATGTTATGATTATTGGGATTACATATCACTACTATGATTTATCCCATGTTATGATATTATCATCTCTTTTGAAGGTTAAGATTTTCAAAATGTTATGTTCTTATAAATATGATATGATTGATATTTCCTTTCTTTACCCTTACTGAGCATTTGATCTCACCCCTTTATATGTTTTCTTTTCCCCAAGATATAAACAAGGGTTTTAGGTAAGAAAAAAAAATGGAAGATCTTTATGGGAGATGTTAAAGATCTTTCACCAATATTAGAAGATTATATTCCATGTTTCCAAAGACACTAAACTATTACGGTCCTTTGGTGTCTGTTTTTGTTATGTATTAGGTATTTCTCAAAAGTAATGTAATTTCCATGTATTTCAAGATTTGGTCTCTACATTTGGTATCAGAGGAAAGGTTTAGTTGATCTTTGGAAAATGGGATGTGAAAACTTTAGTGAAATCCATAGAGATATTTCTAAGGTATGTCTAGGGATGTCCCTAACGTTAAGTATAAGTATAGGTTATAGTACTAGAATTACGGTAATAATAATAGAATTAAACCTAAGATATTTGATATTGAATTTACTCCCCCTTTATTATGTTTTTTTCCCTAGCATGATTTTTTCCTCTCGCACTATTCTTTTTGGGTTTTAGATGATGGCTGGAACCTGAAGGAACCATGTTAATCAATGTAATGGAAAATTCAATGATTGTCCTCCTGAACAAACCAATGTTATGGGAGATGGAGTGAAAAATCTTATTGCTATACTTACACAAGCTATTAATAATTCTGGACTTCCAAATGAGCAGAGAAGGGAACAATATTCTATTGAGTCCTTCATGAGGCAATGTCCACCTTCTTTCAGTGGGTATTCTAATCCACTTGTTGCTGAACAATGGATCAGTACCATTGAAAAGATATTTTCCATACTTCATTGTTCGGAACATGAAAAATTCATTCTGACTATTTACCGTTTAGAAGGTGAAGTAGACCAATGGTGGAATCTAATTAAGAATACGAGGCCCCGAGATGAAATTGAATCCATGGAATGGGATGAGTTCAAGAACTTATTTTTCAATAATTACTTCCCTCGTATTCTTCAAAAAATATGGAAAAGGAGTTCCTTGAGCTTAAGAAAATGGATGATGAGTCTGTTGGTATATACGAAGCGAATTTTACAAGGCTTGCAAGGTATGCATCTGGATTTATCATCCAACCTAAAAGTAAAGTTGATCGATTCTTCAGTGGCTTAAAACCAAGTCTTAGAAGGGAATTAGTGATAAGAGACTTCAATAGCTATGAAGAAATTGTGTGTTGTGCTATCACGGTATAATTGGAAGTTGGTGTTACATATCCATCTCATGGTTTTGATAAGAAATGAAAGATGGAGTTCAAGAAAAAATCTCATAACAATGGTGAAAAGAAGATGAATTTTTCTTTATGCTCAAAGTGTGGAAAGAAGCATGGTGGAGATTGTCTAAAAGGTACTAGAAAATGTTTCAAGTGCGATAAAGAAGGTCATCAAGTAGCTGAGTGCCGAAGTAATGGGAAAAAGGTTTCTAATGATGTGAATAGAGAAAATACTACAGAGAATGATCCACTAACACTTCAATGCTTCAAGTGCAAGGAAATGGGGCATTATGCTAATCAATGCCCTAATCCAAGGTTTAATGATGATTGACGTGAGCAACCTCTTAAGGCAAAGGACAAAGGGAAGTCACATGCGATCACTATTTGTGATGTTGAGTATGACAATGATGTTTTGAAATGATTAAGTGTTTATGTAATGGGATTTCAAAATAGTATGATGGAATCTCATTTGTAGTATCGTGGAATTTTGAAATATCTGTGTATTGGTTTTCAATAATTCTATGGTACCAGTAACCATGAAAAGTGATTGAAATATTTTTGGAAAGCGGATGATATGCGCATAATGAAGGGATGAGGAGAAAATGAAATGTTTGATAGTATTCATGATCTCATGACTGATATAAGGACAAAGTGATATCATGGTTTGAGTATATAGAAATTTTGGGACTTTGGTATGTGTAAAGAGTAAAATTTTGACAGAATTCATGTTTTCACTAAGGTTATATGGTAATTCATGTTTCAAAAGAATACATGATTAAGGTATTCACATGTTTGGAATGTGACCCACAAGATATATCTTATGATATATGGGGGATAAATGATGGTATTCACGTGCTTGTTATGTGACCTTTCAAGTAATTGTTTTCTTTATACTATGAGATTGGACAGATGTATTTTGGATAATCCTAAATATTGGAATGGATTATGTTGGACATCAGATAGTATTATTTAAGGATAGAACTTGTTTTTCAATATTATTTCTAGAATGTTATAATAGTAGAGTTTTAGAAAAATGATAACCCATAGGATGAGCAACAACCCATCGTGTCGGATAAGGCTGTAGGAATCGAACCCACAACTGAAGTGTGATAGGCCTTTATCGCATACCACTAGCCTACAGGAAGTCCCTGGTTAGTATAAACTAGTTTTATTTTATTAAGCAGTATGATAGATGAAGTATAAGTCCATTTTTGGAACCATATACGATTAATCTCACCATATATAGACTTATGTATATAACTTTTGCTAAACTTATGTTTGAGACAGATGGAATGACCTATCATTCTATCGCATGATCTGTTAACACTTTTCAAAAGACAAATTAAACTTCATTTCTTTAAGAGATGAAGTGTAAATTGTTCAAGGAACGACCAATGGTGAGATTGTACCAAAATCAAGAAAGTATTTCTTCTAATTCCAATTTTTTTCAAATTTAGAGAAATGATATTGAAAACCAAAAATGTTGTCTTATTGCCCTCATATCTGATGAATCAGATGGTACCTTATATCATAAAAAATTTATGGCTTTGTGACTGTTGGCTTTTTCATAGCCATGTTCTCTACCACTCTCTATCAGAACTTGATGGTTAAATTTCTCTTCCATATACATATTTTCACCTATGTTCTCCTATGTGGAAACCCAGTGATTAGTTAATTTGGGTAACCATTACGTTTCATAATTTATTTTTCAAAGTTAAGTTTTGGAAGTCCTTTTTATGATGTGGGTTTCTATTAAAGAAACTTTCAAGTAGTAAACCATTTATAACCCCGATGAATTTTGAGGGCAAAATTCATTATAAGGGGGGTAGAATGTAACACCCCGAGATTTTATGAGAAGTATTATTTTTAATTTATTTGATGTCTTGTGTTGTATGATACGCCAAGATTATCTTGCACTATACGCAACACCGTATTAGCTTGTAGTATACACAACACTATTCTTGGATCGTGTTACACAAAATTTCAAGTTCATTTGATAGAAGTTATTCTACGCAACATTGAGTGTATATATATATATATATATTCAATGTATAAATGAAATATGGTTGGATTATATTATACATGAAAACAAAGTAATCATTCACTACACGCAACCCTGACTTGGCTTTCTTTACACGCAATCGTGACCTTTTATGATAGCATGTGTTGTACGTTATACCGAGTTTCACTAAACAATGATATGTTATTAAAATATTATATAAACTAGATATTATGAATAGTAATACCCACTTTTTGAAATTTTATAAATTTTATCTTTCAAAATTGACTTCATTTTTGGATTCAGAATATCGAAATTAGCCTAGGGTGAAATTTTGGTATTTTTCTGAAAACATTCAATTTTTGATGAATAGTGAAAACACTGAGTTATTGGTTAAAACTGAATTTTTATTTAAATAATAATTTATTTTATTTAAATTTATTTTGGGTAAAAATAGACACATAATACTTATATAAGTTCAATGTAATTCATTGTAGTCATTTTATAGTAATTTTATATATATATAAATTTTATTGAACTCTTCACCGTCTTTTACCCACCTCCTAGGAGCATTTGCAATTGAACATAGAACTTAATTTTACCAATTCTATGAGTTGAATTTAAAAAATCCGAGAGACACGGTTAATATCAAGGAGTAAAATGTGTTTCAATAAGATAAAAATAATTTTTGGTGAATAGTAACTTTTTACTTTTATTTACCATGGTTAAAAATAAATAAGGTAATTAAGGGTAAAAATGATATTATTATTACCCTAACACATGTCCTAATTCTATTGGATAAGTGTAATTCGACCAAAAACAACCTTAGGAATAAAATATTACCCTTTAGGTCCACTTGGATTAGATTAGGACAGTTATTATTATTTTATTTAAAGAAGAGTTAAAAGAGTTAAAATCAAAGTTTAATAACTAAAACATTTTTAATATAGGTTTATACATAAGATAAATTAGATTGTAAATATTAATTAGAAATATAAATATATTTACTACATAATGGTATTTTATTTATAATTTTTAGACATTAAATAATTTAATTTATTTATGACACAATGATGATGCAGTAATTACCTTATTAATGAAATATTAACATAATTGATGTTATAAATACCCAAATAAATGTAATTTGAGACTTTTTATGAATTACACTAATTTTATAGGTTAATATGACATGTTATTATTGATTGAAGTAATTGTGTTCGAACAAATCATACTGTTATGATTTTCACAAAAATCAATTACCAAATATTGTCAAAATTGACATAAAATAGTTTTTAAAACAAATATTATATTACTAATTGTTATTCTATTCCTAAAAATATAAGGTTAGGCCAAATGACTTATATAAGGTTATATATATTAAAAATTAACCACTTGGGGTTCTTTTGGCTTGTTATAGTAAGTTTATTAACCATATAGAGTAAGAAAACAAGAAGACACGGTAAAAGTTAAATTATTTAACTTGGAGTTAAATCTAAATGATAAGGTTAAAATAGTAACCTAAACTTTTATAAAACATATTTTCTGAGAGTATTTCAACCCATACCCAATTTTTACTCTAAATAAATCAATTTTGAGCTATTATAAACTTAATATGACTTTATTATAAAATAATTTTTTAAGTTTTTCGTAAGGTGCCCCTCTCCTCCCTTATAAAAGGGAACCTCCTCCCTCTTCTCTTTACACAATTTTTAGCTTTCAATCTCGGCCAAAACCTACCAATTTCCCTTCTCAACTTCCCTAGAATAATTATAGAGGTTCTGGTCTCCTCAAAATACCAACTCTAGTGCCTTAAGAGGAAGCTTAAAAGAGGTGCGTCGAAGAAGAAGTAATCTCTTCTACCAATTCTTTCAAGTTTTATTTCTTATTAAACTTCTTATTATTTAGTTGTTTCATTATAAAGTAATAACATCAGTATCACTAATATACTTATATGTTATTATAAATATGAAACAACCCCATTTCACCTTATATCCATCCTACGGAAAATGAAATCACCGCGCGTGTGTACGTACAGAATACATTCTCCACGCCGTGGTGTAATCTGTTTTTCCACCACCACCGTACTTGGATGGGTATAATGGTGTAAAGAATAACTATATATAGTTATTATAACATAATAATGATTCTTATATATTATATCATCCACTCCAATTCAATTCAATAATTATGGGAACGATATCATCACTCGTGCGTACGTACGGATTATCGTCTCCACGACGCGATGAGATTCATTCTCTATGTTAACCATTCGAGAATGATTATAAAGTATATATAATGAATAATAATGAAATATATGACATTATAAAGCTAATTTATTTATTTATATATGTGTTTCATCTACTTAGTTCCATTCAAGTCAATAAGGAAAGGAAAACAGCGTTCATGCGTACGTACAGCCTACCGTCTCCATAAACGGTGTATTTCATTTCATTTATCTATCTATTATATATATATATATACTGAATATATATGATATATAAATCATGATTTACATTTTGTAAGTAATTAGATCATGATATAAGTAATAATAATATCAAGAACAACAATTCCAAACACGTACGATAAATAAAATGATTTTACCCAAAACGCTACTTTAACATGGAATTTACAAAAGAACGGGTAATATAAAGTCATAAGTGAACCATATATGATATAATAACAATGAATATGATTATTTAATAAGTCAATGACATTATTTAAATCATTATACAGGATTTTCGGATACGTACGAAGCATATCGGACCTAAGGTAAAGGATAATTATTCCAATCTCATTCTTATCCGAGATAGTTTATTCGTAAGTATTTACTAAGGTTATGTTTATCATCCTTGTCAATATGTTCTCAAAATGTTTTCATAAATTTTATAATTTTCTTCCATGTATGTTTAAAGTCATTTTGATTTTTTTTGACTTTTACCACATCATACGGAAGGAATCTTTCTTTTGTTTACCATATGATGTACTTTTTGCCTTTTCTGAAAAAAGTACGAGAAGAATGTTTTTTTTAACTTATACGGCATGAATGGATTTTTACAGTTTCATAACCCCTTATTTTCATTAATCTTTTAATAAAAATCCATTTCATTGAAAATTTCATGGCTTTTTGAGAAAATAAAATGATTTTGAAGAATAAATGATATTTTCCTCAAGAATTCTTTTCAAGTGTTTTATCAAAACCATTTTCCATCTAAGATGACATTATTTCATATGTGTATGTTTCAAGTGTAATATCTCTATTATTTACATGGTTTCACTTTTAATATGATAAAATGATATCCATTTGTTTTATATGTAATATGTTATGATGGAATGATGTTTATGAAACCCATTTTTATTCTTTGGGTTATGATGAATGATTTATGTTTATCTTGTGGCACAAGTAAGAATGATTTCATTATGAGATGGGTGGGAACTATATCTCCCTCTAATTAATTGGGTAAAGATTTATATCTCATGAGATAGACATGGTTGGAACGGTAAGTTAATTCGGTTCAGTGATACAGGACTGAAATGAGGAGTGAACTCGGTTCAGAAATGGACTTTGTCCACTAGGATATTCTTGGCAATGAGTCTTGACTACTAAGAAATTATTCTCTATGATTATGTGTGTATGCCACAATTTTTCATGTTTTATGTTATGATTATTGGTATTACATTTCACTACCATGATTTATCCCATGTTATGATATTATGATCTCTTTTGCAGGTTAATATTTTCAAAATATTATGTTCTTATGAATATGATATTATTGATATTTCCTTTGTTTACCCTTACTGAGCATTTTAGCTTACCCTTTTGTATGTTTTCTCTTCCCCAGGTCAGGAGGAAGGGTATTAAGTAAGATATACCAAAAGGGACTCTAGATATGATGAAATAAAATGGAGATATTGTAGATTATTTACGAACTAGTTGTTTATGTTTCCCAGTTTCTAAAGACACTATACCTATACAGACCTTTCATGGTTTTGTTATATGTTGTAATAAGTGTGCTTCAATTTTAAAGTAAAAACAATGTATTTAATGTATGGGTTGTTATAATAAGTGATTCAAGGACACTTAGTTCAAACTCACATTCCATTATTACTATTTGTTGTCACATGAACTAAGACTATTCATAATCTTGGGAAAAAATATTATAATAATGATTAAAATAATGAAAAATACCCCCTCTCCTCCACTATAAATACCACACTCACTCCCCTATTATTCTCACACCTATCAAGACATGATCCATGCCTATGTTCTACCCAATAATTCTTCAAAGGCTCTTCCCCACGTCCTAGAGCTGCTGGTCTCACCAAAAGACCAAAACCAAAGCCCTTAAGAAGGATCTCAAGGAGAAGAGATCAAGAGTTAAACATCCTCTTTTATTTTCTTTCTTTTCTTTCATTTTATGTTATCCTCTTCATTTCCCTTTTGAATTATGTAAGAATATTTCATTCCATATCCCCCCTTAATTTCCATATTATGTATGAGTGATGATATATTCCCTTTCTCTCATCAAACTATTTTTTATGAAATTTTATGAGACATCGTTAGGCTGCCGAATTTTCATGAGAATTTTCTCATGTTTTATTTTATTTCATGATTCCTTTTCCTTATTTCCTCACCCCATCTTATCCAAGAGGCATGAAATCTCTAAAATATTTTATATTCTAGATATTCTCATGTTCATGGAAAATTTATCATCATTATTCTTCTCCTCTCCCACTTATTTAAGGAATAAAAACATTGTCTGTGATGTGTCGAAATTACCGACATCGTGGACGATGTGATTTCAATTTCAATTAATTATTTCAAGTCTGGTAATGAAACCATTTATATGGTTGAACCAGGTTATAATATATGTGTTATGACTCACCCATGGTTCTATAATTCTTTTGTACTCATGGTTCTAATTTATAAGACAAAATGAGGTCTTTATTATCAAAGAACCACTAAAATGATCTAAACGAACATCATTAATGTTTTAACATATGAATCATCCTCATATTAAACATCAAAATGATAGATGGTATAAATTATGGTACTGGAAATATGTAAATACCTTTCCATTTCAATTCTAGAGTTTCACTTACAATCAACAAGAACATCCATCATGAACCAATCTTGGAAATCATGTAAAGAATTCCCCCAAAAACAATGAAAGGGGAAAAATACTAACAATTAAAGGGTGAAATGATGTTATGAAATGATCATATAAGATGTTATGAACATGAAAATATTTCTGTAAAATATTAATAACACACTTTTAACCATTATATATGAGGTTTAAACAAGTTTTAAGTAAGACAAACCCAAGGTAATGGAATTCTTAACCTGATTTCCATTCTTTGGGTTAACCTTCTACTTCATTATTTATGTTCTATTAAAAAAATTTGTGTGATGGATTCTGTTTATATTATGTTTTATTATTTTTATTTACAGTATATATGAATAATCCATCCACTATATTATGTCTCTCTTCAATTGTATGATATTTATAAGGGGCTTTTCTTTAAAAATCCTCTGTTAAATTCGATTTTATGAAATTCCAATGTAATGTTTTTATGGAATTATTCATGTTGTATGATTAGGTTTTGGTTATTATGAATTATTTATGATGAAGGGTGGGACCTATATCTCCCTCCAATGCATTGGGTATTAATAAGTTGGAGGTCGGCCGTATGGTTACTCCAATTGTAACTGCGATGGTTACACAAAGTAAGGTAGCCGTGAGGGTTACAAATTATAAGGTAGCCAAGAATGGTTACAAGATTATATAAGTAATGACCCAAGATACCTTTATGATTATATTTATATTCTCATGTTTCTTTGTGTGGATCTTGTGTAAATCTCATGTTACACAAAGTATATATGGATAACAAGAATGTCTTTTGAAAATGTTTTCATACGTTATGAGTATTAATGGACTAATGTGCTCTTTCCTTATTTTTCATCCCTTACTGAGCTTTTGTGCTCATCCCATGTTTTTAAATGATTTTTCACAAGTTAATGGATTTGTAAGACAAGGAAGGAAGCCATGTTAAATTTTTTTGAATTGTCAAGGAGTCTTGTTTTAAGTTTTAATGTTTTATATTTTGAAAAAAATGGAAACTGTTTTTATGGTATCCACTTTGTAATAATGTGTAATGTTATGAATGTATTGTACTAATTATCTAAAGCTATAAATTTGAAAAGATCCTCAATGTAAAATGGAAGTTTTTTCTTGACTAAATTCAAGATTATGTATGTAATAAGGTTGGGTCCTTATAGTTGGTCTTAGAGGATGGTTTAGATATCTTTAGGGGTTAGGGTGATGTTAATAGAATACCATAAATGATTTTAACTCTATGTTTAATTTGAAATGTTTTAGAATTTAAAGATTATCATGTTGCTTCATCTAAGACATGTTTGTTTAGAATGGTTGTCTACAGAAGGAACAGGGATTCTGAAGAGGAGAGGCACTGATAGAATAACATCGTTCCGGAACTACAGCCCAGAATGGTAGGGATTGGAACAAAGCAGTTTGTGACAGTAATGGATCAGCTAATGCAGGCAATAAATGGTGGTGTAATCCATGCAATAGAACCAATATAGTTACCATAGAATAACATGATATTAGTGGAACATTTTATGAGACACCATCTTCCTGCATTCAATGGATCTTATGACCCAGTATCAGCTAAAGGATGGATCAAAGACCTTGAAAAGATATTCGATGTTATGGGATATTCAGACAATCAAAAGGTAAGTCTTACCATTTAACATTTTGAAGGGGAATCTAATCAGTGGTGTTCATTGGTAAGTAATATCAGGGGTAGAGAGGATTTTGATGCCTTAGAGTGGGTTGAATTTAAAAGTCTTTTCCTTGAAAAATATTTTCCTAAGGTGGTGCAATTAAGATGGAGAAGAAATTCCTTGAATTGAAACAGAAGGAGAAAGATTAAGTGGTTGTGTATGAAGCGAACTTCACTTGATTGGTGAGGTATGCTCCAAATATTATTATGGATATTGATAGCAAAATCAATTGCTTTTACATAGGATTGAAGCCAAGGTATCGAAGGGCATTGGCCTCCCGTGAATTCAAAAGTTACGTGAAACTTGTCTGATGTGCTGAGAGGGTAGAGATGGATCTTTCTGATGATCACGTGAATTTTGGAAAAAGGATAAGAAGAGGTCTAGTTGGCAAGAAATGGGTAAGAATCAACTAAAGAAATCTGATGGTAAGAAAATCCAATTTTTAGTTTGTGAAAAGTGTGGAAAGAAACACCCTAGGGAATGTCTTAGCAAAACTGGTAAGTATTTTAAATGTGGTAAGTTTGGACATATGGACCGAGATTGCAATGAAAATGATCCTAAGACTAATCCTGAAAAGCAAACTGTAAAGTGTTTTAAATGTGGTGAGATGGGTCATTATGCAAATGCCTTCCCAAAGAGAGATCTAAATGAAGAAAAAAACCAGACTATGAGCAGAAAGGTGTAGTGAGATCCTTTGAGACTACGTCAGTAGATGTCAGGCCATCCAATGAAGTTGTATCAGGTACATTGTTTGTTCACTCAGATTTTTCTAAAGTTTTGTTTGATACAGGGTCTACACATTCCTTTATCTCTAAGAAATTTTCTGGTAAATTGGAAATATCACCTCAATAAATGAGAACCAAACTTTTTGTTAAAACACCAGGGGGAAATGTTATAGGAAATATGAATTATAAGAATATTTCTATTGTGGTATGTGGAAAGACTTTACCTACAAACCTTGTTGTTTTACCCTTAGTCAAGTTTGATGTTATTCTGGGGATGTACCGGTTTTCTTATTATCATGCTAAGATTGATTGTAGAGATAAAGAAGTTGTTTTTAAAAAAGAGTTTCAGTTTGTATACAAGAATAAACCCATACAATTGATAACATATTAGGAAGATGAGAAACTATTGAGATATGGAAATGAAAGTTATCTTGCTCATATTGTTGAAAACAAGGGAACAATTCAAATTAATGATGTGCCAGTGGTAAATGAATACCTTAATGTTTTTCCTGATGAGTTACCTGGTGTCATACCTGATCGAGAAGTCGAATTCAGTATTGACTTAGTTACTGATGCAAACCCAATGTAAAAAACCACTTATCATATGGCTCCAATAGAACTTCTTGAATTGAAAAATCAGTTGCAGGATTTTCTTGAAAAAGGCTTCATTCATCCTATCACTTCACCATGGGGATGCCCTACTTTGATTGTCAAAAATAAAGATAGTTCCATGAGACTTTGCATTGATTATAGAGCTTTGAATAACATCACTATTAAAAACATGTATCCTTTTCCTCATATCGATGACTTGTTTGATCACCTCTAGGGAGCTCAGTACTTTTCCAAGATTGACTTGAGATCTGGATACCATCAGCTGAAGGTGAAGGAGGATGACATCCTGAAAACAACCTTTCATACTAGATATAGGCATTATGAATTTTTTGTTATGCTGTTTGTATTAACTAATGCACCTACTGTAATCATGAATTTATTAATAGAGTATTTCATGGGTTCTTGGATAAGTTTGTGGTTGTATTTATTGATGACATTCTGGTATTTTCTAAAAATAAAGAGAAGCATGAAAATCATCCAAGGGTTTTTTTTTCAAACTTTAAAAGAAAAGAAACTATATGGAAAATTCAGCAAGTGTGATTTTTTGTTGCAACATATTTCTTTTCTTGGGCACATTATAAATAATGATGGAATAAAAATTGATCCTACCAAAAAAAAAGTAGTTGATGAATGGCCAAGACCCACAAATGTTATAGAGATTCATAGTTTTCTTGGGTTAGTAGGTTATTGCAGACGGTTTGTTAAGAAATTTGCATAGTTATCTTGCCCGATAACTAAGTTAACACAGAAAGGGGTTAAATTTGTTTGGATAGAGGAATGTGGTGTTTGTTTTCAGGAACTGAAGAAGATATTGGTGAATGCTCTAGTTTTGTCCTTACCTTCCCAAAATGGTGAGTTTGTCATCTACAGTTATTCTTATTTTAAGGGACTTGGTTGTGTTTTGATGCAGAATGATCAGTTAATTGCCTATGCTTCGAGAAAACTTAAACCTCATGAGCTAAATTATCCCACATATGATTTGGAATTGGTAGCTGTGGTTTTTTATTTGAAATTTTGGAGGCATCATCTATACAGAACCAAATGCCAAATATATACTGACCATAAAATTCTAAAGTATATATTCACTTAGAAGGAATTAAAACTGAGGCAGAAAAGATAGCTAGAACTGATAAAGGATTATAACTGCATGATCAATTACCATCCTGGGAAAGCAAACAAAGTGGCAGATGCCTTAAGTGGGAAACATCATGCGTCATTAACCATGTTATTTTTGGAACATGATCCCTTAATTAATTATTTGATGAATTTTGGATTAGAAGTTGTTGGTGTAGGGAATACATCTGTTTTATTTCAGGTTTTAGTGCAGTCTTCATTGTCAGATAGAATTAAGCAAGCGCGGAAGGAAGACCATGAGCTACAGAAAAAGGTGGAATTGGTTAAAATGGGTAAGTTTCTAGAATTTAACCTCGAAAAGATTGTGTTTTAAGATTTGGAAAAAGGTTGTGTGTGCCTAGTGATTCACAGTTGAAGAAATATTTGTTGTGCGAAGCTCATATTTCTCCATTTTATGTTCATCCTGGTAGTACTAAGATATACAGAGACCTTCAGAAGTATTATTGGTAGGATGGGATGAAAAGAGATATTTCTGATTTTACCATGAAATGGTTGACATGTCAACAGGTTAAAGCATAGTGGCAGTTACTAAAGGGGATGCTTCAGCCTTTTCCAGTGCTAGAGTGGAAATGGGAGAATGTATCCATGGACTTTGTGGTGGGACTACCAAATACTTCTCGAGGTAACAATGTGATTTGGGTTATTGTTGATCGTCTAACAAAGTCTTCACATTTTCTTTCTATTTGAGATATAATGAATTTAGATCAGCTTTCTCAATAGTAACTCAAGAAGATTGTCAGGTTACATGGAGTTACTCTTTCCATTTTTTCTGACCGAGATCCTAGGTTTACTTTTAACTTTTGGAAGGGACTTCAGAAGTCATTGGGAACAAAGTTAAATTTCAGTACAAATTTTCATCCTAAATCAGATGGGAAGTCAGAACAAACGATTCAAACTTTGGAGGATATGCTTTGATCTTGTTCAATGGACTATCATGGAGGTTGGGATCAGCATATTTCTTTAGTTGAGTTTTCTTATAATAACAGTTTTCATTCCAGTATTCAAATGGCACCTTTTGAGGACTTGTATGGGAAGCGGTGTCGGACTCCAGCGCTTTGGTATGAAGTTGGTGAAATAAAGTTGATGGGGCTAGAATTTGTAGAAGAAGTGGCTGAGAAACTTAGGATGATCCAGCAGTACATGAGGATAGCTCAAAGCAGGCAGAAAAGTTATGTAGATAACAGAAGTAAAGACTTGTCTTTTGAGGTAGGTGGCCATGTTTTCCTTAAAATCTCTCCTTGGAAAAGTGTGATGTGTTTCGATAAGAAAGGGAAGTTAAGTCCATAGTTCATCAGCCCTTTTGAAATCTTGGATAAAGTTGGAACAGTTGCATACCGCGTAGATTTTCCTTCGATATTGTTTCAGGTACACAATGTTTTTCATGTTTCAATGTTGAGAAAGTATATGCCAGATTCATCACATGTCTTGAGCCCAAAAGCAGTTCAGCTGGAAGTGAACCTTTCTTATGAAGAGAAACCAGTTCAGATTCTTGATTGAAGGGAAAAGGTATTGCAGAATAAGGTAATTCACCAGGTAGAGGTTTTTTGGAGAAACCACATGGTTGAATAAGCAACATGAGAGTCTAAAAATGCTATGAGGAAAAAATACCCTCAGTTGTTTATTAAGTAAATAAAATTGCAAGGATGCAATTTCCAGAAGGTGGGGATAATGTAACACCCCAAGTTTTTATAAAAATAAATAGAAATGAAAGTAACTTTGTTTTAAAGTGGATATTTTTAACTTTCCTTTAAAACATACTTTTTCCACTTCTATGTTTTGAATTTCAAGAAACTATCATCTACAATTGTGTTCAGTATGTTATTTGGAGTCTATTAGAACCAACTTGTTTTTTTGATGAATAGTATCATACCCTTATGAATAGTAATATGAATAGTAATATGACCCTAATGAATAGTAAATTTTATTATTATTTTATTCTCTTAAGGATTTAAGATAATAACAACTGGGTTAATTTTTCATCGTGATATAGAAGTTGTTATAGAATTAGAGTTGTTAATTTTTAAATTAAGAATGCTTTTATTTAAAGATTAAATTAATAATATTTAGAAATTTATTTTCAAAAAATCAACTTCATTTTTTAATTCTACACACTGAAAAATGGTTGGGATAAATTTTTGGGATTTTTCTGAAATTCTTTAATTTTTGGTGAATAGTGAAATACGATAAAATAACCTATAATCAAATTATCAGTAAAATACATTATTTATGACATCATAAGTGATAAAAGGCCACTTGGTTCGAACTCACATACCATTATTACTATTTTAGGTCACATGAACTAAGACTATTCAAAATCTTGGGCAAAAATATTATAATAATGATTAAAATAATGAAAAATACCCCCTCTCCTCCACTATAAATACCACCCTCACTCCCCTCTTCTTCCCATGCCACTAAAGCCTTGATCCATGCCTAAGTTCTTCCCAATAATCCTTCCAAGTCTCTTTCCCACGTCCTAGAGCTTCTCGTCTCACCAAAAGACCAAAACCAAAGCCCTTAAGAAGGATCTCAATGAGAAGAGATCAAGAGGTAAACATCCTCTTTTATTTTTTTCTTTTCTTTCATTTTATGTTATCCTCTTCCTTACCTTTTGAATTATTTTGGGATATTTCATTCCATATACACCCTTACTTTCGATATTATTTATGAGTGATTAGATATTCACTTTCTCCCATCAAACTATTTTTTAGGAAATTTTAAGAGACACCGTTAGGCTGCCGAATTTTCGTGAGAATTTTCTCATGTTTTCTTTTATTTAATGATTCCTTTTTCTTATTTCCTCACCCCCTCTTATCCAAGAGGAATTAAATCTCTATAATATTGTATATTTTTGATTTTCTCATGTTCATGGAAAATTCCTCATCATTATTATTCTCCTCTCCCACTTATTTATGGAATAAAAACATTGTTCGTGATGTGTCGAAATTACTGACATCGTGGACGATGTGATTTCAATTTCCATTAATTCTTTCAATTCTGGTCATGAAACCATTTATATGGTTGAAACATGTTATAATATATGTTTTATGACTCACCCACGGTTCTTTAACTCTTTTGTACTCTTGCTTCTAATTTATAAGACAAAATGAGTTCTTTAATATCAAAGAACCACTAAAATGATCTAAACGAACATCATTAATGTTTTAACTTATGAATCATCCTCATATTAAACATCAAAATGATAAATGTCATAAATTATGGTACTAGAAATATTTAAATACCTTTCCATTCCAATTCTGGAGTTTCACTTCCAATCAAAAAGAACATCCATCATAAACCAATCTTGGAAATCATGTAAAGAACTCCCCCAAAAATAGTGCAAGGGGAAAAATACTAACAATTAAAGGGTAAAATGATGTTATGAAATGATCATATAAGTTGTTATAAACATGAAAATGTTTCTGTAAAATATTAATTACACTCTTTTAACCATTATACAGGAGGTTTAAATAAGTTGGAAGTAATACAAACCCGAGGTAAGGGAATTCTTAACCCGATTTCCATTTTTTGGGTTAACCTTCTACTTCCTTATTTATGTGCTATTTAAATTGTTTGTGTGATGGGTTATGTTTATATTATGTTTTATTATGTTTATTTATAGTATATATGCCTTCTCCATCCACTATATTATGTTTCTCTTCAATTATATGATATTTATAAGGGGCTTTTCTTTAAAAATCCTCTTTTAAATTCAGTTTTACGAAATTCCAATGTAATGTTTTTATGGAATTATTCATTTTGTATGATTATGTTTTGGTTATTGGGAATTATTTATGATTAATGGTGGGACCTATATCTCCCTCCAATTCATTGGGTATGATTAAGTTGGAGTTCAGCCATATGGTTACTCCAAGTGTAACTGCGATGGTTACACAAAGTAAGGTAGCCGTGAGGGTTACAAATTATAAGCTAGCCAAGAATGGTTACAAGATTATGTAAGTAATGCCCCAAGATACCTTTATGATTATATTTATGTTCTCTTGTTTTTTTGTGTGGATCTTGTGTAAATCTCATGTTACACAAAGTAAGTATATATGGGTGACAATAATGTCTTTTGAAAATGTTTTCATACGTTACGAGTATTCATGGACTAATGTGCTCTTTCCTTCTTTTTCATCCCATACTGAGATTTTGTGCTCATCCCAAGTTTCTAAATGATTTTCACAGGTTAATGGATGTTTAAGACAAGTAAGGAAGCCATGTTAAATGTTGATGAATTGTCAAGGAGTCTTGTTTTAAGTTTTAATGTTTTATATTTTGAAAAAAATGGAAATTGTTTTTATGGTATCCACTCTGCAATAATGTGTAATGTTATGAATGTATTGTCCTAATTATCTAAAGCTCTAAACTTCAAAAGATCCTCAATGTAAAATGGAAGTGTTTTCTTGACTAAATTGAAGATTATGTATGTAATAAGGTCGGGTCCTTATAGTGTGTGTGGGTGTGTTTCATTGTAATTGTACCCTCAACACTTAATATATATATATATATATATATATATATTAAATTTATTCATTTATATTAATAAACATTTCATTAATAAATTTTTTAATAAATTTTTTTAACATTTAATGTTTTTAATACAGTTATAATTTATGTATTTTAATATATATTCATTTTTATTTAAACATATATCCATGCGGGTTCACGAGTTGGACCTGGCCAACCCCCAATTTCTTTTGTAATTAATGTATTAAATTTAATATATATATATATATAGTAATAAATAGTACATTGATTATATATATATAATTAAATAATTAATATATTGTTTATAATTAATAAAAATGAATAAAATTATTAAATACTTAATATACTAATTAAATAATTAATATAATTTTTAATGTTATATACTGATTAAAAACTTAATATAATAATTGAGTAATTATTATACTATTTATTGCAATATATGTTAAATTTATTCTTTTTTAATAATTTTATTCTTTTTTATTAATTATAAACATTATATTAATTATTTAATTATATATATAATTAAATTTCACTCATTTTAAACATGCATTTATTTTATATGATGTATTCATTGATAATGTCAATGGTGTGCTTACTTTTTTTATAATTTATATATTTTAAATACTTATTCATTTAATGTTTTTGTAATTTATTTATTTTTTGTAAAAAAAATTGTATAATTACTCATTAATATATTTAATATTTTTATAATTTATTTATTTTCATTTTTCATTATTTAATATTTTGTAATTTTATCCATTTTATAATATTTATTTATACATGTTTGCTCATTGAGATTTAATGTTTTTAATATAGTTGTAATTTATGTAATCAATATATGTTAATTTCCATTTTAACATATATAAATATTCATTTCTAATTTTTTTATATTATCTATATAATTAATAACAGTTATTCATTTTTTAAAATTATTCATTCTTATCATTATTTATGTCATTAATAAATGTTATATATTATATAATGTTGTTATTCAATTTAACACATATCAAACTTATATATATATACACATTAATTTTTCACACATAAATATTTACATAATTAATGAAATCTTAAATAGAAACACACACGCCTAATATTTATGTTATTTATTCAAATTTTAATATTCATTTTAGAATTTAATTTAGTAACATAATATATTTAATATATTATTTTTTAATTGGTAAATTTATTTATTTATTTTTAATATTATTTTAGTTTGTATTATTTATTCATTTATATATATATATATACTTTAATTTATTCATTTTATGGTATTTATTTATACATATTTATTTACTATGTTTTTATATTTAAATATGCATTTATCTTCATTTCAATATATATCCATATTTTATTTTTTAATAATTTGTATAATTAATAAAACTTATCTATTTTTTATATTTTTAATGTATTCTCATTTTTAATTATTAAATTTCACTCATTTTTAACACTCATGCATTTAAGATTACATATTCAATAATAATGTTAAAAATATTTTTATAAATAAATATTTATAAACAAATATATTTATAAATGTATATTTAATATATTAATAGTCATAAATAAAAAAAATATAATTATTTTAAATGTATTTATATCATTATAAATAAATATTTATATACTTAAATAATTATAAAATTATAATAAATACATTTTAATAATGAATATATTTGTAATGGTTCGAACCTTTTAGACTGTTACTTTACCAAAAATATGATATTCGAGGTGTCTCGGGGTAGTCCAGGGCATTTTTTGGGACATGTGAGTCATACCAAGGAGGATTCATTTCAACAATTTTTCAAATTTCCAATTTTTCAATGGTGACTCATCCTGGCAGTGACTTGTCTAGAGGTGACTCATCTAGAGGTGCCTCATCTAGCGGTGGCACGTCTAGTAGTGAATCCTCCGAGAATTCACTCATCTGGTGGTGACTCGTCTGGTAGTGACTCGTCTGGCGATGACTCATCCTGGCGGTGACTCATTTCCATAGTTTTCCATTTTTCTATATTTTTCCAGATTTTCAAAAATGTTTACAGAACTACCATTTTGATGTCTTTTTTGAATAAAAATGGGTTTAAATGCCTTAATTAAGGGGTTTAAATCTATTTCAAAGGATGTTAATCATATCCTTAATTTCTAAAAATTCACGAGACCTTTAAAAAGTTTAAATCATGTGGTTTTAATGAGATCTACCTTTAATGGTCAACTAAACGATTTCAAATCCAATTAGTTTGGGATCTAATCCTTCTAAGGTGGGGATCTTACCTTCATTCATGCCTTCCTCTTTCTATTGATATGGTAGGATCCAAATACTTCTTCCATGGAGTCATAGAATATGCTGGTAGAGTTGGTTTGAGTTCTCACTATCAAAGTGGCAACTTCCTCCTGTACACACCCCCTGTTTTGGTGTACCAAGTTAGTGAAGGGATTCTTCTTTATAGGTGGTACTTCCTGCATTTCTCCTTATGTGTATCATACCGGAGGGGCTTATTATTGTTAACTCTTATGAACATGGTTGTAATCAGATTAAGAAAGATAATGAATCAGTTTATATTAAATTTAAATGGGTATGGGAATGTAAAGTATGATGTTATATCTTTTTATTGAATTGATTTTATTTGATTTGATGTTATGTTTGTATGGATGTAATGCCTTGATAAAAGTTGTGTTTGTTTGTGGCATGATTATGATGTAGTAACTTCCTCTTGAAACCTATGTTTTTATGAATGTTTAATTATAATCATAAATAACCGACTAACCACATACATTTGGATAATGTAATATATTTCCTAGGATCTAACATCTTTTGTGATAAATCCCTTAAATAAAGAAGTGAAATTGAATAATTTCCCCTTCTATTTCAAAATCTGAAAATGTGTTGTGTTGTGATATATGTTGTGATGTGTGGAATGGTTCTGGTTTGTGTGTGAATGGGACTAATATGAGGGCAGTTTCTATATTTTTATGTGTGGGGGTAGCAGAGGAGATGCGGTTGTACAGTGGGGATGCGATTGTTGTTATGGTACAGTGGTGCAATGGGGCTGTAATGGTAGTTGTGGTATGGTTATGCAATGGGGATGTGAAACTAGATGTGGCTGTAAAATGATATGGATGTGGAGATTGGGTTGTGGTGGTGTTCCTTTACTATGTGGTTGGTTCTATTATATTTACCCAAGTATTAATGGAATTAATACTACATGATAATACTTTCAAATTGGTATGTTTAATGAGGAAATTGATGATAGGTTATGCTGATTAACTTTTTAATGTTTATATACAAACTAATGGGATGGAATTATGAAATAAGGTGTCTTTATAAATAAAATCGGATGCTAGCAGATATAGAGTAAATAAATTAAAGAGGCTGTTAAAGTGAATTTTTTTTATAAATAGAGACTCCGGAAAACGGATTAAAAACTAAAATATGAATTATATCATCTATTTTGTTTGTGTGGTTTTATGCATTTAGAGGTGGCAGTGATATTGTGTGCATCATGTGATATAGTTCTTGTTTTAAACCCATAGGACAGGCTTGTGTGTTGTAACTCTATATGTATATACACTATATGTTCTTGTGATTTCTATATGCACCCCACCCCCATCGATCACTATGTGCTGACAACCTCATAGTCACACGGTGGGTGTCTTTCTAACATCCAGATGGGAGGATAGAAGGTTGGTCACCCACTCTTCCTTGCTCCCTCTTCCAGGTGATAGTGGCCCAAGTTTTTTTGGGTGAGTTGTGATGGGTGGTCCCAGGTGCCTTTAGGATGAGTTGTGGTGTGATGTCCCAAGTGTCTTTGGGATAAGTTGTGATGTGTGGTCTCAGGTGTCTTTGAGATGTGATGTGTTTGTGATGTCCCTAGTGTGTGAAAGTGGAATGTGATGTGTTGTGATGGACCAGGTGTGTTCGGGTGTGGTGTGTTGTGTTGTGATGGCCCAGGTGTGTGCGAGTGGGATGTGATGTTATGTTATGTATTCGAATGATGTGGGAGCACCATGACATTTACCATTGGGGTGTGAGAGCATATAATCAGTGGTAAAGTGGTGTGGGTAACCCTATCATCGATGTGATTCATATCATATATTATTATACTTTGATTCATTATTTTTTTATCGATCCTTGGTGAGGTTGGGGTTTTTGTTGGTATGACTATTTAGGTGTTGTTTGGTTCTACTATTTTCACACAAGTGCATTAGTATTCTATTTTCACATGTTCATGGGAATCTTTGTTTTTCCTCCTGACTGTACCTATATGTTCACCCTATGTATATAAAAATTATTTTCAGGGTTTTGAGAGGACTTTTTGGACCATATTGGAAATTTATAGTTCAAGCATTTGGAGTTGTTTTTGTGTCTCCACCTTGTCTTTTATTCTTTTAGGATTTCATTTAGAAACTTTTATATGTATCAGTTTTGATTTATACATGCATCATGGGATGGTTTGGATTTATTTTATAATGTTTCATGGAGTTTTTTTGGTTGATTCATCCTATCTCTCGATCTTGTTTTCTTATAAGGGTTAATGCCTCCCATATTGTAAGATCTTTATGACCTCAGTGCTAATCACCAACCCGAGGCCTACTGGAGGTGAGAATCATGGTTCATTATCTCCCTTTATTCATTTATAACATAGGAGGGGTATCTTTGTAGGGAGGGGTCATGATATAATGGTATCAGAGCTGATAGTTGAGAGATAGGATGGATTTTGGAGTTAGGCACATTGAAGATCGCATGGTTTGGTAGGGAAATAATGTCTATTGACCTTGGTGCATGACATAGGATAGGGACACCAGATAGGACATGGGATTTTAGGTCCCCCCATGATTTGATTCAAGGACTCCGAGACTACCTAATGATCAAGTGAGGTGTCACTACTTGCAGGGTAGAGACCTATGAGAGGTACATGCATTATGATGACTTGTGTTTTTGTTTGAAATGGGTTGTTTGGGGAAAGTTAAAATGAATAAAATATATAATGAAATTTTATTTTCGTTTCTATAACTTTTTTTATGTTATTATTTCTAATAAAAAGTTATTGTTTGCTGAATTATAAATATAACCTGAAAGGAAATAATAATATTATGGTTAACTATCATGAGCTATTTGTTTGAAACCTTCTTGAAGTTTAAATGTGTTGTTTACTTTCCTTTTATAGCATGGTTATTAATGAATTGATTTTTTCTTCCTTTTCTAGAAATTTATAACATGCCACTAGTTTTTCTAATGTTTGGAACTGTTAGAGAAGCATGCTTAGAGTATTTTTTTGTGATCAACAATTTAATTTTGAAAACCCTTGTGAAGCATGATACCTTGAATTAGATTGCACTAGCATGATAAAATAAAATATTTTTAAACAATTATTAGACATATTATGGTTCTTATGTGAGTTAATATTCCATGCATTTCTTTACATTTATAATTTATCAAATCATGTGTTGTTTAATTGTTGTAAAATATGGATTTAGAAATTTAAATTTTGAAATTTCTGAAAATGAACATCATAATTATTAATAATTCCTTTTAATTAGAAAACCTTGACAAGAAAAACTTTCTATTTATTTGGAATTATTGAAGTTATTAAGTATTTATATCACCATATTTTGTAAGCATGTGTTAGGGTGTAAATTATTATGAAATTTATTTCTAAATTTTTAGAAAAATTTATAAGCATGCATTGTAGTAACTCGATGATACTTAAAACTATTTAAATGTTAAAATTTATTCTTTTGTTGAAAAATAAGAATTTTTATTATGGAAATAACTTTTCTTCACATATTAATTCATGAGTAGTTTCTTATTAGCAGCATTACTAAATCTAAAAACTTTTTTTGTGGTAACTAGGGAAATTCTAGTATGAGATACTTAAGTATATAGCATGTTTAATATGTTGTGTTTAAATATGTAAGTATAATCATGTTATCCTTATTACAATATATAAGCATGCTCTTTATATTAATTAAATGAGTAAGTAATGTTTAGTCTGAGCATTATAAATCATGTAACATAGTAATACAACATGTATAGTTTTAATTTTATTGTTAGAAAGAATATTTCCTTGAGTAATGAAATGAGAAATAATGTTTATCTTGAGCATTATAAATCATGAAATATAGTAATACAACATGTTTAGTTTTAATTTTTTTATCATAAAGAATTTTTCCTTGAGAAATGAAATTATTAAACAATTTTTACCTTGAGCATGATAAATCATGAAATATAGTAATACAACATGTGCAGTTTTTTAATATCATGGTTAGAAATCATGTTTTATTTTGATTATTCTAAAATCATGTTGTTTGTGTAATGGAATGATTGAATTTAAAATAATAACCTATCATGCAAAAAAATTTAAATGAATATTTTAAGTGTATTTACTTGACAATAATACAAATCAACATTGTCTTGTTTAGGAATATTAAACATGATGTGTGGGATAACATGCGTGTAGTTTTTTCTTTAACTTGGATGCATGTTAGAACCATTTAAATTAAAGGAATGATGTTTCACTAGAAATAACCTGGAAATTTTGAGTGATATTTTTTTGGTTGCATTATTATCACTGCATTAATGTGTTTATATTCCTTACTGAAAATAGTAGTTGTTGGAAACCTTGTTTGTGTTGTGATTGTTGTATATTATGAAACCCTTGATATGAATGCTTGATTAAACTCACCATGTATTAAAAGGATAATAAATTATATCTGGTTAATGATCCAATTCCTAATAGAAAGTTTTAAATTGTGTGAAATTACTCATGTTAAATAATGATATGAAGTAATATAAACCCTAGGATAATTATAGAATATGTTATGTGTTTTTTCTATATGTGAGTGTTCTTGTTATGATTAATTGTGTGATATATGATTTAAAACTTAAAGAATAATAAGAGTGGGAAACCTGATCCTTAATCGAGATTCATTATACTGTGATGTGATTAAAACCATGTGATCAAGTCAGTGCTACCCAAAGTGGATAATATCTCTACATGGGAAAGGTAATTCCTTGATTTTTGTGTTTGGGGATTTGTGTGTGATGATAATATTGATTTTTTGTTGGGTAAATATTAAGTATGAGGTGGAATTGGAGGTTATTTAAAAAGGGTGGTTTCTTGTGGATGGTAAAGTGGTTAGGTGATGTGGTTGTCTGAAATGTCTAGTGGAAATATTATTGGTTGGTATGTTTGTCTAGTGGTTGTGTTGTGTAGTGGTGGTGATTTTTGGAAGAAGAGATATGAGGATATTATGGTGATATGGATTTTATTGTGTTGTGTTGTGATTATGTTGATGGAATCCATCACTTCTCATAAAATGGTTAATAACTTAAAGTCGTTAATAAAATAAACTGTTCATTTTAGAAATCATCAAATAAATAAATATGGGATTACCTTTCATGCCTCAATATTTTTATAAAATAAGTAATGAGAATGTTTTAATACTATATTGTTGGTTAGTTTTTTTATGTTTGATTTTTTTATGATATTTCCTCCATTAAGATGTGTTATATTATGACAAATATTAAAACTATGTGGTTGATTCGGTGCCGCCCAAAGAGGAAAATATCATGGTTTGGTGGATGAGTTCTTTTGATTTGTATGCTTGCATAAACTTTTTCTATATTAATATGAGTTCTTGTTTTGGTGGAAAAATGTGATGAAATTTTTTTTCATTAATATTCTCATAGATAATAATGTTTCTTTAGAAAACTTGGGAAATTTTATAACTAGATAAAATGGATTATTCCAACATTGTGTTTTTTTTGTTTACATTTAATGTCATGTGTCAAATTTGGGACACTAAACAAATTATTTGAAAATGCATGGTCAATGTGATGAAAACCCTTGATATCGACTTAATAAAAAACAAAAAAAATATTATTCAGAAAAATATTCTTGATTTGAAAAAATGATTTGAAACAGAATGTTGATAAAATAAAAAGGGTGTGAAATATTTTATGATTTGAGTTGGGATGATTTGAAAAGAGTGGCATGGGTTTTCAAAAATAATAATTTATATTTTTTTAGAAATAAAAGGCATGTACTTGTTTAAAATTTTGAATAATGAATTGTGTTAAAAAGAATGTTTTGCTCATAATTATTTACTACGTATTGGTTGACGTGTTTTTTATGACCATATCTGTGTCCTTTTTATATTTTAGAGGTATCTTAACTAGGAGATTGTTTTAAGGTATTATTTATATTACACTTATTTTCCCAAGTGATTGTTGTTTTCCAAGTATATCTAGAAATTTGAGAGGTGTCTCATGGGTTGATTGTTCCGACCGCAATTCTCTGTCCTTCTCATTTTGTTTTGATTCTAAAGGATGAACCATTCCCCTAGTCTATGTTCTATATAGGCATGGTTACCTAGAGGAGAGTACTTGGGAGCATGAAATTCATATGTGAGCCTAATACACAAAGTTGTTTTGAGTTATCCCTTCTCTTTTTTCTTTGTGATGTGTTATTCCAACCTTGGTGTTTTTTTGAAATATTTTTTACCCTTGATTTGATGTGTGCTATGTGATGTGTAATGATGGTTCAACATTAGAAAAAGTTAAAACCCAATTCCTAATCAAGATTCATTTTACTATGATGTGATTAAACTGGTGCAGGTGAGTCAGTGCCACCCATAGTGGATAGTATCTTAACATGGAGGATAGAATTCCCTGATTCCTATGTTCAGGGATGAGCATTTTTTTAGTTATTGTGGGTGTTTTGGGATAATAGGTTTATTTTATGGTAGTTTTACATGTGTAATTATATCCTTGAGAGGTATCTTGAGATAGGGTTGTTTGGACCCTTTCTATCCTTCCTTTTAGATTGGTTTTGAATTCTCGAGGGAGATAATAGTTTGAGAGGTATCTTATGTAATGGTATTAATATTATGGATGGCTAATTTAACAAAAATCTAATTTTTGAGGTGTCCATTGGTATCCTTGGTTGTTTTGGGTTAATTTGAGTCATTCAAATGATGAGTCATTTTGACAGTTTTCCAAATTTCCAGTTTTCCAATGGTGACTCATCCTTGTAGTGACTTGTCTAGTAGTGAATCATCTGACTATGACTCATCTGGTAGTGACTCGTCTGGCACTTGTCTAGTGGTGACTCATATGGTAGTGAATCGTATGACAGTGACTCATCTAAAGGTGAATCCTATGGCACTGACTCCTCTGGAGGTGACTCCTCTAGTGGTGACTCTTCTGGCAGTGACTCATCTTGGTGGTGACTCATCTGACAGTGACTTGTCTAGTGGTGACTCGTCTAGAGGTGACTCATCCTAGCAGTGACTCATCTAGCGGTGAATTATATGGAGATGAATCATCTGGTGGTGAATTATCAGGTGGTGACTTGTCTGGCAGTGACACATCCTAGTGGTGACTCTTTTAAACAATTTTCCATTTTTCCAAAATTTTCCAATTTTTCAAAATATTTACAGAATTTCCATTTTGATGTCTTTTATGAATAAAAATGGATTTAGATGCCTTAATTAAAGGTTTTAAATCCATTTTAAAGTATTTTAATCATATCCTTGATTTCTAAAAATTATTGAGACCTTTAAAATATTTAAAGTGCATGGTTTTAATGAAATCTTCCTTTAATGGTCAACTAAACCATTTCAAATCCTGTTAGTTTAGGATCTAATCCTTTTAAGGTGGTGATCTTCCCTTCATTCATTCCTTCCTATTTTTCTTAATATGGTAGGATCCAAATCCTTCTTTCTTGGAGTTATAGAACGTCCTACTAGAGTTGGTTTAAGTTTTCACTATCAAAGAGGTAGTTTCCTCCTATATGTACCCCCTATTTTAGAGAATCAAGTTGGTGAAAGGCTTATTCCTTACATGTATGAATTCATTCCTTTATTTCTCCTTATGTGTATCTTATGGTATGGGCTTATTATTGTTAAATATTTTGAACATCATTGAAACTAGATTAAGAAAGATAATAAATTGGTTTATATTGAATTTAAAGGGAAATTAGAATTTTATGTATGATCTTATAGATTTTTATTTAATTTATTTTATTTTATTTGATATTATGTGTGTATGGGTATAATTCCTTGATAGAAATTGTTTCTATTTGTGGAACGATTATGCTACAACAAATTCCTCCTGAAACCTTTATTTTTTTCATTGCATGATTATCATCATAAATAATTGGCTAACCATGTATATTCAGATAATATAATGGATAACCCAAGATCTAATTTCTTGTGTGATAAGTCCCTTAAATAAAGAACTGAAATTGAATAAGTTCCTCTTTCCTTTCTAAATCTGAAATTTTTTTTGTTGTAATATTTTTTGTGATGTGTAGAATTGTTTTGGTTTGTGTGTGTGTGGGACTGATGTTAGGTTCATTATATATATTGTTATGCATGTGGGGTAAGTGGATAAGGTGTTTTTGTACAGTTGGTCTATAATTATTGTTGTAGTATCGTGGTGTAGTGGGGCTACGATGGTGGTTGTGATATGGTTATGCAGTGGGGATGTGAAACTGGATGTGGGTGTAAAATGATATTGATGTAGCTATTGGGTTGTGGTGTTATGCTTATGTTGTGTGGTTGGTTCTGTTATATTTACCCAAGTATTAATGTAATTAATAATGCATGATAATAATTTCAAATGGCATGTTTAATGAGTAAATTGATGATGGGTTGTGTTGATTAACTATTTAATGATTATATACAAACTAATGGGATGAAATTATAAAACATGTGTCTTCCTAAATAAAATAATATGCAAACAAATTTTGATTAAATAAATTAAAGAGGATATTAAAGTGGAATTTTTTGATAAACAGAGACTCTAGAAAATGGATTAAAAACTAAAATATAAATTATGTCTTCTGTTTTGTTTGTGTGATTTTATGCATTTAGATGTGGCAGTGATCTTGTATAGATTATGTGAGATAGTTAGTTCTTGTTGTAAACCCATAGGATGGGATTATTTGTCCTAACTCTAAATTCATATACACTGTATGTTCTTTTTATTTCTATACGCACCCCACCCTTGTCGAGCATTATGTTCCAACACCTGTGTAACCATGCGGGGGGTGTATTTCCCAACATCCTGGTGGGAGGATGGATGGATGGCCACCTGATCTTACCTTCTCCCTATTCCAAGTGATAGTGGACCAAGTTTCTTCAGGCTAGTTGTGATGTGTGTTCCCAGGTGCCTTCAGGATGAGTCGCGGTGTGTTGTCTAAGGTGTCTTCAGGATGATATGTGATGTGTGGTCCCAAGTTTCTTCAGGATGTCATGTGTTGTGATGGATTAGATGTGGGGGGGATGTGATGTGTTGTGATGGACCAAGTGTGTGTAGGTATTATGTATTGTGTTATAATGTACCATATGTGTATTGGAAAGATGTGGTGATATGTGATGTATTCCGAAGAGGTGGGAGCACGAGGACATTTTCCATTAGGGTGTGAGAGAAATTAATCAGTGGGAATGTGATGTGGGGTACCCTATCATTGATGTTCTTCATATCATATATTATTATACTTGGATGTGTTATTTGGTGATCTATCCTTAGTGAGGTTGTGGTTTTGGTTAGTATACCTATTTAGGTGTTGTTTGGTTCTACTACTTTCACACGGGTGCATTAGTATTCTCTTTTCACATGTGCATGAGAGACTTTGGTTTTCCTACTGAGTATACATATATTCTCCCCCTACGTATATAAAAACTATTTTTAGGATTCTAGGAGGACTTTATGGACCATGGTGAACATTTCAAGTTCAGACCTTTGGAGCTGTTTTTGTGTCATTACCTTATCTTTTATTCTTTTGGGCTTTAATTTGGAGACTTTTATATGTATGAGTTTTGATTTATACATGCATTGTGTGATGGTTTGGCTTTATTTTATAATGTTTCATGGAGTTTTTTGTGGTTGATTCATCCTATCCCTTGGTCTTGTTTTCTTTTAAAGGGTGATGTCTCCCATATTGTGAGATATTTGTACCCTTAGTGCTAATTGAAAACCTGGGGCCTACTAGAGGTATGACTCGAGGTTCATTATCTCCCTTTATTCATTGCTATCCCAGGAGGGGTATCTTTAGAGGGAGGGGGTCATGGCATATTTACTATACTTATATTTATATATATTTACTATATATATAATTATATAATTATATAATTATATATAATTATATAGATATAAATAATTATATAAATATATATAAATATATTTACAAATATATTTATTCGTAATTATAATTATAATTATATATCTATAATTTTATTTATAAATACCTATTTACAATTCTCTTAATATATTTTATAATTATATACATTTAAATTTTTTAATTATGTTATTAGAATCAATTATATAGGTCTTTATTAGCGCTTTTTTAGTGCTCATAAAGATATCTTTTATCAATGCTCTCTTCAGGCTGATAAAGAGGTATTTTATCAGTACTTATTATTTTAGTGCTAATAAAACCCCTCCTTATGAGATCTTTTTTGAAAGTGCTGATAAAATTGTTCTCGATATTTTAAATAGAACCTTAACCAAACTAATTTTTCTCACATTGTTCATGCTCTCATGTAATTTCATCTATATCATCATTCCCCCTTGACCTTTAATCAAGATAATCAATTATCTCAAATCTAAGGTATGTTATTATTTTTCCTCCTCTATCATTTATCAGTGTCATTGATCACCTCTCTCATACAAACTTGTTCCAAACCAATCTATTTTTTCTGCTTTATTTCTTACTTTCTACCTCCATACCTCCTTGTCTTTAGCCTAGGCTAACTAACCACTATTGCAAAGTAGCCCTCTGGTGACCACCCTTTCCCCATCTTCCACTCACTTGGATGACCGACAGAGCCTCCCCCCTTAGTATTTTTTCTTTTTTGGAGATTTTTGTTTCTATATATATTATTTGAAGGTAGATTTTATACTTTTATAAAATAATAGATTTTAGTTATCTTGATTCAAAACTCAATATAGTTTTTTACTATTGATTTTGAAAATATTTTTAAAGGAAGAATGGATTTTTGGGGTTTTAAAATTCAAAAATAGGCTGGTAATTAAAGTTTATTATTTTATGGTGATTTATTTGAAATGGTTTTGTAACTAATTTAGTGAATTGGTTTTGAAAATGAATATGAATAGTCAAGGATTTTATAAAATTTAGTTCTAAATGGATTACTTGATTAAATGGGTAAATGGTCATTTTTTAAAAAACAAACATTGAATTAAATTTTTTTTATAGTTAAAAATGAGAATATATTATTTTAAATGTAAACACATGTTTTTTCTTAATATTATCTGTGATTTTATTGAACTATTAAATGGGTTTAGTATAAGGGTTTAGCATGTGTTTTATTTTAGGTATTTAGGATATGATTGTGTTAATATATAGCGTTTGAGGTAGAGAATTTATAATATTATACTATAAGGTTTATATCATGTTTAGATAAAGTATAAATGGTATAGGTTTTTCCCATTATTTGAGGGAAAAATCATTTTTTTATTCAACTTGTTTTCACCTTATATTCTGGTAAATAGTTATATAATAGACTTGTCAATTCCTAGGGAAGATTAAAAGTCTTTTAGAGTGTTCTATTTATTTTTTTATTAGAATATGAATCCTAAGACTGAAGTTTTTGTGGGTTTTCCTTGGTTAATATAGATGTTGATAAAATTATTTTTCAGATTCATTTTCTTATCTAGTTACCTTAAATATGATGGATAGGCAAGGAACAATTTAATCATGGTTTGATGTGTGTGGTTGTGTGTAAATTTCATATTCTTATTTATAAAATTATTTATTTTAATTAATCCATGCACATAATATTATAATTATCTTGATCTATTGTGTATCATTAGGAATGGTTTGATTGTCACCCATAAAAAGTTATAATTTAAAGCACATTTATCTCGGACACATATATGATTAGAAGATAATGGAAGAATTTTATAATGTTTATTATAATCTCCCCTAACCATACATGTTTTATGGATTTTATTAAGAAATAGTATACTCTTTTGGATATACCTATTAATTTTTTTACTACTATATGTCGAAGATGGATTATAGTGATATGTGTCTTTGTTAGAGGTGGAATCAGAATGTTTTGGGTCTCAATGATGTGAAATCCTTGCTAACTGAATTTTTTTTGGAATGTTTATTAATGGAAAGTATTTGTGGTATCTTTAAGGAAATTGAATACAAGTTTTGGGATATTGTATGATATGTTAGATATTCTTAATATTGATAACTCTACTATTTTTTAAATAGGGGTCCGTCGTTGGTTTATAGTACACATATATTTTTTGGTATTACTATAATACATGGTCTAGAATAATCTACATAAAAAGTGAGTAACATGGAATCCAACTTCATTTTTGTCATCGATAATAGTTTTATCTATTCATTTCATGAAATTACAAGCTCCTTAACCTTGTGTCAAAATTTGGTAATTACATGACCTTGTATGTTTCGAGGAAATATATTTTTACACAAATTTAGAAAGGCATGTCACAATTAAATGACAAGAAAGAATAGGAATTTCCATGGTAAATCTGTCATCCAATAATAAATAAATTTTGTTTTCCAAAATATTTATTACAACCTTTTTGTCCCACGAAACATAAAATTGATAACCTAGACCAATAGCCACATGATTACCCCCTAAGTTGTTTCTTTTCATGTCACCCTTATGTAAAATATTAACTTGTAAGGAATCATAACTAATAACATTCAAATTTTGGGTTACCCTTATTGTAATTATCTATAACTTTATCCTTTTATTATGAATATCTTATGTGTATTTATTTATTTTTTGTAAAAAAATTAATATTTTATGAACCTAATAGGATGGATATAAATAAAAAATGAGTTTATGCTAATCATATGACAAATGAGTAAAAATGTGGAGTTAAATAGTTCATAAAGTTTGCAATTGAGCATGCATACAACCCTTATTAAATGATTTTCCCACATATAAGTTATTGTTATTCAAGAAAAAATAGTCCTAAAGAGTTGTAAGAACATTAGATTTGTCATGAAATATATCAGAGATATAAATGTTGGACTAAACATAGGAAAAAAATGAACTTGCACACTGATTGCGATGATATTATGGTTTATAGATCATTTGATATAAATACTAATGTAAATGATGATGTAGATCATATAGAAGAAATGAAAATAGAAATTCAAGATGACCTTAATGATTTTCTAAAGTATTTTGAGAAGTTAAATAGTTATTCTAATAGACCATTGTATACCGGTTGTACTAAATACATAACATTGTTAGCTGTGTTGAACTTATATAATTTGAAAGATGGAAATGGATGGAGCCACACTAACTTTACAGAACTACTTGGTCTGGTAAATGATATGCTACCATAAGAAAATAAAATTTCTTATCAAACATATGATGCTAAAATAATGCTACGTTAAATGGGAATGATCTCTAAAAAATACATGCTTTCCGAAATGATTTCATATTATTTCATAAGGACCATGAATCACTCATAAAATTCCATAAGTGTGGTATGAATCAATAAAATAAAGATGAATCAAGTCCTTCAAAATTTTTATGGTACTTTCCTATAATTACATGGTTTATAAGACTATATGGATGTCAGGAAACTATAAGACAATTGACATGACATGGATGTACAAGAATTAAAGATGAGAAACTACAATAATTAATGATGAGAAACTAAATCATTCAGTAGACTCTCCTTAGTGGAATAAAATTGATTATGAGTATCCCAAATTTAGAAATGAGCTAAGAAACATTTGTATTGCATTATATATATATGGAATAAATCATTTTAGTATATAGATTAGTACTTATGGTACATGGCCAGTTATGTTGGTAAATTATAACTTGTCTCCATGGTAATGCACTAAGTGAAAATACATTATGTTGTATTTGCTTATATATGGACCAAAACAACCCAGTAATGATATTGGTGTCTATTTGGATCCATTTATCAAATATTTAAAATTTATGTGGGATACAGGTTTTATAATATATAATTCTCATAGAAGTGAAGAATCCACATTGAGGGCCATGTTGTATGGTATAATAAATGACTTTTATGCTTATGGAAATTTTTTAGGCTATAAAATTAAAAGGAATATTGGGGTGTCCCATTTGTGAAGAATTTACACACTTAGTTCAGTTGAAACATTCCTCAAAGACGGTTTCTTTAGGACATAGAAAATTTTTACCTCAATGACATAAATAATGATCTTGGATGGTGTCATTCAATGGTAATATTGAACAAGGTACAACACCACCCCCACTAATGGGTGATCAATTATTCAATAAATTAAAACATATTGACACTATTTTTAGTAAACCATTTTCAAAATACCTTATTAAATCATGTTGTAATAAGAAATAAATTTTATTTAAATTATCATACTAGAATTTTTTGTACGTCAGACATTTTATTTATGTCATGCATATAGAAAAAAAGTATTTTTTGGTGTTATTAGCATGCTACTAAATGTTCTTGATAAAACAAAAGATGGAATCAAACTAGGTTGGACATGATTAACATGAGAATAAGGGAATAGTTGGAACTAGTGAAGGGTAAAAGGCATACTTTTCTTCCTCCAATAGCTTACACTATATCCAGACAAGAAAAATTGCAACTTTTCATTTTCCTTAATGGTGTAAAAGTTCAACAGGGGTATTCATAAAATATCAAGAATTTCATGTCAATGACTAATTTAAGGTTACAAAGAATAAAATCACATGAATTTCATGTTTTGATGAAATATTGGATGTCTTTCACTATACATTGCATTCTGCCTAAAAATGTATGACATACATTAACTAGACACTACTTCTTTTTAAAATCCATATGGAGTAAATTTATATATACAATTAAGTTTCCAATAATGATTAAGGGGTTTATATTCATATTATTTGAATTAGATATGTTCTTACCATCATTTATAACATCCCCCAATTCGGAACTCTCTCACATGGAAAAGAAGGGTTGGTTATGAGACCTCAAGTATGTCTCCCCATATGCAAAAGGTTTCCAACTAATAGTGGAGGTGTGAAATGTATAGTGGGAGACTATACCCCTAGTATAAAGTGTCATATAAGTTGAAAATAAACCATATAAATGAAATAAATAAAATTATAGACATAACAGAAAACAACAATAATATCCAACTAAATAATCCAATAAATAATAAAGGAATAATATAATTATGTGCTGGAATGTAACTAAATGTCATACTATAAACAATACAAGTAAAAGGATAGCAGAATCAAATAAAGACTCAAAAGTCCTCAGTCCCAAACCCAACATTGGTCTCATCACCAAACTCCAACCCATGTAGAAAGAAAGAAATCAACTACAATGTCCTTTTCCCTTGTCCAAACCTGCATCCACGTAAACTTCCTAGGTACTAATTGAAAGCCCAAATAGGGTGTCAATATAACTCAATTGGTAAAAAACATTGTTTTTAAACTAACCTTTTTTATAAGAAGTGTACAAAATAAAGTGATAGACATGTGTATTAATTAATTTAACAATTAATAAAATACAACAACAACCTACTTCAGCTATGTGCCAAAATATCTCTAAGTATGTCTTACAACCATGACAAACAAAACCACATAACCATGGTAAAATAACTTACTTTAGTGCCATGATAGAATATCTTGGATCATGTCTTATGACCATGCTAACCACCACCATATAACCATGGTATAGTTATAACAATCTGGGTCAAATCCGTACAAGAATTACAACGTCTGGGTCAAATCACTATAATCATTATAGCATGGGACTAGAAAACCTCGCTCTCTATAAGCATTACAGCATGGTACTGGGCTAAGACAACTCAATATCAGCATTACATCATATGAGTGTGCATGTTCTAGGGTTGAGGCCGATATATAAGCATTTCATCATAGAACACAAGTATTTTCAAACATCATGGATATCACAATCTCACATCATAAATATCAATGGTTAATTATTCTAATTACCATTTATCTTTCATATACCACTTTTTATTAAATAATAATTCATTAATAATCATAATAATAAGAAATAGTCTAAAACTTAAGAATTATATATCAAGAAATTACCTAAGGTCACATGTCATGATAAACACACTTTAAACCATTATATAATTCAATTATATTCATGGTTCACACACTCAACAAGTTTCCATAATCCAGGTCATAAGACAATTGAAAACAAAGGACTCAAAAGAATGATTGCATTCACTATTTAATTAATTTGGTTTCACATTGCATTGGAAAAATACCAATATTTCATAAACTTGGTAATTATAAAACAATAGGATTAAGATTTATACCCCTACCTTTAATTGACAATCCAACAATGCTTCCCATGAAAAAATCCCATGAGGAAAAAGGTGTGGATGATTAAAAATAGGTTCCTAGATCAAAACTGGTAAATATCAAAACCAACAATGCACATGGTCAAATAATTTCACTTTAATAGTTGAAAGAAGAAGGGATATAATGGAAAAACCTAACTAAAAAGAATTACTAGGGATTAATCACGTAAAAATGACATCCAGAAGAGAGGTTGGCACTCTAAATTCCCTTGGAAGATTCCCTAAGGTTGGGAGGAGAATTTTACAGCTGAATAGAATAAAACTTCAGTCACACAACATATTTTAAAATATCCGGTTGGGGAATTAAATAGTGTGCAATGAATTTACACATCATGTAAATATTTTTTAATGGGATGTGTAGAAAAACCCATATCCTCGTATTTAATTTATTAAAAACACTCAAACATTACATGACATGTAATCCATTTACATGGAGTGTAAATGTTCTGCAGATGGTTTTTCAGCCCATTTTCCCTTTAAACAACCCAAATTCCATTTAAAGCTTCTAAAATTACCAATAACCCATGAAACACTTAACCCATTTACCCAGACTCCATTAATTCAAAAAAGAACACATCCTTGAACTTTAAGTCATTTTCCCTAACAAAGGCTCTTCATGCGGATCCTATCTAGTTTTTCTCAAGTGTCATCACAACCCAAGACTTCATTTAATCAAGCGAAGGATGTTCATGATGAAAAAATAACTAAAATAAAAGTGAACAAAAAATATAGAAAGAGGCATACTTGTAAAAATATGGGATCTTACACCATAATTATTTGATATAATTTTCCACCAGATGGTTCACTTAGTTAGATAGGTTCAACTATATGGTCATTTCCATTACAGATGGATGTACCCCATTGAATGGTATTTGAATATTTTGAAAGGGTGCATCAAGAATTTAATTTGATTATAAGTTTGTATTGTATAATGATATATTGTTAAATAAGTTATTGAATTTTGTACCAATTACCTATCAAATGTTGATAATGTCGGTCTCCCAATGTCTCTTTATAGCAGATTCCTTATGGGAAAAGGTAATTTCAAAATGAGAAGATGTTATAATAACCATCACAGAACATGAGCAATCTCACCTTTACATTTTACATAATAATGAAAATGTTGATCCATATGTTGTATCCCAAAAAACAATTATTATACATTTTAATCCATCAAGGTATGAAGTATGGATATCAAATACATATAATCAATAGTTTATAAGATGGTTCTACAATCATATTTATAAGTATTTATCTGAAAATATGAATTCAATTATTGAATGAATTTTATGGATAGTTGGGGGACCATATGAAAATATTATATCTTACACTAGATTTTTAATTGATGGTTATACATTCTATACAAAAGAAAAAAAACTATAGTATGATGAAAAATAGTGGAGTTGTGCTTATTGTGGAAGTGGTGAATAGATTTAGTTCCAAGGATAGAATTTCAAATTATGCGACTATATTATATTTCGATATCATTGAAAATATATACAATTTGTAATATGTAACATTCCAAGTGTCAATTTTTCTATTATAAATTGTTTAATAATAGGATTGAAGTGAAATTTGATGAAATGGGATTTGTGAAGGTGAATTTTAGTATAGAAGGGTATAAGTATGAACCATTAATAATGAAATCATAAGTTGTGTAGGTATTTTATGTCTCAGATACAACAAACAAGAATTGGTTAATTATCCTATTAGAAACTAAAACGACTATAGGGTTAAATGAAAATTCAATCGATGATGACCCTTTCATTGGGATATCATAATCATTTTCTGGAGATCCTAATGTAGAAAATTTCTTGTACGTTAGAGGGGACCACAAAGAGGGGGTTTGGATTCTTGATAGAGAATTCAAATCCCTTCAACCTTTAAAGAAAACAAAGAGAGTTTAATGATCAAGTTAAAGTGTTTTATAATATACTACGATTTTCATCATAATATTATATGCTCTATACTATATTAAAATAATATAAATTAAATGTTTGACTACTCATGTAGATAATGACTTCTGCATAAGATGATGTTACCAATCTTGGGGATTAATGGATGGTTGATGCTGAAACTAAATAATTATTAGGGGATCAAAAACATCTTGATGAAAAAAATAATGATGTAGCAACACTCTATTGACTAAAATTATCAAGGAAAGAAGCAAGGGTATAAAATTTGAGATTGGATAAAATCAACTTGACCAACCTATTAACCCCAACAAGTTAATGTTCATTAGTTATGTTGGGTAATAATGAGAATTAATGTGCCAATTGATATAGATTCATGGTGCCATTTCCATCATGTAATGAAGGAACCCCTTTGGGAATATATTAAGCTAATGTTACGATATACTTTCTCCATTTTAACAAAAAATTATATAATGAAATATTGATTTACTTTTCATTATCCCTTGAAGGGTTTGTTTATTCCATAAAAAATATGTCTCAATGGACACTATAAAATCCTATAAAGGCTTTCAGACACTTCTTATCAAGTTTCATCCCAGGGATGTTGAGGGGAAAGTAAATCCCCACCCACTATTTACTTATGAACACATTATAAATCAAGAAAAATTGAATTATTTTGTAATGTACCCTGATCTTTCACTCTCTCATGTGGCCAAAAACTGTTGGTTACATGACCTCAATTGTGCCTCCCCATATGCTAGAGGCTACCAACTAGTAGTGGGGGTGTAAAATGTATAGTGGGGAGACTATAACTCTTAGTATGAAGTGTCATAGAAGTAGAAAATAAACCATATAAACAAAATAAATCAAAGTATAGACATAGTGGAAAACATAATATAATATACAACTTAATAATCTAATAAGTAATAAAAGAATAATGTAATGACTTGATGGAATGTAACTAAATATTTTGCTAGAAACAATACAAGTAAAAGACTATCAAACTCAAAAGTCCCCAGTCTCGAACCCCGCATTAGTCCCATCACCAAACTTCATCCCATCTAGCAAGAAATCAATCAACTCCAAGGTCCTTTTCCCTTATCCAAACTTGTATCCATGTAATCTACTCGGGTACCAAATAGAGGCCCAAATAAGGTGTGAGTATAACTCAGTTGTTCAACACCACCGTATCTAAACTAACCAGTCTGATAAGAAGTGTATGAAATAAAGTGATAAACATGTGTATTAATTAATTAAACAATTAATAAAATACAACAACAACCTACTTCATCTCTATGTTGTAATATCTTTGAACATGTCATACAACCATTCCAACCACAGCCACATAACCATGGTAAAATAACCTTCTTTGGCACCATGCTGGAATATCTCGGAGCATGTCTTATGACCATTCCAACCACCACCATATAACCATGGTATAGTCACAACAATATAGGTTAACACCATATAAGCATTATAACATCTGGTTCAAAGACCTATAAGCATTATAGTATGGGACTGGTCAAAGCTCGTTCTCTATAATCATTAAAACATGGGACTGTACTAAGCCTATTGAATATTAACATTACATCATATAAGTGTGCATGTTCTAGGGATGAGCCTGATTATAATCATTTCAACATGGAACACAATTCCTATCATACATCATGGATATCACAATATCACATCATAAATCTTAATGGTTAATTATATAAATTACCATTTATCTTTTGTATACCACTTTCAATTAAATAATAATTGATTAAAAATCATAATAATAAGAAATAAGACACAAATTTGGGATTTTATATCAAGAAATAACCTAAGGCCTCATGTCGTGCTAAACACAGTATAAAACATTATCTAATTCAATTATAGTCATGGTTTTATCACCCAATAGGTAGCCATAAGCCAGGTCAAAAGATAATTGAAAATAAAGGACTATAAAGAATGATACCATTCATTATTTAATTGATTTGGTTGCACACTATGTTGGTGAAATCACAATATTTCATAAACTTGAAAATTATCAAACCATAGGGTTAATATTTATACCTCCTACCCTAAACTGACAATCCAACAATGCTTCCCATGACAAACACACATGAGGAAAAAGGTGTGGATGATCACAAAGAGGTTCCTTGAGCAAAACTAATCAAAATCAAAACTAACAACGCACACAGTCAAGGATTTCACCACAATGGTTGGAAGAAGAAGGGTGATAAGAGAAAAACATAACTTAAAGGACTTATTAGGGATATTTCATGTAAATGAGACATATAGAAGGGAGGTTGGCAATTTAAATTTTCCTAGAAGATGCCTTAAGGTTGATAGGAGAATTTTGTAGCTGAATAGAATAAAAATAGATCCACACATCATATTTTAAAATAGCAAGTCGGGGAATTACACGGCGTGTAATGTAGTAACATTTCATATAAACCTTTTTGATGGTATACACCAAAAAAATCATTATCTTGGATTTATTTTATTAAAAACACCTAAAAATTACATGACGTGTAACCTATTTACATGGCATGTAAATGTTATGCAGATGGGTTTTCAGCCCATTTTTTATTTAAATAAGTTTAACCCCCTTTAAATATTATCAACTTACTAAGAACCTATGAAACACTTAACCCATTTATATTCGGAATCTATTAATTAAAACAAGCACACATTCCTGAACTTTAAGTCATTTTCTCCAAAAAAGTCTCTCCACACTGATCCTCTCTAGTTTTTCTCAATTTTCCTCACAACTCAAGACTATGTTTATTTAAACAAAGAACACCTACAATGAAAACACAACCAAAATAAAATTTAATTAAAAAACATATAAAGAGACGTACATAGAAAAATACGAGATCTTATAACCTCCTCACCATATAATAGCTCGTCCCTAAGTTGTTCCAAGCATCATTGTGAGGTCTCAACATACAATTCTGGATAATGTGTTTTCATATCAAAATCTTTATATTGGGTCTCCTCTTGAACTCACCCATGATTTCACTACACTCAAACTAATGGTATAGTACTACCCTGAAGATATTTCTCACTACGACCCACAACCCATATCAAATTCTTCTCAAAGGAAACACCAGAAAAAATCTCAATTTATGATAATTCTATCATATGGGAAGGGTCTAAATGATATCTATGTATATACAACACATGGAACACATCATTCATGACATTTTAGCACTATAGAAGGGCTAAATAGTATGCCACTAGACTGAACCTTTCTACTATCTTAAATGGCCTAACAAACCTGGGTGCTAGCTTTCCCAATTTCTTGATACGACATTTCCCTAACCTAGGAAACACCTGAAGGAAAACATGATGACCAACCATGAATTACATAGGACATTTTTTGAGGTTATAATATAATTTCTACCTACTCTATGCAGTCACTAACTGATGTCTAATCAACTAAACCTACTCAAATATCTTTTTCACGAGACTAGGCCCATCAAGTGTTGACTCACTTAGCTCTATCCAACAAAGAGGTGAAGGAAATAGAATTCCATTAAAATACTAAAAAGGTTCCATTTGGATTGATTATTGGAAGATATTATTACATGGAAACTCCATGAGTGTCATATGTTTCTCCCATTAACCACCAAAATCCAAAACATAGGCTCATAACATATCCTCCAAAACATGAATATTCTTCTCATATTGACCATAAATCTATGGATGATAGGTTGTTCTTAAAAGAACCCATGATTCAAGATCCTTCTGAAGACCCTTATATATACACGATGTGAAATGAGGATCTCTATCTAAAATGATACTCCCCGGAACACCATAAAACCAAACTACCACATACATGTAAAGACTTCCCAGATCATCAATTGTGAATGTTTCCTTGATAGTTAAGAAATGGGATACCTTAGTCAATCAATCCACAACAACCCATACAAAATCATTCCTATGGGTTGTACTGAGTAATCCTATCATAAAATCCATCGTGACATCATCTGATTTCCACTCAGAAATGGAAAAGGGATGAAAAATACCAACTAGCCTCTGTTGCTCAGCTTTCACCTATTGACAAGTGAATCATATAGCCATGAATCTTTCCACCTCCTTTATTTTTTACCACCAGTACTATCTATGGAGATCATGATATGTCTTTGTTAAACCAGGATGCACCGCCAATCTAGAAGCATGAAACTTTCTCATCATCTCCTCATGTAAGCCTGTAGGAACTAATACTCAGACATAAAAAAGAAGATAATTTCAATTATCGAGAGACTATCCTAATGGTGTCTCCCTACCATATGATTTTTCTCTTAGAACAGAGCCCTCCTGATCAGAAATTTTTTTAGTCTTAATCTGGTCCAAAATAATGGGAATAACATATATCGAAGTTAGAGCTACCCATCCCTAAGACTCTTAAACATCCAGATGCATGTCTGCAAATAGGGATATTATCCACCACTCATCACAATAATTTCATACTACCTCTGTCTATGTATTTTAGCTCAAGGATTCAGAAACTATGTTTCCCTTTCTTGGTGTATAATCCAATTCAATGTTGAAAGAATATAGATACTCAACCCACCCCCTCTCTCGAAGGTTCATCTCTTGCTGAGAAAAGATGTAGTTAAGGCTCTTATGGTCCATGTATACCACAAACCTCTCACACATGAGATAGTTTCCCCAACATATCAGGGCATGTATCATTGTTGGTAACTCCAAGTCCTGAGTAGGGTAAATCCTCTAATGTGGTCTCATATTCCTAGATCCATAAGTAACCACTCAATCCTCTTTTGTTAGAACTGCTCAAATTCCAACTATGAATGCATCACACTACATGGTATATGCTTTACCTGGCACAGGTAACCACCAATATCTATAGAACATGCCTTGGAATGTTTGATATTATCTGACTGAACTCCCAACAATGTGTTAATGGTAAAAGCACCATCCAAGCTTTCCACATCCAAGTGAAAACAATTTTTAAAAAACAGAATATAGAAAAGAATTTTTTTCTCCTATATCAAACAAAACACATGATAAGGTAGATGATACAAGAATCGTACCTATGACGATAGATGATCATGTATCCATGATAGATAGAGTAGTTTTCATAACATGCATCATACTTGTCCCTCTGCCCTAGGATCTATTATGACTACCCTAATCTATTTACCCTGCCTGGTACTATTTTTCATGCACTAGGGTACCATGTCCCCTACCTCGTCCTAAATGGTCATTGGAACTCTAGCTTCCAACCTACTAAGGGGTAGATGATACCATTCCTGACTTAGGTGTCTGTCCTAATCCCCTATCATTGGTATATTGTGGAAAGTTCACACAGAACCTTTGAAGATGACCCAATCTTCCATAGATACAACACTCAATTGTGGGTTAAGGAAACTTTAGGTTCTTGTGGAAAAACATTCCACACTAATAGAATTGGAACATAACACAGTCCTGAGATGGATTTCCACTGCCCTGACTACTCTTCCCACTACTACCTTGGAAGAAAATATCATAGCAAAACTCATTTCCACTCGAAGAAGAGCTCCCAGATCACCCCACTAAAATAGCATGGACACTGCTTGGGGACTCTCTTAGATTCTCTTCCATGATGAGTATCTATTTCATCACTTCCTCAAAGTTCTAAAATGAAATATGTTTACCTGCGACCTGATATCATAGAGAAGATCGCCCTAAAAAAATCTTGCTCTAGAGATCTCATTGGCTTCCAAAGATGGCATAAAGTATTTTAGGTAGGTGAAACATCTGTTATAGCCAGCACTTATATGCCCTCCTTCTTTAGATGCATGAAATCATGAGGTTTTTTATCCCACAATGTTTTAGGATAGAAATGAATCAGGAACTTCTTCTCATATTCCTTCCAATATAGCTCATCTTGTTGCATATCTTCCTCCAAAATATCCCACCAACACTTGACAGGTCCACAAAGAATATATTAAGAAAGGTTCACCCTCATATATGTGGGTGTCTCAAGATGTTTGAAGATTTTCTGGACTGAATCGATCTAGAAATCGGCTTCTTGGGGTCCTACTTACCTAGCAAATATTGGAAGGTGTTTCAGCTAAAACTCTCTTGTCATCTCAGACATCAATGGAACGGTACAAAAAGTATCCATTTATATAGATCATGTCACGACCCGTCCTCGGGGCCCGTTCCGTGACTACCCCAAGCCCGCCTTCCATAGGCCAGGGGCTGGCGACTAGCACCAAGGCGTAAATCCCAACAAAAAGGGAAGGCATTGCCTTTGAAAAGTAAACAAGCGCCACAGAGTAAGCAAGCGGAAAAGTAAACACTAAGTAAAACTGTACAAGCTGTGCTGAAATTAAAAAGGGGCCGGAAATACAAGCCCAACTTTAAAGTACAACTGAAAGGAAAAACAGCAACTGAAAAGGGAAAACTGCAGCGTCGAGCCGTCCTCTGGAAGTCCCACCTGAAGGGTGGGTACAGATAGCCTCCACTGCTCCTCGGGTCCACCTGACCGCTCCGAGTACGTCCCGCCCAGTGGTCCACCTCCAGGTACTGTCCTGCTCCACACGCCTCCTCCACGATCAGCGCTGTCCGTCGTCTGCAACCAACACCACGAAGTGCAGGCATAGCCCGTGCAGGGGTGAGTATAAGCTACTCAGTAGGGACCCCGAGACCCCCGAAGGTCTCCCGAAATCCACAAAGGATAAATCACGAAGAAGAGGTACAATCACGAAGTAAAATCTGACACGGCTTAGGTATATGCCCATACATATACCTAAGTCATCAATTCCCCGATCGGCTCCAACGTCCGAGCCCAAGCACAACCCAGTCCACACAGGAAAGAAAAACGCATACCCACGCAGGATAGAACAACACAATCCACAAAGGAGAGTAACACAAGATTCAGCTCACACAGGTATACTTCTTCGGATGACGATAAAGATGATCATTGAACCATCTAAGTCGTCGGACCCACGAAGGATCGATAGGTACTAACCTTGCAGTGACCCACACAGGATCGGGCCCACGCAGGACCTGTAGGAGTTGGCTCACACAGAACCGCTGAGAGATGACCCACACAGGATCGGACCCACACAGGACCGGGCCCACGCAGGACCTGTAGGCGCTGGCTCACACAGAACTGCTGAGCGCTGACCCACGCAGGATCGGACCCACACAGGATCGGGCCCACACAGGACCAGGCCCATGCAGGACCTGTAGCACTGATCCACGTAGGATCGCTGAGTGCAGTAGTCGTCGCAGTCCGCTGAGGATCTCTGCACAGTCGTCGCCGCAGTCCACTGAGGATCTCTGCACGGTCGTCGTCGGAGTCCACGGAGGATCTCTGCACAGTCGTCGCCGCAGTCCACTGAGGATCTCTGCACGGTCGTCGCTGTCGAAGTAGCAGTCGCAGCCAGCCTAGGGTTCCCGCACACAGCAAGCTCGTTCGGGAGGGTCCGCTCCACGAGCCGAGAGGCTGATACATCAACTGACACAAAGTCTGAAGTTGATGTATCCAAAAGTTCTGTATCGTCAACAGGAACTCAACGTCGCAGACGGCGCGTCAATCGGACGTCCGGTCTGAGAGATATTGGCATTTTCGTCCCAGGGGCCCGGTTGGTTTTTAAGGAAAAACCAACCCGACCACACTCCACCTGCGTCCAAACCTCGGGCGGAGTATGCCAAAAGATCCTTCTCACTTAGAGGAATTCAACAAAGCTGACGGCACGTCAATCAGACGTTCGTAGCTCAAGATATGAGCATTTCCGCTCCGAGGGCCCGGTTGGTCTCGTGTACGAACCAACCCGGCCGAACTCAAAGTATTCCGAAACCTTGAGTGCGATATACCGAAACGACCATCTCGATCCAAGGATCGCGTTTCCGCAGACGGCTAGTCGTTTGGAGGCACGAAGCTCAAGTTACGGGCATTTGAACGAAAACGTCCGAAGAAGGGGGGTACGGGCCCGGGCCGACCCGGCCCGAACCGGGTCGACCCGACCCGGGTCCGACCCGGTTGGACCGGTCCGGCCCGGCCAGGGTGCGGGTCGGCCGGTCGGACCGGCCTGGCTCGGCTCGGCCGAGCGGCCGAGCGCCAGGCGCCGCGGGCGTTGACCCGCGGCCTGAGGGAAGTCGCGGCCCGCGTGGGCCGCGCTGGCGAACCACGGACGCGGCTGAGCCGTGTCCCGCCTGGACGAACCGGACCCGCGTGGCCACGGGTCCGTTGGCCGCCGCCGCAGCTTCAGCCGCGGCGGCCTCGTCCGGCGTCGCGTCGGGGCGCCGCCACGCCGGTGACCCGCGCCGCCGGCAACTTCCGCGGGCCGTCGGCGTCGCTCCGGTGGCCCGTTTTCCTTCCTGTCTGCGCCATTGCTCCTCCCGGGATCCGTTCTTTACTGCGGGATCGTCAAAAACCCGTTTCAGCATGTTCCGTCGTCGCCCGCCAAATCCGCACAAAACGAAGAACGGCGGAGGGTCGTCGGGCCGTGTTCGTTTGGCCCGCACCCTCCGCGTTAGAGATAAACAACCGGGAGAAATTTATTCCACACAGGAAACAACAATTTTTAATAAGATTAAAAATTGTTCACAAAACGGTTCTTTAATTTCTTTAAAGAAACATTGATGGGATTTAATTAAAAAGGGGGTAAATCCCATAATATAAAAATCCCTACCTCGTCGATCGTCGTGCGCGGGCGTTCTTTGCGGAAGAGATCGTCGCGGAAGAGAGGGATCGTCGCGTCGTCGCGGAAACCGGCATTGAGTCGGCGAACTCAACGAACCAAGAACAACATATTTAAATTATAATTAATTAAATCTGTGTTTAAAACCAAAAGAAAATAACCTTGAGCGGAAATCCGAAATCACTCACCTCAAATGGTCGGTGATCGGAGATCGGAGATCGGAAGAACATCTCGGACGAAGGCGTCGTCGATTTCCGGGTTCGGCGTTCTTCGCGTTCTTCGCGTTCTTCGCATTCTTCGCGTTCTTCGCGTTCTTCGTGAGGGAGCTGAAGAAACAGGGATCCTCTCAAATCTTTTCAAAAGATTTTGGGTTGGTCTTATTTTATTAACATGCCAACACACGAAAACCGGTTAAGAAACGATTGAATTAATTCGACGAAAGAAACAGGCCATTTAATTCACGAAAGAAACAGCCCATTTAATTCACGAAAGAAACAGCCCAATTAAATGGTCTGTTAAGAATTTAGAAAACGCCTCGGTTGACTTTCATTAAGACGGGTTTTCACGGGTGCGTTTCTTAGCGGAAAGAAATGGCGGGGCTCATGCGGGCCCCACCTCACAAATATCCTACCAAGGGGGTAGGATATTTCTGGATAGCATCCTATCCAGTTCAACTCAGTTCAAGCCGCCTTTAAGTGGCTTCAAGTGGCTTCCAAGTGGCTTAAGTGAAATAAAATAAAGTTGTCGCAAAATTATTTTATTTCTTAACTTTAAGACCGAAAATTAAAAACCACACCCGACCTGATGCGGGAGAGGGCCGTGATTGCCTAAGGATCATGTCAGTTGAGGCCTCATGAGCAGAACTATGCTACCCATGACTTAGAGTTGGCAGCAGTGGTCTTTGCCCTGAAGACATGGCGACACTATCTGATGGGCGAGCGCTTCATAGTCTTTTCTGACCACCAGAGTCTCAAGTACATCTTCTCTCAAAAGGACCTGAACCTGAGACAGCGGCGATGGCTCGAGTTCCTCCAGGACTATGACTTTGAGATAGTCTATACTCCTGGGAAGGGGAACGTGGTGGCTGATGCCCTCAGCAGGAGGACGGGCATCCAGCTACTTGAGGATGCGACAGAGCAGCTAGCCGCTTTGCAGATATCCTTCGTGGATAGAGACGGAGCAGCCTTCCTTCAGTCTCTCACAGTCTCTCCTCCACTTCTTCAGTGGGTCAGAGAGGCATAGCGTGGGGACGTCGACTGTGAGACACGGCGTGCACAGATATCCTCGGGACAGGCACCTGATGGTTTCTCCCTTGGAGCATAGCACGATGTCCTTTTCAGAGGACGTACCTTGGTACCAGTCGCCTTACGAGAGGAAGTGCTGAGAGAGTTTCACACTTCTCCTTTGGCGGTACATCCTGGAGTGGCGAAGATGTACCAGGATCTCAGACGACAGCACTGGTGGCCGGGCATGAAGAAGGTTGTGGCAGAGTTCGTTTCACGGTGCCTCACCTGCCAGCAGGTGAAGGCAGAGCATCAGGTACCAGCAGGTTTGGTATAGCCCTTGGAGGCCCCGGAGTGGAAGTGGGACGGGATATCTATGGACTTCGTGACTGGACTTCCACGCACTTCCAGAGGTCACGACTCCATTTGGGTGATTGTTGACCGACTCACCAAGTCGACACACTTCTTACCCATCCGAGAGCAGGGCTCAGTGGAGAGATTGGGGCGTCTCTACGTTCAGGAGATTGTACGACTTCACGGTGTGCCATCGACTATTGTCTCCGATCGGGACGCTCGTTTTACTTCCCGGCTTTGGAAGGGGTTGCAGGAGGCGTTCGGGACGCGACTACGTTTGAGCACCGCCTTTCACCCTCAGACGGATGGTCAGACGGAGAGGACCATTCAAACTCTTGAGAACATGCTCCGCGCATGTGTCCTCGACTTTGGTCGCAGCTGGGAGGACCACCTACCCTTGGTGGAGTTCGCGTACAACAACAGCTACCACTCCACCATCGGGATGACACCCTACGAGGCGTTGTACGGCAGGCCTTGCAGATCTCCTTTGTGCTGGACAGACCCTGGAGAGTCAGCACTTGTGGGACCAGAGATGGTCCGGGCCACGACAGAGAAGGTCCAGGTCATCCAGGAGCGGATGAGGACAGCACAGAGACGGCAGAAGTCATATGCTGACAGGAGGCGGAGGCCACTAGAGTTCGAGGATGGCAACCACGTCTTCTTGCGGGTCTCACCTCGACGTGGTTTGAGGAGATTTGGCCGAGGCGGCAAGTTGTCTCCACGCTTCATCGGACCCTTCCAGGTCCTCAGCAGGGTTGGCGAGGTGGCTTATCGCCTGGCTCTGCCACCTCAGTTGCACCGGGTGCACGACGTCTTCCACGTATCCCAGCTGAGGAGATACGTGCACGACCCGACGCACATCATTGACTATGGGGAGCTAGACGTGGATGATGGGGCGACTTTTGCGAAGGTCCCAGTGGAGATAGAGGATCGACAGGAGCGGGTCCTACGTGGGCGATCGATCCCTCTTGTGCGCATCATATGGCAGCACGGGAACCTCCAGGAGAGCACTTGGGAGCGGGAGGCTCAGATGCGTGCTCAGTACCCACTTTTGTTCCCCTAGTTTTTGATGTATCTTTATGGGGACGTAAAGTCCTGAGGTAGGAGTAATGTAAAGACCTGTAAATTTCAAGGAAATTTTTTTTTCTTAATTATCTTTGGAATTTTACAAGAGCGCAGTTTCTGACGGCACCTGATTCCGAGGCCCGGTGTGCCCGGAATCAATTTCTGAAGTTTGGCTCGGGTACGTTCAGTGAACGGACGAGCGGGTTTTTCTAACTTTTGAACCGGTGCCCGGAATCGAATTCTGAGGGCACCGATGAAATTGCAGCGCCGGTATTCGCTTAGAAACGCCTCTTCCGGAGTTGCGTTTGCTCGGGTGTGGTTTTTAATTTTCGGGCTTAAAGTTAAGAAATAAAATAATTTTGCGACAACTTTATTTTATTTCACTTAATCCACTTGGAAGCCACTTGAAGCCACTTGAAGGCGGATTGAACTGAGTTGAACTAGATAGGATGCTATCCAGAAATATCCTACCCTCTTGGTAGGATATTTTTGAGGTGGGGCCCGCACGAGCCCCGCCGTTTCTTTCCGCTAAGAAACGCACCCGTGAAAACCCGTCTTAATGAAAGTCAACCGACGCGTTTTCTAAATTCTTAACAGACCATTTAATTGGGCTGTTTCTTTCGTGAATTAAATGTCCTGTTTCTTTTGTCGAATTAATTCAATCGTTTCTTAACCGGTTTTCGTGTGTTGGCATGTTAATAAAATAAGACCAACCCAAAATCTTTTGAAAAGATTTGAGAGGATCCCTGTTTCTTCAGCTCCCTCGCGAAGAATGCGAAGAACGCGAAGAACGCGAAGAACGCGAAGAACGCGAAGAACGCCAAACCCGGAAATCGACGACGCCTTCGCCCGAGACGTTCTTTCGATCTCTGATCTCCGATCACCGACCATTTGAGGTGAGTGATTTCGGATTTCTGCTCAAGGTTCTTTTTTTTGGTTTTAAACACAGATTTCATTAATTATAATTTAAATCTGTTGTTCTTGGTTCGTTGAGTTCGCCGACTCAACGCCGGTTTCCGCGACGACGCGACGATCCCTCTCTTCCGCGACGATCTCTTCCGCGAAGAACGCCCGCGCACGACGATCGACGAGGTAGGGATTTTTATATTATGGGATTTACCCCCTTTTTAATTAAATCCCGTCAATGTTTCTTTAAAGAAATTAAAGAACCGTTTTGTGAACAATTTTTAATCTTATTAAAAATTGTTGTTTCCTGTGTGGAATAAATTTCTCCCGGTTGTTTATCTCTAACGCGGAGGGTGCGGGCCAAACGAACACGGTCCGACGACCCTCCGCCGTTCTTCGTTTTGTGCGGATTTGGCGGGCGATGACGGAACATACTGCAATGGGTGTTTGACGATCCCGCAGTAAAGAACGAATCCTGGGAGGAGCAACAGCGTAGACGGGAAGGAAAACGGGCCACCGGAGCGACGCCGGCAGCCCGCGGAAGTTGCCGGCGGCGCGGGTCACCGGCGCGGCGGCGCCGGCGGCCGGAGGCGGCGGCACCCCAGCGCGCCGCCGGATGAGGCCGCCGCGGCTGAAGCCGCGGCGGCGGCGGCCAACGAACCCGCGGCCGCGCGGGTCTGGTTCTTCCAGGCGGGACGCGGCTCATCCGCGTCCGCGGTTCGCCAGCACGGCCCACGCGGGCCGCGACTTCCCTCAGGCCGCGGGTCAACGCCCGCGGCGCCTGGCGCTCGGCCGCTCGGCCGAGCCGAGCCAGGCTGGTCCGACCGGCCGAGCCGCGCCCTGGCCGGGCCGGACCGGTCCAGCCGGGTCGGACCCGGGTCGGGTCGACCCGGTTCGGGCCGACCCAGGGGGGGTCGGGCCGGGTCGGCCCGGGCCCGTACCCCCCTTCTTCAGACGTTTTTGTTCAAACGTCCGTAACTTGAGCTTCGTGCCTCCAAACGACCCACCGTCAGCGGCAACACGATCCTTGGATCGAGACGGTCGTTTCGGTATATCGCACTCAAGGTTTCGAAATACTTTGAGTTCGGCCGGGTTGGTTCGTACACGAGACCAATCGGGCCCTCGGAGCGAAAACGCTCATATCTTGAGCTACGGACGTCCGATTGACGTGCCGTCAGCTTTGTTGAATTCCTCTAAGTGAGACGGATCTTTTTGCATACTCCGCCTGAGGTTTGGACGCAGGTGGAGTGCGGTCGGGTTGGTTTTTCCTTAAAAACCAACCGGGCCCCTGGGACGAAAATGCCAATATCTCTCAGACCGGGCGTCCGATTGACGCGCCGTCTGCGACGTTGAGTTCCTGTTGACGATACGGAACTTTTGGATACATCAACTTCGGACTTTGTGTCAGTTGATGTATCAGCCTCTCGGCTTGTGGAGCGGACCCTCCCGAACGAGCTTGCTGTGTGCGGGAACCCTAGGCTGGCTGCGACTGCTACTTCGGCAGCGACGACCGTGCAGAGATCCTCAGTGGACTGCGGCGACGACTGTGCAGAGATCCTCTGTGGACTCCGACGACGACTGTGCAGAGATCCTCAGTGGACTGCGGCGACGACTGTGCAGAGATCCTCAGCGGACTGCGACGACTACTACACTCAGCGATCCTACGTGGATCAGTGCTACAGGTCCTGCGTGGGCCCGGTCCTGTGTGGGCCCGATCCTGTGTGGGTCCGATCCTGTGTGGGTCAGTGCTCAGTGGTTCTGTGTGAGCCAGCGCCTACAGGTCCTGCGTGGGCCCGGTCCTGTGTGGGTCCGATCCTGTGTGGGTCATCTCTCAGCGGTTCTGTGTGAGCCAACTCCTACAGGTCCTGCGTGGGCCCGATCCTGTGTGGGTCACTGCAAGGTTAGTACCTATCGATCCTTCGTGGGTCCGACGACTTAGATGGTTCAATGATCATCTTTATCGTCATCCGAAGAAGTATACCTGTGTGAGCTGAATCTTGTGTTACTCTCCTTTGTGGATTGTGTTGTTCTATCCTGCGTGGGTATGCGTTTTGCTTTCCTGTGTGGACTGGGTTGTGCTTGGGCTCGGACGTTGGAGCCGATCGGGGAATTGATGACTTAGGTATATGTATGGGAATATACCTAATCCGTGTCAGATGTTACTTCTTGATTGTACCTCTTCTTCTTGATTTATCCTTTGTGGATTTCGGGAGACCTTCGGGGGTCTCGGGGTCCCTACTGAGTAGCTTATACTCACCCCTGCACGGGCTATGCCCGCACTTCGTGGTGTTGGTTGCAGACGACGGACAGCGCTGATCGTAGAGGAGGCGTGTGGAGCAGGACAGTACCTGGAGGTGGACCACTGGGCGGGACGTACTCGGAGCGGTCAGGTGGACCCGAGGAGCAGTGGAGGCTATCTGTACCCACCCTTCAGGTGGTACTTCCGGAGGACGGCTCGACGCTGCAGTTTTCCCTTTTCAGTTGTTGTTTTTCCTTTCAGTTGTACTTTACAGTTGGGCTTGTATTTCCGGCCCCTTTTTACTTTCAGCACAGCTTGTACAGTTTTACTTAGTGTTTACTTTTCCGCTTGCTTACTCTGTGGTGCTTGTTTACTTTTCAAAGGCAATGCCTTCCCTTTTTGTTGGGATTTACGCCTTGGTGCTAGTCGCCAGCCCCTGGCCTATGGAAGGCAGGCTTGGGGTAGTCACGGCACGGGCCCCGAGGACGGGTCGTGACAGATCAGATAACCCTCAAGAATCTATCATGAAGTTGAACATCCATCTGATCCTCTAGAACTAGAGGAATCTTCAGTTCATCTGTGTTAGGATTTTGGTGATTTACACTCTTCTGACACTCAATTCAAAGATGATTAGGATGAATTTTCTCTACAAGAAAAATTCACACCTTAGATAACTAGCTAGCAACAAGGTCAACCTCAACAAGTGACTACAATAGAGAACCACTAACTCTTGGTCTCCCTAAACATGGATTAAAATTTTTTTAACATGACATGTCAACTCATTTCAATTATCTATAAAAATAGATATCTCATATCATGGTTCAATAGACAAGTATATATCACATGAAAAAAAAGATATCCCCAATCAAGAAAAATTCATGTCAATATACCCTTCTGTTACTATTATGATGCATTTATTCTTATATCATTCCATACTATACCATGAGTATAAATCTCATAAAATAGTAAAATCATAAAACAATAACCTCACAAGACATGTGAATCACCCAAGGTTCAATAACATCATCTATAATAAGCACACAACACAAACAATAATCTCATCCATGGGAACTCAAATTTTTCCCCATACATGGGTTAAATAATCCAATACACAAGATCATTACCAATTCCTAGCACATCCTAGTCTCTTTTCTACATTTCCTAAATAATAAATTAGAAGAAAAGAAAACCTTCTTCATTGATACCACTTTGTAACATCCCTTGATCTAGTACTCTCTCATAATAAAAAAATGGGTTGGTTATGAGACCTCAAGCGTACCTCCTTGTATGTCAGAGGATTCGGACTAGCAGTGGGGGTTTAAAATGTATAGTGGGGAGACTATACCCCCCTAGTATTATGTGTCATAGTAGTAGAAAATAAATCATATAAATGAAAGAAATAAAATTTTATACATAGAGGAAAACAATAATAAGAGACAACTAAATAATATAATAAATAATAAATGAATAATGTAATGATGTGCTAGAGTGTAACTAAATTTAATTATAGAAACAATACAAGTAAAATAATATTATACTCAAAAAAAGACTCAAAATTCCCTAGTCCCAAACCCCAGGTTGGTCCCATCATCAAACTCTAACCCATCCAGCGAGAAAGAAATCAACTGCAATGTCATTTTCCCTTGTCTAAACTTGCATCAACGTAATATGATCAGGTACCAAATAGTGGCTTGAATAGGGTGTGAGTATAACTCAGTAGGTAGACACCACCATGTCTAAACTAAATAGTCTGATAAGAAGTGTATGCAATAAATATATAAACATGTGTATTAATTAATTCCATGATTAATAAAATACAACAGCAACCCGCTTCAGATCTATGTCAGGATATCTCTGAGCATGTCTTACAACCATGACAACCACAACCATATAACAATGGTAAAATAACCCGATTTTTCACCATGCTAGAATATCTCAGATCATGTCTTGTGACTATGCCAACCACCACCATATAACCATGGTATAGTCACAAAATTCTGATTCAAATCCCTATAAGCATTACAGCATCCAGGTCAAATCCCTATAATCATTATAGCATGGGACTAGAAAAATCCCGCTCTCTATAAGAATTACACTATGGGACTAGGCCGAGCTAACTTAATATCATCATTACAGCATATATGTGTCAATGTTTTAGGGTCGAGCCTGATATATAATCATTTCATAATAGAACACAATTCCTTTCATATGGGGTGGATATCACAATATCACTTCATAAATATCAATGGTTAATTATGTGAATTGTCATTTATCTTTCATATACCACTTTCAATTAAATCCCAATTGATTAAAAGTTATAAAAATAAGTAATAATATAGAAATTATGGATTTTATATTAATTAATCACCAAAGGTATCATGTCATGCTAAACACACTTTAAACCATTATCCAATTCAATTATATTTATGGTTCTCTCATCCACTGGGTATCCATAAGCTAGTTCAAAAGCCAATTGATAAAAAAGGACTCCAAATAATGATCTATTCATTATTTAATTGATTTTGGTGCATGTTTTTTTGGTTAAATCATAATATTTTATAAACATGGAAATTATAAAACCATAGGGTTAATATTTAGACCCCCTACCTTTAATTGACAACCCAACAATGCTTCCCATGGAAAACACCCATGAGGAAAAATGTGTGGATGATTGGAAAGAGGTTCCTAGATAAAAATTAATCAAGATCAAAACCAACAATGCACATGGTCAAGGATTTCATTGAAATGGTTGGAAGAAGAAGGGATATAAGGGGAAACCCAAACCTAAAGTACTTTCCATGGATTTATCACATAAAATGGATGTTTATAAGGGATGTTGTCACTCCAAATTTTCCTAGAAGATTCCCTAAGGTCAAGGGGAGAAGTTCGGAGCTGAATAGAATAAAATTCATCCACATAGCATATTTTAAAATATAATTTTGGGTAATTACACAGCCTATAATGTAGTTACACATCATGTAAATATCTTTAATGGGATATTCCAAAAAAACCCATCACTTGGGATTTATTTTATCAAAAACACCTGAACATTACATGATGTTTAACCCATTTACACTACGTGTTAATGTTTTGTAGATGGTTTTTCAATCCATTTTTATTTTAAATAGCCTGAACCCCCTTCAATTCTTCTCATCATACCAAGAACCTACGAAACACTTAACCCATTTATACCCAAACTCCATTAATTAAAACAAACACACATCCATGAACTTTAAGTCATTTTTATTAATAAGGGCTCTCCACATAGATCCTCTCTAGTTTTTCTCAAGTTTCTTCACAACCCAATACTATGTTTATTCAAACAACGTAAATTCATGATGAAAACACAACCAAAATAAAATTTAATGAAAAACATAGAGAGAGGCATACTTTGAAAAAGATAGGATCTTACAACTTTCATCTGTCATCATGATGGGAAATCATTTCAGGTGCATTTCATTCGATAATATATTATTTTAAATTATTTATTTTATCTAATTTGATTCAAAATTGTTAATTTATGAAACATAAAAGGACTACTTAAAATAAACAATGTGCACTAAAGCTAATGTGCATCAAAACCAATGTACCTCTATCACAAAGTAAAGATGGGGTACGCTTCACTAAAGATTTTTTTTATTTATTTTAAATTTATAAAAAAAATTAATGTGATATAAAAAAACATAAGTTTCTCTCTTTATATATAAATTTATGAATCAAAATCCAAATCCACTTCTATCCCACATCATGTGCTATGGAAGGAGGCCCGCATAAATAAATAGGGTAAAGTAGTTGATGAAAACACAAAATTAGTATGGGAAATATGTTTAAGTTTGACATAATGGTAATTTTTTATGATTTATAATAGTATTACATAATAATATATATTTATGTTCATACGTTTTTTATACATTTTAGAAGCAATAATCATTGGAAACAATACCTAAATAAAAACTTCTTTAAATATCTTTGAAGTGGTCAGAACAATATGGTCACGTTAGAGGTGTAGGTTTTAGAGTGTCACATCGAACATATTTCGAGAATAAAAAACCACAAGAAGATACATATCATATGATTAAAGGATTATAGTAACAAATATATGCTTTAAAAGATATTATTCTCCAGTCTAGTTTTCCATACCAATATATGCAAAAATATCAAAGCGAACAGGCGGTGGAACAAATTTATGCACATGAACAACCAAATGAACCCAGTATCTTTGATTCTATTGATTACCTTCAACCACAAACCTTACCCAAGGTAATAAATTTTTCATTACTCTTTATCATTAATATAAATCATAAAACTTCCAGTAACTTTATATTACTAAAATTATACAGGGTGAAGCTGTATGTGATTTCTATCTATCAACACCCACGCACCGCATTATTGTCAGGGGTATGGTGTGTAATATACTCATACACATTCTACACAAAAAATAACTCCAAAAATATCACATGAGAGTGGGTATTAAAGTATCTCAAGAGTCAATCACTGAGTTTCTTGTTCCACTTTATGATCTAGATATTACAATAGTCAGTGATGTTATTGTAACTTTTATTACATGGTTATATAATCTTATAAATATACATGAGGTATGTCCTTAACAATTTTGTTTCAAATGAAAAACCTATAAAAAATGATGAAAAAAGGTTTGAAGTGAGGTATGATATTACAAAAAGATAAACTAATGGGGAAATAGAAGTTTGAGTCAAGACAATCCAGTGAATCAACCAAGTAAAAAAAAGTACATTCTGAGAGTACCTTCTCCCTGCTAGTTCCATTGTCGCATATATTAACATTAAAAGTTCATACAAACACCACACTAAAATATAAAGATATGAAATACATTCAATATTAAGAATAAATATTGGGAAATTTTATTACATAAGTTATTGGTCTCGAGAGTATAAATGAGATTCTCAAGTTTGAAAGGTCGAGAGTCTCATTTGTGAATACATACATGAGGTACAGTTTCATAATTTTTCTATCCAAAAAATGGTCTATTATGTTCATTAAAGTTAATAAATATTCATATTTTCTATAGAATTTTATATTACTACTATATAAAAAGAAAACCCCATAATGAAATATTTGGATTCATTAATCCCTATATAGTTTCTACACAAAAAATTTCTTTGTAAGTAAAATAAATTGATAAGAAAAATGATAATTTAAGTGAGGAGTTTGGGAAGAAAATAATAGATGATAGAATATTATTCATTCCTATAACGTAAGGGTAAAACTCTGCAATCTAATCATATAAAATATATTTTACTTTTTATCATAACTTATTTTATTTATTTATGAAGCACTTGATGCTGATCGCAATCAATTTGGATACCCAGAATATTTATTTTTTGTATCCAATTCATGGATTTACATCAATCCAACCACACATGATGTGTATTGTGAATTTGTAAAGGACTTCAATCAATATTTTACAGATAAACTTCTAATTATATGTTTTAGTTTGTGTTTTAATTAGAATTTATTTATGATAGGTTGGTTTATAAATATAGGCTAAATCATGGTATGATGTTGGTCACTGAACAAAAGAATCTTATGGATTTATTTAAATAGAAACAGAATAAGCTATATATGGAAATATTAATTATCAAAACATATTTTAAATCAATTTACTTATTTTGTACAATGTTTATACATTTTACAATGTAAGATAGTGATAATTATTATAGATATTACATTTTAAAATTTGTGAAATATATCATATACCATAAAAATACTAGAATCCCCGAATAGGTAATTTATGATGGTAGTAAAAATTTTATTAAAAATATTTATTAATCATTTTTTTGTCTATATTTTCTTAGTACTACCAAGAATTACAACAATATACATACTTAAAAGAAGAAGTTGATTTTTTTATAGATGATTTGGTAGGGTAAATGGTGTCAAAATGTTTGCTGACATCAAATTTAGATGATTACCTATTATTTTTCTGAACTAGTATAAGATATGATCTTATAAATATATTTAGGATATGAATCATTAGTATCAGAATGATTATATATTATTTTTGATCTATTTCTCAAGGAGAAGTATAATGGAGGAAATAAATTTATATATAAATGAAAGGAAAAAATACTTGGTGTCAAAATATATATAGATATCCTGAAAAAGTGACTTCTTACTACTTATTTAGTTAAAATCCTCATCATTTTATCCACTTTTTTCATTTAATTTCCTAATCATTTTTATCTTACACTTAATTTTTAAAATTTATACATTAGTTCAAAACACACATCATGTTCTCAAAACCAATAAAACAAATTCATATTATTTTGATACTTCAGTTAAATGATCCATAAGTCATTTATGACATTTAGGAATTTATCGCACATCAATCCTACACACGATGTGGTCGGTAAGTGTGTGTTTTCAATAGAAAAGTGTCATTTTAGTTTAAAACATATATAACATATCCAAAACTAAAAATGATCTCATATTTCTTCCAAAGCTTTAAGAAAATGATTCATAATTCATTTTTGACATATAAGAATTAAACTCATATCTATCTGATACCTAATGTGGTCGATATGAATCAAAGTTCATGTTTTCAATAAAGAAGTTCCATTTTAGTTTAAAACACGCACTACATAGACCAAACTGATCAAATGAGATCATTTTTTTTAAAAAAAAATTAGGATAATGGTTAATAATTCATTTTTGATGTGTAGGATCTGAAAACATGTCAATCCAACATATGATGTGGTCGGTATGACTCGAAGTGTGTGTTTTTAATATAAAAGTGTTATTTTAGTTTAAAACACATTTTACATCACAAAAACTAAGAATATAAGCTATTATTGTTTTAAAACATTAACAAATATCCATAATTTATTTTTAATGTGTATTAATTAACCTCATTCCAATTTGACACATGATGTGGTTAGTATGACTTGAAGTATGTGTTTTCAATATAAAAGTGTCATTTTAGTCAAAAACGCATCACATAGACAGAACTGATCAAATGATCTTGGATTGATTTCAAAATTTAGGAAATGATACATAATTCATTTTGACACGTAGGAATCAACCACATGTCAATCTGATACCTGGTGTGGTCGGTATGACTCGGAGTGTGTGTTTTCAATACAAAAGTGTCATTTTAGTTTAAAACACACATCAAATAGCCAAAACCAAGAAAAAAAGCTCATATTATTTGAAAACTTTAGTAAAATGATCGATAATTAATTTTTGACATGTATTAATTGACCGCATGTCAATATAACACCTAATTAGATCGGTATTACTCAAAGTGCATGTTTTCAATAAAGAAGTGTCATTTTTGTTTAAAATGTGCATCTCAAATCCAAAACTAAGAAAACAAGTTCAAATTATTTTCAAAATTTAGTAAAATAATTTATAATCTATTTTTTATGTATAGGAATTGACCAGATTATAATCTGACACACAATGTGGTTGGTATTACTCTAAGTACGTGTTTTCAATATAAACGTTTCATTTTAGTTTAAAACGAATCACATAGGCAAAGATAAAAAAAATGGGATCAGATTATTTTCAAAACTTATAAAAATAGTCCATAATTCATTTGGGACATGAATAATCGACCATAATTCAATATGACACATGATGTGGTTGGTATGACTCAAAGTGCATGATTTCAATACAAAAGTGTCACTTTAGTTTAAAATATGCATCAAATAGCCCAAACCAAGAAAATGAGCTTGAATTATTTTCAAAAATTAGTAAAATAATAGATAATTTATTTTTTATGTGTAGGAATCAACTACATATCAATATGACACATTATGTGGTCGGTATGACTCAAAGTGTATGTTTTCAATAAAGAAGTGTCATTTTAGTTTAAAACACACATCCCATAGACAAAACTGAGAAAATGAGATCTGATTGTTATCAAATTTTAGGAAAATGATCCATAATTCGTTTTTCACATGTTTTTATTTATTATACTCCAATCTAACACATGATGTGGTTGGTATGGCTTTGATTACATGCTTTCAATATAAAAGTTTCATTTTAGTCTAAAACACACATCAAATAGCCAAAACTAAAAAAACATGATCGGATTATTTCCAAACTTTAGGAAAAAGGTCCATAATTCATTTTCAATTTATAATAATTGACAAAAAATCAATCCAATGTATGATGTAACTAATATGACTCGAAGTGTGTGTTTTCAATATAAAGGTGTCATTTTAGTTTAAAACACGTGTTACTAGCCAAAACTAAAAAACAGTCTCAGATTGTTTTATAACTTTAGAAAAATTATCAATAATTAATTTTTGTTGTGTAGGAATTGACTACATGTCAATATGATTCTCAATGTGGTCGTTATGAGTCAAAGTGAATGTTTTTAATAAAGAAGTGTCATTTTAGATTAAAACACGCATCACATTGAGAAAATTGAGAAAACGATCTAGGATTGTTTTCAAATTTTAGGAAAATGATCTGTAATTCATTTTTCACTTTTAAGAATTGTCTACATTCCCATCTAATACATGATGTAGTCTATGTGAATCCAAATATGTGTTTTCAATATAAAAGTTTCATTTTAGTTTAAAACATGCATTGAATATATAAAACTAAGAAAATTATCTCAAATTGTTTTTAAAATTTAGGAAAACAATCCATAATTCATTTGTGACATGTAATAATTGACCACACATCAATGTAACACATGATGTGACCAATATGACTTGAAGAGTGTGATTCAATATAAATGTTTCATTTTAGTTTAAAACACACATCACTATCCAAAATTCATCAAATAAGATCAGATTGTTTTCAAGATTTAATAGAATGATTGATAATTCATATGTGATGTGTAGAAATTTACTACACATAAATTTGACACATGATGTGTTCATTATGAATCTAAGTGTGTCTTTTAAATATATAACTACCATTTTTGTTTAAAATTCTCATCACATAGGAAAAACTGAGCATAAAATGATCATATTGTTTTAAAAATTTAGAAAAATGATCCATAATTCATTTTTCACATGTAAGAGTTAACCACATTCGAATCTGACACATGATATGGTTGTTATGACTCAAACTACATGTTTTCAATATAAAAGTTTCATTTTAGTTTAAAACACACATCAAATATCCAAAAATGAGCATAAAAGGCCAAAAAAAATTCAAAATTTATGATAACTATCCATAATTCCTTTATGACATGTAAGAATTGACTCCACATCAATCTAACACATGATGTGACTGATATGATTCAAAGTGTGTGTTTCCAATATAAATGTATCATTTTAGTTTAAAAAGCACATCAGTAGCCAAAATCAATAAAACAATCTCATATTATTTTCAAACATTAGGAAAATTATCTATAATTCATTTTTGATCTTTATAAATTGACCGCACTTCAATCTGACACATGATGTGGTTGGTATGACTCAAAGTGTGTGTTTTCAATATATAAGTTTCATTTTAGTTTAAAATGCACATCACATAGGAAAAATTTATCATAATAAGATTATATTGTTTTCTCATCATTTTATCTACTATTTATTAATTAATTTCCTTATCATTTTTATTTTATACTTATTTAGTTACTTTTCATAGAGATAATGCTTGAAGAAAAATTAGAAATGGTGTGGCATTTTAAGGCTTTCTCTCAAAAAGTAAGTTCTCATGAATTAGATCACATCCATAGTGAGTTTGTTATCACCAAAGATGTGAGCCAATTCCAGATCACCTCATTTTGAGAAAAAGAAATGGTGTGATGTGTAAGAATAAACTACAACTCAATCTGATACATTGTATTCCTGGTATGACTCAAAGTATATGTTTTTAATTTTAAATTGTCACTTTGAGTTTAATTTATTTATTTATAGAATTATTAACATGATAATTATTTTCTTATACAGACGTATTATTTTTCTTAATATGGGGAGGTTTTTCAAATAACTAATAGCATGACCTAGGGTCGGGACCAAAGACAAAGGAACATTAACGATTTTGAATTTATGTGATAAATGTACTTACTCATGTAATTAGACAAACCAATCTTTAAAATATCTACAATATAGTGTTTTTTCTTATACTTGTATTGTAAATTTTATTTCAATTAAATTCTAAATTTTATTTTATCTTTTCTCCCTATTTTTTCTACTACAATGTACTATAATTTTGATAGCATACTACAACATTATTCTCCTTTATCAACACTAGTAATAGAATGAATAAAGGCTCCCTTTATCATTACTAGTAAAAGCATTAATAAATGATCTCTTTATCAATGATAGAAAAAGTGAAGATAAAGGGATCCTTTATCTACACTTTTTCTATTGATGATAAAGGGAAAATTTATCAGCATTATTTTTAGCACTAATAAAGGATCCCTTTATTAGCACTTGTCTAGTACTGATAAAGGCTTAGGGATTTTAAGGGTGCTTTGATTGTTAGCACTTTTTTTGCTGTAAAAGCTCTATTATATATCTATTAAAGGCATTATGTTTGGTAGTGTTAGTACTAGTAGTATAGGATGATGATGCAATCAGGCCTAGCATGCTATTTGAGTTCCAGCATCAGTGACCGCTGAGGTTCTACAACAAGTCAGATCCTCAGGTAGTAGAGGATTGGCTTGAGTTTGTGATCTGAGTGTTCAAGATTGTATGAAACCCAACAGATCATATGGTTGTGTTTGTAGTCAGCCTTCTTCATGGGGTAGCATAGTGCTAGTGAAGTCTAATGACACAGACCCATGATGAGACAACACTCTCATGGTTAGACTTTCAGTAGTTGTTTTGTGATGAGTATTGAACTTCATGATTGTTCTCCATATGAATTCAGGAGATTCTTGAGATTTAGTAGGGTGATATGATGGTTTTTTATTACACCACGAGGTTCATTGGACTCACAAATTACTCCCTCAATATGGTATAAGATGGATTATTCTAGGAATGAAATTTTAATTAGAGTCTCCTTAGAGACATTTTTGCTAGTGTGGTCACCCTATACATTCCTACATATGATGTCATACTGGAGAAGGCCCCTGTTACTAAGAGTTTTCTAGTAGATAGACACCAAATGGATGGGGTTGGTGATGGGAATCATATGGTAAAGTCGTCTGCATCTACAAGACAGTATCAAATGTTGAGGTCTCGGCATAGAATACATTATCATACCTAGACTTAGATGTTTGAATCTATAGCTTAGGGATCACTCAGAGGATCCAGTAAGCTAGGTGAGGGATGATTTTATGATTTTTATGGGAGAGGTCACATGGATCATGATTTCCTAACTATATGTACTGATGAGGGTAGGTATACAATGGATGGATCACCATAGCAGAGATATCATCATGACCAGGGCTCTCCCAAGTGTGGTCAGGGTAGACCCTAGGGAGGTGATGCTAGAAGAGGAGAATGTAGAAATATGGAGTGAGGATCTTCTAATAGAGGGTGATGCTGCGATCTACTTCCAACACCACCACTAAGTGATATTTACTAGGATTATAGGGATGGTGTTTTAGGCCTCTGGAAACTACAGGCTATAGAGTGCTATGACCAGGCTACACATGAGATGATTCTAGGTATGATCTATATATTTTATACTAAAACCCTGGAACTTGTAAACACAAGTGTGAGTCATTAATTCAGCTCTATATCTCTCATGTGAGAGCTAGAGATTCTTGTTTAGATCTTATCCCAATAGCTTTTTCTAAAGTTTCCTATTGGGGGTGATTCTTCGATATCACATATCTGTCGATAGTGCAAGCTAGTACTCGGTGGAGAGAGTTTCTCATGGGATTGCTTGATCATCATGATAAAAAATTATGATGTCATATTGGTTATGGACCGGTTATCCATATTTTATACATATATTTACTATCATTATAGACAATCTATATTCCTTCGAATAGATAGGACAAGATTCTCCTTTGTAGGTGAGAGATATCTCATGGATGATCGAGTGGGTATTGAGTGCAGAAAGATGCAACCCATCACCCATAAGTTGGAGAGCTTAGACCTTGGTGCAATTATATCTTAAAGCATATGTCTTCCTTCAATAGTGGGGTATTATATGTAATTCTTCCCTAAGTATGTTTTGGGACTACCTCTAAGGTGGAAGATAGACTTTTGTATCAACTTGAACCCTAGGACTTCACTAATATCTTCTATAGAATATTGAATGGACCCTACCAAGATTTGGGAGCTAAGGTGTAGTTATAGGACCTTTAAGAAAATGTTTTTATCTAACCTAGTGTGTACCCCTAGGCAGCTCTAGTTTTTTTCATGAAAAAGGTAAATGGGTGCTTGAGTATTTGTGTTGATTATCATCACCTAAACCAGCTAATGGTAAAGAACAAGTACCCCTTATTTATGATAGATTACCTCTTTGACTAGTTTATATGCTTGATTTAGATATTAAATATTGATCTTAGGTTCTATTACCAGCATTTTAGGTTTTATGAGGATGATATACCAAAAATGGAAATTCAATGTAACTACGAACACTATGAGTTCCTGGTGATGTCTTTTGGTGTAAAAAATGCCCCCATAGTTTCATGAATCTTATGAACTAGATCTTCCATCCATATTTGGAATTATTTGTTATTGTCTTCATTGATGACATATTCATTTACTCTACATTGGAGGAGGAGTATGTAGAGTATTTGAGGATAACCCTAGACTTACTTAGGGAGCACCATCTTTATGATAAGCTCTTTGAGTGCCAATTTTTGATCCATTTGGTTCACTTTATAGGTAATGTCATTTATGATCATGGTTTAGCTATGGACCTTGTGAATATTGATGTGGTGCTAAATTGGGATCCACCCAAGTGTGTTTCAGAGGTGAAAATTTTTCTCAGATTAGAAGAGTACTAAAAGAGTTTTTTGATAGGATTATCCAAGATTAAAGATCCTTTGACCTCCCATAGATATACATGGAATATATTTACCTAGATAGAGTAGTGTTAGGGAACCTTCAAGTATCTGAGGTTGAGGCTGACTAATTCTCTAATGTTGAGACTACCGGATGAGGGCATGGAGTACATAGTATTTGATGATGCCTCTAAAGTAGGGATTGGTTGTGTGTTGATGAAAAGGTAGGTCATGATCACATATGGGTTGAGAAATTTGAGACCCCATGAGAAGAACTACACAACTCATGACCTACAGTTGGTAGTGGTAGTCTTCACCCTGAAGATGTAGATACATTGTCTTCTAGGTGAGTGTTTCAGTGTTTACTCGAACCACCAGAGTCGTAGGTTCATCTTCTCTTAGAGTGATATAAACATAAGGTAGAGGAATTTTTTATAGTTATTATAGAACTATGACTTTGAGATAGTCTATACTCCTAGGAAGGGAAAGTTGGTTAAATATTCCCTTAGCAGGAAGTCCAGTACTTTCTTGGTGTAGGAGGTTTCTGAGTAGTTGGATTCATTGTAGCTAACCCTGGTGGAAGAGTGTGCTGCAGTTTTTCTTCAACCAATGGTGTTGACTCCATCTATTCTTCATCTTTTGAGAGAGTCTCGGTTTGGAGACATATATTGTAAGATTCTATGTGACTATATATCCTTATGATATGCACCATATAGATTTTCTAATTAAGGGGAGAACTCCATCATTTTTCAGTGACGGATGTTGGTTTTAGTCTTGTTGCATGAGGAGGTGATGAAGGAGTTTCACACTTACCCTTTGATTGAACATCCCAATGTGGAAAAGACATACAAGGACCTTCAATGAATGTTTTTTTGTTTTAATGAGGTGGAGTGTCACCAAGTTCATCTATTGGTGTCTCACATTTCAGTGGGTAAATATTGAACACCAAGTTATGGTAATATTAACACATCTACTTGAGATCCTATATTGGAAATGTGGTGGAATCTCTATGGACTTTGTGATGGATATTCCATATAAATTGAGTGACCACAATATTATATGGGTGATTTTTGACCGACTTACCAAGTCGGCACACTTCCTTTCCATTAGGGAGTATATATTGGTGGAGATTTTGGGGTAGTTGTATGTGTAGGAGATTTTCTAGCTTCATGGGGTACCCTCAACAATTTTATCTGTACATGATGCACATTTCATGTCATGGTTGTGGAGAGTCATGTAGGATAATTTTGGTACCCAGTTATAGATGGTACCAATGTTACACCCCCAGATATATGGCCAGACTGAGCAGACTATCCAAGTGTTGTAGGACATGATGAGTTCTTGTGTGTTTCACATTATTCAAAGTTTATAGGATCACATACCATTAGTATCTTTCTCTTATAATAATATATATCACTCTAATATCAGCATGGAACCTTTTTAGGACCTATATGGGAGACCCTACAGGTCACCTTTTTACTGGATTGATATTGGTGGGAAATATCTGGTGGGGCCATAGATGGTTCAAGAGACAATAGAGAAGGTTCAAGTGATCTTTGGGCGTATGAGAAAAACCCAAAGAAGATATAAATCTTACACAAATTAATTTCATAGGAATTTATATTTTGATCAAGGAGATTGTGACTTCCTTAGAGTCTCTCAATGATAATAATTTAAGATTTTTTCCAAGGATTCAAGAAATCCTTGAGGTTCATCATGTCATTCGAGGACCTATAGAGGGTTGGTGAGGTTTGTTACCACCGAGAATTTACCCCACAGTTGGACTAAGTGCATGTCGTCTTCCATGTGTCATAGTTTAGAAGATACTTGCATAAAACGATGCATGTTATTGAATAAGGAAATACAGACATCAAGGATGGATCCACCTTCACGGAGTACCCAGTCATGATTAAGTATTTATAGGATAGGATCCTATGAGGATGGACCATTCCTTTGGTTTTCATGCTTTGGTAGCATGAGATCATGCAGGAGAGATCCTGGGAGCAAGAGAATTAGATGAAGACTTAGTAACCCCACCTTTTTGTGTATATTATACTTTTAAAGGTGAAAATACTTGAAGGAGGGGAGGATTTAATGACTCTAGTTTTATAGGATTAGTACTTTGAATATTTCTATTCATATATCTGGATTTTTCCTTAGCATCAGTGCAATGTTTCGATGTCTCAGGAAACCAAAATTAATATATTAAAAATATTAATATATTTTAATTAATGCATAGGCATTGTTTTATAATTAATGGTTTTCCCATTATAGATACCTCGTAAATTCAATACCATGGTTAATTATAAAATGTTTAGTTTACCCTAGGCATGACCTAAGGTTGGTAAGTGTTGGACATTCTATGAGAAGTGACCATTGGAGGGTGTGTTTAATAATATAAATAATTTATTTTATTTATTTTAATTAAATAACCTAAACAAGACTAATCCTATATAAATACATTTTTATGATTTTTCTCTAGTGTTAGTCACATAACCTTGGGAGGATGAGGAGAGTGTTCTTCATTGGCATTGGAAACCCTGATGATATGGATTGATGATCGGATAGAGGTGAATTGAGAGGTAACAAGGGAATGTAATGGGACTTTTTTATCACAGTAAAACACACTCTTCACTAATGATTGATCCTAAATTGAGGTAGAGATTTTAATTTTTGGTCCCCACCCTTTTTTATTGATGATAATGGATTTTCATATCTTCTTTTTATTGATATATGATTAATCTCCCTTCTCATGAGACCGTTTTATAAATTGAATTAATTAAATTAGTTTATTTTGGTCTAATATTATTTCACCCCTTTTTTCTACATGTTAGGATTATTCTTTGATATCACATCATACAACGATGTTCATCATCTTTGTTTGTGTGCATTTCCCCCATTATTATTCATGTTCTTTGTTATTGTCCCACGAGTTCGAGTTCAACTTTTTAGGGCTATATTCAAGCATGATCAAATCCCTAGATACATGATGGTGACACGAAATATGGAAGTTTTTATTATTTTTATATGTACCATGATGTTTCCATAGGTGTTGTTGATGGATTTGGGTTTCGAAACCTCGGGCGTTGGTGGACGTGAGATGGACTCCAACAAGGGTTATCATATTCTGATTTTCAACCACTGAAGGCCGAGAATCGATGACCAGAGACTTTTTAGGAAATAAAAAGGAAGGGTTAAAAACAAAAAAGGTGGATCATGAATCCACTTGAAGTAACGTTGTGTTCTATAAAGTTCTCAACTGCACACCATGTATCCTGGAGGAACACATGTTGTGTAGTCCCCCAACTACAACAACTAGGTTTTTGGGTGAAGATAAGAACCACATGTCATGTATGGACCCTACACAACATGTGACCCTATGCTAGAATCCCAATGTGTATTATGAGAGTACATGAGCATGGACATGTACAGGAATATGGTAATGACTAGGATTACTTGGTCATGACCTGGTATATGGACATGACCATAGTACATGGTCACTACCTAAGGTACATAGGAATGGCCAGATATACATGGGCACGAGCCGATAGGACATGGGTTGGCTCCAAGTGGTTGAGACACGTTGTTTAGTATGACATGTATTCCCAAGATGTGTCTAGGGGAGAACACTCCTAGGAAAAAAGGAAAGGTCGCGCACTATGTGTCCCCACATACACACCATGTACTTCTCTTAAGAACTTCTACCTTCTATATATCCTTATTTGGGACTTGTATTTTGGCCCCCGAGTAGCCTATTCTAATTGTTTTCCCACATAGAACATGATGGTATCCTTTATAGTGGCTTAAAAGACATAATGTGAGGTGTTTTGAGTGTGATTATTCTTTAATGGATGCTCAATTTATAGGCATGATCATTAGAGAGATGTTAGGTTTGGGACTCCCCTATCGCACTAGGGTGCAGGTCCCACATACTCTTTATATAGGTAGAGTTGGTACACCCCTACACTACATTAGGCACATGTCCTTTATCTATGAAGTGGTACTCCCCTATCTTCGAGCTCAAGTGGGGAACAGGTCCTCCACTGGAGTTGTGTATCCCTTAGCTGTGGAGCATAGCGGTGAGGTTCAAGCCCCTTCTCATGGATTCTTGCAAGGTTTCACGTGATTTTGGGCATAAGAGATGGTATTTTGGAGCTATAAGAATACTCATAATCCATGGATGGGTTGTAGAGATATAGATCCTCTTTCTCTCTCATTTGGGTTTCTTTATGAGCACATATATATATATATATACATATATATATATATTGGGTTTTTGTTTCCCTCTTGCTTGGGTTTAGATGGCCTATGTTGTATATATCTATTTCTCCCTTTGTGGTTTTTAAGGAATCCCACTAGGTATGTATATACTCACCCCTACATGGGATTTTCCCACATGTGTCATGTCTTATGCATATAGAAGGTATATTGGTGGTGAAATTAGCAAATCATAGTGATACTTGGGTGGATTAACTACATTCGGTGGTCAGACATAGAGATTAGAAGTTTGGATCTCTTATGTTTTCCTTTTATCTAGTTGTTGTCAAGTTGGGACCACATTTCTGGTTGGGCATGTATTTTTTTCCTTTTTATGCTTATGATTTTACTATCATACTCTGATGTATTCCCTAGAGTTATTGCATGAATTTTTGTACTCTAGATATTGCAGTCTTTGTTATATTCATATGCACTTTTTCATGGATATGGTTGTGTGCATGTATGCAGGTACATAGTCGAAGGTCTCCCATTTCATTTATGCCTTCTCGTTTCTTATCACCATCCACTAGCCTATTGGAAGTAGTTTTGGGGTTGTCACACCTGGCTTTCCACTATCTAGGAAGACTTTAGTGGCTTGGTCTATGATACTTAATTGCTTTTGCTACCTGACTAATGGTTAATCTATGCTTATAATCCTTTCAGTGATATCAAATATTTTCCATGCATTTTGATTTATGAAATTATTTGAGAAATTAATACTTTATTTTTCGTAGTGTTTATCATATTACACGTCATAAAATATGATTCAGTACAAAACTTGAAGTATTTTAGATGTTGTAGCATATGATATGTGGAAATCATATTTGACGATAGATGTTTCCATGGGTTTTAAAAAATACAGTATTGTATCACTTATATTACATCTCCTTGAATCATAAAATATGATTACCTATCATATTTAATGATTGAATTATCAGTCATATAGTATGATTGATAATTTGTAAAGATTTTATGTGACACATGATATCAATCATAACTTACGATTGATACTGAATCATAAAATACAATACCTTAAGAAAAAATGATTTTTAAAATTATAAATTGATACTTATTATTTATAAATTTCTTATAAATAATTATAAAAGGTATTTTGTGGATATTTATTTATTTATAAAATGTTTATAAATTTATTGATTAATTATAAAAAATATATAATTAATTTTTTAGATGTTTTTAAAACATTTATATATAAATATTTAATAATATTAAGAGTCAATATTAAATACATTTTCAAAATTATATGACATTATGTATAATTTGGATATAAATTGCTTATATATAAATTATAAGTATAATTTATAAAAGGTTTATAAATTTAAAAAATAAGAAAAAATATATAAATTATTTATATTTTAAAATTATGAATTGTTTATAATATTTAATTTGAAATTTTCAAATTAAAAAGAACTTGTTTGGAAATTATTTAAAACTTATTAAAATAATTTTCATAAATGATATGATAAAAGGTATAAATAATATTAATATATGATATTTAAATTATTTAAAATGTTTACATAATAAAAATTAAAATATAAAATGTTTATATTTCATGAAATATCGTATATTAAACTAAATTTTCATATAATGATTAATATCAATGAGTTTATATTAGAAATAAATGAATATAAAATGTTTATATTGAATATTATGGAATATTTATAAATAATTGTAAAGTGATTATAATTATTTATTTATGAATTTTTCATAAATGAATATCTCGTGTTTGGAAAATAAAAAAATGTTTATTTACTTTTTTAATTCCTTTTGAATGTATGTGTTTATAAATTGTCTATGAAATGTGAATATTGTGTATTATATAATTTATTTCATAAATTGATTATTATAAATTTTAAATCCATGCATAACATGCTAGGTATGACAACAAAAGATTTAGTTTTCATCTACCCTACTTGGGTTTTTAATTAGATTTATTATCATGAATTTAGTTGTTTAATATAGTTTATACATATTAGGTTTTATAGTTATGATGAATTAGATTCTCCCTTGAGTAAATTATATCTGGGAAGAGGTGATTTGGGTAAGACTTTCTATTGGCCTAGTGGCTTATGAATTGTTCTATAAAGGTAGGGGTTAACTATATGTGGCTCTAGGATTACTTATATAGATATTTAAATCTCATATAGTTCTAAACCTTTACATAAATATTTCATGTACCTTATGCAGCAAATGCATCTAGATATTGATTATGTTTTGATTTCAAATTTGGGTGAGTAACACATAATGTGGTTTGTGTAAAGAGTTAAACATTAATATGGTGTGAATATATTAATTTGTTGAATGGAATAGAGATTTTGAAACTAAATCATTTAAATCATACATATATAAAGGAATAAAACATGATATTATAAAGATTCCATGTGATGCAATGGTTATGAATTTAATATACATATGATGAATATTTAAAGACCCTGTAGAATTGTTAAAGGTTTTTATTTAATGTTAAAAATGTATGTAGAGATTAAAAATACATATTATTTTTTTGAAAGATTTCCAAGAATGTTTTTGAGATGATATTAGAAAACATGAGATTATAATAAGGGGTTATGTGATTATTTGAAGTAAATATGGAATTCTAGAGTTAAAGCTTGAAAATGGATAATTATTAGATATTTTTTAATAATTTTATGATTTGTGTAAGATATTTTATTATAGGAAGAGAAAATGTGACTAAGTCTATCATCTTACAAACTTCGTAAGATATGTGTCTATTTCAAAAGATGTTTTGGACACTTTGTAAGATATTTTATCTTTTTGTAAGATATTTTCTGATTCATTTATGATATTTTTTTACTACATATGATATTTGTAATTTCATAAGATATACAAATAATCTAAGTTACTTAAGCTACGTACATTATTTGAATCCCATAAGATATCGTGTCTGCATAAGAAACTTAGCCAGTGCGTAAGACATTGGGTTCCTGTAAGATATTTTACATTGTAAAAATCTAAGAAAAAGAAATTTATGGATGATAATTTCATAATAAAATGTAATGATTATTGAGCTAATATTTATTGGATTAAACATCACAAATAAAATTATAATTCAAGTGATTCTTGTGAAGAATTATAATGGTGATCATTACTTTATTTTTTGAACTTTTTTTAATACATTTATTTAAAAAAATATCAATGGTGATCTAAGCTGAGTGTTATAGAAAATAAAATCAAGAAATTTTGTGTTGTTTTAAGATTTAAAAAACACATGAAACTAAATTTTTTATGATCCAAGCTGAGTATTTAATTGTTTTTTTTCATGAAAAATTTTGTAGGTCTCAAAGAAAAATTATTGTAGATACCGACTGAAGATAATCTAGTGAAATGAAAAGAGTTTATCACTAGAATAATATTCTATAATTCTCAAATGAATTTATTTATTAATTATGTTAAATAATGATAATTTCTAAATAAACACCTAAGAATTTATTTATCATCTAAAATGAGAAGAAGATTATTATGGGAATATCATCAGATAAAAATAATTAAATGAAGAAGATAATATTTTTAGATCATGGGAGCACACCCACGTGGTCAATTGATTGAGGAAATACATAGGAGATTGTGTTTTACTATTTAGTTTTCATATTTATCTAGAATATGATTTTTAATTGAATTTTTTTAATTGATTAAATATTGAAATATATGGAAATTCTCATAAAAATGGGTGTGGTGGGAGAAGCTATGGTAGAGTGAGAAAGTGAGTTGAAATTTATAAAAGGTTAAAAAATAGTGACTAGATCTAAAAAATCTTAAGAGAGAAGATATCTGAAGATCTTGATTAATTAGTGTTTTTGAGATTAATAAGTATATCATAAAAAATTATATATTAAGTGAGAAATTCTGATAAATATGATATCAAATGGTGTCTGAGTTTATCATTGAATATTAGAGGATGAAGTTATTTAAGAGTTGAGTATATTTTTATATGACTATCTTGAATTCTTGAGAAGGAATATCGATATTTATTGAAGAAGAAACACATATTATCTTGTGATCTTATTTACTCTATTCTAAAGATCTTACATATTAGTGGGGGTAGTTTTATTTTCAGTAGGATATTGTGTATATGTGTTGGGAAGAACATGGTTATAGTATGATACATGGTTAAACCAATTGTAATTGATAATAATATTATAGTGTAAAATTTGTGACTCATTCTCACCCTGATCATTGTAAGGAGTAGGTCCCTACATTAGGACTAAACCTTGTAAAAAAATGTGTGTGTTTTATCCTTTTTTCATTTGATTAATTCTGAGTCAGATATTTGAGTGAATTAAATCCTATCATAATGAAGAGTTTGATTTCATTTGAAAAAAATTATAAAAGAAACCACCATTAATTCACCCCCCCCCCCAAGTGGTGCACCCATTCTTCTGGGCATATCATGTAGTATCATAGCATATTCAGGTTCTCACTATTAGATACTCAAGTTGTTTTAATGGATAATCTAATTTCAGTGGACATTGGGGGTTCTCCTACTTTCAATGTCAAGGACTATCATGGATGGAAGAATAAGACATTATTCTATCTTCTATCACTTGTTATGGAGGATATTGATGCAACAATGGTGGGATTTACACCCATTTAAATAAGTTCATGAAAGTATTTTATTGATAAGAATAATTTTAAAGTTAATGTAAATGTAATAAATTTTATTTTATATCTAAAAAATTATATACCAAAGTGATGGGATTTAAAATAGGTACAGAAATATTGAACATACTATAAATAAGTTATGAAGGAAATTTCAAGGCCAAAGAATCCAAACTGAAAATATAGTTAATTGCGTTTGAAGATGTGAATATGGATGAAGAAGAAACCATGGATGAATATTTTAAAATATTTAATGAAATAGTCAGAAACATCAAAGGCTAAGGTGAAAAACTGGGGGATTCTACTATTGTGAAGAAATTGATGAGGAATTTTCCTGATAGGTTTGATCCTAAGATCTCTAAACTTGAAGATAGAGGGGATATTACACTTGAATAGATGAAAAATATTCTTATTTCAAATAAAATTATAAATAATCTTGCATTAAAAAATAAATTCAAAGAGTAAATGGGATTTAAAGTCATGATAAAAACATAAAATCAAAGGTGAATAAGATGAAGATTCTAGTGATTCGGATAATGGAGAAGAAAAGGTTCAAGAGTATAATAGAATCATGTATTGTGTCTCAAATAACTTTAAAAAATGCAAGGGAAAGCATAAAGGAAAACTTCCACTTATATGTTTCAAGTGTGGTGGAATTAAACACTTTTCCATAAACTGTCCAAATAAGAAAAGTGGAGAGTATGAATTTGATGATCTTAATGAGAAGTCTCAAAAGAAGAAATAGAGGAAAAACTCAAAATTGATTTCCAAATCTGTTGAGAACAAAAGGAGGTTTAAAAGAAGAAAAATAAAAGAAGTTTAGTTATAAAATATGAAGAGAATTACTTCAATTAAAGCGTACAATTATAAGAAGTTTTTATTGATAAATTCAAAAATTTCATGGATTATGCAGAGAAAAATTAATAATCATAAATTTGTGAAGAATAAGAAGGTGAGATAACTTCTATGGAATCTATGATAAAATATGAACTTGAAACCTCTCTTGAGAAGAGAACTAAACTCAAGAATGAAATCATGATATTAAAGGGAGAATATATAAATAAGAATAAAAAAATAAAAATATTATTTAAAGGAAAGCATCTTAAATTGATGAAATCAAAAACTTTAAGTTAAAAGTAGTTGAGAAAGGTAATATTGTAAAAGATATTGAATAAAAATAGACTATGAAGGGAGATGAACTGATCTAAACATAATAAAAGTGTTTTGAATATGAAAATTAATTAAAAAGATTAGGTAAAACTTCAATTGGTTTTAAGAAGTAAAAACTGAATCGTATAATGTTTTTGAGAAACACATCCCAAAAGGAAAGGTCAAATATACTCCTATTGAAATTAAAATAAAACCTATTTTTACTAACAATGAAGTTTCAAATTTCAAAATTGGATAGATTTGGGATAATAAAAATTATGATGTATCATATTTATTATGAAAATACAATATTATATTTAGAATAATCATCTACCTAAGATAAACGATAGCTCAAAGCATGATAGGTAAAAAAACATCAATTTTATGAATAGAATTATTTTCATCAATATGGAATATAAAAATTTAGAGGATATCAATGGTGTTGTGGTATTTATGGGAACAAAGAATAATCATGTTAGTATATTATTCCATTACCTTGGAGTGGGAATGAATTAAATGGGAGATTTATTAACAATAAAAGTAATAGATAATTGAGTAAAAATTCAATATCATGAAAACTAAAAATAGATTTGTGTGTCTAGAATAAATGTGTGTAAGTTGTGACTGGTAGGTTCATTGTTCTAAAAAGTGCATTAAAATACTCCTATGTTAGTCTATATATGCTAAAAAAGGAAAATAGATTTATAATGTAAAGAAGGGATAAATTTCTCTCATTATGGAAGTTACTTTGAAAGTATGTAAGAAAGGTAAATTATGGATTCTTGATAGTGTATTTTCATCACATATGTCTAGAGACACAAAAAAATCAAGAATATTTAAATTCATGATGGAGGGGTAGTGAAATTTGTAAAGAATATCTCTTTGAAAATCAAGGGAGTTGAAACTGTTGAGATAGAAGGTCAAATATTAAAATGAAATTGTGTACTTTATTTTTATGGTCTCAAACATAATATTTTAAGTATAATACAATTATGTGATGTTGTAAATGAAATTATTTTCAATAAAAAATATTTGTATCATCAAGAGTTCAAATAATGGAAGATTCATCACTAAATGTGAGAGAATAAGTGGAAACATGTTCCAAATTAGTGATCTAAACAATTATTTCTACATGAGTGCTAAATATGAGAAAAAACTATGACATAGAAAGCATGACCATATTGGTTATAGAAACATGGGTAAAATCTAAAATAATGATTTGGTGTGAGACTTACCCTAGTTGAATATAGAAACTGAAGTTATATGGGAAAATTTCACAATGTTAAAATGGTTTGAGAAACTCATAAAATGGTAGAGATTCAATCTAAAAGGCCACTTGAGTTAATTCATACTTACTTGTGTGGGAATATGAGACAAAATTCTACTATTAGTGATTTAAATTTTTTACATTAATGGATGACTTCACCCAATTTACTAATTTCATGTTCATGAAACACAAGTATGGGGAAATTAATATGTTTAAAATCTATAGAAGGAAGGTTGAGAAGGAGTTCGTTGTATACATCAAGAAGTTGAGACCTGATAATTGAATAGAGTATACTTGAAATAATTTTTAAAAATATCTTTAAAAACATAGAATAAAGTATCAATATAGTACACCCTACACTCCCAAAAAATGAATATATGAGAAGAAAAATATAAGTCTTGTTGATATGGGAATAACTGTGTTGGCTAAGCATAAACTCTCAAAATTATTTTGGAGAGAAGTTGTATGTAATTATATACACATATATAACATGTTTTTGATGAGTAATGAGACACATATTACAACTTATGAGATTTGGTATAATATAAAATCAAAATTGAAAATCTTTAAATTATTTAGTAGTCCTTGTTTCATGAAAATCAAGAACACAAATCATGGTAAATTTGACGAAAAAGTTGAAGAAGGCATTTTTAGGGGTTGTTTATTAAATGTTAAGGGTTAAAAACATTGTAAAAAATGTAAAAACCCATGAAATATTAATAATAAATAAATTTCATGTAATATTGATATTCATGATAATATTTTGTGCATTCACACTCATTACAATAATTTTATATGATTTTCAAATCAAATAAAGAAATAAATTTATTCAAACTAAAGTATTTTCCATGTATTATATGATTTTATTTAAAAGTTACATTTATAAATTTTAGGAATTTAATTTTATAAAATGGAATTCATTTTTTAAATCAGAATATCAAATATATCTTAGGGTGAATTTTTGGGATTTTTCTGAAAAGATTGATTTTTAAGTGAACAGTAAAAATACTGATTTTTATAAAAACTATCATTTCTATTCAAGTATTTACAAATTAAGATTATTTTTTAGATTGTTTTTAAATTAAAATTAGTACCTTTTGAATTATAAAATATAATTAATTCTATATTAATCAACATTATTCTTTATTTTGTCATATATTCATTTTTAGGCTTAAAAATGCATTTTTCGAAAAAAATGTTTTTCATTATGTTTTGTGAAATTATATTAAAAGTAATTTATAATAATTATATAAATTTAATCTTAAAAAATATATTTAATATTTTTAATCAGGATTTTAAAATTTATTAATGAGTTAAATTTCATTTTTGGTCATAATTAATACAAACCATGGTAAAAAATTGTCTCTATAATAAAGGTTAAAACAGGTTAATTAAGGTTAAAACTAAGTGATATGGTCATAAAATATCATCTTAAATATTTTTGTATGAGATTATTTATAACCTTATCACATTATATTTTAAATAGGATATATTTATTTCCACTTTACCAAGAAAAATACTTTATATTATTTTAAAACTTAAAAAATTACAAGTATGCCGCTCCCCTCGCTTATAAAAGGGTACACCCTCTCTTATATTATTAACATACTTTGAGACATTTATCTCAACCAATAACTACAAATATGCCTTTCCAACTTCCATCCTCATGTTCTATAGGTCCTTGTTTCATCAAAATTCCAACCTATAAGTCTTAATGTATAAGACATAGGAGGTTTTCCAAAGAATAGGTATAACTCTTAATCATGTATTTCATGATTATTTATTCTTCAAAATTATTAAAATATTCTATAAAAATGATGATATGATAACATAAGTATCTTAAATATAATTAAATGTCATTATGTTAATGTAACTACCCTTTTAATCTTTTTTTTCATCCTATGGGAAATGAAAATACTGCTCGTGTGTACGTGTGGACTACCACATCCACAAAGCGATGTGTTTTTTTCATCACTGCATCACAAGGATGGTTGTTATAATGTATTTAATGAATATATATGATAATTATTACATAATTATGACTTAGTAAAGATAATATATTAATTAACTTCTTACCCTTCTATCTGTTGTAAAATGATAATGTCTCTCATGTGTACGTGTGGACTACTAGCTCCCCGAAGTGATGTGATTTTTTGTTTATGTAAGACTTTTATGGATGGTAATAAAATTGTATTTAAAATATAAATATTATAAATATATAATTATAAAAAAAATTATATGATGGAATCATGAATTATTTGACCATCTTCAGCCTATTGAAGTTGTTTGGGATTATCAACTGAACGTCCTCAAAATGTCTCACATGAACTTAATTGATTTAGTAACTATATAAGACATGGTAATAAATGAAATAAAAGGTATTATGTTAAGGGAATTAAATTTAAAAAGTTTATTAATAAATTAAATAATTAATATAATCTTATTATACATGATGTAAATAACTTTTGTGGTGAGTCATACTTGAGGTAATGGGTTTTTATTTAAAACCTTATTTAAAATATATAAAGATATATTTCTAAAAAAAATTACTCCCTATCCATGTTTCTTAAAATGTTTAAATAATGTTATTATTATACTCAAATGGTTATTTAAATATATTTTAAAACTATATTTTTCATTCCTTACAATGGTTTTAAAATGTATCCTTTTAATGTCATCTAGACAGGTTATTTTTGAAAAAGTACGGAAGGAATATTTTTTAAACATATGTAGCATGAAAATAATTTACCACTATCATGACCATTATTATTTAATAATATTAATCAATAAATTTTCATGTTTTTTAAAATTATATCTTATTTCCTCTTCTTCTATAAATTTTCCATTTTAATATTTTTCAAAGGAAAAAAGAATTGTTATCCTTACTTTTACATGAAACCCAAAAGTGTTTATGCATATGTATTAAATAGAATATTTTAAGAAATTTTATGATGAAAATTCAGCATTATATGTATTTTATTCTTGTTATGGTCCTTTTACATTTTTTATGATAATTGGTGATCCCGATATATCACTCCAATGCATTGGGAAATGATTTTGTTCTACGGAGAATTATGTTGGAATTAACCAAGAAGGTTATTCCATTTGTAATGGTTCTTGTAAATTATCTATGAAGATGATGTCCCAAGTAACCTACATAGATTTTTTATTCTTGAAAAATATTTTTTTATGGAAATTTTTTTTATTTCACAAGGTAATAAAAAAATATTATGTTTTAATAAATTTTATGACCCTATTAAGGGTGAAAGGTAAGTTTTTCATGTTTTGGTTTTTCATGGGTTCTCAAGTTTTCTAATAAACACTCATGATTATGATTTTGCCTTAATTATTTATTATTAAATGTTTTATTAAAAACTTTGATCAATAAATGTGATTTTATAAGTAATTGAATGAATATTTGGACTCAAAGTTTATTATAAAAAATAAAAAAAAAATATTATGGGTTTTATAGTTTTTCAGATAGACTAATAATTTCCTCTCTTTTTTATATCGCTTACTAAGTTTTTTATTATTATTATAAGTTTCCAAATGTTTTTAAGGGGGCATAAAGATGAGTAGGAACTATAACTAGTTCTATATTTCTACTATGAGGATTCATCTTAAAATAAGTGAATGTGTTTTAAATAAAAAAAAGTAGTTTAAATTTAACAATCTTGTTTGTGTGGAAAAAAAGGATATTTAGTGGTAGTTCCCGATTTGTTTTATAAGTGTTGGATATGTAATATTTTTCCTAATTATCTAAATCTCTAAAACACAAATATTAGTGGAATTTAATAAAATTCAATCCTTCCTATTAAACTCATAATAATGGGTTGTTAAAGGTACGGGTTGTTATAGTTGGTATCAGAGTAGATTTTAGAAAATTTTAGAGGTTATGATGTTATTAAGAAAATAAATTTTTAAGGGATGTTAATTTATGGGTTTTATAATCATGATAAAACTTTAAAGGTTTCTAGTTTTCTTAATCTAATTTATGTCTATTTTGGAAGGGTTATTTGCATAGAAAACAAGGTAAATGAAGTATAATGACATCAGGAGGATAATTTCTATCTAAATAAATAACCTATAATGGTGTGAATTAGAATAGATCTGTTTTTAGTTATGTTAACTCAGTTGATACAAGATATTAATAGTGGTACTCATTCTAGAGAGTGAACGAACTCTTAGAATAGGAACATGTCTATAGTGGAGCATTTTATGAAACAATACCCTCTAGAATTTAGTAGAACCTAAAACCCATTAGTAGCTAAAGGATGTATTAATGCTTTGGAAAATATATTTTAGGTTTTGGGTTGTTCTGAACATCATAAGGTGATTATTTCCATTTATCATTTTCAAGGTGAAGTTGTTCAGTGGTGGTCATTGGTTAAAAATTCCAAGGAGAAAAATGAAATTGATTCCATATAGTGGTAAGTATTTAAAGATATTTTCCTTGATAAGTATTTTCCTAAGGTTGTTCAAATTAGGATGGAAAGAATATTTTTTAAACAAAATCAAAAATAGGAGGACTCTTTTCCCACTTGTGAAGCATATTTAACTATATTGGCTTGGTATACACCAAACTTCATTTTGGACCATGATAATAAAATTTCAAGTTTTACTCGGCATTTAAACCAATTTTGATAATATATTTGTCCTATCATGAATTTAAAATTCATGATAAGTTTTTGTGGTGTTTTGAGAAGGTCAATATGGAGTTTTTTGGATTTTAAAACAATAAGGATAAGAAGCGGTCTAGGTGGAAAGCGATGGGGAAGCACCGATCGAAGAAATCTGGAGGTAAGTGGACTAAATTTCATTCTTTTGATAAGTGTGGTAAGAAATATCCTAGTGAGTGTATCATAAAATCTAGGAAGTGTTTATTTTATGGTCAGTTGGGAAATATATCGCATTACTATATTAGAAACGATAATGGTAATGGTTAGACTAATAATGATAATCAGGAAGTAAGGTGTTATAATTGTAATGAGATGGGCCATTATGTAAATGTGTGTATAAAAATAAACATTATGGATTAAAATCATCAAGACCATAAGTAGAAGGGTTTGGAAAAGTCAATCTCAACTACTTTGGGAAATTAAAGACCATCGAATGAAGTGGTGAAAGGTAAACTACTTATTTACTCAGACTATACTAATGTCTTGTTTGATTTGGGTTATACACATTCATTCATTTCTAGGAAATTTTCTAGTAAAATGAAAATATCACCTCAAGAAATAGATATATAATTTTAGGTAAAAAATCATGGTGGAAGTATTCAATCTAAAAATATTTATATTCATATTCATATGGTTATTTGTGTAAAGGTGTTCCTAAAATTCTTGTTTTCTTTCCTATATTTGAGTTTGATATTATCCTAGGTATTAATTAGATTTCATTTTGTCATGCTAAGATATATTATAGATCTAAGGAATTTATATTCAATTTTCATATTGATTTTGAATTTTTATCTAAGAATGAATGAATGCCTTTGATAATATTTCAATAAGTTGGGAAATTTATTTAAAATGGTTGTGCAAGTGATATTGATCATATTGTTGAAAGAAAAGAAGCTATATATATTAGTGATGTGATGATAACAAATGAATATATGAATGTATTTCCTAATTATTTTCTTGGTGTTTTCTTAATCAGGAGTTTGAATTCACTATTGACTTAGTTCTAGAAGCTAATCCAATTTTAAAACCCCATTATCAAATAGATCCATTAGATTTATTTGGATTAATAAATAATTTACAAGAGTTTCTTGAAAAGACATTTATTTATCCTAGAACTATGCCTTAGGTTGGTTCTGTTTTATTTGTTAAAAAGAATGATGGTTATAGGAGGCTTTTCATTGACTATTGAACACTCGATAACATCACTATTAAGAAAAAGTATTTTTTACCTCATATAGATTATCTATTTGATCAGCTTTAGGGAGTGAATTATTTTTTGAATATTAATCTCAATTCTAGATATCATCTGCAAAAAGTTAAGGAGGAATAAATTTCAAGGATATAGTTTTATACTAGGTATTGCCATTATGATTTTGTGTTTATTACTTTTGGGTTAATTAATGAACCCATTGTATTTATGGATCTTATGAATAGAATTTTCCATGAGTATTTAGATAAATATATGGTGGTTTTTATTGATAACAATTTGTTTCATTCTAAAATTTATATGGAATATTATAAACATCTAATGATTGTTTTGTAGACTTTAAAAGAAAATAAGTTTTATGGAAAATTTATAAAATATTAATTTTGGTTATAATATATTTTTTTTACTTAGATATATTATTTCTAAATATGGAATAACTATTTATCCCATTAAAATTAAGGTGGTGGAAGAGTGACCAAGACCTAAAAATTTCACTAAGATTCAAAATTTTCTTGGATTAAGAGGTTGATACAAAATTATTTTTGAAAAATTTTCTCATTTTTATATCCCACTAACTAAGTTAACTAAAAAATGAGTTAAATTAATCTTTACAAATAACTTTGATGGAATTTTTTAAGAATTAAAAATAATATTGGTTAATGCTCCAATGTTAGCCTTGATAATAAGAAATAGTGAAACTCCATGAAAAAAATTACCCTAAACATGATCTTGAGCTTGAATTGGTGGTTTTTTATTTAAAAATTTGGAGGCATATTTTATATGGGGTAAAATTTGAAATATATAATAACTATAAATTTTAAATTGTATATTCACTCAAATAGATTTGAGAATAAAGTAGAGATTATGGTTGTAATTTCTAAAGTATTATGATTTCACAATTCACTATCATCCAAGTAAATAAAACAAAGTATCTAATGCCTTGAGAAAAAAATATAATGAATTATTAGCTATAGTACATTTGGAACATGAAACTTTAGTTGATGATTTAATGAATTTTGGCCTAGAAATTGTGCATACAGTAACTCCCACTCTTTTATTCCAAGTGTCAGTGTGGTCATCTTTGAAAAATAGAATTAAGCATGCTCAGAAGGAAGATCATGGTTTCCAAGAAAGAGTATAGTTTGTTAATAAGGGTAAGTTACCTAAATTTAACACGGAAAAAGAGGTATTATAAGATTTGTAAAGAGGATGTGTGTTCCAAGTGATCCCTAGTTGAAGAAGGAATTATTGAGTGAAGCTCATAGCTCTCTATCTTCTGTTAATTTTGATGACCCTAATATGTATAGGTACCTTCAAGAATATTATTTATGGGAAGAAATAAAAAATATATTACGGACTTTACCATGAAATTTTTTACTTATAAATAGGTTAAAGATGAGAGACAACAACTGAAGATGATGGTTCATCCTATTCTAGTACCTGAATGGAAATGAGATAATATATCCATGGATTTCATGGTGGGATTACCAAATACAACTTGATATAATAATGCGATTTGGGTTATTATTGATCAATTGACTAAATCTATTCATTTTATTCAAATTTGAGATACTATTTCATTGGATCATATTTCTCATATTTATCTTAAATAGATAGTCAAGTTACATGTAGTTTCTCCCTCTATCATACCTGACCATGATCATGGATTTAGCTCTAATTTTTTTTAAAGGACTTCAAAAGTCAATGGGTATTGAATTAAATATTAGTACAACTTTTCATCCATAGTCGGATAGACAGTTATAAAACATTATTCAGACTTTGGAAGATATGATTTTAATTTTCTCATTGTATTACCAAGGAATTTGTGATTATAATTTTCATTAGTTGAATTTTCTTATATTAATAATTTTCATTGCAGTATATAGATGAAACCTTTTAAGTTATAATATGAAAAATGATGTTGAGCTCTAGCATTTTGGGATGAAGTTGGAAAGTGTGATTTTTTGGGACCATAAATGGTATAAGAAATAGTTGAGAAGTTAAATATGATTCAACATCACATGATGGAATCTTAGAGTAGGAAAAATAGCTATATAGATAATAGTTTTAAAGACCTTTCATTTGAGGCAAGTGATCGCGTCTTTCTTAAAATATCACTATGGAAAGGTGTTCTATGATTTGAAAAAATGTTAAAGCTAATCCCATGATTTATTCAATTGTATGAAATTATGTAAAAGGTGAGATCAGTTTCTTACCAATTAGATTTGCCTCTGAATTTACCCCAAGTGCATGATGTGTTTTGTGTTTTGTTGTTAAGGAAGTATATACCTCATGTCTCTCATGTTTTGATCCATAATATCTCACAGTTGAAAGAAAATATTTATTATGAGGAAAATTCAATGAAGATTATATATTTTAGAGAGTATGTGTTATATAATAAGGTAACTCACCTATTTAAAGTTTTTTTGAAGAACCACATGATTTAGGAACCAACATGGGAACCTAAAAAGGCTATGGAAGAAATATATCCCTACCAGTTTAAGTGATGAATAGAACTATGAGGATGCAATTTATTTAAGTAGGAAAGAATATGACAACTAAGGTAATGTTAATAAAAATTAAATTTCATGTATTAGTAATATTCATGATTATATTTTATGGATTCACATTCATTACAATAATTTTATATGATTTTCAAATCAAGGAAATAAATAGTTTTATTCTAACTAAAGTGATTTCCATTTAGTATATAGTTTTATTTATAAGTTAAATTTATAAATTTAAGGAAATATATTTGATAAAATGGAATTAATTTTTGATATCATCATATCAAATATGGATTAGGGTTAATTTTTGAGATTTTTCTAAAATGATTGATTTTTGGTTGAATAGTGAAAAATATTGATTTTCATAAAAACTATAATTTATTTTTAAGTATTTACAAACTCACATTGTGTTTTGGATTGGTTTTAAAGTAAAATTATTCCACTTTAACTAAAAATAATGCAATTAATGTTATTTTAATTAACATTATTCTTTATTTTTTGTATATATTTTTTAAGCTTAAAAAGTCATTTTTTTAACTATTTTTCAATGCATTTTGTAAAGTTATATTAAAATTAATTTACTTATGGAAATTTAATCTTGAAAAATGAATTTCATATTTTTGATCATTAGTTTTAAATTTATTAATGATTTAAATTTATTTTGTGGTCATAATGAATAGTAACCAAGATAAAAGTTTTCACCACGGTAAAGGGTAAACTGAGTTAATTAAGGTTAAAACTAAGTGATAATGTCACAAAATATCATCTTAAATATTATTATATGAGATTATTTATACCCTTATAACATTAGCATATAAATGTGACATATTTATTTCCACATTATTATGAATGAGACTTTATATTATTTTAAAACATTTAAAAAATCACAAGGGTGCCACTCCCCTCACTTATAAAAGGGAACTCCCTTTCCTCTATTATTCACATACTTTAATCCATTTATATTGACTAAAACCTACCAAAATGTTTATTTCTTCTCCAACCTACTTAAAAATATATAAACATGCTAATATGATAACATAAGTATCTTAAATATGTTAAAATGTTATTATGTTTATGACACAACTCATTTTCATATCCTTTTTCCATCCAATGGGAAATGAAAATGTTACTTGTGCGTACGTGAGGACTACCACCTCCATGAAGAGATGTTTCATTTTTTATCACCGCTTCAAAATGCTAGTTATTATGATGGATTTAATGAATATATATGATATTTATGACATAATTATAATATTTTATAGATAATATATTACTTACATTGTTTCCCTTCCAACCATTGTAAAATGATAGCAATGTTCATGTGTACGTGTGGACTACCACCTCCATGAAGAAATATGATTCTTTTTTCTTGTCTGTATTTTATGGATAATTATAAAATTGTATTTAATTTATAAATAAGATAATTATCTCATGATTAATATTATTTAGATAATGGAACCATTACCCCTTTAACCATGGTCAACCTATAAAAGTTTTTTTGGATTATGAATCAAACATCCTCAAAACATATGATGTGAAATTAACTAATTTAGTATATATAACACATGGTAATAAAAAAATTAAAAACTATTATTATAATCAAATAATACTAAAAAAGTTATCAAGAAATTAAATAATTAATATGAGTTTATTATACGTGATTTAAATAATGTATGAGGTGATTCATACTAGAGGTAAGATATTTTTCTTTAAAACCTTGTTTGAAATGTTTAAAGTTTTCTTTTTGAAACTTTTTCCTCCATATATTTTTATTAAAAAAATTTAAAGAACATTTTTCTTATAATAAAAGGGTTTTTTAAATTTATTTTAAAACTATCTTTGGTATTGCTTATAGTGGTTTAAAAAGGTATCTTTTTAACGTCTTCTATATAGGTTATTTTTTAAAAATCATGAAAGGAATTTCACACCCTCATAAAAATTATTCTCTAAGAAGATTACTATAAAAGTTTTCATGGTTTTTCAAAAGAATATACTATTTCATTTTCTTCTATAAATTTTCCAATTTAATAGTTTTCAAATGAAAGAAGGTTTTTTATCCTTTTTTATGTGAATCCCAAAAGCATTTATGAAAATTTATTAAAAAAATTATGATATTTTATGATGAAAATTCAAGATTATATGTGTTTTATGAATGTTATAGTTCTTATGTATTGTTTATGATGATATTTGATCCCAATATAACTCTCTAATTCATTGGGTGATGATTTTTTTCTCCAAATATTTATTTTGGAATTAACTGAGTAGGTTATTCCATTTTTAAGTATGATTGTAACGTTTATATAAAGATGATATCCCAAGGAACATAAATGACTTTTCTATTATTAAAAAAGATTTTTTATGGAAATATTTTTATTTCAAAAGGTAATAAAATAGTCTTATTTTTTAAGAAATTTTTTGACCCTTTTAAGGTTGAATGGTATGTTTTTCAAGAAAAAAAATTCATAGATTCTCGTGTTTTCTAAGTAACCATCTTGATTATTATTTTTACTTAATTCTAACTTATGAAATATTTTATGAAAAAAAATTTATAATAAATTTTATTTCATAAGTAAATGAATATTTGATCTCAATGTTAATTATGAAAATTTGAAATTTTTCTTATCGATTTCATAGTTTTTCAATTAGACTAACAAGTTCCTTTCCCTTTTTATATCCCTTATTGAGATTTTTGTTCTCATATTATATTTTTAAATGTTTTTAATATGGAATAAGGATTATTATGGAATATATCAAGGTTTATCTTTCCACTATGGATATTCATCATAAAATAAGAAAACATGTTTTAAATAAGATAGGATGTTTAATTTAAGAATCTTATTTTTGTAAAAAAAATGTATATTTAGTGGAAGTATCTACTTTTTTTATTAGGGTTTTATATGTAAGAATTTTTCATAATTATATAAAATTAAAAACCTAAAATATCATGGGAATGAAATAAAATTAAATCCTTGTTATTAAACTCATGATTATGGGTTGTTAAAGTTACAAGTTGTTATAACAAAAGTCTTCACAAGTTGGTTGAATTTTTTTGATGTAAAGATTGTTGAGAATAAGTATAAATATAATGAGTTAGTTGAATAATATTTAGTGATTAATGAAGTTGAAATAATGAAGGCTTTAAGAAAATGGAATGAAAAGGAAACTGTAAATGAGAATAATTTATTTGATGTTAATTCTGATCGAACTAGTGACAAAGATAATGTAGCTAGGAATGAAAGGCTGAGACATCAGAGGTTAAAAAGGCATGTTGATTCAAAATATATCATTAAAAATCAAGAATATTTTATTTATAAAATAATAATATTAAGGATTGAAAATTAAATCACACTCATTTCTCAAGTCGAACCATAAACTATTTTAGATTAGTTGAGCATGAGGAGTGGATCACTAATGTGGATGAAGAACTTGATCAAATTGAGAAGAACTCTGCTTGGGATCTTATTATAAGAACATAAAATAAAAATTTGATTCAAACCAAGTGGGTTTTCATAAAAAAATCAATTGTATAGGGGTTAGGTTTCAAGAAACAAATATAGATTAGTTTTAAATGTCTACTCACATATGGAAGGGATATACATTGAAGAAACATTATCACCAGTGGATATCCTATAATCAATTAGAATGTTCTTAATTTTGGTAGAACATAATCACTAAAAGATTTATCAAATGGATATTAAATATATCTTCCAAAATTGAGATCTAGAATAAAAATTCATCATTGAATAGTCTGAGTTTTTTATTCTATAAAATGATGGAAACATTGATTATAGGTTAAAAAGATATGCATGGCTTAAAATAATCCCCTAGAGCATGGTATTAAAAATTAAATGATTGTTTAAGAGATGTAATTTTAAAATTAAAAGGTTTATAATAACCAATATGTGAAATAGAATTCCATAGGTACTCATATATTCATTATGTAAGTTGATGATATTATATTTTATAGTGACAAAGAGCATATCTGTATATAATTTTCAAATCAAATAAAGAATCATTTCGAGATATCCATACTGGGTGAAATGACTAATTTTATAGGATTAAAACTTTCAAAAAAAAATAATTACATAATTATATCCCAAGATAAATATGATGAATAATTGTTTAATAAATTTTTTGTAGAGGATTCTAAAGAGTTTTTAGCTCTCATGGTAGTTGGAACTAAGCTAGGGAGTGATGAGAATAGGAGAAATGTCAATAAAAATGAATTCAAAAGAATCATTAGAAGTCTACTTCATTTAACAGTATAAATTCCAAATATAGTTAATGTAATGACTCTCTATGATAGATATAAGAGCGGTTCTAAGGATTCTCATATGTTGGAAGCTAGAATAATTTTGTGGTATGTCAAAGGTATTCTGAGTTATGGCGTAGTGTACAAAAACAAATCAGACGTGAACTTTCAAAAATAAAAAATATGCAAACAAGGTAAGATATTTCACTCATAGAAAGTGAACATCTGGTGTAACCTTATTTTTAGGTGAATGGTTTACGCATTAGTAAAGAAATAAATAGAGTTCAGTTTCTTTAAGCATAGATGAAATATGATGTGTTGTATAAAATCATGCTTGTAGAAAAAATTATGAATGAAATTTCATCTAGAATACCTAAAAGTATAAGTGTATAATACATTTATGATTAATTATGAAAACCATAATAATATTTATCTATAAAAGAAACCAATTCATCACTCTAGAAAAAAGTACATTGACATTAGGTATCATTTTATCAAAGAAATAGTTATTAATGGTGATGTGAAACTTGAATACATTTACAAAAAATATAAAATTGTAGATATATTTACTAAAAAATGATAAGAGATAGGTTTCTTGATATAAGGACGAAACTTCATGTTAATACTTTCAATATCACTTAATGATGTGTGGAAGCTAACCCCCACAAATATTTGGATTACGTTGTCGAAGGGGGAGAGATGGTATACTCTTCCTTGTCATAGGAAGAGGGGTACAACTATTTATCTATTAATTTGAAGTTGTTATTATTATAAATAATGGAGTGAAAAATTATATGAGTGGATTAATTAGGTGGGAAATTAAAATCAATTTTTCAATATTTATTATCCCCAATAGATGGAATTATCTCAAAAAAATTGTCTTATCTTGTGGTATGGTGTTAAGACATTTCTAATATGAGAAAGGATATGAATTAATGATTCATGTATTTTTCTCTAAGTTATATAAAATTGATGAGTATAGTTGATTGATTTGAATGGATATTGGAAAAGTGAGTGGTATTGATAATAAATCTAAAGGGAGAGATCAAACAATCTTGTGGCATTATTAAAGGTTTGTATTTTTTGTAAACTACGTATGGGGAGATTGAAAAAACTTATTATTTTTTTGAATGATATCTAATAATGTTTTTGGATGATATTATAAATATTGATATGATTGGAAACTATTATGTTATTATTTGAATTAAATTTTTAATTTTGGAGATGAATCTTGAAAATGGATAAGCCTTGGATATTTTGTAAGACTTTTTTGTGTTGCATAAGATACTTTTTCGGGGGAAGAGAAAATATAGTTAAGTATATCATCTTATAAACTTGGTAAGATATGTTTTGAATTAATAAAATGTTTTTTATACTTCTTAAGGTATTTTATCTTTTCATAAGGCATATTCTGAGTCGCATAAGATATTTATCTAGCACATATGATATTATTGAATTTTTAGGATATTCAGATAATGTAAGTTTCTTGAGTAGTTTACATTATTTGAATCATGTCCAATATTATGTCTAGGTAACAAAAAATCCCAATGCATATTAAATTGGGTCCCCATAAGATATTGTAATTTGTGAAAATATAATAAAAAAATATTTTTTATAAGATACTTTCATAATCAAATCTGATGATGTTTGAGTGAATATTTAGTGGATTAAACATCACAAATAAAATTTTCATTCAAGACATTCTTGTGAATAATTATAATGAGGATAGTTTCTTGAGTTGTTTGAAATTTTTAAAATACATTTATTTTAAAAAATACCAATGGTGATCAAAGTTGAGTGTTAGAAAAAATCAAATCAAGTGATGATGTGATAGTTTAAGATTCAAAAAATTGCAAGCAACTGAATGTGTTGTAATTCAAGATAATTATATAAACATGTTTTTCCATGAGAACATGTTTCATGTCACAAAGAAAAACTTCAGGAGAAACTAACTGAAGTTGGTCTAATGAAATAAAAATAGGATATCACTACAATAATGTTTTGTAATTATCAAATGCACTTATTTGTGAATTATTTTAAAAGGTGTTCAATATTGAATAAATACTCAAGAATTTATTTATCAATTGAAATGATAAGAATAGTATTATAGGAATATCACTCAATACAAACCATTAAATAAGAATAGAATATTTTTAGATCATGGGAGCACACCTGTGTGGTCAATTTATTGAGGAAATGCATGGAGGATTGTTTTGTACTATTAAATTGTGATATTTCTCTAGAAAGTGGTCTATAATTGAATTTTCAGAATTGTTTTAATTCTGAAATATTGATAAATTCTCATAAAAAGTGGTTATTGGGAGAAAGTGAGTCAAAACTAATAAAAAGTTAAGAAAAATAGACTAAAGATAGGGATTTCATGAGAGAGAGAAAAACTAAAGATCCTGAGTAATCAGTGTTTCCGATATTAAGAATCAGATCATCAATTGATTCTATATGAACTGAATAAGTCTAATGGAACATATATAAACTAATTTCTGAGTTAAACATTTAATATTAGAGGTTAAAGTTCTTGAAGTGGTGACCAAATTCTAATGTGGTTATATTGAATTCTCAAAGAGGAATATCAACATTAGTTTCTAAATAAACTCTTATTAACTTGTGATCTTACTCACTATAGGCCTAATATCTTTTATACTGGTAGGAGTTAATTTTATTTCTAGAAGGATTTTGTGTATGTGTGTTGGAAAACACATGGTTATGGGATTATACCTAACTCGGACAATTGTAATTGATCATAAAACTATAGTAAATAATCTATAACTCAAACTTACCCTAGTCACAATAAGGAGAAGGTTCCCACATTAAGACCAAACCTTGTAAAAATTATACATTCTTTTCCGTTTGTTCATTTTAGTTTTTTATTCAGTCAAGGCAGAGATATAAATGTTGGTGGATTGAGGGTGATTTCCTAATCACTAGTAGATGGTACTACAAATTCTATTATGTAGTATAAATTCAACCATCGGTTATAGATTTATCTACCAATAGACCCATCCCTCCTAAGATTAGTGTATCATAAGTAGGAAGTCAATGTACCCTTCCCACCACACTAAGTCAAACCAAACTTCCAAATAACCTCAAAAACATTCAAGGTGCCAAAAACACATTCAATATAAATAAGTAAAATGGAAGTATGTAAAATTATAAATACATAATTATTGAAGATATTAGGACAATGAGTCTAACATGCATAGTAGAAACATGTTGTTTCTTTCTTTTATTATAACTATAAGATACAAGTGATTGAAAACTGGTTACAAAAGACAATTAATCCTATAAAACTTCATAAATCTCCAAAAAATATCATATTGAATCATACTTTTCATTAAATTCTCCATAAACTTATATATTAATTGTAAATCAATCAACTAGTAACACATACTCCCCTAAAATCATAAATCACTAAATATGAATACCTTAGTATGATTACCAACCTGGTCACCCTTTAACCTCACAAAAATTTTGAATCTTTAGTGATTCACCATAAAACCATTGGTAAATGTGAACTTAAGATGGTTCAACTATCATTGGATATTTCATGTTGCTACTGTCTACACCTCACATCTAGCCCATAATTCATTGCATAAAAATTTAGTGGTTGTAATTCTGATGAATTAACTTCTAGTGAATTTAAATAGACTTCACCTACTAATAATCTCCCACTCAAATTATTGTTTCAAGGAACCTTAGAAACTCTCTATACTTTGGAAAATCCTTTCCTTTGTAGCAATAATTATTCCTTCATTTTATCCTTTTATTCATTTAATCCCCACTGAGTCATGATGTTGTCTCAAACTTTCCTAAGTTATAACCTTGGTAAATATGTCTACTAAATTTTGGATTTTCACTATATTTTATAGTTCCATATTCTTATCCTCCATCAAATTTTTGATGACCTGATACTTTATTTCAATGTGTTTTTTCCATGTGTGGAAGGCTAAATTTTTATCCAGGTGGATTTCACTTTGTCTATCATTAAAAATTACTACTATTTCTTGACTACTTCCAAGCTCCTTCAACAATATCCTTAATCACACCATTTTTTCCTAGCTTCCATTGTAACTACATACTCAATTTTATTTGAACTTAAAGTAATAATCCAATATAATTTTGATGACTAGATGACAACCATTCCTCCAAAATTAAACACAAAGTAGATTTTACTTTTCCTTATATTCATATCACTATAAAAATATTAGTCCAAAAACCCTTGTAATGGATCATCTATTCTAAAACATAGGGTTGTGGCTTTTGTTCCATTCAAATATTGAAGTATCCACTTCACAACCTCCTAGTTTACTTTTTCTGGATTCACCATGTAGCAACTCAAAACTCCTACTATATGGTAAATGTATGGACACATGAAAATCATAGTGTACATCAAAATTCCTACCATTAAAGCATGTGAAACTTTCTCCATGTACTGATTATCAAATTCCACTGTCAGATCCTATGACTTAAATAATTTTAAGTGAGTGAAAATAGGAGTAGAGACTTTTTTCTTATAATCATTAAAAATATTTTGATGTTTTTTCATATATAATCCCTTTGAGATAACACCAATTTTTCAGATTTACTATCTCCATCAATATTAATCCCTAAAATATTTATTTTTTGTCCAAGATTTTTCATCTTGAATATTTTGAACAATTCACACTTCATATTCCAATTTTTATTATCATCTAGTCTAGTTATCAAGATTTCATCCACATATAAAAGAAATATGATGAATGTATCATCTTACCATTATTTATAGTAATAGAAATGATTTTCATAGATCTAAATGAAACTTTATTTTAACATGAATGAATCGAATTTTTTATTACATTATCAAGGGGATTTCTTTATCCCATAGAGACTTTTCTTCAGCTTACAAACAAAATTATGTTTCCCTTCTACCAATAAACCTATCAGTTTTTTCATCTAAATATCCTCCTCCAAATCACCATGAAGGGATGAGATTTTTATATTTATACATTATAGATATATATTTTTTGATGATACCATGATTAGTAATGTTTATATGGTGACATGATTAATTATAAATAAAAATATTTCTGTAAATTCAACACCTTCCTTCAGTTGAAACCCTTTTTACCACTAGCCATGTTTTGTAGTGTTTATTTCCATCAAAATCTTACTTTATTTGGTAAACTCATTTATTATTGAGTTCTTTTTCAATTTTAGTGAATTAGTTAATTCCCAAGTTCCATTTAACTTTAATGAAACCATTTCTTAATCCATTACTGAATTATATTCCTTTAAGTCACTAAGGGATAATAGTTATTCTAGGAATTTGGGTTTCCCTTGATCCGTTATTAGAAGAAAGATCATGTTAGTCTCAAATCTATGGATTGGATTTATAACTCTGATTGATCTCCTAAAATGATTTATTTTTTCTACACTACTCATCTTATCTCCTTATTCCTGTACCTAAACTTTAGATACTATGACTTATATAGACCTAACTTTAAATACACCCACTCGAGATTCAACAGTTCTAAATTTTTTTTGCTGATCTTCCACTAGTATCACCACTAGACATATAATGCTTTCATATGAGTTTTATAGTTTTTGAAAACTTCTTGTCTTTTTAATTATATAAACTTAGACTTTGATAGTTGATTTCCTTAAAATTTCATTCTTTTCCAAGTTTTGGTCCTTCAATGGAACCCCTTAATTGAAGTGAACATATCATATTCTTATGAATTTTCTTTTATCTTCATCCCATAACTAGTATCCAAAATTCTCATCACCATACACAATGAAAAAACACACTTTTGACTTAGACTCAAGCTTGTCCCCATATTTAACATCAATATTCAAGTATTCCAATATTTCAAAAACACTGAGTTAAAGAAATTTTGATTACTTTCTAGTCTATAACTACTTCAGTATTTCCTACCCAACCATCGATGTTGGACTTCTTTTGACTAAATATATTGTTGTACTTAGAGATTTCATCCAAATTCCTATGAACATTCCACAATGCAGCCTCATCTTTTGATGTTCATGTGATTAAGCTTCAATATTCCTTTTACAGTTAGAACCTTCATGTTCATATAATTGAGATGATTAAGCATGAAATTCCAAACTTCTAGATCATTAAAATTTGAAATTATCTATAACATCCTAGACCCGCACTCCCAGATTTGGTGATCATAAACACATACTCTACATACTAGCTTCGATACCAACAATATATTCTCAAACATTTTTATCCCATAATTACATGATTTAAAGAAAACATTGCATTAAATACATTCCCAAGACCTTTTAAGATTTGAGAATTAGGGAATTAGGAAAAAATATAAAATAAAAAAACTATGGCTTTCTCAACTAATGGATATTTTTCCACTTTATAAGAAACTACTTAATATATAATATTTATTCAACATATCCCATAAAATCTTCACACAAGTTATCCTATTAGGCATATCATGTGTAATAATTTTCTTTATAGCCTATGGAAATAGAAACATAAGAAGAGGTGATCTCAAATGCTCAGTAAGGGAAACATATTACTGAAGTTGTAAAAAACATAAGCATGACATACATAATATGGAAGGAATAAATAATCTGAATAATGTCATAATCAACTGAAATGAAGATAATATTATATCCATGATAATAAATTAAAACATAAATATCAATAATATTGATCTCATGGTGATGTAATGTGTAGTACGAACGTAAAAAACATGCTTTCAAGGCCTTATTCCAAGACACTATCATGTTATGGGAATATGTACACACTACAACCCAACTTGGTTTGTCTCATGCGACCTATCAATGCATTGAGGGACTGTATAATTCCAAGCCTGACCTGTCACCAAATTAATTCCAATACATTCACCATAAAAGTTAAAAAGTATTTTTATATAATTCCCTATGGAACCTCTTACTGAATAAAAACACGGTTATCCATACAATAAGAATACATAATATCAATACATGATCAACCTATATTGGTAGTAAATAATCAAAAAGAATTTCAATATTGTCCCCCATGTCAATAAAAGGGATAACATGTTCATAACTCATAATGATAAAGAATATGAATGATCAAATAATACATATTCAACTTTTAAATAATCATCCATATTGGAATAACAATATACATTATGCTAATAATTTTCTTTTTTTCAATAAATAAATGTTCTTTTTAGGTGAACATCCTCTAATTAGAATTTGTAAAATTAGATGATCGCACCGTATAGGGTAATTAGTATACAGTTAAGTAAATATCGAAATAACATGATCATAAGTCAAAAATGTGAAGAAGGTGGATGATTTTAAAATAACATAACCCAAGTTCAACAAAACGAAACATAGAAGGGTGTTGATATAAATGAAAAACACCCTTGAAAAATAATTCTCTAACGGTATCACAGAAGAATGGATCAAGAATCGAAATGTTTAATAGTTCATATTCAATCCCCCAAATGATGGTATATGTATGTATTTTAGGATAAATCATGAAACATAAACCCCATTAGGGTAAATCCTTTTGAAAATGATGAGGGAAAATAAATAATTAACTTCAAAGATCTTTTAGAAAATATTTTTAACATTGATGTAAAATTCAAATCTGCATATCACTTATAGAGTTAAATTTTTAAAAGATGACGTTAACGCTTTTGAAAAAATTTAATTTTAAAAATAATCTAAAAAAATGGATCCTTGAAAATACATAAAGTTTATCTTGGATAAAATATGAGAGGAAGATAAAACTTGTGAAAGTGAAAGGAAAGCCCATTTTTATTATTTTAAAAATACCTTTGTTCAAAACTCACATTATAAAAGGAGTAATATAAATTTTTTTGTATCAAAATATCTTTTTCCCTATTGAGGTAGATAAATTATGATACAATAAAATATTATTTTGGGAATAATGGAAAATAAAATTTCAATATAAAACACAATAACTTAGAGAAAGGAGATTTGTGTTATTAATATGCCTTATGGGAAACATAATTCATAGATTATAAAACAATTAAAAATGGTATTATGTGGTAAAAATATAAAAAATTATATAATACCACATAATAAAATAAAAGGGTAGAATGTAACCAACTTATATGAAATCAGTTCAAGTGAACAATCAAAACTCAATGAATGAAAATTGAGTTACCAACTAACTCTCGTGACTGGGGTAACACTTGAGTCAAAAGACATCTAAAATTAATAATTTGATTTAGATTGTTTTATAACATTAATTAAAAGGAAATTAATTATATAACATTCATTATATAGTATATAAAAATAAATTTATATGAAGGAAACATGGTGCATAACATATAACATGTCTCAAATAATTAGAATTGAAACCAAGAAAACCCTTGTAGCTTTAGAAACATTTTATTCAAAACCCCTTGAAAGAGTGGGATTATAATTGAACTTAAAATAACATGATTAAATTATAATTCATGATATGATATCTAAAATAGGAATTATATACACAATATTAATTAAATTAGAAGCATGATACCAAATATGTCTCAAAGAGATCAATTTAAAATGAAAACTCTTACCTCAATCCCGATTCATTCTGCACTTGCACCAAATTTCTTGAATAATTAAATTAATTTAATTAAATAAATAACTAATAACCTTATACATAACTATAATCATTTACAATCCTCATTCATAATCATTCCATACATATATATATACATTAGTTATTTTTTACCAATTTTCAACATCCGGTGTAAGTAATCTTTATCGCTTTGAACTAGTTTTATAAAAAAGGTGTTGGTATTAATTATTAAAAAAATTAATCATTAAAATATAATTAAAGGTATGGTAATATATGTTTCAATTTAGCTTATAAATTTTTAATTTCACTTCATGGTATTTTTTTTACAATCTATGAGGTTGGAATCAGCGATAAAATTTTTTTTGGTGTTTCTTAATGAACGAAGGGTGATTTCTTAATTAATGAGTTAAATGTTCATATAAACTTACCAGAAAAAAAATATTTACATATTTATATCATATTATACCATTAAATAAGTTCTCATAGTCATCTGTGATATAAATTCATAGTATTTTTCAAGTAGGTTGTTAAACCAAACCAAGCATGAACCTATCGTGATTAATGGCTACTTATGAGGTGCTTTATTTGTAATATCATTATAAAATAATGATATTATTTAGTTATTATTAGTTTTATATATTATAATTTGAAATAATGGTAAGGATAATATAATTTATATAAACTGAATACTTAGAAGGAAGATATCATTTTCCTCTTAGTTCGCTCGTTTTAAATGATTGAATTAATGATAATAATTTATTGATCATATCATTAATAGTTTCTAAAATTTTCAATAACATAACCATAATTATATTATAAATATCATATTAATCCATTAATTTCATCCTCATGACCATCCATGTAAGGTAGTGATGAAAATAAAAATGAAAATCAATCGTTTTGTGGAGGCGGTAGTCCACACGTATGCATGGTTGATGGTTTTGTTTTCCATATAACAAGAGAAAGTGGTAATATAGTTTATTATTTAATAATAATAAATATAATATAAATATCACAATTATTTTTTATATACCCCTTTTATACCATACTTTTAAGGTGGTGAAGGAAAATGAAACATGTTGCTTCGTGGAGGTGGCAGTCCACACAATGCACTAATTACGGCTTCATTTTTCTTAATAGAAAATGGAAAATGTGATGAAATGTTATTCCAATAAAATAATATAATTTAGTATATAACCAATATTTATTTCATTACATATGTATTTTAAAATTTTAATCAGAAAATATAAATATAAAATAAATAAGTTAATTAAAAAAGATTACTCGTATTGAGCACTTTGAGATTTCCTTGGAAGATCCCATGGAAATGGATAGCATAGGATAATATGTTTTGACCAGAAGATAAATAGGGTGAAATAATATTTTATTTAAAGGTAAAATGGTATGTTTTTAGGAGGAAACCAAATTTTAGGAGTTTCTTGAAGGGGTGGTGATATGCCCCCTTTATAAGTGGTGAGAATTACATTTTTGTAAATATTTTAACATAATATAAAGGGAGCTCATGTAAAACATGTCAAGTGGATCCAAAATTGATACATAATGTATTGGGTGATATATAAGGTATATAAAAATGTCACAAAATTAATTTTAGACATTTTTTTATCATTTTTAAATCCCTTTACCCCTTGAATTATTACTTTTACCATTTTAGATTTTAATGCAGTAACTAGTTTTTACCAAAGGTAACTTAACCATTATGCCTAAAAATAAATTGGTCCTTATTAGGTAATTTTAAGCAAATTATTATAAATTTTAAATCCATTTCATTTTATTTAATTTATAAAATTGATAAAAATTAATTTTAAAATAAAAATTTATAGTATATTAAAAACAATTTTTGATAAAATGTTACTTATATTCTAAAATATAGATTATGGGTTTGTAAATTAAAAACAACATTTTTAAAATTATCAAACCATGTATAAAATATATATTTGGTTTTATAAAAAAATTTCATGAATTTACAATTCATATTTATATACTAATAACATCATAAAATTTATGTTATTTGTAAAAACAATATTTAACATTATTAACCTAAAAATAATTATTTTTAAAAAAATATCAAAAAATAATATTAAGAAAATATTACTATGATGAATCCAAAAATAATTTTCATTTTTTAAAATTCAAATTCTAAATTTTTGAAATTTAACTTTTAAATAAAAAGTGAGATTTAATGAAAACCCATTTTTTTGGAAAAAAATATTTTTTAGAATGTTAACCAATATAATTCATATTTACTATTATTTAATAATTAAATTATTATTAACTAATTATTCATATAAAATATATTTTATCATAATTAATCACAAGTTTCTTTAAATATAAATTCATTTCACATAGAAATTCAATCTTTAGAAAAATACTTTACTAAGTATAAAATGATCGTATTAGTCATTTTAGTTATACCAATTGAATTTCATTCATATTAAAAATAATATTTATTTTATTTCTATAAAAAATTAAAAAGTGGTTATTCATATTCAATCTCACTAATTCAATGGCTATGTTTTACCATTCATACTTAATATTCATAGTTTTATTAAAATATATCACAATTTCGTTTTAGTTCGGTATTGTGTGTGGAGAAAGATATTGAACACATTTAGATCATTTTAAAAAAATCATATAATAAATATTCAGGTGTTACATTCTAATTCCTTAAATAAATTACATCCTCTCAATTTGACTCATAATATCATATTAATTTATATAGGGAACTCATAATTAACCATACATCGCTATATGATCATGGGTTTATTTAAGATATGGAATGAGATTTATCTATATGAAAATTTATTATAAGCACTTTTTAAAGAGAGATAACCCATTATTAATTTCACATAAAATTATAATAAGGGAATAAGAACTAGATCCATAAATAATAACTTTACACAAACCTTTAAAATGATTTATATGTTATCATACCACTAAGGGTTTTATTTATAACTCAATATCGAATAGTTGGTGAAAACTAACATGACATAGGACACTAGAATATGTAGAGTGAAAACTCACTATATGATGCATTTGTAGTAGTTACATAGGATTTTCCTTATTTTCATAGATTTTTGTGACTATTTTCCTCATTGGCCCTTTAATTGAGACATCCAGTCACATAATGTACAACTCTCTTTTAATTTAAGCAAAAAAAAAATGTATCTCATATCTTTCACTTACGCTTGTGAGTCTAATGACCTTAATCTCTGAACTTAAAGAATTTACATGTCTCTTTAATGAAATTTCCCCCACTCTTTTCCCAATATTTTTTACCTATAGGAAATTGAATCTTCTTTCCTTCATAATCTTCATCACTTGATCTTTCATGAGGCTCTATATTTCCCTTTTTCAGGTTTGGGACTTCAACTATGTTCACATTGTTAATTATATTTCATGATATCTAGTTTGGAATAATTAAAAGGATTCTCACTCCAACTCTAACTCTGATGGTTTTTTTATTGATTTAATCTCTACATTATCCCTCGTACCCATGGTTTCTTCTAGTTCCAGCCATTACTAAAACCAAAAGGGTTGAAATGAGTGATTAAACATTAACAATACGATGGAATTATCATAATCAATAACATAAAAGGGATTTATCCTTAAAACTATTTACCCATATCATCACATTAGCCTATAATTCCTTTATTTCAAACTACAATAATATTAGTTTAACCAAGGTTACTTTAAGTTGGATTATCTTATACTTCTCAACCTAATACTCAAAATAAAGATACCAAATTACCATAAACTTTATTTTAATATTCTAAACCTAAAAAATCATTGAAGTCTATGATCTAAAAATCCAAATTATCTCTTATCCAGGAAATCACGTATCAATTAATATGTACCTTAACTTATAAATGTATACATTTCAATCTATGTTACCCATGGTCACATTACTATTAGGTTATCTTACTTAATCATATTCAAATCCTTCATAATGTTTCATAAAGATAATGTGATTGACCAAAGCATATCTCCTAGGAGTTTCAAACCAAGTGTGTAGTTAGGCCTCTTTATTATGTATCAGGTGATGATCGAGTTAATACCCAATACACCCTTTTGGGGATTATTACCCCTAGGTACATCTATGACAGAGCATGTATTCTCATGTAGTATCTAAATAGGGATGTAATTGATAGGAAATCCACATACTCAAGACTTCACCAAAATTTCATGATATTATCCTATACTTATAATTCTCACTTAGAATTATCCCTAGGGTTTTAAATAAAGTACTCTTATCCTAATCCCCAAATAAAAAGTGAATTATTACCTTGGAATCAAATCATATACTATCCCAAAGGGTTTTTTATGCCTTTGAAATTGTGATCAACTTTAACTTATCAACCATTAAATTATCCTGAACAAACATCCTAATATCTAATGTTATCTAAAATCAACTTTGATACCAATTGTGGGGCCCTTGACCCACACCCCTAGATTTGGTGCTCATAAACACATACTTTATATACTATATTTGATAAAAAAAAGTATATTCTTAGACATAATTATCCCATAATTACATAACTTAAAGAAAAAATTGCATTACATAAATTCTCAATACCTTTTAGGTTTATAGATTCAGATAATTAGGAAAAAATATAAACTAAAAAAATATTTCTCAACTAATGGGTGTTTTTTACCTTATAAGAAACTACTTAATCCATAATATGTCTTCAAAATCTCCCACAAATTCTTCACACAAGATATCTTGTTAGGCATATAATTTTTAATAATTTATTTATAACTTGTTTAAATATAAACATAAGAAGGGTGAGATCAAATGCTCAATAATGGAAACATATAACTGAAGATATCAAAAACATAAGCATGGAATACATAATATGGTAGTAATAAATAATCTAAATAATGTCATAATCAACTAGAACTGAGGGAATGTTATATCCATGAAAATAAATGAAAACATGGATATCAATAATACTAATCTCATACCAATGTAATTTATAAAAATGGACATAAAAAACATGTTTTCAAGTCATTGTTTCAAGACATTATCCTATTTTTGGAAAAGGTATACACTAAAACTCAACATGTTTTATCTTATGAGACCTATTGATGCATCAAGGGGCTATATAATTTCATCCCCCAACCATAACCTGATTAAGTTAAATGCATTCACCATAAGAGTTAAAAATATTTTTCATACAACTCCCCAAGGAACCTCTTTCTGAATAAAAACATGGATATCTATATAATGAGAATACAGAATATTAATACATGATCAACCTAAATTAGAAATCAATAATCATAAATAATGTCAATACTTTCCCCCATGTCAAAAAAAGGATAACATGATTATAAATCAACCTAATAAAGGATGTGGATGGTTTTTAAAGCTGAAATACACATGTCATGGAATAGAATGAGGAAGTAACATATGATTTGAAACAAATTTAATTAATGTACTGGTTCATGAAGTTCAAACTCTTCACGAATGGTTCTGGTTTGTGGAATTACCCGACCATGTGATGCTTATGGTGGTATCCTTCATGCATTGTAACTCTGGTTTATAGAATTCTATGACCACATGAAGCTTGAGGTGATAACCTTCACACAATGTAACTCTATTTCATGGAAGTCCCTTGTCACACAAATCTTGAGGCGATAAGCTTCACACAATGTATGTTTAGTTTACAGAAACTCTATCTATTTTTGAAGCTCATAATCTTCCATGGAATCCTCTATATTTCATGACATTGATTCCCTTGCCTCCATTGGGTCTATAAATACCCCCTATGTCCAAATTTTAAGGGGTGACCTTTTAGATTCCGATAAAAGGTCTGAATTCTTGAAACTCAAAAGATTTGCGAGAAATAGAGGAGATGGATTTACAAAGTTAGCCATATTTCATGAAACTGCCTCCCATGGGTTTTTGAGAACATCAACCCATGGTGTATATTCCTTTCATGAAGTTCCATGGAATTCATGTAAGAAGAATTCCCTTTGTGTCTCTTGGGGTTTTGTGACATAATTATCCTTCATAAAGCTAACCCAATAGAAATCAAGACTTCAATCCAAGGAAGGGTCACCATATTTAAGAAAACATATTCTTATGAAAGACCCCTGACCTTCATAAGACCCTTTACCTTTGAGAATCCCTTAACCTTTATGAAACCCCAACTTTTGCGAAACCAAGATACCGGGCCTCCCCATGGTGCCTCCTTTCATCCAATCCTCTTTCACAAAAGTTGAGTGATCAAGGCCTCTATACCTGCCCAAAACTAGTTCAACCACACCCCAAATCTCTTTGCGACCAGTACCACCTGCCCTTGTATCCGAATAATTTACTTCAAGTGTGGCATGGGTCATTACCATACCTGTTTCTCCTAATCATAGGTACCCTAATACCTTTTTCTCTTAAGACTAGGCATCTTAACATTAATCCTCCTAATTGACACTCCTCCATGGGAGTGTTTATGCTATGCCACGCCCAAAGTTGCATGGGCAGTAAACATGTAATCCCTAAATATGGAATCACTGAGGGAAAAACATACCTATCTTAGTAGAGATTCATTTTTCTGAATCTTCCTCTCACCTTGACATGGTCTCCCTCATGGTGTAAACCCCATCCACATCCTAATTTCATAACATAAAACTACCTATCCCCATGTCCTAATCATATGATGTTAAACTACAGGACAACATCATGAGTACATGATGTTAAACTGTAGACTTACCTCATGAAATGAGCATGTGATTCCCCATGTATGATCATCATGGGATGGTTCCAGCTCCCTCAATATGGGATGACCCTCCTCCTTTAGGAAGCATCTACATGTAACCCCCACACCATACCTCATTGATGATCCTTTCGCATCATGAGAATCCTTACCGCATGACATTAAACCACATGGATCAGTCCTATCACATGACCTTAAACTACAGCATCAAACTACATGGATTTTGATTCTTTTCTCTTAAATAGGGTACATAGAAAACCTCCCTAAGGTTCAATCCCAACACCCCAATGTCAAAACCAAACCCCAAGTGTGAAATTTTTCCCCTTGGGGAAACACATAACCACCCATATAACCTTTCAAGACATTAAACTTGTGACACATTTGTCCTCAAAATATGTTAAACATGTGACCCATATGTCCCTACAAGATGTTGAACCTACGACCCATCTGTCCCTACAAGATGTTAAACCTACAGCCCATTTGTCCCCACAAGATGTTAAATTTGTGACCCACCTATCCCTCCAAGACATTAAAACTGTGACCCAATCCTAAATCACTACAACCTACAATAAACATAAGATGCCTGAGGTAAAATCACTTATAAGAATAACACTTATAGTGTCAATTACCTCATGAATGACTTGATATTCCTTTATTTTTTCACCTAAGATGACTCATATGTGATTCCTATGACATAAAATGTAGAAATCTTTATAGGTGTTTGACCTAGACAACATCCATAAATGACCAGACATGCCCAATGTTACTATCTACTATGAATGAAGGTTACTACCCTATCAAGACAAAAGGAGTATAATTAATCGGCATCCACCTTAAGATAGAACCAGGAATGAGTTTAATGAACATGAATAAAATATATGATGGCAACATGGACCATGCAATGATCTCCAAAGAGGAATCCATGGAAGGAGGAACTGACATCCCGTCATCTTGTTTCAATCAAAGAGATGACATCACTAATTAAAGTGATATAAGTCACCCGCCTTTGGAAAGAGGGAATTTAGGGAAACAAAAAAAGTGTGTCTCCCCCCAACTGGAAGGATAGTGTGAAACCCCAAAGGAAATAATCAGAAACAAAAAATGGTGAATATGGTGTGAAACACTTCTCCTTCAGCTATAGGGACTGGTAGAATTTGGAAATCATAAAAATTTATATCACTAGATCTAGATATTTAGTACCAGGTCCCACCAAGAAAGAAATGGGACCAACATGAAACTCTTTGGGATAGATAACATTAGATGTCCTCGATCTATGACATCATCAGTGTGGAATCCTTCTCTACTTTAGGAAAGATGTATGGTGTTGGGGAATTGGGAATCGCCTTCACTGTGTATATACTAACAACTGATTCCATGTAATTTATAGGACTCAATCTATAAGAAACTAACAATATAGATTCAACAAGAAAAGTAGGAGGGAAAACATTAATGTGGTAATCCTTCATGACTATATTCCTACTAAGAAAACAACTACACCTTCAGTTAATGGGATCTTAAACCCCATTTTACCTTCCAAGATCATTTAGAGGATGGTGATATATTCCCTTATTCATTGATACAAGCAGAAAGGGGTCATTTCCACTAGGGATATGGTCCACCAAGATCTTGAGCCATCAGTGCCTCATCGAAACTGCCACCTTGAGGTCCATGTAGGGGTAACCATCCCTCATTCCAATAGTGAACCACTTTGGGATCCTCCCCCTAGAGCACTCTAACATCTCACTCACCTATGTTGAGGAGTTAGGGGATGTTTTAGCCATTACCTTCATAGAAACCACTTGGAAGTTTCCTAGGAGGGATCCCAATAGATCATGTCAATGTAAAAACTAACCAATCCCATAGGTCAATGAGCGAGTTGACTCTATCCTTACTTTACTGGACCTGGTCTAGAACACCCAGTGCCGAAATCAAGGGCATACCCATAACATTTCCTAAAAAGAGTCATCTTTTGTAGTTCCAATGGCCCCTTCCATCACTAGCATATCTCATCACATCCGCACAAAAAGTGAATGGCAATTTTTCTTTGTCCACCTAGGATCGAGACCCCATCCACCTCTCAGATAGGCTTGGTTGACTCTCTAAGTCATCAGTGTCATCATTAGCTGTTATGGGATATCCATTGATGAGGAATACCAATGAATAGGTTCTCTTCACACCACCACCAATTTGTGGGGAGGTCCTTCCCATTCCAAATACATGTCCTTCATTGAATAACCATCCTAGGGTAGGAGGGAGATCACCTTTCTTAGGGGTCTTGCATGTGGAACAGACCAAAACATGCATGGGAGAAACCCAAGAAACTCTTAATAGATCATTCTTAGAGGATTCCCATGCCGTTAGAGGTGGGACCCTAGGAATCATCATGTCACCATCAACCTATTAGACTATGAGGTGGTGGATGATTCAATGAGGTAAATTTCACCCCCAATGTCATAGTCTGGGGAAGAATCCCATCAATTGAGGCTTATGATCCTAGAATCTGAAGTCCACAAGGTCTCTAAATCTCTTCATATATACCTTCAGGTGGAGGATGTTATGTCCTTCTTCTAAGGACTTGTAGTTTAACCATCTCCATAACCATTAGTTTTCATCCTCACTAACTCCATGCAAGAAGTTGCAGAGATGTGAGGGTCAAGGTTGGTGCCCTTAGATAATGGTGGGTACTCTGTTGAGACTCAAAGGGATGTCACTACCCTCACACATGAAGAGGTTTAAACACCTCATCCTACATATACATGATCTTAAAGATGACTTTTCCTCCAAGATACATCCCAGTATGTAGTAGATATTTGACCTGTGTGGTGCACCCTCTCCCAATAAATCAATATTAAAGTAAGTATGCATCAGTGTCATCACCCTTATCTTAGCCTATGACAATTGGGGCTTGGGTTGACTAGGAGTAGGACCCTGCCCCTAGTAGTGAGAAAGAGGACTTGTGGGGACTCCTGGCTATCAACTAGTTATCAATAATGTTTTTGACACTCGTATCTCTAAATTTTCTCATCCTGGAGTCCCTCACTGAAGACCAGGTAGTTTTTTTCTCCAGATATATGGGCGGAACTTTACCGCCTTTGGGACTACCAGTTGGCCTACCTAGGGATCCATGAGCACCTTGATGTCATCCACTAATAGTGCAATGGGTTTACATCACATAAATTCTAGTATATTAGAGTCCTAGATCGTATATATACCACTAGAATTTCTAGTACACCTTTATTAAGAGAATCACTATGCTCCACCAGGTCATGAAAGTGGCAGCCCAACACCTGAATATCATAGTATGGGGGCAATATTTTTCCCTCTATTTCATTCCTATCATGTGTCAATGATAGGAAAATAAATTTTGAACATCCTCCATCAACAAAGGTTCCTATTTGATTATGTTCAATGTCATCACCATCAACCCTCCATAGGATCAGAGAAATAAGACCGTCGGCGTAGGGCGCGATAAGGAAAAATCGCCTTAAGGGGTGACACAATACTAGGCAGACCCCCCAATAGGAACTCGTAATCATCAGCAAATACCATTTACAGGTATTAAGATTCCCCCCAATGAGACATTATCATCTTATCTTTGATATATTGAAAAATTAAAGGTACATTATGATCCCACCGACCCATCCATGGTTACACCAAAAGTTGAGTCAGACCATAGGATAGCTTCCTTGCTTAAAGAAATTAAGGAATGTAAAATTATCACTATTTTGAAATGATCATACCTTGAAAACATCATAAGGGACCCTGTCACTTCTCTGGTGGGGCACCTGATCCTCCTTGATCAAACTTCCCAATTTGAAATTGGTGGCCCCATGCACCTAGTTAGGGGAGAATATGGGGGATATGGAAAACGATCAAGATATGAGTCATCCACCCTACCTGAGCAATGTTATTATCTACCTTGGGATCAATTTTATGTTGTTCCTTGAGTCAATGAGATTTTCAATGCACTGGTGGCCAGAAATCCTCTCTAATATGGAATGAAAACTACCCTTGTTTCTCATATCGAGGCTCTGGGAACACGAAATGTGGAAATTATTCCTAAATGAAAGTCATACCCAACATGGGTGGACCATGATTGATCACCCCCAGTGTTTGGTATTCCCAGATTCACCACACTTAATGGGACAGTTAATCCTCTATAGCATCTATCACACTTTTCCTCAAGGTGTGGTCTAATGTTTTTGACTCTAGAATATCAGGAAGCTACAAAGCTTCGATGCTTTCTCCAAACTCTAGAATGACCTGTGTTTTTCTGGTATAGATAGCTTCTCATGGGGTCCATTTCTAGTTGGGAAGACTTCAATAGAGAGTTCCTCTACTAGTTCATTTCCACCACATGCAAGACAAGCATCTACGACCTCTTCAAATGGAAGTAGAGGCCTGATGAGTGAGTCACCAACTTTTTCACCCAATGAAAGGGACTCACAGATTTACTTCACATGACACTTTCCTATGAAAAACTACTTATAATGTTCATGGAGAACATTAGAAATGTGATGGTCCCCACCCTCATCTCCCTAAACTACTCAGGTGGATTTCAGGAGGTCTCTGAAAAGGCTCAATCTCAGTAATAAGCCTTTCATTGGACTAAACAATAGTCACACCCATTTACACTTCCATATCCTTTGATAAGGCTTGTAAAAAAATAAATCTAACAATGTTCATGTAGAGGTCTCTAAGATGATAAACCTACATGCCCCTTTACCTGATGATCCTCACTGAGTACAACCCCTCTAGGAATAGCCTCACCAGGAATAGCCGCCTTAATAGAATAATATGGATACAACCCCCCATAAAGGCCATGATCCTAGGATGAATTTCATAGAAATGAGGAACAATAATTATTCCTTAAAGGATGCATAGGTCCTAGGATATTTTATATGTTCCCTGTAAAATAAAATCCTAGAGTTTTTAGAATGTAGGAGACCCCAAGAGGCCCAACTCATTGGTCGCACTGATTACTTCTAGTATCACAGGACCCTCAAACACACCATCATAGAATGATTTGTCTTCAAATATTATCTTTAAGACCAATTATATCATGGATTAGTTAGTTTGGGAGATTTTCTAGTAGTGTTGGAACATGTCTCCCCTGATATCGACAGTGATAGTGAAGACTCTGGTGAGTGGAAACAAGTTACCAACCATGGGACGCAAAATTAAAATGATTGGTCAGCTTGTAAGATAGAATATCTCACCCATGGTATTATCCATGCCCACTTGAATAAGCCAAAACCTCTTATGGATACTATACCACCTATGACCATTTCCTCTATATTTTTACTACAGCCTTTTGAGTCTTGAAAGAACAACCATCGACAGTGTATGGGAAACCATAGTTGGTGACTTCATGCCTCCAAAGTTGGGATATATGTCTAGGGTCCACCCATACCTAGACTATTCCACTTATGATGATTAATAATATGCCTTTATGAATTTTTTCAAGATAGTGGACCACTTCACAATTATCAACAATGAAGAATACTATGTGGACCCCTCGGGCACCTTCGTCCGATGATTCAAAGGATATTTAGAGGACATGCTAGAAAATTGAATACTCTTGGCAATGCTTTAAACTAGGTTATTCATGCTACTGAGACTAGGAAACAAGTCTTATGTAGGTATTAGAAAGCACATCCCTTCTAATTTACCATGTTAGGTGCGTCTCTACAACCAAATATATTAGTTGACCATACAACTTATTTGTGACCGCATCATGATTAGTCATATTCATCCAGGTCCCGACCTCATCTGACCAGCGCTCAACTGCTAATTGTTTAAAGCAGACCAGCTAGCCAGAAACTAGATATTTCAAGTGTTATTCGGGACCCAGTGGTTCATCCAACAGTATTTGTTGTTCCCTCTACCAATTAACGACCCTCTTTGGTAAAAAATATGCCCTTGATATAGAGATATGATGTGATAAATAACATCATAAACATACCTATGGTGATTTCAATTATTGAGGCACTCTATCTATCAAAGGAAATGCATGACGCCCTTGAAAAATCTTTGAAAATTCCCCATCAGTTAGAGGATGAGAAGGATGTCATTGGGGCCTACTATGCAGAGGAGTTCGAATAAGAGGAATTTCAATCCATTATCTCATTTTATGGAGAAGACAAGGGTGTCACCATTCAAAGTCACATATGCCACTATATATCATAGGTCAGTTCAATGGCATGAAAATATTCCATTGTCTAGTGGATACTAGCTCAGGGATCAACCTTATTCCAATATTGATACTTCATAAGTTGGGACTTATATAATAAAATCTGAATCCCTATAATATAACAATTCAGGGGTATGATAAGAGAGAGATAAAATCACGTGGAAAAAATCTGCTAAAAACTTAATTAGGTGGATTGGTATCAAGAACTAAATTTATGGTAGTCTTGTTCGACACTAACTACAATACAACACTAGGAATACCTTGGCTTAATGTGAATGTAGTGGTACCCTCTTTGTATCAGTAGTGCCTCAAGTAATTCCATGAAGGTTGAGTAAGATTACTCTAGGGTGATACATCCTCATTTGACTCCTATGAGACCCACTATCTGGATGTTGGTTACTACAAAAGGTAAGTAAAGTAGGTCTATACTAATGGGATTGAGTGAATCAATGCCCCTAATGATCTAACAGTCCTTATAGTAGGTCTATGTGTATAATTGAAAGATATATTTATTCTTCCAATTCATCAGTTATATCCCATGATTCCAAAATTTGGGGGTTGTTTTTTCATTAATAATAAAAAGGAGTGCTCATAGATTACCTCGTACTCCTATACTAGATAGGCCCGATTGATATCAGAAGACCCTACTTCTGTAAAGTACTATGAATTTCACTCTATGTACATCGATCCATGACATTAATACATGTTCCACAAAGAAGGTATGTCTTGATGAAGGTTGACTCATTGCCATTGCTTCGATATCAAGAGTGGATCTTGCAGCTAGAAACTGAATGGAATTTTATCAACATCTTTTGTCACCATAGTCTATGTAGAACAGGAACCCCTCATCGAGGATTCCATATCCACCAGAGAATACACCAGTTCTCCCCCTAGGTCATATATCCTATAATATTTGTTTCCTCTCTAAAATTACCCTATCTCAAATGATGAAAAGGATTTGGAAGATGCCACTTATGCATTTAAAGAGGGTGTCTACACCACTATTGATGAGCTAATCCAAGTGAAACTTTGTATTATGGAGGATTTGAGGTTGATGTTGATCAGTGCAACCATGTCCTTATAGGAATAACAACAATATGTGGATTTCCTAAAATAGAACCATGATGTATTCACTTAGAGATATAATGATATGTTTAGGCTAGACCCTTAGGTTTTCATTCATTTTCTTGGTCTTGTAATGGGTCATTGCAGGTTTAAACAACCTACCAAAAACATTCACCCATCTCACAGTGCCATGGTTGAGACTAAGGTTGAAAATATTACTATAGAAAACTTTATCAGGGAGGTCTAGTACCCTATGTGGATAACTAACATTATCTTGATCAAAGAGAAGAATTGATAGATTATAGTCTTTATCAACTTTTAGGACCTCAACCACCATTTTCCAAAGGATTATTTTCCCTTTCCAGTGAAAATGTTGTTGATTGATGTTATGGATAGGCTTCAGGACCTCTCTTTTATGGATGGATACTTCATTTATAATCAGGTATTAATGTCCCCCTAGGAAGAGGATTCCACCACCTTCATGGTGCCCTAAGGTACTTTCTACTATCAGGTTATTTCTTTCATCTTGAAGAATGTTGAAGCCACTTACCAATGGTCCATGCACCACATCTTTAAACAAATTCTCAGGACATTGGTGGAGTGTTATGTGGATGACCTGGTGGTTAAATATCATCATATCTAGGTCCATCTCAAGGATATTGAGAAATTTTCCAACTTCCTCCACTCTAAACTCTTAAATATAAACCCCATGAAGTGCGCATTTGGGGTTTTCTTTGGGAAATTTCTCATCTTTTTAATTAAAATATATAGTCATAGATATTAACCTAGATAAAATAGAGGCTATAAATAAAATTACTCTCATAATCAATCTTTAGGAATTGTAAGGCCTCCATGGAAACTTAACCTACATACACCAATTTGTTGTAAATCTGTATAGTAAGTGTAAGCCCATTTTGAGGATCATGAAAAAGGCATCATTTACCAGTGGGATGAGGATTTCCAAAATACCTTTGAGGATATTAATTAGTACCTAATACAAACTCTGGTTATGATGTCACCCATCTTAAGAAATCCTTTGGTCTTTTACATGACTGTTATAGAATAATCCCTCGGTGCCCTTATAGCCAAGTAAAATAATGATTTCAGGGGAAACAACATATACTATATCATCCACATTCTCATCGCCATGGAGACTAGATACTCCCCCATCGAGAAGAGTTTCCTCATGCTTGTATTTGTAGTGAATAAGTTGTGACATTATTTGTAGCACCATGAGATATAGCTGGTGTATCAAGTAGACATGCTAAATTATATCCTCAATATCCTAATGATAAGGGATGATTGGCATGTTGAGAGTTAATTCTATAGAATATCGACATCAGGTATTTCCCACATAAGTTAATTAAAGGACATGAATTGATAGACTTCCTAGCTGCACATCCATCCCTTGAGGAGATTCCCCTGGATGTTGATTTTCTAGATGAAGTTATTATCCCAATGGATTAGGTTGTACCGTGTTGGTAGATTAATTTCAATGGTGCCTTCTGAATTATAATAGGTATAAGGCTCAATGAACCTAATATCAACAAGGTAGTCCTAGGAATTGTTTTTATCACTTAGGCATAGACTGCCTTGTCATACTCACTCCTATTGTCATAAGGTTACACTAACAATGAGGCAAAGTATCAGTATCTCATTACTAGTCTTGAGTTGTCCCTCGAGATTGATTTCCCCTATTTATACATGAAGGGAGACTCTAAGATAGTTATCTAATAGATCAAGGTTTACTATATCATCATAAATAAATATATTGTTCCCCTTATAGAACATACCCACCATTTGATGGCCCAGTTCCCTTCCTAGCTGAAGGTGAATCATGTTCCTCGATCACAAAATGGTAGAGTTGATGCTTTGGAAATTTTAGTTTTGTACTACATAGAACTCGACCAGGATAACCTGGTCGTTCATGCGGTGCACTAGAGGTTCATCGCCCCCACCACCCTAGATGATGGAAACTAATAGGTATACCATCTAGTTATCTGTGCTTTTATTTCAAGGCCCTCAAATCCCCCCATAGTTGAGAAAATGTTTGATTGGATGACTCCATTTGTTTAATATCTCTAGTGTGGAATTATTCTTCTATACTGAGATGATCATGAACAAATCCTCTAGCATGTAGAAAATTTTACCCTCCAAAGTGGTCCTAACCTTGATAAAATCATCTATAGGTGTGGGTTCAAGGGAATTATCCTCTATTGAATCCAAGGATATGAGATACTATAGGTCATGTAGGAGGTCCATGTTGGATCCTATGGTGCCCATAGAGAAGGATTTAAGCTCTCCCACCAAATTTGGAGGTTGTGATACTTCTAGCCTACTGTGGTTCATGGTTTCATTGAGTTCACCAAGAGGTTTCATGCTTGTCAAATCCATACAAACTTTCTTCATTGACTGTTGGAGCTTCTCCACACTACCAAATATTATTGTCCCTTTGTAGTATAGGTACTCAACATTGTGAGAACCTACCTTCCAACAAAATCTTGATAGTGGAGGTTCATTTTTACTACAATAAACTTCTTTTCCAAATGAAAAAAAAGTGGTTCTCTTCAAAGAAGTCCAAACCCGATCTGTGATTGAGTTTTTGAGCTCTCATATCATCCATAAATTTGGGGTGCCTAAAACTATTCTCACAAACAAAGACACTAACCTTCAAGATTCTGAGCTGAAGAAATTCTATGCTAAGTACAACATCTGATCCAACCATACATATCATTACCATACACATAAAAATTGGTAGATTGAAACATTCAACAAGACTCTCTCTAACATATTACAAAAAATGTTGGGCCATAACAAAAAGAGTTTACCTGAAAATCTTCCTAATTCCCTTTGGGCCTATCATATGATAACTATAAATTCCACCTAGGAGACCCCATATTCCCTTGTATATGGAACAAATGTTGTATTACCCATTGAGGTATAGTTATCATCACTCTAAATGACTGTTTATAAACAACAGATTCCATAATGAATGGTAGAATTCCATCTATCTAAGTTGGAATTCCTCGAGGAAAATAAACTTTAGGCCTTGTATAACTTATACAAGCACTAGGATAAGATAGAGAGAGTGTTTAATAATAAGTTTATCCTTCACTCCTTCCTCTAGGGTGACATGTCACTGGCTCTTAGAACATCGATGATACCCAAAAAACTGCCAAAATTAGAGCCCAAATGGGAAGGACCTTACATTATCTATAAGGTCTATTCCAATGGATCGTACTCTTTAATAAATATGGATGGGGACCTTATTACATCTCCCACCAATTCCAAGTTTCTCAAACAGTACTTCATGTGATAATCATGGTTAAAGCTATGTGACCTTAAATTGTAGCAACCAGATTCCAAGCTCTATGACCTTAAACTAACAGCAACCTCTCTGGTCTAAGTATTGTGAACTTAAACTATTTGTATATCCTATGGTCTAGTCTCTATGGAATTAAACTAGTATCATCCATAGTCCAAGTTGTATGACTTTAAATTGAAAATTCCAACAACCTTTGCACGTGATATTAAACTATAGTATTTCCCTATGAAATAAGCATATGATGCCTCACATACCAAGTGTGGGATGAATAAAAATAACAAAAACAATATCTTTAGCATGTGACAATAAATTTCAGCCTTACCCCATGTCATAATCATGAGATTACCCATGGAAATTATGGGATGCCTAAATTTCCTCATCATAGAGGATAACCCTCCACTATCAACATTAGTCTTCTACCATGACATGTTCTAGAACTATGTGTGGCTTGATTCCCATTCTCATGAGATACATAGTGATTCCTAGACCCCCTATCTTCGATCCCAACAACTGGCTCATTATAAACCCTTCCCCTAGGGGGAATAAATTCCATTCACCAACATTTGGCCCTTTTTCCTCACTTATGGTCCAAGTATTATGACATATAAACTATGTGCATATTGTTTAAATATATTTATGTGGCACATGGTCTTGCATCTCTACATTTAACATAGGGTTTTACCTTTTTTATTCCATGCAAACATCCTTGAAACATACACTCCCCCAATCCAAACATCGTAACTTTAAACTGTTTTCCAAATCCCCCTTGGTCCTAGCTATATAACCTTAAATTAAATATCCATAATCCTTATGTTTGATTTCTACATTGTAGAAAAAATATCCTATCCTAATCGAAGAGGATAGACCCTATTCCTTACTGGTGTTGGTCTCCTAGAATGTCGTGTTCTATAACTATGTGTGGCTTGATTCCTAGTTTCATGGGATACATAGTGATTCCTAGACCTCATGTCTTCAGGCTTAACCATAATTTCATCAAAAAAACACCCATTTCCTATGACACTATTGCCCCCAAATTCCCTTGGGAATCCTTCTTATTTGTAATCCCCATTCATATTCCTTGACCCATTAGTGGTCTAAGATTCTCTCATGACCAAACATGTGGAAGGGAGAATGGTAATCTCAATGCACAGGCCTCGCCAACATCCTCAGCGCACAATGTTAAAATTTAAGAATTACCTTGTATAAAATTGGGATGCCTCATATGAAAAATATGAGATAAACCAAACTAAAATCATTAGAACATGAAGTTAAAATTTATATTTATCTTGAATAAATTTGGGATGCCTCATATCACAAATATAAGATGATTTAGTGTCCTCACCAGAGAGGGATCCACCTTACTGGTGTTGATCTCCTGCCATGCCATGTTATAGAACTACATATGGATTGATTATTGTTCCTGATGTAATATGTAGGGATGAATGGATTTGATATCCTAGGATCAGCCTTAACATCATCTATTTTTGGGTTTACCCCTGGTCTAAACTTTATGACCTTAAACTGTGCGACTAGTTTTGGGATTTCCTTGTGTTGTGGTGCAGAGCCTTTTTGCCCCTTCTTCACGTCGGGTTTTGAATCTCATGCATCACTCAAAAATTATCAAAGTACCTACTCCTATTCCAAGAATTATGATCTTAAAATATGTATATCCATCATCCTTATGGACCCTTCTTTATATAGTTTACTTCACCTCTGGTGTTTCAGCAAGCCACTGCCCCTTCTCTTTCTTGTCGCATCCTCACTCGAGATGATTTCCCCTTTAAGAAATTGTTCTTCTACCATGTCGTGTTCTAAAACTATGTATGGATTGATTAAATTTCCCATGGTATACCTAGTGATTTTCATATCTCATATCTTGGGTCTATCCCCCATCCTTAACTCATCACAGGGTCTTTTTTCCCTTCAACATCATGACATTAACTTGGATATAGATTGTTGATTTTTTTGTGGAAAATGGTATCTTTATCCCTAATTTCACATCGGGTTATCACTCTTTCATACCACACAATCCCCCTTAAGATACCCACACCCTTTGGTTAAAGCTACGTGACCTTAAACTAGAGATTCCCCTATGCTCTGAGCTATGTGACCTTAAAATAGTATTAGTCATATTCTAAGTTCTATGACTTTAAACTAAAAATCCCAACATCTTCAGTACATGAAGTTAAACTATAGAATTGTCCTATATGAAATTGGGATTCCTCATATGATAATATGGGATGACCATAAGAAAAAAATATCCATGACACACAATACTAAACTATAGCCTTACCCCATATAAAATTGGGATGCCTCATATGAAAAGTATGGCATGACTAGAACTAAAATCCTCAACACATGATTTTAAAATATGATATTACACTATGCAAAAAATATAATATGCTTCATATGACCAATATGAGATGATTTGATATCCTCACCATAGAGGATGTCACCTCACCGTTCGGTCTCCTACCTCACTGCATTCCAGAACTATGTAAAACTTTATTCCCATTCACTTGGGATATATAGTGATTCCCATATCTCATATCTAGAGTCCATCCATACCATTAACTCATTTTGAGGTTACCCCCTTTTTGTTCCAAGATTGATCATCGCCTTCTAACATGGTCATCCAACACATTTGAGCACGTGGAAAAATAGATCCCAGGGCACTCGGCATCCCCTTTGGGAAATTCTCCACTTCCACTTTAACACTTCATTCTTTATTTGATTTGAAAAATCATTATCCTCTTTACCTAAATAGGATTCATAATGGAAATTTTTCCTAACCACACTGACTCACCTATCATCCTAGGCTCACGCCTTGAAATATCCTTGGTAAAAAATTATGTCTCCTATGTTTCAAACTTGATCAATATTCAATCTCATATTTTTTCACCCTATCCTCAATTGGTTCAGGTTTAAAACATGTGTTTTGAACACAATAAAAATTTATTCCCTTCCCATAAATCATCCCCTTTTCACTATCTATATCTTAAAAGTCATGATATACCCTCATGAGACTTCCTTAAGTTGGTCACTTTTACCCCTTGTTGTGTTCTCCTCTGTAAACAATGGGAACTCTATACCAATCCTTATTTCTTACATCTATCATGGATCACATTGGCTTGGAATTTGGGAGGGATTTTTCCTCCATAAATGTTGATATGCATAGGTTCCCCCTTTTGTTATGAACTCTATAACGATAAACTAGGATCCTAAGTCCAAGAATCATGACTTTAAAATGTGTATGAATCACCCTTGGAATTTTTCAAGTGGTTTTGGTCCTTATTATCCCACAATTCAGATTGGGTTATCACTCTTTCATGCTACACATGTTCATTTGGGACATTTAACTATCGGTTCAAACTCTATGTCCTTAAACTAAGAGATCACATCCAAGCATCATGACCTTAAACAGTGTGTAAGTTATCTCAAAGATGTTCTATGTAGTAGGCCCTTCAATGATCCTCATTCGCATTAGGTTACCTTTCCCCTATATCACATGCATTACTTTAATACATGAAACATGTGGTATAAGTATCACGGCCTTAAACTATGTGCGACTTGCCACCAGATTCTTTTTATTGGTGTAGGGCCTTCTAGGCACACCATTCCCATCAAGTTTGAACCCTATAGTGTCATAATAACCCTTCTGGAGAGAATTACCTCCAGGTATAATCATTATGACCTTAAACTATTTTCATCACCATGGTACAATATCAATTACCTTAAACTAGGAGTCTTGGTCCAAGAATTATGACCTTAAACTATTTGCAGCACAATGTTCCAAGCTCTATGACCTTAAACTATGAGTCTTGGTACAAGCATTATAACCTTAAACTATTTGGAACTTCTTGGTATGACTGTTATGACCTTAAACTAATGTCAATGGAAAGAGATGCAAATGTATTTCAGGTTAAAATCTCATAGGGAAAACCTGATCAAGATTTAGACTCCCCCTACCAAGTCACTCCCATTAATTGGGAAAAATAATGGGATAAAAAGAAAGAGGTACAAATCCAGAAGGGACCCACTGTGGACCTTGGAAAAAATTGGTTGTGATCAATGAACCCATCAGTTCAAGAAAAATTTATATCCAAAACTTAATCTCCCTTTTCTTCGTGATCTCCTCTAGGAGGTAATCTCATTGTATTTGGTCGGGAGGGTGTTATTCACATCATTTCACATATCCTAATAACCTGATTATAAATTGTACGATGAATCTTATTTACCTTATGATCTTAAACTGCAAGTACATCATCCTCACCGTATAATGTTAAAATTGTGTCTCCATAATCCTCATTGCATGACATAAAACTAAGAAGCATCTTTGGCCTTTGCCTAAGAATAATCTTTCCCCCTTTGGTGTCAGTCACCTATCACATCATTCATGTTCCTCAATCTTCACTCAACATCCAAGATGAAGCTCCCCTTGGAAGATGAGTTGAAACTTTGATCAGACTTATAAACCTCCAAAATTTACTCAAATTCACATTGGAATAATTCTATGAGTGTTAGAATCCATTTTAAAATTCCATCAATTCATCTCCATGCTTTACATCTCCCTTGATTTGGATCATCATCTTCTTCCACATCTGAACAGGACCCCCTAACAATAATGGTTCCTAGCCACACTAACTCACCTACCATCCTAAGCATAGGCCCCAAAAGACTTTCATATGAATTTCTAGATAGGTAATGTGTTTCAAACATAGTTAGTGTTAATGGGTTATGTGTTTAAAACATGGTAAGAGGTTATCTTTCATCTTCATTCCACCCCCTTTATGTTTTAAGTCATGGGAGTCTCGATTCACACTCTTCATCACTACCTCTTTATTCGAGTAAAATTCAACACCCCTTGTGTTACCCCATTCATTCACTAGTGCAAATTGAGGAATCAATTGTATGTTTAGAGAGCCTTGGCTCCAGCCAAAACTTTCTCATTTAAGAAAATTTTGGTGGTCAATAACCCCAAGTGTTTGACCCTTGTCTGGTACTCTCATATAAATGATAAATATTTTTTTATCACATTTTTCTTGCACCAATCATGAATCACATGGGATTAGGGATTCATTGTTGGTTTCCTTATTAGTATTATTAGAGATGCAGAAAAAAACATTTTAATGAACATAGAGAATTTAAAAAAACATCTAAAGTTTGGTAGGGTCATCCACATGTTAGAGCCTATCCTTTATTTCAGGATAAGGTAAAATTCCCTAAGGTTCAACCCCAGTGACTGAGTGCTCGAGCTCATCCAACCTCTATTTAGTATCCTCTAAAGTCCACTACCACTCCACCAGATTAGTCACCTCCTCCTCTATGATAGGAAGAACTTATTCAACCCTGATTCACACTTGATCCTACTCAGCTTGGAACTCATCCACCATAGATTCCACTTTTACTACCTTATCCTCAACTACCACCAACTGAGCCCTTAATTATCCAATGATCTCTACTTGAGTATTGATGATGTTCGAATGCTTCTGCACCTACCCTTATAGGCATGTGATCTCCCCTTCATCCACTTGGAGATCCTGAGTGCCTAAAACCTTCTTCTTATTCCAGGAGATGTTAAACTTTTTTTACTTAGCACATTCTTGTTTAATGGTTAAGTACCAATCTAATGCATGGAGGTCACTAGATCCACCCTGCTAGTCCCCAGGTTGACTAGCCAATGGGGCAGAGATGCCACCCTATTTGGAAGATCAACCAGTGGAGTGCGAGTAATGAAATTCCACACACTCCTCCACACCTTGTGTCAAACAACTAGATTATACTAGATGAAATCCAAGTCGGAATACTCAAAATACTCGAGTGTAATAGGCTTTTACTGGGATAATACCACCAACACAATAGTGTTAGGGTCATATTCTAGTAGGTCCTCATGTGGTCTAAGCCCCAGGTTTAGGAAAAGTGCATCTGCGTCAGATCCCTCACCGACAACAGAAGCCCTAGTTGCCTCTTGTGGAACCTATAAGTCAGTATCATCCACCACACCCTTGTTGATTTCCTTCATTAGTGGCATGATATTTAACACCTTCATTGAGGCCTCAAATCCAATAGACGCCACTATTGGCACTTTTAGGATAGGCTCATTCATCATAGCCTCCTCAACCATCTCAGTTTCCGACACAATTTTCACCTCCTCCGTTGAGGATTCAGCTCTAGAAACCACCTATTGTGCAACTTATATGGTATTACTAGACACCTCATCCTCCTTGACCACCTTTTTTGAAGGAATAACATTATCCGTAATCATTTCCCCATACTTGAGCATCATATCAGCTGGATGAGATCCAAACAAAATTTCAAATACCATTTAAGTATGAGCCAGTTAAGAATCACTCGAGGAGGTATAACAAAAAGTAAAATGTGAAAAATTGAAAATGGATTACAAGAATGGTATAGCCCGATGAGCAGTTTGGAAAGATTAATAGGTAGTCCCCCAGGTGACGGTGTTTCCTCGGTAGTCATCACCTCAATTGTTGGCACCACTTAAACCAGCAGTTAGCCACCTGTAACCACAACATCAGGGAGAGGCCCCATGATCACCCTCCTAAGGGTTGCGGCTACCTCATCCTCTTCCATAGTTTCATCATGAACCTCCCCCTCCTCCACACTTTCTGATTCATACACAAGTAAAATAGATTTTAGGCAGCAATCTTAAGGGTTGGGTAATATCCAAGGCACACATGATTAGAAGATTAACCTAATCAACGGTAGTATTTCCATCCCCAGGGGAACCCTAATAGGAATTACTTCCCCATGACTCCTATGATCATTCTACCTCATCTGCACCAGCATAAATATAGTCCATAGGAAGACCTAGAGAAGAAGGCGTGCCTAGAAACACCTTTACTCAGATTTTCAGGGGATGCATAATGTTATAAGAGTATATAAGTTCTTCTAACTCCATCATGAATTACATCACCTAGGAATGATAAACATGGAATCCTTCCCTCATGTGACCTAATCCAGTGAGGAATATCTCCTCATAGTGGATACGTAGCCACATCCCATGAAGGGAAGTGATCTTTTTTTGGATACCCCAACTCTCCCAAGCCTGAGAAAAAAAGAATCAATGGGGACATTCAAGAGACACATTAACTTCTCTAGACCTTGGAAATTTTCCCTCAGAAATTCCTCATAGGGTTTTCCTTCCTCCTGAAGTCACTTGCTAAGGAGCATCAAGCTTTTTTCTGCTTCTCTTCCTATCCACCTGTGCAAGACCATGAATTATCTACTTGTATCTACTTCTCTTCCCACCAGTTCAAATTTTCCACTGTAACTTTCCTTTCCTGCCACTCTCCCTTGACCCCATGGTTGTTGGTTACCTCATACCTCTTTATATCGAGTGGTTCATCGCCTCAATATATCCCTTAGGTATGTTCCCTCACAACTCAGTGCATAATCATGGGTAATCCCTTAAGCAGCAGTGGGCAGTGGTATCTCATTTCATCCCCAACCATATTCACACAAAAACATGTTCCATATCTTTATGAGTAAATAGGGGTGGTCTTCATTGTGTACTTTTATTTTCACCCTCAAGGTCAGCCATTGGAGGCATAAAAACTACCTAGAGAAGTAGTGTGGGGTGTACGGCTCGTAAATTATCTTGCAATCCACCCTCTCCACCATTACCCTACCTCAAAAGGCTATGAGGTATGGCCATTGTTCAATGGTACCCATGACATAATCAGTCACTATTCCCATAAAGAGAGGAAAATGATGAAAAATGAAGTAGTCCACCAGGCCGATCCAAGCTAGCACGTCCACTGATCGCAAGTTGAGAGGGAGACTCCTGATGATGTTAAGGACCAATAGCTGGAAGTCTATACTGGGAGGGGATATTGGGTTTGGATATTTATATGCCCTCATATGTGTGGAAACATAACCATACAGGAAGTGAAAGGGTCGGAACACACTAAAGGTATTCTTCCCCTGGCTGATATGGAGGAGCACTTTATACAATTTCACCAATACTGGGACTACTAGGTTAATGTGTTACCCCATCACTAGAATCTCCACCATGATGAGGGTTCTTTTCTACAACCCCATCTGCACATACCGCACTAGGATCATCCATATACAGATTAGTGTGTCAATGAATCCTTCCATCTTGACCACAGGAGCCTCGTACTTCACGTTGTATCCCAAAAACTGCCATTCACTCACCTCCAGGATTATCTGATATGAGTGATCCTTGCCTCATTAGTTTACCTTTTTAAATTGATACAGCCTCTAATGTAGTATTTCCATTGGTTCATTAAAGAAGTACCTAAACCATTTCTTGAAAGGTATGTCCTTCTTCCCTAGTTTGTGGTCACATGTCATCTATACTAAGTATAGTAACACCCTTTCTATGGTAGAAATCTACTCCTGGTGCTCCCAAAAGTCATATTCAAGGAGGAATTCATGATACATGGACCCCTGGATTGGGATCCCAACAATCTGGTAAATATCCCACAAGATAATGCGACCTCCCCATAGTGTAGATGAAATGTGTTGGTCCTTGGAGACAACCTACTCAATAGCTCTAACATGATGTTTAGGTGATGGTAGACATAAAACTATGAAAACCATGTCACCTCATAAATACCTACCCACTTTAGCTCCACCTAAAATTTCTTATAGGACTGGAATACCCAATATTCCAAGTCCCATTGGTATGTAAAGTTTCCACCCTGGTGCAGGTCCCATTCCTCACTCCATCCTTTGAGAAGGTCTGTCAAACCCACCATGAGAATATTCTTATACTAAGGGGGAGACTCCTCTACCTTCAATGCCTCCCCATTGACATTGTTTATGTGGTTCCATAGGGTATGATTGGTAAGGGAAATATGTTACTTCATAATGTGGCCTCCAACAGCCCTATTCCACTATTATTTTCAAGGATTATTCCTAAACAAGTAGGCAGTCTCATCCTGATCAGCACTATAAATGAACACATCATCCATCAGCCTAAAACCGTATAGAGTTAGACTCTCTCAAAATAGGTATTTCTATTGATCCTCCATCAACAATGTGATGAGTGTTTCATGATTTGAATTGGTCTAAAATATCTCTCCAATCATGAGGTTCCATCTATCTCCCTTGATAGATTAGTAGAAGATCCAATACCTTCGGCGGCCATTTTATCATAGAATTAAAAAAAATATATAATTAGTTCATGAAGTTCCATTTGTGAAGGTAAATTTCACAGAATTCTAAAGGCTCATAAAAGTCTTCTCATGGAGATATGGTTCACAGAAGAGGCTAGTTTCGCAAGCGATGGGGATTAAAATTACAAAATGATCATGAATGTATTGAGTTTCATGAAAATATAGCATTGAACTATATTTATAAAAAATTTCATGGTCCCTTAAGGGACCCCCACCCCTATTTATAGGTGTAGGTTTAGGCCATGTTTCATGAAGAGAGCTTGAAAATCACCAATTTTTTGTGGTTTTCCCTCAGAATTTGACTCTCTACTCCCTCATTGGATCTAATTCTGAGGGGGAATTTGTTGACATTGAAATACACATGTAACGGGAAACGTCGAGGAAGGTATGATTAGTTTGAAACAAATTCAGGACAAAAATTCCTAAGAAATACACTTAAGGGACTAATTCATGAAGGGAAAAATCTTTTTGAACAACTCCAATTCACAGAAGTCCCTGACCGCATGAATTTTGATGTGGTAACCTTCACAAAGCATAACCATAGTTCACAGAAGTACCTGACTGTATGAAGCTTGAGGTGGTAACCTTTGTGTAGTGTAACTTCATTTTACAAAAGTCCCCCATTGCACAAAGCTTGAGGTAATAACCTTTACACATCATATGTCTGGTTTGCAGAAACTCCATCTATTCATGAATCTCATAATCCTCAATGGAATCCTCCATATTTATAAACACCGATGTCTTTGTCTTCATTGGTCTTATAAATATCCCCTTATGTCCATAATTTAAGGAGGTATAACGTTCATCTTCTGATAAAAGCTATGAATTCATTAAACTCGTAAGTTTCATGAGTGAGAGAGGAGATGGATTTCCAAAGGCAGCTATATTTCACAAAACTACCACCCATAGGTTTTCAAGAACCTCAACCGATGGTGGATATACCTTTCATGAAGATTCATGGTCTTATTATAAGAATAAATCCATTTTTGCCTCTTGGGGTTTCACGAGATAATTATCCTTTATGAAACCAACCCCGTGGGAACTAAGACTTCACTCTAAGGTAGGGTCACCCAGTTTCAATAAATATATTCCTCTGTGAGACCTATGGCCTTCATGAGACCCTTGAAATTCAAAAATCCCCTAACCTTCATGAAACCCCAACTTTCATGAAACCAATCTACCAGGACTCCCCATGGTTCCTCCTTTCAACCAATCCCCTTTCATGAAAGTTGAGTGCTTGGGGCCCTTGTACCTGCCCAAAACTATTTCAACTGCACCCCAAATCTCCTTGTTATTGGAACCACCTACCCTTGTATCAACCCACTTTACTTCAAGTTTGGCCTAATACATTACCCTACATATTGATTATTAGAATAGGAACCCTAATGCCTTTTACTCTTAAGAATAGGAACCCTTATATCGAACCTCATGATTACCACTCCTCCATAGCAGTGTTTACACCATGTCCTATCCAGAGGCTCATGGGCAGTGAACATATAATCCCTAAAGGTGGTATCATCGAGGGAAATAACTTACCTATCTCAATAGAGAGTCTTTTTTTCAGATCTTACTCTCAAATTGACATAGCCCACCTTAGGGTGTAATCTCCATCCACATATGAGTTACATGACATAAAACTACCTAGCCCTATGTCCTAGTCATTCGACATTAAACTGCATGATAATATCCCTAGCACATGACATTAAATTGTAGTCTTACATCATGTAACGAGCATGAGATTCCCCATGTATGGTCATCATGGGATTCCACCTTCTAAAACACCATGGGATAACCCTCCTCCTTTAGGTATATTTTACATGTAATCCTCACACCATCCCTCATTGATGCTCCTTCTAGAACATGAGCATCCTTACCGCATGACATTAAACTGCATGGATCGGTCCTATCACACAACCTTAAACTGAATCATCAAACTACATGGGTTTTGATCCATGTCACTTAAATAGCGTATATAGGAAACCTCTTTGAGGTTAAAACCCAACACCCCAACAACACAACCAAACCCCCAAGTGTGTAATTTTTCCCTTAGGGACACACTTAACCGCCCATCTATTCCTGTGAGATGTTAAACCTACGACCCATTTGTAACCTTAATATTTTAAACATGTGACACATTTTTTCCACAATATATTAAACCTAGAACCTATATATCCTTGTAATACATTAAACATTTGACCCTTATTTCCATGCAAGACATTAAACCTACGACCCATCTGTCCCCACAAAATGTTAAACCTATGACCCATCTATCCCCACAATATGTTAAACCTTTGAGCCACCTGTCCTTATAAGACATTAAACATATGACCTGATCCTAAATATCTACCCCATATAATAAACAAGGGATTTCTGAGGTAAAAGGCCTCAGAAGGATTATGCCTATAGCTTCGATTACCTCATGGACAACATAGGATGCCTTTGGTTCAGTGCCTAAGATTCCTCCAAATTAAAATGGAGAAGAATTTACTGGTGCCCAACCTACCCAACATCCAAAAATTCCCAGACATGTCCAACATTACTATCCAATATAATCGAAGGTTGATTCCCTATTGAGATAGAAGTGGAATAATTAATCGGCATCCACCTAAATGTGGAACTGGGAATGAGTTTCATGAACATTACTCAAATCTATAATGGAGACCTGGACTAGGAGACAAGCTCCAAAGAAGAATACATGGAAGGATAAACTGATATCCCATCATCCTATTTCAAAAAAGGATATAAAATCTTTGATTAAAGTGATGTAATACATCCGCCTTTGTAAATAGGGAATATGTGGTAATAAAGAAAGTGAATTGCTACCAGGAAAAAGGATTGAGCATAACCTCGATGTAAAGCGTTAGAAACAATGGTCAAATAATACATAATAAATTTTTCACTAATCATACGTATTGGAATAAAAATATATAGTATGCCAATACTTTTCCCCATATCGATAAATAAACATTCTTTATAGGTGAACATCCTCCAATATGAATTTGTAGAATCAAATATTCACACCATATGGGGTAATGAGTATACGGTTAATTCAATAATAAAATAACATGATCATAAGTCATCCATAGGTAAAAGTTTTATGGTTTAAAAATAATATAACCCCGGTTAAACAAAGGAAACATATAAGGGTGTTGACATAAATGAAAAAAAAACCCTCACAAAAGAATGCTTTGAATGGTATCATAGAAGAAGAGATAAAGAATCAAATTTTTTGATACCATGTGATCAATCCCACAAATGATAGTATATATATGTATTAGAGGATAAATCATGAAACATAAACCCCATTAGGGAAAATAATTTAAAAATTATGAGGTAAATTGAATTAAAAACTTAAAATATCATTTAGAAAACATTTTTAACATTGACATAAAATAAAAATGTACATGTTGACTTCAAAGTTAAATTTTGAAAAGATAAAATAAAGGATTTTTAAAGCCTTTGCTTTAAAAAATATAATAATATATCCTTGAAAGGATATAAAGTTTATATTAGAGAAAATAGTAGAGGAAGACAAAACATTTGAAAGTGAAAGGAAAACCCCTTTTATTATTTTGAAAATACCTTTATTCAAAACTCACATTTTAAAATGAGTAAAAAACATTATTTTGTATCAAAATATATTTATCCCCATAGTGGTATAGAAATATACATATGATAAAATAGTAGAGTGGGAATCAAGGAAAATTAAAGTTTAAGATGAAAAATTATAACTCAAATAAATGAGAATTGAATTATCAATATCCCTTATGGGAAACAGAATTCATAAAGTTCGAAATAATTGAAAAGGGGTTTACATGGTAAAAAAGTAAAAAATGATATAATACCACATAATATATTCAAATGTAATAATGTAACCAACTTATATTAAATAATTTCAAGTGAATGATCATAACTTGATGAATGAAAATTGAGTTACCAAAAACTCTTATGACTGGGGTAACACTTGAGTTAAAAAAATTCGAGGAAAATAATTTGATTTAGCTTAGTTTATCCCATGAATTGAAAGGAAATTAAGTTTAAAACATTCATGTGATATTATATCACCATAAAAATTAAACATGATTTATAACATATAACGTGACTCACAGAATTAGAATCGAGACCAAGAAAACCCATACTGTTTGAGTAACGTTTTAATCAAAACTACTTGAAAGATTGGGCTTGTAATTAAACTTTAAATACTATGATTAAAATATAATTCATGATATTCATCTCAAATAGGTATTATATACACCACATAATTGAAATTAGTTTCATATTATCAAACATGTCTCAAATAGAGGAATTTGAGATGAAAACCCTTACCTCAGTCCCAATCAGTTATGCACTTGCACAAAATATCCTGAATAATTAAATCAAGTTCATTAAATAAATACCCATGAACCTTATTTATAACTATAACCATTTATAATACTCATTTATAATAATTCTATACATATATATATATATATATAAGTTTGTTATTACCTATTTTTAACAGCGGGTGTAAGTAACCTTTGTTGCTTTGAAATAGTTTCATAAAAATGGTGTTCGTATTCATTATTATTTCAAATTTAATCATTAAAATATAATTAAAGGTATTTTAATATATGTTATAGGATAGTTTATAACGTTTTAATTTCATTTTATGGTAGTTTTTGTTACAATCCATGAGGTTGAAATTGACGATAAACATGTTTTAGTGTTTCTTAATGAACTAAAGGTGATTTCTCAATTATTGAGTTAAATATTAATATAAACATAAAAAAACCAAAACAAAATTAATACTTATTTATATCATATTATATCAGTAAATAATTTCTCATAATTATCCATGATATAAATACATAGTATTGTTCGAGTAGGTTGTTAAACCAACCCAAACACAAACCTACCATGATTAATGGGTGATTATGAGGTGGTTTAGTTTTAATATCATTATAATAGAAGCATAATGACATAATTTTGTTCTTATTAATGTGATATATCAAAATTATAAATAATTATAAATAGAGTATAATGTATATAAAGTCATTACTTATAAATAAGAGATTGTTTCCTCTTAGTTCGATCGTTTTAAACGATTGAATTAACAATAATAATTTGTGGATAATATCATTAATATATTCTAAAATTTACCATAATATAAACTTAATTATATCATAAAAATTGTATTTATCCTTTAATACCACCCTCATGACCATCCATGTAAGGTGGTGATGAAAATGAAAATGAAAATCAATCATTCTATAGAGGAGGTAGTCCACACGTATGCATGGTTGGAGATTTTATTTTCCATAGAATGAGAGAAATAAGTAATATAGTGTATTATGTAAAAAACTAAACATGATATAATTATACTAATTATTTATTAATTACCCCTTTTATATTATCCTCATAAGGTGGTGAAGGAAAAAAATCATGTTGCGTCGTGAAGGTGGTAGTCTGCACAATAGACGAATTACGGTTTCATTTTTATTAATAGAAAGGAGAAAATGTGATTAAAAATTATTCCCATAACATAGTAAAATTTATTATATAACCAATAATTATTTCATTACATATTTATTTTAAAATTATAATTAGAAAAAAATTATAATTGAAATAATTTAAGTAAAAATGAATACTCACGTTGAGCACTTTGAGATTTCCTTAGAAGATTTCTTAGAAATGGTTGGTATGGGATAATATATTGTGACAAAAATCTCAAGAGAGTGAAATATTATTCTAGGGTAAGTTAAATGGTCAGAGTTTTTGGATGAAGAAATATTTTTAGGAGTGACTTAAAGGGGTGGTAAGAGGCCCCTTTTATAAATTGTGAGAGTGACATTTTTGTAAATATTTCAACTTAATATACAGGGAACACATGTTAAACATGTAAAGTTGCTCCAAAATTGATAAATATTGAAGTGGTGAAGATATAAGGTTGATAAAAACCTCATAAACCCAATTTTGGACATTTTTTATCATGTTTAAAGCCCTTTAACCCTTGAATTATTACTTTTACTGTTTTAGTTTTTACCGTGGTAACTAGTTTTTATCTGAGATAACTTAATCAATTTCCTAAAAATAAAGCGGTCCTTATTAGATAATTTTTTTCAACTGATTATGATTTTTAAATCCATTTCATTTGATTCAATTTATAAATGTGATAAAAATTAATTTTATAATAAAAATGTATAATGTGTTAAAAACAATTTTTGAGAAAATATTGCTTATGTTCTATATCAAATATGGGTTTTTAAATTAAAAAATAAAATTTTAAAATTTTAAATTCACATATAAAATACATATTTTTTCTTTGAAAAATATTTTATGAATTTAAAATTCATACTTATATACTAGTAATTTCATAAAAGTCATGTTATTTGTAAAAACAGTATTTTGAAATATTAAACTAAAGATCATTCTTTTTAGAAAAATATAAAATAATAATATTAAGTAAATATTACTATGATAAATCCAAAAATAATTTTCATTTTATCAAAATAAAATTATAAATTTTATAAATTTAACTTTTAAATAAAATGGTGAGGTATAATGAAGAACTATTTTTATAGGGAAATAACCTTTTTAGAATATTAACCAATCTCATTCATATTTTTTATTATTTACTAATTAAAGTAGTATTAACAAATTATTCATATTAAATATATTTTATAATAATTAATCACAAGTTTCTTGAAATAAAAATGCACATCTCATAAAAATACAATGTTTAGAAAAATATATTTCTAAAGTATAAAATGATCGTATTAGTCATTTTGGCTATACCAATTGAATTTCATTAATATTAAAAGTAGTATTTATTTTATTTCTATAAATATTTCATAAAGAGGTTATTCATATTCATTCCTACTAATTTAATAGTGATGTTTTAATGTAAATGATTAATATTTATGTCTTTATTAAAATATATCACGATTTCTTTTTAGTTTGGTGTTGCGTGTGGACCAACCTATCGAATGCATTTGGATAATTTAAAGGAATTCATATAATAAAATCTCAGGGTGTCACATTCAAAACATTAAAATTATTTCTGAGCTTGTATTCAATTAAATGGTTTCATCCCTTACCCTTTTTCAACCACCATAGAGCCTCGGGTAACTTCTCATACCCTATAAGAAAATTTAGTTCCATACCTTTCCTCGTCCAGTTGTCCAACTGAAATCCTGTTCATCTATATCCGTAAGATCTGTATAATATTATTTATTTTCAAGACTACTTCATTATTAATTTGGATTTCCATATCTCTTTTTAAAATGATTTTTATAGCTTCATCATCCACCAAATATATTGTCATGACCCCCTCCCTCCAAAGATACTACAATGAAGGAAGAGAGATAATGACCCATGAGTCTCACCTCCAGTAGGCCTTAGGTTGGTGACTAGAACTGAGGGTATAAAAATCTCCCAAATGGGAGGCATTACCCTCTATAATATAAAATAGTATTCGTAGATACGATATAAAATCACCAAGAAACTCCAGCATATAAAATAAAGGTAAACCAAAAATCATCTCACAATGCATGAATATAGTAAAATCGATGCATAAAAAAGTCTCTAATGTATACTAAAAGACAAGTATATGGAAGTGACTAAAAATTAGCTCCAACATAGCTAGTAATGTCCATATTAGTCTCTAAAGTCCTCCTGGAAACCTAAAAATAGTTTATATACGTAGGGAAAGAATAACATGTATACTCAATAGGGACATAACCAAGGTCTTGAGTGCACTTGTGAAAACAGCATGCTAATGTGTCAGTGATCAAAAAACAGAACCAACAAGAACCTATGTAACGACCCAAAGTTTAATTAATGGAAATCCCACTTGATCTAATTAAATGTATCTTTATGTAAAATGTTTATATAAAATGTAAAATTCTTTGGTTTTATGTTAAGAATTTTTATTGTTTCTAATATAGCTGTTGAAAAGTGATCACATGATTAGTATAAATATAGGTCTTTAACAAATCCAATTTACTCAGACAAAAGAAGCGATGTCCTCATCCAGTAGAATTGCTCCATAAGAAGCCCATTTGTCAGAGCTCGGAAAAGAGGTGGTGTCCTTGGGTTTCTCTCTTGACCAAGCCCAAGCTGAGCTTCATCATGTCAAGCTCGAAAGGGACCATCTACGGGAAAAGTAGAAGTTGATAGAGATTACCACTCGAGTGATGTTATCCGAGCCACCCCAAGAGTCTGTCACCATCTCACACCTTACCCTTAGATCTTATGCGGCTGTTTTAAGTGGTTATGTAACAAATCGCTAGTATTATGTTCATGTATATTATTTTTTTTATATAATAATGAATATACCTTCTTGTCATTATTGACACTTTGTAAATAGTTTTTTTTTAAGCATAAATAGTATTTTAGTTAATATTTAGATAAGAAATCTATTTTGATGAATTAATGGATTTTTGAATTAAATAATCTTTTAATAAAATATTATTATTATTATTAAATTAATTTTGATTAAATATAAATGATTTTATAATTTTATGAATGCAATTGTAATTTTTATTAAGGTTTGAAAGCCATTTTTTGTCAAAACTCATGAATTTTAAATAAATGTCGGTTTTTATTTTAAAAGTAAAAATTAACATATTTAGAAAATTATTTAGATAAAATAAATGTTATTTCTGGAATTAGGGCGTCGAAATTATCCAACAGTGAATTTTTCATAATTTTCTGAGACAGTCAAATTTTTGGGTACAAATTAAATACCGTTTAAATATATAATGTGTTTTATGACATCATAATGAACCAATAGTGATGTAATAAAATACTATAAGCTTTATGTTAGGCTAATATATGTTTTACCATTAAAATAATGTGATTTTGGGTTTGTTTGACTTATTTTAAAAAGCATTAATGGACCCCTCAAGACTTATTAAACATCTTGTCTTTTTAAATTATTTTCCATGGGAGTGTGACTCACCTCCACCTAAGCAACCCCGTTATTTTAAGAAGTTCATACTTTGGCCTTATAAAATATTTTTTTCCTATTACCTTTTCCAAAAACCGTGGGCAAAAACCATGAGCTGATTTGTGGTTTGAATTAGTTTAATGTAAGGGGTCCCAAACCTAAATAATAAAGAATTCACTCACCTTTCCTATATAAACCCACCCAAGCTCCCACTTCCTCCTCACTAAAAGCCTTTTGAGTTCTACCAACTTCTTCCCTAATCTCTATAGAATCCTAACAAGATTCCCCAATCTCCCAAGAAGCCTCTCTCAAGCCTCTCTCAAGCCTTTGGAAGCACACTTCCAAGTAAGGGTTTTTCTTGCTTTCACTTTTTTGCCCAATTTTATTAATATTGTTATTCCCTTTTAATTTCAATTATAAATGTTAGGGTATGGTTTCGTACCTCCCCCATACTGCCCTATTATTTTTTTAATGATTGGAGACCCCTTTCTCTCTAATTAAAGGCCTCCCATCTACACCTGTTACTATGCCGAAATTCCGAAAGGAACTTCTCTCTCCCTATTTACATTCAAGCAATACTTTTGTATCATGAATATAAATTCCATTACAATTGTTGGGACATGTATCTATATGACCCCCTTACTTTCCATTTCATGTATATATTATGAGACACCCATTTCTCTCTCATCAACCATTTTTATGAATTCTTATATCACGCCGTTATGCTGCCGAAATCGCACCAATTTTCTAAGCCAATGCCATTGTGTAGTGAATACCATGCCCATTTATCCATCAAGGGTATTCACCTTCATGCACATTTACTTATTAATTATAAAGTTTCATTACACATTCCTTTTTCATGGAATAAATTATTATGTTTTATGAATCCATGTTTTATGATCCATGTGGCACACTTATGCATGAAATGAAATGTTTAAGAAGGGTGTGCCCTTATAGCGCTCCAATGCATTGGGTAAAGTATAGTATCATGATATGTCATGTACAATGATTCTTGACTCATGATAATTTAAGTGGAACTAGGGTTTACTCATGCTTCATGTGCAATGAATATTTACTCATGCTTCATGTGCAATGGGCCTTGGCTCATGCTAATTCCATGTTAAGTGTTGTTGCCACATTTCCATGTTATAATTATCATGAGTTATCATGACTTTATGTCCATGTTTATCTTGTGCTATATTGATATGCCTATTGTCTAATATGTATTTTACTCCTCATGTATTCCATGTTTATTCCCTTACTGGGCTTTATAGCTCACCCTTTTCTTATGCATGTCCTCAGGTTATCCCATGCAATGCTAAGTATGAGGGAATGTAGTGGTCATATAAAGAAAGTTTTCAATAATGATGTTGTATTTCATGTTTTAATTTGTTATGTAATGATCCTAATCCCCAAATACACTAGACCTCTTGATCTTCCATGTTGTATCAAGTGAATAGTTTATGTAATAAATCATTTTTAAGTTTGTAATAAAAGCAGGGTTGTCATAGTTGGTATCAGAGGATAGGTTTAGTTATTTTTGGGATTAGGATTAGAAAACCCTAGTAAAGACTTAGAGACAAGACTAAGTTTAATAAAAACATCCCTAAGTTTTGGTAAGTACTGAGTAAGTGGTTTATCAAACAAATACATCCATGTCTGGATATGAGCAGGTAGAGGCGGCTCTGGCACAGATGTATCCTAGGGGTAAAACCCGAAAACACCGCTTTGAGCTAGACTCGAACGGGAACTAGTGAATGACAACGGGCCTTTCTGCACTCTTGGTTACGACACTCCCAGTAGATATGATTTGGTAAATTCACAAGCTTAGTATGAACCCTTATTAAAGGAATAAAAAAAACCCTAAGAATATATGTTAGAGAGTAGATCATGAAAAGCCTAGATTGAAGCCTATAGACTCATGATTTAAGGAAATAAAATTTTATTTATAAGTCATCAACTTTTGTCTTTGGATTACCCTTTATGTGTTACCCCTAACTTTCGTTTTATTCCAACCAATGGCTGGTAATAGGAGGACTTGGGCTAAAAACTGATGTGAAGATCAGTGTGATGACTGTACTAATGAGATGCCCAATCCAATGGGAGCAGGAATCGCGAACTTTGTCATGCTTATCTCTCATCTAACTCAAGATTTGAATAGAAACATGGGTCAAGAGGAATGTTCAACCCCCCCCCCCAAGAAAGAACAAGTAACTATCGAGAGCTTCATGAGACAAAGGCCTCCTACTTTTAGTGGATCATCTGATCCCACGATCGCTGAACAATGGATCAACTCCATTGAAAAGATATTCTCCATCCTTAAAGGTTCTGAACAAGAGAAGGTTCTCCTAGCGGCTTATCATATGGAGGGTGAAGCTGATTAATGGTGGAAGTTGATCAAAAATACGAAGCCTGAGGAGGAGATCGAGGCATTGGAATGGAAGGATTTCTGAAAGATGTTTTTCGATAAATATTTTCCACGCACCCTCCGGCTTAAGATGGAAAGGGAATTTCTTTCTATCAAGCAAAAAGACGAAGAATCTATTGGGGCGTACGAGGAAAACTTCACAAGGCTTACACGATAATCTTCTAGCTTTGTCGTTACCCCCGAATGCAAAGTTGATCGCTTCTTTGGTGGCCTGAAGCCTAGCCTACGGAAAGCATTAGTGATCCGTGACTTCGACAGCTATGAGGAAATTGTCCGATGTTCCCTTAAGGTCAAAATGGAGATCAGGGAATCACAGGGGTATCATGGGGACAAGAAGCATAAGGTGGAATTCAATGCTGGAGGTCCGATGGATAAATCCAACGGTGCTAAGAAGATCCAGCACCCCACTTTCCAAAAGTATGGAATGAAGCACCCTGGAAATTGCCTCAAGGGGGCGAGGAAATGCTTTAGGTGTGGAAGAGAAGGGAACCTAGCTATTAACTATCGGAAAGAAAGACCCGCGGCTACGACAGAGGAGAGGAATGCTCCGTTCGAACCTCAACGCGTTGTTCATTGCTACAACTACAAAGAACCGGGGCATTTTGAAAATTAGTGCCCCAATCCAAGGGTTTTCGGAGGCAACCAACAACCTCTAAGGTAGCAAGGAAGAGCTTTTTCCATCACTTCTGCCGAAGTGAACCCCGACAATGAAGTGGTGATAGGTACACTAGTTATTCATTCAAGAATAGCGAATGTACTTTTTGATTCAGGTTCTACGCATTCTTTTATATCTCAAAAGTTTATTAGAAAAATCCCAGCACCACCACAAATCATGGAAGTGAGGATTTCGGTGATTACATAAAATGGGGAAATCATTGCATCCCATGAATATAAATCCTCCCCTGTTATAATCTATGGATTGAATTTCTTGGAGAACCTTGTCATACTCCCTCTGGTGGAATTTGATGCAATTCTTGGCATAGATTGGCTTTCCTTATATAGAGCCAACATAAATTGTTGGGAAAGGGAAATCACACTCCATATGGAGAATCGACCCCCGATTATTTACAAGTGTAAGGAGGAAGATGAATCTCCTTTAGCTCCATCATCTCAATCATGGATATTACTACCCTATGAGAATGTGTATCTGGATCAGATGATTGAGTCCAAGGAAGAAACCATCCTTGAAGAAATTCCTATTGTGAGGGAATTCGCTGAAGTGTTTCCTGAGGAACTGTCTGGTCTTCCTCCTAGAAGAGATGTTGAATTCTCAATTTAACTTATACCAGGGGATCTACCAATATCCAAGACTCCATATAGAATGGCTGTTGTGGAGCTTGAAGAGCTGAAGAAACAACTACAGGAGAATCTGGATAAAGGGTTTATACACCCAAGTACTTCACCATGGGGTGCACCAGTCCTCTTAGTCAAGAAGAAGGATGGGTCAGTGCACCTTTGCATCGATTATCATGAGCTCAAAAAAATCACGATAAAGAACAAGTATCCTCTCCCATGAATTGATGACTTGTTCGATCAGCTGTGTGGAGCATAATACATCTCCAAGGTGGACTTACGGGCGGGATATTATCAAGTAAGGGTGAAGAAGGAAGATATCCCCAAGACTGCTTTTCGCACAAGATACGGGCACTATGAATTCATATTAATGACTTTTAGACTCACTAATTATCTAAAAATCTTCATGGACTTGATGAATAGAGTCTTTAGAGATTACCTTGACAAATTTTTGGTAGTCTTTATAGATGATATTCTAATATACTCCAAAACCAAGGAGGATCATGAGGAGCATTTAAGAACTGTACTAGAGACTTTGCGCAAGGATAAGCTCTATGAAAAGTACAGAAAGTGTGAGTTCTGGTTGAAGGAGGTCTCATTCTTGGGCCATATCATCACAAGCAATGGGATATTTGTGGATCCCTCCAAAATATATGCAATTAAGGGATGGTTGAGGCTAACATCTGTAACGGATATCCGTAGCTTCTTGGGGTTAGCTGGATATTATCGACGATTTGTGAGAAATTTCTCACGATTGTCCAACCCTCTTACTAAGATAACTCAAAAGGGAGTAAAGTTTTATTGGAGTGATGAATGTGAAGAAAGCTTCAAGGAGTTGAAAAAGAGGCTTATCATTGCACCCGTACTCACTTTACCCACAAGTGGGGAACCTTTTGTGATATTTAGTGATTTTTCAAAGAAGGGATTAGGTTGTGTGATGATGAAGAATGATAAAGTGATATCTTATGCCTCAAGATAGTTGAAAATCCATGAGTGAAACTATCCAACGCATGATTTGGAGTTGGCGGCGGTGATCTTTGCCTTGAAAATCTGTCGACGTTATCTCTATGGGGAGAAATGTGAGATATATACTGACCACAAGAGTCTTAAATATATATTCACACAGAAAGAGCTTAATATGCGCCAGAGAAGATGGATAGATCTCATCAAGGATTATGACTGTTCAATACATTACCACCCTGGGAAAGCGAACAAGGTGGCAGATGCCCTAAGTAGAAAGGACCCAGCAATTCTATCAATGATGAGAATTGAGAAGGATCCAATCTTCTTATACTTGATGAAGATGGACATGGGAATCATAAAGAAGAGAAAATAATCAATCCTTTCACAAATGATTTCTCAACCGTCTCTTTTGGAAAGGTTAAAGGATGCTCAAAAGGATGATGTGGGAATTTAGGAAAAGGTGGAAGATATCAAAAAAGTGAAATCCTTGGAGTTTAATGTTAATGAATAAGGAATTGTGCGATTTGGGAAAAGACTATGTGTTTCGTCAAGTTCGGAGCTGAAGAAGGAAATTTTGGATGATGCACATAGTTCAAATTTCTCTATTCACCTAGGGAGCACAAAGATGTATCGAGATATCCGAGAAACTTTTTGATGGGATAATATGAAGAAGGAGATCGTTGTATATACATCAAAGTGCCAGGTGTGCCAACAAGTGAAGGCGGAGAGGCATAAGTCTAAGGGGATGATGAAACCATTGCCCATACAGGAATGGAAATGGGAGAACATCACCATGGACTTTGTCATTGGACTTCCAAGGACATCCAAAGGCAACAATGCAATTTGAGTTGTGGTGGATCATCTTACAAAGACTGCACACTTCATTGCTATTTGGGAAGATTTCTCATTGGATCAACTGGCACGGATATATATCAGGGAAGTGGTAAGGCTGTATGGACTACCACTATCAATTGTGTCTGACTGAGATCCAAGATTCACCTCTAAGTTTTGGAAGAGTCTTCAACATGCTCTGGATACTGAACTGAATTTCAGTACGGCCTATCATCCTCAAACTGATGGCCAATCTGATCGGACTATCCAAACACTTGAGGACATGTTGAGATGTGATCAATGGACTTTAAAGGAGGATGGGATCAACATCTTCCTCTGGTTGAGTTCTCTTATAATAACAGTTTCCACTCGAGCATCCAAATGGCACCTTATGAAGCCCTGTATGGGAAAAGGTGCAGAACACCGTCATGTTGGGATGAGGTCGGTGAACGTAAGCTGCTTGGACTAGAAATGGTCAAATAAATGGTGGAGAATGTGAAAACCATTCAACAGCATATCAAGGCAGCCAAGAGTCAACAGAAGAGTTATACAGATAACCGTTGATGAGACCTTGAGTTTAAAGTTGGAGACATGGTTTTTTTATGAATATCTCCGTGGAATAAGGTTATGAGGTTTGGAAAGAAAGGGAAGTTAAGTCCAAGGTACATCGGCCCCTTCGAGATTCTTGATCATGTCGGGGTTGTGGACTATCAACTAGCACTTCCACCTACCATGGACAAAGTACATGATATCTTTCATGTATCCCTCTTAAGGAAGTACATACCATACCCTTCACATGTACTCTCTTCTGAGGTGGTACAGTTGGAGGATGGTCTTTCTTATGAGGAGAAACCAGTGAAGATCTTAGATCATAGAGAAAAAGTTCTACGAAATAAGACAATGCCCCTCATCAAGGTGTTGTGGAGAAACCACAAGTTTGAAAAAGAGACTTGGGTATCATAGGAAATGATTAATCTGAGTTACCCACATCTCTTTTAATGTGGGAAAAGGAAATTTTGAGGGCGAAATTTCTTAAGGGGGGAATATTGTAATGACCCAAAGTTTCATTAATGGAAATCCCACTTGATCTAATTAAATGTCTCTTTATTTAAAATTTTTATATAAAATGTCAACTTCTTTGGTTTTATGTTAAGAATTTTGACCATTACTAATATAGTCATTGAACAGTGATCACATGATTAGTATAAATATAGGGCTTTAACAAATCCAATTTACTCAGACAAAAGAAGTGATGGCCTCATCCACTAGAATTGCTCCATACGAAGCCCATTTGTCGGAGCTCAGAAAAGATGTGGCATCCTTGGGTTTCTCTCTTGACCAAGCCCAAGCTAAGCTTCATCATGTCAATCTCGAACAGGACCGTCTATGGGAAAAGTGGAAGTTGATAGAGATTACCACTCGAGCGATGTTATCCGAGCCACCCCAAGAGTCTGTCACCATCGCACACCTTACCCTTAGGTATTATGCAGTTGTTTTAAGGGGTTATGTAACAAATCTCTAGTATTATGTTCATGTATATTATTTTTTGTATATAATAATGAATATACCTTCTTGTCATTATTGACACTTTGTAAATAGTTTTTTTAAGCACAAATAGTATTTTAGTTAATATTTAGATAAGAAATCTATTTTGATGAATTAATGGATTTTTGAATTAAATAATATTTTAATAAAATATTATTATTATTATTAAATTAATTTTTATTAAATATAAACGATCTTATAATTTTATGAATGCAATTGTAATTTTTATTAAGGTTTGAAATCCATTTTTGTCAAAACCCGTGAATTTTTTATAAATGTCGGTTTTTATTTTAAAAGTGAAAATTAACATATTTAGAAAATTATTTAGATAAAATAAATTTTATTTCTGGAATCATGGAATCTAAATTTTCCAATGGTTAATTTTTCATAATTTTCTGAGACAGTCAAATTTTTGGGTAAAAATTAAATACTGTTTAAATATATAATGTGTTTTATGACATCATAATGACCCAATTGTGATGTAATAAAATACTATAAGCTTTATTTTTGTCCAATATATGTTTTAACATTAAAATAATGTGATTTTGGGTTTGTTTGACTTATTTTACAAAGCATTAATGGACCCCTCAAGACTTATTAAACATCTTGTCTTTTTAAATTATTTTCCATGGGAGTGTGACTCACCTCCACATAAGCAACCCCATTATTTTAATAAGTTAGGACTTTGGCATTATAAAATATTGTTTTCCTCTTCCCTTTTCCAAAAACCATGGGCAAAAACCATGAGCTGGTTTGTGGTTTGAATTAGTTTAATGTAAGGGGTCCCAAACCTAAATAATAAATAATTCACTCACCTTTCCTATATAAACCCACCCAAGCTCCCACTTCCTCCCCACTCAAAGCCTTTTTAGTTCGTCCAACATCTTCCCTGCTCTCTCTAGAATCCTCCCAAGGTGCCCCAAGCTCCCAAGAAGCCTCTCTCAAGCCTCTCTCAAGCCTTTGGAAGCACACTTCCAAGTAAGGGTTTTTCTTCCTTTCACTTTTTTTGTCCAATTTTCTTAATATTGTTATGACCTTTTAATTTAAATTATAAATGCTGGGGTATGGTTTTGAACCTCCCCCATACATACCTCTTATTTTTTTAATGATGGGATACCCCTTTATATCTCATTAAATGCCTCCCATGTACACTCATTACTATGCTGAAATTCCGAAAGGAACTTCTCTCTCCTCATTTACATTCAAGCAATGCTTTTGTATCATGAATCTAAATTCCATTAAAAATTTTGGGACATGTATCTATATGACCCCCTTACTTTAAATTTCATGTAGATATGATGAGACACCCATTTATCTCTCATCAACCATTTTTATGAATTATTATATCACGTCGTTACGCTGCCGAAATCGCACCAATTTTCTAAGCCAATAACATTGTGTAGTGAATACCATGACCATTTCTCCATCAAGGGTATTCACCTTCATGCACAGTTACTTATTAATTATAAAGTTTCATTCCACATTCCTTTGTCATGGAATAAATGATTATGTTTTATGAATCCATGTTTTATGATCCATGTGGCACACTTATGCATGAAATGAATTTTTTAAGAAGGGTGCACCCTTATAGCGCTCCAATGCATTGGGTAAAGTATAGTATCATGATATGTCATTTGAAATGAGTGTTGACTCATTCTAATTCAGGTGCAATGAGGGTTTACTCATGCTTAATGTGCAATGAGGATTTACTCTTTCTTCATGTGAAATGGTCCTTGGCTCATGCTAATTCCATGTTAAGTGTTGTTGCCACATTTCCATGTTATGATTATCATGCTTTATCGTGTCTTTATGTCCATGTTTCTCTTGTGATCTATTGATATGCCTATTTTATAACATGTATTTTACTCCTCATGTATTCCATGTTTATTCCCTTACTAGGCTTTATAGCTCACCCTTTTCTTATGCATGTCCTCAGGTTATCCCATGAAATGCTAAGTAAGAGGGAATGTAGTGGTCATGTAAAAGAAGTTTTCAATAATGATGTTGTATTTCATGTTTTAAGTTGTTATGTAATGATCCTAAGCCCCAAAGACACTAGACCTATCGATCTTCCATGTTGTATCAAGTGAATAGTTTATGTAATAAATCATGTTTAAGTTTGTAATAAATGCAGGGTTGTCATAAACTATATAAGTAAACTAACCATAACCAATCATCAATATGTCTTTCTCACTAAGTCATTCTTCCAATATAATAATATATCATTTAGATCATAAAAAATAAAGTCACCCCGCTACCACTTCCCCACTGATTTTCCACTCTCACACCCCAACGTCGAACATCCTATGATCTCATCCCTTCTATACACATCACAACACAACCAAAACACATCATATCACATAACATATCACCTAAAGACGCATATTCCATCTCTAATGTGGGTTGGGACGCATCCCTGCCAACCCCACCCTCACAATGTCTAGCATCCTATGCTAGCATCGGTCATCACAACACCACATCTCTCCTGAATACACCTAGTCCATCACATATCATATCATCATTTAACTAGAGTGGTAGGGTGTCATGAATGTGAAGGACATAAACCGCATTCCCTCCTCCTACCATGCATGACCCCCACCACATATCACATCATATCATTGCCTTGCCATATCACATCTTGACCGAGAACACCTAGGCCAAAACTATTGGGTAATCTCCAACACCAACTTATATCATCACTACTGCTGAAGGAAGAGTGGGGAAGAGGGGGTAGCTGGCCATACATTTCACCATCATCCTGGATGTTGGGGAAAACAACTGGAACCTAGAACCTCTATACATTGGTAAGGTTGTCCAACTTAGTGAGGCACATATAGAAATAACATAAAATACATGATATATAGATAGCACACAATACCCAATGTATGGGTTCACAAAAAATGCACTAGTTCACACCACATAAACACCATCATACCACACACTAGCTATCACAACCACTTCCACCACAGTATGAAACACATCACACAACTTCCACACAATCCACACGATTTCCATTTTCATTTACTATGCCACTTTATTCATGTTTGCATTTCCCATTCATTTATTTTTCAATTAATTTAATCCATTTAACACACATCCATTTCTATATCATATTATTTATTTACCATACTATTTAATTTAATTTTATCATTACAATTATTCCATGGCTAACCAGGTAACTATAACAACTATGCCACACAACAACTCACTCATCTCACACAACTATCACCACAACACCTCGCATCTACCATCATAGAATCACCACACAAACCAAACCATCTCACCACAATAACAACATGTCTCACATCCCAACCTCATATCACAACACAACTTCCACACACAACAACCGTACATCACCACTTCATGTCATCACCACTGCACACCACACCTCTATGCACCCCAACCACACATCACAACCTTTTTGTACCACATTAAACAACTACCCACATCAAATATATTCCAACCATCCACCACATAACAACCCCACACATTGAAAATCCCATCCATTAATCTCCACCACCGTATATCAACTCATAAATCATAAGCCAACATAGAAAAGAAACCACACACAATAATACACATCTTAGATTCTAAAAATTATTCAAGGTATTTTATCACATTACTTATTTATTTAGAATGGGTATTATCACGTAAACTAAAATCCAAGGGAAATCATTGTATTATCCAAATATACGTTTTTTAGACTTTTATTTAGGGTATGATCACAGAACACATCAAGAGTCTCAGCATAATATAACAAATACAATGCAAGAAAGGCTCCAACCAGCCGTTATTTTTAGTAACATCAGTAACATATATCAAAGTAGGAAAGCATGTGATATTTCCCCCATACCCATCAATTTCAATGATATCAATTATTATCTTATTATTCCAACCCTTAATATCCACACAATGTAAATAAAAAACATGAAATCCCCACACATAGCACATAAAAAGATGAGAATGAGGATCTCCTACCATAAAGAATATTTCTAATCTCAATGTGCACCACAGAGTAATGAAGAAACAAACCACAACTAAAAACCACACAAGGGAAACCATGGATCAACCTATAATATATCAATGGATCATCAAAACACACCCTAAAACATACTCAAACACAAGAAAAGTCACCACAATGGATATCTGATGAAGAGTGAAAGGTAAATAATGGGGGAAAAGAGGATAAATCACCTCAAATTACCAAAACTTGACCACCAGAACCAAAGGATCAATGCGAGGGAAGATGGGTTAGAAGATCTCCCAAAATCGTCTAGGGTTTTCCCACAACCGAGAGAGAAAAATAGTAGCCAAATGAAAGTGAATTCATCCAAACAAGACTTATAAACAACCAACAACTTTCCCCCTTTACCATATAAATTACAATTTTATGTCGTAAATTCCTCAGGTCTATAAAACTTATGTCATAAAATTTCTTTTTAGGTCATAAAATACCTGAAACCTCAACTTCTGCCAAAAATCATGGAATCTAGGGTTTGAATAAACTTATGTCATAAAACCCATCCTTACAGTGTAAACCCATTTTATGTTATGCACCTCAACCACATACAAGTTGTAAACCACCAGCTATACAAGTCGCAAACCACCAGCTTACACTATAAACTTATATTTTACGATGTAAAAGGTCTTTTATAGTTATTATGAAACTTTAACTCTACTAAACCTCCTTTAGCATCCTCTGAACACCACTGACTGTCCCAAACTAGCAAAATAACAAGTTGGTAAGACATAGACCATTACATTGGATACCTCTCAAATGATTCCCACCCTTGAGAATCAAAACCAAACCTAAATAAGGAAAGGGTTCTAAAAAACCACCCCATGAGATACCTCTAAAGGAACTCATCACACCTCAAATGATTCCACCAGCCACGATCGCTAACCAAAACACCCACAAATATCCTACACAACTGCATCACTACAAAACCACATCACCACCTCTCATTGGGAACACCACCACATCATCTGGTACCAACCACAAGACACTATATTTCCACATAACCACATTAACCTCCACATAGCCCAAACCAACCACCACCACAACCAACACATATCACTGGCTTGAGAAAACAAATCAGGTAATATCATCTTCTATGTTAAGGTAATATCTTCTTTGGGTAGCACTGACTTTCCCACAAGCTTTCAATTGTGTTAAGGTATAATGTGTCTTGATTAAGAATCGGGTATTCCCCTTTTCATATGCCAAAATATTTATCACACATCACACTTCAATAAGAAAAAACACATCTCATAAAATAATGAGATTCAAACATCACAATATCCAAGAAAAACCAAAAAAAGAAAAGTAAATTCAAAACAACTTTGGGTGCTAGGAATGTATCTATGCCTCTCGCTCTCAAGTACTCTCCTATAGGACGCCATGCCTCTATAACATGTGAACCAAGGGAATGGTTTATTTATGATGTAAAGACCCGTAAAATTCAAGGGAAATTTTTTCTTAATTTTCTTTAGAATTTTACAAGAGCGCGGTTTCAGACGGCACCTGATTCCGAGGCCCGGAGTGCCCGGAATCAATTTCCGAAGTTTGGCTCGGGTACGTTCAGTGAACGAACGAGCGGGAATTCCTAACTTTTGATCCGGTGCTCGGAATTGAAATCTGAGGGCACCGATGAACTCGCAGCGCCGATTTTCGCTTAAAGAGACCTTTTCGGAAGTTGCATTTGTTGCGGGTTGAAAGTTAGTTTTTGGGTTTTTAGTTTAAGTTAAATAAAATTTGTGAAGAACAAATTTTATTTTAACTAGATAAATCCTACCAAAGGGAGTTGGGAGTGGGACCCACATCCACTTAACCTCCCTTGGGAGGATTAAGTGTGGTGGGGCCCACACGAACCCCAACTCCTCAAATTCTCTCAAAACCTCCCCTTTAACCCATTTCAATTAATGTTGACAACTTGGATTAATTAATTGAAGAGGGTTAATTTAAATTTCAAACCTTTGAAATTCTAAGAGGAGGGTTGTGTAATAAAATAAGCATAAGCTTATTTTATTTTGTTGGGTTGGTTTCCTTTGTTCTTGAGAGGATTTTGAGAGCTTCTCCTTCAACTTCAAGCCTTGACGAAGAACGCTCAACTTGACGAAGAACGCTCAAGTTCCGACGAAGAACGCCGCTTCTTCCTCGGACAACCTTCGTCGGCGTACAAGGTTTCGTCAACGACGTACTTCTTCAGACGTACCTCTTCGTCATCGGATTTGACGAACGACTACCGCGACACCCGACCTCCGCGACGTCGACTTCCGCGGAACGTTGACAAATCTTCGAACCTTATACCCGAGGTAGGGGTTGTTGATTATTGTTTAATTATTTTATCCTTGTTCGTGGTTCATGCATAACTGACGTATGGATTTTATAAAAGTGTTATTATTTAACGTGAGGGGGGCCGGACCGCATGAACACGGCCGAACCCCCTCCATCGTTCATGTTGTTTTATCTTGCGGGTGGAAGCAAGGTGGCGCGGTGCCGTCGCACCACGCGGATAATTGAATGTTTATCTTGCGCGACGCCGTCGCGCGCGCGCCATGGAAGAATCTTCAAGAACGCGACGCCGCCGCGCCACATCAAGGGGAATCGAAGGCGCGGCGGAGGGGCGCGGTGCCGTCGCACCGCGCCGGACGACGAACACCGCGGTCAGTTCCGGGCCGCGGCGGAATGAGAAGACCGGCGGCCGGGCCGCCGGCGTCGGAAGCCGAAGAGGGGACCGGATTTTCCGGTCCCGTTGGAGAAAACCGGCCGGCCAGCTGGCCGGCCGGATGGTAATGAACCGGGGGAAATTAATCCCCCGGCCAGCTCAAAAAAACCCCCCTCATAAAGAGGGGGGCGGTTTCCATGAAGGGGGGGGGGGGGCAGCAGCCCCCCGGTTTTTCCTCAAGCCGGCCCCCACGTGGGGGCCGTTTATTTTGCAAAGGGCGCGGCATTTAGCCGCGCCGCCAACCAAATCAAGCGGGGGGCTTTGCCCCCCCCCCCCCCCTCGCGTGCAGCCTCCGTGCGGCGCCAGGCCGCCGCGCTGCCGGCCGGCCGGCCGGCCGGGCCGGGTCTCAGATTCGGTCTTTTTCGCCATAACTTGAGCCACGGACCTCCGATCGACGAACCATCTGCGGCAACGCTGTCCTTGGATCGAGACGGTCGTTTCGGTATATCGCACTCAAGGTTTCATATTACTTTGAGTTCGGCCGGGTTGGTTCGTTCACGAAACCAACCGGGCCTTCGGAGCGGAAACGCTCATATCTTGAGCTACGGACGTCCGATTGACGTGCCGTCAGCCGTGTTGTGTTCCTCTTAGTGAGACGGATCTTTTGGCATACTCCGCCCGAGGTTTGGACGCAGGTGGAGTACGGTCGGGTTGGTTTTGCCTTAAAAACCAACCGGGCCCCGGGGACGAAAATGCCAATAACTCTCAGACCGGGCGTCCGATCGACGCGCCGTCTGTTGCGTTGAGTTCCTGTTGACGATACGGAACTTTTGGATACATCAACTCTGGACTTTGTGTCAGTTGATGTATCAGCCTCTCGGCTCGTGGAGTGGATCCTCCGAACGAGCTTGTTGTGTGCGGGAACCCTAGTGCTGGCTGCGACTGTTACTGTGACTACTACTGCTACTACTGCTACTGTGACTGCGACGACGACAGTACAGAGATCCTGTGTGGATTCGACGACGATGACTACAGCACTCAGCGATCCTACGTGGATCAGTGCTACAGGTCCTGTGTGGGCCCGATCCTGTGTGGGTCCGATCCTGTGTGGGTCCTTGCGCTCAGCGGTCCTGTGTGAACCAGCGCCTACAGGTCCTGTGTGGGCCCGATCCTGTGTGGGTCTTTGCGGGGGTTAGTTACCTATCGATCCTTCGTGGGTCCGACGACTTAGATGGATCAGAGATCATCTTTATCGTCTTTCGAAGATGTATACCTGTGTGAGCTGAATCCTTTTGCTTTCCTGTGTGGATTGTGTTGTGCAATCCTGTGTGGATTACGTTTTGCTTTCCTGTGTGGAATACGTATACTTTCCTGTGTGGACTGAGTTGTACTTGGGCTCGGAGGTTGGAGCGTATTTGAATTGATGACTTAGGTATATGTATGGGCATATACCTAAGCAGTGTCGGTTGTTACTTCGTGATTGTACCTTTCTTCGTGGTTTATCCTTTGTGGATTTGAGAGACCTTCAGGGGTCTCGGGGTCCCTACTGAGTAGCTTATACTCACCCCTGCACGGGCTTGCCCGCACTACGTTGTGTTGGTTGCAGACGATGGACAGCGTTGACCTTAGCTGAGGCTTGCAGGGCGGGACGGTACCCGGAGGTGGACCACTGGGCGGAACGTGCTCGGAGCGGACGGCGGGACCCGTGGAGCAGAGGAGCTATCTGTACCCACCCTTCAGGTGGGATTTCCAGTGGACAGCTCGGTGTAGCAGCTTTTACTTTTCAGTTGCTGTTTTCCCTTTCGAGTTGTACTTTACTTTCTGTTTGGGTTTGTATACTGGCCCATTTACTTTTCCGCACTTTCAGTTGTACTCTGCTTTTGTTTAGTGTTTACTTTCCGCTTTCTTACTCTGTGGTGTTTGTTTACTTTACAAAGGCAATGCCTTCCCTTTTTACCGGGATTTACGCCTTGGTGCTAGTCGCCAGCCCCTGGCCTATGGAAGGCGGGCTTGGGGTAGTCACGGCACGGACCCCGAGGGCGGGTCGTGACAAATTGGTTTCAGAGGAGTTCGGTTCTACCGCGAACTCTGATCTTTTCTATGTGAAGCAATAATGTTTAGCGTATTGAGTGTGGTTATCAGTCCAGGGAGTCCAGTGTTGGTGCGGCGGTCGACGTATCCGTACACCAAGACCCTGACTTCTGATTTCCGATTTAATGCACGAAAACATTGATTGCGTGTGTGTTTCAAAGTTTTCTTTGTGATTACTTAAATCAGCTCACCAGGTGTACTGTTCTGACCGTGGCGCACCTGTTTCCTTTTCAGGATGGCCCCACGACGACAGCCAGCTAGGGTTCCGAGAGTCGAGCGTGATGACAGCCCACCGAGCGACGAGGCCTCGGTGCAGGGCCCTTTGTCAGCAGTGGCACCGGCGGTAGCACTACCCGCCGAGCCCCCGATGTTTCCAGCGCCAGCCGCTGACGATGCACGTCGCCTCAGCGCACTGCATGAGTTTCAGCGCCAGCGACCACCCAGGTTTCGCAGGGAGACAGATCCCCAGGCAGCAGAGGACTGGCTGGAGGCAGTAGTACGAGTGTTTAGGCTAGTGAGGACACCAGCAGACCTCATGGTGATCCTCTCTGCGAGCCTACTACACGCAGCAGCAGGACGATGGTGGAGCTTGATGCTCCAGGTGCACGTTGAGGCATCTCTACTTTGGACGGACTTTGAGAGCCTCTTCCGCTCGGAGTTCGTCCCAGCCACCCTTCGTGCGGTGCGTATCCAGGAGCTTCTTCAGCTGCGGCAGGGCAGCATGACGGTCGCTCAGTACTCGGCGAGATTTACCAATCTCTCACGCTACTCGACCGACATGGTATGGGACCCATTCTTTCGGGACCGGACCTTCGAGCAGGGTTTGAGACACAAGATCAGGGCATCGCTGATCTCCCTCAGCATACCGACTCAGACATGAGTACTGGAGCGGGCCCTTCTGATTGAGAGCTTCCTTGCTGAGTCTACACCAGCGCAGCGACCCACCGCAGGGCGGAAGATAGCGGAGTCTTCGGCAACAGGTAGCCGACGGATGACTCAGGGGTCCAGACAGACCAGACCTTCGGGCAGACGACCTCAGGACACTGGCTCAGCAGTGCGGGGCACACAGCGCGGAGCCAGTCTTTCGAGTGGAAGACAGTGCTATGCATGCGGCGGGCAAGGTCACATGGCTCGTGACTGCCCGACCTGCCATGCAGAGGAGCAACAGACGGTTGAGGAACCACCTAGGCAGAGGCAGAGGTTCGACCGTGGCGGTCCGCAGGGAGGAGGCGGACGAGGCAGAGGAGCTGGACGAGCAGCCGGTGGTGGGCGACGCTTTGAGGCTCTTCCACCACCACCACCAGGAGGTCCACCCCGACCACAGGGAGTAGGTGAACATGCGAGAGATCAACTTCAGGCAGCCGAGGCCTTCGATCATGGAGCTCTGGGAGCCGATGGACAGGAGCAGAACTAGTGGATATATCCTTTGTACTTCTGGTTCCTTGTTGCATTTGTGTAGCGTCTTGTATTATGAGCTGCAATAATAAAAGATGCATACCTTTGTGATATTTTCGTTCCTGTCCTCTTTTGTGATGTTACTAAGAGGTTCCAGTTATGGCTGTTGACTTGACCCTCACTTGTGAGACAACTACTGGAGGAGACCCAGTTACCACACACTGATGCCGACAGTGTGACTCAACCCTTGGAGGCGAGAGTAACGGTTAAATCTCTTAGTAGTAGTGTCGAGGCCTTACGACGTCATCCTTGGTATGGATTAGTATCATCCATGTTAGGATTGACTGTATTAGGCAAGGAACGTGGTTCATCCAGGGGATGAGACCGGATTTCACTTTTCGGCAAAGGAGAAATCTTTGCAGCTAGCCTCTTTGCAGATATCCTTCGTGGATAGTGATGGAGAAGCCTTCCTCCAGTCTCTCACAGTCACCCCTCATCTACTACAGTGGTTCAGGGAGGCACAGCGTGAGGACGCTGACTGTGAGACACGGCGTACACAGATATCCTCGGGACAGGCACCTGATGGTTTCTCCCTTGGAGCAGAGCACGACATCCTTTTCAGAGGACGTACCATGGTACCAGTCGCTTTGCGAGAGGAATTGCTGAGAGAGTTTCACACTTCTCCTTTGGAGGTACATCCTGGAGTGGAAAAGATGTACCAGGACCTCAGACGACAGCACTGGTGGCCAGGCGTGAATAAGGCAGTAGCAGAGTTCGTTTCTCGATGCCTCACCTGCCAGCAGGTGAAGGCAGAGCATCAGGTACCAGCGGGATGGGTACAGCTCTTGGAGGTTCCGGAGTGGAAGTGGGACGGCATATCTATGGACTTCGTGACTGGACTTCCACGCACTTCCAGAGGTCACGACTCCATCTGGGTGATTGTTGACCGACTCACCAAATTGGCACATCATTGACCATGGGGAGCTTGACGTTGACGATGGGGCGACTTTTACGGAGGTCCCGGTGGAGATAGAGGATCGACAGGAGCGGGTCCTGTGTGGGCGATCGATTCCTCTTGTGCGCATCAGATGGCAGCACGGGAATCTCCAGGAGAGCACATGGGAGCGGGAGGCTCAGATGCGTGCTCAATACCCTCATTTGTTTCCCTAGTTTTTGATGTATCTTTACGGGGACGTAAAGCCCTGAGGTGGGAGTAATGTAAAGACCCGTAAAATTCAAGGGAAATTTTTTCTTAATTTTCTTTAGAATTTTACAAGAGCGCGGTTTCAGACGGCACCTGATTCCGAGGCCCGGAGTGCCCGGAATCAATTTCCGAAGTTTGGCTCAGGTACGTTCAGTGAACGAACGAGCAGGAATTCCTAACTTTTGATCCGGTGCTCGGAATTGAAATCCGAGGGCACCGATGAACTCGCAGCGCCGATTTTCGCTTAAAGAGACCTTTTCGGAAGTTGCGTTTGTTGCGGGTTGAAAGTTAGTTTTTGGGTTTTTAGTTTAAGTTAAATAAAATTTGTGAAGAACAAATTTTATTTTAACTAGATAAATCCTACCAAAGGGAGTTGGGAGTGGGACCCACATCCACTTAACCTCCCTTGGGAGGATTAAGTGTGGTGGGGCCCACACGAACCCCAACTCCTCAAATTCTCTCAAAACCTCCCCTTTAACCCATTTCAATTAATGTTGACAACTTGGCTTAATTAATTGAAGAGGGTTAATTTAAATTTCAAACCTTTGAAATTCTAAGAGGAGGGTTGTGTAATAAAATAAGCTTAAGCTTATTTTATTTTGTTGGGTTGGTTTCCTTTGTTCTTGAGAGGATTTTGAGAGCTTCTCCTTCAACTTCAAGCCTTGACGAAGAACGCTCAACTTGACGAAGAACGCTCAAGTTCCGACGAAGAACGCCGCTTCTTCCTCGGACAACCTTCGTCGGCGTACAAGGTTTCGTCAACGACGTACTTCTTCGGACGTACCTCTTCGTCATCAGATTTGACGAACGACTACCGCGACGCCCGACCTCCGCGACGTCGACTTCCGCGAAACGTTGACAAATCTTCGAACCTTATACCCGAGGTATGGGTTGTTGATTATTGTTTAATTATTTTATCCTTGTTCGTGGTTCATGCATAACTGACGTATGGATTTTATAAAAGTGTTATTATTTAACGTTAGGGGGGCCGGACCGCATGAACATGGCCGAACCCCCTCCATCGTTCATGTTGTTTTATCTTGCGGGTGGAAGCAAGGTGGCGTGGTGCCGTCGCACCACGCGGATAATTGAATGTTTATCTTGCGCGACGCCGTCGCGCGCGCGCCATGGAAGAATCTTCAAGAACGCGACGCCGCCGCGCCACATCAAGGGGAATCGAAGGTGCGGCGGAGGGGCGCGGTGCCGTCGCACCGCGCCGGACGACGAACACCGCGGCCGGTTCCGGGCCGCGGCGGAATGAGAAGACCGGCGGCCGGGCCGCCGGCGTCAGAAGCCGAAGAGGGGACCGGATTTTCCGGTCCCGTTGGAAAAAACCGGCCGGCCAGCTGGCCGGCCGGATGGTAATGAACCGGGGGAAATTAATCCCCCGGCCAGCTCAAAAAAACCCCCCTCATAAAGAGGGGGGCGGTTTCCATGAAGGGGGGGGCAGCAGCCCCCCGGTTTTTGCTCAAGCCGGCCCCCACGTGGGGGCCGTTTATTTTGCAAAGGGCGCGGCATTTAGCCGCGCCGCCAACCAAATCAAGCGGGGGGCTTTGCCCCCCCCCCCCCCCCCCCCCCCCCCGCGTGCAGCCTCCGTGCGGCGCCAGGCCGCCGCGGCCCCCGCGCTGCCGGCCGGGCGGGCCGGGTCGGGTCGACCCGGTTCGGGCCGACCCAGGGGGGGTCGGGCCGGGTCGGCCCGGACCCGGACCCCCCGTTTCGGTTCAGATTCAGTCTTTTGGCCATAACATGAGCCACGGACCTCCGATCGACGAACCATCTGCGGCAACGCGATCCTTGGATCGAGACGGTCGTTTCGGTATATCGCACTCAAGGTTTCGGATTACTTTGAGTTCGGCCGGGTTGGTTCGTTCACGAAACCAACCGGGCCTTCGGAGAGGAAACGCTCATATCTTGAGCTACGGACGTTCGATTGACGTGCCGTCAGCCGTGTTGTGTTCCTCTTAGTGAGACGGATCTTTTGGCATACTCCGCCTGAGGTTTGGACGCAGGTGGAGTACGGTCGGGTTGGTTTTGCCTTAAAAACCAACCGGGCCCCGGGGACGAAAATGCCAATAACTCTCAGACCGGGCGTCCGATCGACGCGCCGTCTGTTGCGTTGAGTTCCTGTTGACGATACGGAACTTTTGGATACATCAACTCTGGACTTTGTGTCAGTTGATGTATCAGCCTCTCGGCTCGTGGAGCGGATCCTCCGAACGAGCTTGCTGTGTGCGGGAACCCTAGTGCTGGCTGCGACTGTTACTGTGACTACTACTGCTACTACTGCTACTGTGACTGCGACGACGACAGTACAGAGATCCTGTGTGGATTCGACGACGACGAATACAGAACTCAGCGATCCTACGTGGATCAGTGCTACAGGTCCTGTGTGGGTCCGATCCTGTGTGGGTCCGATCCTGTGTGGGTCCTTGCGCTCAGCGGTCCTGTGTGAACCAGCGCCTACAGGTCCTGTGTTGGCCCGATCCTGTGTGGGTCTTTGCGGGGGTTAGTTACCTATCGATCCTTCGTGGGTCCGACGACTTAGATGGATCAGAGATCATCTTTATCGTCTTTCGAAGATGTATACCTGTGTGAGCTGAATCCTTTTGCTTTCCTGTGTGGATTGTGTTGTGCAATCCTGTGTGGATTACGTTTTGCTTTCCTGTGTGGAATACGTATACTTTCCTGTGTGGACTGAGTTGTACTTGGGCTCGGAGGTTGGAGCGTATTTGAATTGATGACTTAGGTATATGTATGGGCATATACCTAAGCAGTGTCGGTTGTTACTTCGTGATTGTACCTTTCTTCGTGGTTTATCCTTTGTGGATTTGAGAGACCTTCAGGGGTCTCGGGGTCCCTACTGAGTAGCTTATACTCACCCCTGCATGGGCTTGCCCGCACTACGTTGTGTTGGTTGCAGACGACGGACATCGTTGACCTTAGCTGAGGCTTGCAGGGCGGGACGGTACCCGGAGGTGGACCACTGGGCGGAACGTGCTCGGAGCGGACGGCGGGACCCGTGGAGCAGAGGAGCTATCTGTACCCACCCTTCAGGTGGGATTTCCAGTGGACAGCTCAGTGTAGCGGCTTTTACTTTTCAGTTGTTGTTTTCCCTTTCGAGTTGTACTTTACTTTCTGTTTGGGTTTGTATACTGCCCCATTTACTTTTCTGCACTTTCAGTTGTACTCTGCTTTTGTTTAGTGTTTACTTTCTGCTTGCTTACTCTATGGTGTTTGTTTACTTTACAAAGGCAATGCCTTCCCTTTTTAGCGGGATTTACGCCTTGGTGCTAGTCGCCAGCCCCTGGCCTATGGAAGGCGGGCTTGGGGTAGTCACGGCACGGACCCCGAGGGCGGGTCGTGACATATGAAGCACCCTATCTTGAGGATATTGGATCTCTACTAGATGCTCTGTAAATTTCATGTTGTCCTTGATATCCATCCCCCCCCCCAGTCAATGATGTGGGGGTCATCGTGAAGATACCAATGAAGCTGGGACACGTGGAAGACATTGTGAATTCTCTCTAGCCAAGATGGAAATTTCAATTAACATGCCACCTCACTAACACACCCCAACACTTCAAAGGGGCCTAAAAAATAGAGAGAAATCTTACTCCCCTGCCAAATCTCTATTGCCCATGCTAAGGGGAGACTCTCAAGAACCCATGGTCTCCAACATCAAAATCTAGAGTCCTGCATCTGTGATTATCATAGGCCATCTAATGGTCCTTCACTACCCTCACCCTCTCTCAAAACAACTAGATCTTCCTGGTCATACTCTACACCACATTAGGACCAAGAACTACTAACTCTCCAAATTCCATCCAGCATAATAGAGAATGACATGGATGACTATACAACGCCTCAAAAAGGGCCATGAAAATGGATGAATGATAGTTGTTTTTGTATGAAAACCCAACCAAAGGCAAGTGTCTCACCCATGATCCACCAAAGTCTAAGACGCAATCCTGAAATATATCCTCTAACATATGGATGGTCCACTCCATATGCTTATCTTTCTGAGGGTGGAAAGTAGTGATAAAGTGAAACTCAAAGCCAAAATCATGTTGTAATCCCCTCTATAATTATGATTTAAAGTGAGTATTTGATCAGAGATAATGTTTATCGGTACCTCGTGATTCTTAACCACAACATCCATATACCGCCTCACCAGAACATCCACATCACTCGACTCACAAATCACAAGAAAATCACTACTGGAATTCTCGTTTTTGGCAATGGGCTATTTGCGACGGGATCCCGTCGCAATAGCTTTTTGAAATGGGCCCCTGTCACAAATAGCCCGTTGCAGAAAACGGCGTCACAACAGATATTTTTTGCGACGGGACCGTCACAAAAAACCTCCCAATTATATACATTATATACCCAAAAACGTTTTGCGATGGGCCCATCATAATTAGGTTTTTCAATGGGTAAGTTCCCCATTGCAAATAGCCTTCCGATTATATACATTATATACCCATAAACCTTTTGCAACGGGCCTGTCACAAATACTAATTGTGATAGGCCCATTGTCCCATCGCAAATACTAATCTTAAAAAAAATCACTTATTTGCGACGGGACCCCGTCAGAAAAGACCCCATCGCAAATACTAAAAATAATTAAAAAAATAAAAAAAAAATTATGATTAATGAAAAAATCATATTATTATTATAAAAATAATAAAATAATAAAAAATATTATTATTATTAGTAAAATAAATAAACATTAAAAAATATAATACTAAAAAATATATTTAATAAAATTATGATTAATAAAAAATTAATATTAATGTTATTAAAATAATAAAATAATAAAAAAGTATTGAAAGTTTTAATATTTTCAAAAAAATATTAAAAAATCATAAAATATTATTATTATTAGTAAAATAAAAAAATATTAAAAAATTTAATACTAATAATAAATAATAAATTATTAAAAAAATAAATTATGCAATATTTCCACTAATGTAAAAGACAGAAACTGTAAATATTTCATATTATTACAAAACTTGAATTCAAATGTTTTTAACATAAAAAAACATTGGAGGGTCGTCTAGAGGAGGTGGAGGAAACTCCATCCCTAAACTACGAGCCAGATGGTGCATGTACTCCATCTACTCGTGATACTCCTACTGCCACCGCTGCTCCAATCGACGCAGCTCCTCCTCATGATGCTACTCTAGCTACTGCTGCTGCCGACACATCTCTTCATGTTACTTCTACAAAGTCTTTATAAGCTCAGCCTGAGTTCACAACTGCTCCTAATACTATGAGCCAGAAGATGATGTCTCTCCACGAGCTCTTCTTGAGCTGGACGTCGACATCGTAGCAGTACCATAATAAGTACTAGGAGTCAAATGAGAGTCGATACCAACTAATCATCCCTTCTCAAAGCCATACTGAGTCGCCTGCATCCATATCGCCTCATCAAAATGGTGAGCACCGGTCTTCTCAGTCGTCTCATCCTGACCCTCAGCCTGTGTCTGAGAGGTCGCAGCCTCATATGACTCCTTCAATTCCAATTTAAAATTAAAATTGTGAAAATATTATATGCAGTTAATTGTCAAAGTGCAAAAAATAATACTAACCACAATCTGACACTGGCGATCACCTCTAATCTCTCCAGTTGTTGGATCACTGTACATCCTTCGATAAATGTCAAACTCCATAATATCAGGATGCTAGACTTCTTACAGAAATATAAAATAAAATATTTATATTTAAAGTTATATAAAATATTTAAAAATATACTTACCAGATGCTCTCTATGAGAACTAAATGTATGGATACTAGCTCGATGTGTCACCTCCTGTCTCACCCGGTTCTGTCATCCCACTGGAGATCTCCTTTGAAATCCACCACCCAACCAGTGTAAACATAATCCATCCCAAACGTGAGATGAAATGTACTCTGGTCGGTGGGCTCTACATGACTCATCAAATTATGTCACTCCAGCTTTCTTAATGGCTGTCTTTCTCAAATTGTGCAAAAACTGACGGAAACGGTCACGCATAGAAACCTGCCATGCTGCATGGATAACGGCGCACATTCTATCATCAATAGGATACCATAAACCCTACAAATAATTTATAATATCAAGTTATTAATAAAATAAATTTCAAAATAAATATTATTTATTTACGTACCAGCCAATGATGGAACATGTCACATCGTACATCAATGGGAATCTGTTCCCATGTGATCCATGGCTGAGAAAAATAATTGCGCAAGATAGCGCTCCCCTATCCAATAGCTACATGCACAAAATTGTGAAAAGGGAATAAATAATCAAACAATTAGTATATATATAAATAAATTAATGAAATCTAACTAAAATATACAGGTTACCATACCTCCGTGTGTGTGGATAGAAACCAAGATGTGGACGTTACTCGGAGATAGGGTCAGGAATCAGCAGTCATGCAAGATCGTGCCCCCTCCGCGTACCCCTGAACCGCCAGTAGGTTGAGGGTCATATGATCCAAAATCTCCCTCATCCAACGGTAGGTCAGCCTCCTACAACTCACGATATAGATCAGGGTCCATCTAAAACACAAAATGATTATTGTTAGCAGATAGTTGAATATTACTATTATATATAGATATATATTAGTTATGATTATAAACAGCATTTGACTGTGTCAATGTTCATCTTCATCCTCTTCTCCATAGCTGTCAATGTCAATGTCTTCATCTTCCTCCTTAGCATCATCAATATCCATATGAGTTTCAGTTTCAGTATCTCTTATCATTTCAAATTCATTTGTAACATTATTAACATCTTCATCACCATCGATCCTTAATTATGGGGTGTCATCATCGATATTCACGTCTCTTTGTGAATCAGATGGATCTTGAGCAGTCTCTTGAAAATTTTCAATTCCTTCCACTTCAGTGGAACCACATTCAGTTTGAGTAAACTGATTTTCCCGAGATTTCATTTTTATTATGCTCCACCAATCACTCAAGTCTCTTGAAGTAGCACAATACTTTTCATAACAAAATTTTATGTGCCTGTTGAGCCAGTAAAAATGGTTCATTTACTGTAATAAGACTTTTATATTTAATATCGACAATTCCATGAGTCAGATGAACACACAACCCTCTCTCAGTATCCAACCACTGACATTTAAACATTGTTATGTAATTCTGTCCTAAATAACATAGCTCAATAATTTCATCCAAAATTCCATAAAAGTCAACTTCTCTTTCTCTGTGATGTGATCCTCTCAAGAAAACGCCACTATTCATTGTTTTTTTTATTCCCCATATGCATGTGTATGAAATAGAAAACCATTCATCACATATTCATTATAAGATTTAACCATTTTGGATGGTGGGTTACTCAATATACACAGTCTCTTACCAATTTTATCAGTATATTGAGACACCTAAAAATTTGTAAAAAAATTATCAATATAATAAATAATAAACATAATTGATATTAAACCATTAATAATTTATGTTACCAGTTTTTGAAACCATTTAGAAAAAAAATTTGTCTGCGTTCTTCAAAAGCAGTTACTATAATTTGTGGAAGTTATTTATTGATATGATTATCATATAACCTACAAATAAAATAAGTTTAAATACTGTAACATAAATGTAACATCCTAAGTAAGTAATTAATAATAGATATTTTTATCTATGTCTATTTATGAATTATATAGTGTTTTAGAGGCTTAAAATGAGAATAAATCCAATCTTAAGCATGGAATACACTGATATTTTTAAAAGATTGTTTTACTGCCTTTTGATGGAAAACCATTTTTAAATCAAACTTTTGACAATTTTATAAGCTCTATTTGTCAAAATAAACATATTATTTATGATTGGTACATTGAAATTTACATTGGATAAATATTTGGTATTTTTCTGACAATGTTCATTTTTTTATGAATAGTGAAAAATACAGCATTTTACATCAAAACTGCTTTTTCACCTAATTTAATTATATGGTTAGATTATCTTTTTAATTGGTATTAAAGTGTAATTATAATATATTTTTACCATGTAATCCAATGGGGTTCATTAGGATTAATTTCACTTTGTAATTGGGCATAAACAAGTGTCAAACTTTTCATAGATATTGTTTCAAAAAAACCTGCTATTTGTTTTGACAACGGGAATTATTTTTAAATTAATTATTGCAATTTATATGTTTAGAATTTGGTAAAATGGATTCCATATTTTTAATCAGAAGGTACAAATTTGTAATTAAGACTCTTTTGTTTTTGGACATTATGAATAGTAATGACGGTAATTATCTTTAATTATCTTGATTAATGAGTAATCGGGTGGTTAAGGATAATAAAATAATATCATAATAATAAAAAATGACACCAACATGTGTCCTAATTCTAATGGTTGTCTCATGGCCGACCATGGGATGCCTTGTGTAACGCCCCGACCCCAGTTTCCCAGAGTCGGTGCATTAATTACATAACATTGGCATGATCACAAGAAATATCAAATCCCGAAAGACCGATTGGTTTAGTAGCCTTGGAAACACTAGATATAATCATAAAGTTTTGCATTACATTTCAAAGTGAAAAACTACTACAACAACAAAGTCTTCATATCCACACTATTAACCCCTCATAATATCCCTGCAAGTCATTCATAAATTACTTCTTCACTACCTGGGAAAAATAAAACATAGAAAAGGGGTGAGCTCAAATGCCCAGTAAGGATAACAATATAGCGGAACATTCAAAATAAGCATAAACATTTAAGGCAATGAATTACTAAAAAAAGCCTTTTAAAATTGAACTTCAACATAGTATGGAAAAAGTAAAATGAAATAATGCCATTTACTTGTTCACAAGGATATTCTACTAATCGAATAATCACATACAATATCAATAACCACTTTCATAATGTTGGAATGCATAATGCCAGACTATCATAACCACATAGCCAAGGCCTCGTGCCAAGACTACAAATAAGGTTTTGTCAAGGCCTTGTGCCAAGACACTAGTTTGTCTCATGAGACCTACCGATGCATCGAGGAGCTATAGCGGGCTCCACCCGTCACTTATTAAGTCCAATGCATTCCCATATGAAAAGGTTTAAACATAACATAAACATTCGTATTAAAACTAGCATACGAAATGTCAATACTTTCACCATAAACTATGAATGGTATAAAAATAGCACATCCACAGTCAAACATATCACAAAACCTTCAATACAATATAGAAGTTTTGTATCATAATAAATCAACTTCAAATAATCTTAAAATCCATCAAAGGATGTTGACATAGATGAAATCAAAATTCTTTTAAAAGAAATATCTCCTTTTATTTTGAAATCATTTAAGATCCATATAAAATAAAACATTTTCTTTGAAAATATTCTTGTAAGCTTGTAAGGGAAGCTTTGAAGATTTTATAACGGCGTAAAATAACCTCACCCGCCGTATAAGTTAAAAAAAACATTCTTACCTCAATTCTGTCGAAAAGGTTAAAATGGACCTTGTTTTGAAAACGACGGAAAGATTCCTTTATAAACCTCTTATAAAAAGTCAAACAAGGGTATAAATGACTTTAACCCATATTCTTGTAAATAGTAAAAATGTTTTGAAATACATTTTTAAGAAACATGGATGTGGATGATAAAGATATCCCAGTAGATTATTACGTATAAACAACCTCGGATAATGAAGAGATTGTGAAATAACCCTTACCTTGTACTTTTCCTTGGTTGTGGTAGGTTAACCTCCTGTATAATGGTGAAATAATTGTTATTAAATTATAAAAGAATCATATACATTAATATGATATCATATATGATCTTTTAATACTGATTTGATAATAATATCTTAGTATTATCGTTGTTTCGGGTGTTAACTTACTTGTTTTCTTTCATATGTTTTGTTACGTAAGACATGTTTGTAAAGGATAGGTTGTATATTATTCATATCCATAATGATATCAAGTCCTTAAACATCATTTTTAAATCATAAAATGATAATTATACTTTAATGGTTACGATGGAGAATGAATCTCATCGCGTTCGTGGAGACGGTAGTCCGTACGTACGCACGAGCGACAATATCATTATTTTGATATTAAAATAATATATAAATGGATGGTATATCATATATACAGAATCATTAATATGTTATATTTATTATTTACATGAGTTACACATCATTATTATACCCATCCAAATAATAATATATTGAATAACAATTACACCACGACGTGGAGACGGTAAGCCGTACGTACGCACGTATGGTGACATGTTATTCAAATGGGGGATAGAATACTGAATATGGTTGTACCATATTTATAATAACATCACAGTATATAAATGATACTGGAGTCATTATTTTAGAATGGTAACAACAAAGGAAGAAGAAGTGGAAGAAGAAATGAACTTGGAAAAGGGGTGGTGAAAACATTACCTCTTCTTCGGGTTCTTCCTTTTGATTTGATCAAAAGGGCTCCTTAGGTTGGCTTTCTGATCAAACTAAGGCCCCTAGGTTGTAGTGAGTGATGTTGGGAGAGTATTTGGGCAGAGTTTGGCCGAACCAAAAGGCTTTAGAGGTGTGAATAAAAGAGAAGGAGGAGTGCCCTTTTATAAGAGGGGTGAGGGGCACTTTTGGAAAAGCTAGAAATATTAATTTATAATAAATTCATATTCGGTTTCCAAAGGCTCCAAAGTTGACTATTCAAAGGATGAGGTGGGGATAGGTCGAAAACAACTCATCCAATAGAATTTAGACAGGTTTGGGTACTTATATTAACCTTATCTTTAAGTATTAACTCTAAGTTAATTAGTTTCACTTTTACAATGTCTCTTTGTATTTTTATATAATATGATTAATAAACTTACTATATACATCCAAGCGACCCCCAAGTGGTCCATTAATGAGGAACCTATCATAATATAAGTCTCTTGGCCGAACCTTAGATTTTTAGGAATTTAATATCAATTAATAATATAATATTTGTTTTAAGAACTTTTTTATGTCAATTTTGACACTATTCAATAGTTGATTTTTGTGAAACTCCTAACAGATTGATTACTTCGAACAAAGTCAATTAAATCAATCCTAATATATCATATTATCATAGAAAATTAGTTTAATTCATTAAAAGTTTCATATTATAATTATTTGGGTATTTATAAGATCAATTATTTTTATTTTTCACTATTTTAGTAATTACTGCATCATCATTGTGTCATAAATAAAATAAATTATATAATGTCTAAAAATTATAAATAAAATATCATTATGTAGGAAATCTTTTTAGCTTTCTAATGAATATTTATAATCGAAAATCCAACATGTATAACCCTATGTAAAAATTGTTCGTCTAAAAGATGTAAGCTTATGCCATTTTTATTTTTATTTTAACTTTATTAATATAAAGTGTCCCTACCACATACAAGTGGCTCCAAGGGGTCCCCAAATTGACCAAAGGATGCCCATGGTCGGGTATGTGTCCACCAATAAGGTTAGGACACGTTTTAGGGTAATTTTTTATTATTATAATATTATTTTTTTAACCCTTATTTACCGGATTTACCCTTTAACCATGGTAAATAAAATATTTACCACAGTAACTATTCAAAATGTCTAAAAATAAAAGTTACCTATTTACACAATTTGAACATCCTGATTCCAAATATGGAATCCATTTTCCTAAATTCAAAACACAGAAGTGGCAGAAATTAATTTAAAATTAATTCCCGCTGTCAAAACAAAAAGCGTGTTTTTAAGAGATAATAACTATCAAAAGATTGACACTTGTTTATGTTCGGTTTAATTGTAAAATTATGTCCAATGATAAACATTAAATTGAATGGTAAAAATATATTCTAAATATACTTTAAAACCACTCAAATTCATAATTTATCACTATTAATTATTTTGATTAAAAAAGTTGTTTTTAATTAAAATTTAGAAATTTTCACTATTCATCAAAATATGAAAGTTATCCGAAATGTACCAAAATTTCACCCTAGGCTAATTTTGATATTCCGAATCCAAAAATGAAGTCCATTTTGAAATATAGAATATATATGATTTCAAAAAGTAGGTATTACTATTCACAACGGCTAGTTTAATTAGTTGTGGTGTGTGTTAGAACTCGAGGTTGCGTACAACACACGCTATCGCATTATTCGAAGGGAATCGTACCGTAGAAGCTTGGGGTGTTACATTCTCCCCTCCTTCAAATAATTGCGTCCTCGCAATTTCTAGGGTATTACTGCATAAAAAGACTCGGGTGGTTCTTCATCATAAGTTCCTCGGGTTCCCACGTTGCCTCTTCCATTTTATGATTTCTCCACAAAACTTTTACCAGACGCGTCGTCCGGTTTCTCAGTACTTGTTCTCTTGTATCAAGAATCCTGACGGGCTCTTCGCAATAAGACAGATCGGGTTCCAGTTCTAATTCCTCATAGGTGAGTACATGCGTTGGGTCAGGCATGTATTTTCTCAACAGAGATACGTGGAACACATCGTGAACTTTGGAGAGACTTGGCGGCATTGCCAATCGGTAAGCTACAGCCCCAATTCGTTCTAGAATTTCGAAAGGTCCGATGTACCTGGGACTCAATTTACCTTTCTTACCAAAACGTATGACTCCCTTCCACGGAGATACCTTTAGGAAAACATGATCACCGACTTGAAATTCCAAATCCTTCCTTCGATTATCGGCATAGCTCTTCTGCCTACTTTGAGCTGCTTTGATGTGATTTTGGATTACCTTCACCTTTTCCACCGTTTCCTCCACCAGTTCTGGGCCTACAAGTTTTCTTTCACCAACGTCATCCCAACAGGTTGGTGTACGACATCTCTTTCCGTATAACGCTTCATATGGTGCCATTTGTATACTCGAATGGAAGCTATTGTTATAGGAAAATTCTACCAGAGGTAAATATTGATCCCACATACCCTGAAAATCAAGTGAGCAAGATCTCAACATGTCTTCTAAGGTCTGAATAGTCCGTTCTGATTGTCCGTCTGTCTGAGGGTGGTAAGCAGTGCTCAAATGAAGTTCAGTATCCAGGGATTTCTGAAGACTTTTCCAAAATCTTGAAGTAAAACGGGGATCACGATCAGAAACAATCGATAGGGGAACTCCATGAAGTCTCACAACTTCATTAATGTATAGTCTTGCTAGACGTTCCAGGGGTAGATCTTCTCTTATAGCAAGAAAATGTGCTGACTTGGTAAGACAATCAACAATAACCCATATTGCATCGTTCCTTCTAGGAGTCTTTGGTAGCCCCATGACAAAGTCCATCGTAATATTGTCCCATTTCCACTCCAGTATGGGAAGAGGTTGCATGACTCCTCCAGGCTGTTGCCTTCCAGCTTTCACTTGTTGACAAACCATACACCTTGACACAAAATCAGCAATCTCCCTCTTCATGTTGTCCCACCAAAAATGTTCCTTCAAATCTCTATACATTTTGGTGCTCCCAGGGTGTATAGAGAAATTGGAACTATGAGCATCATCCAGCAATTCCCTTTTTAGATCAGGTATATTGGGAACACAAAGTCTCTTCCCGAATTTCAAAATTCCATCTTCATACACAAAGTCTCTCAATCTCCCATCATTCACAGCTTTAATCTTCTTTTGGAATTCGTCATCATCGGTCTGAGAACTCTTAATCCTTTCTAGTAAAGATGGTTTGGCAACCATTTGAAAAAGCATTGATGTTTCACCTTCCCTGGTTATTCCCATGTCCATTTTCACTAGATCCATGAAAATTGGATCCCTTTCAATTCTCATATTGTTCAAAACTCCATGGTCTTTTCTACTCAAAGCATCTGCCACCTTGTTTGCCTTCCCCGGGTGGTAGTGTATCGTACAATCATAATCCTTGAGTAATTCAAGCCATCTCCTTTGCCTCATGTTGAGTTCTTTTTGTGAGAAAATATACTTCAAACTCTTGTGATCAGTATAAATCTCACATTTTTCACCATAGAGGTAGTGCCTCCATATCTTCAAAGCAAAGATCACAGCTGCTAACTCAAGATCATGAGTAGGATAGTTTTGTTCATGAATTTTCAACTGTCGTGATGCATAGGCAATAACTCTATCATTCTGCATAAGGACACAGCCAAGTCCTTTCTTTGATGCATCACTATAAATAACGAACCCATCATTCCCCGATGGTAGAGTCAATATAGGAGCATTGACTAATCTTCTCTTCAGTTCTTCGAAACATTCTTCACACTCTTTTGTCCAAACAAATTTAACCCCTTTACGTGTGAGCTTCGTTAATGGGTTAGCCAATCGGGCAAAATTCTGGACGAAACGTCGATAATAACCTGCCAAGCCAATAAAACTACGTACCTCAGTTATACTCGTAGGTGCTGGCCATTCTTGGATTGCCTTGGTCTTAGAAGGATCAACAGAGATTCCATCTTTAGAGACAATATGGCCAAGAAAAGAAATCTCCTGAAGCCATAATTCACACTTGCTAAACTTTCCATATAATTCATGCCTCCTCAGAGTCTTCAAGATAATGCGTAAGTGATTTTCATGATCTTCGTAGGTTTTGGAGTATACCAAGATATCATCAATAAATACCACCACAAATTCATCGAGATACTCCTTGAAAACTCTATTCATCAGATCCATGAATACAGAGGGTGCATTAGTCAATCCAAACGGCATTACAGTAAACTCGTAATGCCCGTACCTGGTTCGAAATGCTGTCTTCGGAATGTCTTCCTTCTTTACACACAACTAATGGTATCCAGATCGAAGGTCAATCTTTGAAAAGTATTGAGCTCCATGCAGTTGGTCAAATAAATCATCAATACGAGGTAGGGGATACTTGTTCTTTATCGTTATAGCGTTGATCTCCCTGTAGTCGATACATAACCTCATAGATCCATCTTTCTTTTTAACAAAAAGAACAGGGGCTCCCCATGGAGAAACACTAGGGCGAATAAATCCCTTATTACTCAATTCCTCTAGTTGTTTCTTTAGTTCGACTAACTCTACAGTGGCTATTCTATAAGGGGTCTTCGATATAGGCCTTGATCCAGGAATCAAATCAATAGAAAACTCAACTTCTCGTTCTGGAGGATGTCCAGGTAAATCTTCCGGAAATACATCTACAAATTCTTTCACAACAGGTACATCCTCTATTTGAACATTCCTTTCCTCACCGACAGTTATTTCATTCTCTTCCTCCCCAATAATTGAATTAAGTTGAGCTACTGGGGGTGGGTCTAAATAAGAATTAGGTGGTGACGATTCTGCTCTAAAAATAAGGTGTTCCTTATCATTATCATCAAGAATCGTAACCTCTTTCTTCTTACAATAAATATTCGCATCATAGTCCGAAAGCCAGTCCATACCGAGGATTATATCAAACTCAATCATAGGTATGACGATGAAATCAGCAGATAAAGAAAATTTATGTGCTCTAATGGGGACTGATTCACAAAACTTTGTTGCAACGATACTTCCCTTAGGAGTTTTAACTGACAACTCCCTTATTAAATCAAATTGGAAATATCTAATTTTCTTAGCAAACTGGGAAGATATGAAACAATGCGATGATCCAGAATCAAATAATGCATTTGCTAAACTTGAGGAAACCATTAAATTACCTGCCACCACGTCTTTCGGAGTTTCTACCTCAGCAGTAGTGATAGCATAAGCCTGGCCTTGATCCCTTGGCCTTTTCTGAGGTAAGTTCTCCTGACGCTTAGGACATGCATTTGCATAATGCCCCATCTCCCTGCAATTGTAGCACTGAACGTTGGTAGCTTCCTTCTTCCCCTTGCAATCATGAGCTTGGTGGCCTTTTTCACCACACTTGTAACAGACTCCCATTCCCTTCAGGCAAGCACCGGGGTGTTTCTTCCCGCACTTACCACAAGATGGATATTCAACCTTTCCCTTCTTCCCCTTATTTCCATTCCCAGATTGATCAGCAGGTCTCTTCTTCTCTTGCTTTGCTTTAAAGTCATAAGACTTAGAGAATTCCTTTTCGGTCTTGATAGCACATGAGACAATGTCTTCGTACGATGAAAAGGATTGTGAGACTAATGCTCGACGGAGAAATGGTTTTAACCCATCAAAGAAACGATCAATCTTACTTCTTGGGTTGCGAATATAATCTCCAGCATACCTCGCTAACCTTGTAAAGTTAGCCTCATACTTTGTGACATTCTCATCCTCCTTTTGTCTCAGACTCAGAAATTGCCTTTCCATATCTGCTCGATGGTCGCGAGGAAAGTATTTTTCTAAAAACAGATCTTTGAACTCCCTCCATTCCATATTTGACACTTCATCATCTTCTTTCGTATTTTGAATCAATGACCACCATTGATCAGCATCTCCAGTGAGGCGGTAAACTGCCATGATAACTTTTTCCCTTTCACTGCTCCCCAAAGCCTGAAATATTTTCTCTAGGGAAAATATCCATTGCTCAGCTACTAAGGGATTTGTATTCCCATTGAACGTTGGTGGTTGTTGCCTCATGAATCGATCTAACATTGATCCTCCACGTTGCGGATCAGGGTGCTCCATACAGGTAAGGTTATTATTCATAACCTGAGTAAGTTGTCCCAGTATGGTGATTAGCTGATCAGCACCAGTTGCATCACCAGCCCCACTATAATTATCTTGAGCAGGAGGGAAATCCCTACATGGAGTGCGTGCATTGATACGGTTTCCATTTCTTCCACTAGGCGCCATTTCTAAACAATGGCATAAACTAGATCAGTTTATAAATCAAAATACATAATCCCTTACTTATAAAACACTTAGCATAAATTGAACTATTTATGGATATAATCCATAATCATAAATATGTTTTCTTTGAGGAAGTATATACTCATAAACCCTTCATAATGATTTGTAAAGAAAGTGAGAGTTATCCTAAGCATATCCCCCGGGAGTGTCGTAACCAAGAGTGCAGCAAGGCCCGTTGTCGTGCACCAGTTCCCGTTCGAGTCTAGCTCAAAGCGGTGTTTTCGGGTTTTACCCCTAGGTACATCTGTGCCAGAGCCGCCTCTACCTGCTCGTATCCAGACAGGGATGTATTGCTCGCAAAACTCACAAAGTCTCTACAATACCAAAATTCTAGGAAGTTCTTCTATACTAATCCTCAAAGTTCATCTTAGGTCTACGTGCTCTAATCAGAGTTTATCTAAATCTAGCTTCCAAGGTTTGTACTAAACTTCCTCTGATACCAATTGTAACGCCCCGACCCTAGTTTCCCAGAGTCGGTGCATTAATTACATAACATTGGCATGATCACAAGAAAGATCAAATCCCGAAAGACCGATTGGTTTAGTAGCCTTGGAAACACTAGATATAATCATAAAGTTTTGCATTACATTTCAAAGTGAAAAACTACTACAACAACAAAGTCTTCATATCCACACTATTAACCCCTCATAATATCCCTGCAAGTCATTCATAAATTACTTCTTCACTACCTGGGAAAAATAAAACATAGAAAAGGGGTGAGCTCAAATGCCCAGTAAGGATAACAATATAGCGGAACATTCAAAATAAGCATAAACATTTAAGGCAATGAATTACTAAAAAAAAGCCTTTTAAAATTGAACTTCAACATAGTATGGCAAAAGTAAAATGAAATAATGCCATTTACTTGTTCACATGGATATTCTACTAATCGAATAATCACATACAATATCAATAACCACTTTCATAATGTTGGAATGCATAATGCCAGACTATCATAACCACATAGCCAAGGCCTCGTGCCAAGACTACAAATAAGGTTTTGTCAAGGCCTTGTGCCAAGACACTAGTTTGTCTCATGAGACCTACCGATGCATCGAGGAGCTATAGCGGGCTCCACCTGTCACTTATTAAGTCCAATGCATTCCCATATGAAAAGGTTTAAACATAACATAAACATTCGTATTAAAACTAGCATACGAAATGTCAATACTTTCACCATAAACTATGAATGGTATAAAAATAGCACATCCACAGTCAAACATATCACAAAACCTTCAATACAATATAGAAGTTTTGTATCATAATAAATCAACTTCAAATAATCTTAAAATCCATCAAAGGATGTTGACATAGATGAAATCAAAATTCTTTTAAAAGAAATATCTCCTTTTATTTTGAAATCATTTAAGATCCATATAAAATAAAACATTTTCTTTGAAAATATTCTTGTAAGCTTGTAAGGGAAGCTTTGAAGATTTTATAACGGCGTAAAATAACCGCACCCGCCGTATAAGTTAAAAAAAACATTCTTACCTCAATTCTGTCGAAAAGGTTAAAATGGACCTTGTTTTGAAAACGACGGAAAGATTCCTTTATAAACCTCTTATAAAAAGTCAAACAAGGGTATAAATGACTTTAACCCATATTCTTGTAAATAGTAAAAATGTTTTGAAATACATTTTTAAGAAACATGGATGTGGATGATAAAGATATCCCAGTAGATTATTACGTATAAACAACCTCGGATAATGAAGAGATTGTGAAATAACCCTTACCTTGTACTTTTCCTTGGTTGTGGTAGGTTAACCTCCTGTATAATGGTGAAATAATTGTTATTAAATTATACAAGAATCATATACATTAATATGATATCATATATGATCTTTTAATACTGATTTGATAATAATACCTTAGTATTATCGTTGTTTCGGGTGTTAACTTACTTGTTTTCTTTCATATGTTTTGTTACGTAAGACATGTTTGTAAAGGATAGGTTGTATATTATTCATATCCAGAATGATATCAAGTCCTTAAACATCATTTTTAAATCATAAAATGATAATTATACTTTAATGGTTACGATGGAGAATGAATCTCATCGCGTTCGTGGAGACGGTAGTCCGTACGTACGCACGAGCGACAATATCATTCTTTTGATATTAAAATAATATATAAATGGATGGTATATCATATATACAGAATCATTAATATGTTATATTTATTATTTACATGAGTTACACATTATTATTATACCCATCCAAATAATAATATATTGAATAACAATTACACCACGACGTGGAGACGGTAAGCCGTACGTACGCACGTATGGTGACATGTTATTCAAATGGGGGATAGAATACTGAATATGGTTGTACCATATTTATAATAACATCACAGTATATAAATGATACTGGAGTCATTATTTTAGAATGGTAACAACAAAGGAAGAAGAAGTGGAAGAAGAAATGAACTTGGAAAAGGGGTGGTGAAAACATTACCTCTTCTTCGGGTTCTTCCTTTTGATTTGATCAAAAGGGCTCCTTAGGTTGGCTTTCTGATAAAACTAAGGCCCCTAGGTTGTAGTGAGGGATGTTGGGAGAGTATTTGGGCAGAGTTTGGCCGAACCAAAAGGCTTTAGAGGTGTGAATAAAAGAGAAGGAGGAGTGCCCTTTTATAAGATGGGTGAGGGGCACTTTTGGAAAAGCTAGAAATATTAATTTATAATAAATTCATATTCGGTTTCCAAAGGCTCCAAAGTTGACTATTCAAAGGATGAGGTGGGGATAGGTCGAAAACAACTCATCCAATAGAATTTAGACAGGTTTGGGTACTTATATTAACCTTATCTTTAAGTATTAACTCTAAGTTAATTAGTTTCACTTTTACAATGTCTCTTTGTATTTTTATATAATATGATTAATAAACTTACTATATACATCCAAGAGACCCCCAAGTGGTCCATTAATGAGGAACCTATCATAATATAAGTCTCTTGGCCGAACCTTAGATTTTTAGGAATTTAATATCAATTAATAATATAATATTTGTTTTAAGAACTCTTTTATGTCAATTTTGACACTATTCAATAGTTGATTTTTGTGAAACTCCTAACAGATTGATTACTTCGAAAAAAGTCAATTAAATCAATACTAATATATCATATTATCATAGAAAATTAGTTTAATTCATTAAAAGTTTCATATTATAATTATTTGGGTATTTATAAGATCAATTATTTTTATTTTTCACTATTTTAGTAATTACTGCATCATCATTGTGTCATAAATAAAATAAATTATATAATGTCTAAAATTTATAAATAAAATATCATTATGTAGGAAATCTTTTTAGCTTTCTAATGAATATTTATAATCGAAAATCCAACATGTATAACCCTATGTAAAAATTGTTCTTCTAAAAGATGTAAGCTTATGCCATTTTTATTTTTATTTTAACTTTATTAATATAAAGTGTCCCTACCACATACAAGTGGCTCCAAGGGGTCCCCAAATTGACCAAAGGATGCCCATGGTCGGGTATGTGTCCACCAATAAGGTTAGGACACGTTTTAGGGTAATTTTTTATTATTATAATATTATTTTTTTAACCCTTATTTACCGGATTTACCCTTTAACCATGGTAAATAAAATATTTACCACAGTAACTATTCAAAATGTCTAAAAATAAAAGTTACCTATTTACACAATTTGAACATCCTGATTCCAAATATGGAATCCATTTTCCTAAATTCAAAACACAGAAGTGGCAGAAATTAATTTAAAATTAATTCCCGCTGTCAAAACAAAAAGCGTGTTTTTAAGAGATAATAACTATCAAAAGATTGACACTTGTTTATGTTCGGTTTAATTGTAAAATTATGTCCAATGATAAACATTAAATTGAATGGTAAAAATATATTCTAAATATACTTTAAAACCACTCAAATTCATAATTTATCACTATTAATTATTTTGATTAAAAAAGTTGTTTTTAATTAAAATTTAGAAATTTTCACTATTCATCAAAATATGAAAGTTATCCGAAATGTACCAAAATTTCACCCTAGGCTAATTTTGATATTCCGAATCCAAAAATGAAGTCCATTTTGAAATATAGAATATATATGATTTCAAAAAGTAGGTATTACTATTCACAACGGCTAGTTTAATTAGTTGTGGTGTGTGTTAGAACTCGAGGTTGCGTACAACACACGCTATCGCATTATTCGAAGGGAAACGTACCGTAGAAGCTTGGGGTGTTACACCTTGTTCCAATCTTGGGGACCCCATGGAATCACTTTTGTGGGAAAGTGACTTCTTATCTTTTTATTTTTAAAGAAAGTAAATATAACAAAGAATGTATCACCTGAGTAAAACATTTTTAATTTTTTATATATAGATGATATTTTGGACAATAAATATTAATTGGAAAGGTAAAAATATTTCCTACATCATAGTATTCTTTTCATAATTTTTATACATTAAATAAATTAAATTATTTATGACATCATGATGATGCAGCGATTACCTCATTATTTAACGATTTAAATAAAATAAAAAGATAATGTAAAATCTAATACCTACACTTGTCAAAGACATATTGGATGGGTATATTTAGAAACCTTATCACCTTATCCTCAAAATACATCAATGTGGGACCTTTAAAATCCTAAAGTCATTTGAAAATAAAGTAACATTTTCTAACTTTCCAAGAGTGTCCATCCTCTCCTCTTATAAAAGGCCCCCACCTCTACCTCCTTACCCACACCTCTCAAGCCTTTGGATCGGCCAAACCCTGATCATTTTGTCTCTCCACATCCCTCTCTTACTCCTTGAAGCCTCACTTTGGTCAGAAGTCTTCCCAAGGAAGCCTTTGATCTCAAATCAAAAAGGGTTACCCGTTTTTAAGGTAATGTCTTCACTTGTGTTCTTTTGTTTTATTTTGCTTCTACAACCCCCTAAACTCTTTTTATTCATTTCATTTTTAACAACACCAGTATCTTAAATATACTAGGATGTCTTTATAAGAAGTATTCGAGCTACACTTACACACACCTACATCTAATGGTTAAAGAACATACTGTTTCCGTGGATGGCAAATTTCTGCCTCACGAAACGATGATTGTTCAATATTCTTCTAACACCTTCAAAGGTGGCCATTAAGATGTCAATATATTTATATATGATATATAATATGTTTATATTTTCCTTAAGCTTCTGTATTTTTCATTTATGGCATACCTTTATGGCTTCCATTATGGGTATACGCGATATCTTCATTTTAGGAAGTGCGGACTACCGCCCCCTCAAAGTGATTTGATTCGTTAATACCATATGTGGTACGTATAAAGGATATATTTAATGATATTATATATGATACCATACTAGAATTAAAATACTATTATGTATCATTATGTTTTAATTCCATTAAATATGAAATAGAAATGGAAGTAGCGTTCATGCGTACGTACGGCTTACCGTCTCCATGAACGGTGCATTTCATTTCTTACCTCTAAATGTTATGTAATATTATAAATGCATGCATATACTGGATATATATGATATATATGATATCTACATCATCAATAAAATTCTGGATATAATGGATATTTTACCACATGAACAGCTTGTAATTATAAAGAGTTTATTTTTGACTCAAGTACCAATGATCGTTAAAACGACCGTTATTAACTTAAATAATAGCATAGTGTTCATGACATGGTAATAAGTGATATAAAAGGAATAATGAACTTGAAAAAGGTTCTTAATCAAGTATAAATTAACTCAAGTTTATTATTCAAGAGGATAAAGAACGATCGAGTCAAGTCGGACCCAAGGTATGGGACTTCGTCTCAATCTCCATTCATTGAGGCATATTTTGTTTTGTACACAACCTTCTTTTATACGGTGTATAAACCCCTTTGACTTTTACGTTTATCCAAAAGGAATATTTTTTATACGAAGCGTTTTACTAAACGACAAAAGGGAATGTTTTTGTCGTACGTATGCGGTGACAATGACTTCTCCACCGCCGTGACCATTATTTGAGTTTCGGCTTCCTCTACAAGTCGTACCTTTTTTTAAAAGAAAAATAAATACCATGTTTTACTTTTATTTTATTTTGGTATTGAAAATGGTTTTCATAATGTTTTTACATCAATGTGTTGTATTGATATCTTGTGATTGAAATGTGGAAATTTTATGTTTCCTCTATGCATGTTTTATGTGATACGATTATGTTGTGGTTCTTGGGAATTATTATGAAGACGGGTGGTTCTGTGATAAACTAAGGGCAGGTGAGCCCGATATAGCTCTTCAATGCATTGGGTAATGCGAAGGAGTTAAACATTAATGTTTCTCCGAAGAGATTTAGGTAATATACTTTGATGGGTATTCCAAACGTAACCAAGAGGGTTACTCCCTATGTAAGAATGTTATGAATGTCTCAAGTTACCTTTATGTCTTATGATTTCTATGATTTATTCATAATTTGGATGAGGTATGTTAAATTGATTATGTTTTATGGGTAAAGTATGATTTCATTCTTATGTATATATGTACTCATGTTTCCTTTACATATTTTTATATCCCTTACTGAGCTTTTTATGCTCATCCCAAGTTTTTTTGAAATGTTTTTCATAGGTCAAGGGAAAGGTACATGATATGATGATAGTGTCAAGGAAGTGTCAAGAAAGAATCCATGTTTTATTTTAAATATGTTTCCGTTGATGGGAAAAAATAGTACTATATTTTATGTAACCACTTTGTTTAAATGTGGAATGTAATGCATGTTTTATGATCTAATTCTCTAAAAATATAAACCTGAAAATATCCTCAAGGTGTATTATTGAAATATCTCAAGATTAAGTAAGGTTTAAGGCTGGGGACTTATAGTTGGTATCATAGGTCGGTTTAGATAACTTTAGGAGTTATAATTCTATTAAATGATTATCCAAAAATATTTTTTTGAAATGATATAGCATTTGAAGATTACCATGTTGCTTCATCTAAGACATGTTTGTTCAGAATGGTTTTCTGTAGAGGAAATAGGGAAGCAGTGATAGGAAGGTATACAGAAGGAAATAACCTTCCGAATCAGCATCCTGAGATGGTCAGAATTGGAACTGAACAGTTTGTTACAGTAATAGTGCAGTTGACTCAAGCGATAAATGGTGGCGGTATCCATGCACGAGATCATCCAGATCAACTGCAGAGGAACATGTCAGTGGTGGAAAATTTCATGAGGCAACATCCCCCATCATTCAGAGGATCATATGACCATGTGCTAGTTGAAGGGTGGATTAAACCACTGGAGAAGATTTTTGATGCCATGGGGTGTTCAGACAATCAAAAGGTTAGTCTTGCTATTTACCATTTGGAGGGTGAAGCAGATCAGTGGTGGTCGATAGTTAAAAATATCAAGGCCGCTGATGAGATTGATGCTCTCGACTGGGATAAATTCAAAGGTATGTTTCTTGAGAAGTATTTTCCTAAGGATGTTCGACTTAGGATGGAAAAACAATTCCTGGAATTGAGGCAAGAGGAGGACTCAGTGGCTGCCTATGAAGAAAGGTTCACTCGATTGGTAAGGTATGCTCCAAATTTTATCTGAGACCTTGATAGTAAAATCGATCGTTTTTACTCAGGATTAAAGCCAAAATATCGAAGGTCATTGGCTTATCGTGAGTTTAAAAGTTATGAAAATATTTTTCGATGTGCTGAGAAGGTGGAAATGGAGTTTTCTGATGATCAAGTGTTCTATAACAACCAGTAGAAGAAGAGACCGAGGTGGCAGGAGAAAGGAAAGAATTCTTCAAAAAGGTATGACGGTAAGAAAACTAAGTTTCTAGTTTGTGATAAATGTGGTAAAAGGCATGTTGGGGAATGTCTTTTGAATTCTGGAAAGTGCTACCGATGTGGTAAGATGGGACATAAGGCTCGTGATTGCACTGAAAAAGATCAAGGTGATGGTAAGTCCAAATTTGATTTACAGTTATTGAAATGTTTTAAGTGCAATGAGATGGGTCACTATGCAAATGAGTGTCCGACAAAGAGCTTGAGTGATGGGAAGCAATTAGACTACAATCAGAAAGGGGTGGTGAAATCCTTTGCAACTACTTCAGCAGATGTCGGGCCATCAAATGAAGTTGTATCAGGTACTTTGTTTTTTTTTCAGATTATGCTAGTGTGTTGTTTGATTCGGGGTCTACACATTCTTTCATCTCTGAAAACTTTTCTAGTAAAATGGGAATACCATCTCAAGAAATGACTCCTGAACTTGTGGTAAAAACACCTGGGGGAAATGTTGAGGCAAAACGAATTTATAAGAATCTTTCTATCCTTATCCATGGAAAGAACCTACTTGCAAACCTTATTGTTTTACCTCTAGTAGAGTTTGATGTTATCATGGGTATGAATTGGCTCTCTATTTACCATGCTAAGATTGACTATAGAGTTAAGGAAGTTTATTTTCAGAAAGGCTTTCAGTTTGTGTACAAGAATGAACCCTTATTGTTGATAAAATATCAAGAGGCTGAGAAACTTGTAAAATATGGAAATGAATGTTACCTTGCACACATCGTTGAAAATATAGGAACTGTTCAGATTAATGATGTGCCAGTGGTAAATGAGTATCCTGATGTTTTTCCTGATGAGTTGCCTGGAATAATACCAGATCGAGAAGTTGAATTTACTATTGACTTAGTTCCTGATGCTAACCCAATTTCAAAACCCCCTTATCGAATGGCTCAAATTGAACTTTTAGAGTTGAAGGAGAAATTGCAAGATTTATTAGAGAAAGTTTCCATTCGACCTAGAACATCACCATGGGGTGCTCCGGTTTTATTTGTTAAAAAGAAAGATGGTTCTATGAGACTTTGCATTGATTATAGAGCCTTGAATAACATCACTGTTAAGAACAAATGTCCTTTACCTCATATCAATGATTTGTTTGATCAGCTCCAGGGAGCTCAGTTTTTTTTTCAAAGATTAACCTGAGATCAGGGTACCATCAGTTGAAGGTAAAGGAAGAAGATATTCCGAAGACCGTGTTTCGTACAAGATATGGCCATTATGAATTTGTAGTAATGCCTTTTGGGCTAACCAATGCACCTGCTGTATTCATGGACTTAATGAATAGAATTTTCCATGAGTTCTTGGATAAGTTTGTGGTGGTTTTCATTGATGATATTTTGGTGTTTTCTATAAGTAAAGAGGAGCATGAAAGACATTTAAGGGTTATTTTGCAAACCTTAAAAGAAAAGAAATTGTATGGGAAATTCAGCAAGTGTGAGTTTTGGTTACAACAAATTTCTTTCCTTGGTCACATTGTTTCTAAAGATGGGATAACTGTTGATCCTACAAAAACAAAGGTTGTTGAAGAATGGTCACGACCCACAAATGTAACTGAGATTCGTAGCTTCCTTAGTTTGGAAGGATATTACCGAAGGTTTGTTAGAAATTTTTTACGGTTATCTAGTCCAATGATGAATCTAACTCGGAAGGGTGTTAAGTTTATTTGGACAAAAGAATGTGATGATTGTTTTCAGAAACTGAAAAGAAGATTGGTGAATGCTCCAGTTTTGGAACTACCTTCCAGGAATGGTGAGTTTGTTATATACAGTGATGCTTCATTGAAATGACTTGGTTGCGTCCTAATGCATAATGATCAGGTAATTGCTTATGCTTCATGACAGTTGAAAACTCATGAGGTAAATTACCCTACACATGATTTGGAATTAGCTGTTGTAGTTTTCGCTTTAAAATTTTGGAGGCATCATTTGTATGGAGTAAAGTGTGAAATATATACCTATCACAAAAGTGTAAAGTATATATTCACTCAGAAATAATTGAACATGAGAAAAAGGATATGGCTATAATTAATCAAGGATTATGATTGTACAATTCATTACCATCCGGGAAAAGCAAATAAATTGGCTGATGCTTTGAGTCAAAAAAGTAATGCTTCATTAACAATGCTGCGTTTGGAATGTGATCCTTTGGTTAAGGATTTGATGAACTTTTGCATAGAAGTTTTTGGTGCAGGATGTTCTTCTGTTTTGTTTTAGGTATCAGTGAAATATTCTCTATCAGACAGAATCAAGCAAGCACAGAAGCAAGATAGTGAGTTGCAGAAAAAGGTAGAGCTGGTTCAGAAGGGTAAGTTGCCTGAATTCAACATTGATAATGATTGTGTTTTGAGATTTGGGAAGAGACTGTGTGTGCCTTGTGATTCACAGTTGAAGAGAGAGTTGTTATGTGAAGCTCATAGTTCTCCGTTTTCAGTTCATCCTGGCAGTACTAAGATGTACAGAGACCTGTGGGAGTATTACTGGTGGGAATGGATGAAAAGAGATATTACTAATTTTACTGTGAAGTGTTTGACTTGTCAGCAGGTTAAAGCAGAGCGACAGTTACCGAAAGGGATGGTTCAGCCTTTACCAGTGCCAGAGTGGAAATGGGAAAATATATCCATGGACTTCGTTGTGGGATTGCCGAAGACACCTCGAGGTAATAATGCAATCTGGGTTATTTTTGATCGCTTGACTAAATCTGCTCATTTCCTTGCTATAGGAGATACTTTTTCCCTAGATCAACTTTCTCATTTGTATCTTAAAAAGATTGTCAGGTTACATGGAGTTCCTCTCTCCATTGTATATGATCATGATCCCAGGTTTACTTCTAACTTTTGTAAAGGCCTTCAGAATTCATTGGGTACTGAATTAAATTTTAGTACAGCTTTTCATCCTCAATCAGATGGGAAGTCAGAACAAACAATTCAGACTTTGGAAGATATGCTACATGCTTGTTCGATGGATTATCAGGGAATTTAGGACCAATATCTTTCTTTGGTTAAATTTTCATATAATAACAGTTTTCATTCCAGTATACAGATGGCACCATTTGAGGCGTTATATGGGAAGCGGTGTCGAACTCCAGCTTTCTAGGATGAAGTGGGTGAAAGGAAGCTGATGGGACCAGAATTGGTAGAAGAGTTGGCAGAAAAAGTTCAGCTGATACAGAAACACATGAGAACAGCTCAGAGCAGGCAGAAGAGTTATGCGGATAACAGGAGGAAGGATCTCTCTTTTGAGGTAGGTGATCATGTTTTTCTCAAAGTCTCACCATGGAAAAGTGTGATGCGATTTGGTAAGAAAGGAAAGCTGATTCCACAGTTCATTGGACCATATAAAATTCTGGAGAGAGTTGGATCAGTTGCTTACCGAGTGGCTTTACCTCCGAGTTTATCTCAGGTACACAATGTTTTTCATGTTTCGATGTTGAGAAAGTATATGCCAGATCCATCTCATGTTTTGAGTCCACAGGTAGTTCAGTTGGAAGAAAATCTATCTTATGAGGAACAACCGGTCCAGATTCTTGACCATAGGGAGCAAGTGTTGCAGAATAAGGTGATTCACCAGGTAAAGGTTTTGTGGAAAAACCATATGGTTGAAGAGGCAACATGGGAATCTGAAAATGCTATGAGGGATAAATACCCCCACTTATTCGTTAAGTAAATAAATTGCGGGGATGCAATTTTCTAAAGGGGGGAAGGATGTAACATCCCAAGTAAGTAATGAATAATAGATATTTTTATCTATGTCTATTTATGAATTAGATAGTGTTTTAGAGGCTTAAAATGAGAATAAATCCAATCTTAAGCATGTAATACACTGATATTTTTAAAAGATTGTTTTACTGCCTTTTGATGGAAAACCATTTTTAAATCAACCTTTTGACAATTTTATAATCTCTATTTGTCAAAATAAACATATTCTTTATTATTGGGACATTGAAATTTACATTGGATACATTTTTGGTATTTTTCTGACAATGTTCATTTTTTTATGAATAGTGAAAAATACTGCATTTTACATCAAAACTGCTTTTTCACCTAATTTAATTATATGGTTAGATTATCTTTTTAATTGTAATTAAAGTGTAATTATAATATATTTTTACCATGTAATCCAATGGGGGTCATTGGGATTAATTTCACTTTGGAATTGGGTATAAACAAGTGCCAAACTTTTCATAGATATTGTTTCAAAAAAACCCGCTATTTGTTTTGACAACGGGAATTATTTTTAAATTAATTATTGCAATTTATATGTTTGTAATTTGGTAAAATTGATTCCATATTTGGAATCATAAGGTTCAAATTATGTAATTAAGACTCTTGTTTTTGGACATTATGAATAGTAACGACGGTAATTATCTTTAATTATCTTGATTAATGAGTAATCGAATAGTTAAGGATAATAAAATAATATCATAATAATAAAAAATGACACCAAAATGTGTCCTAATGAAAATTTTTGTCTCATGTCTGACCATGGAATTCCTTGTGCCAATCTTGGGGACCCCATGGAATCACTTTTGTGGGAAAGTGACTTTTTATCTTTTTATTTTTAAGGAAAGTAAATATAACAAAGAATGTATCACCTGAGTAAAACATTTTTAATTTTGTCTAAATAGATTATATTTTGGACTATAAATATTCATTGGAAAGGTAAAAATATTTCCTACATCATAGTATTTTTTCATAATTTTTATACATTAAATAAATTAAATTATTTATGACATCATGATGATGCAGCGATTACCTCATTATTTAACGATTTAAATAAGATAAAAAGATAATGTAAAATCTAAAACCTACACTTTTCAAAGACCTATTTGATGATTATATTTCAAACCCTTATCACCTTATCCTCAAAATACATCAATGTGGGACCTTTAAAATCTGAAACCCATTTGAAAATAAAGTAACATTTTGTAACTTTCCAAGAGTGTCTCTCCTCTCCTCTTATAAAAGGCCCCCACCTCTACCTCCTTACCCACACCTCTCAAGCCTTTTTCTCAGCCAAACCCTACTCATTTTGTCTCTCCAAATCCCTATATTACTCCTTGAAACCTCACTTTTGGCAGAAGTCTTCTCAAGGAAGCCTTTGAGCTCAAATCCAAAAGGGTTACCCGTTTTTAAGGTAATGTTTTCACTTGTGTTCTTTTGTTTTATTTTGCTTCTCCAACCCCTTAAACTTTTTTTATTAATTTCTTTTGTAACAAAACCAGTATCTTACATATACTAGGATGTTGTTATAAGAATGATTCGAGCTACAATTACACACACCTACATCTAATGGTTAAAGAACATACTGTTTCCATGGATGGTGAATTTCTACCTCACGAAACGATGATTGTTCAATATTATTCTAACACCTTCAAATGTGGCCATTAAGATGTCAATATATTTATATATGATATATAATATTTATATGTTTTCCTTAAGCTTTTTTATTTTTCATTTATGGCATACCTTTATGGCTTACATTATGGGTATACGCGATATCTTCATTTTAGGAAGTGCGGACTACCGCCCCTCAAAGTGATTTGATTCGTTAATACCATATGTGGTAAATATAAAGGATATATTTAATGATATTATATATGATACCATACTAGAATTAAAATACTATTATGTATCATTATGTTTTAATTCCATTAAATATGAAATAGAAATGGAAGTAGCGTTCATGCGTACGTACGGTTTACCGTCTCCATGAATGGTGCATTTCATTTCTTACCTCTAAATGTTATGTAATATTATAAATGCATGAATATACTGGATATATATGATATATATGATATCTACATCATGAATACAATTCTTTATATAATGGATATTTTACCACATGAACAACTTGTAATTATAAAGAGTTTATTTTTGACACAAGTACCAATGATCGTTAAAATGGCCGTTATTAACTTAAATAATAACATAGTGTTCATGACATGGTAATAAGTGATATAAAAGGAATAATGAACTTTAAAAAGGTTATTAAGCAAGTATAAATTAACTCAAGTTTATTATTTAGGAGGTTAAAGAATGATCGAGTCAAGTCAGACCCGAGGTATGGGACTTCGTCTCAATCTCCATTCATTGAGGCATATTTTGTTTTGTACACAAACTTCTTTTATACGGTGTATAAACCCCTTTGACTTTTACGTTTATCCAAAAGTAATATTTTTTATACGAATCATTTTACTAAACGATAAAAGGGAATGTTTTTGTCGTACGTATGCGGCGACAATGACTTTTCTACCGCTGTGACCATTATTTGAGTTTCAGATTCCTCTACAAGACATACCTTTTTTTAAAAGAAAAATAAATATCATGTTTTAATTTTCTTTTATTTTGGTATTGAAAATGTTTTTCATAATGTTTTTACATCAATGTGTTGTATTGATATCTTATGATTGAAAGGTGGAAATGTTAGGTTTCCTTTATGCATGTTTTATGTGATAGGATTATGTTGTGGTTCTTGGGCATTATTATGAAGACGGGTGGTTCCATGATAAACTAAGGGTGGGTGAGCCCAATATAGCTCTCCAATGCATTGGGTAACATGAAGGAGTTAAACGTTAAGGTTTCTCCGAAGAGATTTAGGGAATATACTGTGATGGGTATTCCAAACGTAACCAAGAGGGTTACTCCCTACGTAAGAATGTAATGAATGCCTCAAGTTACCTTTATGTCTTTTGATTTCTATGATTTATTCATAATTTGGATGAGGTATGTTAGCTTATGTTTTATGGGTAAAGTATGATTTCATTCTTATGTATATATGTACTCATGTTTCCTTTCCATATTTTTATATCCCTTACTGAGCTTTTTATGCTCATCCCAAGTTTTTTTGAAATGTTTTTCAGAGGTCAAGGGAAAGGTACATGATATGATGATAGTGTCAAGGAAGTGTCAAGAAAGAATCCATGTTTTATTTTAAATATGTTTCCATTGATGGGAAAAATGAGTACTATCTTTTATGTAACCACTTTGTTTAAATGTGGAATGTAATGCATGTTTTATGATCTAATTCTCTAAAACTCTAAACCTGAAAATATCCTCAAGGTGTATTCTTGAAATATCTCAATATTAAGTAAGGTTTAAGGCTGGGGCCTTATAATAAATTATAGAATAAGTGATAGAATCACTCATAGGATAAATGTTGTCATTTCTTCACAGTTGAGAAGAACATATGTATGAGCTCTGTGATGTTCGTCATCTAAAATCCATCATTCATGAACTCCACCGAAACCAAGATTTGGTTGATTAAAAAAAATTAATTTATTTTCCATTTCATCACTAACATTCCCCTTGTTTCATCCCATGCAATTGTGTTTTGAGGGATATTGAGATTCAAAATAATGAAAGCAGAAAAAAGCAATTTCCTCTTGCAAATAAGCTTCAGCAATTGAACCTTCAATTGATTCTTTGTTACGTAATTTTTTCTTCAATTTCTGCATGCATCTCTCGAATGGGTACATCTATCGAAACTGTACTGGACCTCCATATTTAGCTTCATGTGGCAAATTTAATTTCAGATGTTCCATTGAGTCAAAGAAAACCAGCAGAAATATTTTTTCCATTTTACATATAATTACAGCAACATCTTCTTCCAGTTTGCTTAGCGCATCATAGTCTATTGTCTCTGCACAAATGTCTTGAAAAAAATATGATATGTCTGTTATCGAATCCGAAATCATAGAATTCAACAAACCTTTGAATCCAATCGGCATTAGTCTTTCCATTATATCGTGACAATCATGACTTTTTAATCCAATAATATAACCATTCTTAACACATATTCCCAAATTGGAAGCATAGCCATCTGGAAGTCTCAAATCTGCAATCCACTGACAAAATAATAAGCGACTCTCTTTGGATAGTGTATAAGCTGCTTTTGGCTTCATTAACCTCTGTGATCTGACATTTTCAAATAGTTCAAGTTCTGATCTCCTGTAAATTTGGGCAAGATCTAATAATGTCTTTACAGTATCTTTGGTCTTACCTGGTGTATCCAAAACTGTATGAAATAAATTATCAAAACAGTTCTTCTTAATATGTATAACATCCAACATGTGGTGGACCAACAAATCAGACCAATATGGATGATCCCAAAAATTGCTCTGTTTTATCCAATTATGTTCTTTCCCAAAGCCATGAATTTTCTGTTTGTTTACTATTGGTCCAAATGTGATGGGATGTAATGAAAATACAACTGATTTTAACTCTGTACCTGAGATCATCTTTGGAGGTTCATCTCTTTCAATTGTACTTTTTCTGAAATGAGATTTATTCCTCCGAAAAGGATGATCGATTGGAATAAATCTACGGTGAAAATAAAAATAGAAAGGTTTTTTTCCATTGACGATCATAAAGGATTTTTTATCTTTCATACAATAAGGATATGATTTTGGGCCATGTGTACTCCAACTAGATAACATGCCATATGCCGGAAAGTCACTAATCGTCCATATCAATGCAGATTTTAATATGAAATTTTGTTTCGCAGTAACATCATATGTATTAACACCATCACTCCACAATGCATTTAACTCATAAATCAGTGGTTTCAAATAAACATCAATATTTTTTTCGGATGTCCTCGGATTAATATAGTCAAAAAGATATAACGCTCCTTCATCAACATCCATGGAGGCAAATTGTACAAAGTTATAAAGACAGGACAACATGAATACTGACTACCATAAAAACCAAATGGACAGAAACCATCAATAGAAAGACCCAATCGCACGTTTCGGGCTTCTATAGCAAAAGACGAATGCAGATGATCAAAATGTTTCCATGAATCACCATCAAATGGATGATTCAAGCTTTTATCAGTTGAAATCTTGGTTTTGTGTCATGACATCATTGATGCTGTGTTTTGAGACATGAATAAACACTGCAACCTGGGTGTGAGGGGAAAATATCTCAACTGTTTTACTAGAATCGATCGAGACTTCCCTAGTTGAGATTATTTATACATCAATTGTCCACATGTGGGACAACTATCGAATGACTCATTTTCGCCAGAATATAAGATGCAATCATTTGGACATGCGTGAATCTTTTGATAACTAGGGCCTAGATTACGAACCAGCCTCTTGCTCTCATAGTAATTTGTAGGAAACACATTTCCTTCAGGTAACAGTGTTTTACCAAAGAAAATATCTGATCAAAACAGTTGTTTGACATTGCATTATCTGATTTAATAGCCATAAATTTTTCAACCGCTTCTAATTTTCTTATCTTGCAACTAGGATATAATGCATCCTCAACAGACCTCAACAACTGAAAAAATTTGGATGGTTCCAACTCAGGATTTAAATTAATATCATCGTGAGTTTCAGTTTGTTGCACAGATGGACCTGCAACATCATGTACTAAATTTTGAAACTGTGAAGGATTCAGAATCAAGTTATTAGGATCTTCTCTGGAATTGTGTTCACCGTGTTGATACCAAAAAACATAATATGGTTGAAAACCAAACTGCAAGAGATGCCCTCCAACCTTGTCAAATGTGTCAAACATTCTCAGAAAACATTTTTTTACTAGGACACTTAATTGTGCCTTCTGAAATATATTCTGGTTTTGATGATGCAAATAATAAGAAAGCTTCAACACCCTCAATATATACAGAATTTTTTACTAATTATTACTAATTATTACTAATTACTACTAATTAGTACTAATTACTACTAATTATTACTAATTACTACTAATTATTACTAATTATTACTAATTATTACTAATTATTACCAATTATTACTAATTATTACCAATTATTACTAATTATTACTAATTATTACTAATTATTCCTAATTATTCCTTGTTATTCCTAATTATTCCTAATTATTCCTAATTATTCCTAATTATTCCTAATTATTCCTAATTATTCCTAATTATTCCTAATTATTCATAATTATTCTTAATTATTCCTAATTATTCCTAATTATTCCTAAGTATTCCTAATTATTACTAATTATTCCTAATTATTCTTAATTATTCCTAATTATTCCTAATTATTCCTAATTATTACAATTTATTACTAATTATTACTAATTATTACTAATTATTACTAATTATTACTAATTATTACTAATTATTCCTAATTATTCCTAATTATTCCTAATTATTCCTAATTATTACTAATTATTCCTGATTATTCCTAATTATTCCTAATTATTCCTCATTATTCCTAATTATTCCTAATTATTCTTAATTATTCCTAATTATTCTTAATTATTCTTAATTATTCTTAATTATTACTAATTATTACTAATTATTACTAATTATTCCTAATTATTCTGAATTATTACTAATTATTACTAATTATTACTAATTATTCCTAATTATTCCTAATTATTCCTAATTATTTCTAATTATTACTAATTATTACTAATTATTACTAGTTATTCCTAATTATTCCTAATTATTCCTAATTATTACTAATTATTACTAATTATTCCAAATTATTCCTAATTATTCCTAATTATTACTAATTATTACTAATTATTACTAATTATTACTAATTATTACTAATTATTACTAATTATTCCTAATTATTCCTAATTATTACTAATTATTCCTAATTATTCCTAATTGTTACTAATTATTCCTAATTATTACTAATTATTCCCAATTATTCCTAATTCTTCCTAATTATTCCTAATTATTCCTAATTATTTCTAATTATTACTAATTATTCCTAATTATTCTTAATTATTCCTAATTATTACTAATTATTCCTAATTATATCTAATTATATCTAATTATTACTAATTATAGGTAATTATTACTAATTTTTGGTAATTTTATCTAATTTTATCTAATTATTACTAATTATAGATAATTATTACTAATTATTACTAATTATTCCTAATTATTCCTTGTTATTCCTAATTATTCCTAATTATTCCTAATTATTCCTAATTATTCCTAATTATTCCTAATTATTCCTAATTATTACTAATTATTCCTAATTATTACTAATTATTACTAATTATTCCTAATTATTACTAATTATTACTAATTATTACTAATTATTAATAATTATTCCTAATTATTCCTAATTATTCCTAATTATTCCTAACTATTACTAATTATTCCAAATTATTACTAATTATTCCTAATTATTCCTAATTATTCCTAATTATTCCTAATTATTCCTAATTATTCCTAATTATTCCTAATTATTCCTAATTATTCCTAATTATTCCTAATTATTACTAATTATTACTAATTATTACTAATTATTCCTAATTATTACTAATTATTCCTAATATTCCTAATTATTCCTAATTATTCCTAATTATTCCTAATTATTACTAATTATTCCTAATTATTCCTAATTATTCCTAATTATTCCTAATTATTCCTAATTATTTCTAATTATTCCAAATTATTCCTAATTATTACTAATTATTAATAATTATATTCTAATTATTACTAATTGTATTCTAATTGTTACTAATTATTACTAATTATTACTAATTATATCTAGTTATATCTAGTTATTACTAATTATATCTAATTATTCCTAATTATTCGTAATTATTCCTAATTATTCCTAATTATTCCTAATTATTCCTAATTATTCCTAATTATTCCTAATTATTACTAATTATTCCTAATTATTCCTAATTATTCCTAATTATTCCTAATTATTGCTAATTATTGCTAATTATTGCTAATTATTCCTAATTATTGCTAATTATTGCTAATTATTGCTAATTATTACTAATTATATCTAATTATTGCTAATTGTTGCTAATTATTGCTAATTATTGCTAATTATTGCTAATTATTCCTAATTATTCCTAATTATTACTAATTATTACTAATTATTACTAATTATATTCTAATTATTACTAATTATTACTAATTATTACTAATTATATCTAATTATATCTAATTATTACTAATTATATCTAATTATTGCTAATTATATCTAATTATAACTAATTATATCTAATTATATCTAATTATTACTAATTATTACTAATTATATCTAATTATTAATAATTATATCTAATTATTACTAATTATTACTAATTATATCTAATTATAGCTAATTATATCTAATTATAGCTAATTATTCTAATTATAGCTAATTATTCTAATTATAGCTAATTATTCTAATTATAGCTAATTATATCTAATTATATCTAATTATATCTAATTATATCTAATCATTGCTAATTATTGCTAATTAGCCCTAATTATTACTAATTACCCCTAATTATTAATAATTACTCATAATTATCCCTAATTATATCTAATTATGACTAAATTCCGCTAATTATCTATAATAATCTCTAATTATTGCAAATTAACACTAATTATTTATAATTATCACTAACAATTTCAATTTCTTACTAAAAATAAATAAAAATAAAAATCAATTTAAATCTAATTTAATTACAACTAATAAACAACAATTAAAATTAATATTAAAAAATATAAAAATATAAAAAAAATATATATAAATACCTTAAACTTTGATATTCTGAAGGTATTGACGCCTTCCAATTGCTCTTGTATAAAAAAATTTAACTAAAAGAAATTTTTTCCACAAAACTGGAGAATGAAGAGAGAGGGAGAGGAAGATCTGAGTGGTTTGGAAAAAAACGGGTGGGGGTATATATAGGTTAGATTAGTTGCAACGGGGTTATTTGTGATGGGCTCCGTCGCAAATACCCTTCGCCGCCTTAATTACAGTCGGCGGTTAAAAAGGGTATTTGCGACGGGTCCCGTCGCAAATACCCACCTGCCGACATACTATTTGCGACGGGCGGATTTGCCCGTCGCAAATAGTATTTACCGTCGCCGGGCTTTTGCGACGGGGGGTGCGTCCCTGTCGCAAATACCCTTCCCGCGTTTTGGCGTGCAAATCGCGCCAAACCTATTGCGACGGGTCGCCTATTCCCGTCGCAATTAACCTACTATTTGCGACGGGAAGAGACTCTCGTCGCAAATACGTATTTCGTCGGACCTTTTGTGACGGTATAAATTCCCGTCGCAATTGGTCCGTCGCAAATAACCACTTTTCCCGTAGTGAATGAACCAACTTCATTAGTCAGTCCACTATCACCCAAACCATGTCACAAACCTCCCTAATCTCAGGGTAATCCTGTGACTAAGTCCATCTAGATGGACTCCCATTTCCACTGGGGAACATCCAGAGACCGCAACAAACCTCTCAAAATATTGTGCTTTTCTTTCACCTGTTGACAAACCAGACACCTCACCACAAACTCTGTCATTGACTATTTCATCCTTGGCAACAAAAGATACATCCTCAAACCACAATATATCTTGTTCATACTGGGATACACCGCTAAAGGTGATTTGTGAAGCTCGTGAAGAACTCTCCTACACATCGCTTGTAGAATTAACAACCTTCTTTGAAAAAACAACAGGTTCTGACTATCCACTGACCATACCTTAGGGGCATCACTATGGAAAACACAATCACACGTCACCTCTACCTCTGAGTCTCCCCACTAAGACTCCTCCACCTATCACATCAGGGAAAACTCAATATTTATCTGATAAAGACAACCACAACCATTGATCTCTCCAATGTCAAGATGCACCCTTGAAAGTTCCTTCATCCCTTTCCAAACATATGAAGATTCCCAAACCACATATCCTCGAGATTCAGTCTCAATGTGTTGGAAACCACATTCCCCTTTACCAAGGTGAAAGATATAGCGACCTAAGATTTTTACACATATTATTAGTAAGCTCTTAACTCCCATTCATCTCATATAAGTGCATAGGATAACCTAGGGAAAACATAGACAAAGGGGATGAGCCAAATATTCGAATAATGGAATAAACATGGGATTGAAGCATAACACATGAGTTAAAAGGCATAACATGATAATATAAAAGGCATGTCTCGTGAATAAATACATGGAAGCAAAACATATAGAACATTTAATCATATTATCATGAAAACATAGGATTATTCTAGCAATATATAACATGACATAAACATGAGTCAATGCTAACTGCCAAGACTATATCACATAGAGGACATAGTCCCATAATAGATCTGGTTTACTCCCTAATCCCATACATAACATCTCATGAGACTAAAAAATTATCCAATTAATTGGAGCACTATTGGGGTGCACCCATTATAACATGTTCATGCATATGTTTTCCATAGAAAGAATCAAACACAAGGAATAAACATAAGGGTTACCCATGGAATGAAATGGGTATTGTAATCATGTCATAAGGCATAACCAAAGGGCGTATAACAATGGTATCCATGAAATAATGTATTTAAATAATTATTATATATTAATAAATAAAATATAATAATATATCATGAATAATTATGTCTACCTAAAATTAAAACATTTAAAAGAGTGGTTAAGTAACTTTAGAAATGTGCCACTTAAGCGTGGTTTTAAGGAAAAGAATAATGAGTCTTTAAAGAGGATAAAAGCATAATTATTTGAATAAAACCCGAAATGAAATAAAATAGTTTTTATTGGTAAATTTAGTGATTTTAGAAAAATATTGAAGGCTTAAAATGGTTTATGGAGTGTACTTGAGAATGCGTAATAAATAGAGAAGTTTCCTTTAATCTAGTTTGCTTATGTGAGGTATTGAGAAGGAAACCTTTTAAAATATGTGATTACCCAAAAAAGAAAGATTAATTGAGATACATACATATTTTTGGTACATGTGCACAGAATATAGGATAATCATATAAGAATAATTAATATATAAGTCGAGTCAAAGTGAGAGAAAGCGTAACCCAAATGAAATATGGAGGTTTAGAGAGATCCCTTACTTGTGTCTGAATGTGTTATGTACTTTTAATTAATGGACTAGATAATAAAATTAGATTCATTCATTAATTAATTAAGAAAAATTTAAATATATATTTGATTTATCATAATTTTATTAAGTTCAATTATGACCATTTTAATGAGTTGTAAAGATCGATTTTGACGTTCTGGGAGCATTTTTTTTATGGTTTCATGGTCGGTTCATTTGTGTATAATTATGAATGTTCTTGTAAAATGGAAATAATACTCTAGAAGTGAAATTAAATGGTATTAATTAACTTATATAAGTTTAAATTTCCCCATATATCATTTTTTTTGAAATGAAGATGATTCATTTGATAAAACATTAGTGATAAATGTTTAGTTTATTTTAGCAGTTTTCCAACCATCAAAAATTAGTTTCGTTTTATTTAATATTATGTCTATATATTAGTTACAAAACATGAAATAAGTTATAATATACCAATTAAAATCTTATTTAACTAGAATAATAGTTTTATGAATATCCTTAAAGGTGTTAATGGATAATAAAAACTCATTATCCTCGGAGACGGTTAACCGCCATAATTTGGGTAATGGTTTCATTTCTTTTAATATGAGGAGATAATAAAAGGTATGTATTTCAGATATTACATTATAAATATAACATTCCAGTATATACATGATACTATATTTATTATTACTTAATTTATGAAGGATTTGAGGAGAAGCTAGACGAAGAAAAGAAATTAAGAGAGGTGGTTTGGGAAAGTTACCTCTTGAATATCACCTCTTTGAAGGACCCCTTAAGGAACTTAGAATTGGTCTTTAGGTGAGAAAATAAGCACTTTGATGTAATTAGAGTGGATAATAGAGGTTTTGGTAGATATTTGAAGAGATTCAAGGCTTTTTAAAGAAAGTGGGTGGTGAGAAGAGGTATTTATACTTGAGGAGGGGTGATTTTAAGTGATTAAATAATGATTATTTTATATTTAAAGCCAACCAAATTTGGTTGGAATTAATTGAAAAGAATTATATTTATAATTAATGTTTTAAATTCTTGTTAAGTTTTATCAACATATCAACCACCCATTTAATTTTTTATTTTTTAGGTATTTTAAACCTTTACCTTTTAACTTTAACCTGGTACACTATTTAACTTATACTGCAATAACTTTTTTTACCATGACAACATTTTTATGTCCAAAAAATAAAATTGAATTTATTATCTAATTTTGACCTTATTAATCCAAATATTTAATAAATTTTTCTTGATTCAATTTACAAAATTGGTTAAAATCAATTCTAATGTGATACCCGTATAACTCATAAAAATAGTTTTTTAAAAGGTTAAAATCGTGGTTTTCAAAAATGTTAAGCATGTGTTTATAAATGTAACAAATTATGTATTATGTAATTACCTAAGTACCTTTTTATCAATAATAATATTTAATAAACTTTAAATCATGATCATATAATGATTATTTTATAAGATTTATGTAAAAAAATATTTTCACTTTTTAACTCAAAAATCAATTTTTTTAGAAAATTCCCAAAAAATTATCCTAATATAATTTTAAAATAATGGGTAAAAATGAATTTTATTTAATATAAATAATTATCTAAATATTATAATTTAAACTTTTAAATAAATATCTTTATTTATTGAAATTTATAAATTTCATAGAAAATTAAACATTCTGGCCATCATAAAATTTACTTAGGACTTTGTTAAAATATATTATCATGTAAAAAGTGTTTTTTTTGTTTCTATATGTGATATATGTTATTTATACTACCTTAAATAATTTTATTAATAAATTACATTGATAAAATTCTAGGTCATTAAATTCTTCCCCTAATGAAATTCCTCCATTGAAATTTCATTTTTATACTAAGGTGAAAATAGGTGAGGGTACTTCTCCTACATAGATTCCTATGGTTAACATTTCACCTATTCATGTTTTTGGTTCCTATATAGTACTTTAACTAGGTGAGTGGTCTTGCTGCTTAAAAATTTATCTCTACGGTCCAAAATCTTCATCGACTACTCCTCATAAGAGAGATCATTTTCCAGTTGTATGACCTTTGCATTCAGTACATGTGAGGGATGTGGTATGTACTTAGGAGAGATACATGAAATACACAATTTACTTGATACATGGTTGGTGGAAGTTCTACTCGATACACCACAACTCTAATGTGATCAAGAACCTTAAAGGGGCTGATGTACCTGGGACTTAGATTTCCCTTCCTCCCAAATCTCATGACTCTCTTCCATGGATATATGTAGAGGAATAACTTATCACCAACCTCAAACTATATATATCATCAATGATTATCTACATATTTTTTCTATCTAATTTGGGTAGCCCTGATGTGATTCTAAATGGTATTTACCTTTTATATCATTTCCTCAACCATTTCAGGTCCTAGTAGCTTGCACTCTCCAACTTTATCCCAGCATGTAGGTGTTTTGCATCTTTTCCCATAAATGGATTCATATGAGCCATTTGGATGCTTTAGTGGAAACTATTATTGTAATATAACTCAGCCAGAGGAATATGTTGGTCTCATCCTCTTTTGAAGTTCATCGACCATGCTCTCAACATATCTTCCAATGTCTGAATAGTTCGCTCAGACTAACCATCAGTCCTAGGGTGATAAGACATACTAAAGTTCAGCTTATTTTTAGGTAATGTTGGAGACTTTTATAGAACTTAAAGTTAAATCTCAGATCTTGATCAGATATAATCAATAATGGTACTACATGAAACCTCACCACTTCCCCGATATATATTTATGCAAGTTTCTTGAGTGATAAGTCCTCTCTAATTGTAATAGAATGAGAAGTCTTTTTTTAAGATGATCCACGACAACCCATATAGAATTATTTCCTCTAGATTTCTTCGGAATTCCAATGAAAAAATCCATGGTGGTGTTTTTCCATTTCCATGTAGGTATGAATAATGGTTGCATCATCCCCATATACTTTTTCTTTCTAGCCTTCACTTGCTGACATACCTGGCACTTTGATGCATATTTTGTGATCTCTTTATTCATATTATCCTACTAATAGTGCTCTCAAAGATCTTGACATATCTTTGTGATCCATGGGTGTGTGGAGAAGGTCGAGCTATGTGAATCATTAAAAATATCCCTCTTTATCTCTTAATTTGATGGAGTCGTGACCCAAATCTTACAAAACCTTCCTCATTAATTTTTAACTTTGAGGATTTCCCATTTTTGATATCTTCCACCTTCTTATAAATCTCCATATCAATTTTTTGTGCATTCATTATTTTCTCTAAAATGTATGGTTGGGAAATCATTTGAGAAAGGAGTTATAATGTTCCTTTAATTATGATTTTCATGTCCATCCTTTTTAAGTCTAATAAGATTGGATCCTTCTCAATTCTCATCATTTATAAAGTTTTGGGATCCTTTTTACTTAGAGCATCTACCACTTTATTTTCTTTATCAGGTTAGCAGTGTATTGAGTAGTCATAATACTTGATGAGCTCTAACCATCTTCACTGGTGAATATTAAGCTAATTCTATGTGAATATATATTTAAGGTTCTTGTGATCAGTATATATCTCACACTACTCCCCATAGAGATAATGCTGCCAAACTTTCAATGCGAAGATCACATCCGCTAACTCTAGATCATATGTGGGATAGTTTTTCTCATGAACTTTTAGATTTCTTAAGTCATATGTTATTAATTTATCATTTTTCATTAGTATATAGCTCAATCCATTCTTTGACGCATCATTGCATACCATAAGGAGTTATCCACTTGTGGGTAGTGTGAGCAATGGTGCAGTGAGAAACCTCTTTTTAACTATTTAAAGTAGTCTTCACATTCATTGGTGTAAAAAAAATTTTACTCCCTTATGATTCATCTTGGTTAGTGTGTTTGAAAATTGTGTGAATTTATTCACAAATCGTCAGCAATACCCATCTAGACCAAGAAAACTACGGATCTCTGTTCCAGATGCTATTCTGGGCCAATCCTCAATTGCCTTTGTCTTAAAAGGGTCTATAAATATCCCTTTGTTGGTGATAACATGTACCAAGAATGATACTTCATCCATCCAAAACTCACATTTACTATACTTTTCATATAGTTTCTCCCTTCACAAAGTCTTTAGCAGAATATTCAAATGCTCCTCATGCTCCTCCTTTCTCTTGGAGAATATCAGAATATCATCTATAAAGACTACCATAAATTTGTCGAGGTAATATATAAATACTCTATTCATTAATTCCAAGAATATTGTTGGAGCATTAGTGAGTCTGAAGGTAATCACTATGAACTCATAGTGTCCATACCTCGTTCAAAAGTTAGTTTTGGGAATATCTTCCTTCTTCACCTTTAATTGGTGATATCCTAACTAAAGTTCTACCTTAGAGAAATACTTGGACCCAAATAGTTGATTGAATAAATCATCTATCCATGGTAGTGTATACTTGTTCTTTATCATGATTTTTTTTATCTCATGATAATCAATTCATAGGCACATTGATTCATCCATATTCTTGATGAAGAGGACCATTGCACCCCATAGTGAAGAACTCGAGCATATGAAACCCTTGTTCAGATTATCTTACAACTTCTTCGTCAATTCTTCTAAATCAATGGTGTTCATTCTATAAGGTGTCTTTGATATGGGCAAAGATCTAGGTATAATATTTTGTTTCCTGAAAATGTATGTTTTAAAATTTCTTAATCCATAAAAATATATAAGTATAAATGAAATGTAACCATAGGGTTTTGACTGTTATATGACCATTGGTCAATATGACCTTTGGAAATAATAATATTTTTTTAACATTATAATTATTGTTTATAAATAGAAATGATAATGGGTAATTAATATAGAAAGAAGAGTCAATGGCCTCATTCAGTAGACTCAGGTCATACAAAGCCCATTTTTTGGAGCTTGGGAAGGAGGTAGCATCACTAGGCTTTGGTCGGACCAAGCACAAACTGAGCTTCAACATGTTAAGCTTTAATGAAATCACCTACAAGATAAGTTCAAGTTAGTAGAGATTACCACTCGAGTGATATTATCTGAGCCACCCTAAGAGTTCATCACCATCGTACACCTTACCCTTAGGTCGTATGCAGGTATTTTAAGGGGCTCTGTGTTAAGTCCCTAGTTACTTAAAATTTAATCCCATTGTTTAAATAAAATTTGTATTTCATCATTTTTGTTTTAAGAATATTTTTGCCTAAGAATTGTGATGGAATTTGATAAATTGATTTTTCGGGTAAAATTGTACTTTTATTAAAATATTAAAATAATTATTTATTAATAATATTTATTATAATTAAATAGTGTTATAAAAATACTCCTTTTTAATAAAAAATGATTAAATAATTTTGTTTTTTTTCAAGTATTGAAAATTTTACTATGCATGTTACTATACATTTTTTGTCCATTATTATTATTAATAAATGAGTATTTTTAAAGTTAAAAGACAAATTTTTCATATTTATATATTTATTATGATAAAATAAATGTCATTTTTTAATTTATAAGGTCTATATTAGGTTACAATGAATTTATGATAATTTTATAAAACACTTTAGTTTTTTGTGAATAGTAAAAATACAGTTTGAGTTTTTCGGTAAGTTTAATGAAATCATAGCTATGTCATAATGATGTAATGATTAATTTAAAATTATTTTTGACTCTTATGTTTTAAATTAACTCAATATATTTCCCAAGTTGCCAATACCATGGGCAAGCCTATGGTTTTGTAAATACCACTAATGAGGTGTCCAAAGAAATTAATAAAAAACTCCATCTCTTTTGATATAAATACTCACTCATTCCTTCATTTTATTTAATTAAAAATTAATTCCCATTAAATATATGATATTATTTCCTCCCAAGGATTCATCCCAAGGTGTCCTCAATCCCCCAAGGTCCCGATCTTTGAGTTTTATAAGTCACTTTTAAAGGTAAGGGAATTCTCAACTTCTCTTTTCCTTTCAAGTTCTCTTTTATGTGGTATGTATTTCAAATTTACATACCATGTTCTTATTTACATTTTATTATATCCCTATACTTTATTATGATTATTTTATTAATGGGTGACTATTGTCCTCTCTCTTTTTAATGTTTTATAAAACCATGTTTCATACCTATTATGTTGTGGAATTTTTGTCTCAAGATCTCTCTCTTTTTCATAAGAAATTCTTTTATTTTATTTATGTGAATACCCAAACCTATTTCATTTCTAGGGGTATTAATTAATACATAAAAATTATTTATTTTATTCTGGAATTTACATACATAAAACCCTCATTCCCTTTATGTAGGTTATAAATGACATAGTGACCATGTTTTTAAGCATTTTTTAAAACGCCGTGATTTTGATATGAAAGCCATTTATATTATTATCTATGGGTTATTTATGAAATATTTGATTATGATATATGTGTATCACATGAAAATAAAGACATATTGAGGGTTTTCTCTGATATCACTCCAATTCATTGGGTAAAGAATTTAATCTCTAGAGATGACAAGTTTTACGATACCTTGGTAAATAACCTTGATAATTTTTAAGACACCTCGGTGAAAACCTTGGTGATATGGTTATAAATGTCTAAATTAAATGTCTTAGCCAAATTTTCAAGGTATTATTAAAATTATTATTATTATTGTATGTATCTTTATCTTTCCTTTATGATATTCCTCAAATTCTTATTGATATCTCTCAGGTTTACATGTAAACTGTTTCACTTGTTTTCCCTTATTGGGCCTTATAATCACTCTTTCCTTTGATGTATATCCCTAGGTTATGAGATGGAATAAATGTACTTAGGATGAACCTTGAATAATCCTTTCATGTGTAATATAATAATGTTTTAAGTTTTCATGTATTTTGTACCTTATTTCCAAGACACTAAACATTAAAAGATCCTCTATTTGTAAAATGTCATGTAAAGTTATGTAATAAAAAGGTGGAATGGAATACCTTGGGAAATTGAAGCACAAAATCATTGACCAACTTCTCCTTTAGGTAACCAAATGCAACCTGACACTAATCACTCCACATAAAAGTATGGTCCTTCCTAGTCAACGTAATCTGTGGGGATGTAACTCGAGATAAATCGAGCAAAAAACCTATAATAATATCCTATGAGACCAAGGAATCTACAAACCTTTACTAAATTCTTGGGAATTTCCTAAGAAAAAATTGTCTCAATAATCAATGGGTTTACTACCACACCCTACCAAGACATCATATGTCCAAGAAAATGCACCTATCACATCTAAAACTCACACTTGGAAACTTCCCATATAATTGGTGGTGTCGAAGGACCTAAAAGATAGCTCTGAGATGCTCAACATGCTTCTCTTATGACCTTGATTAGACTATGATATCATTGATGAATACAAATATTAACTGGTCTAGGAACTCATAAAACATGGAGTTCATAATCCCCATGAACATATATAGTGTGTTCATGACACTGAACAACATGACTACAAACTCGAAGTGACCATACCTACACCTAAAGGCACTCTTCGGAATATCCTTATTCTTCACCCCTAGCTGGTGGTATCCAGATCATAGATCAATCTTCAAAAACCATCTATCTCCTCTCCCATTAAATGAAATGACGCACCTAAGTCAACTACCCATGACTCGACTGAAGTGTTGGCATTGAGAAACAATTGATTGTCTCCTTTCATCATTCCAATGGAATTTGAACTTTTGGAAGTTGATGGTTTTCCAAAGCTTTCACTATAACTCTTGCAGTCCTTCTTGATGTGTCTTATCTTCCCATATTTTTAGTAGGTTGGACTAGCACTAACCAACTTGCCTCAGCTCTTCTCTCATGGATTATTTTCTGATGAATTCTTCTGATCGAATTTCTTTTTTTGAGTTGAATTCCATCACCCATCAATATTGAGATCATTTTTAAATGGTGCTTGGACCTCCCTCTGACAGAGTTCTTCATCGAGTAGAAAATTCCTAATATCATTGAACACTAAGTATGTTTTTACGAAAGAGTTTCTTACTACAGTGACCATCATATCCCTACACCACAGTAGCAATAACAATAATAGAAGTGCTCATACATCAGAAAACCTAACCTTCATTGATTTGAGCTTCCCTCATATCATATTGAAATCGTTCGTGTGATCCACCACTAGTCTTTCTTCCGCTAACCTTAGGCTGAACAACATTCACATCATGAACACTTTGTTCAAAACAATAGGTGTCCCATACATGTTTAGTTGTGCCTTAAATACTTCCATTGTAGTTTTATTTTCATAGATTTTTAAGGAAGTATCATGTGCCAAAGACATCCTCACCAGTGATAGCGTATTTATATCCAAGCACTCACATTCTTCTTTCTCTACCAGTACCAGCTTCACTTCAAACAATGGAACTTCCAAGCTCTTTTGAATCATATGGTCTTTAGTCTCGAGAAGCCAAAATTTGTTTCATCAAACCTATACACTCTGACCTTGCTATCCTCTGATGTCATTACACCAATTCAGTAACTCCCATTGAATTCAATAATCATCGCACATGAGAGAACTTGACTTGTTTGAACCCTGTGTTTCGATACCAGTTGTTAGGGGATCTATGATGCTTTCCCGATCACTGGTGGTTGCTATTATCAACTCTCCTGCATAGTGGAAATTCAACCACCGGTAGCAGGTCCAGCTACCAATAGCCTTATCCCACTTGAGCTCAGTGTACCCAAAGTAGGAAGTCGATGCACCCTACCCACCACACTAAGTCAAACCACACTACCCAATCAACCTCACAAACATTTAAGGTACCTGAAACACATTCAATAGAAATACATATAACGGTAGTACGTAAAATGAGAAAGAACACGTAGATTAACGTGCTTCAGACAATAAGTCTTATGTGCATGGAAGAAACACACTCATAGTTGCTTTTATTATAACCAAAAGATATAGGTAATTACAAGTATATTACAAAATACAAGTAATCTTCATCAATTTCACAACTCTCTAATAAATCTTAAACTGAATCACACTTTACACTGAAGTCTCCACACACTTATATATTAAGTGTCAACCGGTTAACCAATAATATTTTCTCCGTTGAAATCATGGATCACTAAATATGACTACCTCAACATGATTACCAACCTGATGACCCTCCAGTCTCACTAAACTTCCGGAGCTTCGGTGCTTCACCATAAATCCATCGGTAAATGCGAACTTTTGATGGTCTAGCTACCATTAGAGAAGTCCCGCTTCCACTGTCTGCACCTCGCGTCCAACCCATCATCTGGTGCATGAAAATCCGGTGAACGTAATTCTGACGGATGGACTTCTGGTGAACCGAAATAGACTTCACCTCCCAATAATATATTTGAGTGGATCAAATCCTAACAGATTGCGAAGGTTAATTTCATTTGAGAGAAATTGTAAAAGAAACCACTACCGGTTCACCCTCTTCTTAGTGGTGCACCTATTCTTGGGGTGTATCAATATTATTTGGTGATACTTTAAAAGAAAAACCTTACATATATTAGGTGTTATATTCTTTCCAAAGTGTCACTTGTCAAGACATCAATCATTTAGTATAGGTAACCCTAATCATTGGGTGCCCATGAATTATCTAGTGTAAAACAATGAGGTGACCCAAGCTTCTTGTTCTTGATGTTTTCTTTGAGTTACACTTAGATGGGAAAACCTAACCATTATGATACCAGATGAATCGAGATGGGTTTATACTCATAAGATGGGTTTGGGTGAAGAATTATTCACCCAACTATCTGAGAGCCATATATGATATGGTTGACAATTGTTGTCTACCAAATATAGTCATAGACTATTTACATGATACCCGACGTGAGCCATGATGAAATGTGGGTCTTGGCTCACTAAATGGATATGATGTATGAGGTCATAATTTTTAGTGGCAGTGTTTTTAATAAAAGTCTTAAGAAAATGAATATAAAACATGATACACATCTGGTAAAAACTCATGTTATAGATAATGACATCATCATCATCAAGCTTAACCCTGAGATCAATATCGAATAATGAAAATCTAAATGATAGTAACTTCCTCGATTGGTATGAAAATTTGAAAATAGCTCTCAAGCATAAAAGGAAAATTTTATGTGTTGGAAAACCTTTTCCTGAACACCTGACTCGTGAACCCATTCAACAAACGAATGTAGATGCTTATGATAAACATCTAAAGAATTCATTGGAAGTTTCTACACTCAAGTTCATAACCACAAAATCGAAGTTGCAAAAGCAATATGAGTCCATGGATGCCTAAAAGATGATTGATAACCTAAAAAAACTCTATCAAGAACAAGTTGGGCATGAAAGGTATGAGGTGACAAAAGTGATATTGAGGTGTAAAATGGTGAAATAAACTTCAGTTTCAACTCATGTGCTCAATATAACTAGGTAGACTGGTGATTTAGAGAGGTTGGATTCATCTTCAAGACTCGACCTGATCGCTGACTTCAGTCTATAATCTTTCATGAAAAAGGTTCTGATGGTATATTGTGAATTATTATATGAATGGATTCAATAAAAGTTTACCCGATCTCCTCAACATGTTGAAAAAGATGGTCATTTTTTCAGATTTGCACGTGTGGGTGACTTTGTCATAAGTTCACTCGTAAACTGATGCGAATTTGAGATTTAACTCGCGATTTTGACTATCTTGATTAACTTAGCTGACCATATGGATTCTCTATAACTTCTTTTATTCGGACAAATAATTTTATCATTATCCTTTTATACCATTCACCATAGCATTAAGTATGGACCTAGTGAACCAAGCGGCCATCTTTTTTTTTATTTATCCAAAAACAAAGGACGACCGCATCGCGCACCCACACCTCCCCAGGGCTTCTCCATTCTTCACCTCTGCCTCAGCGCTGCCTCGCACGACCCGACTCTGCACCGCTGGCGTCGCCTCCCCACGACCCACCTCTGCTCTGCTCCTCTAGGGCTGCCTCGGTCGCCACGACCCACTGCAGCCAGGTGTGCCTGGCAGCCTCTCTCACGCAATCATCCCACCTCTTCCTCGCGAATTGTTCCCCCAGGCACAACGCCTCATCATCTGCGCTATCGTGCACGAAGTCCTCGTTCTCTCGCTTCATAGCCTCTTCGGCCCCCAACTTTGCTGCTCTCAACACCACGTATTGCGATGCCCCTGCCGTCCCGATCTTAGCCTTGAGCCTTGACTCGCACTGTCGCAGTCCCAGCTTAGCAGCATCTCTCGACCTCGCATCGCACACGGGACACGGCGGCTTGGGGTTTCTTATTGCTTCATCTCTGATTATCCGGCACTGCATCACACGACCCACCACCTTTACTCTTTCAACCCTGCGCGGACTGTAAGCTCTCGATCCCCCTCTCTGTGTGCTTTTTTGTTTTTGGTTTTAGAGTTTATTTAATATGAATTGCTGCCTGAGTTTTATACATACTGGTGCTGATTTTAATATGAATTGTTGATCTATGTCTGAACTCATTTGAATTATTGGTCTGAATACTGATTTGAATTGTTGTCCTGAATTGTTTGTCTGATGTGGATTTTGATTTGAATTGCTGCTATTTTTTTTTATTTGTGATTCTATGAATGTTGATTTCGATTCAGGAAAATGTATTCATCATCTACTGGATCCGTGAGGGACCCCTCACTGCGCAGGGACCCCTCACAAGAAAATGACATCCTTCTGAATTATTTATTTGAAAAAGATGCCCCCCTGCCATGTGGAATGAAATATAATTATATGAAATTATTTTGTGTTTTCCTAACATTACATATGAAATGTAAATGCACAAAGATTTTGAGATTTGGTAAAGATCATAATTGGGTGCAGTATTTTGGGAGCCACCATATTGGAGTTTCCATTTGATTTGAAACATGATGCCATGCTTGTTGAGAAAAATAATTTTGATAACATCCTCAAAACTATATTAGAGGGGCGAGGGAAAACGAAATATATTATAAAAGTTTGAATGGATTTTCAATTACTCTGTAAAAGGTCAGAGTTAGAATTGCATCAAGTTCGCAGGGGAGATGGGAAAACAGAAGATGTCATATACATTGTCAAAGGAAAATTGTTTATTATTTTTGTTGGAGTATGTGTAACTTCCTGCCCCACTTCCTTTGTAACTTCCTGACCCACTTCCTTTGTAACTTCCTGCCCCACTTACTTTGTAACTTCTCTTTGTAACTTCCCTATCTTTTCTATAAATGAGGGCCCTCTCCTCACCTTGAGGAGCGTGGGGGATTTCTGATTTTACATGGTATCAGAGGGATTTACTCCCGACTCTCCCTCCCTCATTCTTATTATTTTTTCTCCCATCAGCCTTTAGGTTTTTTTTTTCCCCGTGCGGGGGGCGGCGGCCTCAAAGCCCCGTAGGGTTACCGCCGCCGTCCCGCGGCTTCCCGTCATCCGGCACTGCTCCGTTGCCGACGTCCCCTCCTGCGGCTTCCCGGCTTCGCCTCTTTGCGACGACCGGCCCCGCCTCCCTCCGGCTTCCTGTCGCGGATCCCGCCTCCCTCCCGCGGCGCTCCTCCTGTCCAGCGGCCCTCCGCGCGCTTCCCGGCCGGCCCTCCGCGCGCCCTCCCGGCCCTTCCCGGATTTTTCAGCCAGATCCTTCTCTCGGCAGCTCTCCTGCGGATTTCCCGGCGACCTTTCCGGCTGGCCGGCTGCGCCTTTCCCGCCTTGTTCTTCCCGGCGGACCTCCCTTCCCCGGCTGCTCCCTGCCAAACGACTCCCCGCGCCGACAGCCTCCCTTCCCCGGCTTGCAGCTCTTTCCGGCAGCCCGCCTCCTGTGCGAGTCTCCCGCCGGCTCTGTTGACGACCGGCCTCCACCCCTGCCGGCCTCCACTCCTACCAGCTCCTCCAGCAGCTGGCCTCCATTCCTGCCGGCTCCTCCAGCAGTCGGCCAACAGCCCTGCCGGCCTCCCGTGCCACCTCTGCTCAACTGCTCCCTCCATGTCGACCTCCTCCTGCATCCTGCGGAATCCCCGCCTCTCTGCCCGGTGCCTCCTGCGGAATCCCCGCCACTCTGCCCGGCATCTCCTGCGGAATCACTACATCTCATCACCGGCCTCCTCCTGCGGATTTCCCGGCGCTTCGACGACCGGCACCCGCCATTGCGGATTTCCTTGGCACTTTGACGACCGGCCCTCCCGAGCGGATTTCTCGGCGCTTTGACGATCGGCCCGACATTACGGTTTACCGGCGCTCTGACGACCGGCCCGTAGTGCGGATTTTCCCGACGCTCTGACGACCGGCACCCGCCAGTGTGGATTTCCCGGCGCTCTGTTGTCCGGCCCCGCACTTTTCCGGCGATGACCCATCATTTTCAGCGACATCACATTACAATCTTGAGGGGGAGCGGCATCATCAACGATTTTATTATTTCTGTTTCTTCTGTTTTCGTCTTTTTTTGTCATCAAGTTGGGTATGTCCAGCTTGAGGGGGAGTGTTGCGGTCTTTTTATTGATTTGTCTGTTTTTCATTATGTGTCCAAGCTAGGTACACCTAGCTTGAGGGGGAGTGTTGGAGTATGTGTAACTTCCTGCCCCACTTCCTTTGTAACTTCCTGACCCACTTCCTTTGTAACTTCCTGCCCCACTTACTTTGTAACTTCTCTTTGTAACTTCCCTATCTTTTCTATAAATGAGGGCCCTCTCCTTACCTTGAGGAGCGTGGGGGATTTCTGATTTTACAATTTTGTAATTGGGTAAAACAAGTAGTTCTCCCATATGGAACTGCTTCTAATGGAGGAGAGTTTTCAACACTTGATTTCCTCCCAGGAGAGTTTTGTGTCTGATGTTTCAACAAGAAATGGGGGAGTTTGGAATTTATATGTGGAAGTGGATTCCTATTAATGATGTTATTGCCTGAGATCAATCCTATGAGAAAATTTAAAGCTCCACATCAGGACATCAAATTGGGCAATGGGATGATAGTTGCAGTAGTAATTGATTCTTCGTTAATTTTCATTTGATAATCATGCAAGACAATAATGCTTCAACTATGGTGTGGGTAGCATTTGTTGTCCTAGCTGTTGATTCAGATCCTGATATTGAAGCATGCTAGAATTTAACTGGCCACTGCAACCCTTTGGAATGAACTCAACACATTTCCAGTTTTCTTACTGAAAAAAATGTTTTCCAGAAAAGGAAAAAAAAAACACGTAACGAAAGCGTTTCCAAATCGCTTATTGAAAAAGTGTTTTTCAAAATTGCTTGTCGAAAGTGTTTTTACAACATATTTAAGTGGTTTGGTTCTGAAATTACTGTTTTCAAAAACAGTTGTATTTAAAACTGCTTATAGCTTTTTGTATAGGCGTTTCATGATTATGATGAATCATGTATAAACGAATAAAGCTTATTTGAATATGACCAGCTCAGCGAAATGGCGGGAGGAATATTATGGGCCACGGCCGAGGATTTGGCAAGGAATAAAGGGCGGGTTCTCTCCTTGTATCGCCAATTACTGCGTGGCCTCAACTCCCCCAAGTTGCCTCTGACCTTAGCAGCGAGATTGACGAAGAAGAAAGAGGTGACCGCCTTCTTCAGGAATGCTGCTGCGGAGCGATCCCTTGACAACATTGAAGACCTCATTGATGTTGCCCAACACTGTATCTCCCTCCTAAAGAAAGGCAACACAAAGGGTTACCCTCCGAAAATACCCTGGGCCATAAACCTATGAACAGGTACCATGTTCCGTAGGACTCAAATCCTATCGAGTTATGGAGCTTCCATATTCAGCGATATCACCCCGAGTTGTATTTTTATGCTCTCCTGATCCTATAACCTTTCCCGAGAGGCTTTTCTGATTAATAAATTTTCAAACTACCATCCATGAGTAATATATACTCATGTTTGCACTAGAGTTGGTAGAGCATGGTATAACTGTTATTTTCATTTAAATAGAGTGGTATGTTTTTCAAATATTGAAGGTAATTTTTTTTTTTCTGATCGAAACAAACAATACCTAATTTTTCAAACTATTTGTCACAAGTGAATAGTATTCAGAAAAATCTTCTCTCTGATAATTTATCTAAGATTTCCAACTGATTTTGAGTCATTTTTTTCTTCAGTACTAGTGTTGCAAGTTATAATTATTCATAGCAGCTTGGTTTTGGTGGGACAATCCTCTGTTTTTTTTTTTGCGAGCATGTGCTGTTGGAGTTCAGGCAGTCCCTACAGCAACTTCTTCAGGTGCCTCCCTTCTAAGAAGAAATTTCTTTCAGGTGCCTTCCTTCTATTTGGGTCTGTTTGTGCTACATCTCTGTCCAGATCTAGCCTTGGACTGGCCCGATTCTTCGGACCAGGCTGGGCCACAGCCCAGGCAAATCGGGATTTTAATTTTATTACTACAACTATATATATATTGTATTAAAAAACTACATTAAAAATAACTACATTGCATTACATAAGATAATCTTTTGATGTTGATGTATTCTTGGTCTTAACATGTTGAGGTCATCATCAATGCTGAATGCATTGATAATTTCTTGTTGATCTTGTGCATGTACATGATTTCTCAACTATAATAGCTTTAATCACGTTAAGGGTCATGTTCAATAATCACTAACAACAAAGTACTATACGAGCAATTTGTGTTGATTTATAATTTTTTCACCTACTCAAAATATTAACATCATATTCATTATCTATTTAAGGAGAGGTTAATTGTCTTTGCAATTCATATGTATCCGTACTGAAAGATTCAGAATGTCGCGTTTTTTATAGTTTCACTACCATGACAAAATGTGTTGTGTGATTAGTCTGTTAATATTAGCATGTGTAGTAGATTTATGTTTAGTATATAGTTGGTCAAGAATATAAATTTTATCATCAAATTGATATTCATTGGTAAAAATGATTTTCAAAAATACTTTTAGATAATAAATTATGAAATGTTTATCAATATTTTCTCAATTTTTCCTTAATTGTAAAAAAAAAAGAAAAAACCCTGGTCAAGTATCATTGAGTGCCTTGTGGATGGCCATTGTGTACCCGATAGCCATTTGGAAGTGTGAAGTGGGATTGAGTGGTAGTTTATCGATTGGTGCAATCTTCACGATTGAAAAAAGCTCATCAAGTCTTTCATTTGTCTTGATTATTTATGAGATTAGTGGACTTTCAAGAGAACCAAGCTGGTGACCTTGAACAAGATTTGTTCTTTAGGATCGTACTTATCTGATATAACAATCAAGACAAGAGAACCAAGCTGAAAATTTTATACAATGAGTCAAGTATCCCTTAAATTTGGGATATTTGAAATCTTGGCTCATTTATTTTTACAAAATCCTAACCCTAACCTTAACCTATTTATTTTTTAAATTTACTATCCTGATTCTATTCTATTATATTTTTAACTATACATTTAACTACCTTAACCCTTTTAATTACCTGATTAGAAATTCAAATATTTAAATTTTATTAATAAATCTAGAATAAGCATATCAAAAAAATTAAGTATATTTTGTAATTGTACTTTATTTAATATGATATGGTTAGATAATTGAAATTTAAAATGTACATATAAATATAATATGTTTCGAATTCAAAGTAAATATTTTTTATAATTGTAATGTCATTTAAAATTTTACTATTGATAAATTAATAATAATTTTCTTAATCGGACTCGGTTTTATGGTACTCAAAGGGTACCACTATAACCTTATCCGTTTATTAATCGGTTTTTTAATTTGTCATCCTAACCCTATTAATACCCTTTTAACCACCACCTTAATTCTATTTAATCGGGTCCTCGGATACCTGGTTAACGGGTACTCATGGCTATCCTTATGTGAAACATGGAGAAACCAACCTGTCATCTTTATGTTATTAACAATTTGAATTACTTCAAAAAACAAAAAACAAAAAACAATTTGAATATAATAGTCCAAACAAGTATATTTTTCAGAAATGTGAAAAACATATGCATACCTTAACTTTAGTCCAAACATTCTCATTAATAATAACTTCATCATGTGCTATTGTATATTACAAATATAAATCTATAATTTTTATTTGTTTTAAAAATAATTTCAATATATAATATACAGAATTCTATCTATTATTTATATTGCATGGCATTTTTCTAACTTTACAAATCCTTTTCTAATAATATTTACAAAATATTTGTAAATAGATAAATATCTCTAACAATCAAATATAAAATATGTATGCAAGAACAAACATAAAACATCTCATGGTATTATTATAATATGACACATTATCTATTGTAAGGATATATGATATTTCAAAGTAACTTGAAATGAATGATCACTATACTGAAGTTTGACTAATTTTAAAAAACATTTCTATTTCATTTCCAATCGATATTAATAAAATGTACAATAAAATGTTAATTATTCCATAAATTTAAAGTCAAATAATTATGTTTATTTAATTTCTTAAAAATATTTATAATATTGTTAATGTTTTGAAATTTTTTGTTTCTTGTAGTATTTCATGAAAAAATGGTCAATATTGAGGTCTAGATGCTTCCTAAAGTAAATGCATAAAATTTTGACTCGTGTTTTTTTTAAGGGGGCAATGCTTCTTTTTTATTAAGGAAAGAAAACTCTCTTTTCATCACGTATTAGAAATACATTCTTTTTTTTGAAATATATAACCAATTATATCTTATGCACATATGAGATTCCAAGAAAAACTATTTAATGTCCCTAATTGTATTTGTGTCATAATATTAGGTTGACTATTTCTAATGTTTGCATTAAAATGTCTTTTAAGATGATTTGTGCCACTTAAAAGTACCAGTAATCAATATTAGGTTAACACAATACTTACATTTTGCTTTTAATGTATAAGAGTTGCCAAATTCATTAATATAAGTTTTATCAAAATAATCTTAGACATTACATTGAGTTTGAGATCTAGATGATGATGCAACATGTGATGAAATAATAGGTGGAAACGAGATATTGCCACTTGGAGAATCAATTGATTTGGGACAAAATAATAATAATGGTCCATTTTAAAGAAAATTTAAAATTAAATGTATGAATAACAAAAAAATAACGAGAAATTATATAAATAATCATTTTTTTTGAAAGAAAAAAATGCAAATGCTTGAAATTTTAAATTTTGGAGTGAATTTTCAAGGGCATTTAGGTAATTTCCCACCTGAGGGATAAAATTATAATTTAACTTGGTAAACGAGGTTGGAAATTTTTTATATGATTCTGTTAAGTTTGGAATGCGTTGGTTACCTTGGAGTAGAAGTTTGGTGTGAGTGAGATGAGTTTTGAATTTCAACACATTAATTAATTAATTGACTAAATGTCATGGGCCCAGTTTTTAAGCTTTTGGAGAAAAAAGACAACATTTGAAGGAGATGTACTCTAAAACCCTTGTGCATGTGATGCACTGGGACTATATCATATGAGACAATATAGACATATCTTAAGGAGCAATATGAAATATTGCTCTACCACCTTGACCATATTGTACTGTATGATATGGTGATAATTGTATTGTTGCAAATCATATTATATGGTTATAGCAGCATCCTATGATTTAAATAGCACCCTTATGTTAATTGTTAACGCTCGTGAAATCTTTCACATATGCTATCATTATTATTGAAACGTTTCATAAGATGAAACGTGCGGGAGAACGAAATGGTTAGAGGGTTACAAATCATTGTATCTATATGTCATTTACTCATGTGTTATGTAATGCATGAGTAAATGCATGATGACCGAGGAGTGTCCTTGAGGCCTTTATAAACTGCCATGTGATGGGGTGTGTGTAATCTTGGTCGAGTCTCTTTGTAACACCCGAGACTTTTATGTTATATAAATCATCAAAGGAATCTTTTTCTACACAACACTTGCTTGGCTTGCTTTACACGCAATCGCGACCTTCCTCGATAGCTTGCGTCGTACGCAATACCGAGTTTCACTAAACAACAATATGCTATTAAAACTAGCCGTTATGAATAGTAATAACCACTTTTTGAAAATTTATAAATTTTATTTTTCAAAATGGACTTCATTTTTGGACTCAGAATATCGAAATTAGCCTAGGGTGAAATTTTGGTATTTTTCTGAAAACTTTCAATTTTTGATGAATAGTGAAACCACTAAGTGGTAGGTTAAAAACTGAATTTTGCATAAAACTTAATTTTACCGCTTCTGTGAATGGAATTTCAAAAATCCGACAGACACGGTTGATGTCAGTAAGTAAAATGTGGTTCAATGAGATAAAAATAATTTTTTGGTGAATAGTAATTTTTTACTATTTTTACCGCGGTTAATAGTAAATAGGGTAACTAAGGGTAAATATGATATGAATATTACCCTAACACATGTCCTAATTCTATTGGACAAGTGTAATTCGACCAAAAACAAACTTAGGAATAAAATATGACCATTTAGGCCCACTTGGATTAGATTAGGACATTTATTATTAATTTATTTAAAGAAGGGTTAAAATAGTTAAAATCAAAGTTTAATAAGTAAATCATTTTTAATATGGGGTTATACATAAGATAAATTCGATTGTAAATATTCATTAGAAAGCTAAAAAGATTTCCTACATGATGGTATTTTATTTGTAATTTTTAGACATCAAATAATTTAATTTATTTATGACACAAAGATGATGCAGTAATTATCTTATTAATGAAATATTGACAAAATTGATAATATAAATACCAAAATAAATGTAATTTGAGACTTTTTATGAATTCCACTAATTTTCTAGGTTACTATGATATATTAATGTTGATTTAATCAACTTGGTTCGAACATATAATTCTGTTATGACTTTCACAAAAATCATATATCAAATAGTGTCAAAATTGACACAAAATAGTTTTTAAATCAAATATTATATTATTAATTGTTATTTTATTCCTAAAAATCTAAGGTTCGGCCAAATGACTTAGATAAGGATATATATATTAATAATAAACAATTTGGGGTTCGTTTGGCATGTTATAGTAAGTGTATTAACCATATAGTGAAAGAAAACAAAAAGACACGGTAAAAGTTAAATTAATTAACTTAGAGTTAAAATCTAATTGATAAGGTTAAAATAATACCCTAAACTTGTCTAAATCCTATTGGTTGATAGGATTTCGACCCATCCCCACTTTAGCTTCGAAATAAGACCCTTTGGAACCATTATAAACCGATTTTGACTTTAATATAAAATAATATTTTGAGATATTCCTAAGGTGCCCCTCTCCTCCCTTATAAAAGGGCACCTCCTCCCCCTCCTCCTCACACCAATTTGAGCACTCAAGCTCGGCCAACCCCTGCCATTTTCTCTTCTCCACTTCCCTAGAATAATCCTAGAGGTCCTGGTCTTCTCCAAAGACCAATCTTAGTTCCTTAAGTGGAGGATTCAAAGAGGCGTTCCAAAGAAGAGGAGCTTCGGACACGAACAAAGCAAATCGGACCTAAGGTAAGGGAAATATCACAATCTCATTTTTATCCGAGATTGTTTATTCGTAAGTATTTACTGGGGTGTATTTTATCATCCACATCCATGTTTCATCAATATGTAATATTATATCCATCCACCTACAATTGTTTAAATCCATTTTTACCCTTCGGTGAGTTTTTAGTAAAAGAAATGAAAGGAATCTTTTGTCGTTTTTCGTACGAGGTACTTTTTGACTTTTCCGACAAAAGTACGAGAAGAATGTTTGTTTAACTTATACGGCATGAATGGATTTTTAAAACATTATTTCCAAGAAACTTCATTTACAAGTTTTCAAGTTTATTTTTAATCAACTTCTTTTATTTTAAAGTCGTATGACATGTTATGAAAGGAAAAATGTTTTTGAAGTAGAAAGGATATTTTCCTCAAGAATGGAGTTCAAGTATTTTATCAAAATTATTTTCCATCTAAGATAATAAAAGGGTTCTGTTTTTATCCCTATTATTACATGGATTTGATTATGTTGTGATGGAAATATTTTTATGAATTCCTTTATCTTATATGAATTGTTTTATGATGTCATGTTGTTTAAGAATCCCATTTTTATTACATGAGTTACGCTATGATGTATGGTTTATGATTATGTGGCACACATAAGAAAGGATTCATTATAAGATGGGTGGGACCTATATCTCCCTCCAATGCATTGGGTAAAGATTTTATATCTCATGAGATAGACAGGGCTGGAACGGTAGGTTATACCGGTTCAGTGAAACAGGACTGAAACGAGGGTTACTCGATTCAGAAAGGGACTTTGTCCACTAAGATAGTCTTGGCAATGAGTCTTGACTAACAAGAAATGATTTTCCATGATTATGTGTGCATGCCACAAAGTTTCAAGTTTTATGTTATGATTATGGGGATCTCATTTTCACTTCTATGATTTATTCCATGTTAAGATATTATGATCTCTTTTGCAGGTTTTGATTTTCATAAAGATATGATATGATTTTTATTTCCTTTATTTGCCCTTGCTGAGCATTTGAGCTCACCCTTTTATGTTTTCTTTTCCCCAGGTCAGGAAGATGGATATTAAGTAGAATATGCTAAAAGGGACCCTAGATATGATGAAATAAATGGGAGACACTGTAGAAGATTTATGAACCAGTTGTTTATGTTTCCCAGTTTCTAAAGACACTATACCTATACGGTCCTTTGTGGTTTTGTCATATGTTGTAATAAGTGTGCTTCAATTTTGAAGTATTAACAATGTATGTAAAGTGTGGGTCGTTATACTCTTCCATTCTCGCAGCTCTCTTCCTTCCTCCCCCCTTTAACATCACGAGGCACTCGCATGCCATGAGCTGCTCGAATGTTGAGTGATTTAGTATCAGCTTGTGGATACACCATGAAGGAGAGAGTCCTTTGACTGCCTTTAAGAGATCTTTATCAAAGCATTATGAATGAAGATTGTAGCAGTAATGATCGACAATGTAAGGCACACACAATTTTCTTCATTTTATATTTTCATTGTTTCAAGTTTCATGCATGGTGATCTTGGGAATGAGTTTCTTCTTAGCGACCCAGTTTAAAACATTTCAAAGAGTATTTTTGAGATGGGTTACTGAGGTGTTACGAAGTTTTGAGCATCGAAAAGACTTGTTAATAATATATTATTTTTAGTCTATGCGCAAACATTTGTAGGAAAATGGAATTTCCCTCTAAACGAAGAATGATGGGGAAAACGACGTCATAGTTGCGTCCGAAATAGGAGGTTTACCCTAGAAGCGATGTAATTTTAGTTCGCGCTTGGGGTCCCGGGATTACTTGTCGTTGGTGTGTGATTACAAATTAAATTAATTAAAATTTTAATCGATTAATATTATATCCACTAGAAACCCTAAATCCTCTAATTTAAACATCTCTAACTCTTTAATCTAGAGTGAGCTGCCATAAACCCTAAAATTATAGTGAGGAACTAAGAGAGAACCAGAGATTCGACGTACATGCTCTTCAAGGAATCGCTAACAACACCCGACACAGACACAATCTTCACTAATGAATGATCCAAATGCATAGCAGGACTTGTTATTTTAATCCTTTGCTTCATTCATTGTGATTTTTAAATAAATAATTATTGCTCTTGATTTATGGTTTGCCAAAGCATGTCCCCAAAATTTTATTGATTTTTATTATTGATTCCGAACCCCTCTTTCTTGTGTTCTTCATTGTTGGTGAGTCCACATCTAACAAATGGGGGTCAGATCCTTGCTCTGGTCACCAACAATCCCATTAACAAGTATTCCTCATTGTTTCCCCCTATTTCTTCACATATTCACAACCAACCTTTTCCATGGCCAGAGTTTCAACTGTTTTTTCACTCAGATCGCTGTGCGATTTGGATTTGGGTATGTGATCAACAAATTTGGACATGGCAGCGGAGACCGGGGCATTCAGAGTTGATGATGGGTGACAATGGTTGATTAAAGGTGTGATAATGTGGGATTTTTGGGGCAACGACATGCAAAGGTGTTGGGGTTGTGTGTGGACCCATTGTGAACTGTTTTTATGGCGAAGGACGACTAGAAAATGACCACTGGAGATATGGCTATGAAGGACGATGGCTTTAACAGTGATTTGGGTCTGAGTGGAGGTGAGAACAGTGACAACGGGGTGATTCTAGGCGTTTTTGCGGATTTTGGGCTTGAAGATGTGATCACACGGTGTGTGATCCAGAGCCACACACCATGAATAATCCAAGTAGCGACAATTATGGTTTCAAAGCAATTAGGATTACTCGATGTGTGACCTTGGTACACATGCCGTGTTCCCCTAAGCTAGCCAGATTAGCATGTACAAGGAGTACACGCCTAAGTGTCCATCTGGCCACACACGATGTGTGTGCCAGGACTACACACAATGTACCCTTAGACATACACGACTCAACTTCCCCAATAGTACATGCTGAGTGATCCGACTAAGCCCACATGTCGTGTACCCTTCACGGGACATACTATGTAGTCTGCGTAGGAGAGAATCAGAGTTCCTTCTATGTGTATTAGACTAAGTCTTGTATCTCGTTGATCCCACACACTGTGGATGCTACCTCACAAGTCGTGTAAGTCGACCCATACATTCAATGTGGGCGACGCTATATGACTAGACTTCCCAAAGGGTGTGACATGCTGTGTCCCCTATAATAAATGTCGTGTAATTTTACAGCCTCATCGTCTTTTCATATCTCCTTGCCCGAGACCCAGATTTGGGAACGTGAATAGTCCATCCTAAGCATTTTTTCATGTATACAGCGATGGTGCATCCCTCTTTGACATCAGAGGTGAGACAAAAGGCAATTCATGATGATTAGTTCTCCATAGCTTCGTAGGGACATTGACTTGGTTCAAGAGAGACAATTGGAGAAGACATAGGGTTGGGATCTCCCCTAGTGAGGTGTAAACGACAGTGTGTGAGTCCCCCATATTCTTCATGGAGTATGTATTCCCCCACATATTCTAGGTGCGGGTCCTCCAGATTGGTATGAGGTGTTGGTATTCCCTTGTGCTGACAGGGTGTAGGCCCCCCACAAAATTGACAGAGTTCAGTAATCCTATGCATACTTGGGGCGCAGGTCATCCATGAAGTTAGGTACCCCCGATTTGACACACACTACTCGACAGGGCACAAAAATTCCATAAAAGTTAGATACTCCCTCATCTGATATGTTTACCTAATGAGGTGTGGGTCCCCTATTATGTATTTTAAGAGGGGAAGTGGGTTGCTAACTTGGGTAGTTCAAATTTATGGGTTGCTTGCTGGGGCTGCTTCTTTTATGGCTAGGCTGTGCAGAGTAGGACTTTCTTCAACATCTTGGGTTTCTCTACCTTTAAAGCATATATGGATTCCTTGTTATATTCCCTTCATTTTTTGAGTTGATCGACCTTCCTATCTTTCCTTTGTGGGTTTTTGGAGCGTCTTACTTGATGTGTATATACTCACCCCCTGCATGGGCATTTCTCCTGCACTGTGTCATGTCTTATGTAGACGATAAATAGTTCAACGATGGCTTTGGTGGACCCGTAGTTGGTGAAGCCTAGTGGTTCCTGGAGGTGATAATAGTGGATGATGTTCGTTTCTAGAGCTAGTTCGTTGCAGAGATCCCATCACCTCAGTCATTTTAGGTTGGTTTCCTTTGGGTTTGTTGTGCGTGTATTTTTCCCCTTTACATTATGGTTTATGAACTAGTTATTCTTTTGTTGATCTTAGCATTTGTCACATGCATTTTATATTGCAGTCAATTTTATTTTCCATCTTGCATTACTATATTCTATGTGGAGATGTGTGTTATGTATAGGTGCATTATGCTAAAGGCCTCCCATCATGTGTGATATGCCTATTTGGTACTAGTCACCAACCCTTGACTTATTAGAGGAAAGATTGGGGTGACACACTCATCTTAATGCCAGCTCGAGTGGGGTCCCAATGAGTTGGGTTGTGTTAGAGTGGTATCAGAGTGGGCCTGTCTTAGAAACAAAGTTTAGAGTTAGGTGTCATATGATATTAGTTTGGGAATTTAGGGCAATGATGCCAAGGGGTATGAGTTTGGATTTCAGGCCAGAGAACCCAGTTTTGGTGCGGCGACTGACATATCCATTCATCATGACTTTGATAACCTTCTTTCTATCTCAAAGCTCTGAGGCATCAGTTGCAGGGAACGCGTAAACATAACATGCATTATATAGGAATGAGTCATTCATTTCCATGTCTTTCTTGAGTTAGCTCCCCATATATGATTTAGTGACCGTGGTTAAACTTATTGATTGTTGGATGCCACCATATAGACAACTAGTTAGATTCCTGAGGTTGGGCTGTGATGTGCCTATGCGAGTGATTAACCCTCCTGTTGTCAACCACCGAAGTGAAGACGCTTCAATTCAGGGACCAGATCATGAGATGTCCCCACCGAGCATGCAGGGCGCAATACCTCCACCCATTGTACAGAAAGAAGATCCACCTCCCATAGTGTAGGCAGACTTTCCTACTCCCATTGTGTAGAAAATTGTTTTCGTGGGGTAGGATGAAAATTCACATAGGCCGAGTGCACTTTATGAGTTTCATTGGCATATATCACCCAGGTTCTAAGGTGACCTTGAACCTCAAGTGTCCGAGGATTGGATTGACACAGTACTCTGGGTGTTTCGCCTAGTTCAAACGCCGACCAATCAGATGGTGGTGCTAGAATCTAACCTTCTCCACAGGGTAGTGAGTTGCTGGTGGAACTTGATCATCCAGATCCACGATGAGGCAACTCTCCCATGGTCATAGTTTAGATGCCTCTTTTGCGAGGAGTACTATCTTGCTATATTGAGGTTTGTATGCATCTTGGATCCATTGAATCTATAGTAGGGTAGCATGTATGTTGTAGAGTACCTTTCTACGTTCATCGATCTCATAAGGCACTCTCTCAACATGATCCTCCTTGGGTTATTTTGAGTGTGGGAGTGAAACCTTTATAGAGATATCTAAGCTGATGTCGTTCTCCTTTGTATCCCCACATATGTTGGGGTTTTGGAGCGATCCCTGATGATTGAGAGCTTCTTGGAAGAGGGACAATAGGTAATAGGTGCTGGTAGCAGCCATCTGGGAGAAGGGTCATCAACGGGGGTCGATCGACTACAAAAGTTAGGGTCACAACACTAGTGGCGTGCGCATGCATGGTCCCATACCTAAGGATTAGAAATCTAGGATTCACACAAAGGATCTAGTCATCTAGGAGACAGAATTTGCTACGCTCATGGAGGATGAGGTCACTTGGAACTTGACTGCTCGACTCGACATGCAATTGAGGGTAGTTAGGTAGTAGATGGACCCCTGTGTCAAAGGTAGTGAAACAATTTGTGTAATATCCCCGCCCAATTCATTGGCATGGGCTGGATCAGAAGTGCTACTGACCTTAGGTGATATCCCCAAGACACCAAAGCTTGAAAATAAATGCGAAGGGCTTAGTAAAACATCGGGGGATGATTTTCCCCGAAGAAAAAACATAACCTGAAAAGATAAAATACAAGAAACCAAACCAACCATATGATGCATAAGAAGAAAACTAATTTAACATAAAACTCAAAATAAAACCAACATCAGAGTAGCAAAGGAAAAAAGACACATAAACCAACAAATACCGAATGAAAACACGTCTTTATAACAACAGAGTGACATCATCCCAAACGTTACCCAATCTAGCTCCAAAATCCAACTCCACATGGCTTGCCCATAGTATCAAGATGCATTGCTAGAGAAGTATGACACCTTTCCATTTCTTGTGTCCCGGTAAACAACATCTGAAAATGAACCGGAGTTCTTAAGCAGGGGTGAATATAATTCTCAGTAGGTAAACCCCATAGACTTCCCAGCACATTCCACTAGGATAAGAATAAGTTAGCACATTTTATATAAATTAGGTGAGAATCAGACAAATGATTTTATATAAATCCATAAACGAGTTCTATGTAAGAAAACATCAATAAAAGCATATTTCCATTCCTTACCACTTGGCATAACTATCCCACATTCACACACACACATACATGACATGGACCCCCTATACCCATGAGTGGTGAGTCATCCTATCACCAAGTCGTCGCTTGGTGACCCACATTGACAGTGGTACTTTATGACCATGCTTCGTCTCACATTGATGGTGGCACTTCAAGACCATGCTCTCTCCCAATAAACACATGCTAACTTAATTATGCCAAGATACCAATTAAATCATTCATTGAAACCACATTTTCACCAAAGATTTTTAGCAACCAACTTTGTTTTCCTTATTTCAAATCTATCATTTTGAAATCATTCAAAAACATGGATTTTCATAATATATTTTTCAAAGGAATTTCTGAATAGAACACAAGAATGATTTAGGAACCACAAATACATCATGTTCTAGAATATTAGAGTGGGAGAGAAGCCACCTACCTCTCAACGGGTGATGACAACAATGAAGAACACAAAGAAACCTCTAGATCTGGGCTTAAAACCTCTTTACTTCAATAGATCCAATCAAGATATCATCAAAACACATCATAGATCATAGATCTATCCATAACGGATTATATCTAACATTCTGAGTGAGAGAAGATGATGAGATATAAAGAGAAAGAGAGTAAATAGAGACTTAACGCTGATTTAGGAGATCCAACACACTTAGATCCATCAAAACCAGCTTCCAGATCAAAATGAACCAATAAGAATGCTCAGGGAAAGAGAAGAGATTGAGGGCATAAGAGGAGAAAAAAAAAGATGGGTTTAGGGCTAGAAACTGAGTTAAACTCTAATTTTAGGAATAATAAATGCACGATGCATGGTTAGATCGCACAATTTTGGGAAATCATGCACTAACCGTGCATATGCTATTGTCTCTAAACCACCCCTCACATGGTTGGCTCGCACAGTTTGACAAACCATGCGCCAACTGTGTGTTTTCCCTCTATCTTAACTTTCATGATTTCTCCTAGCACCCACGCGGTTTGACCAAACTGTTTTCCTACCCAATGACTCCCAGAATCTCTTACACAGTTTCCTGGAAAAGTTTCATAGTTTCCCTTAACCATGCTCAAACCATCCACCCTTAAAGACCTTTCCAAAACACTCCAAAAACAATCTAGAAACTTCTGAAACTCAACCCAAGTAATATATAACTTCAAAATAAAAAATATAAGGGAAAAGTACCTAAAATCGGGGGTGTTATATTCTCCCCACCATTAGGCTTTCCATCCCAAAAAATTTGAATATTTTCGGTGCTTTAGAAAAGTTCGGGCCATTGCTCCAGCATAAAGTCTTATCATTCCCATGTATCTTCTTAGATCTAACCATGCTATCATAAATCTCGCACCAAACAGATACTCTTTCCATGTAACAATTTATCTTGTCTATCCACAATCTGTATCGACACATTTAAGAAAGTAGCATCCGGTGAAAGATCAACGCAATCCCATCGAATCACATGGTTAGGATCATGCTGGTACTTCTTCAATTGAGATGCATGAAATACATTGTGTAAAAGTTGAATTGCGGTGGTAAAGCCAACCGATAATCCACATCACTAATCTGTTTCAGTATTTTAAAAGGGATAATGTATTGAGGAGACAATTTACCTTTCTTACCCAATCATCGAAGACCTACCCTTGGAGAGATTTTCAAGAATACATGATTTCCCACATCAAACGACAATGATCACTGATGATGATCCACATAAGATTTATGATGACTTTGAGTTGTCTTCATCCTTTTCCTAATCATCTGAATTTTTCAGTCGTCTCCTGAACAAGGCTAGGTCCCAACAATAAACTTTCTCCAGTATCTACCCAATAAAGTGGAGATCGACAAGGACGACCATACAATGATTCAAAAGGAAACATATGTATCAAGGATTGATAATTTTTATTGTAAGAGAACTCCACTAACGATATATGATCTTTCCATGAGCCTCAACAATCCACAAAACAAGATTCAAGCATGTATTCTCATGTTTGTATAGTCTGTTCTGATTGTCCATACATTTGAGGATGATAAATCGTGATCATGGTTAATTAGGTACCAAAATCTTAGTGTAAAGATCACCAAATCCAAGAATTAAAATGAGGATCTTCGTTAGAGAAGATCGAAATTGGTATTCCATGCAGCTATATGACTTTGTGAATATAGAGTTTTTCCAAGCCTTCCACCATATTTGATTTATGAATAGGGATGAAGTGAGTTGATCCAAAATCACCCATATGAAATCGTGTTTCTAAATCATTCTTGGTAGACTTGTGAAAAAATCCACAGCTATGTGCTCCCATTTCCAGATAGGTATAGGTAAAGATTGCAACATACCAGCCGGTTGTTGGTACTCAGCCTTGACTTGCTGACAAGTGAGGCATCTCGAGACATACCCTTCTACTTTCCTCTTCATTCCAACCCACTAAAAATGGGTTCTCAATGACTTATACATCTTTAGAATTCTAGGATGAACAACCCATTTTGAGTGGTGATAAGCAGAAATGAGTTCCTCTTGACAAGATAACAGAACAAGAATTCAATCATGAAAAAGAAACATAGAGTTCACATCTTGTTCCCACATGTCAATGGTCTCCCCACCATTATTTTTGATGTAATGCTAAGACAATTAGGATTCATTCTTTGAGCATCCTTAACTTGTTTAACCAAGTCAGGAATAAGTGCACTAGATATAAAATTGCAACTTCATCTTGCTCAGTGTAATCCAAGTGTATATGTTATCATAGCTATCAATTTCCACTGATCACAAGCTTCCATTTCTAATTGATTATACGACTTCTGACTTAAACCATCTTCCATAGAATTTACTTTTCCCAATGTATAAACCAAGTCAAAGATGAACATGCATAGATATTCGATCCATTTTATTTGTCTCAGGTTAAAATCTCTTTGCAAAAAGATGTGTTTCAAGTTTTTATGGTTTATGAACATAGTGAAATTCTCACTAAATAGACAATGACACCATGTTTTCAAAGCATGCACAACCATAATCAATTCCAAGTCATGGGTTGGGTAATTATTCTGATGAATTCACAACTGTCGTGATCTATAAGCTATGACATGATCTCCTTGCATGAGAACACATCCAAGTCTAGATCCATATGCATCACAATAATCCACATAACCCTTCTTAGTTTCTAGAAAAACAAGAATTGGTGGAGAAGCGAGCCTTGCTTACTAGAAAGGATTGTTGACAATCCTCACTCCAAAGGAATAGAGTGCCTTTTCTTGTGAGCACTGTCATTGGAGATACAAGTTACAAGAAGTTCTGAACGAAGCTACGATGATAATTTTCTAAGCCTAGAAAGTTTCACATATCAATGACATTTTTCAGCAGTTTCCAAGAGACAGTAACTTCTATTTTTTCAAGGTCTACTGATACGCCTTTCTCAGAATTGATATGGACAAGGAAACAATCCTCTTGTGTCTAGAAATCACATTTTTTGATTTTTTATAGAGCCGATGCTCTTGCAAAATGCTCAACACAGTCTCTAAATGTTCTTCACACTCTTTTTGAGTTCAAGAATATACTAGAATGTCATCTAAAAATATCACAATGAAAGACTCTAGGTATTGCTGAAAGACACGATTCATTAATGCCATGAAAACCACTGGTGCATTTGTAAGACCAAAAGCATGACCACATATCCATAATGATCATAACGAATCCTGAAAGTTATTTCCAAAATATCCTCTTTCCTAACCATGAGTTGGTGATACCCTGAGCATAGATCAACTTTATAGAACCATTGATCTCTCTTCAATTAATCAAAAATTAATTAATCCAAGGTAGTGGATATATATTCTTTATTGTAACATGATTTAACTTATGATAATCAACATATAGTCGTAACGAACCGTCCGCCTTCTTGAAAAAAAGAACTAGGGTAGCCCTAGGTGACATACTTGGTCTTATGAACCCTTTAATTTCTAATTCTTTCAATTAGATCTTCAAATCCTTTAATTCTGATGGTGCCTTTCTATATGATGGAAGTGAAATAGATTTGTTCCCGAAGGAGATTAATAAAAAATACCACTTCCCTTTCAGGTGGAAACCAGTGAAATATTCCAGAAACACATCTGGATATTGATCCACAATAGTAGGAAAATTTATAGTCTCAATCATATCATTAGTCCCCAAAGCAACTAATGCTAGTTGATAAGAAATAGTTCAAATCATTGGTGTTAAAGGTCCTTCTTTTCTAACCTTCACATCATATCCTCCTTTAAAGAGACACACTGACCCATCATGAGATGTAAACTTTACCCGTCACACATAACAATTGATTTGGGACTTGAAACAAACAAAACAATCCATTCCCATGATCAAGTCAAAGAATTCCATGTCCAAAATAGAAAAGTCCCAAAAAACTAGACTTTATCAGTTGTTATAGAACAAGATGCACATTTAAATCCCTTGTACTCTCGCTGTCTGAGTGGTGTTTGGATACTCATCACATGTGGAATCATCTCGATATGCAACCCCATTTGATCAATGACACATGAAGCAATAAAAGAGTGGGGTGTACCAGTATCAAATAGAACTTGCATAGAGGCCGAGTTAAGAAGAATGATACCTCATACAGTTGAAGGACCCGATTAGTCCTTTGTAATCATTTACTCAACACTATATAATTTCTTACTCATTCCCCCTTGATCCTTGCTTTCATTTTGTGGTTTCATTACCTGAGGAGTTGAGGTGTTCCTGGAATCACCTTGGTTTGCTCGGTTCTATGGGTGAAAACTATTCTGATGGGTCCGTCCAGTCGAAGTATAAGATGTCTAAGAGACATGAGATGTATTTTCATCAACTGACTTTGTTGTGCTATGAAAATAATGCTAAAGATGTCCCATATGATTATAATTGTGTCATACTCTTGGTGGCACTATACAATCTCGCTTGATATGCTCAAGTGAACCACATTGGAAACATCCAAGATTGATTTTGGGTCGTGGAGTAAAGTTAACAAATTTAGTGGTTTGATTCTAAGATGTTCCACTACTTTGGAAATAGGTTCCCCTCTTCTTCTTATTCTCAATATTAGAGTTCCCACCCATTCCTATGGAGACAAACATACTTCCTCTAGCCATATTTCCAGTGATATCCCTTTCCATTGCTATCTCTCTATTAACTATCTTTGTATAGTCAGTAATAAAGAGGGAAACTATCTTAGAATGAATCTTTGGTCGCAGTCCAGGCTTAAAGATGCATGCCTTTAGGGACACACTAACAACCACTTCTAGAGAAAAATGGAATAAGTTCATAAAATTAGCTACATATTCTATCACTAATATATTTCTTACTTTAGAATGAAGAAATCTATCATTATGGCTATCTTGAAGGTGTGGGGGTAGAATTGGGTGTTGAACAATTCTTCAAATCCCTCCCACGTAAGGCCTTTATTGAATTTAGCTTGGAAAACTAAATCCCACTATTGACATGCAAGATCCCTGATTCTCGCTCAAATTTATCCAAGAGATGAAGGTAGAACGGTCCTTGTAGTTTAGCTTGGGTTATCGAATCCTCAGAGACCTAAGAAGAAACCTATAGACACGTATATTCTATGGACTATTTTTGGCTATGAAGTGGCCGACTTGGGTTGATTTTATATTGTTTTAAAGGATAACTAACAGATTTAAGTGAATTCAATTTAAAAGAATGAGTTGATCCTAGGTTATCGCTCGGGGTGGATTGGACGTATTTCCTTTTCAATCATTTCAATTTCTTATATTTGAGATGGATTCATTTAAGAAGATAAAACAACATCATCACTTACTGGTTTAATTCCTACACCCTTTAATACTAATCACCTATACACTTGAAGGATCAAAGTTTTGAGCACTTCAAGGTAAAAGTTCATATTAGCACATGAAGTGTGTGGCCTTAAATTCAACAAGGACGATGGAGTTTAAAAATCATCAAATAAAAATCTCAATTAAAGAAATGATTATACATTAATGGGGTGATAAATAACATCCAATTCAGCCCCATGCTACTCCCTTGGATCAACCCATAAGTGAGTTAGCCCTCCATTGATCCCATGGTTTCAATGGAAGCGGAAAGTAGACTCATGAGAGAGGAAATGGAGAAGTAAAGAAAACAATAAAAATAAAATCATCACTCCACCGTTGTGTGAATAATTTCACAAGGTTTAGTATGAATAAATTCACACCTTGAACCAACGGTATCAAAGTAATATTAAGAACAACAGAATAAGAGGAAAAGAAGAGATTTTATTAAGAAACTAAAGTGAATTGAACAACTTACAAGTGAAAGACAAACTTGAGACAACAAAATCGCAGCATAACATTACAATTGAACAAAGCATCAAAGATCCTTCAATCCTCCAACATCACTGCCTTAAATAGGCATTTTTGAGCCCTTGGTTCGAGCCTCCAACAGTCCAAGTCTCTTCAATTAATTGTGGTAGGCCATAGGTGGGTGGAAAGTAAGGAAGAGTTGATTTTTCCACCCTTGACCCGAGGTGGCAGCCAGCTTTCCTTCACCGAACAGACGCGCTTGGAAGACCTTCTAGATGGCCGAATCAGAGTGGGCCATAGAAGAAGAAAATGGAGCTACGGATGTCTTCTAATTGGCTGTAAAATTTGGGCCCATTTGGAGTTGTGGATTCCGAGATATGATCATATTAGTGGGCTGTTTTTATGGGCCGTAGAATCTGGCCCAGAATTTTATCTCTAAATTGGGCCGCCTAAATGACCACAATGTAGGCCGAATTAGCATTGGATCCTGAAGAGTGATTTGTTCATATATATGTCTTCTAGAATCCCACAAAATTTGGTATACATTGGGCCTGTATGTTGAGCCCCACAGTCTCATCAGTGGGCTGGTGTCCAATCTGACTTCTTCAGAATTGCTTCCTTTCATCACAAAATATCCCCATCTTCTTCCATGAATTCTCCATTGATCCCTGAATGAAACATGTTAATATTTAAGTGTAGATCAATTTCCCAAAATATAAAATTAAAAATATGGATAATTAGATTCCTTAAAATCAGATGAAACATTGGGTACTTTAAATTATTTTAAAAAATGTACCACATAATAGTGCATTTTAAGAAGGTATTACAATCATAATGTGAAATGATGTTCAAAGTGTAAAATGCACTAAAATGGTGTTTATGAATAATAAATCACATTAATCTTATATATATTAACATTGAATATTATCCTCATTTAGTGGCTAATCACACCCCCCCAACTTGAGTTTTGCTAGTCCCGAGCAAAAATATATCTCAACAATATGAAATTCGAATTCCCTTTTCCAAAAATATTTTAATACACAATGATCACCAGAAAAACTTATACCAAACAATCATGAAACCCATCAAAATATTTTAATACAAGATAGTTTCATAAGCAGATCCCAATCCCAAGCCCATTCCTTTGTTCAAATTCATTACCATATTTCATCCAATATCAATTAAGTATGAGGATGTGTTGTGCATCACAATAGACATGGAGGTGCATCTTTATTCAAGGGGGAAATTACGGAAGCGCTAGGTGGAATCACATTTCAATATTAAGATGAGTATTCAATTTTTTTTTGTATTATATATATTTTTTGTTTTTTTTTGTTTTTTTTGCAATTTTGCCATGGTAATTGAAATTGCACTCAAAAGAGTCAACCCCTGTAGCGAGACTTTTCCGATGACTCCCAGGCTCAAAGACCTTAGGTCACCAAGTGAATCCCACATACTCGGGCATCATCTCAAGTTAACTCAGTCAAAAACAAATTCAAATTACCAAAAATAGAGATAAAATTACTAACTCTGGTCCAAACAACTATGGAGTCACGATCCCCAAGTGCTGAAAGCCATGCATTAGGTCATTTCATTGCTCTACGTGCAAATTTATTATTATTATTTTATTTTTTTTATTGAATACTCATACTAAAACTAAAATGATCACCAAACCTATGCTATTTATTTGGGGGACCCCATGAACTCAAACTAATACCCCACTATCCAAAGGACGTGCATTGTGATATTTTTTTATTTGGATGAAAATATAAACGATGAAATTTCACATTGGACAACCACACTTTCCAAAATCTATGCTCATGAAATTATACAAGGATTAAAATCAGAATCAGGGCATGCTAAATTATTTTATATTCAGTTTCAAAGTGTGCAATGTGTATTACCATGTTCAAAGTTAAAAGAATTTTTCCTTCCATTAACAGATTTTTTTTTTTCAAATCATTCATTTTTTTGACACGAAATCATTTTTTATTTTTTCTCCCCCCCAACTTAAAATAACACTATCCCCAGTGTTTAAAGAAAAGAAAATTTAAAAGGGGGGAGAGGAATAAAAGGGGAGTTCAATAAGGAAATTGAAATATTAGGATCATGGAATGAAGTCACCTGGTGGTTGAAGTTTGAAGTTCTTGTTGCTCCAATTTAGTCCTTTGATATCCATGTCGCTTGTAGAGTTCCCTAGTGGAAAAAGAAAAACAAACAAACAAAACAAAAGAGTATATATATATATATAAGTAAAATATAAGTATATATATAAAATAAAATAAACTGATGATACATTGTCTTCTTTTTAAATTTCTGGGTAAGGTATTACTAAAGGATCACACCACATGAAACGGATGAATATGGTGCTCCCCTTTCATACCCATCCATACCCATAATAGAAGAACAGGTCAACATTCTATTTTTTTTAAATATAAAAACGATTAATTAAAATATAAATTTTATTAAAACAAAAAATGATAGGAAACTTGAAAACCATGGGTTGCCTCACATGCAGCGCTTTTTTTAACATCGTTAGCTCGACTTGAACCCTAAATCTATCAATTTTATCCTAGTTCATAGGTTGGCTCAGTTAACTCAACCTCTATTTTCTGTTTATTGAATGATTCAATGAATGGTTTTAACCTTTGACTATTGACCTTGAAAATGTAACCACTTGTGGGATCTTGAATCTCTACTGCCCCATGGGGGAATACATGATGCACTATGAAAGGTCCTGACCATCTAGACAACTTTTCTGGGTGTAAATGAAGTTTTGAACTATACAAAAGCACAAGTTTTCCCGGTTCAAAATGTTTGACCTTGATATTCTTAGATTGTTAGGCTTGAATTCTAGCTTTATTGATCCTTGAATTTTCATAAGCCTCCATCCTTAGTTCCTCCAGTTCATTGAGATCTAATTTCCTTTTTTGTTCCGTCCAATGAGAGGTCATAATCCATTTTCTTAATTGCCCAAAAGGCCTTATGCTCAATTTCAACAGGTAAATGGCATTCTTTTCCATAAACCAACCTATATGGTGACATTCCTAGGATGGTTTTTTATGCTGTACGATATGCCCAAAGAGAATCCAAGAGTTTCTCGGACCAATCTTTCCTAGAAGGATTGACAGTTTTCTCAAGAATTTGTTTGATTTCACGATTGGCTAACTCAGCTTGACCATTGGTCTGTGGGTGGTAAGCAGTGGACACTTTGTGAGAAATTCCATATTTTTCCATGAGTGATGAGAATGGACGATTGCAAAAATGAGTTCCACGATCACTTATGATAGCCCTAGGAATTCCAAATCTAGAAGATGTTTTCCTTAAGAAATCTAATCACAGTTTGATGATCATTGGATTTTGTAGGAATGGACTCAACCCATTTAGAGACATAATCGATAGCTAAGAGAATGTAAAGATATCCCCTAGAGTTTGGGAAGGGACCCATGAAATCAATTCCCCAACAGTCAAAGATTTCAACCACTAAGATGGGAGTGAGTGGAATTTGATTCCTTTTTGTGATGGACCCTACTTGTTGACACCTAGGACATCTTTGAAAAAATGTGTAGGAGTCCCTTGAGAGGGTGGGCCAGAAGAGACCACATTGAAGAATTTTAGCAGATGTTTTCATAGAGGAAAAGTGACCTCCACATGCCTCACTATGACAGAATTTAAGGATGGACTCTTGTTCAGATTCTGGGACACACCTCCTAATGACTTGGTCAGGGAAGAACTTATAGAGGTATGGATCATCAAACACATAGTGTCTAACATCAGAAAGGAATTTCCTTCGAGCTTGAATCCCTAAGAATTTTGGAATGACACCTGTAACTAAGAAATTGGCTATGTCGGCATACCAAGGGCGGTCACTCACAGAGTATAAGTGTTCATCAGGAAATGAATCAGACACAGAAAGGTGATTTGAGTTGTCCTTGAATTCCATCCTAGAGAGGTGATCAACTACAACATTTTCAATGCCCTTTTTATCCTTGATTGTGAGGTCAAATTCTTGTAAGAGAAGGACCCACCTAATCAGTCTAGCCTTAGCATCTTGTTTTTGGAAGAGGTATTTTAGTGCAGAATGGTCAGTGAACACAGTGATGGGGGATCCTAAGAGGTAGGACCTAAACTTCTCTAAGGCAAACACAATAGCAAGTAACTCCTTTTCAGTGGTGGTGTAGTTGATTTGGGCATCATTTAAGGATTTGCTTGCATAATCAATAACCTAAGAATTTTTATCACAACGTTGTCCTAACACAGCTCCTACAGCAAAGTCACTGGCATCACACATAAGTTCAAAAGGAAGGTTCCAATTTGGATATTTCATAATGGGAGGAGAGGTGAGAGAGGATTTGAGGGTTGAGAATGAACCCTCACAGCTTTCTGTCCAAACAAATGGAGTATCCTTTACTAGGAGAGCACAAAGGGGATGAGATCTTGAACTAAAGTCCTTGATGAATCTTCTATAGAAACCAACATGTCCTAAGAAATACCTCACTTCCTTGATAGTTTTGGGTGATGGAAGGTAACGAATGATGTCAACCTTGGCTTTATCAACTTCAATCCCCCTACCTGAGACCAGATGACCTAGAACTAGTCCCTCTTTAACCATGAAATGACATTTTTCCCAGTTTAGGACTAGATTATTTTCTTCACATCTTGACAAGACTCTCTCTACATTCCTCATACATCCCTCAAATATATCCCCAAACACAGAGAAGTCATCCATGAAGACCTCTAGAAAATCCCCTACCATGTCTGAGAAGATTCCCATCATGCCCCATTGGAAGGTTCCAGGGGCATTGCATAACCCGAAGGGAATGCATTTGAAAGCAAAGGTTCTGAATGGACATGTGAATGTAGTCTTCCCTTGATCCTCTAGGGAGACCTCAATTTGATTATACCCTGAGTACCCATCTAAGAAACAGTAGAACGCATGACCTGCCACTCTCTCAAGGACTTGGTCAATGAATGGTAAGGGGAAATGGTCCTTCTTGGTGAATGAGTTTAGCTTCCTATAGTCAATGCAGACCCTCCATCCACTACTCACCCTTGTTGGAATAATCTCTCCATCCTCATTGGTTATCACTGTGATTCCAACCTTTTTTGGAACCACTTGGATTGGGCTCACCCATTCACTCTCAGCTATGGGATAGATGATACCAGCTTTTAACAATTTCAGAAATTCTTTCCTTACTACCTCCATGAGATTAGGATTGAGTCGCCGTTGAGGTTGACGACATGGCTTTGAATCAGATTCCAGAACAATCCTATGAGTCCCGATAAGTGGGATAATCCCAGGAATATTAGAAAGGGTCCAACCAATGGATTTCTTATGCTTCCTAAGGACATCTAGAAGCATCCTTTCATGATTGGCTTCAAGAGAAGAAGAAATGACAATAGGATGTGTTTGATTATCCCCTAGGAAAGCATACTTGAGTGTAGCAAGAAGTTCCTTCAATTCAAGATCAGGTTGGTTCGGAATTTCAAAAGAAGATTGGGACATTAGATCAAGTTCAATTTCCTTTTTTAGAGTTTCAGATAGGATTGATTCCCCACATGTAGAAGTTTCAGCTACTAGATTGGCTTGATCAGATTTAGGGAATAAAGTTTGATTGGTTTCCATGAAATTGGTTTTCTGAAAGGTTTCACTAATTATTGGACCTAAGACTTCATCATAAGAGCAATTTGAAAATGATTCAAGACAAGAAGATAAACTTCCTTCATGTGAACAAAGGAAATCAATCTTATCCTGACTTAAACATTCAACAAATATTCCTTGATGTTCTATGGATTCATTATCAATGCTTCCTATCATGTTTACTTCATGAATGTCCTCGTCATCCCCTATTTTTGAGCTTGCATTATAGATGTTCAAGTCTAGACTCATGTTCCCAAAGGTGATGGTCATGTTCCCATTTCAGACTCGGATAATAGAGTTGATTGTTGCAAGGAAAGGATGACCAAGGATGATTGGGGTTTGTTCCTTATTTCCTAAGTTTGGATGGCTATCAAGGACAATGAAGTCAGCAGGGTAGATGAAGTTTTCAACCTTTACCAGAACATCCTTTAAAATCCCCTTTGGAACCCTAATGCTACGATCAACAAGTTGAAGTGTGACTGATGTTGGTTGGAGTTCTTCTAGGCCTAACTGGCAGTACACGGCACAGGGTATGAGATTGACACTAGCCCCTAGATCACACAAGGCCTTGACAACTTTGCTCCCTCCTAGTTCAACATTGATGTAAGGGCAACCCAAGTCTTTCAACTTAGGAGGAATGGTCCCTTGAATGGTGGTACTCACATTAGCTGCCAAAAGGACTTGGTTTTTATGTGAAATTTTTCTTTTAAAAGTGCAAAAGTCCTTAAGGTACTTTGAGTAGGCAGGTATGGTTTGGATGGCATCGAGAAGGGGAATGTTCAACTTGACTTGTGAAAAGATTTCCCTCAATGTTTCACTCAGTTTAGGCTTGGGTTTCCCCCTCATGCGTTGAGGAAATGGTGCAGGTTGTGGGGTTGTTTATTGAAGAGTTGTTTCTTTCACATTGTTATCAGTTTACTCAGTTTGATCTTGGGGTTCATTTGAATTTTCATCCAAGTTTGAATCTTCAGTTGGGTTCTGAATTAGTTGTTCAGGTTTCTCAATTGATTTCCCACTTCTTAAAACAGTCACAGCTTTTAGTTGTTCATGAGTTGTTTGAGTACAACTTGACTCTCCCCTTGAAGTTGAGGATGACACCGCCTGAGTAGGCATGGGTGCCTTTCCAGTTTTGATGGTTTGAAGTTATTGTTTTAGGGAAGAGACTTCCGAGTTCATCCTCTCCATTTGTTTGCACAGTTGTTCTAATAGGCTTTATGGAACAGTTTGGGTTGGTGCTTGAGAAAATTGGTTTATCCCGGGGGGATATTTTGGAGGTGGGATGGTTTGTTGAAAATGGACCGATGGCTGTTGGTATTGGATAGGTTGGGTTTGGAATTGGTTATGGGTTTGGTAGTTTTGATGGGGGTAAGTATTTTGTCCTTGTGGTTGGCTAGGTTGTTGGTTATCTTTCCAACGGAAGCCTGGGTGGTCATTATACCTTGGTTTGAAGTTGTTTTGGTATTGAGGCTTTTGAAAGTTCAAGGCATTTACTTCGGCTGGGGGTCCTCCTAAAAGATCATCCTTGATGGATGGAATGGTTGGGCAGTTGTCTGTCTTATGGTCATGTTTGTCACAAATTGTGCAAACATGGTCAACAGTTTGGATTTCATGGACTTTCCTAAGGTCTATCTCTTCAACCTTCCTAGAGAGTGCTGTGAGTTTAGCCCTAAGGCTTTCCTCTTCTATAAGTTTATGAATTCCAGTAGTTCTTTGTGGCTTTTCAGAATAAGGTGAAATTCCCCATGTTTGGTTTTGTTCAGAAAGGCTTTCTAGATACTCGTAAGAATCATTTGGGGATTTGTTTTTAAAGGTTCCATTACACATCATGTCAATGAATTGTTTGTTCCCCGGACCCAACCCTTCATAGAAAATTCTCACTTGTTCAGGAATAGAAAAACCACGGTGTGGAACCATGTTTAGAGTGTCTTTGAACCTCTCCCATGTTTCATAGAATGACTATCCCTCTTTTTCAAAAAAGTTTTGGATACTCTTTTTAAGTGCAATTGTTTTGTGGTGGGGAAAGTATTTTTTGTAGAATTCTCTTTGTAGTTGGTACCAAGAGTTTATGGATGATGGTCTCAAATTGTTTAGCCAATTTTAGCTCGATCCTTTAAAGAAAGAGGAAATAGCCTCATCTTAGCTGATTCTAGTTGATGTGGGGGACACATGGTTTCTACAATGTCATTGAACTCCTTAATGTAAAGGTAGGGCATCTCGGACTCCATTCCATGGAATGTGGGAAGATGGTTTAGGACATGGGGTTTAAATATGTAGTTGGAATATCCTAGGGAATTGTGTCTAATGCATGAGGGGGAATTGGTCCAGGAAGGTGTGAGGTAGTCATTCATGGTTTGATCAATTGCATTCCCCAAGTTTGGGGCTACCTCATTTGGGTTTCCATTTTGGTTTCCACCTGGGTTTATGAGTTGGTTTCTTTGAAGACCTTCCATTTAAATTGGCTCAATTTTGGACTCTAGAGTATTAGGAAGATTAGGATCTAATGGAATGAGTTCCCTTGGTGTACTTGACTCCCCAACCCCAGGACTATCCACCCTAACTAGACGGTTTTATTGATCGCGGGTGTGGGTGGACATGCGCCAAAAGAAAAAAAACGAGAAAGGGACAAGATAGGAGAATTTGGATGAGAAAAGAAGAAATGGGGGAGAATAGAATAAGTGTTTAGATGACTTACTTGGGTCCCCGGCAATGGTGCCAAAATTTGATTCTCGCTCAAATTTACCCAAGAGATGAAGGTAGAACGGTCTTTGTAGTTTAGATTGGGTTATCGAATCCTCAGAGACCTAAGAAGAAACCTATAGACATGTACATTCTATGGACTGTTTTTGGATATGAAGTGGCCAACTTGGGTTGATTTTATATTGTTTTAAAGGATAACTAACAGATTTAAGTGAATTCAATTTAAAAGAATGAGTTGATCCTAAGTTATCGCTCGGGGTGGATTTGACGTATTTCCTTTTCAATGATTTCAATTTCTTATATTTGAGATGGATTCATTTAAGAAGATAAAAAACATCATAATTTACTGGTTTAATGCCTACACCCTTTAATACTAATCACCTATACACTTGAAGGATCAAAGTTTTGAGCACTTCAAGGTAAAGGTTCGTATTAGCACATGAAGTGTGTGACCTTAAATTCAACAAGGACGATGTAGTTTAAAAATCATCAAATAAAAATCTCAATTAAAGAAGTGATTATATATTAATAGGGTGATAAATAACATCCAATACATCCCCTTGATACTCCCTTGGATCAACCCATAAGTGGGTTATCCCTCCATTGATCCCATGGTTTCAATGGAAGCGTAAAGTAGACTTATGCGGGAGGAAATAGAGAAGTAAAGAAAACAATAAAAATAAAATGATCACTCCACCGTTGTGTGAATAATTTCACAAGGTTTAGTGTGAATAAATTCACACCTTGAACCAACGGTATCAAAGTGATATTAAGAACAACATAATAAGAGGAAAAGAAGAGATTTTATTAAGAAACTAAAGTGAATTGAACAACTTACATGTGAAAGACAAACTTGAGACAACAAAATCGTAGCATAACATTACAATTGAACAAAGCATCAAAGATCCTTCAATCCTCCAACACCACTGCCTTAAATAGGAATTTTTGAGCCGTTGGATATAGACTCCAATAGTCCAAGTCTCCTCAATTAATTGTGGTAGGCCATAGGTGGGTGGAAAGTAAGGAAGAGTTGATTTTTCCACCCTTGATCCGAGGTGGCATCCAGCTTTCCTTCACCGAACAGACGCGCTTGTAAGACCTTCTAGATGGCAGAATCAGAGTGGTCCATAGAAGAAGAAAATGGATCTCCGGATGTCTTCTAACCGCCTGTAAAATTTGGGCCCATTTGGAGTTGTGTATTCCGAGATATGATCATATTAGTGGGATGTTTTTCTGGGCCACAGAATCTGGCCCAGAATTTTATCTCTAAATTGGGCCGCCTAAATGTCCACAATGTAGGCCAGATTAGCATTGGATCCTGAAGAGTAATTTGTTCCTATAGATGTCTTCTAGAATACCAAAAAATTTGGGATACATTGGGCTTGTATGTTGAGTCCCACAGTCTCATCAGTGGGCTGGTGTCCAATCTGACTTCTCCAGAATTGCTTCTTTTCATCACAAAATATCACCATCTTCTTCCATGAATTCTCCATTGATCCCTGAATGAAACATGTTCATATTTAAGTGTATATCAATTTACCAAAATATAAAATTAAAATATGGATAATTATATTCCTTAAAATCATATGAAACATTGGGTACTTTAAATGATGTTAAAAAATGTACCACATAATAGTGCATTTCAAGAAGGTATTACAATCATAATATGAAATGATGTTCAAAGTGTAAAATGAACTAAAATGGTGTTTATGAATAATAAATCACATTAATATTATATATATTAACATTGAATATTAGCCTAATTTAGTGGCTAATCAATCCCCCAACATGCATACTTCTAGTTTGAACTTTAGATCAATTAGCATTCCAAGGAAATCAAAAATTCGGTTCATTATATTAAGCCACACTTCTACCTTTTCAGGTTCCAAATCCCCCCAAAAGATTGGTGGATTCTATTTAGGAAATTACATAGAATGATCCACTTTTTGTGGTTTTTCATTTCAATTTACCTTATCAATAACTTGAGAAGCTTTGAAAAATGATCTGAATAAGCTGTTGGTTTACTCGTGGCTCGGGTGCAACCACTTTTTCCACGACCTCTTATTACAGGTTTCTACATCATCTAACTAGTTCCATTTCTCTATAACCAAAACAAAACACCACTTAGTCATCAATCATTAGAAATTGAAGCCTTATAACATTTAAGGTTATCAAAATAAACAATCATTATAATCATTTTCTAAAAATAATAAAACATAATATGATCAATACAGTCCTAGTGGGGAGTCTCTTTACTAATGCATGATATGCTACACTCATCAGCTAAACCCATGATGATGAGATGAAAACAAACCTAGAAGTGTCTTAGAACATTTTTTATACCCAGACCACCCTAGTACCTTTATGTTCTTTTAAAGAGGCTAATCATATCTTTTTATACTATACATTTCAAGTTCTGACATTCCCATCTCCTTGCCACCATCCCAAGATGACAAACCAACCAAGACTGATACCATTTGTAACATCCCCATCCAACCAATTGGCTCGGGTCGGGTTGAAGGTGCTATTGGCCGTAAGTAACATTTCCAAGACACCAAAGAATGCAAAAAATTCCAAGGGATTAGTAAAACGTTGGGGGGTGATTTGCCTTGAAGAACAAACATAACCTGAAAAGATAAAATACAAGCAACCAAACCAACTATATGATGCATGAGAAGATGACTATTTTAACATAAGACTCAAAATAAAAACAACATTAGAGTAGAAATGAAAACAAGACACATCAAATAACAAAGACTGAAAGACATCAAGACTCCATGACACCAAAGTGGAATCATCCCAAACATCACCCAATCTAGCTCCAAGCTCCAACTCCACATTCCTTTCCCATTATATCAAGATGCATCGCTAGAGAAGTATGATACCTTTCCATTACCTGTGTCCTAGTAAAAAATATCTGCAAATGCACCAAATTTCTCAATTAGGGGTTGAGTATAACACTCAGTAGATAAACCCCAGAGACTACCCAACACATGCCACTAGGTCAAAAACAAGTTAGCACATTTTATACAAAATAGGTGAGAATAAGACAAACAATTTTATACAAATCTATAAATAAGTTCCATGTAAGAAAACATTAATCAAATCATATTATCATTCCTCACCACTTGGAATAACTATCCCATGTTTACACACACACACATGCCATGGACCTCCTTATACATGTGAGTGGTGAGTCATCCTGTCACTAAGTTGTCACTTGGTGACCCACATTTTTTGTGGTACTTCATGACCATGCTCTGTCCCACATCAACCATGGTACTTTATGACCATGCTCTATCCCAATGAACAAAAACCAACCCAATTATGCCAATATACCAATTAAATCATCCATTGAATCTTCATTTTCATCAAGTCCCTTTGGAAAAGAACTTTGTTTTTCTTATTTCAAATCTATCATTTTGAAATCATTCAAAAATAGGGATTTTCATTATATATTTTTCCAAGGATTTTCCGATCAGAACATAAGAATGATTTAGGATGAGCCAAGCCATCAATTTTCAGAATAGTAAAGTGGGAGAGAGGCCACCTACCTCTCAACGAGTGATGAAAATGATGAACAACACAAAGAAACCTCTAGATTTGGGTTGGAAACCTATTTCCTTCAATATATCCAATCAAGATCTCATAAAAAATCATGGATCATAGATCTATCCATAAAAAATTAGATCTAACATTTCGGGTGAGATAAAATGAGGATATATAAAGGGAAAGATATAAAACAAAGGTTTACCATTGATTCCGGATGTCCAACGCACTTAGATCCATAAAAATTGGCTTCTAGATCAAAAGAAATTACTAAAGAACACTTAGGGAAGAAGATGAGTTCACGATCCTGAGAGAGAAGCAGAAAAATGAGGGTTTTGGGGCTAAAAACAGAGGTGAAATCTAATTTTTAAAACAATAAATGCATGGTGCATGGTTAGGCCACACAGTTTTGGAAACCATGCACTAACCATTCACATGCTACTGTCTCCAAACCACCCCTCACACGGTTGGCTCGCATGGTTTGACAAACTATGCACCAATCACACTTTTTCCCTCTATCTCCACTTGCACGGTTTCACTTGGAACCCGCACGGTTTTTCCAAACCATGCACCAACTGTGTACCTTCCCACTGACTCCTAAAATCTCTTTCATGGTTTCCTAGAGATGTTGCACGGTTTCCTTTAACTGTTCTAAAATCATGCACCCTTAAAACCCTTCTAAAACCATCTAGAAAATTTCAAAACTCAATCTAAGTATTATATAACTTAAAAATACATAATAAAAGATAAAACTACCTGAAACCAGGGGTGTTACAATATAGGACCTCCTCGGGGTAGACAAGGTGGTCCTTAGGGAGGCGACCACGACAAAGGAGATGGTGGTTCACCAAGAGGAGGAGATAGAGTTAGACCATACTATTATACACTTCCACTAACACCACTCCTAGACTGTCCATACTAGGGTCAAGGAGATAGAAGCCAGGGATGCAACCAAATGCAGGCTATAAAGGGATATGACTAGGCAACACCTAACACGATTTGGGTTACGACTTATGTTTACTCTACCCTAGCACTCATACTCATTGATAACTGCATGATCCATTCCTTTATTGATGCATCCATAGTTCAAGATCTAAAGATTATTATGGAGACCTTAACCTAACCAATATGGTCAGATACTCTCTATTGAAGTGATCATAAGCTCACCCACATCTGTCAACGATGTGTGTTTGCATTTAGTGGAGAGTGGTTTTTACGGGACCCTATAGTGGCTATGGTGTGGCCCTATGATGTCATCCTTGGTATGGACTGACTATCCTTAGTCCATGCCTGGATAGACTATTACCATCAAAGAGTGATGTGATTTTATGCAGATGGATTGAGATTTTCCTTTATGGATGAGTGAGACCTTCAATCAAGAAAAGTATATTATGTACATGAAAATTTGTTGTTGATCACCCATCAAGTAACAAGTTTGACTTTATGTGCAATAAATGTTTATAATGACCAGCTTCATTCCATCGTGTAGGAGTACACATATGTATTTCCTGAGGATGTTCTCAGATTTTTCCCTCATTAAGAGATCAACTTATGCATTGATCTGCACCTTGAGACCACTCTGATATCTTTCAAAGCCTATCAGATGGCCCTAATAGAGCTCAGTTAGTTGAATATGTAGTTGGAAAACCTTATTAAAAAGGGTTTCTTGAGACCTAGTGTGTCCCCCCTTGGTAGCTCCGTTGTTGTCCTGCAAGAAGACTAACATGAGCTTAAGGATTTGTATTTACTATTGCCACCTGAACCAGGCGATAACCAAGAATAAATACCCTCTCCTAAGGATTGATGACCTCTCCGACCATTTGAAAGGACCAACTTCATTCTTGATGATTGATCTTAGCTTTGACTATCAATAACTTCATTTTCATGCGGATGATATCTCAAAGATGACATTTTGATGCCGCTATGACCATTATGAGTTTCTAGTGATGCCCTTTGATGTGAAAAACTCCTCGACTGTGTTCATGGGTCTCATTAACTGGATATTTCAGATCTTTTTAGACAATTTTGTAGTGGTCTTTATCAAGGATATCCTTGTCTATTCAACATTAGTGGATGAGTATGTTGAACATCTAAGGATTGTACTTGATCTGATTCAGGAGCACCTGTTGTATGAAAATCTCTCAAAGTGTCAGTTTTGGATTTGAGAGGTACACTTCCTAGGGCATGTCATCATAGAGGGTGGAGTAGTTGTGGAGTTGATGTAAATTGAGGTTATGCTTACTTGGGATCCACCTAAGAGTGTGTTTAGGGCGAAGAGTTTCATTGGGTTGGTGAGTTACCATTGAAGGTTCATGACTGACATCTCTAGGATCACATATCACATGACTGCTCTTACCCAAAAGGGGTACCCTTTGTTTGGTCCAAGAGATGTTAGGGATCTTTTGAGGCGCTACGGAAAAAATTGATGATTTCTCCCGCACTAAGGTTGTCAAGGGAATGAGTCAAGTACATGGTGTTTTGTGACGCCTCTAGAGCAGGGATGATGAGATCCATGGGATCATTATATGATCCTATGTAGTGAAATCAAACCCAAAAACAAGTCATTCTACCTCGACAGAATCAACATGAATGAAAACAATGAAAAATAGAGCACACCTGTTTCTCATGTGTATCAGCCTCTATCACCCCTTCGATGAAAGATGGTTTGATTATGAACACAAAAGAAACAAACATATGTTTACCACCTCTTTAGTTGATCCACTAGTCGAAAGATCCACAATCATATCATGAGGACTCCCATGCACCAAAGGGTTGTTAGTGCCTTCGTAATGTGTGGAAAATGGTTCTATGGGTATAAAAGAGATTCTTTCATAAAGATAATGATCTTAATCACCTTGAATGCTCACACAATCAAATAATACATATAATAATGAGATAATTCCATATATATATATGTTATGATCGACGTTCCTCTATGAATGAAGAATACACCAGGTGCATTGGATGTCATCAAATGACACCCTTGAATTATGTCCCATTGATTAGGGCATTGAACTCATTCAATGAACATATGAAAATACATTTGATGAAGACCGTGTGGAGGAATGGTGGAAGATGAATACATAGGTTGTATCACATTCAACAAAATACAAGAATATATACATGCATGTATTCTATTTATATTTATTTCATGCACATATACACACACAAATTACATGCATCAAATGTATGTATTATAGATGCATCATATGAATGTATTGCACATTCATCAAATGCATGTATTATATATATTTATCACATGAATAATATGCATGTATTTTATGTGCATATCTAATAATCTCCCATTTGGACTAAAATATCATAAAGACTTTGTGCCAACCTTCACAACTCTTCGTGAATACTTCCAAACTCTTTTGGATATGATTTATCATGCTCTTTTTTTTGGAACAAAAACTTTTTCCAAAACTTAATACTTATCTGAAGACCTAATTGTATGACCCCATGGGCTATATTAGTGTTGAAAACAAATAGGAAATTCATATTTCATATATGTAAGCAAAGAGAATCCTCTATCAAATCATTAGCACTACTCAAGATACTAAGGGGTCTAGTGTGACCTACATCAAACATACTCATATCTCTATACAAACATATCCACCAAAATATGTGTCATAGAAATTATATGTATACCTATATAATCCCTTTGTCTATGACACCTAGTGACCCCAGGACATGGAACATGTCAATCTGGTATACGATAACTCATATTTTGTTTATTCTCAAAAAACAAATGACCATATCGATGAATACATCACATATCATTCATCTAGAAAAGGATCAAATCACATGTCCATCTTCTATATAGTTGAACACATAATATGTGACCCAATTAAGCATGGCTATGAATTTCACCAATCTAATTCAATCAAGGTCTAGATGTCTTTACTTATCATACAAGTGGACAAATCCCATCTTGGTTGTGCTCTAACCAATGACATGATCAACAACATACCCAACCATTCTCCGATTATCTAAGTAGATTTTGACTTGCATAAGTAAGGTATCAAAGTATAAAGGTTCACATGATAGGTATCTCTACAACATTAGGTAAGAAGGATTGATAATAAGTATACAACCCTAAGTATATCAATGTATGTATGGAATTCTAATAGATATACTTTGGTGGGTCAATCCAAATAACAAGTCTCTACTTATTACCTCATGAATATATTACTTGTATCTCATATACAACCCTTTATAGTGATTATAAGATTTTATTCATGCTAATATTAACATATCATCACAACTCATAATACCCTGTGATGATCATTAATCAGGGATAACTCAAAGTCATACTTTTGAGGGGATAATTATCATTTCACTTTACAAAAATATACAACCAATGTGAAGGAATGATAAAGTGGACATTTACTTTGGTTATATTATTAAATATATTTTAAGAATATTTAAAAAACTACACATAAGTGTCTTCCTAACATATTATATATGATATAAAACCGAACCAGTTTTATGTTCCCACACTTTCTGGGATTATGTAAACTCATTACATCTATATGTAATTCATGTCACATCTCTATATGACTATCTGATAAAACTCTACCACTAAACTCTTTAGTGAGTAACATTTATAAAGAAATTTAGTTTGAATAACAATGAGATTTGGGAATCATATTCTTAATGTTCAACTCCTTGAACATATTCAAACTACTTAAATTCTCAACATAAAAAGTTACAATGCTAACTTCTTGTTTTCTATTTAGAACACTTTATAAGGTCATCATTATCATTTTTAGAAACTTATTCCATTAAACTTTTTCCTTGAAATAATGTAACTATTTACATTTTTATTTACTAGCCCATATTAAACCTTTTTAGGATAAAATGAAGTTCACTTTAACTGGAATAATCCTTTAGGGTATAGTGATATTCACTTTCTCATAGTAACTAAATATAACTCTTTACATTTTTATTTACCATCACACATACTAAACTCTTTAAGATATTAAGTGAAAAAAACTTTTATTTTAGATCAGTATACTCTTTTATTTGTTAACTTTGAACTTCTTAATTCCAAACATACCTATAGAGGCCCATAATTTTCATACATAGATATTACATCTTATTAGATGAATATTCATTACAAAACATAATGATCTACACCAGAATCATACAGGTTTAGTATCTTTGGAAATTTGGATACATAAACAACTGGTTCATAAGTGAACTACATAATCTCCCACTAAATCACATCATACTTAATAACTTTCTTCATAACACATGGAAAGGAAATATAATAAATGGCAATCTTAGATGCTTAGTAAGGGTAAATAAGGGAGATATTAATGATAACATAAGCATAACATGAGTATAAGGGTACGATAACATGAGATTAAAATTTGAAATCTATACCCTACATATCAAAGAACATAATATTGAGACATGGAATAAATCTTGGTAGTTCATAAGACATGAATCATGAAGGAGTCAAAGAATAAGAGCCATAAGAGAATAATATTAGCATAATACATAGATTTGTGGCATATATATATAATGATAGAAAATCATTTCCCTAGTAGTCAAGGATTAATTCCATGGTTATGATAGTGGATTGAGTTCAATCTCCAAACCATCATTGTAGTCAAGGTTCACTCCCAAGACTTTCATATTGGAAGAGTCCCTTACTGAATTGGGTTTGCTCCCTATTCTAGTCCTATTTATCTCATGAGATATCCATCTTTACCCAATGCATTGGAGGAAAATATAATTCCGAGACCACCATCACATAATGAAAATCATACATATGAGTTCTACAAGATCATAAAACATTCATCATAGCATAACCCATAGAACAAAAATGAGTTTCATAAACATTTCATCATAGCATAACATGTGGAAAATAAATGGGTTTCATAAACTTCCCATCATTTCATCAGAGCATAACCCATGGAAAACAAATAGGTTTCATAAAAATCTTATCATCAAAATAATAAACCATCCAGAGAAAGAGGAAGGATGATATTATTGGATTATAACCCGAGTAAAACTTAAGTAACATCCAAAGATGTCATCATAGATGAAAAATGCCTTTAAAGATCACTTGGAACATTTCTTGAGGAAAATACCCTTTTCAATTTGAAATCACTTGTTCAAAATATAAAAAATTACTAAATATTAAAGAAAACATTTTATTTGAAAATAAAATTTAAAACTTATAAAGGAAACTTCAAAGTATTGAGTGGTCATGATGGTGGAAAATTCCATTCATTCCATATACATTAAAACAAATATTCCTTTCACATTATCAATAAAAAGTCAAAAGTATCTCATTTGGAAAACAACAAGAAGATTCATTTTAAACCACTTTATAAAAAGTTAAACATGGGTAAAAAAAATTTAAAAATTTATTGAAAAATGGTAAAAATATTCTTGATTTTTTATAGAAAACAATAACACAGAAGAGAAAAGATTTTTGACTGAAGAGATAATTAAAATTTATTTTTCCTTAAAAACATTCTTTCAGTCTCTTTTGTACATAAAAAATGGAAAAATGAAAGAAAAACATGTAATTTACATAAATAACCACAGGAGAATAAAATTAATGGGTTATTGAGAGGTATATCATGAAATTTTATCATTGAAAGAGTAATCATAAACAATCTCGATAAATAATGAGATTGTAACATAAAACCCTTACATGTTTGGTAATTTTTGAATCACAAGCCCCATGAAAGAAAGAAATTATATGAATATGTAAATCTATATAACTTTAATAATAAGAATCATAAAATATATTCATAGGTATTATATACACTATATAAAAGAAACAAGTGGTGAAAATGACATGCATCTCACAGAAATAAAAGTGAGACGAAAATCCCTTACCTCTACCCTCAACTTTCTTCATACACATTTGAACCTCCTGTATAATAAATATATATTTATTATAAATCTATTCCAGAATAAAAATCATATATATCATACCATATATAATTTTCTTATAACTTTTTATCATTCGTTTATTAACAATTCTTTATTAAAATCACTTTTTTGGGTAATAACTGCTTCGTTTTTCATGTATGTTTTGGTTTGGTAGTTTTGGTCTTTATAATTTGATCATGGTTACATAATATAATTTTTTTAATTATGATATAAATATCATATATACTTATTATATACATATTTATATCTATCCATAAAATTTAGATATAGAAAAAATAAATTACACCGTTCATGGGGACGGTAGGCCTTAGGTACGCATGAACACTATTTTCATTTTTTAACAAATGAAGAAAAAGAAAGGTAAATAATAATACAAATTTATATAATCATTATAATATCATATATATTCAACAAATACATCCTTATTAACATCCATGTAAAGTTGAAATGAAAAATGAATCACATCGCTTCGTAGAGGAGGTAGTGCACACGTACACACGAGCGACGTTTTCATTTTCCAATATATTAGAAGGTGAGAAGGTAGATATGGTATTATAATTCCAGAATTATAATTATATCATAAATATCATATATATTCTTTAAATCCATCATTATATCCATCCATGAGAGACAGTTATGGAAAAAAAATTATATCGGTTCGCGAGGTGGCAGTCCTCCATACACATGATCAACAATTTCATTTCCCATTTGATGGAAGATGAGATGAATATAGGTTATTAAATTAACATAATAAATATAACACAAAAATATTTTATGGTATGTATCCTCTTAAATAATTTCAATTCATTCTATAGCTTACACTTCACAAAAAATTATTTCATAAATCATATTAAATCACAGAGAACACAAAACAAACTCTGCAAATGATGGATGAAAGAGATAAGGGGTATTCCTAGAAGTTAAGGAACCTATATCGATGTAATAGTAACTTGAACTTAGGAATAGTTATATGAACCTTATGAATAGTAAATCAGCCTAATGAATAGCAACCTAACCCATGGATGTATAAATAAAATTTAGGCATCTTATAAATGAAGGATTGATATAATTATATCATAGTATAAGTAAGTGAATATTTTAAAAATTAATATTTAAGTGTTGATATTTTTATAAGTCATAAATATTTAATTAATAAAATGATTTAAAAGAAAATATATTTTCGTAAAATGTACACATAAATCAATATTTTGTTGTCTTATGATTTTAGTATAATTTAATGATCCCTTAGATAATTTTTCAGAGTGTTATAAAATTAGTTATAATTTTAAAAACTATATTTTTTGAGTAAATGATGAATATTATTAAAAATTAAATTTATCATATTTAGAAAATTATTTTCACAAAATTGAGATCATTTTTGAATTCTACTGGTCAAAAAATTAATAGGGTGAATTTTTGAGATTTTTCTAAAATACTTGAATTTTTGGTGAATAGTAAAATACGATAATTTTGGATAAATGCTAAAAACACGAATTATAGAGTCATAGATGATGTATGTATGATTTAGGAACCCATTTTTTGAACTCACATGTATTTACTACTATATTTAGTCACAAGAATCACCACTTTTGCTGTCTTGAGCAAAATAATAAAATAATGAGAAATCACCCATATCCTCCACTATAAATACCACCCCTCAAACCCTATTCTCATCACACCTCTAATACTTGATGCTTGTAAATTTTTTACTCAAATACACTTTCCTAGTATCTCCCCTACGTTCAGGATCTCTTGGTCTTACCAAAATACCAAAACCCCTTTCCCTAAGGAGGTTCTCAAGGAGGATAATCCAAGAGGTAAATCTTCTTCCTTTTTCTTTTAATTCCATTTCAATTTATTTTATTTTATTATCCTCTAATCACCTCCTATACCCAATTGATCATGATAACTCCAGTATCATATATATATTGGAATGATATCATGTTAATGTAATATCCATTATCAATATCTCTATTTTATTTTAAGAATGAAATCATCGTCCAGAAGGTGCCGATTTACAACCTTCATTCACAACAAACATTAGTTCCTCAATTTCTCCTTCAAGGCTGGTCATGAAACCATTTTTATGGTTGAAACAGATTATAAAATATGTATTATATCTTATGTAATGTTCTTAAACCATTATATATACATGATATTAAATAATAGAATAAAATTAGTTTGTTGTGATAAAAAAACCGTTAAAATTAAGCTAAACTATTATAATTATCATGTTATCCAATGATTCATCATCATATATGAGAAAAAATAATAAATAATACCAATTAAAATTTTGTTTATTCATTAATATCATGTAATTCTAATTTTGGATAATTATACCCATTTTACCTGAACTTTATTACTTATAAATAAGCAAACCGATCATTAATACCAAGGAAATGAATACTTCCAAACCCCAATTTTTCCCTTTAGGTTATGCTTCCTATTAATTTTTCCAAAAACCATTCCACAACCAATCATTAAATTAATTAATATATTTTAATGATGTTAACATACTATAAGTGTCATTCTACTATATATAAATTTTTTAAACATCTTCTTCCCACTCTTTCGTCAATGTCTCGTTAAAGGTCGGTCAACCACCAATGGAGACATTTCCATGTCAAAACATAAAACCATCATCAAGGGTGGATGTATAAACTATATATAATATATAAATGTATAATTATATACATTATATAATTATGTAATTAATTATATTAATGTATAATTTACATTTAGATAAAATAGAAAAAGTTTTGCAAAACTGGAAATTTTCAAGTAAAACATGATATCAAACGCTTCAATTTTCATCAATAGAAATTAAGAAATATAAACCAATGATTATAATTGATAGATATTTATATAAATGACTATAATTCACTTTTAAATGAGTCTTTTAATAAATATAAGTTTTTTGTTCAGGAGGCATAAACGCTACAAAATTAAGTGGGAATTAAGGTAAGGGATTTCATCTAAATTTCTATTTCATTGAGGATTACTTGGTATTGAGCACCTAATAATTTTTATTTGGTGTATCTACTTACCCCTTTGAGATCATTTTTCATTTGAAATTAAATTTTTATTAAATATCCATATTTTTGTGTCATAGATATGATTATTGTCTTAGTCGTATACCATTTTACATACGATGTTTATTTTGAATGTTGTTTTAATTGAGGAAATATTGATGAATCTATATCCTATACTCAATACAGATATTTATGAGACATATTTTTCTTGAATTAAATCAATTTATTAAGAATTATTTAGACTTTTAGTGATGGGTGAAGCCCCTCGATGCATCGATAAGTCTCATGAGGCAAAACAGTTGGCAACAAACACTTCGTGTTTGTTTCCAAAGAGAATTAGATGAGTTTCTACCCATAGACTTAAACCGAATCAAAGGTATAATGTTTGATGTGCCAAATACATTACATCCACTAAATAAACATTTTCTTCACTCAGTACTCATTTATTACTTTCCATGAGATTTTCACTACGTCAAAATCTATGGATGCATTTTCATTCCCAGTTTATTTATGACATATGTTTTTTAGATTATTTACCTTACCATAATGTCTATTTTTTTGTTGACTTTACTTCACTTATTATTGTTTCATGTAACCCTTACTGAGCATTTGAGCTCACCCTTAGTATGTTTCCTTTCCCGGGTTATGAAGAGGAATCATTTGAATGAGTTTCAAGGATGCTATTTATTTCATTTTGTTATGTATAATGTTATATCTTTCCCAATGTACTATGTGTATCATTTATGTAATCTAGTCTTCCAAAACTGTGAAATTTATTGGTCCTTCAGGATTTTATTCCTTGTAATCAGGCCAATGTAATAAAATAATGCACCATTTCTGGTTTTCTGGGGTCGGGGCGTTATAGTTGGTATCAGAGGAAGTTTAATAGAAACCTTAGAAACTAGATTTAGAAAACATAGTTTAGGGAACATAACCCTAAGATAGTATTTGAGGATAATCAGAGAATAACATCCTAGAATTTTGGTAAAGTAGAGAATATGTGGGTATTCCTATAAATATATCCATGTATGGATACTATAAGTGGACGTGGTTCTGGAACAGATGTACCTAGGAGTAACAACTCTGACAAGGGGTTCTGGGCCTGACTCGGGGTAACCTAGGATGCGACAACGGGCCTTACTGTGCACCTAGTTTGAAACTCCTAGAGGATATGCTTAGGATAATTCACATTATCTTTACAAACCAGTATGAAGGGTTTAAAAGTAAATATGTCTTCAAAGAAACTATGTTTACAATTATGAGATTAGATATGCATAAAATTTCAATTTATGTTAAGTGTTTTTATAGTTTGAAATTATGAATTTTTATTTATAACCTAATTTAGTGCATGCCATTGTTTAGTGATGGTGCCTAATGGAAGAAAGGGAATCAATACCCACGGACAATGTAGGGATTTACCCATTGTGAAAGTCAACACAATTAGTGTTGGAGTTGAGTAGATCATGAACATATTAGGACAACTTACTTAGGTTATGACGAATAACCATTCTACACCTATGTTTGATCATTTCATGCGGTAGAAGCACCCATATTTTTGTGGGACTACTAATCCAGTGGTAGTCGAGCAGTGGATCAAGTCCCTTGAAAATATATTTCTAGAATTGGTATGCAATGAAAAAAAGGTAGTACCGATAGTATATTGTCTCAAGGGAGATGTTTTATAATGGTTGTTGTTGATCCAAAATAATAAAGAGGAAGAAGAAATAGAGGACATGAATTGGAGAACTTTTATAGAAATATTCTTCAAAAAACACTTCCCTCATGATCAATGAATTGAATGAAGAGAAAATTACTTAGCTTAAAGCAAAGGGAAGAAGAAAGAGTTGCAGAGTATGAAGCTACCTTCAAAAGACTAGCTAGGTATTCTATAGATTACGTACGTGATTCAAAAGACAATATTGATCATTTATTTGAAGGTCCTAAGCCAAGTCTTCAAAGGGCACTGACTTCTCAAACATTTTCATCATATGATGAAATAGTGTTAAGTGCCATAAAAATAGAGAAGGAATTTTCTAGATTGAATTTGTTCAATGGAAATAAAGATAAGAAGAGGTATTTTGATAACCATGGAAAAGGTGAATCACCAAAGAAGAAGAAGAGAACTAAGCAATTCCCATCATATGAAAACTATGGAAAGAATAATCCTAGAAAATGTTTAAAAGGAATGAGATTTTGTTTTAAGTGTGGAGAAAAGGGTCACCAAGCTAATGAATGAAATAGGAAGATAAAAATAAATGATGTTCAATGATACAATTTTAGGGACATGGAACACTATGAAAATGATTATCCTAAGCGTTAAGGAAACACACCACAGAAAAGGCCAAGAGAGCAAGACCAAGCTTATACGATCACAACTACTAAGGTTGAAGTTCCTAATGATGTGTTGGCAGGAAATTTAATAATTTCTTCAAACTTAGACAATGCTTTATTTGATTCTGGATCATCAAATTCTTTTATATTTTGACAGTTTTCCAAGAAAATTAGACATTTCCCTTTTTATTTAACAAAGGAGTTGTCAGTCAAAACTCCTAAGGGAAGTATCATTGCAATAAAGATGTGTCAGTCAGTCCCCTTAATGACACATAAACATACTTTAGTTGATGAACTTATCATAATACCTATGATTGAGTTTGATATAATCCTTAGTATGAATTGGTTTTCAAATTCTGATGCAAAAAAATATTTCAAGAAGAAGGAAGTTATAATTTTTGAGAAAGGTTTAGAATCCCTTATCTTTAGAGAAGAAACCTCATAATATAATTCATATCTAGATATACATCCAGTAGCTCTACTGAATGAAATTATTGGGGTGGAATAGAAAACAACATCTAGGGATGAGGAAAGTAATCTTAAAATTGAGGATGTACCAATTGTGTAAGAATATATTGATGCATTTCTAGAGGATTTACCTGGACATCCTTCAGAGTGGAAAGTTGAGTTCTTTATTAATTTAATTCATGGTGCAAGACCTATATAAAATAATCCATATAGAATGGCCATTGTGGAATTAGTAGAACCGAGGAAACAATTAGAGGAATTTAGTGATAAGATATTTATTCTCTCTAGTGTTTCTCCATGGGAAGTCCCCATTTTATTTTTCAAGAATAAAGATGAATCCTTAAGGCTGTACAATAAATATAGAGAAATAAATGCTATTATAATAAATAACAAGTATCCCCAACCTTGAATTAATGATTTATTTGATCAAATTCATGGATCTCAACATTTTTCAAAGATTGAACTTTGATCTGGATATCATCAATTGTGTGTGAGAAAGGAAGATATTCCAAAGGCAAAATTTCATACCAGGTATGGACAATATGAGTTTATAGTAATTCCATTTGTGATGACTAATGTACCATTTGTTTTCATGGATCTAATGAACAGAGTTTTCATGGAATATCTTGATGATTTTGTTGTGGTATTCATTGATAATATCTTGATATATTCCAAAAGCTATGAGGACTATGAGAACCACTTAAAGTTTGTTCTGGAGACTCTTAGAATAAAAGAGTTATATGGGAAGTGTAGCAAGTGTGAATTTTAGATTCAAACAATTTCTTTTCTGTGCCATATTGTATCTAAGGATGGAATCTCAGTTGATCTTGTGAAGACAAAGGCAATCCAATAATGACCTATGCCAACGAATATAACCAAAATACATATTTTTATCATCTTAGTAGGTTAATATCAGCATTTCATTCAGAATTTTGCCTGATTGGAAACCCGCTAACCAAGATCACATGTAAAGGGGTTAAATTTATATGGAAAAAAAGAATGTATAGAATGTTTTGAAGAATTAAAGAGAATATTGGTCAATGATCTTATTTTGACTCTTCCATATGGAAATGATGGGTTTGTGATATATAGTGATGTATCAAATAATGTAATAGGCTATGTCCTTATGAAAAATGATAAATTTATTTCTTATTCATCAAGGAAGTTGAAGACACATGAACAAAATTATACAACCCATGATCTTGAGATAGAATTTGTAGTCTTTACTCTGAAAATATGGATACATTATCTCTATGGTGAAAGATGTGAGATATATATGGATCACAAAATTTTGAAATATATTTTTACATAGAAATAACTCAACATGAGGAAAATGATATGGCTCAAGTTACTCAATGATTATGATTATTCAATAAACTACCTCCCAAGAAAGGAAAATAAAGCAGCAGATGCATTAAGAAGGAAAGATAATGGACTTATAACCCAAATGAGGATTGATAGAGATCCTATGTTCAAGGATATAGTAAATATGGATATGGTAATTGTTAAGGGGAAACATAATTCCTTATTCAAATGATTGATAAAAAATATTTATTGGAGAAGATAAAAATCTATCAATCTGATGATGAGAACCTTAAAAAGAAAATTAAATCCGTTAAAGATGGAAGATTGGAAGACTTCATGTATGGGGATGGAATTATGAAATTTTGCAAGAGGTTATGTGTTCCATCAATACTGAGGCTAAAAGGAAACTATTAGATGATTCTCATAGCTCAAATTTTTCCATACACCATGGTACTACCAAGATATATAGAGATCTAAAGGAACATTATTGGTGGCATAATATGCAGTGATAAATTGATGACCATGTGTCAAGATTCCTAGTAAAACCTATTCCTATACCTATGTGGAAGTGGGATGATATTATAAAGGAGTTTTTCATAGGACTATTAAGGACTCTAAGAAGGAATGATGCAATATGGGTTATTTTTGATCGACTTACCAAGTCTGCAAATTTCCTTGCAATACAAGAATATTTTCCACTAGAGCATCTAGCAAGACTCTATATTAATAAAGTTATAAGACTTCATGGTGCACCTATATTGATTGTGTTTGACCAAGATCCCTAATTTACATCAAAATTATAAAAGATTCTTTAGAGGGATTTAGATATTGAGCTTCATATGAGTACTGTCTATCACCCACAAAATAACTAATAGTATTAAAGGACTATTCAAACATTGGAAGACATGTTGAGATCATGGTCACTTGACTTTCAAGGTATGTGGGATTGGTACTTACCTTTGGTGAAATTTTCTTACAATAATAGTTTCCATTCTAGTATTCAAATGGATCCACATGAATCATTATATGGAAATAGATGTCGAACTCCAACTTGTTAGGATGAAGTTAGAGAGAATAAACTTATAGGATCAAAACTTATTGAAGAGGCAATGAAAATGGTAAAGAAAATTTAGGCCCAAATTAAATCATCCCAAAGTAGGAAAAAGAGTTATGATGACAACCAGAGAAAAGATTTGGAATTTCAAAAGAGAGATCATGTATTTATAAAAGTATCTCTATGGAAGAGTGTCTTAAGGTTTGGTAAAAAAGGTAAACTTGGCCCCAAGTACATCAGACTATTTGAAATTCTGGATAGAATTGGAGCTATGGATTACCATTTAGCAATGCCACCAAGTATCTCCAAATTTTATGATGCATTCCACGTGTCATTATTAAAGAAGTACATTCCAGACCCAACACATGTAATCATCTATGAAGAAATAGAACTGGAAACTGTTTTGTCTTACTGTGAAGAGCCTATCGAGATTATTGACACAAGAGAGAAAGTATTGAGAAATCAGATGACTTGACTGGTAAAAGTTATTTGGAGGAGCCATAAAATAGAGGAAGAAACATGGTAACCAGAGGATGTTATGAAGAAGAACCACCCTCATCTTTTTAGAAGGCAACATTCATAAAAATTTTGAGGGAAAAATTTATGTAGGAGGGAAGAATATAACGCCCCAAGATTTTATGGTATGTATCCTCTTGAATAATTTCAATTTCTTCTATAACTTACATCGCACACAAAATTATTTCCTAAATTATATTAAATCACATACAGAACACAAAACAAACTTTATAAATGATGAATGAAATAAATAAGGGGTATTCCTAGAAGTTAAGAAACCTATACTGATGAAATGGTAACTTGAACTTAAGAATAGTAATATAACCCTTATGAATAGTAAATCAACCTAATGAATAGTAACCTAACCCATGAATGTATAAATAAAATTTAGACATATTATAAATGAAGGATTGATATAATTATATCATAGTATAAGTAAGTTAATATTTTAAAAATTAATATTTAAGTGTTGGTATTTTTGTAAGTCATAAATATTTAATTATAATTTTATAATTAATACAATTATTTAAAAGAAAATATATTTTCATAAAATGTACTCATAAATCAATATTTTGTTTTCTTATGATTTTAGTATAATTTTATGAGACCTTAGTTAATTTTTCAGAGTGTTATAAAATTAGTTATAATTTTAAAAATTGTATTTTTTGAGTAAATGATGAATATAATTAAAAATTAAATTTATCATATTTAGAAAAATATTTTCATAAAATGGATTTCATTTTATAATCCTACACATAAAAAAATAGTTAGGGTGATTTTTTGATATTTTTCTAAAATACTTGAATTTTTAGTGAATAGTAAAATATTAAAATTTAGGATAAATGCTAAAAACATGAATTATGTAGTCATAGATGATGTATGGATGATGTGGACACCCTTGTTTCAAACTCACATGCACTTATTACTATATTTAGTCACAATAATCAACACTATTTTTTGTCTTGAGAAGAATAGTAAAATAATGAATAAAATAATGAGAAATCACCCCTCTCCTCCACTATAAATACAACCCCTCACCCCATCTTCTCCTCACACATATAAGCCTTGAATCTTGTCAAAATTCTGTCCAAATCCACTTCCCTAGTCCCCCCCACATCTATAAGCTCTTGGTATTACCAAAAGACCATAACCCTTTTCCCTAAGGAGGTTATCAATGATTATAATTTAAGAGGTAAATCCTCTTCATTTTTCTTTTAATTTCATTTCACTTTATTTACTTTTCTTATCCTCTCCTAACATACTCTATCCAATTTATCATGATAAATACAGTATCATATATATAATGGAATGATATCATATTAATGGAATATCCATTATAATTCTCCTTACTCCCTCTCTATTTTATTTTAAGAATGAAATCATCATCCGGGAGGTGTCGATTTACAACCTTCGTGGACGACGAACTTTCGTTCTTCAATTTATCCTTCAAGGATAGTCATGAAAACATATTTATGGTTGAACCAGAATATAAAATATGTATTATCTCTTATTTAATGTTCTGAAACCATTATATATACATGATATTAAATAATAGAACAAAACTAGTTCGCTGTGATCGAAAAAACGATAAAATTAAGCTAAACGATTATCATTATCATGTTATCTAATTCTTCATCCTCATATATGTAAAAAATAATAATAAATAACACCAATTAAAATTTTTATTTTTCATTAATATAATCTAATTCCAATTCTGGATAATTATACCCATTTTACATTAACTTCATTACTTTTAAATAAGTGAACCGATCATTAAACCCATGGAAACAAACGCTTCCAAACCTCTATTTTTTTCCCTTGGGTTACGCTTCCTATTTATTTTTACACCAACCATTTCACAAAAAATCATTAAAGAAATTAATTATGTAGTAACTTAACTATATATTAACTATGTTATCCTACTGTAAGTGTTATTCTATGATATATAAATTTTAAAACATATTCTTCCCACTCTTCTGTCAATGTCCCATCAAAGGTCGATCAACCACCAATGAAGACATTTCCATGTAAAAACATAAAACCATACTCAAGGGTGGATGTTATAAAATATATATAATATATAAATATATAATTATATGAATTATATATTTTTGTAATTAATTATATTAATGCATAATTTACATTTAGATAAAATTGCAAAAGTGTTAAAAAACTGGAATTTTTTAAGTAAAACATGATATCAAACGCTTCAATTTTCATCAACAAAAATTAAGAAATATAAAAAAATGATTATAATTAATAAATAGTTATATAAATGAATATAATTATCTTCTATATCAGTCTTTTAATAAATAGATTTTTTTTTTCAGGAGGCACAAACATGACAAAATTAAGCAGGAATTAAGGTAAGGGATTTCGTCTCAATTTCTATTTCATTGAGTATTACTTGGTATTGTGCACCTAATAATTTTTATGTGGTGTATCTACAAAACCATTTGATATTATTTTTCATTTTATATTACATTGCTATTAAATATCCATATTATTGTGTCAAGGATATGATTATTGTCTTAGTCGTATACCATTTTACATACAAAGTTTATTTTGAATATTGTTTTAACTGGGGAAATATTGATGAATCTATATCCTCTACTCAATAAAGATATTTATGAGACATATCATTCTTGAATTAAATCTATATATGAAGAATAATTTGGACTTCCAGTGATGGTTGGTTCCTTCTATAGTCCCTCGACGCATTGATAGCTCTCATGAGACAAAACAGTTAGTGAAAAACCCTTTGTGTTTATTTCTAAACAAAACCAGATAGGTTTATACCCACATAATTAAACTGTCTTGATAGTATAATGGTTCATGTTCTAGATACATGACTTCCACTAAATAAACATTTTCTTCACTCAGTACGCATTTATTACTTTCCATGATATTTTCACTATGAAAAAAATCTATAGACGCATTTTAATTCCCAGTTTATTGATGACATGTTTTTTTCATATTATTTAACTTTCCATAATATCTATTCCATATTGAATTTACTTCACTTATTATTGCTTCATGTAACCCTTACCGAGAATTTGAGCTCACCCTTAATATGTTTCCTTTCCCTAGGTTATGAAGAGAAATCCTTTGAATGAGTTTCAAGGATGTTGTTTATTTAATTTTGTTATGTATCATGTTGTATATTTACCAATGTACTATGAGTATCATGTATGTAATCTGTTCTTCCAAAACTGCTAAAATGATCAGTCCTTCAGGATTTGATTCCTTGTAATCATGCCAATGTAATAAAATAATGCACTGGCTCCTAGTCCTCTAGTTACAAGGTCCTCAAGCAAAGGTAAACCCCCCCTAAAAATATTGAATGGTATTGATTACAACCTAATGAGTAAGTGAGAAGGTCCTATTAAGCATGTGGAGTTAGGAGCTGATGTGGTGAATGATACACAAGTAGAGGAACCAACTACCTCTGATCTGGTGAATGCAGAAAAGGAGGCCGTTGACTTAGACGACACACATGAGCTTCTTATGCAGTCGAATGAAGAAATTATTGAGGAGTATTTCTTTATCAAGGTTTTAGAGGAGGAGGCTCATAGAATGTTTGAAATACTGGTGTACACTGATTTGAATAAAGAAAAATCCTCTTGGATTGATAAACAGAACAAGATCTTGATACGTGATTTCAACAAGGGGAAAACAATCTTGGAGGAGCATGTGCAGACTTGGGATAGGATGAATTTTCACTTAGAGGATCTCATCAAGGAAAATCCATAAATGGAGGTCACCTAATTGTAATGGAGACTATTTAAGGTAAAAAATTCCAACCGCTTTAAATTTATTTTGAATGGATTAATAATTTTCTATAAAGTTTTATTTTCTCAATATTCTAAACTTTGCTGGTTTCCCACTTTTTCATTAAAAGTGATTTTGAAATAAAAAATATTTATTTGGTGGATAGGGTCTGGGTGTTACAATAACATCTTAGTATATGGAAGATTTTTTATTATTATTTCATCATAGTTGAATAAAATTTGATGGTGTTAGAAGAATAAATAAAATGAAAATGCTCAGTTAAGAATGAACCTCTTCTTCAGACAACCTCCTTAGGTTTATACCTAAAGCCTTCATAGGATAGTTTTATGATCAAACCAGGGACTCTAAGTAATTTTGATGAATGTAAGGAAAGTATTTGGGCAGATATTTTCTAAATAAAAAGGCTTTTTAAGTGTATATAAATGAGAAGAGGAGGTTCCCTTTTATAATTGAGGTGAGTGGAACACTTGTAATTTTTCAAAGTTTTATAATAACGTCATAACACTTTATTGGACACAAAGACCCAAAAAGTAAAATTACAAAAACTTATATGATATAAGATCAAAATATTTCCATAAAATAGAAATTAGACAAGTTTTTAGGTCATTTTAACCCTTATCTATTTAGTTTAAACCCCAATAAAATTATTTTAACCTTCACCGCGGTAGCAATTTTTTTTCTTCTATTTTTACTATTCATGATGATAAAAAATTAAGTTGAAATTATTATATAATATTTATTATGATAATTAAAATTATTTAATCCATTCTATCAAATTCAATTTGTAGAAGTGTTAGAATTTCATTTAAAATTTAACCCGTAAATGCGTCGAAAAACGGTTTTCCAAAGAAAAACTTTTCTTAAGTATAAAAAGTTTTTATATAAAAATTAAACATAAAATTGATTACAATGATGTAGATTGGATTAATAATAATATAATTTAACTAATATTAATTTTAAAATTATTTTAAAATAAAATGGAACGTTATAAATGTTTTAAATGAAAAGACAATTTTCAATAAAAAATAGTATTTTTCACTATTCATTTAAAAATTAATATTTTCAGAAAATTCTCAAAAATAAACTCTAAGATAATTTTGAAATTTTTATTTAAAAAATGAAATTCAAATTTTCAAATAATTTTTCTAAAATTGAAAAAATTAATTTTAAAATAAGTGCACAAAATGCGATGAAGCTGTTTTTTAGAAAAATACATTTATTAAGCATAAAAATGGATCTGTTCTTATCCCATGCCTAGATAAAATAGTCGATGAATAATAAATTTTTTTATTGAATATATAATATATATAAATTTTATTAAAAACATTCACCAATAGTGATCAATTTAATTTATTAAGATATACACACATTACACGCATAAAAAAAGTTTTTCAAAAAAACATCTCCTTTATTTTCAATTGGTTTATATTTTCATTTCAAATAAATTTATAACCAAATAATTAATTTTATACATATGAAAATCATACCTTTTTCATAATTTAGTTAGTCCTATTTATATCTACTAATACAACGACTAGGCAATAACCATCACATTATATAATAACATTTTAATGATATATTATTGTTCATTTAAACTCGATGTTGTGTGTAATGTAGACTATAAAAAAATATTCCATAACATACCAAGGTGTTATATTCTACCCCCCTTAAAAATAATTTCTCCCTTGAAATTCCATCACTTGGATATTACAAATTTAGGACAATTCTACCTCACCATATCCCTAGGTTCTTATATAGCTTCCTCAAATTGGTGGTTTCATCACAAAACTTTATCGAGGTGAGTGGTCTTATTTCATAGAATTTTCTCTCTATGATCTAGAATCTCCAGAGGTTATTCCTCATAAGAGTGATATTTATCTAGTTATACGACCTATGAGTTCAATACATGTGAAGGGTCAGGTATGTACTTCCTCAAGAGAGATACATGTAATATATCGTGAACTTGACAGAGGTTTGGAGGAAGATCCAAGCGATAAGATACCATTCTTACTTGACCAAGAATCTAAAAAGAGACAATATACATAGGGATCACCTTTCCTTTCTTCCCAAATCTCATAACCTTATTCCATCAATAAATTCAAAGAAACACCTTCTTAAAAAATCTTAACTCCAAATATTATCAACGGTTATCAACAAAAATTTTCTGTTGAATTTGATCCGCCTTGATGTGAAGTTTAATAGTTCTGAATTTATATTCAATTTCCTTAGCTGGATCTGATGTTTATAGTTTTCTTTCTCTAACATCATCACATCACGTTGAAGTTCTACACTTCTTTTCATATAGGGATTCATAATAATCCATCTGAATGCTCGAGTGAAATATATTTTTGTAAGAAAACTTGACTAGAGGGAGGTATTGATCCTAGCCACCTTTGAAATTCATAGTATAAGGTATAAACATATCATATAGGGTTTTAATGGATCTCTCAGATTGACCATCTATCTGAGGATGATACATAGTACTAAAACTTAACTTAGTATCCAGAGCCTTCTGAATAATTTTCAAGAACTTCTAGGTAAACCTAAAATCCCAATCAGATATAATAGAATGTGGTACTCCATGAAGCCTTACCAATTCCTTAATATAAATTCAGGAAAGCTGATCAAGTGAAAAATATTATCTGATAGAAATGAAGTGTGTTGACTGTTAAAATAGTTGTTTACCTAGAACCAACTTAAACACTAATTTTTTATTATCATATCATGTATATAGTGAGTTATTTATGATGTACTCTTACCATAATAGTTTTTATATTTCTTCATCAACTATTTATATGGTAATGTCTATAGATTATTTCTCATATAAATATATTATAGAAGTTCTGAGGCTATAATGAGAACCACAATATACTATGAAAATAATATTAAACATATATCATATGGTCTAGATACATCATACTTACTAGACACATATGATGTTTGACTATCAGGTTCTAGGGGATCATAAGTATTGAAACTTATTCTCATGAAGTTCATAATTGGTAATCTCGAGTAGCTGAGATCATAAGGAATTAATCTCCAATAGGAACACCATATGTTTCAAGTGTCATTGGTAGTTCTTATATACGAACACATGTAATGATCTCTCAATTAGATATTATTATCAGTGTATACTATTTTATCACGTACTTTGATGCAAGGAAAATACTATGGCATTTAATTCATAGAGAGGTAGCTTGTGTTGGTTGTGTCTTTGGTTGTATGGAATTGATTGAATAACCAAGATATAATTTTTCACTTTCAAAAGGAAGTGATATCTTAGGCCTGGTTTACTAGTATGGTAGTACCTTCATTAAATCCATGACTATGGTAGAAGTAGGTAAGTCCATCCAGTTAATTCAATGAATAATAAAGCAAGAATGGATGATGACATGAAGTGTGCACTCTTCTTTATGAGATATCATGAGACAAAGAGATTATATTACATGACGTGTGTTTGTAGGAAGATTTTCATTTCCATGACTATTTCTTATCTCCTTAGGGGTCTTGATGGGTTTCTTGACCCCACTCCTAGTTTGAGAATAGTTTTATTACTATCGAGATAAGGGTCTAGAGACTCACACACAATAGAGCATTCAAAAGATTGTCCTATTCTGGTGAATAGGAGTGTAGAAAATGGTGGGACCCACCACAAGTTCTGAGACATGTCCAAAAATAAATGATTACTAATGAATAAATAATTTTCTTATTATTCAAGTATAGAATAATTGGAGTTGAATTTATTTATTATAAGTATTCACAAGGTATTAAGTGAATACATAGAAAAATATTATACGAACGAATATTATTTTAATATTCAAGGTTCATTTAAAATTTACAAGAATTATGAGCCGATTTAAAGACTTGGGTTTATCATGAAACATATTTATTATATATTACAAGTAGGTGATAAAATATAAATAACATCATGATATAGTTAGTTGTTCATAACACGTTATTTATGGCTTATTTAGTGGGAATTATTTATATGGGGGGTCGGGGAACCCTTTACGAGTATTTAACCTCTACTATATAAGAAAAGATGATCTCATTTCTATGGGACTATTCATTCCCAATAATTTGAGAGCGCCTCTCTCTTCCTTTCCTGTATACTAAAGAGAGAAATCCCTATTTGAGGATTTCGATCTTCAATTGCTGTCGCGGATCGAAAGAGTGAGTTAGCGGTGATCGTCGGGATGTCGAAGACATCATCAGAACTCTATGCTAGCACCCGATTTCTAAAGATCGGAGTCCTCATAGACTCTTAAAGAATGTGTGGATGATCTAGAGGGATTTGAACTCAGATCCTTCGAGCAATGATCACGGGTGACGAGCTTCAGTCAAACACGTCGTCAATTAAAACAAGGTAATCATTTATTTAATTTTTGTTCTTAAATAAATTCACATGAGATACTTAGACCTTCACTAGGGCTCGTATCATCGAAGATGATAAAGTTTCATCACTTCGATGATGAAAATTTTAAAATACCTGGCCCACCGACTTCTACTGCATGCCTCGATACCAACACTAACTTTATATGGAAATCAACTACAACCCAAATGGAATTATATCCTTTAGATGTTTTTGGTAGTCTGATGATAAAATCCATGGTGATTTTTTCCCATTTAAATTTTGGTATTCGTAATGGTTATAAAATTCCCTTAGACTTATGTATCTCAGCCTTAACTTGTTGACATACCAAGCACTAATACTCAGTAATATATCTATTCATTTTTTCCCACTATAAATACTCTTTAAAATATCTATATATTTTCATACTTCCATGATGAATAGAGAATGAAAAACTATGAGTTTAATCCAAAAAATCCTTCTTAAAATATGGTATGGAAGGAACAAATACACGGTTCCTAAACCTTATCATTCCATCACAATCAAGGTTAAACTCAGGAACATTTCTCACCTTTTTCTGCAATTCCATATATTCCTTGTTCACCTCTTTAATCTTCACTTGGATAGATGGTCAAACACTCATCTGAGAAAGATAAGATTTCTCCTCTTATTTTAATATTTAAATATCTATACTTTGGAAATTTAAAAATATTGGATCTTTTATGAATCTCATCATAAATAATCTAGCATGGTCCTTTCAACTCAGAGTGTCTGCCACCTTGTTCTCTTTCCCAAGTTGGTAATGTATTGAACATTCATAATCTTTAATTAGTTAAACCATATTTTTTGGTGCATATTCAACTATTTATTTGTGAATATATACTTTAAACTTTTATGATAAGTATATATATCACACATTTCTATATAAAGACAATTCCTCAATATATTTAATGAAAAAATTATTGAGGCTAACTCCAAATCACAAGTTGGGTAATTTTTCTCATGAACCTTCAATTTTTGTGAGGAATAAGCTATCACTATATAATTCTACATGGGAATTCATCCTAGTCCCCTCTTCAATGAATCACTATAGATTAAAAATCCATCTCCACTACAAGGTAAAGTAAGAACTGGTGCACTGACTAACCTTCTCCCTAGTTCCTTGAAATTTTATTCATATTCAGTTGTCCAAAGGAACTTGGATCCGTTCTGAGTTAACTTGGTGAGTGGATTGGAAACTTATGATAAATTCTCCACAAATCAATGCTAATATCCATCCAAGACAAGAAAACTATGGATCTAAGTCACAGTGGTTGGTCTTGGCCAATGTTTAATAACTTCAGTCTTTGATGGATCTATAAATATACCCTCTCTTTAGATTATTTGACCAACAAATGAAACCTTTTGTATCCAAAATTCACACTTGGTAAAATTTTCATACAAATTCTCCTTCCTCAAGGTCTTAATCACAATTCTCAAGTGATCTTCATGATATTACTTACACTTTGAATATATAAAAATATCATCTATAAAGACTACCACAATTTATTCAAGGTAATCTATAAAGACTCTATTCATTAAATCCATAAAGATAGCAGGGGAATTAATAAGACCGAATAGAATCACTATAAATTCACAGTGTCCATAACTTGTACAAAATTATGTCTTGAGTATATCCTTCTTCTTGACCCCCAATTGACTATATGTAGAATAGAGATCAATTTTACAAATGCATTGATCTCTTTACAGTTGATCAAATAAGTTTTCAATATGGGGTAGATGATACTTATTCTTGGTTGTGATCTTGTTCAGTTCCTGATAATAAATAAAGAGTTTCATTTATCAATATTTTTTCTTAAAAAAAAGAATTGGTGCACCCTAAGTGACATACTTTTCTAAATAAATCCATTTTCAAGATTCTCCTGGAGTTGCTTCTTTAATTCCTGTAACTCAATCATGGCCATTCTATATAGAGTATTTGAAATATGTGTAGCACTAGGCATGAGTTCAATTGAGAACTCAACATCACAATTTACTGGAAGACTAGAAAAATATTCTATAAAAACATCAACAAACTCCCAAAAAATAGGTATATCTTCTATGTTGAGTTCTCCCCAACCATTTGAGATAAAAACCCATTTTGAATAGGAATCAAACACATACAATGGATGCAATTTCCATCGAAGTTCATATTTATTTTTTCACTAATAGGTGATCATAGGTTAGTTCAGAATATCAAATTTGACTTCCCTTCCTAAAAAATTGATGTGTTATTTATAAAGAGAAAGCCAATCTATGCCTAAGATAATATCAAGTTCAATAAGAGGGAGAATAATGATATTTACAGGAAGCATATTACCGAAAACTTCAACTAGAGAAGAATCATAGACTTGATATGAGATCATCATACCATTAGGGGTTTTTACTACTAATTTAGCATCTAATTACTGGGGATATAAATTAAAATTCCTTGAGATAGGAAATTCATATAACTATTCCCAAATAAGATACTTCAACATTTTAGTGTATCTGTCACAATTATAACTTCATTGTTCTATATTTCATACTTTTCTAAAAAAAAAATGGTTATCATAACTATCAATCATCGTTAATCAGAGTGATTAATCATATAATCATGAAAATATTTCATAATATGTCTAAATCAAGACACTTTATTTTCCAACTATGACACCTTAGGTTTTACCTAGGTTATTCATGATCATTATCCATTGAAATCCTTAATGACAGTTTGTAAAGAAAATATAAATTAACCTAAACATATCTCTCAGGAGTGTCAAAACAGGTGGATAGCAAGGTCACAATCACCATGCACAAGAATTATGGAAAAGATATACTCGACCAAATATTTTTGGGGTTATTACCTCTAGATGCATCTATTCCAAAACCACATCCACTTGTAGTATCCAGACAAGGATGTTTTTCTAGAAAAACCACACTCCTTTCTTTACCATAATATTGGAAATTCTCCCACACTTAGGATTATCCCAAGGGTTATCACTAATTTTTTTCTCATCCTTGTTTATAAAGGATAACTAAAACTTTATATTATACTAACTAAAATGGCCCATAATTTTCATACATAGATATTACATCTTATTAGATGAACATTCATTACATACCATAACGATCCATTCCATAACCGTATAGGTCTAGTATCTTTGGAAACATGGATACATGAAAAACTAGTTCATGAGTGAACTACATCATCTCCCACTAAGTTCTTCATAACTAGAACCCTTCTCAGACATATCATACTTAATACATTTCTTCATAACCTGAGGAAAGGAAACATAAGAAAGGGTGACCTCAAATGCTCAGTAAGGGTAAATAAGGGAGATATTAATGATCACATAAGCATAACATGATCATAAGGGCATGAGAACATGAGATTAACATTTGAAAACTATACCCTGCATATCAAATAACATAATCCTGAAACATGGTATAAAACATGATAGTTTATAATACATGAATTATAAAGGAATCGAATAATATAATCCATGAGAGAATAACATTGGAACATGATATTGATTTGTGGAATATACATAATCATATAAAATCATTTTCTTAATAGTCAAGGATTAATTTCATGGCTATCATAACGGAATGGGATCACTACACAAACCATCATAGTATTTAAGGTTCACTCCTAGGACTATCATAGTATACAAAGTCCCTTAATGAATTGGGTTTACTCCCCATTTCAGTCTTGTTTATCCCATGAGATATCTATCTTTAACCAATGCATTAGAGGGATATATAATTATAGACCCACCTATCACATAATGAAAATCATAAAAATATGTGCTACAAGATCATAAAACATTCATCATAGAATTACCCCTAGAAAGGAAATGAGTTTCATAAACATTTTATCATAGCATAACTTATGGAAAAGAAACAGGTTTCATAAACATTCCATTATTTCATCATAGTATAACCTATTTAAAATAGATGAGTTTAATAAACATATTATCATTAAAATAATAAACCATATATATAAAGAGTAAGTATGGTATCATTAGATCATAACCACAATAAAACTTTAGTTACATCCAAGGATGTCATCATAGATGAAAAATTCCTTTAAACATTACTTGGTACATTTCTTGAGTAAAATACCATTTTCACTTTGAAATCAATCATTAAAAATCTAAAAATTTACAAAATATTAAAGATAAAATTTTCTTTGAAAATAAACATGGAAACTTTTAAAGTAATCTTCTAAGTATTGAGTTTTCATGATGGTGGAACATTCCATTCATACCGTATAAATTAAAATAAATATTCCTTTCACATTGTCAGTAAAAAATAAAAAGTACCTCAAACGATAAGAAGATTCCTTTTAAACCATTTTTTAAAAATTAGAACATGGGTAAAAATTAATTTAAATAATAATTAGAAAATGGTAAAAAAATTCTTGAAAACATTTTTAGAAAACATATACATAGAAGAGAAAGTATTTTCGACTGAAGAGAAAAATAAAGTCGATTTTTCATTGAAAACATCCTTTTGGTCTATTGCGTACATAAAAAAGGGAAAATGAAATGAAAATATGTAATTTATAGAAATAAAAAAAGGATAAAAAAATTCATGTGATTCTTGAGAGGTAGATCATGAAATTTTATCATCAGAAGCATAATCATAAACAATTTTGATAGATAATGATATTGAAACATAAAACCCTTACAACATTGGTAATTTTTGAATCATATTCCCCATGAAAGAAATGATCTTAGATGAATATGTAAATTCCCATAAATTTCAAAAAAATAATCTTAAAATACATTTATGAGTAGTATACACATGACATAAAAGAAACAAGTGGTGAATATGGCATGTGTCTCAATGACATAAAAGTGAGATGAAAATCCCTTACCTCAGGTATTGACTTTCTTTAAACATGTTTGAAACTCCTGTATAATAAATATAGGTTTATTGTAAATTTATTCCAAAACCATACTCATGTGTCTATATATATATATCATACGATATATGATTTACTTATAACCTTTTATCACTCATTTATTAATAATTATTTGTTTAAATCACTGTTTCGGGTAATAACTGCTTCATTTTTCATGTATGTTTTGGTTCAGTAGTTTTCATCCTTGTACTTTTATCATGGTTCCATTATCTCCAAAATGTTAATCATGATATAAATATCATATATATTCATTATATAAATATTCAATGTCATCCATAAAAGTTTTAGATAGAAAAAATGAATTACATCATTCATGGAGGCGGTAGGCTATACGTAAGCATGAATTTTGTTTTAACTTTTCAAATTATAAAACAAAAGAAATATAAATAATAATTGCAACACCCTGTTACCTATCTTTCAGGTATGTTCTAATTTTTTCTTTTGGTTTCCTTTTTTTGTTGGGCGAGTATTGCTGACCATGAAATTGGAAAGATACCTGTAATGGTGAATTCAAGGATTTTTTGGATTTTTCAACATAAAAACCTATAGTTTCCACTGATCACTGGATGTTTACATGCTGTGTAAGTGAAGTACATGTCGTGTAATGACTACAAGGAATAATCCATGAACTGGGTATATGGTGTGAATTATTTGCACACTATGTAATAGGTACACATTGTGTATGTATAAAAACATGGTTTTAAATAAAATAACAATGGTTTTTTCATCATATATGGACCCCAAGGATTACATGATGTGTAAATGGATTACACACCATTTAAATGTTTCAGTGTTAGTTTTTAGGCCACCTTATGAGTGATATGTTTCATTAATTTTATGTTCATCCTTCCTCGCTCTATATAGAGATCCCCTAGGTGATCTTAGGTGATTAATTTCCATTCAGATCATTTCATTCTAGGATTGATCACCATTGTGGTTGTATTTCTTCTCTCCGGGTAAGCATTCCTTCCGGTTCTTCCTAAATTTTGGCTGCGATTGTGTTTTGGATGAAGTTTTGTAATTGTATTGTGCTTTCTATCAATCCTTTATAGTTTCTTGTCATTCCTTATCTTCCAAAGGCAGATCTTGTGGTTTCCAATTCCCATTTTTAAATGCAGTTAGGTTTTCTAAATCCTTGAGGTAGGTGGATCAGTTCAAGTATTCTAATTTCTTGAATTTCTTTTTTGATCTTATTGATTTATTGAGATTTGAAATGTAATTTCATGTGTTTAAATTGAAAAGTGTACGGGTTTTTCTAAAAGGGACTTTCACCTTGAAAATAGAATTTACTTGATTAGAAATGAAAAATTGATTTTCAAACCTTGAAGAAGATTATATTGTCTTTGAAACAGTTTTATAAAAATATGATCATGGTTTTTAAAACCAAAATTGACAAACATTGCACTGTGGGAACCTTGGGTGCATCGAGAAAGAGACACATGTATCCTTAGTGTGTGTGACACCACTAAGAGGTAAGATCTTATATATCAATGGATTGTGGTAGGACTCGATATTAGTTGGATACAAGCTTATGCTTTTTTAGGCTCATGAGTGTTTAGTATGTATTTTCCTATAGGCTAGAGCCCTACTGGAAGGTGCATTGCTGTTTCCGGTTATTAATTGTATGGTAGATTATTTCATGGATGATGGCTCACATGGATGTTTATATTTTGGTATCTTTACCTTATTTGTTATGGATTTGGAAAATATGACATGAAATTTATGAGAAATTAAGGATTATTTGAAAAATATTTTATTTATAAAAATTCTTGTAATTATTTTTTTGTTTTAAAGATTGAACCTTTTCATTATTTTTTAGAACTTCTATAGATATATTGGTGGTATCCTACTGGGAACTGTTTCTCACACCCTAATTTTTCCTGTGGGAATCTGTAGACCTTGTTTTGTAGGATATAGGTAAAGGATGTATCATGCCGGTTTCTCTTTACGTTACTGTTTTGTTTTGGGGATGGTTTGGAGGTGATGGTTGGTCACACAAATACTTGTTTGTATAGACTTGTAGTAATTTATAGTTTAGCCTATTTGTCTCAGTTGTATCTCCCTTTATTTCCAATTTTTACTATTGGTTTAGGTATTATTATTTTTATATATGAGACTTGTCTTATTATCTTCATTATACCTCACCCCATAATGGGATGACTTGGGTGACCAGTTTGGTTAACCCAGGTTGGTCTATTAAAATTTGGTATCATAGGTTGTTACTCAACATGAAGTGTGTCAGCACTTCTTGATTTGGTTTAGTGTTTGTGGTAGACAGGATTAGGATCATCAGAATTCAGTTAGTAGGTGTAGAAAAGGGTCCTAGATAGCTCACTCCTGTGAATGAATCTGAGTTACCATGGGTGGTTGGAAAATCTTTACTAATTATAATATCTAGTAAATAGGTTAATTTCAATTAATTTTATGGGATATATATTTAAATTGACATATTTACTAAGTTTTGAGACTTGGTGTGTGTAAGGTATTTTGAATAAACTAAGTGGGGATTTTATTTAAATGGATCCTCTTTTTTCTAAGGGTGTTTCCTTTTTTTGTGGTAGAAATCATAATTGATTTAAATTCTTATCATTTTAAAGATTTTTTTAATTCTAGATTTTGGTTCAATGGTTATTTAATTTTCTCATGATTGATTGGTTATTGTATGTTTGACAAAAAATGCCTCCTAGAAGAGCTCTTCCAAATACGATAGGGGAAGTTGCGAGGCAAGTTCCATAGGTGGATCCTCTGGTGGACCCTTGTTTGGTTGAAGTGGTTATTCATACTATTCAGACTCTGGTGTCAGTGGGTACTGTAAACCCATGAAGATTAGTGGATCATGGACAAATATTTACCAAGTAGCATCCACCCATCTTCTGTGGTGATAAAGGGACCCAAGAGTCAGAGGAGTGGTTTAAACAGATTGAAAGGATCTTAAAATTTTTGAAGACTCCCAAAGAATCTATGGTGAGTTTTATCATGTATATGCTTGAGGGACCAGGAAGAAGATAGCGAGACCCTATAGTGAAATCTAAGTTGCATGAGGGTATTACCTGGGTTTCTTTCATTAAGTTCTTTAATCAGTAGTTTTATCTTGAGAATTTACACCTAGAAAAGACCCAAGAGTTTCTGACCTTGAAGAAAGGGAATCATACCATTCTAGAGTAATCCACCAATTTTTCTGAGCTGGTACATTTAGCACTAAATCTTTTCACCAATTAATACCTTTAGTCTAGGAGGTTTGAGATGGGGCTGATGGCTGATATTCAATTTATTCTTGTTCTTTTGCACCTTCTGACTTTGTGGAGGTAGTGGATAAAGAATATTTGGCTTAAGTAGACATAGTTGTAAGGACAAGTTTGGGAGGAGCTTTAGTTAGTGTAACAATCATTCAGGGTGCTTCTTTTGGTCAGAAAAGTAAGTGCAAGATTGGTTAGTTTTCTATAGGACAAATTTTAAGGGATTCATCCGGGAAGAAACAGGTTATTTTTTACTAGTGTAGGAGGCTTGGTCATACCAGACCTCATTGTACAGAGGCTCCTAGGGCTTGTCATCTTTGTGGGTGATCTTTCCACCTGAAACATTTCTGTGACAAGATTTCCCAAGGAAATAAGGCAGGATCCACTTTAACCAAGGGTTCATATGTTCAAATTTATGCTCCCAAGTGTGGTGGATCTCATTATCAAGCCAAGGGGGATTTCTAGGTGGTTAAGTTTAGAAAAATTTATGTGGAATAATGTGTTCCATAAGAATATGAAGTAGGGACAACTATTGTTATAGGTATGATGTTTATCTCATCTTCTATGATACTAGATTTTTTTGATTTAGGTGTTAATCATTATTTTAAATTATCAAATTTAGTTGACATGTTGGTTTTTCATTCAAATCTTATGCTGTTCTTGTTAGATATTTCTAAACCTTTGGGAAAGAGGTCTTAACAAGGTTTCAAGTATACCACATGTCAGGTGATGATAACTGACCTTGAGGTGGTTTGGGATTTCATATTTCTTGATCTTTACATATTTGACTTTATTATTGGTAAGGATTAAATTATCAACATAAAGGTCTAGATAGAATGTTATAGCTATCAGGTGCAGTTCTTATATGCTGATGGGGTCACTCATGTTTTCCAGGGTGAGTGGGACTCTAGATCGGGAAGGGTAGGGCCTATGTTCTTTATGTCAGTATAATCTCATTCCATTTTTGATATTTTTTTGATGTATTTGAACCTTTATTGGGCAGTTAGTTACCTACTTTTGTGTGTGTACCTTGAGGTATTTTTGGATGATTTTTCTGATTTACCGCTATAGAGAGTGGTTGAGTTTACTATTGACTTGCACCCTAGAATGATGAACTTTTCTATTCCATCCTATCAAATGGAACCTTATAAGTTGGTGGAACGTAAATTCCATCTTGAGGACCTGAAGGTGAAAGGATTTATTCATCCTAGTGTGTCACTGTCAGCTTTTCTTTCACTCTTTTCTATTAAGGAAGACAAAATTCTTAGGCTTTGTATTGACTATAAAAAGTTGAATAGGGTGACCATTAAGAATAAATATCATTTAACCATAATTAATGATCTCTTTGATTATCTTAGAGGGGATCATTTGTTTTATAAGATTGACCTATGGTTGGGGTACCACCAGTTGAGATTCAGAGAAGAGGATATAATAAAGATAACATTTAGGAGTTAATATGGGCATTTCTAGTTTTTGGTTATGCCATTCGGTCTCACTAATGCTCCTTTAAAGTTTATGTATTTGATGAAACAAATCTTTAATCATTTATTAGACTATTTTGTTTTTGTGTTCATGGATGCTATCTTGGTATAATACAAGCCATAGGAGGAGCATGTAGACCATTTGGATATCATTCTATGAACCTTGAAAGAACATTGTCTGTATGGTAATCTTTACAAGTGTGAGTTTTTGGATCTAAGAGGTAAAGTTAATGAGGCATGTGATATCTAAGAGGGGAATCTCAGTGGATCCTAAAAAGGTATAGGAATTTATTTCATGGGAGTATCCCAGAAACATGTTTGAGATCCAGAGATTATTGGGTTTGGCTGGTTATTACAGACAGTTTGTTTGGGACTTCTCTAAGATCACATATTTTATGACAACTTTGACATGTAATGGTGTAAAGTTTGAGTGGGATGACTAATATCATATATATTTTGAAAATATAAAAGTGGAGATGACTTCAACACTAGTTTTTATTCTTTCAGAACCAGGGTCGGGTTACGATGTTTTCTATGATGCTTCTGGTACAGGTTTGGGATGTTTCTTGATGCAAGGAAAACATGTTGTGTCTTATGAATCTCACCATTTACACCCTCATGAGAAGAACTACCCTACCCATGATCTTGAGTTGGAAACTGTTATGCATACATTCAAAACATGGATACACACCATCTCTTTAGGGAACAATTTATGGTATATTCTGATCATAAGAGCCTAAAATATATTTTCACTCAGAGGTATCTGAACTTGCGACATGGATTCTAGGTTGAGTATTTTCATACCTTTTATTCTTATATCATATATACTTATGGGAAATAAAATGTGGTTTTTGATGTGTTCATTAGAAAATTACTGACACAAGCTGTGAAGGAACTGATTGAGTAGTTTTCTCTATGAGTTTGTTTCCCAAGATGAGCTTGGGAGTGAAGCAGATTGGTGGACATGAATTATTGGATTCGATAAAGGTTGAATCGTCTTTTATTGAGTGAGTTTGAATCGATCAAACAATAAACACTGAGAGCTGATGATTAATATAAATCATAAAGAGTGGGGAGATCTTGGGTGAGTCGTATCAATCTCCTAGTGGTGCTTTGTGCTTTCGTATCAAGTTGGTTGTTCCATTTTTATTGATACATGAGTTTTTAGACAGTTGAAAATGGTCATGTTGGAATGTGAACACAGGGTCTATAAAGATGTACCATGATTTGAGACTTTGGTATTGGTGGCCAGGGATGAGGCATTCAGTTGCAGATTTTGTATTATGGTGTATCACTTGTCAAAGAGTTAAGGCAGAACACCAAATACCTGTAGGTTTGTTCCAACAATTACCTATTCCAATATAAAAGTGGGATGATATTTCCATGTATTTTTTCATTATTTTAACATGAAATACTAGTGGGAAGAATGCAATTTGTGTGATTTTTGATAGGCTCACTAAATCAGCACTTTTCTTACTAATAAATGAAATGACGAAAGTGGAACATCTTGGGGATTTATATGTCTAAGAGATTGTGAGAATTCATGGGGTTCCCTCTATGACTATTTTTGATAGGGACTCAAGGTTTACATCTATATTCTAGAAAGGTTTGTAGGAGGTAATGGGTTCCTAGTTGAAATTGAGCATGGATTATCATCTGTAAATGGATGGACAGTTAAAGAGGGCTATCCATGTTCTTGAAGATATGATCCAGGATTATGTTCTTGATTTTGGTGGATCTTGGGACAAATATTTGACCTTGTTTGAGTTTTCATATAATAATAGTTATCAGGATTCTATTAGGATAGCACCATTTGGGGATTTTTATGGATAGCCATGTCTATCTCCCTTATGCTGGGAAGAGTTGGGAGAGCGATCCTTGGTTGGGACAAGTTTGGTTTAAGAGATGATAGAGGTGGTGTAGTTGATCCAGAGGCATTTTATCACAACACTGAGTCATCATAAATATTATCTAGACTATTGTCATCAGCCACTTGAGTTTTTGGTTGGTGATATGGTCTTTCTTAAAGTTTCACCTCACTTGGCACATCATCGATTAGGTCAACAGGGTAAGTTGGCCCCAAGGTTTGTGGGCCCCTTTTAGATCATTGAGTGACTAGGGAGGGTGGCCTATCAGTTTCTTTTAATATCTCACTTGACTTTTATACACGGCATGTTTCATGTTTCCTAGTTGATGAGGTATATACAGGATCCTTCCCATGTGATTAGATGAGAGAATGTTGATCTTGAGCTTGATACCACTTTGGTTGAGCTACCAATTCAGATTATTGATCGCGAGGATAAGGTATTTCAGGATAAAATGATACCCTTGGTTCGAGTACTATGGAAGTGAAAATAGGATTTACATGAGACGTGGGAGCGGGAGTCTTTGATGAGGAAGTAATGACCTTCTCTTTTTATGGATCCATGATCATGATCACTTTCTAGGGAAAAAAAATTTTATGGTGGGGATACTATAATTCCCCGTTACTTGTCTGTCAAGTATGTTATAATTTTTTTATTTTGGTTTCCTTTTTTTTGGGTGAGTATTACCAATCATGAAATTGGGGGGATACCTATAATGGTGAATTCATATATTTTTTGTAATTTTCAACATAAAAACCTATAGTTTATGCTACTCATTGGGCACTTACACACTGTGTAAGTGAAGTACACACCATGTAATGACTGTCGGGCATAATCCATGAAATGGGTACATGGTGTGAATGGTTTACACACTGTGTAATAGGTACACTCCATGAATATACAAAAATAATGTTTTTAATAAAAATTTGATGTGTTTTTAAACATATATAGACCCCGGGGATTATATGATGTGTAAATAGATTACATGCCATGTGAATGTCATAGTGTTGATTTTTTAGGCCACTGTATGACTGATATGTTTCATTCCTTCTCTATGCATCCTTCCTCACCCAAACTACAGATCTCCATAGACAATATTGGGTGATTAATTTATATATATATTGTTTCATTCAGGGATTTATCACTATTGTTGTTGGATTTATTCTCTCAGGGTAAGTTTTTTTTCTGGTTCTTCCTTGGTTTTGGTTGCGGTTGTGGTTTGGATGTGATTTTGTAATTGGACTGTGTTTTCTATCAATCCTTTACAATCTCTTATCACGACTTGTCCTTATAAGGTAGATCTTGTGGTTTTCAATTCCCATTGTCAAAGGTAGTTAGGTTTTCCACGTACTTGAGGTATGTGGATATGTTCAAGTGTTCTAATTTCTTGAATTTCTTGTTGTTCTTATTAATTTCTTGTGTTTTGAAATTGAATTTCATGTGTTAAAATTGAAAGGGGCATGAGTTCATGTTTAAAAGGGGTTTTATACTTGAAAAATAAATTACCTTGATTTGAAATGGAAAATGGATTTTTAAACCCTAAAGAAAATTGGATTGTATTTGAAATTGTTTTATAAAAATGTGAGCATGGTTTTTAAAATAAAAATTGACAAACATTGGATAGAGGGAACCTTGGGTGCATCTAGAAAGAGACACAGATAACATTAGTGTTTGTGACACCATAAGGAGGTAACCTCTTGTATATCTATGGACTTTTGTAGAACTTGATATTAGTTGGATCCAACCTTATGAATTTTTAGGCTCGTGAGTGTCTAGTATGTATTTTCCCATAGGCTAGAGCCCAACTGGGCGGTGCATTTTTGTTTCTGGTTGTTTATTTCATGATAGATTATTTCATGGATGTTGGATCACATGGATGTTTATATTTCGGTAACTTTACCAACATTTTTATGGATTTGGAAAATATGAAATGAAATTTTTGAAAACTCAAGGATTATTTGAAAAAGGTTTTCAATTTTTTATTATTTGTAAAAATGATTATAAAAATGTTTTGGTTTAAATCTTGAATTGTGAATTATTTTTATTATAACTTGTAGATATCTATTGGTTTTATCCTATTGGTAACTTTTTCACACATCCTAATTCTTCCTTTAGGAGGCTATAGACCTTGTTTTTCAGGATACAAGTAAAGGTAAGTGCATTCTATACCATGCAGGTTTCTCTTTATGTCACTGTTTCGGTTTGGGTATGGTTTAGAGGTGAGAGTTGGTCACATAGAGACTTATTTTTCTAGAATTTTAGTAATTTTTATTTTATCCTGTTTGACTCGGTTGAATCTCCCTTTTTTCCCACTTTGTACTCTAGTTGTAGGTCTTTTTTTTCTTATATATGATACTTTTTTGTTATCTCCGTTACACCTCACCCCATAATGGGCTGACTTGGGTGACTGGTCTGGTTGGCCCAGGTTAGTCTATTATAATAATTCACTTTTATATAATAATTATCATATTATATATATCATATATATTTAGTAATTAAATCCTTATTATTATCAATTTAAATAGGAAATGAAAAAAAAATTCACATCGTTTTGTGGAGGTGGTAGTCCACACGTACACCTGAGTGACGTTATAATTTTCCAAAGGATTGAAAGGTAATAAGGTAGATATGATATTATAACTAAAAAGTATAATAATGTCATAAATATAATATATATACTTTAAATCCATCATTATATCCAGCCATGAGAGGTGGTAATAGAAAACGAATTACATCAGTTTGTGAGGCAGTAGTCCATCATACACATGATCGACAGTTTTGTTTCCCATTTATTGGAAGTGGAGATGAATATGAGTTATGAAATTAACATAATAAAATCTCAGTATATTGAATATATTAGTTTTATTATTTTACCATAGTTGAATTATATTTTAATGAGGTAGAATAATAAATAATATGAAAATGATCGGTTAAGAACGATACCCCTTCTTCAGACAACCTCCTTAGGTTTATACCTAAATCCTTCCTAGAATGGTTTTATGATCAAATAAGGGACTCTAGGTCGTGGAGAGAGATGTAAGGAAAGTATTTTGGTAGGTATTGGCCAAACCAAATTGAATTTTAAATTTTTAATAAAAGGAGAATATGAGGTTCCATTTTATAATTGAGGTGAGTGACACACTTGTAATTTTTCAAAATTTTATAATAATGTCATGTCACTTTCTTGGAAAAAAGGATAAAAAATGTACAATTGAAAAACATTAGATGATAAAAGGTAAAAATATGTCCATAAAATAGAAATTTTATAAGTTTTAGGTTATTTAACCCATATTTCTTTAGTTTAACCCTTGGTAAACTTGTTTTAACCTTAACCGTGGTAATAAATTTTTACTATTTTTACTATTCATTATGAAAAAAAATTAAGTTGAACATATTAAATAATATTAATTATTATTATTTTAAATATGGAATCCATTTTATCAAATTTAATACACATAAGTGGCAGGATATAATTTAAAATAAAACCCATAAATGTGTTGAAAAATGGGTTTTCAAACAAAAAGTTTTATTAAGTATAAAAAGTTTTTATATAAAAACTCAACATAAAATTGATTATAATAACCTGAAATGGATTAATAATAATATAATTGAACTAATTATACTTTTAAAATAATTTTAAAACAAAATGAATCTTTATAAATTCTTTTAATTAAGAGACAATTTTTAATAAAAATCAACATTTTCACTATTTATAAAAAAATTAACCATTTCATAAACTTATAAAAAATTAACTCTATGATAATTTTGAAATGTTTATTTCAAAAATAAATTTAACTATTTCAAATAAATTTTCTAAAATTGATAAAAATTAATTTTAAAATAAGTTCGTAAAATGTGATGAAACCACCTTTTAGAAAAATATAATTTTAAGCATAAAACAGGATCAATTGTTATCCTCTGTCTAGAAAAAATATTAGATGAATGATAAAATATTTAAATGAATATATAATATATAAATTTCATTAAAATTATTCACCAATAGTTATCAATTTAATTTATTAATATAGACACACATTGCGCGCATAAAAACATATTTTATTCTGAAAAACAACTTCTTTATTTTCAATCGGTTTTTATTTCATTTCAAATAAATTGATTAATAAAGAATTAATTTTATAAGAATTTAAACCATATTTTTTTATAATTTAATTATTACTATTCATACCCTACAATCCAAAGGCTAGACGATAACTTTCACATTGAATAATGATATTTTAATGGTATATTGTGGTTCGTTTAAACTTGGTGTTGTTTGAAACACAAGCTATAAAAAAATTATAAGTCAATAGGGTTTTATAATACTAAAAATATAATTTTAAACACTATATTATTTTCATAATATCATGTTAAGATACAAAAAATCCTTTGTGGGAAATAAATCTTGTTCCTTTTAGTAGGAATATCTAATTGTTTTCATGTCATATACGGTAATATATGCGTTTGGATTATTTTTTTAACAAAATATTATTCATTAAAATATACCACTAATGGGTTGTGGTAATACCTTACCTTTTATTTTAGCAAATATATGGATAAACTCTTTATCCTGGATGAAATTGTTTTATTCATATCTTATTTTTAAAACATGTTATAGAAACTGAAGAATCATAAACCATGTTTATATGATTAATCATATCTATTTGATCACAAAAAATATTTTTTGAAATGTTTTTTTATTATCACATAAGAGAAATAATATAAAGATACACATATTTGTAATATCCATATATTCTTGATATATTCTATTAATATAAGGACCCATCTTTAAACATTATATAATCTAGTAAATTCTTTTAGAATTCACTTTCTAACATTCCCAAAGATATTTTCAGTTTAGAGTTTTAAGTAATTATGACATAATTCATACATATAAACCCATAAGAATACAAATTGGGTAATACTAAAACAATATCCATTTCTTCTATAATACAAGTATTTTAATAAAATGTGAAGTCTTTTCATGAAAAATCTTCTTAACAATTAGCTTGGATTCTTATTTTCTCTTTCCCATCCTTAAAACACCATGAAAAACATTTTAAAACTTTGGATGAGAAAAAAGATCTTAATAAGGGACATAAAATAAAAAATAACAATTATTCCATGAATACTTATAAACATATGAAATCATTTTCACAAGATATACTTGTCACCCTTAAAGTATCATATACTTTGTGAAAACATTAGATTTCCATAAAACATAGATTACATAAATAAAACCATATAGGTAACTTGGGGATTTAATTACTTAATATTGTAACCCTAGTGTCTACCATATGATTTTTAACCCTAAAAAATACCTTACAATATAAGCCTCATGACTGCATTATGATGTAACCCTCACAGATACCTTATAGTATAACCATCGTAGTTACACTTGGAATAACCATTACAAACAACTTCTAATATAAACATACCCAATGCATTATAGGGATATATAGGTCCCACTATTCATCATAAAAAATTCCCAATAACTATAAAATAATCATAAAACAATAATATTTTCATCATAAAAACAGTCCTTTTGAATTTTGCAAAAATAGAAATTTAAAAGAGGATTTTTAAAGAAAAGTCCCATACCTCGAGTTTGTCTTTATTCAAACGTGTTCAAGACTCCTGTATGATGGTTTAATGAGTGTTATTAATATATTATAGAACCATATTCATATTTATAATTCCTTATATGATCTACTTATAACATTTTCCCACCCATTTATTAATAATGTTTTGTTATTTTGCATTGTTTCAGGTGCATTTATTTCATGGTTTCCATGATTGGTTCATTATGAATTTTCTTATCGAATGGAAGAAAAAATTAAGAAGTGGAAATAAATAGTATTAATATGTTTACATAATTTTAAATGATACCATATATCATTTTGTTTTTTGATATGAGGATGATTCATTAGATAAAACATTAATGAAAATGATTTAGTTTATTTTGGCGGTTTTTATGACCATCATGAACTTATATTATTTTATTTAATATAATATTTATATATTGGATTTATAACATTATGTAACTTATAATATTTATAATAAAATATTATTTAATCATAATAATGCTTTTATGATCATCTGTGAAGGCAATAAAGGAAAATGAAAACACATCACCCACGATGATGGTAAATCAACACATCACAGAAGATGTTTTCATTTTTTAGAATAAGAGGAGAAAATGTGATATTTGATGATGGATATTCCATTAAAACAATAAAATTATAGTATATATAATATACTAGAGTTATCATGTCACATGGATCAAGTAAGGTGAGGAGAGAATAAGAAAAGAAAATAAATTGAAAATAAAATAAAAGAAAATGAAAGAGGATTTTACCTCTTGAATTCTTCTCCTTGAGATCCTACTTAAGGCACTTGGTTTTGCCCTTTTGGTGAGAAAAATAGGTCTTTTATGTGGGGAAGAGTCTTGGGAAGGTAATTGGAAAGAAATTAAACAAGATACAAGGCTTTGATGTGTGAGGATAATAGGTGGTGAGGGGTGGTATTTATAGTGGAGGAGAGGGGTGTTTTTTTGATTATTTTATTCATTAGTTTATTATTTTGGCTCAAGACTATGAATAATTTTGATTCCATGAATAAATAAAGTAAATGGAGAAGGATAGTTTGAGATTATGGTATTACATCAGCCATGACTCAATAATTCATGTATTTTCTAAATACTGTAAACTACCGTACTTCAATATTCACAAAAAATTCAGCTATTTTAGAAAATACCAAAAATTCACTCTAACCAATTTTGGACATGTAGAATTAAAAAATGGACTCAATTTTTTGAGAATATTTTTCTAAATATTATAAATTAATTTTTTATTAAAATAATCATTTATTTGAAAAATACTGATTTTAAATTATAACTGATTTTATAACACTTTGAAAAATTAATTAAGGTCTCATAAAATTATATTATAATCATAAGAGAAAAAAATATTAATTTATGAATCTATTTTATGAATAAAAATTTTCTTTTAAATCATTATATTAATTATAAAATTGTAAATAAAAATTTATGTGTCACAAAAATACCAACACTTAATTTATCATTTTCAAAACATTTATTTACTTATTCCATGACATAAATATATCATATTTTAACTTATAGGATACATAATTTTTTTTATAATTTCATATGTTAGGTTACCATTCTATTTATATAGATTTCTTAATTTCTTTAAATACCACTTATTTTATTATAAATTTATAATGAATTTAACAATTTAATTCTAGAATGAAAACTAATTATTTTATAAGTACTTGGGTTATTACATTCCCCCTATTATAAATTGTGTTCTCACAATTTTTATTCACTTATTAAACAAGTTTGAATACCTTTCCCTCATAGAATTTTCAGATTATTGTGTTGCTTCTTCAACCATGTGGTTTCTCCACAAAACCTTAACCTAGTGAATTACCTTATTCCACAATAATTTCTCTCTATAATCAAGAATCTAAATAATATTTTCCTCAAAAGGAATTTTCTCTTCCAATTGAACTACTTATGGGATCAAAACATGAGATGAATTTGGAACATACTTTCTTAACATCAAAACATGAAAAACATTGTGTACTTAAGATAAACTGGGAGGCAAAGCTACTCGGTAAGAAACTATTCCAACTTTCTATAGGATTTAATAAGGTCAAATTAACCATGTAATTAGCTTTCATTTCTTACAAAAACACATAACACTTTCACAAGAATAAATTTTAAGGAAAAAAAGATCACCTGCCTCGAAAGAAAGTCCTTTCCTCCTATTATCTACATAACTTTTATGCCCTCTCTAATCTATCCCCATGTATTGTTGGACCATAGTCACTTTATCATACACCTCCTCTACTAATTTTGGTCCCATCACTATTCTTGACTTCATCCCAAAATGTTGGAGTTCAACACTGCTTTCCATATAATGACTCTAAAGGTTCCATCAGTATATTGGAATGAAAACTGTTATGATAAGAAAACTCAACTAAAGAAAGATGATGATCCCAACCTCTCGGATAATCCATTGAACAAGCTTGTAAAATTTATTCCAATGTATAAATTTTTCACTTAGTCTATCCATTAGATTGAGGGTAAGGGGATTTCCATCTCAAACTAGATTGTGGGATAGAGCCTCACTCACATAGCCGCTCCAAGTTCTCAAAATTTTCTTAGGGTTTCAGCTTTCCCCAGGGGAAATTCCTCTATGCCACTCCTCCTCAGTTATTTATTCCCCCTCACTCACTCTGGGTTTCAATGTCTCTCACTTTTATTTCCCTCTCGCTCGACTATACCAAATCTATGATGGCGCTATGGTTTTCTCTCCATCTGCCTCTTTGCACTCAGATCTTGCATTCCTTAGTTCCTCTCCAAGTTGGATTTGGAGCATGGGATATGATGAGGTTTTGGGATTACATTTTGGAGGACAATAGATCTCTAGGTTTTACTAAAGTCAGCACTTATTCCTAGGGTTTCAATATATTTCTCCATTCGGGTTTCGTCCTGCTTTCATTTTTCCTATTCTCATTTTTTCTAGTTATGGGCCTTCTTCTGGTTTCCTTTCTTTTGGGATTATCCCTAAGGTTTCATTCCCAAATAATATTTTGGGTTTTATTCCTGATTTTTTTCCAAATTATCTTTCTAGTTTCCACTTTCGGGTTTCTAATATTGGCTGTTGATGTTGCTTCTTTGGTGTTTTCTACCGGTCGTATGTCTGGGTGTTTTTCATTTGTGTAAACAAAGTCAATGGAAACTTTTTTCTGTGGCATGATGATAATGATGTTGGATTCTATGGGTGAAATCAGATGGTGTATCCTGATGGTGGAATTCTTCTCTTTTATTGGTGGTTTCAGGTGATGCTATGTGGTGAATATGATGGTTCTCTTGGCAGTGATAAGGTCAGAGTTAATAGTTATGGTGGTAGTTCTTGGTGTCAATGATGGTGTTTGTGGTGGCTTCGATGGAAGATTCCTGATGACATCTTTGGTGTATATTTCAAAATGGTTAGGTGTCCAAGGAATGATTTAAATTTGATACTGGGGATTGTTTTATGCTTTTGTGTTGGTTTTTTCTATTCCACCAGTGAAGTTTTTGGTGTTGTTTTGTTGTTTTTGCGATCGTCTGGTATGCATTGTCGACGATGGTGGTTAATGGTCTAGTTTTCTGGCGAGGAGGTGGTATTTATGGTGCTGATGTGTTACATGATATATATGGAGATAATTTTCCTCATGGGTGTGATGATTGGTAGTAGGCGATGGGATCGAGGTGAAGAGAGGCAGTGCTGGGACCGAGGAGTCGCTTCGTGCGCCTGATAGGGTCTGAATTTTGAAATTTGAAATGGTTGTACTTATTTTTCAAATTTGAATTTTAAGTTTTGATCATTTTAATTTGGTTGTTTTGTTTCTGGTTAATCAGTTGTATGGGTACCCCACTACCCTTTAAAATTGGTTATTCTGAAAATCAAAAAATAAGATTGGTGGTGGTATCTATCAAATTCAGGATGAAAGGATATGATGAAATTTAATTCAGTTCCCAATGAATTTTTAAGGCCTTTCCAAAAGTTATAAGTGAACTTGAGATCATGGTCAAATACAATGGAGAGAGGAAATCCATGTAACCTGATAATCACTTTGAGGTACAATCGATAAAGATTATCTAGAGAAAGAGTCTCTCGAATAGGAATGAAATGTGCATATTTAGTTATTTGGTCAACAATAATCCAAATCAAATTGTTACCTTGAGAGAATTATTTGGTAGTCCTACCACCTAGTCCATATATATATTTTCCCATTTCCACTCTGGCACTGGAAAAGGATGAGTCATCCCCATTGGTAGTTTCCACTCTAATTTAACTTATTTACATGTCAAACATTTCACGGTAAAATCAGCAATACCTATTTTCATTACATCCCACCAGTAATACTCTCAAAGGACTCTATACATCTTAGTGCTGCTGGGATGAACTGAAAATAAAGAACTATGAGCTTCACTTAATAACTCTTTCTTCAATTGTGAATCACAAGACATACATAATCTCTTCAAAAATATAAAAACACAATATTTATCAATGTTAAATTATAGAAACTTACCTTCCTAAACCAATTCTACCTTCTTATGTAACTCACAATATTCCTTCTATGCTTACTTAATTCTTCCTGAGAGAGATTTCTACACTGACACCTGAAAAAAATAGAGTAATTTCCTACACCAAAAACTTCCAATACAAATTCATCAAATAATTAATCAAGGGGTCATGTTCTAAATGTAACATGGTTAATGTTTCATGATGTTTTAAACTCAAGAAATCTACCACTTTGTTTTCCTTTATAGGATGGTAATTGATCATGAAATCATAATCCTTTATCAGTTCTATCCATAGTCTCTAACTCATGTTCAATTCCTTATAAGTGAATATTATCACACCCATATTTTCAATTCCATGCTTTGTTTCAAATCCACTTTTGGTTCTTAGATTTCTCTTGGTTTCCGGGTGTTTCGGGTTTGAAATTTTGGTGTCTCCTATGTTCTTGATCTATGACCTTGGTCTTGGGGGTATTGGATGGTACTTTGAATACTCTTTTTTCAAAGGGATGGTGTGAGGTTGAGGTGGTTTGGAGTTGGATTTGTGGCACTACTAGTGGAACCACTTGTGGGGTATGTTGTTGAGGTGTTTTGTACCCATGAGTTGGATGAGTTTTGGGGTGAAGAGAGTCCTTTGTTTTGGGAATTTTTCTCCCATATCCTTGGAATATATTTACCCTAGGTTTCCCCCTTAGAGACCCATGAAATTTGAGGAAAATGGCTTGGTTTTGGTGGCCAGTACAGGCCGCATGATTTGACCACATGATTTATTAAACCGTACAGCCAAACTGTGCAAGGTGTCTATCTCATTAAAAATTGTTTTGAAATTCCACGTTTTCCCTTTTGGAAATAAACCAAACTCGCCCATTTCTTCCCCCATTTTACCCTAGCATCCATGGGAGGCCTCCAAGATCTTCAAAACTTCCATGAAACCCATTTTTGATGGAGGATTTGGTGGAGAAACCTCAAGATCTTTCATGTAAGTGAATTCCTTCTTGGTTTCTTCCATATTCCTTTAGTTTTATTTCCTCTTTCATGAAGTTATAAAATTTATAGTAGCTGGGGTTCTTACCTAGGGTTTAACCCTGAGTCTTTTTGGTGAAATTCATTGGATTAGGGCTCGATTTCACTTCCTTATGGTGCGGTGGTGGTGCAATTTATGTTTCACACCAAAATTTGGAGTTTTTGGAAAAAATGGTTGGTGGTTCCACGTGTAAGCATCCTAATATGAGTTATATTTGATTCATTTATATTTTTATCATGTTACTATTAAATGTTTTTGTTGTGGGAACCATGTTTGGTAGTATTGATTAAGCATTTAGTTTCAAAGTTTCATATTTGTTTGAAAATTCATGTTTTCCATGTGTATCTTTTGTTGTATCATTTGAGGTGATTTGATAACGTTTGAAAGTGCTTTAATAAATGTTTCTAGAGCTTAAAAATCTGTTTTGTATTGGTATTGGGGTATTTTGTCCTTTAAAGAGGGTTTTGAAATGGTTTTTGTGTACAAAACATGGTTATACCCCTTGGGATTGTTTTATGAAAATTGTAAATGGTTTATTGAGTTAAAAAAGTGGGAAAAGGATGTACATGTACTATTTTGGTGAGTGTGTTATATTAATATGGGGTTTTGAAAGTTAATGTGGTTATTTAATATTTCAAACATTTTTATAATGTTTTATAAGTTGTTGAAATGATTTATCAAAGTGCAAGAAAGGTGCGAGACACGTTGTGGGCTGTTTTGTGTGAGTATGATGTGGAAATGAATTTTGTTTGTGAAAGGACTATTATTTGACATGTGTGTGTGATTTGGAAATTTATTTTTAATGTGAAAATGGTATTTCATGGCTTGTGTAACTTGTTTGAGCACAAGAGATAAAACCCGGGTATCTAAGTGGGTGGACCTGTACTAGTATGCTAGTGATCCTATGGGGTTTGGCCCCAGTTTCACATAGCAAGTTTAATGATGAAAACACTAACTAAACTATGATTATGATGATAATGATGATGATGGGGGCCACTATGTTATGGGTATGATCCCTACTAGTGGCTTGTGTTCATGAGAATGAATATTTGTATGGTTACTTTCATCGAGATACGAGGTACCTGGGACCCACAGCGAGCTAGTGCCTAGGGGTTATTTCCTATTGCTTGTGCTCATTAGATATTTTATGCTTACCGTAGGAATATGGTATGTTTGGATGGAGAATTCAGTATCTTTGGAATTCTATTTAAAATTGTTGATTCTTTAAAGTATCCCACTTGAAAACCATTTTTATTTTAAAGTTGCATTTCTTTAAAATTCCTATTATCATTTCATGTTTATGAAAACTTGCAAGATTTTCATATTTGAATGTTAATCACATGGAATATTTTAGTGTTGTAATCCTACCGGGATTTGTCTTACACCCTACTTACACCCTTTGGTGTAAGTAGAATTGGTTATTTTGTCGCAGGTTTGGGTAGATCTTTTAGTGCCAATAGTTTAGGTTTCTAGTGGTCCTTTGTGATGTAGTGTTGTGGAGATGTCTTGAGGGTTGTGCATCTTTCCATGAAGAGGTTCTTAGGATGTACATTTTTGGTTTCTTAATTTGTTATAGTCTTTGATAATTGTTTTAAATTATGTAATTAAATTCTGAATCTTTTCAAAAGATAGTTTGTTTTGAAAAATCCAGATTTGTTATATTGGATTTATTTGTTTTTTTATGCTTATAAACTTAGGTAAATCATTCCCAATTTTTATTTTATGATACCTGGGAACTTGTGACACCCCATGGGGATCGTGAACGCCCTTCGGTTCATGCCATGGGCTGGGTTTAGTGCCGGTTTTTATGGCTACTAGCTTTGGTTCGTGACAAAATGGTATCATAGGAGGTTAGGTTTACTCTTTGGGTCATGTTATTTGGGGAAGAGTCGGGATAGTTTGAAGTTAGGATTGTCGGGGCTTGACATTCCAATTATGAGTAGGGTTCCTGGATAGCAGACCTTGTGACGTGATTCAAGTTTCCAGGGGAATTTGGGTTTTATCATAGTCCTTTAGTTTTCTTGGTTTGATGACGATTATGGGAAATGAAAAGAGAGTTGGGATAATGGTATCAGTGAGCTCGTAGAGCCTGGAAAGCCATGTGGAGCCGGAGATATTTCCCTAGAACACTCTTCATGACAATGAAGTGATTGGAGTATGGCCACCAACCATATGTCCAAGTCACCCACCAAAACTAGTTTCCTCTCACATTGTCTTGTGTCTCTTTGTGTTTGAATCTTAGAACTTGGTTTTAAGGAAAAAATGAATTGATTTAAGAAATGTGAACTTCTATGAAATGATTTTTTAAAAAAGAGGAAGTGGATTTATTTCTAAAATGGTAGAACTAAATTTTCATAATTTTTTTGAAATTGAAAATGGTGTGTTTACACCTCTTTTGAAAGTAGAAACTATGTTAAAGTTGGTTTTGAAAAAGTGTTTCCAATATAGTTCTCTAAACTATTTAAAGGTGTTTTAATGGGATGTAATGTTTTGGAAGTCATGTGTGGAGTTTGGAAATGGATTTTGATTTGGTAACTGGATATCATTTGAAATTTTTTATGAAATTTTGGAATCTCGTTTTAAAATGAAAAGAGTTGAGTTCCCAATTTAACAAGGATTTATGAAATGGAGTTTGTTATGAAATTAAAAGTGTTTTGAAATGGGTTGAAATGTTTTGAAATTAATGTACATGAATTGAAAGTGAGTTTTTATTGAATTATTGGTGATATTTTTAAAAGTTTTACGAATCATTGGAACCTTGTTTTAAATAATAAGAGATGAGTTTTCCAAGGAATGGGAGTTGATGAAAGGGAGTTTTCATAAAACTGAGAGTGTTTTAAAATGGGATGATATTTTTCAAAATAAATGTGTATGAATTGAAAGTGAGTTCTTATTTGAATGATTGGTCCTTTCAAAAATGTTTTGTAAGATGTAAATTGGGATTTTGATTTTATGTTTAGCGGTTTTGAGAAAAAAAGTAAGTATTGGTTGACTGTTTTGGTTTTGAAAAGTGGAAATATTTTTTGTTTTAACCTTTGGTATTTCTATGGGAGACTACATGCATGGGGTTACATGGGATTATAGATGATTAATGTCATGACTAGATGAGTGCTGAGATGTATATGAGAAGGGTACCCAGTATGGCATGGAAACATGCATGTGTGAGGACCATGGGGCACCATTGGTGGATATGCTAACCGCTGAACCATTTATTTTCAAAGAGATGATTTTAAAGGAAAACATGATGTCTTGATGACTAGTTTGGGATGGTCTGTATTATGTGTTTTTTAAAATGTTGTTGTTGTGGGATGTTTTGAGTCCAAGAACCCCTCTTGTTTGAACGATGTTTTGGGTTTGTGTTTGTTCGGTAAGCTGGGTTGAAGGGATGGTTAATGGTATCTTCTGAGAAAAGTTTGCGAAGCATTTACGGTGGTTCCCCTCATCTATAAGGTTCTGATTAGTGGAAAGTTTTGACCAATGGACCATCTTGGTTGGGTCCTTGGGTACTCTCGTTGGATAATGTAAACACCCATTAAGAGTTAATGTATGACTGAAGTGCATCCCAGATTGTTTCTCTGTTGAAAGATCCGCTAGTTGATCAATATAAGGAATATTTTTCTTGAGCTTAGATTGATTTTATACCATTTCCTTTCTTTTTTTGGGTTCCTCTTGTAGTGAGAGAGTTCTCGTGGAATGTTTAAATAGACCTTAGTTTCTTAAGTTACTTGATTTTTCAAAGGTGGAAGTAGTATGGGGTTTTTAGTGTGGATGGTGTATAAGAGGGCCTCTGGGTCGTTCATAGTCTCTTCGAAGAAGGGGTTCATGTTAAACCACTAGTGTGGGAAACCTGGCCATGAGAGGCTGTTATGGCCTCTTTCTGGAATTCTGTGATGTTTGGGGACATTGCATAAGGTCCCTCTCCATGTATTATTTCTATCAGTCTCAATGGTCATGTTCGGTGATGCCTTGTGATGTCATGTGCTCATTTGACTGTAAAGGTGAAGTTGTACAAACTTTTGTGAGTATTTGTTTCATCATAAGTGTTTCTGATTTTAGTAAATATCGACATTTTTTTATAGGAAGGCGTTTCTATATATCATTTCCTCTTTCCATTTCTCATCTGAAGAAACAATGGGTGATGTGTGTGCGTCTTCTAAGAACTTGTTTCAGTGATATGTTAGGTTAGGGTAATGTGAGTTTTAAATGTGTTATGTCTTGGTGAACCCATATGGGATTAGGATGTAGTTTTCATGGCATCGAAAGGAGAAGTTCTGTTTGGGGGGTTTACAAAGTCTAACTGCGAGGCTAAAAATGCCTCAATCATTTGAGGTCTAGCCATAGGTCTCAGAGTGAAGCTGTCACATAGTTAGGGGAAATACCAGGTTCATTCAAACCCTTATACAAAGTCCTATCCTTATTATAAAATATGGGATTATTTTAAACCTCTAGTGTCGTCATCTTTCTTTTGTTGCTCCCGTTTGATGGAAAGAGGTGGGAGGACCTCGTGTCCATGTTATCACCCAATGTCATTCCTTACCCCTTTGGTTTCTATTGAGTTTTTGGAGAAAGTTTTAAAATTTGTCTAGATAGGTTGAGCACACAGTTAGTAGTAACCATGCCCCATAAAACCATGCAGATAGAAGGATCCCCACGGTTAGCGCACGGTTTTCCAAACCGTGCAGACTAACCGTGCGGCCATCCCAACTCTTTGAATTTTGGGGTCTTTCTGTGCCAGACCATGCTGGTCGATTAATATGGTTGGTTCTTATGGTGGATAGACCCACTACGAGTCTTATGTAAGTTATTTTGTAAAGGTCTAATGGAAGTATACCCCTTGTACCGAGGAGTCCATTTGGGCCTCCCACTGTTAGTGTCCTGATTCTGTCTTGGGAAAAATTAAGTTATCTCTTATTGCGGGGAACACATTTGTGTCTCCCCATACTAGTAACTCAGATTTGTCCTTGGTCTTGGCTTGGCGGTAGGTAGTCTCGTTCGGAGCTATCTAACTACCAAAATCTTCCATGGGTAAACGTCGGGATTGGAGAGCACCCAACAATTTAGTTAAAGTAAGGTAAGTGTAACCTTTTTTGATGTTGTTGTTCATTTGGGTAAATTAATTAAGTCTTATTTCAATAGTGTTTGAGGAATTTTATTTTGGGATAAATACTAAATTTAATTTATCATTTTAATAAAGTGGTGTAAGTTTTGGTTTGTGAGAGTATTCCTTCCTCAATTGATCACTGGAGGTGTTTTGGCCTTTGGGGGCGAAGCTTGGCAAATGAGTACATCTTGGTTTATTAGTTGGGTTTGGTTTTTTCTTTTGGCCTTGATGTGGATTTCCGAGGGTGGAACGATTTTTTGTGGGGATAATGTTCACACCCTAATTTTCAATTCCATAAATTGTTTCAAATCCTCTTGTGGTTCTTAGCTTTCTCTTGGTTTCTAAGAGTTTTGGGTTTGAAATTTTGGTGTCTCCTGTGTTCTTGATCTATAAACTTGTTCTTGGGGGTATTGGATGGTAATTGGAATCCTCTTTTTTCAAAGGTATGGTGTGAGGTTGAGGTGGTTTGGAGTTGGATTTGTGGCACTCCTAGTGGCACCACTTGTGGGGTATGTTGTTGAGGTGGTTTGTACCCATGAGTTGGATGAATTTTGGGGTGAAGAGAGTACTTTGTTTTGGTAAAAATTTTCCCCTATCCTTGGACTATCTTTCCCCTAGGTTTCCTCCTTATATACCCATGAAATTAGAGGATAATGTCATGGTTTTGGGTGTCCATAACAGGCCGCACGGTTTGGCTACACAGTTTACTAAACCGTGCAGCCAAACCGTGCAAGGTGTCCAGCTCATTAAAAATTGTTTTGAAATTCAAAGTTTTCCCTTCTAAGAATAAACCAAACTCACCCCTTTCTTCCCCCATTCGACCCTAGCAGACATGGGAGGCCTCCAAGATCTTCAAACCTCCCATGGAACTCATTTTTGATGGAGGATTTGGTGAAGAAACCTCAAGATAATTCAAGTAAGTGGATTTCTTCTTGGTTTCTTCCATCTTCCTTTAGTTTTATTTCCACTTTCATGAAGTTATAAAGTGTCCAGAAGATAGTTTTCATACCTAGGGTTTATACTTGAGTCTTTTTGGTGAAATATTGTGGATTAGGGATCAATTTCACTTCCTTGTGGTGTGGTGGTGGTGCGGTTGAAGTTTTACACCAAGATTTGGAGTTTTTGGAACAAATGGTAGGTGGTTCCATGTGTAATCATCCTAAGATGAGTTATATTTTCTTCATTTATATTTTTAGAATGTTTCTATTACATTATGTTTGGTTTAGGAACCATTTTTGGTAGTATTGATTAAACTTTAATTTCAGTGTTGCATATTTGTTTGAAAATGTGTGTTTTCCATGTGTATCTTCTGTTGTATCATTTGAGGTGATTTGATAACATTTTAAAGTGGTTTAATAAATGTTTCTAGGGATTCCAACTCTGTTTTGGATTGGTATTATCATGATTTTTTCCTTGAAATAGGCTTTTAAAATGGGGTTTGCGTACAAAACATGGTTATACCCCTTGGGATTGTTTTATGAAAATTGTAAATGATTTATTGAGTTAAACAAAGTGGAAAAAGGATGTAAATGTAATGTTTTGGTGAGTGTGTTATCTTAAGATGGGTTTTTGAAAGGTAAGGTGGTGATTTAAGATTTCCAAAAAAATTTATAATGTTTTATAAATTGTTTAAATGATTTATCAAATTGCAAGAAAGGCACGAAACATGTTGTGGGATGTTTTGTGTGAGTATAATGTGGAAATGAATTTTGTTTGTGAAAGGATTATTATGTGACATGTGTATGGGATTTAGGTATGTGTGTGTGATTTGTAAATGGTATTTGAATGTGAAAATGGTATTTCATGGCTTGTGGAACTTGTTTGAGCACAAGAGGGAAAACCTGGGTATCTAGTTGGGTGGACGTGTACTAGTATGCTTGTGATCTCGTGGGGTTTGGCCCTAGATTCACATAGCAAGATTGATGATGGGAACACTAACTAAACTATAATTATGATGTTGGGGGACCACTAGTTTATAAGTATGATCCCTAATAGTGGCATGTGTGCACAAGAACATATACTTTTATGGTTACTTTCACCGAGATATGTGGTACCTGGGACCCATAGTGAGCTAGTTCCTAGGGGTTATTTACCGTTGCTTGTACTCATTAGATACTTTATGCTTACCGTCAGAATATGGTATGTTTGGCTATAAAATTCAGTATCTTTTGAATTATATTTAAAAGTTTTGATTCTTTAAAGTTTCTCACTTGAAAACCATTTTTATTTAAAGTTGCATCTCTTTAAAATTATTATTAGCATTTCATGTTTATGAAAACTTACAAGATTTTCATCTTTGAATGTTTATCACATGGAATCTTTTAGTGGTGTCATCCTACAGGGATTTGGATCACACCTTACTTACACCTTTGGGTGTAAGTAGACTTGGTTATTTTGTCACAGGTTTGGGTAGAGCTTTTAGTGCCAATGGTTAGGGTTTCTAGTGGTCCTTCGTGATGCAGTGTTATGGAGATGGATTGAGGGCGATGCCTCTTTACATGAGGAGGTTCTTGGGCTGTCCATTTTGGGTTTCTTCATTTGTTATAGTCTTTTATAATTGTTTTAAATTATTTAATTTAATTGTGAATCTTTGTAAAATATGTTTTGTTTAAAAAATACAGATTTGTTATATTGGATTTTTTTGTTGTTTTATGTTTATAAACTCAGGTAAATCATTACCAAATTTCATTTTATGATACCTGAGCACTTGTGCCATCCCAATGAGATCGGGAAAACTTTCGGGTCTTGACATGGGATGGGTTTGGTACTGGTTTTGATGGCAACTGGATTCGGTTCATGACAAATATATACTTCAAACTTTTATGGTCAGTATATATTTCACATTTGGCTCCATATAAATGATACCTTCAATTTTTTAAAGCAAAAACTACACCTGCTAATTCCAAATCATGTGTGGGATAATTTAACTCATGAGGTTTCAGTTTTATTAAAGCATAATAAATTACCTGATCATTATGCATTAGAACAAAACCAAGTACCTTCAATGTAGATGACAAAATCACTATTTTTGGAATGCAGTTACAAAACTGGGGAATTCACCAGTCTTCTTTTCAGTTCCTGAAAACAAACATCATGGTCTTATGTACAAATAAATTTAACCCCTTTTCATGTTAACTTAGTTAGTGAGCTAGATAATTGTGAAAGGTTTTTAATAAACAATCAGTAATAGTCTACTAATATAGGAAAACTACGAATCTCTGTAAAATTTGCAAGTCTTGTCCATTCATCAACCACTTTTGTTTTGGTGGGATCAAATGTTATTCCATCCTTATTTACAGTGTGCCCAAGAAAGGAAATATATTTCAACCAAAAATCACATTTTCTAAATTCCCCATATAACTTGTTTTCTTTAAGTGTTTGCATAAATATACTTAGATGTTTTTCATGTTCCTCATATTTTTTTGAATAAACCAAAATATCATTAATAAAAACAATAAAAAACTTATCCAATTATTCAGAGAATATTCTATTCATAAGATCCACAAATACAACAGGATCATTTTTTAAACCAAAGGGCATAATAAAAAACTCATAATGCCCATATCTAGTTCAGAATGCTATTTTTGGAATGTCATCCTCCTTCACCTTTATCTGATGGTACCCGAATCTCAAATCAATCTTTTAAAAATAATGAGATCCCTAGAGTTGATCAAATAAGTAATCCCTATGAGGAAATGGATACTTATTCTTAATAGTAATTATATTTAAATCTCTATAATCAATTAAAAGTCTCATGGAAACATCTTTATTTTTAGAAAAAATAGGAGCACCCCATGGTGAAGTTATAGGATGAATAAAACCTTTATCAAGAAACTACAACAACATCTTTTTCAATTATAGAAGTTCCACTTGATCAATTCGATATGGTATTTTTGACATTATCTTAGCATCAAGAACTAAGTCAATAGTAAATTAAACTTTCCAATTAGGTATAACACTGGACAACTCATTTGAGAAAACATCTAGGTATTCATTTACCATCGGCACATCATTAATCTGAACAGTTCCATTGTTTTCAACAATATGTGTAAGATAACTTTTATTTCAATATTTTAATAGTTTCTCATCTTCTTGATATATTATAAATGGTATGGGTTCATTCTTGTATACAAACTGAAAGTATTTTTGAAAAAAAACTTATTTAGCTCTTCAATCAATATTAGCATGATAAAAAAAGTAATTCCATAACCAGAATAACAACAAAATCCACTAAGAAAAAAAACAGGGTTTTAGGTAATTTATTTCCATAGAAAAAATAGGAATATTTGTATAATGAATTTTTGCCTTAATATTTCCCACTGGTGTTTTAACCATAAGTTTTTATTTTATTTCTTGAGGTGAAATTTAAAATTTACCAAAAAATTTCATAGAAATAAAGGAATTTGTAGAACCCATATAAAAAAACATTAGAAAAATATGATTAAATAAACAAATTACCTGATACCACTTCATTAGATGGCCCAAAATCTACTGACGTAGTCACAAAGTATTTTACTACACATTTTTGCTCATAATCTGGCTGCTTTCTATTATTCAGATCTTTCTTTGGGTAGGTATTTGACTAATTCCCCATCTCACCAAATTTGAAACACTTTATAGTTTTCTTATCAGAATTAAATATACCAGTAATAAGATCATTTTCATTGCAATCTCAGTCTATATGTCCAAACTTACCACATCAAAAACACTTATCAGTTTTTTAGGGAATTCTCAAGGGTTCTTTTAACCACACTTTTCACAAACTCGAAACTGGATTTTCTTACCATTAGATTTATTTTATCGATTCTTACCCATTTCTTTCCATCTGGACCTTTTCTTAAATTTTTTTTGAAAGTACACATGACCATCAAAAACTCCATTTATATCCTCTCAGCACATCAAATAAGTTTTTCATAACTTTTGAATTCATGGCAAGCCAATGTCCTTCAATATATTAGCTTCAATCCTGAGTAAAAATGATTGATTTTAATATCAAGATCCTAAAAAATATTTGTAGCATGCATTGCCAATCATGTGAAGTTTGCTTCATATAGGGCCAATGAAGATTCTCCCCTTTGTTTCAATTCAAGTAATTCCTTTTCCTTCCTTAGTCGAACCGCCTTAGAAAAATATTTTTCAAAGAAAATATTCTAATATTCATTCCATTCCGAGGCATCAATATCCTCGCTATCCCTAATATTCTTGACCATTGACCACCACTAGTCGACTTCACCTTCAAAATGATAAATTGAAATACCAACCTTTTGATTATATGAACACCACATGACATCAAATATATTTTAAAGGGATTTAATCTACCATTCACCCACTACTGGGTTAGAAGATCCACTGAAAGTAGGAGGGTGTTGCCTCATAAAATGTTCCACTACCATCTTGTTATTTTGTGGTAGCACTGGTTGTTCTCTTGCATGGATGCCACTTCCATTTATAGTCTGTTTCAACTGATCCATTACTATAAAAAACTTATCTATTCCAATTCCCACCATTCCAGGTTATGGATTCAAAAAGATATAATCCTATTAGTACCTTCCTACATTAGCTTCCCTGTTTCTTATACAGAAAACTATTCTGAACATACATATCTTAGACGAATCAACATTGTAATTTTTAAATTCTATATAATTTCAACTTAACCATAAGATAAAAATCATTTATCGTATTTTATTAACATCATTCTAAACCCTAAAGTTGTCTAAACCATGATTTGATACAAACTATAAGGATCAACCTTAAACATTACATAATTTAGTAAATTCTTATAGAATTCAATTTATCACATTCCCAACGATATTTTCAGTTTATATTTTTAGAGAATTAGGGAATAATTTATTCATATCAACCCACAAGAATAGAAAGTGGGTACTACTAAAATATTATCCATTTCTTCTATTATACAATTTTTTTTAATAAAATGTGAAGTCTTTTCATGAAATATCTTCTCAACATTCATCTTGTCTTCTTCTTTTCTATTACCCATCCTTAAAACCCTGTGAAAAACATTTTAAAACACGGGATGAGAACAAAAATCTCAGTAAGGTATATAAAATAAAACAGAACCATTAGTTTATGAATACTTATAAACACATGAAATCATTTTCACAAGATATACTTATCACCCTTAAAGTATCATATACTTACTTTGTGAATACATGTGATTTCCATAAAACATAGAAAACATAAATAAAAAAATATAGGTAAATTAGGGAATTAATTAATTAAGATTTTAACCCTCATGGATACCATATAATTTGTAACCCTCATAGCTACCTTATAATGTAACCCTCATGACTACCTTATGATATAACCCTCACATATACCTTATAATATAACCATCATAGTTACACTTGGAATAACCATTACAATCAACTTACAACATAAAAACACCCAATTCATTAGAGGAAGATATAGGTCCCATCATTCATAATAATCAATAGATAATAACCATAACATATTCATAAAATAAGAATACTTTCATCATAAAAATATTCCTTTTGAATTTTGTAAAAAAAGAAATTTAAAAGAGGATTTTAAAAGAAAATCCCTTTACAAGGGGTTCATATTAATTAAAATATATTTGAACCTATTGTATAATGGTTAAAATCATGTTATTAATATATTATAAAACCATATTCATATTTATAATTCCTTATATTATCTTTTTATAGCATATTTCCACCCATTTATTGATAATATTTTATTATTTTCATTATATCGGGTGCATTTATTTTATGGTTTCCATGGTTGGTTCATTATGGATTTTCTTGTCGAATGAAAGAAAAAATCCAGAAGTGAAAAGAAATGGTATTAATATATTTCCATAATTTTAGTGACACTATTGGCCTCCTGATGTTTTAATCATGTTTTAATGTTCAAAAATCATTTTAGTCATGTTTAACCTATCACAAATCATGTTTGAATTCTATAAAATATATTTTCTCTTGTTATATTATGTTTTATTTTACTAATTCTTAAGTCTGATCCATTATGACAGTATTAATTCTTAATAAAGTTTATAGATATTTGGATAATTATGAGAAACTGTAAGTCTTCCACTGGTTCTGGATTTTGGAAAAGTCCCAGACACCGTAACCCTGACACCGTAACCCTGGCACCATAACCCTAACATCGTAACCCTGACACCGTAACCCTGATACTGTAATTTAAACATCATGACTCTGAAACCTTAACAAGTTCCAGATTTCATAAAGTCAGTGACACTGGTTCCTTGCTACCATCTCCAAGTCATCGTAACAAGACACCATTTAGAATTTTGACAAAGGACTATACACTGTTACACGGGACACCATGATTCTGACACCGTATCTATTATACCAGTTCCAGATTTCAATGTGACTGTCTCACCATGACTGTCTCACTGCTCAAAGACAAAGGAGAAGACACCGTTTCAGTGACACCATTTCAAGACATAAACGGTGACACAATTCCCCACTTAACGATTTTTCTGTCTTTTTCAATTAAATTTAAATGTTATTTCTAACGGTCATATTTGAGTCATTTAATGACACTAATATAATTAATGTTATTTTCAAACCTGTTAGAATATATCATGAGGTACAAGGTGTAGAAATCATGTTTCCTTTTGGCTCCAATATATGCACCCGAAATAAAAATAAAAGTGTGGAACTAGACAAGATAGATGAGATAGGGTTCATGAAGTAAACTACCTATAAGATATAAGAACATCCATACACTTAATAACACATGAAGAACTCTTGATTCTTGGTGGATGAATAGCTATAGATCAGAACCTCAAACATTATCATAGTAGAAACTCAAAGAAGAACACAAGCTATAAAGCACATCTCATCTAACTGGAAACCAGAGCACGAGACTCACGATACTCTGTTTCCACAAGAGGAACCAAAAATCACATATTCTATATCCCATAAGTCCAGAGCTGCATATAACAACACTCAAAGAATTACTAACCCTTTCTCATCATCTTTTCTATATTGTGTATTGTTTTTATTAATTTTCCAGCAGTGTGGGTATCTCTATTAAAACACACACTATCTCCTACATTAAACTAGACGATACAAGATATCCTCACTCAAACATCCTTCTATAGTTTTTATCACCCACGTATAACTATGGAAAATGCCTTGTGTGACCTGGTTTTTTTCCCATGTCGAATAGTGGAAGAGGTCTTGTGACCTAAACAGTCCCGTGTACTGTTCTTAACCATGATCCAGGGTGTGGATCAAAGCTTCATATATATATATATATTTATTTATTGGTGGAAGGTGATAACCAATTGGAGTGGATTAGGTCTTGGATTGAGACTGAACCACTTTTTTTTATCCGCCGGTCTTTTAATTTAGTTTTTCTCTATTTTAACTAATATTTCAAAAAACTAGATTTTACTTTGATAGTTAGTCTTGGATAGTAGTTATAACTATTTTTACTTGTTATAATAGTTTCAAAAGTTGTATCGATATCTCATATTGATACTAATGAGAATTAATCAATTTTTGAGAAGCTATTTGAAGTGTCAAACTATTAGAATTTTATTACCTTGATTAACTAGCCTATTTTAGTTTTAATTGGGGGAATATTTTAAGTACAATTTTTAACAATTTTTTTATAGGAACTAAATTAACCCCCTCTTGAGTGTCCTACTCCAACCAACATTTGGTATCAGAGAAGTTTTTAAAATATGTGTTTTCAAAATACCTGTTTTCAAAATTGTAAATTATCAATCTGTTTAAAATCTTGTTTAACTGTGATTTTAGTTATGTATTTTAAAGATATTTAAATTTATATTAGTTATAAATTTATAGTTCTTTAAAAAACTATTTCTTTATTATGGATAATATATTGGAATGTGCTCCTATAAATATACCTCGATTCTTTAATGGAACAAATTATGTACAATAGAAAATTAAAATGAAAATGAACTTAGAAAGTATGGGTTTTGAGATTTGGTCTTCCATTATAGATGAATATAAGATTATTTCTACTAATAAGAACACTTGGGATGAACAAAATAAGTCTGATTATAATAATAATTTCAAAGCCATGAATTCCTTATACTATTTTTTAGGAGATGAAGAGTTTAACAAAATTTCTGCATGTAAAACAGTCCATGAAATTTGGGATAATTTATCTATTTCACCTGAAGGAATATCTAGTGTTAAGGAAATTATACTTAACACATGTACTATTAAATATTATAACCTTAAAATGAAGTATAATGGGATTATTTTTGACATGTATCTCAGGTTTAATGAAATTATGAACACTATGATCTCTCTGGGAAGAGATGTTAGACCCAAGGATAAAATTATGAGAATACTTAGATGATTACTAGAAAGATAGAGAGGGACTTCTATATCAATTAGAGAATCTTGTGATATTAGCAAGCTATGAGTCAAGGAGATTATAGGAAAGTTTATGATGTATAAGGAAGAGTTAAAAGTCAACAAGGAAGAGGAAGATGAACTAAAGAGAAAGTGAGTGGCCTTCAAAACCACTACTTCCAAAACTAAAGAAAAGTAAAAGGAGAATTTACAAGCCCCTGTAGAAAGTTATAGCAGTAAATAATCATCACCAGACAGTGATGAGGAAATGAATCAATTATCTAGAAGATTTAAGAAGTTTTATAGAAGAAGGAAATTTTTTAGAAAGCCTAACTTCAAAGGAAGATACGATAACAAGGGAAACTGGAAGAAGGATTAGAAAAGAAGTGAAAAATCTGATGAAATAGTCTGTTATGAATGTAAGAGAAAATTACATGTAAGGGATTATTTTACTAAGATAAAATATAATAAGAGGTATGAGGACAAAGATATAATGTATAAAAATTCCATAAAAGCAAAATGGAGTTCTTATAAGGAGAGTTAAAGTGACTCAGAGTCTTCACATGATGAAAACGATGACAAATCCAATATGTGTTTTATGAAAAAAAACATCTAAGGAAACCTTTGAGTCTACTATACAAAATTCCTATTATTCTAGAGATAAACGCAATTATGAAAATATGACCGGTAAATAATTATTTGAATACTTCAATATGCTTGAAAGAACTTGTAATACACTAAAAGATAAATGTAAATATTTAAAGAAACAGAATGCCTTAACTACTACTGTCAAATCTGAACTTGTTGTAGAGAAAGAGAAAAATATTCAATTACTTAAAGAGAACAATGAACTTAAGTTATCGAATGAGAAATTGAAAAAGGATCTAGAGAAATTTACTAATGGAAAAAAATACTCTTACATATATTCATGGTAAAAAAAATTCCTCTAGATATACTACTAGTATAAGATATTGACCTGGGAAAAGGAATCTCACCAAAAAAAAGTTTGTAACTAAATCTGGAAAATCTATTTTTCTACCTAAAAGTGAAAATTCTAATGCTAGTTCCAGTTCTGGAAAATCTTTTACTATCTCTGGTTTTTATGGACCAAATAGACTCTATTTTTCAAATATGTGGCATAATAATTATAGGAAACCTATGAAACAAATGAGGGTTCCTAAAGTACTAATTACTAATGTCACTAGAACCAAACAAATATGGGTACCAAAATCTGTTTTTGTTTGATTATTTTGTAGGAAAGCTATTTGAAGAGATCATGTACTTGGAGAGTGAATGTTCAAGACACATTATAGGAGATTACTCATGATTCAAGAATTTAATAAATATTGTTGGTGGGCATGTCGGCTTTGGTGAAAATGCTAGAGGGGAAATAATTGGCTTAGTCCAGATTGGTAACTCTAACTCAGTTTTAATTTATAAAGTACTTTTTATTAATGGATTGAAATATAGTCTTCTTATTACTTCACAACTATTTTATGGTGTATTTCATGTTAAATTTGAAAGTGATTCTTTTAATGTTTTTAATTCTAAGAATGAACTAATATTTTATGCTTTTAGAAATGAAAATGTTTATGCTGTTAACATAGATTCCTTAGCTTCTCAAAATATTGCATGCTTGAATTTTTTTCACAAAGAGTCTTTAATTTGGCATAGAAGACTAGGACACTACAATATACACTCCCTTAGAAATATTACTAAGAAAGGTTTAGTCAAGGACCTACCCAAACTTGTGTTTCCAAATGAAAAAGTCTATAATCCATGTCAAAAGGGTAAACATCACAAAATATCTTTCAAACTAAAGAAATAAGTTTCAACTTCTCAACCTCTTGAGTTGGTTCACATGGATTTTTTTGGACCATCTAGAGTTTCTAGTTTAAATGGTAAGAATTATGTTTATGTTCTTGTAGATGACTATTCTAGGTATACTTGGACCTTTTTTTTGGATCATGAAAGTGAAGCCTACTCTTAATTCACCAAGTATTCTAGGACTGTAGAAAATATTAGTGGTCATAGGATAAAATCTCTAAGAAGTGACCATGTCCATGAGTTTTAAAAACAAGAGTTTTAATCCTTTTGGTTACAAAATGGCTATAGTCATAAATTCTCTGCCCCTAGCACACCTCAACAAAATGGAGTTGTGGAAAGAAGAAATAAAGCCTTATAAGAAATTAATAGAACAATGATTAGTGAGTATGACTTACCTATTTAATTTTGAGAAGAAGCTGTCAATAAAGAATGCTACATTATCAATAGAGTCTTAATTAGCCAAATTCTTAAAATAACACCATATAAGTCGTGGAATAATAGAAAACTCAAGGTTAATTACTTCAAAGTCTTTGGTTGCAAGGTTTATATTCTAAATACTAAGGATAATCTTGATAAATTTGTATCCAAGAGTGATGATGAAATTTTTCTAGGATATTAAATCTAGAGAAAAGACTATAAAGTCTTTAACAAAAGAACTAAATGTGTGGAAGAATCTATGCATGTAAAATTTGATGAAATAGATCCACATGAACCTAATACCTACCTAGAAAATCTTGAAGATGATATGTCAAATCTGGAAATTAATAATAAATATTATGACCATATTATAAAGGAATCTATTAAAACCTCCTGTTATGGAAATTCTACAGATTCAAGCCATAATGAACCCAAACTTATTGAAGAAACTGAAATTAGTAGCCCTTCTTTTTCAAAAGCTGTTAAAACCCTTAATATTCATCCTTTAGATGCTATTATTGAAGATTTAGATAAACGAACACAGACTAGAACTTCTCTAAGAAATCAGGTTGAACATCAAGTCTTCTTGTCACATTTTGAACCTAAAAACATAAATGATGCAATAAATGATGAATTTTGGGTGATGGCCATGCAAGAGGAGCTAAATTATTTTGAAAGGAACAAAGTTTGGAAACTTGTGGATAAAACCAAAGGCACCTTAACCATAAGCACTAAATGGGTGTTCACAAAGAAATTAGATGAAGCTGGTAACATAGTTAGAAACAAAGCTATATTGGTTTCACAAGGTTATAGTCAAGAATAAGGAATTGACTATGAAGAAACATTTTCATCTATTTCTATACTTGAAGCCATTATAACATTTCTTGCATATGCAACACATCTAAATTTCAAACTTTATCAAATGGATGTCAAGAGTGCATTAATAAATGGTTATATAGTTGAGGATGTTTTTGTTGAACAACCCCCTAGTTTTACAAACCCACATTTTCCAAATCATGTTTTTAAATTAACAAAATACTTATATGGTTTACAAAAATATCTAAGAGATTGGTATGATAGATTAAGTATTTTTCTTATTTCCAAAGGTTTTACAAAAGGTATATATAATCCTAATCTTTTTATAAAATGAATTTCTAATGATGTTTTATTTATTCCAATCTATGTTGATGATATTATTTTTGGATCTTTAAAAAATTCCTTATATATTAATATTTCAAAGATGATGCAAAATGAATTTGAAATGAGTTTAATGGGTGAACTAAAATTCATTCTTGGATTTCAAATCTTTCAAAATAATATGGTATTATTTTAAATCAAAGAAAATATACTAAAGATCTTATAAAATGTTTTGGATTGTATAGTACTAAAAGCAGTGATACTCTAATGAGTACTACCTGTAAGTTGGATCTTGATGAAAATGAAAAATATGTTGATCAGACCACTTATAGATGAATGATTGGAAGTTTACTTTACTTAACTTCTAGTTGGCATGATATTATGTTTAGTGTTTTCATGTGTTCACATTTTCAATAAAATCCCAAAGAGTCTCATTTAAATGATGTTACAAGAATTTTAAAATACCGCAAACATACAACCAATTTAACACTATTTTATAGAAGAGGACAATCATTTGATTTAGTTAGCTATTTAGATGCTGATTTTGGTAGTTGTAAGTTAGATAGAAAAAGTACCTACAGAACATGTCACATAGGAAAGTATCTAGTATCATCGTGTACTAAGAAACAAAATTTTGTTGCATTATCTACTATCGAAGCTAAATACATAGCTTTTGGTAGTTGTTGTGGACAAATTTTGGGGATAAAACACAATTTACAAGATTATGGATGTCAATTCAGACATCTATCTATAAATTGTGACAATACAAGTACTATTAGCATTTCAAGGAATCCTGTTTCACATTCTAGAACAAAGCATATTCATGTAATACATCACTTTTTGAGAGATCATTATCAAAAGGGTGATATCACTTTGGAATTCATTGGCACTAAACATCAGATTGCTGATATATTAACTAAGCCATTAAATTCTAAAAGAATAAATTGCATCATACATGAGTTAGGGATGATAAGTCTCAAGTGAATAGTTTACTGTCTTACAGTTTGCAGTTTTATGATTCACAGTTTCACAGGTTACTATCTCACACTCATGGTCTCATAGTTTCTATCTCATAGTTGCTGTATCAATGATACGGTCACACTGTTTGGAGTCACACCGTAATTATGACACCGTAACAACCTGTTCCAGTCTCACTATAATGACTCTGATTTATATTTTTAGAATTTTATTTCCTGTATCTCTGTATTGATTATTTTTTTGTCTTTATGCTGCGTATTTTTGGTTTCGATGTTTGAAATCTGAAAATGATAAAAACACAAAATTTTCCACTCTTCTCTTCACTCAAGCTATCCTTTCTTGAAACTGAAACCCTTCTCTCTCAAACCGTTTCCCATATTTCAACCTTTCATCCTTCTTGATCCCTCATTGGATTCCCATAAGGAAGTTTTCATCTTCATTGACTCCTGAGAAGCGCATATCTTAGGAGAAAGTGAAAAAGGTTCCAAAAATTATTGCTTGAGGGACCACTGAATCCAAGTCTGACTGATAGAACAATAGTTCCAGAGAAATAAGTCTATCCGCAGTGGTTGCTGGAAAGTAAGTCACTTATTTTAAAAGTACTAAAAGAACAGGTATGGCTATATTGGTTCACAAAGGAGAAAATGCCAATTTATCTAAAGTCTGTTTCTCTGTTTTATCAGTATGTCTAGTTTTTGTTCAATACTAAAGATGAATTTGTAGTAAGAAGCTGGGTTAATGGTCAAAGGTGTAAATTTTCTTTGAGGATATGGGATGGATGCCTAGGAATACCTCATAAAGGAATATTTGAGGATTACCAAAGAGTTCCTCCTCCTCCTAGTGATGTGTTTATCTTATAAGAGGCCCTGGGAAGTCTAACTGGAAATAAGAAGAAAAGAAGAGCAATTGCTGCTGAGCTATATGATGAGACAAAGCTATTGTTTAAGCTTATTCTAAATATTATTTGTCTAAGGGAAGAGGATTTTTTCTACCCTTAAGTATCAAGATGTTTTCTTGAGACATCTTATGAATAATGGGCACACGATAAATTTGTGTAAGTATATTATAATTCACATGTGTGAAATGATCAAGACAACTTCAAAATCAACCTCTCTATTTTATTCAAGATTTATTTCTACGATGTTGTCTTCCAAGGGAGTAGTTGGTCCAAATAAATAAATAATTGAATATTATGAGTTTTGTATCTCAAAGGATACAATCATAAGGATGAAAATTAGATGGAATATTTGGAAAAAGTATTGGGTGGAAGAAAATAAAATATTGTATGAGAAGTTCAATCCAATTGAGAATCCTTCAAGTCATAAGAAAAAATCTGATCCTGGTTTGTAACCAGATGGATTAGTTGAATACTCAATTGAAGAAGTAGAAGATACAGAAGATGAACCTGAGGAAGGAACTGTCTTAGACAAGGAAGACAGTGACCTACATGTTCCACAAAAATTAATTTCTGAAGAGATAGTTGCTAGAAAAGTTTTTCTTAAAAAGGACTAACTACTGGTGTAGAAGAACAAGATGTCCCTAAGGAACATCTATAAGAACCTGTAGAACCTACTGTTGAAGAAGAGCATATTATTGAGGAAGTACCTACTATTGTGGAACAGTAAGAAAAATAGGTTAAACCTGAAATAATCATATTTGATGAGGAAAGAATAGAACATGCTTTTCAACTAGCTAGAAAAGAGATGGGTGTGGCTGATAGTGTTGAGATTTTGGAAATGGGTCAAGAGATTGAGTCTCTTAGTCCGAGAATAGATGCATATATTGAGGGGGAGAATCACCCCATCTTAGAAAGTGTTCAAGTTACAAATCCTATTTACTAAAGCTTTGTGGATACCTTCTATATTTTTCCCAGTTATTTTGATGTGGATAATATCTAATAGGACTCAGTAAAAGGAATGGATCTATCCAATGTGTTTCAATTAAAACCAATTTCTACCATAGAAGCAACCTCTGCTATAGAGTTTGAAACCGTTTCAGTTCTTGTTCTTGAACCTACTCAAGAATCTTTTGATTTTGTGAGTCGCTATGATCTAAAAGCTTTTAGAAACACCTTGTTTGATGGATTTGAAAAGATCATTAAGTCACAACCTGCCCCAATGATTAATCTTAGTGAAAGAGATACTGCCTTGCTATTAGAGAAAATCATATGGCAGATTCAACTGGAAATGCTTCCTAAAATACATGAAGTTAGGATTGAGAATAAGCAGTTGAATGATTTTGTGAAGTCATTTAGATATATGGTTGAAGATATGCAGAAAGTGTTGCAAATTGGACAAGATCCTATAGCTCATCTTGTTGAGGATGTTAGTGAGTGGATCCCACAGAAAGTTGTCTCTTTGATTCAACCAAATTTGACTTCAATATATGAAAAAGTGGTTGAGAGAAACATTAATATAGTTAGTGAGATGCATGAGCTTGTTGTTAGCCTTAAAAAGATGACTGATGAATATAAGGGATGCTTACAAAATGTTTTAAATCAAATTAAGTCTCTCACATATACTTTTACAACTTCAAATGCCTCTTGACAGTCATATCAGCCTATGGAGAGTGAAATGATCAGAGCAGTTGTTAAAGAAGATCTTCAGTCAATGTTGGGTAATATTTAAAATAAGGTTTATCTACTGTCATCAAGAATAGTGACTGGGTACTTGATTTGGTGAGGATTAATTCAAATATTTCCAATGATTCTTCAGAAGAATTTTCTAAGAAAGTGTATTTATACTTCAATAAAATTTACTCAAAGCATTATCTGACCAATCACTTTAAATACCTTGTAGAGAATTTGAAAATTCCTCCTGTCACTCAAGACTTCAAGACTCAAGTTCTGAAGCTGAAAGAATTCACTCCTTTGCTGGAAAAGTTTTTGGAGAACAAATATGACTTTGATAAGGCCATGCCATATGGTGGTGAGATCATTAATAACTTTGTTAAGTTATTGAAGCCTTATATCCATGTGAAAAGCACTGCCATTATGGATCCTTCAGCTTCCCCTCTACATCCTGGTTCAACTCCTTTTTCCTTCACAACCTTTTCTCCTGCTACCATGTCTGTATCTAAGGCTCTGAGCTAGATCAGACTTGTTATTAGTGAACAAATCTTGCCTTGGTCTTCAAACAAATCAACTCTATCACCTTCTTTTTTTGAAGGAGTCTCACTTCCTTCTCTCACAATTGGGTCAATACCTTCTACCACTTCTCCTTCTTCTCCTGCGGCTCCTACCGATGTTTCTTCCAAGGGAAAAGAGAAGACTACTGACTCTAAAGTGAAGTGAAGGATGTATTTTGTTAGGGATGTATTGTATGTTGCATTATGCTTATAATGAACTTTATCTTTCTATCCAATAAACTATTCACTATTGTTGTTTATTTTCTCCTTTACCTTCATTCAGTCTTTATTTTATTTTTCTTATTATTTTTTGGATAATCCCAAAAGGGGGAGAAATCATAAAAGGAATTTGTGGAAAAAACATGCATTTATGGAAAAATACTCTTCTTGAGAGAAGAACACTTTTTATTCATCTTATCACATATATGCTCAGTATCATTTCCTTATTAAAATATATGGCTAATAAATGATATGATTTGTGATCATCAAAAAGGGGGAGATTGTTGGACTCCTCATGTTTTAATCATGTTTTAATGTTCACAAATAATTCTAGTCATGCTTAACCTATCACAAATCATGTTTGAATCCTGTAAAATATTATTTATCCCATTCTATTATATTCTATTATAATAATGATTAAGTATAATCAATTCTATGAGTATTACTTCTTAAGACAGTTTATAGATATATTTCTAAGTATGAGAAACAATAATTCTGCCACTGGTTTGGATTTTGGCAAAGTCCTTGACACCGTAACCCTAACACCGTTACCCTGACACCATAACCCTGACACCGTAACCCTGACACCGTAACCCTGACACCAAAACCCTGACACCATAACCCTGACACCGTAATCCAGACACTGTGACTCTAAAACCATAACCAGTTCCAGATTTCATAAATTCAGTGACACCAGTTCCTTGCTACCATCTCCAAGACATCGTAACAAGACACCATTAATTTTTTTGACAAAGGACTAGACAGCGTTACCTAAGACACCATGATTCTGACACCACATATGTGCTACCAGTTCTAGATCTCAATGTGACTGTCTCACTGTGACTATCTCTCCACTCAAAGGAAAAGGAGAAGACACTGTTTCAGTGACACCGTTTCAAGACACAAACTGTGATACCATTTTATACTTAACCATTTTTTCTATCTTTTTAAATATAATTTAAATGTTATTTCTACTGGTTATATTTAAGTCCTTTAATGACACTGATATAATTAATGTTCTTTTATAGACCTTTAATCAAACAATAGGAGGTATGAGGTGTAGAAATCATGCTTTTTGTTAGCTCCAACATATGCACCTGAAATAAAAAGAAAATCATGGAACTGGACAAGATAGATGATATAGAGTTTGTGAAGCGAACTGCATGAAAGATAGAATAACATACATACACTTAAGAATACATGAATAACTATTGATTCTTGGTGTCTGAACCGCTGAAGATTAGAACCTCAAACATTCTCGCAACAACAACTCTAAGAAGAACACGAGCTACAAAGCACATCTCATCGAACTGGAAACCAGAGTGTAACACCCGAGACTTTTATGTTATATAAATCATCAAAGGAATCTTTTTCTATACAACACTTGCTTGGCTTGCTTTACATGCAATCGCGACCTTCCTCGATAGCTTGCGTCGTACGCAATACCGAGTTTCACTAAACAACATTATGCTATTAAAACTAGCTGTTATGAATAGTAATAACCACTTTTTGGAATTTTATAAATTTTATTTTTCAAAATGGACTTCATTTTTGGACTCAGAATATCGAAATTAGCCGAGGGTGAAATTTTGGTATTTTTCTGAAAACTTTCAATTTTTGATGAATAGTGAAACCACTAAGTGGTAGGTTAAAAACTGAATTTTGCATAAAACTTAATTTTACCGCTTCTGTGATTGGAATTTCGAAAATCCGAGAGACACGGTTAATATCAAGGACTAAAATGTGGTTCAATGAGATGAAAATAATTTTTTGGTGAATAGTAACTTTTTACTTTTTTTACCGCGGTTAATAGTAAATAGGGTAACTAAGGGTAAATATGATATTAATATTACCCTAACACATGTCCTAATTCTATTGGACAAGTGTAATTCGACCAAAAACAAATTTAGGAATAAAATATGACCATTTAGGCCCACTTGGATTAGATTAGGACATTTATTATTAATTTATTTAAAGAAGGGTTAAAATAGTTAAAATCAAAGTTTAATAAGTAAATCATTTTTAATATGGGGTTATACATAAGATAAATTCAATTGTAAATATTCATTAGAAAGCTAAAAAGATTTCCTACATGATGATATTTTATTTGTAATTTTTAGACATCAAATAATGTAATTTATTTATGACACAAAGATGATGCAGTAATTATCTTATTAATGAAATATTGACATAATTGATGTTATAAACACCAAAATAAATGTAATTTGAGACTTTTTATGAATTCAACTAATTTTATAGGTTACTATGATATATTAATGTTGCTTTAATCAACTTGGTTCGAACATATAATTCTTTTATGACTTTCACAAAAATCATATATCAAATAGTGTCAAAATTGGCACAAAATAGTTTTTAAATCAAATATTATATTATTAATTGTTATTTTATTCCTAAAAATCTAAGGTTCGGCAAAATGACTTAGATAAGGATATATATTTTAATAATAAACAATTTGGGGTTCGTTTGGCATGTTATAGTAAGTGTATTAACCATATAGTGAAAGAAAACAAAAAGACATGGTAAAAGTTAAATTATTTAACTTAGAGTTAAATCTAATTGATAAGGTTAAAATAATACCCTAAACTTGTCTAAATCCTATTGGTTGATAGGATTTCGACCCTTCCCCACTTTATCTTTGAAATAAGACCCTTTGAAACCATTATAAACCGATTTTTACTTTAATATAAAATAATATTTTGAGATATTCCTAAGGTGCCCCTCTCCTCCCTTATAAAAGGGCACCTCCTCCCCTTCCTCCTCACACCAATTTGAGCACTCAAGCTCGGCCAACCCCTGCCATTTTCTCCTCTCCACTTCCCTAGAATAATCCTAGAGGTCCTGGTCTTCTCCAAAGACAAATCTTAGTTCCTTAAGTGGAGGATTCAAAGAGGCGTTCCAAAGAAGAGGTAATATCCATTACCGATCTTTTCAATTTCTTTCTTCTTCAACTTCTTATTCTTTAGTTGTTTCATGATAAAGTAATAACATCAGTATTACTTACATACTGATATGTTATTATAAATATGAAACAACCCTATTTCACCTTCTATCCATCCTACGGAAAAATGAAATCACCACGCGTGCGTACGTACGGAATACCGTCTCCACGCCGTGGTGTAATCTATTTTCCACCATCACCTTACAAGGATGGTTATAATGGTGTAATGAGTAACTAAATATGATTATTATGAAGTAATATTGATACTGAAATAATATATATATACTCCAATACAATTCCACGATCATAGGAATGATATCATCACTCGTGCGTACGTACGGAATACCGTCTCCACGATGTGATGCGACTCGTTCTACATGATCTTCATTTCATAATGATTATATAAATGAATTGAATGAATGAATATGGTATATAATACACTAATAACATTCTGGAAATGAATTATCTATAACCTAAAGATAAGAATAAGAATTTATTCGACAAAACACGCATAAGAACAAAAAGTTATAAAGACCCGAGTAACAAGTAACAATGAAATATTACTAACAAGAAGCTAATAATATGACCATATATGATATCATATAAATATGTATGATTCTGGAATAAGTCAATAACATTATTTAAACCATTATACAGGAGCTTCGGACACGTACAAAGCTAATCGGACCTAAGGTAAGGGAAATATCACAATCTCATTTTTATCCGAGATTGTTTATTCGTAAGTATTTACTGGGGTGTATTTTATCATCCAAATCCATGTTACCTCAATATGTAATATTATTTCAATCCACCTACAATTGTTTAAATCCAATTTTACCCTTCTATGAGTTTTTAGTAAAGGATATGAAAGGAATCTTTTTTCGTTTTTCGTACGAGGTACTTTTTGACTTTTCCGACAAAAGTACGAAGAATGTTTTTTTTAACTTATACGGCACGAACGGATTTATACTGTTTTATAAAGCCTTATTTTCATGAAGATTCCTCTAAAAGATTTCATGACTATTTTCAATAAAATCTATTTCTTTTAAAATAGCATGATGTTTTGTGAAAAGAAATTGATTTTGAAGAAGAAAGGATATTTTCCTCAAGAATTCAATTCAAGTGTTTTATCAAAATTATTTTCCATATAAGATAATAAAGGGTTCTGTTTCTATCCATATTTTTACATTGATTTGACTATGTTGTGATGAAATTATGTTTATGAATTCCTTTATCTTATATGAATGGTTTTATGATGTCATGTTGTTTAAGAATCCCATTTTTATTACATGGGTTATGCAATGATGTATGATTTATGATTTTGTGGCACACATAAGAAAGGATTCATTAAGAGATGGGTGGGACCTATATCTCCCTCCAATGCATTGGGTAAAGATTTCATATCTCATGAGATAGACATGGCTGGAACGGAAGGTTATTTCGGTTCAGTGATACAGGACTGAAACGAGGAGTGAACTCGGTTCAGAAAGGGACTTTGTCCACTAAGATAGTCTTGGCGATGAGTCATGACTAACAAGAAATGATTTTCCATGATTATGTGTGCATGCCACAAAGTTTCAAGTTTTATGTTATGATTATGGGGATCTCATTTTCACTCCTATGATTTGTTCCATGTTAAGATATTATGATCTCTTTTGCAGGTTATGATTTTCAAAAAGATATGATATGATTTTTATTTCCTTTATTTGCCTTGCTGAGCATTTGAGCTCACCCTTTTATGTTTTCTTTTCCCCAGGTCAGGAAGATGGATATTAAGTAGAATATGCTAAAAGGGACCCTAGATATGATGAAATAAATGGGAGACACTGTAGAAGATTTATGAACCAGTTGTTTATGTTTCCCAGTTTCTAAAGGCACTATACCTATACGGTCCTTTGTAGTTTTATCATATGTTGTAATAAGTGTGCTTCAATTTTTGAAGTATTAAAAATGTATGTAAAGTATGGGTCGTTATAGTTGGTATCAGAGGAAAGGTATAGTCAACCTTTGGAAACTAGGATGTGAAAGCCTTAGTAAGAACCCTAAGGATAAGTCTAAGTATAGAACACAATCTTAGTGTTTTAGAAATGGCCTTGAATAACCTAGGATAAGACCTTAAGTATGAAAATTTTATTCTTGAATTATGTGGTTTCCTATTATAATTAGTGTTGCTCACACTATTCTTCTTGGTTTTAGTCAATGGCTGGAACCCGAAGGAACCGTGTTAATGCGGAATGCGATGGGCAATGCAATGATTGTCCCCCTGAGCAACCAAACGATATGGGAGCTGGAATGCAAAATCTTGTAGCCATGCTCACACAACTTTCTCAAGCTATGAATCATGCAGGATTTCCAAACGAACAAAGGAGGGAGCAACATTCTGTTGAATCCTTCATGAGGCAGCGTCCACCTTCTTTCAGCGGGTCTACTGATCCATTAGTTGCTGAACAATGGATTAGTACTACTGAAAAGATATTTTCAGTTCTTCAATGTTCTGAACATGATAAAGTCATCCTAGAAGTGTATCGTTTGGAAGGAGATGCTGATCAATGGTGGAATCTTGTTAAGAATACGAGGCAAAGGGATGAAATTGAGTCTATGGAATGGGACGAGTTCAAGAACTTATTTTTCAATAAGTACTTCCCTCGTATTCTCCGAACAAAGATGGAGAAAGAGTTTCTTGAACTGAAGCAAAGGGATGATGAATCTGTTGGTACCTATGAAGCAAATTTTACAAGACTGGAAAGGTACGCTTCTGGTATTATTATCCAACCTGAGAGTAAGATCGATCGATTCTTTAGTGGCTTAAAACCAAGTCTTCGAAGGGCGTTAGCCATAAGAGACTTCAATAGATACGAGGAAATCGTTCGATGTGCTCTCAAAGTCGAGATGGAGATTGGAGTAACCCATCAGTCACATGGGTTTGATAAGAAGAGGAAGATGGAATTCAAAGAAAAATCTAAAGAGCACACAGAAAAGAAGATGAGATTTTCCTTATGCTCAAAGTGTGGAAAGAAACATGGAGGGAGTTGTCTTAAAGGGACAAGTAAATGTTTTAAATGTGGAAAGGAAGGTCATCGGGCATTTGAATGCCGTGATAATGGGAAGAAGATGTCTAATGACGCAAACAAAGGAAGGGATACACAGAATGAACCTACAACACTTCAATGTTTCAAGTGCAAGGAGATGGGGCATTATGCCAATCAATGCCCAAATCCAAGGGTTGATGATGATGGTCGACGTCAACAAACTCTTAAAGCTAAAGACAAAGGAAAGTCACATGCAATTTCTATCAGCGATGTGGAGTACGATAACGATGTGGTGAAAGGTACACTTACCATCCACTCTAAAGTAGCAAATGTTTTATTTGATTCTGGATCCACCCACTCTTTTATTTCTGAAGACTTTTCTAAGGGTATCACCGTACTACCTCAACAATTAGATGTTGAGTTAGCTGTGACAACACCTAATGGCACATCAATCGCATCAAAAGTTTATAATTCTTCTCCGATCGAAGTTTGTGGGAAAGTGCTTCCTGAAAATCTTGTGATCCTTCCTTTAGTGGAATTTGATGTGATTCTTGGCATGGATTGGCTTTCTCTACATGGAGCTCATATCAATTGCCAAAGAAGGGAAGTCACATTTCATATTCCAGATCAATCTAAGATCGTATACCAATGCAAGGATGAACATAACCTTCCAGTGGAAATTTCTTCCATCTTATGGGTATTGATTCCACTAAATGAAGGTTATTTATCTCAAATGGTTGGTGAGAAACTCACGATTAAGAATATGCCCATTGTAAGGGAGTTTGATGATGTCTTTCCAGAGGAATTACCGGGTCTTCCACCAAATCGTGAAGTTGAGTTTTCAATAGAACTCGTACCGGGTGCTTTGCCTATTTCAAAGACACCTTATAGAATGGCCCCAATTGAGTTGCAGGAATTGAAGAAGAAACTCCAAGAGAATCTTGATAAGGGATTCATACGCCCTAGTGCATCACCTTGGGGAGCACCTATTCTATTTGTTAAGAAGAAAGATGGATCAATGAGACTCTGCATTGATTATCGAGAACTTAACAAGATCACTATCAAGAACAAATATCCTCTCCCACGCATTGATGACTTATTTGACCAACTACGCGGAGCTCAATACTTTTCCAAGATTGATCTTCGTTCAGGGTATCATCAATTAAGGGTCAAAAGGGAGGATATACCAAAGACGGCTTTCCGTACAAGGTATGGACACTATGAATTTATAGTGATGCCATTTGGTCTTACTAATGCCCCTGCTATCTTCATGGATCTAATGAATAGAGTCTTTAGAGACTATCTTGATCAATTTGTGGTAGTCTTTATAGACGATATTCTTGTCTATTCAAAGAGCAAGGAAGAGCATGAATATCACTTGAGAATTATATTAAAGACCCTGAGAAAGGAGAAGCTTTATGCCAAATTTACCAAGTGTGAATTTTGGCTTCAAAAAGTTGCATTTTTGGGTCATATAATCTCAAAAGAGGGGATATCTGTGGATCCAGCAAAAACAGAGGTTATCGAAAGATGGTCGAGACCAACCACAGTAACTGAGATCCGAAGTTTTCTTGGTTTGGCTGGATATTATCGACGTTTTGTAAAATATTTTTCACGATTATCTAATCCACTCACCAAGTTGACTCGGAAAGGAGTTAAGTTTGTCTGGACAGAGGAATGTGAAGAGAATTTCAAGGAGTTGAAAAGAAGGTTATCCAGTGCACCTGTGCTCACACTGCCTTGTAGTGGAGAAAGGTTTGTGATCTACAGTGATGCATCCAAGAAGGGATTGGGGTGTGTTCTTATGCAAAATGATATGGTGATAGCTTATGCCTCACGACAGTTGAAAATCCATGAACAAAATTACCCAACACATGATTTGGAGTTGGCTGCGGTAATCTTTGCATTAAAGATTTGGAGGCATTACCTTTATGGTGAAAGGTGTGATATTTATACTGATCATAAAAGTTTAAAGTATATTTTCACATAAAAGGAGTTGAATATGCGTCAAAGAAGATGGTTGGAGCTGATTAAGGATTATGACTGCTCAATCCATTACCACCCTGGGAAAGCAAACAAGGTGGCAGATGCATTAAGTCGACAAGACCATGCTAGTTTATCCATGATGAGGATCACAAAAGATCCAATATTTATGGATTTACAAAGGATGGATCTTGGAATTATAATGGAAGGGGAAAAATCTTATCTTTCTCAAATGAATGTTCAACCATCTATACATGTGAAGATTAAAGAGGCACAGAAAGAAGATGTCGAGTTACAAAAGAAGGTGAGAAATGTTCCTGAATTCAACCTTGATTGTGATGGGATAATAAAGTTCAGGAATCGGGTTTGTGTTCCTCCCATCCCCGAATTAAAGAAAGAGCTGCTGGATGAGGCACATAGTTCTTCATTCTCTATTCATCCTGGAAGCACGAAGATGTATAGGGACCTGAAAGAGTACTTCTGGTGGGATGGCATGAAAAGAGATGTTGCTGAATATGTCTCTCGATGCTTGGTTTGTCAACAAGTTAAAGCTGAGAGACAGAAGTCTAAGGGGATGTTACAACCATTACCCATACCCGAATGGAAATGGGAAAACATCACTATGGACTTTGTCACAGGACTTCCTAAAACATCCAAAGGCAATAATGCTATCTGGGTCATAGTTGATCGTCTCACAAAGTCTGCACACTTCATTCCTATTAGAGAGGATTTCTCTCTAGATCAGCTTGCCAGGATATATGTAAAGGAAGTGGTAAGATTGCATGGAGTACCACTTTCTATTATATCTGATCGAGATCCGAGATTTACCTCGAAGTTCTGGCGAAGTCTTCAGCACACTCTGGATACAGAGTTGAGTTTCAGCACTGCTTATCATCCCCAGACAGACGGTCAGTCTGAGAGAACAATTCAAACCCTAGAAGATATGTTGAGAGCTTGATCTATGGATTTCAAAGGAGGTTGGGATCAACACCTACCTTTGGTGGAATTTTCTTATAATAATAGCTTTCACTCCAGTATTCAAATGGCTCCTTATGAAGCTCTCTATGGAAAGAAATGCAGGACTCCAACTTGCTGGGATGAAGTTGGGGAAAGAAAGCTATTAGGACATGATCTCGTTGATGAAATGGCAGAAAAGGTCAGATCTATTCAACAACACATAAGAGCAGCTCAGAGTCGACAGAAAAGCTATGCCGACAACCGAAGAAAAGACCTAGAGTTTGAAGTGGGTGATAAAGTGTTCTTACGAATATCTCCCTGGAAGAGGGTTATGAGATTTGGAAAGAAGGGGAAGTTGAGCCCTAGATATATCGGTCCTTTCGAAATATTGGATCATGTTGGGAAGGTAGCTTACCGATTGGCGCTTCCACCGAATCTCTCTCAAGTTCACGATGTGTTCCATGTATCTCTCCTGAGAAAGTACATACCAGATCCTTCACATGTACTCAGCTCAGAAGTTGTACCGCTGGAGCAAGATCTTTCTTATGAAGAACAACCGATAGAGATTCTGGATCGTAGCAAAAAAGTCCTACGAAACAAGACCACTCGCTTGGTGAAAGTTTTATGGAGAAACCACCAACTTGAAGAAGCTACATGGGAGCTTGAGGATATGATGAGGGAGAAGTATCCTCATCTGTTTGTTGCAAAGTGACGAATTTCGAGGGCGAAATTCTTTTTAAGGGGGGTAGAATGTAACACCCGAGACTTTTATGTTATATAAATCATCAAAGGAATCTTTTTCTATACAACACTTGCTTGGCTTGCTTTACACGCAATCACGACCTTCCTCGATAGCTTGCGTCGTACGCAATACCGAGTTTCACTAAACAACATTATGCTATTAAAACTAGCCGTTATGAATAGTAATAACCACTTTTTGGAATTTTATAAATTTTATTTTTCAAAATGGACTTCATTTTTGGACTCAGAATATCGAAATTAGCCTAGGGTGAAATTTTGGTATTTTTCTGAAAACTTTCAATTTTTGATGAATAGTGAAACCACTAAGTGGTAGGTTAAAAACTGAATTTTGCATAAAACTTAATTTTACCGCTTCTGTGATTGGAATTTCGAAAATCCGAGAGACACGGTTAATATCAAGGACTAAAATGTGGTTCAATGAGATGAAAATAATTTTTTGGTGAATAGTAACTTTTTACTTTTTTTACCGCGGTTAATAGTAAATAGGGTAACTAAGGGTAAATATGATATTAATATTACCCTAACACATGTCCTAATTCTATTGGACAAGTGTAATTCGACCAAAAACAAATTTAGGAATAAAATATGACCATTTAGGCCCACTTGGATTAGATTAGGACATTTATTATTAATTTATTTAAAGAAGGGTTAAAATAGTTAAAATCAAAGTTTAATAAGTAAATCATTTTTAATATGGGGTTATACATAAGATAAATTCAATTGTAAATATTCATTAGAAATCTAAAAAGATTTCCTACATGATGATATTTTATTTGTAATTTTTAGACATCAAATAATGTAATTTATTTATGACACAAAGATGATGCAGTAATTATCTTATTAATGAAATATTGACATAATTGATGTTATAAACACCAAAATAAATGTAATTTGAGACTTTTTATGAATTCAACTAATTTTATAGGTTACTATGATATATTAATGTTGCTTTAATCAACTTGGTTCGAACATATAATTCTTTTATGACTTTCACAAAAATCATATATCAAATAGTGTCAAAATTGACACAAAATAGTTTTTAAATCAAATATTATATTATTAATTGTTATTTTATTCCTAAAAATCTAAGGTTCGGCCAAATGACTTAGATAAGGATATATATTTTAATAATAAACAATTTGGGGTTCGTTTGGCATGTTATAGTAAGTGTATTAACCATATAGTGAAAGAAAACAAAAAGACATGGTAAAAGTTAAATTATTTAACTTAGAGTTAAATCTAATTGATAAGGTTAAAATAATACCCTAAACTTGTCTAAATCCTATTGGTTGATAGGATTTCGACCCTTCCCCACTTTATCTTCGAAATAAGACCCTTTGGAACCATTATAAACCGATTTTGACTTTAATATAAAATAATATTTTGAGATATTCCTAAGGTGCCCCTCTCCTCCCTTATAAAAGGGCACCTCCTCCCCATCCTCCTCACACCAATTTGAGCACTCAAGCTCGGCCAACCCCTGCCATTTTCTCCTCTCCACTTCCCTAGAATAATCCTAGAGGTCCTGGTCTTCTCCAAAGACCAATCTTAGTTCCTTAAGTGGAGGATTCAAAGAGGCGTTCCAAAGAAGAGGTAATATCCATTACCGATCTTTTCAATTTCTTTCTTCTTCAACTTATTCTTCTTTAGTTGTTTCATGATAAAGTAATAACATCAGTATTACTTAAATACTGATATGTTATTATAAATATGAAACAACCCTATTTCACCTTCTATCCATCCTACGGAAAAATGAAATCACCACGCGTGCGTACGTACGGAATACCGTCTCCACGCCGTGGTGTAATCTATTTTCCACCATCACCTTACAAGGATGGTTATAATGGTGTAATGAGTAACTAAATATGATTATTATGAAGTAATATTGATACTGAAATAATATATATATACTCCAATACAATTCCACGATCATAGGAATGATATCATCACTCGTGCGTACGTACGGAATACCGTCTCCACGATGTGATGCGACTCGTTCTACATGATCTTCATTTCATAATGATTATATAAATGAATTGAATGAATGAATATGGTATATAATACACTAATACCATTCTGGAAATGAATTATCTATAACCTAAAGATAAGAATAAGAATTTATTCGACAAAACACGCATAAGAACAAAAAGTTATAAAGACCCGAGTAACAAGTAACAATGAAATATTACTAACAAGAAGCTAATAATATGACCATATATGATATCATATAAATATGTATGATTCTGGAATAAGTCAATAACATTATTTAAACCATTATACAGGAGCTTCGGACACGTACAAAGCTAATCGGACCTAAGGTAAGGGAAATATCACAATCTCATTTTTATCCGAGATTGTTTATTCGTAAGTATTTACTGGGGTGTATTTTATCATCCACATCCATGTTCCCTCAATATGTAATATTATTTCAATCCACCTACAATTGTTTAAATCCAATTTTACCCTTCTATGAGTTTTTAGTAAAGGATATGAAAGGAATCTTTTTTCGTTTTTCGTACGAGGTACTTTTTGACTTTTCCGACAAAAGTACGAAGAATGTTTTTTTAACTTATACGGCACGAACGGACTTATACTGTTTTATAAAGCCTTATTTTCATGAAGATTCCTCTAAAAGATTTCATGACTATTTTCAATAAAATCTATTTCTTTTAAAATAGCATGATGTTTTGTGAAAAGAAATTGATTTTGAAGAAGAAAGGATATTTTCCTCAAGAATTCAATTCAAGTGTTTTATCAAAATTATTTTCCATATAAGATAATAAAGGGTTCTGTTTCTATCCATATTTTTACATTGATTTGACTATGTTGTGATGAAATTATGTTTATGAATTCCTTTATCTTATATGAATGGTTTTATGATGTCATGTTGTTTAAGAATCCCATTTTTATTACATGGGTTATGCAATGATGTATGATTTATGATTTTGTGGCACACATAAGAAAGGATTCATTAAGAGATGGGTGGGACCTATATCTCCCTCCAATGCATTGGGTAAAGATTTCATATCTCATGAGATAGACATGGCTGGAACGGAAGGTTATTTCGGTTCAGGGATACAGGACTGAAACGAGGAGTGAACTCGGTTCAGAAAGGGACTTTGTCCACTAAGATAGTCTTGGCGATGAGTCATGACTAACAAGAAATGATTTTCCATGATTATGTGTGCATGCCACAAAGTTTCAAGTTTTATGTTATGATTATGGGGATCTCATTTTCACTCCTATGATTTGTTCCATGTTAAGATATTATGATCTCTTTTGCAGGTTATGATTTTCAAAAAGATATGATATGATTTTTATTTCCTTTATTTGCCTTGCTGAGCATTTGAGCTCACCCTTTTATGTTTTCTTTTCCCCAGGTCAGGAAGATGGATATTAAGTAGAATATGCTAAAAGGGACCCTAGATATGATGAAATAAATGGGAGACACTATAGAAGATTTATGAACCAGTTGTTTATGTTTCCCAGTTTCTAAAGGCACTATACCTATACGGTCCTTTGTAGTTTTATCATATGTTGTAATAAGTGTGCTTCAATTTTTGAAGTATTAAAAATGTATGTAAAGTATGGGTCGTTATACAGAGCATGAGACTCACGATACTCTGTTTCTACAAGAGGACTCGAAAATCACATATACTACATCCCACAAGTCTAGAGCTTCATAGAACAACACTCAGAGCATTACTAACCCTTTCTCATAATATTTTCTCTGTTGTGTACTATTTTTATTACTTTTAGAGAAGTTTGTGTATCTTTATTAAAACACAAACTGTCTCCAACATTAAACTAAAGGATAAAAGATATCCTCACTCAAACATCCTTCTACACTTTTTATCACCCGCGTATAATTGTGGAAGAGGTCTTGTGTGACCTGGTTGTTTGTTTTCCCACATAGAACAATGAAAGAGGTCTTGTGACTTAGATAGTTCTGTGTATTGTTGTTAACCCTGATCCAGGGTGTGGATCAAAGATTCATATATATATTTCTTGGTGGTAGGTGATCACCAAGTGGAGTGGATTAGGTCTTGTCTTGAGACTAAACCACTTGTTTTATCCTCTGTGTCTTTTGATTTAGTTTTTCTCAGTTTTAACTAATATTTAAGAAAAATAAAATTTACTTTGGTAGTTAGTCTTGGATAGTAGTTATAACTATTTTTACTTATTATATTAGTTTCAAAAGTTTTATCAATATCTCATATTGATACTACTAAGAATTAATCAATCTTTTGAGAAGCTATTTGAATAGTAAAACTATTATAATTTTATTACCTTGATAACTGTCCTGTTTTAGTTTCAATTGGGTGAATATTTTAAGTAAACCTTTTAACAATTTTTTTATAGGAACTCAATTCACCCCCCTCTTGAGTGTCCTAATTCGACCAACATTTGGTATCAGAGAAGTTTTTAAAATACCTATTTTCAAAAATTGAAAATGATCAATCTGTTTAAAATATTGTTCAAATGTGATTTTAGTTGTGTATTTTAAATATCTTTAAATTTCTATTAGTTTTAAATTTATATTTCTTTAAAAGCCTATTTCTTTGTTATGGATAATATATTGGAAGGTTCTTCTACCAACATACCTCCATTCTATAATGGAACAAATTATGCACAATAGAAAATTAAAATTAAAATGCACTTAGAAATTATGGGTTTTGAGATTTGGTCTTCCATTATAGATGAATATAAGATTACTTATACTGATATAAACACTTGGGATAACCAAAATAAGGTTGCGTATAACAATAATTGCAAATACATGAATGAATCATACCATTTTTTAGGATATGAAGAGTTTAATAGAATTTCTGCATGTAAAACATCCCATGAAATTTGGGATACTTTATCTGTTTCACCTGAAGGAACCTCTAGTGTTAAGGAAATAAGACTTAACACATATAAAATTAAATATGATAAATTTAAAATGAATTATAATGAGACTATTTCTGACATGTATATCAGGTTTAATGAAATTGTTTACACTATGATCTCTCTGGGAAGAGATGTTACAACCAAGGAGAAAATTATGAGAATACTCAGATGCTTACTAGAAAGATGGAGAGGGAATTCTGTCTCAATTAGAGAATCTTGTGATATTAGAAAGCTACCTGTCAAGTAGATGATAGGAAAGTTGATGATGTTTGAGGAAGAGTTAAAAGTCAACAAGGAAGAGGGAGATGAACTGAAGAGAAAGTTAGTGTCCTTCAAAACCACTACTTCAAAAACTAAATAAAAGGAAAAAGAGAAATTAAAAGCCCCTAAATAATGTTTAAAAAATGAATAATCATCACCAGATAGTGATGAGGAAATGGATTAATTAGTTAGAATATTTAAGAAGTTTTATAGAATAAAGAAAATTTTCAGAAATCCTAACTTCAAAGAAAGATATGATAACAAGGGAAACTGGAAGAAGGATTGGAAAAGAAGTGACAAATATGATGAAATATTCTATTATGAATTTAAGAGAAAAGGAAATTTAATGGATAGTTGTCCTAAGCTAAAATATAATAAGAGGTATGATGACAAATATAAAAAGTATAAAAAGGACATAAAAGAAAAATAGAGTGCTTATGAGGATATTTCAAGTGACTTAGAGTATTCACATGATGAAAAGGATGACAAATCCAATATGTGTTTTATAAAAAAAAACATCTAAGGGAACCTTTGAGTATCCTGTACAAAATTCCTATTATTCTAGAGATGAAAGAAATTATGAAAATATGAATAGTAAATAATTATTTGTATACTGTAATATACTTGAAAGCACTTGTAATGAACTAAAATATAAATATAAATCTTTAATAAAATAGCACACCTTAAGTACTACTGTCAAATCTGAACTTGCTGTGTAGAAAGAGAAAAATGTTCAATTACTTAAAGAGATCAGTGAACTTAAGTTATCTAATGAGAAATAGAAAAAGGACCTAGAGAAATTTTCCAAAGGAAAAAATACTCCTATACAAATTTTTGGTAAACAAATTTCCTTTATATATACTACTAATATAGGATACCAACCTGGGAAAAGGAATCTCACTAAAAACAAGTTTGTAAATAAATCTGGAAAATCTGTTTTTCTACCTAAAAGTGAAAATTTTGCTGCTAGTTCTAGTTTTGGAAAATCTTTTACTATATCTAGTTTTTATGGACCAAATATACTATAATTTTTAAATATGTTTCATAATTATTATAGGAAACCCATGAAGCAGATGTTGGTTCCTAAAGCACTAATTACTAATGTTACCAGACCCAAACAAATTTGGGTACCAAAATATGTTTCTGTTTGATTATTTTTTAGGAAAGCTGTTTGAAGATCTCATGAAAAATCTTATGGTACTTAGATAATGTATGTTCAAGACACATTATAAGAGATTACTCATACTTCAAGAATTTAATAAAGATAGTTGGTGGGCATGTCACCTTTGGTGACAATGCTAAAGGGAAAATAACAAGCTTAGGCCAGATTGGCAACTATAACTCAATTTTAATTTCTAAAGTACTTTTTGTTGATGGATTGAAATATAATCTTCTTAGTATTTCACAACTATGTGATGGTGGATTTCATGTTAAATTTTAAAATTATTCTTGCAATGTTTTTAATTCTAATAATGAACTAATATTTTCTTCTTTTATAAATGAAAATGTTTATGTTGTTAACTTAGATTCCTTAGCTTTTAAAAATGTTGCATTCTTGAGTTTTTTTCACAAAGAGTCTTGGTTTTGGAATATAATACTAAGACACTACAATATACACTCCCTTAGAAATATTGATATGAAAGGTTTAGTCAAGGACCTACCCAAACATGAGTTTCCAAAGGAAAAAGTTTGTAATCCTTGTCAAAAGGGTAAACATCACAAAAAATCTTTCAAACTAAAGAAAGAAGTTTCAACTTCTCAGCCTCTTGATTTGGTTCACATGGATTTTTTGGATGATCTAGATTATCTAGTTTAAATGGGAAGCACTATGTTTATGTTCTTGTTAATGACTATTCTAGGTATACTTGGACCTTATTCTTAGCTAACAAAAGTGAAGCCTCATATCACTTCACCAAGTATACTAAGACTGTAGAAAATATTAGTGGTCATAAGATAAAATCTCTAAGAAGTGAACATGATCGTGAGTTTGGAAACCAAGAGTTTGAATCCTTTTGATCAAAAAATGGATATAGTCATAAATTTTCTACCCATAGCACACCTTAACAAAATGAAGTTGTAGAAAGAAGAAATATAACATTAAAAAAATTTCTAGAACAATGATTAGTGAGTATGACTTACCTATTTAATTTTGGCCAAAATCTATCAATACAACATGCTACATTATCAAGAGAGTCTTAGTTAGACTAATTCTTAAAAGAAATCCATATGAGTTGTGGAACAATAAAAAACCCAAGATTAATTACTTCAAAGTATTTGGTTTCAAGGTTTATATTATTAATACTAAGGATAATATTGACAAGTTTTCATCCAAGAGTGATGATAGAATTTTTCTAGGATATTCAATCTATAGTAAATCTTATAGAGTCTCTAAAAAAAGAACCAAATGTGTGAAAGAATCTGTGCATGTCAAATTTGATGAAAAAGATCCACATGAACCTAATACCTCCCTAGAGAATATTGAAGATGATATGTCAAATCTAGACATTAATAATAAATATTTTGACCAACTTATAAAGGAATTTATTAAAACCTCCTATTCTAGAAATTCTGTAGATTCAAGACATAATGAACTCAAACCTGTTGAAGAACATAAAATTACTAGACCTTATTTTTCTAGAGCTATTAAAACCCTTAAGAACTATACTTTAGATTCTATTATTGGAGATTTAGATAAAGTAACAACGACTAGAGATTTTCTAAGAAATCAGGTTGAACATCAAGCCTTCTTATCATAAATTGAACCTAAAAACATCAATGATGCTATAAATGATGAATTTTGGGTGATGGACATGCAATATGAGATAAATTAGTTCGAAAGGAACAATGTTTGGAAACTTATGGATATACCCAAAGACAACTTAACCATAGGCACTAAATGGGTGTTCCGAAACAAAGTAGATGAGGCTAGTAACATAGTTAGAAACAAAGCAAGATTGGTTGCACAAGGTTATAGTCAAGAAGAAGGAATTGACTATGAAGAAACCTTTTCACCTATTGCTAGACTTGAATCCATTAGAATATTTCTTGCACATGCAACACATCTAAATTTCAAACTTTATCAAATGGATGTCAAGAGTGCATTCCTAAATGGTTATATAGTTGAGGATGTTTTTGTTGAACAACCCCATGGTTTTAAAAACCCTCATTTTCCAAATCATGTTTTTAAATTAACAAAATCCTTATATGGTTTAAAGAAATCTCCAAGATCTTTCTACGATATATTAAGTAGTTTTCTTATTTCTTAAGGTTTTGAAAAAGGTATAACTGATCCTACTATTTTTATAAAATGAATTTATAAGGATGTTTTAGTTTTTCAAATCTACATTGATGATATTATTTTGGGATCTTCAAAAAATTTCGTATGTATTAATTTTTCAAAGATAATGCAAAATGAATTTGAAATGAGTTTAATGGGTGAACTAAAATTCTTTCTTGGATTTCAAATATTTAAAAATAAAGAAGGTATTATTTTAAATAAAATAAAATATAATAAAGATATTATAAAATGTTTTGGCTTGGATAGTACTAAAAGTACTGATACTCCAATGAGTACTAACTGTAAGTTGGATCTTGATGAAAATGGAAAATCTGTTGATCAAACCACTTATAGAGGAATGATTGTAAGTTTACTCTACTTAACTTCTAGTTTACATGATATTATGTTTAGTGTTTTCATGTGTGCATGTTTTCAATCAAATACCAAAGAGTATCATTTAAATGATGTTACCAGAATTTTCAAATACCTCAAACATACAACCAATTTAGGACTATTTTTTCCTAGAGGACCATAATTTCATTTTGTTAGCTATTTAGATGCTAATTTTGGTAGTTGTAAGTTAGATAGAAAAAGAACCTATAGAACATGTCATATTTTAGGAAAGTCTCTAGTATCATGGTGTTGTAAGAAACAAAATTATGTTGCATTATCTACTACAAAAGATTAATACATAGCTGTTGGTAGTTGCTGTGCACAAATTTTGTTGATGAAACATACTTTACTAGATTATGGATATCAATTCAGACATGTATCTGTAAATTGTGACAATACAAGTGCTATTAAAATTTCAAGGAATACTGTTTCACATTCTAGACCAATTTATATTGATGTAAGAAATCACTTTTTGTGATATCATTATCAAAAGGATGATATCACTTTTGAATTCATTGGCAATGAACATCAGCTTGCTGATATATTCACTATGCCATTAAATTTTGAAAGAATAAATTACATCATAAATGATTTTGGGATGATAATTCTCAAGTGAAAAATTTACCATCTAATAGTTTATGGTTTTATGATTAAAAATTTCATAAGTTACTATCTCACACTCACAGTCTCATAGTTACTGTCTCATAGTTTCTATGTCAATGATACAGTCGCACCATTTGGACTCACACCGTAATTATGAAACCATGATAACCTGTTCCAGTCTCATTGTAATGACTTCGATTTATTTTTTTATAATTTTATTTCTCAAATGGTTGTATCGATTATTTTATTTTCTTTATGTCGCGTATTTGTTTTTGTGACATTTGAAATCCCTAAATGATAAAAACCTAAAATTTTCCACTCTTCTCTTCACTCGAGCTCTCCTTTCTTGAAACCGAAACCCTTCTATCTAAAAATATTTCCCCTATTCCAACCTTTCATATTTATTGAGCCCACATTGGATGCCCAGAATGAATCGTCCATCTTCATCGACTCCTGATAAGAGCATATCTCAGAAGAAAGTTAAAAAGGATCTGAAAGTAATGCTTGAAGGACCACTGAATCCAATCCTTGTTGGTAGAACAATATTTCTAGAGAAATAAGTATGTCTGAAGTGGTTGATGATAAGTAAGTCACTTGTTTTGAAAGTAATAAAAGAACAGGGATGGATGGACTGGTTCAAAAATGATAAAATAACAATTTCTTTGAAGCTTATTTCTCAGTTTTATCAGTATGTCCAGTTTTCATTCAATACTAACGATGACTTTGTAGTAAGAAGCTAGTTTAATGGTCAAAGGTGTAAATTTTCTTTGAGGCTATGGGCTGGCCACCTAGGAATACCACATGAAGTAATATTTGAGGATTACCAAAGAGGTCCTCCTCCTCCTAGTGACATGTTTAGCTTATAAGAGTCCCTAGAAAGTCTAACCGGAAATAAGAAGAAAAGAAGAGAAATTGTTGCTGAGCTGTATGATGAGACAAGGCTATTGTTTAAGTTTATTCAAAATATTATTTGTCTAAGGAAATGGGATTTTACTACCCTTAAGTATCAAAATGTTTTCTTGACACATCTTATGAAGAATGGGCACAAGATAAATATGTGTAAGTATATTATACTACACATGTGTGAAATGATCAAGACAACTTCAAAATCAACCTCTCTATTTTATTCAAGATTTATTTCTGTGATGTTGTCTGCTAAGGGAGTAGTTGGTCCAAATAAATAATTAATTAAAGATTATGAGTTTTGTATCTCAAAGGATACAATCATAAGGATGAAAATTAGCTAAAATCCTTGGAAACATTCTTGGGTGGAAGAAAATGAAAGATTGTATGAGAAGTTCAATCCAATTGATAATACTTCAAGACCTAAGAAAAAATATGACTCTGGTTTGGAACCAGATAAATTAGTTGAATACTAAAGTGAAGAAGTAGAAGATGTAGAAGATTCACCTGAGGAAGGAACTGTCTTAGAAAAATAATACATTGGCCTACCTGTTCCAAAAAAATAGTTTATGAAGAGATAGTGGATAGAAAAATTGTTACTGAAAAAGGTCCAGCTTATGGTGTGGAAGAACAAGATGCACCTAAGGAACATATAGAAGAACCTATGGAACCTGATATTGAATAAGAACATATTATTGAGTTAGGACCTGCATCCATGGAACAGTAAGAAAAACAGGATGAACCTGAAATAATCATATTTTCTGAGGAAAGAATGGATCATACCTTTCAGGTATCTAGAAAATATATGGGTGATCCGGACAGTGTTGATATTTTGTAAATAATTCAAGAGATTGAGTCTCTTAGTCCCAGAAGAGATGCATATGTTGAGGGGGAGCATTACCCCAGCTTAGAAAGTGTTCAAGTTCCAAATCCTATTGACCAAAGCTCTGTGGATACCTGGTACAAGTTTCCTAGTTATTTTAATGTGGATAATATCCAATAGGACTCAGTAAACAGAATAGATCTCACCACTGTGTTTCAATTGAAACTGATTTCTGCCATATAAGCGACCTCTGCTAAGGAGTCTGAAACTTCTTCAATTCCTGTTCCTGAACCTACTCAAGAATCTTCTAATTTTGTGAGTCACTATGATCTCAAAGATTTAAGAAACACCTTGTTAGCTGAATTTGAAAATATCATTAAGTATCAAACTTCCTCAATGACTAATATTAGTGAAATAGATGCTGCCTTGATGTTAGAGAAAATCATATGGCATATTCAACCAAAAATGCTTCATGAAATACTAGAAGTTAGGATTGAGAATAAGCAGTTGAGTGATGAGGTGAAGTCTCTCAGATATATGGTTAAAGATATTCATAAAGTGTTGAAAACCAAACAAGATCCTATAGCTCATCTTATTGAGGATGTTGGTGAATAGATCCCATAGAGATTTTTCTCATTGATTGAACCAAATTTGACTTCAATATATGATAAAGTGACTGAGAGAAACATCAAGATAGTCAATGAGATGTGTGAGATTGTTGTTGGCCTTAACAATATGAATGATTAATATAAGGGATGATTAAAAAAAGTTTTAAATCAACTTAAGTCTCTCACCTCTTCTGTTACAACTTCAAATGCCTCTGGACAACCATCTCAGCCTATGGAGAGTGAACTAATCAGAGCAGTTGTTAAAGAAGAGCTTCAGTCAGTGTTGGGTAATATTGATAAGGAAGGTTTCTCTACTGTCATCAAGAATAGTGACTGAGTACTTGATTTGGTTAGGATTCATTCAAATATTTCCAGTGATTCTCAAAAAGAAATTTCTAAGAAAGTGGTTTTCTACTTCAATAGAATTACCTCTAAGAATGATCTGACCAATCACTTCAAATACATTGTAGATATTTTGAAAATTCCTCCTGTAACTCAAGCCTTCAAGTTTCAAGTTCAGAAGATGAAATACTTCACTCCTTTGCTGGACAAGTTTTTGGAGAACAAAGATGAATTTGATAAGTCCATGAAGTATGGTGGTGAGATCATTACTGACTTCATTAAGTTATTGAAACCTTATCTCCATGTGAAAAGCACTGCCATTGTGGCTCCTGCAGTTGCCCCTCTATATCTTGGTTCAACTCCTTCTCCTTTACTACCTTTTCTCCTGTTACCATGTCTGTATCTGAGGCTCTGAGCTTGATCAGACTTGTTATTAGTGAACAAACCTTGCCTCGATCTTCAACCAAACCAACTCTAGTACCTTATATTTTTGAAGGAGTCCCACTTCATTCTCTCACAATTGGATCAATATCTTCTACCACTTCTCCTTCAGATCCTGTGGCTCCTCTTGATGTTTCTACCAAGGGAAAAGAGAAGACTGCTAGATCTGAAGAGAAGTGAGGGATATATTTTAATAGGGATGTATTGTATGTTTCATTATGCTTGTAATGAACTTTATATTTCTATCCAATACACTATGCACTAATATTGTTTATTTTCTCCCTTACCTTCATTCAGTCTTTATTTTATTTTTCTTATTCTCTTTTTGATAATACCAAAAGGGAGAGAACTCAAAAAAGGCATTTGTGGAAAAAGCATGCATTTATGGAAAAAGAATCTTCTTAAGAGAAGAGCACTTTTTATATAGCTTAACACATATATTCTTAGTATCTTTTACTTATTAAAATATATGGCTAATAAATTCCATGATTTGTGATCATCAAAAAGGGGGAGATTGTTGGCCTCCTCATGTTTTAATCATGTTTTAATGTTCACAAATCATTTTAGTCATGTCTAACCTATCAAAAATCATGTTTGAATCCTGTAAAATATGTTTTCTCTTGTTCTATTATGTTTAATTATACTAATTCTTAATTCTAATCAATTATGCAAGTATTACTTCTTAAGAAATTTTGTAGATATTTGGCTAAGTCTGAGAAACAATAAGTTTTCCACTAGTTCCGGATTTTGGTAATGTTCCTGACACCGTAACCCTGACACCGTTACCCTGACACCGTAACCCTGACACCGTAATTCATACACCGTAACTCTGACACCATAACCAATTCTAGATTTCAAAAAGTTAGTGACACCAGTTCCTTGCTACCATCTCCAAGACATCATAACAAGACACCATTCAGAATTTTGACAAAGGACTAGACACTGTTACCTAAGACACTATGATTCTGACAACACAACTATGCTACCGGTTCCAAATATCAATGTGACTGTCTCACCGTGACTCTCTCACTACTCAAAGGCAAAGGAGAAGACACCGTTTTAGTGACACCATTTCAAGACAAAAATTATGACATCGTTCCATACTTAACCATTTTTTTCTGTATTTTTCAATTTAATTTAAATGTTATTTCTAACAGTCATATTTGAGTCATTTAATGACATTGATATAATTAATGTTATTTTTTAGATCTGTCAGGAGATAGTACAAGGTACTAGGTGTAAAAATTATGCTTCCAATCAGCTCCAACATATACACCGAAAATAAAAAGAAAACCGTGACACTGGACAAGATAGATGAGATAGAGTCTGTGAAGTGAATTGCGTGCAATATAGAAGAACATACATACACTAAAGAACAAATGAAGAACTATTGATCCTTGGTGTCTGAACTACTGTAGATTAGAAACTCAAACATTCTTGCAGTAGAAACTATAAGAAGAAAACATGATAAAAAGCACATCTCATCGAACTGGAAACCAGAGCATGAGACTCACAATACTATGTTTTCACAATAGGACTCAAAAATCACATCTTCTACATCCCACAAGTCTAGAGATTCATAGAACAACACTCAGATCATTCCTAACCCTTTCTCATTATCTTTGCTCTACTGTGTAATGTTTTTATTACTTTTAGAGCAGTGTGTGTATCTGTATTAAAACACACATTGTCTCTTACATTAAACCGGAGGATACAAGATATCCTCACTCAAACATCCTTCTAAACTTTTTATCACTCACTTATAATTTTGGAAGAGTTCTTTTGTGACCTGGTTGTTTGTTTTCCCACATAGAACAATGGAAGAGGTCTTGTGACCTGGACAGTCCTGGGTACTGTTGTTAACCCTGATCCAGGATGTGGATCAAAGATTTATATATATATTTATTAGTGGAATTTGATCACCAAGTGGAGTGTATTAGGTCTCATCTTGAGACTGAACCACTTGTTTTATCCGCTGTGTCTTTCAATTTAGTTTTTCTCAGTTTTAACTAATATTTCAGAAAACTAAATTTTACTTTGATAGTTAGTCTTGGATAGTAGTTATAACTGTTATTACTTATTAGAGTACTTTCAAAAGTTGTATCAATATATTATATTGATACAACTAAGAATTAATCAATCTTCTGAGAATCTATTTGAACAGTCAAACTATTATAATTTTATAACCTTGATTAACTGGCCTGTTTTAGTCTTAATTGGAGGAATCTTTTAAATAAATTTTTTAACAAATTTTTTTATAGGAAATCAATTCACCCCCTCTAGAGTGTACTAATCTAACCAAAAGATACCATATATCATTTTGTTTTCTAATATGAGGATGATTCGTTAGATATAATATTAATGAAAATGATTTAGTTTATCTTGACTGTTTTTACGACCATCATGAACTCATATCATTTTATTTATTTTCATATTTATATATTGGATCCATAACATTATATAAATTATAATATATATAATAAAATGATATTTAACCTTAATAATGGTTTTATGAACAACCTTGAATTCAGTAAAAGAAAATTAATACACAATGTCCATGATGACGGTAAATTGACACATCATGGACGATGTTTTCATTTTTTAGAATAAGAGGAGATGAGGTGATATTTGATGATGGATATTCCATTAAAAATAATAATATTATAGTATATATAATATAATAGAGTTATCATTTCACTTGAATTATGGGAGATGATGATATAATAAGAAAATAAAATAAATTGAAAAGAAAATAAAAAAATGAAAGAGGATTTTACCTCTTGAATTGTTCTCCTTGAGAACCTCCCTAAGGCACTTGGTTTTGGACTTTTGGTGAGACCATAAGGTTTTTGACATGGGGAAGAGGAATGGGTAGGTAATTAGGCTGAAATTAAACAAGGTACATGGATTTTAGGTGTGAGGAGAAGAAGTGGTGAGGGTTGGTATTTATAATTGGAGGAGAGGAGTGTTTTTTTGATTATTTTATTCATTAGTTTATTATTTTGCCTCAAGACTATGAATAGTTTTGATTCCATGAATAAATAAAGTAATTAGAGAAGGATATTTTGAGATTATGGTCTTAAATCATCCATACATCAACCATGACTGAATAATTCATGTATTTTCTAAATACCGTAAATTACTGTATTTCACAATTCACTAAAAATTCAACTATTTTAGAAAAATACAAAAAATTCACCCCAAACATTTTTTAACATGTAGAATTCAAAAATGGACTCCATTTTTTTAATTTTTTTTATAAATATTAGAAATTTAATTTTTAATTAAAATAATCATTTATTTGAAAAATATTGATTTTAAAATTATAACTGATTTTATAACACTTTGAAAAATTAAATAAGGTCTCATAAAATTATCTTATAATCATAAGAAAACAAAATATTAATTTATGAATATATTTTATGATGATAAATTTTATTTTAAATCATTATATTAATTATAAAATTGTAAATAAAAATTTACATGTTACAAAAATAACAACAATTAATTTATCATTTTCAAAACATTTATTTACTTATTAAATGATATAAATATATCATATTTTCTCTTATAGAATAGATAAATTTTATTTATACTTTTATAGGTGAGGTTATTGTTCTATTTGTATATATTATTTAATTTTTTTGAATATAAACTATTTCATTATACATTTATAATGAATTTAACTATTTAATTATAGAATGAAAACAAATTATTTTATAAGTACCTAAGTTATTACATTCTCCACTCCTTATAGAAATTATGTCCCCATAATTTTTATTCACTTATTAAACAAGTGAGGATACCTTTCCCTCATATCATTTTCATACTCCCATGTTTCTTCTTCAACCGTGTGGTTTCTCCATAAAACCATACCCTGGTGAATTACCTTATTCCCCAATACTTTATCTCTACGATCAAGAATCAGAAAAATATTTTCCTTATAATAAAGGTTCAATTATAGCTGAAATACTTGATTAGCCACTAAATGAGGCTAATATTCATTGTTAATATATATAATATTCATGAGCTTTATTATTCATAAACAGCATTTTAGTGCATTTTACACTTTGAACATCATTTGAAGTACCCAATGATTCATCTGATTATACATATTTTAATTTGATATTTTTGGAAATTGATCTAAACTTCAATATGAACATGTTTGATTCAGGGATCAATGGAGAATTCATGGAAGAAGATGGAGATATTTTGTGATGAAAGGAAACAATTCCGAAGAAGTCTGATTGAACACCATCCCACTGATGAGACTGTGGGGACCAACATACAGGCCCAATTAATCCCAAATTTCGTGGGATGATATAAGAAATATATAGGAACAAATAACTCTCCAGGATCCAATGCTAATTATGCCTCCATGGTGTCCATTTAGGTGGACCAAGTTAGAGATAAAATTCCAGGCCAGATTCTGCGGCCCAGAAAAACAGTCCACTAATCTAATCATATCTCCGACTCCACCACTCCAAATGGACCCCAATTTTACATTCGGGTAGGAGACATCCTGGGATCAATTTTATTCTTCTATGAACCACTCTAATTCTTCCATCTATAAGGACTTACAAGCGCATCTGTTCGGTAGAATCAAGATGGATGCCACCTCGGGTCAAGGGTGGAAAAATCTCCTCTCCCTTACTTTCCACCACACTAGTCCTACCATACTCAAGTGGGGTCTTTTGTACTGTTGGATGCTCTACCCAAGGCTCCGAAAATTCCTATTTAAGGAAGTTGGGGTGAAGGAGTTTGTCATCTTTGAGCTTTGTTTTCATCTTAATGTTATTCTGCCAATTTCTCTTTGTAACGTTCTTCCTTCACATGTAAGTTGTTTTTAATTAATCCTAGTTTCTTAATAAAAGTTATTCTTATACTCTTATTCTTTTGTTCTAAATATCACGTTGATACTGTTGGTTCAATGTGTGAATTTATTCACACCATACTTTGTGATATTTATCACACAACAGTGGAGTGATCGATTTTTGTTGTTTTTTTACTTCTTCAATTCCACCCTCATAAGTCTACTTCCCGCTTCCGTTGAAGACATGTCATCAATGGATGGATAACCCACTTATTGGTTGATCCAAGGGAGTAGAAATGGGCTGGATTGGATGTTATTTCTCACCCCATTAATGGCTAATCACTTCTTTTAAATGAGATTTTTATTTGATTATTTTAAAATATCTTCATCCTTATTGAATTTAAGGTCACACATTTCAAGTGTTAATACGAACCTTTACCTTAGAGTGATTAATGCTTTGATCCTTCAAGTGTATGGGTGATTAGTATTAGGGTGTGTAGGCATTAAACCAATAAGTGATGATTATGTTTGATCTTCTTAAATGAACCCATCTCAATTATAAGAAATTGAAATCATTAAAAAAGAAATTAATCCAATCCACCCCGAGCGATAACATAGGATCAACTCATTAACTTAATTTGAATTAAATTAAAACTATTAGTGATAACTTAAACCCATCTAAAATAAACCCAAGTTTGCCACTTCATATCCAAAAACAGTCCACAGAATGTACGTGTCTATAGATTTCTTCTTAGGTCTTTGAGGATTCGATAACCCAAGCTAAACTACAAGGACCGTTATACCTTCATCTCTTAGGTAAATTTGAGCGAGAATCAAATTTTGGAGCCATTGACGGGGACCCAAGTAAGTCATCTAAACACCCATTATATTCTCCCCCATTTCTTATTTTCTCATCCAACTTCTCCTATCTTGTCCCTTTCTTGTTTTTTTTCTTTTGGCGCATGTCCGCCTACACCCACGATCAATCAAACTGTCTAGTTAGGGTGGATAGTACTGGGTTTGGGGAGTCAATTACACCAAGGTAACTCTTTCCATTAGATCATAATCTTCATAACACCCCCGATTCAAAAATTGAGACAATTTCAATGGAAGGTCTTCAAATAAACCAACTCATAAACCTGGGTGGGAACCAAAATGGAAACCCAAATGAGGAAGCCCCAAAATTGGGGAATGCAATTGATCAAAACATGAATGACTACCTCACACCTTCCTGGACCAATTACCCCTCATGAATTAGACAAAATTCCCTAGGAGATTCCAACTACATCTTTAAACCCCATGTCCTAAACCACCTTCCTGCATTCCATGGAATGGAGTCCGAGATGCCCTACCTTCACATTAAGGAGTTTAATGACATTGTAGAAACCATGTGTCCCCCACACCAACTAGAATCAGATAAGAAGAGGCTATTTCATGTTTCTTTAAAGGTTCGAGCTATAAATTGGCAAAATAATTTGATACCATCATCCATAAACTCTTGGTATCAACTACAAAGAGAATTCTACAAAAAATACTTTCCCCACCACAAAATAATTGCACTTAAAAAGAGTATCCAAATTTTTTTGAAAAAGAGGGAGAGTCATTCTATGAAACATGGGAGAGGTTCAAAGACACTCTAAAAATGGTTCCAAACCATGGTTTTTCTATACCTGAACAAGTGAGAATTTTATATGAAGGGTTGGGTCCGAGGAACAAACAATTCATTGACATGATGTGTAATGGAACCTTTAAAAACAAAGCCCCAAATGATGCTTACGAGTATCTAGAAAGCCTTTCTGAACCAAACCAAACATGGGGAACTTCACCTTATTCTGAAAAGCCACAAAGAAATACTGGAATTCATACACTTAGATAAGAGGAAAGCCTTAGGGCTGAACTCACAGCACTCTCTAGGAAGGTTGAAGAGATAGACCTTATGAAAGTCCATGAAATCCGAACTGTAGACCCTGTTTGCACAATTTGTAACAAACATGACCATAAGACAGACAACTTCCCAACCATTCCATCCATCAATGATGTTCTTTTAGGAGGACCCCCAGTGGAAGTAAATGCTTTGAACTTTCAAAAGCATCAATACCCAAACAACTTCAACCCAAGGTATAATGACCACCGAGGCTTCCGCTAGAAAGATAACCAAAAACCTAGCCAACCATAGGGACAAAATCCTTACCCCCATCAGAACTACCAAACCCATAACAAGTTCCAAACCCAACCTATCCAATAACAACATCCACCAGTCCATTTTCAACAAACCATCCCACCTCCAAAATATCCCCCAGGGTAATCCAATCTTCTCAAGCACCAACCCAAACTGTTCCACAAAGCCTACAGAACAACTGTGAAAAAAAATGGAAAGGATGAACTCAGAAGTCTCTTCCCTAAAAAAAGAACTTCAAACCATCAAAACTGGAAAGGCACCCCTGCCTACTCAGGCGGTGCCATCCTGAACTTCAAGGGGAGAGTCAAGTTGTACTAAAAAAACTCATGAACAACTAAAGGCTGTGACTATATTAAGAAGTGGGAAATCAATTGAGAAACCTAAACAACTAATTCAGAACCCACCTGAAGATTCAAACTTGGATGAAAATTCAAATGAACCAAATGATCAAACTAAAAAACACGATAACATTGTCAAAGAAGCAACTCTTCAACAAAAAACCCCACAACTTGCACCATTTCCTCACCACATGAGGGGGAAAACCAAGCTTGAATTGAGTGAAACATTGAGGGAAATATTCTCACAAGTCAAGTTGAACATTCCCCTTCTCGATTCAATCCAAACCATACCTGCCTACTCAAAGTACCTTAAGGACTTGCGCACTTTTAAAAGAAAATTTTCACATAAAAACCAAGTCCTTTTGGCTGCTAATGTGAGTACCACCATTCAAGGGACCATTCCTCCTAAGTTGAAAGACCCGGTTTTCCCTTATATCAATGTTGAACTAGGAGAGAGCAAAGTTATCAAGGCCTTATGTGACCTGGGTGCTAGTGTCAATCTCATCCCTTATGCTGTGTACTTCCAGTTCGGACTAGAAGAACTCCAACCCACATCTGTCACACTTCAACTTGCTGATCGCAGCATTAGGGTTCCAAAGGGTATTTTAAAGGATTTTCTGGTAAATGTTGAAGACTTCATCTACCCTGCTGACTTCATTGTCCTGGACAACCATCCAAACTTAGGAAATAAGGAACAAACCCTAATCATCCTTGGTCGTCCCTTCCTTGCAACAATCAACTCTATTATCCGAGTCCGAAATGGGAACATGACCATCAAATTTGGGAACATGAGTCTAGAATTGAACATCTATAATTCAAGCTCACAAATAGGGTATGATGAGGAAATTCATGAAGTAAACATGATAGGAAGAATTGATAATGAATCCATGGAACATCAAGGAATATTTGATGAATGTTTAATTCAGTACGAGATTGATTTCCTTTCTTCATATGAATGAAGTTTATCTCCTTGGCTTGAATCATTTTCAAATTGCTCTTATGATGAAGTATTAGGTCCAACAATCAGTGAAACCTTTCAAGAAACCACTTTCATGGAGACCACTCCAAATTCCTTCCCTAAATCTGATCAAGCCAATCTAGTAGCTGAAACTTCTACATGCGGGGAATCAATCCTATCTGAAACTCTAAAAAATGAAATTGAACTTGATCCAATGTCCCAATCTTATGCTGAAATTCCGAACCAACCTGATCTTGAATTGAAGGAACTTCCCGCTACACTCAAGTATGATTTCCTAGGGGAAAATCAAACACATCCTATTCTCATTTCTTATTCTCTTGAATCCAATCATGAGAGGATGCTTCTAGATGTCCTTAGGAAGTATAAGAAATACATTGGTTGGACCCTTTATGATATTCCTGGGATTAGCCCACTTATCGGGACTCATAAGATTGTTCTAGAATCTGATTCAAATCCATGTCGTCAACCTCAACGGCGACTCAATCCTAATCTCATGGAGGTAGTAAGGAAAGAACTTCTGAAATTGTTAAAAGATGGTATCATATATCCCATAGCTGAGAGTGAATGGGTGAGCCCAATCCAAGTGGTTCCAAAAAAGGATGGAATCACAGTGATAACCAATGAGGATAGAGAGATTCTTCCAACAAGGGTGAGTAGTGGATAAAGGGTCTGCATTGACTATAGGAAGCTAAAATTATTCACCAAGAAGGACCATTTCCCCTTACCATTCATTGAACAAGTCCTTGAGAGAGTGGAAGGTCATGCGTTATACTGTTTCTTAGATGGGTACGCAGGGTATAATCAAATTGAGGTCTCCTTAGAGGATCACAGGAAGACTACATTCACATGTCCATTCAGAACCTTTGCTTTCAAACGCATGCTCTTCGGGTTATGCAATTCCCTTGGAACCTTCCAATGGTGCATGATGGGAATCTTCTCAGACATGTTAAGGGATTTTCTAGAGGTATTCATGAATGACTTCTCTATGTTTGGGGATACATTTGAGGGATGTCTGCAGAATGTGGAGAGAGTCTTGTCAAGATGTGAAGAAAAAAATATGGTCCTAAACTGGGAAAAATGCCATTTCATGGTTAAAGAGGGACTAGTTCTAGGCCATCTGGTCTTAGGTAGGGGGATTGAAGTTGATAAATCCAAGGTTGACATCATTTTTCACCTTCCATCACCTAAAAATGTCAAGGAAGTGAGGTCTTTCTTAGGACATGCCGGTTTCTATAGAAGATTCATCAAGGACTTTAGTTCAATCTCTCATCCCCTTTGTGCTCTGCTAGTAAAGGATGCTCCATTTGTTTGGACAGAAAGCTGTGAGGGTTCATTCTGAACCCTCAAATCCTCTCTCACCTCTCCTCCCATTATGAAATCTCCGAATTGGAACCTTCCTTTCGAACTTATGTGTGATGCCAGTGACTTTGCTGTAGGAGCTGTGTTAGGACAACATTGTGATAAAACTCCTTATGTCATTGATTATACAAGAAAATCCTTAAATTATGCCCAAATCAACTACACCACTACTGAAAAGGAGTTACTTGCTATTGTTTTTGCTTTAGAGAAGTTTAGGTCCTACCTCTTAGGATCCCCCATCACTGTGTTCACTGACCATTCTGCACTAAAATACCTCTTCCAAAAATAAGATGCTAAGGCTAGACTGATTAGGTGTGTCCTTCTCTTACAAGAATTTGACCTCACAATCAAGGATAAAAAGGGCGTTGAAAACGTTGTAGCTGATCACCTCTCTAGGATGGAATTCAAAGACAACTCAAATCACCTTTTTGTGTATGATTCATTTCCTGATAAACACCTATACTCTGTGAGTGACTACCCTTGGTATGCCAACATAGCCAATTTCATAGTTACAGGAGTCATTCCAAAATTCTTAAGGACTCAAGCTTGAAGGAAATTTCTTTCTGATGTTAGACACTATGTGTTTGATGATCCATACCTCTATAAGTTCTGCCCTGACCAAGTCATTAGGAGGTGTGTTCCAGAATCTGAACAAGAGTCCATCCTTAAATTCTGTCATAGTGAGGCATGTGGAGGTCACTTTTCCTCTAAGAAAACATCTAGTAAGATTCTTCAATGTGGTCTCTTCTGGCCCACCCTATCAAGGGACTCCTACACATTTTTTCAAAGCTGTCCTAGGTGTCAAAAAGTAGGGTCCATCACAAAAGGGAATCAAATGCCACTCACTCCCATCTTAGTGGTTGAAATATTTGACTATTGGGGAATTTATTTCATGGGTCCCTTCCAAAACTCTAGGGGATACCTCTACATACTCTTATCTATTGATTATGTCTCAAAATGGGTTGAGGCCATTCCCACTAAGTCCAATGATCATCAATTTGTGATTCGATTTCTGAAAGAGAACATATTTTCTCGATTTGGAATTCCTAGGGATATAATTAGTGATCGAGGAACCCATTTCTGTAACCGCCCATTCTCTTCACTCATTTCTAAGTATGGTATTTCTCATAAAGTGTCCACTGCATACCATCCTCAAACCAATAGTCAAGATGAGTTAGCAAATAGGGAGATTAAGAAAATTATTGAAAAAAATGTCAACCCCTCTAGGAAAGATTGGTCTGAGAAACTCTTAGATGCTCTTTGGTCTTATCAAACCGCATATAAAACCATTTTAGGAATGTCCCCATATAGGTTGGTTTATGGAAAAGCATGCCATTTACCTGTTGAAATTGAGCATAAGGCCTTTTGGAAAATTAAGAAAATGGATTATGACTTCTCATTGGCCAGAACAAAAATGAAATTAGATCTCAATGAACTGGAGGAACTAAGGATGGAGGCTTATAAAAATTTAAGGATCAATAAAGATAGAGTTCAATCCTACCAATCTAGGAATATCAAGGTCAAGCATTTTGAACCAGGAAAACTTGTGCTCTTGTATAGATCAAAACTTCATTTACACCTGGGAAAGTTAAGGTCTAGATGGTCAGGACCTTTCATAGTGTATCATGTGTACCCCCATGGGGCAGTAGAGATTCAAGATCCCACAAGTGGTTACATTTTCAAGGTAAATGGTTAAAGGTCAAAACCATTCATTGAATCATTTAATAAATAAGAAATAGAGGTTGAGTTAACTGAGCCAACCTATGAACCAGAAAAAATTTGATAGATTTAGGATCCATGTCGGGCTAACGACATTAAACAAAGCGTTGCATGGGTGTCAACCCATGGTTTTCAAGTTTCCTATTATTTTTTTGTTTTAATAAAATTTATATTTTAATTAATAAGTTTTATATTTTTTTTAAAAAAAATAGACGGTTGACCTGTTCTTCTATTATGAGTATGGATGAGAATGAAAGGGGGGCACCATATTCATCCGTGTCACGTGGTGTGATCCTTGAGTAATGCCTTACCCAGAAATTTAAAAAGAAGACAATGTATCATCAGTTTGTTTTATTTTAATGTTTTTTGTAGGTAAAAATAAAAATAAAAATAATAATAATAATAATAATAATAAAAAGGGACACGTCGTGGGTCGTGGGTCAAACTCCGTCACAACCGGCGAAGCCGTGGGGATTCGAACCTGGGACCGAAGGGAGACAGGGGCGCATGCTTACCACTGACCTATGGATTTTTGTGCTTCCTTATTCTATAATTTTTATATATATACTTATATTTTACTTTCTTTATTATATATATATATATTGTTTTGTTTTGTTTTGTTTGTTTTGTTTTTCTTTTTTTCTACTAGGGAACTCTGTAAGTGACATGGATATCAAAGGATTAAAAGGGAGCAACAAGAATTTCAACTTCAACCACCAGGTGACTTCATTCCATGATCCTCATTTTCAATTTCCTTTTTGAACTTTCATTCTCTACCTCTACCCCCTTCTAAATTTTCTTTTCTTTAAACACTAGGGACAATGCTATTTTAAGTTGGGGGGGATATAAAATAAAAAATGCTTTTGTTTCAAAAAAAATTAATGATTTGAAAAAAATTTGTGTAAATGGAAAGAAAAATTTCTTTAACTTTGAACATGGTAATACATATTGCACACTTTGAAACTAAATATCAAATAATTTAGCATGCCCTGATTCTGATTTTAATACTTGTATAATATCATGAGCATAGATTTTGGAAAGTGTGGCTGTCCAATGTGATATTTCATCGTTTATATTTTCATCCAAATAAAAAAAAGATCACAATGCACGTCCTTTTGATAGTGGGGTATTAGTTTGAATTCATGGGGTCCCCCAAATAAATAGCATAGTTTTGGTGATCATTTTAGTTTAATTTGAGTATTCAAAAAAATTGCACATAGAGCAATGAAATGACCTAATGCGTGGCTTTCGGCACTTGGGGATCATGACTCCATAGTTGTCTGACCCAGAGTTAGTAATTTTATCTCTATTTTTAGTAATTTGAATTTTTTTAACTGAGTTAACTCGAGATGATTCCCGAGTATGTGGGCTTTACTTGGTTCCCTAAGGTCTTTGAGCCTGGGAGTCATCAGAAAAGTCCCACTACAGGGGTTGACTCTTTTGAGTGCAATTTCAATTACCATGGAAAAATTGCAAAAAAAAAACAAAACAAAAAAAAAACAAAAAATAATTATACAAAAAAAAAATTGAACACTCATCTTAATATTGAAATGTGATTCCACCCAACGCTTCTATCATTTCCCCCTTGAATAAAGATGAACCCCCATATCTATTGTGATACACAATACATCCTCATAATTAATTGATATTGGATGAAATATGATAATGAATTTGAACAAAGTAATGGGCTTGGGATTGAGATTTGCTTATGAAACTATCTTGTATTAAATTATTTTGATTGGTTTCATGATTGTTTGGTATAAGGGTTTTTGGTGATCATTGTGTATTAAAATGTTTTTGGAAAAGGGAATTTGAATTTAATTTTTGATGAAATATATTTTTCTCGGGACTAGAAAAACTCAAGTTGGGGGTGTGATTAGCCACTAAATGAGGCTAATATTCATTGTTAATATATATAATATTCATGTGCTTTATTATTCATAAACACCATTTTAGTGCATTTTACACTTTGAACATCATTTGAAGTACCCAATGATTTATCTGATTATACATATTTTAATTTGATATTTTTCTAAATTGATCTACACTTCAATATGAACATGTTTTATTCAGAGATCAATGGAGAATTCATGGAATAAGATGGAGATATTTTGTGATGAAAGGAAACAATTCTGGAGAAGTCAGATTGGACACCAGCCCACTGATGAGACTTTGGGGCCCAAAATATAGGTCCAATTAATCCCCAATTTCGAGGGATGATATAATACATGTATAGTAACAAATCACTCTTCATTATCCAACACTAATTCGGCATCTATGGTGTCCATTTAGGTGGCCCAAGTTAGAGATAAAATTCTGGACCAGATTCTGAGCCCCAGAAAAACATTCCACTAATCTAATCATATCTCCGAATTCACAACTCCAAATGGGCCCCAATTTTACAGTCCGGTAGGAGAAATCCGTAGATCAATTTTATTCTTCTATGGACCACTCTGATTCGTCCATATATAAGGACTTACAAGCGCGTATGTTTGGTGGAAGCAAGCTGGCTGCCACCTCGGGTCAAGGGTGGAAAAGCCTCATCTCCCTTACTTTCCACCGCCCTAGGCCTACCATACTCAATTGGTATCTTTTGTACTATTGGATTCTCGACCCAAGGCTCCCAAAATTCCTATTTAAGGCAGTGTTGGTGAAGTAGTTTGTCATCTTTGAGCTTTGTTTTCATATTAATGTTATGCTGCCAATTTCTCTTTGTAACGTTATTCCTTCACATGTAAGTTGTTTTAATTCATCCTAGTTTCTTAATAAAAGTTATTATTCTACTCTTATTATGTTGTTATACATATCACATTGATACTTTTGGTTCATGGTGTGAATTTATTCACACCATACTTTGTGATATTTATCACACAACGGTGGAGTGATCGATTTTTGTTGTTGTTTTTTTACTTCTTCAATTCCACCCTCGTAAGTCTACTTCCGGCTTCCGTTGAAGACATGTCATCAATAGAGGGCTAAACCACTTATGGTTTGAACCAAGGGAGTATAATGGGTCTGGATTGGATGTTATTTCTCACTCCATTAATGGCTAATCACTTCTTTTAAATGAGATTTTTATTTGATGATTTTAAAACATCTTCATCGTTATTGAATTTAAGGTCACACATTTCAAGTGCTAATACAAACCTTTACCTTGGAGTGCTTAATGCTTTTATCCTTCAAGTGTATGGGTTATTAGTATTAGGGTGTGTAGGAATTAAACTAGTAAGTGATGATTATGTTTTATCTTCTTAAATGAACCCATCTCAATTATAAGAAATTGAAACCATTAAAAAAAGAAATTCATCCAATCCACCCCGAGTGATAACCTAGGATCAACTCATTAACTTAATTTGAATTAACTTAAAACTATTAGTGATACACTAAACCCATCTAAAATCAACCCAAGTTGGCCATTTAATAGCCAAAAACAGTCCATAGAATGTACGTTTCTAGATGTTTCTTCTTAGGTCTCTGAGGATTTCATAACCCAAGATAAACTACAAGGATCATTCTACCTTCATCTCTTGGGTAAATTTGAGCGAGAATCAAAATTTGGTGTCGTTTATGGGGACCCAATTAAGTCATCTAAATACCCATTCTATTCTCCACCATTTCTTCTTTCTCATCCAAATTCTCTTATCTTGTCCCTTTCTCATTTTTTTTTCTTTTGGTGCATGTCCGCCTACACCCGTGATCAATCAAACCGTCTAGTTAGGGTGGATAGTCCTAGGGTTGGGGAGTCAAGTACACCAATGTAACTCTTTCCATTATATCATAATCTTCCTAACACCCCCGAGTCAAAAATTGAGCACATTTCAATGGAAGGTCTTCAAAGAAACCAACTCATAAACCCGGGTGGGAACCAAAATGGAAACCCAAATGAGGTAGCCCCAAACTTGGGGAATGAAATTGATCAAACCATGAATGAATACCTCACAACTTCCTGGACAAATTCCCCCTCATGAATTAGACACAATTCCATAGGATATGCCAACTATATCTTTAAACCCCATGTCCTAAACCACCTTCCCACATTCCATGGAATGGAGTCCGAGATGCCCTACCTTCACATTAAGAAGTTTAATGACATTGTAGAAACCATGTGTCCCCCACATCAACTAGAATCATCTAAGATGAGTCTATTTCCTTTTTCTTTAAAGGATCGAGCTAAAAATTGGCTAAATAATTTGAGACCATCATCCATAAACTCTTGGTACCAACTACAAAGAGAATTCTACAAAAAATACTTTCCCCACCACAAAAGAATTTCACTTAAAAAGAGTATCCAAAACTTTTTTAAAAAAGAGGGAGAGTCATTCTATGAAACATGGGAGAGGTTAAAAGACACTCTAAACATGGTTCCACATCATGCTTTTTCTATACCTGAACAAGTGAGAATTTTCTATGAAGGGTTGGGTCCAGGGAACAAACAATTCATTGACATGATGTGTAATGGAACCTTTAAAAACAAAGCCCCAAATGATGCTTACGAGTATCTAGAAAGCCTTTATGAACAAAAACAAAAATGGGGAACTTCACCTTATTCTGAAAAGCCACAAAGAAATACTGGAATTCATACACTTAGAGAAGAGGAAATCCTCAGGGATAAACTCGCAGCACTCTCTAGAAAGGTTGAAGAGATAGACCTTAGGAAAGTCCATGAAATCCAAACTGTAGACCCTATTTGTACAATTTGTGACAAACATGACCATAAGACAGAAAACTGCCCAACCATTCCATCCATCAAGGATGTTCTTTTAGGAGGACCCCCAGTGGAAGTAAATGCTTTGAACTTTCAAAAGCATCAATACCCAAACAACTTCAACCCAAGGTATAATGACCACCCAGGCTTCTGCTGGAAAGATAACCAACAACCTAGCCAACCACAGGGACAAAATCCTTACCCCCATCAAAACTACCAAACCCATAACCAGTTCCAAACCCAACCTATCCAATACCAACAGCCACCAGTCCATTTTCAACAAACCATCCCACCTCCAAAATACCCCCGGATAAACCAATCTTCTCAAGCACCAACCCAAAATGTTCCACAAACCCTACAGAACAACCATGAAAACAAATGGAAAGGATGAACTCAAAAGTCTCTTCCCTAAAACAAGAATTTCAAACCATAAAAACTGGAAAGGCACCCATGCCTACTTAGGCGGTGCCATCCTCAACTTTAAGGGGAGAGTCAAGTTGTACTAAAACAAATCATGAACAACTAAAGGCTGTGACTATTTTAAGAAGCAGGAAATCAATTGAGAAACCTCAACAACTAATTCAGAACCCACCTAAAGATTCAAACTTGGATGAAAATTCAAATAAACCAAATGCTCAAACTAAAAAACATGATAACATTGTAAAAGAAGAAACTCTTCAACAAAAATCCCCACAACCTGCACCATTTACTCAACACATGAGGGGGAAAACCAAGCCTCAATTGAGTGAAACATTGAGGGAAATCTTCTCAAAAGTCAAGTTGAACATTCCCCTTCTCGATGCAATCCAAACCATACCTGCCTACTCAAAGTACCTTAAGGACCTGTGTTCTTTTAAAAGAAAAATTTCACATAAAAACCAAGTCCTTTTGGCTGCTAATGTGAGTACCAAAATTCAAGGGACCATTCCTCCTAAGTTGAAAGACCCGGGTTTCCCTGATATCAGTGTTGAACTAGAAGAGAGAAAAGTTGTCAAGGCCTTGTGTGACCTAGGTTCTAGTGTCAATCTCATCCCTTATGCTATGTACTTCCAGTTAGGACTAGAAGAAATCCAACCCACATCTGTCACACTTCAAATTTCTGATCATAGCATTAGGGTTCCAAAGGGTATTTTAAAGGATGTTCTGGTAAAGGTTGAAAACTTCATCTACCCTACTGACTTCATTGTCCAGGACAACCATCCAAACTTCGGAAATAAGGAAAAAACCCCAATAATCCTTGGTCGTCCCTTCCTTGCAACAATCGACTCTGTTATCCTAGTCCGAAATGGGAACATGACCATCACCTTTGGGACCATGAGTCTATAATTGAACATCTATAATGAAAGCTCACAAATAGGGGATGACAAGGAAATTCATGAAGTAAACATGATAGGAAGCATTGATAATGAATCCATGGAACATCAAGTAATATTTGATGAATGTTTAAGTCATGATGAGATTGATTTCCTTTTTTCATATGAAGGAAGTTTATCTCCTTGGATTGAATCATTTTTAAATTTCTCTTATGATGAAGTCTTAGGTCCAACAATCAGTGAAACCTTTCAAGAAACCACTTTCATGGAGACCACTCCAAATTCCTTCCCTAAATCGGATCAAGCCAATATAGTAGATGAAACTTCTACATGTGGGGAATAAATCCTATCTGAAACTCTAAAAAAAGAAATTGAACTTGATCCAATGCCCCAATCATCTGCTGAAATTCTGAACTAACCAGATCTTGAATTAAAGGAACTTCCCGCTACACTCAAGTATGATTTCCTAGGGGACAATCAAACACATCCTATTGTCATTTCTTCTTCTCTTGATTCCAATCATGATATGATGATTCTAGATGTCCTTAGGAATCATAACAAATCCATTGGTTGGACCCTTTCTGATATTCCTGGGATTATTCCACTTATTGAGACTCATAGGATAGTTCTGGAATCTGATTCAAAGCCATGTCGTCAACCTCAACGGTGACTCAATCCTAATATCATGGAGGTAGTAAGTAAAGAACTCATGAAATTGTTAAAAGCTGGTATCATATATCCCATAGCTTTTAGTGAATGGGTGAGCCCAATCCAAGTTGTTCCAAAAAATGCTGGAATCACAGTGATAACCAATGAGGATGGAGAGATTCTTCCAACAAGGGTGAGTAGTGGATGGAGGGTCTGCATTGACTATAGGAAGCTAAAATCATTCACCAAGAAGGACCATTTCCCCTTACCATTCATTGACCAAGTCCTTGAGAGAGTGACATGTCATGCATTCTACTATTTATTAGATGGGTACTCAGGGTATAATCAAATTGAGGTCTCCCTAGAGTATCAAGGGAAGACTACATTCACATGTCCATTCAGAACATTTGCTTTCAAACACATGCCCTTCGGGTTATGCAATGCCTCGGGAACCTTCCAATGGTGTATGATGGGAATCTTCTCAGACATGGTAGGGGATTTTCTAGAAGTCTTCATGGAAGACTTCTCAGTGTTTGGGGATACATTTGAGGGATGTCTGCAGAATGTGGAGAGAGTCTTGTCATGATGTGAACAAAAAAAATCTGGTCCTAAATTGGAAAAAATTCCATTTCATGGTTAAAGAGGGACTAGTTCTAGGCCATCTAGTCTTAGGTAGGGGATTGAAGTTGATAAAGCCAAGGTTGACATCATTCATCACCTTACATCACCTAAAACTTTCAAGGAAGTGAGGTCTTTCTTAGGATATGCCAGTTTCTATAGAAGATTCATCAAGGAATTTAGTTCAATATCCCATCCCCTTTGTGCTCTGATAGTAGAGGATGCTTCATTTGTTTGGACAGAAAGCTATGAGGGTTCATTCTCAACCCTCAAATCCTCTCTCACCTCTCCTCCCATTATGAAATCTCCAAATTGGAACCTTCCTTTCGAACTTATGTGTGATGCCAGTGACTTTACTGTAGGAGCTGTGTTAGGACAACGTTGTGATAAAACTCCTTATGTCATTTCTTATGCAAGAAAATCCTTAAATGATGCCCAAATCAACTACACCACTACTGAAAAGGAGTTACTTGATATTGTTTTTGCTTTAGAGAAGTTTAGGTCCGACCTCTTAGACCCCCCATCACTGTGTTCACTGACCATTCTGCACTAAAATACCTCTTCCAAAAACAAGATTTTAAGTCTAGACTAATTAGGTGGGTCCTTCTATTACAAGAATTTGAACTCACAATCAAGGATAAAAAGGGAATTGAATTTTTTTTAGCTGATCACCTCTCTAGGATGGAATTCAAAGACAACTCAAATCACCTTTCTGTGTCTGATTCATTTCCTGATGAACACCTATACTCTATGAGTGACTGCCCTTGGTATGCTGACATAGCCAATTTCTTAGTTACAGGAGTCATTCCAAAATTCTTAGGGACTCAAGCTTGAAGGAAATTTATTTCTGATGTTAGAAACTATGTGTTTGATGATCCATACCTCTATAAGTTCTGCCCTGACCAAGTCATTAATATTTGTGTTCCGGAATCTGAACAAGAGTCCATCCTTAAATTCTGTCATAGTGAGGCATGTGGAGGTCACTTTTCCTCTAAGAAAACATCTGCTAATATTCTTCAATGTGGTCTCTTCCAGCCCACCCTCTCAGGGACTCCTACACATTTTGTCAAAGCTGTCCTAGGTGTCAACAAGTAGGGTCCATCACAAAAAGGAATCAAATGCCACTCACTCTCATCTTAGTGGTTGAAATATTTGATTGTTGGGGAATTGATTTCATGGGTCCCTTCCCAAACTCTAGGGGATACCTCTACATACTATTAGCTGTTGATTATGTCTCAAAATGGGTTGAGGCCATTCCCAATAAGTCCAATGATCATCAAGTTGTGAATCTATTTCTGAAAGATAACATATTTTCTCGATTTGAAATTCCTAGGGCTATAATCAGTGATCGAGGAACCCATTTATGCAACTGCCCATTCTCTTCACTCATGTCTAAGTATGGTATTTCTCATAAAGTGTCCACTGTATACCATCCTCAAACCAATGGTCAAGCTGAGTTAACGAATAGGGAGATTAAGCAAATTCTTGAAAAAACTGTCAACCCCTCTAGGAAATATTGGTATAAGAAACTATTATATGTTCTTTGGTCCTATCGAACTACATATAAAACCATTTTAGGAATGTCCCCATATAGACAGGTTTATGGAAAATCATACCATTTACTTGTTTAAATTGTGCATAAGGCCTTTTGGGCAATTAAGATAATGGATTATGACCTCTCATTAGCTGGAACAAAAAGCAAATTAGATCTCAATGAACTAGAGGAACTAAGTATGGAGGCTTATAAAAATTCAAGGATCAATAAATCTAGAGTTCAAGCCTACCAATATAGGAATATCAAGGTCAAACATTTTGAACCGGGAAAACTTGTGCTCTTGTATAGTTTAAAACTTCATTTACACCCGGGAAAGTTAAGGTCTAGACGGTCAGGACCTTTCAAAGTGCATCATGTGTACCCCCATGGGGAAGTAGAGATTCAAGATACCATAAGTGGTTACATTTTCAAGGTCAATGGTCAAAGGTTAAAACCACTCATTGAATCATTCAGTAAACAGGAAATAGAGGTTGAGTTAACTGATCCAACCTATGAAACAGAAAAAAATTGATAGATTTAGGATCCATGTCAGGCTAACGACATTAAACAAAGCGCTGCATGGGAGGCAACCCATGGTTTTTAAGTTTCCTATTATTTTGTTGTTTTAATAAAATTTATATTTTAATTAATCATTTTTATATATTTTTTTTAAAAAAGACTATTGACCTGTTCTTCTATTATGAGTATGGATGGGTATGAAAGGGGAGAACCATATTCATCCGTGTCACGTGGTGTGATCCTTGAGTAATGCCTTACCCAGAAATTTAAAAAGAAGACAATGTATCATCAGTTTGTTTTATTTTAATGTTTTTTGTATGTTAAAATAAAAATACAAAAATATATAATAATAATAATAAAAAGGGACATGTCGTGGGTTGTGGGTCAAACCCCGTAACAACCGGAAAAGCCGCGAGGATTCGAACCCGGGACCGAAGGGAGATAGGGGCGCGCGCTTACCACTAACCTACGGCTTTTTGTGCTTCCTTATTCTATAATTTTTATATATATACTTATATTTTACTTTCTTTATTATATAAATAAATAAATAAATAAATAAATAAATATATATATATATTGTTTTGTTTTGTTTTGTTTTTCTTTTTTTCTACTAGGGAACTCTGCAAGTGACATGGATATCAAAGGATTAAAAGGGATCAACAAGAATTTCAACTTTAACCACCAGGTGACTTCATTCCATGATCCTCATTTTCAATTTCCTTTTTGAACTTTCATTCTCTACCTCTACCCCCTTCTAAATTTTCTTTTCTTTAAACACTGGGGAAAATGTTATTTTAAGTTGAGGGGATATAAAATAAAAAATGATTTCATGTAAAAAAAATGAATGATTTGAAAAAAAAATTGTGTAAATGGAAGGAAAAATTCCTTTAACTTTGAACATGGTAATACACATTGCACACTTTGAAACTAAATATCAAATAATTTAGCATGCCCTGATTCTGATTTTAATCCTTGTATAATTTCATGAGCATAGATTTTGGAAAGTGTGGCTGTCCAATGTGATATTTCATCGTTTATATTTTCATCCAAATAAAAAAAAGATCACAATGCACGTCCTTTGGATAGTGGTGTATTAGTTTGAATTCATGGGGTACCACAAATAAATAGCATAGGTTTGGTGATCATTTTAGTTTAATTTGAGTATTAAAAAAAAATTTGTGCGTAGAGCAATGAAATGACCTAATGCGTGGCTTTCGGCACTTGGGGATCGTGACTCCATAGTTTTCTGGCCCAGAGTTAGTAATTTTATCTCTATTTTTGGTAATTTGAATTTGTTTTTGACTGAGTTAACTCGAGATAATGCTCGAGTATGTGGGCTTCACTTGGTGCCCTAAGGTCTTTGAGCCTGGGAGTCATCGGCAAAGTCTCGCTACAGGGGTTGACTCTTTTGAGTGTAATTTCAATTACCATGGAAAAATTGCAAAAAAAAAAAAAAACAAAAACAAAACAAAAAAACAAAAAATAATTATACAAAAAAAATTGAATACTCATCTTAATATTGAAATGTGATTCTACCTAGCGCTTCCGTCATTTCCCCCTTGAATAAAGATGAACCCCCATATATATTGTGATACACAACAAATCCTCATACATAATTGATATTGGATGAAATATGGCAATGAATTTGAACAAAGGAATGGTCTTGGGATTGGGATCTACTTATGAAACTATCTTGTATTAAATTATTTTGATTGGTTTCATGATTGTTTGGTATAAGGGTTTTTGGTGATCATTGTGTATTAAAATGTTTTTGGAAAAGGGAATTAGAATTTCATTTTTGATGAGATATATTTTTCTTGGGACTAGAAAAACTCAAGTTGGGGGGTGTGATTAGCCACTAAATGAGGCTAATATTCATTGTTAATATATATTATATTCATGTGCTTTATTATTCATAAACACCATTTTAGTGCATTTTACACTTTGAACATCATTTGAAGTACCCAATTATTTATCTGATTATACATATTTTAATTTGATATTTTTGGAAATTGATATACACTGCAATGTGAACATGTTTGATTTAGGTATAAATGGAGAATTCATGGAAGAATATGGGGATATTTTGTGATGAAAGGAAACAGTTTTGGAGAAGTCAGATTGGACACCAGCCCACTTATGAGACTGTGGGGCCCAAAATACAGGCCCAATTAATCCCAAATTTCGTGGGATGATAGAATAAATGTATAGGAACAAATAACTCTTCAGTATCCAACGCTAATTCTGCTTCCATGGTGTCCATTTAGGCGGCCCAACTTAGAGATAAAATTCTGGGCCAGATTCTGCGGCCCAGAAAAACAATCCACTAATCTAATAATATCTCCGAATCCACAACTCCAAATGAGGCCAAATTTTACAGGAGGGTGTAAGAAATCCAGGGATCCATTTTATTATTCTATGGACCACTCTGATTCGGCCATTTAAAAGGACTTACAATCGCGTCTGTTCGGTGGAAGCAAGATGGATGCCACCTCGGGTCAAGGGTGGAAAAGTCTCCTCTCCCTTACTTTCCACCACCCTAGGCCTACCATACTCAAGTGGGATCTTTTGTACTATTGGAGGCTCAACCCAAGGCTCCAAAAATTCATATTTAAGTCAGTTTTGGTGAAGGATCTTGTCATCTTTGAGCTTTGTTTTCATCTTAATGTTATGCTGCCAATTTCTCTTTGTAACGTTCTTCCTTCACATGTAAGTTGTTTTAATTAATTCTAGTTTCTTAATAAAAGTTCTTCTTATACTCTTCTTTTGTTGTTATACATATCATGTTGATACTGTTGGTTCAAGGGGTGAATTTATTCACACCATACTTTGTGATATTTATCACACAACGGTGGAGTGATCAATTTTTGTTGTTGTTTTTTTACTTCTTCAATTCCACCCTCGTAAGTCTACTTCCCACTTCCGTTGAAGACATGTAATCAATGGAGGGCTAAAACACTTATGGGTTGATCCAAGGGAGTAGAAATGGGCTGGATTGGATGTTATTTCTCACTCCATTAATGGATAATCACTTCTTTTAAATGATTTTTTTATTTGATTATTTTAAAACATCTTCATCCTTATTGAATTTAAGGTCACACATTTCAAGTGCTAATATGAACCTTTACCTTGGAGTGATTAATGATTTTATCCTTCAAGTGTATGGGTGATTAGTATTAGGGTGTGTAGGCATTAAACCAATAAGTTATGATTATGTTTGATCTTCTTAAATGAACCCATCTTAATTATAATAAATTGAAATCATTAAAAAAAGAAATTCATCCAATCCACCCTGAGCGATAACCTAGGATCAACTCATTACATTAATTTGAATTAACTTAAAACTATTAGTGATACCTTAAACCCATCTAAAATCAACCCAATATGGCCACTTAATATCCAAAAATAGTCCATAGAATGTACGTGTCTATAGGTTTCTTCTTAGGTCTCTGAGGATTCGATAACCCAAGCTAAACTACAAGGACCGTTCTACCTTCATCTCTTGGGTAAATTTGAGCGAGAATCACTACTTCAGGGCTCAAAACATGTGATGAATCTATCACATACTTTATTAAACTTGAATCATGAAAAAAATCATGTTCATAAGATAAACTCATAGGAAAAACTACTCGGTAGGAAAATGGTCCAAATTTCTCTAAGATTTCATAAGGTCTAATAAACTATGAACTTAGCTTTCCTTTCTTACCAAAATGAATAACACTTTTCCAAGGTGGTATTTTAAGGAATACATGATCACCTACCTTGAAAGAAAACTCTTTCCTCTTATTATCTGCATAACATTTCTGCCCGCTCTAAGCTATCCTCATGTGTTACGAGACCATATTTACTTTCTCAGCCACCAAATTTAATAATTATTATCCCATAAACTTTATTTCCCCAACTTCATACCAAAATGCAAAATTTTGAAACTTCTTTACATATAATGCATAAAAAGGTTCCATCTGTATGATAGAATGAAAACTGTTATTATAAGAAAACTCAACTAAAGAAAGTTGATGATCCCTATCTCCCTGGTAATCCATTGAATAAGCATGTAACATGTCTTCCAATGGCTAAATTGTTCACTTGGTATGTCCATCAGATTGAGGATGAAAGGATGTGATGAAATTTAATTTAGTTCCCAATAACTTCTAAAGGCATTTCAATAATTTAGAAGTGAACCTGAGATCATGGTCAGATACAATGGAGGGAGGAACTCCTTGTAACCTAAAAATATCTTTGAGGTATAGTTGAGAAATATGATCTTGAGGAAGAGTGTCTCGAATAGGAAGGAAATGTTCATATTTAGTAATTCAATCAATAATAACCCAAATCACATTGTTACCTCATGAATTATTTGGTAAAACTACCATGAATTCCATGGATATGTTTTCCTATTTCCACTCTAGAATTGGAAAAGGTTGAAGCACCCACTTTCATAGTTTCCAATCTGATTTAACCTATTGACATGTCAAACATTTCATGGTAAAATCATTAATATCTCTTTTAATTCCATCCCACCAGTAATACTTCCAAAGGTATCTGTACATATTAGTGCTTCTAGGATGAACTGAAAATGAATAACTATGAGCTTCAATTAATAACTCTTTCTTCAACTATGAATAATAAGGAACACCTAATCTCTTCCCAAATCTCAAAACACAATATTTATCAATTTCAAATTATAGAAACTTAACTTCCTTTACCAATTCTACATTTTTCTGTAACTCACGGTCTTCCTTCCATGATTTATTAATCCTGTATAATAGAGATGATTGAACTGAAACCTAAAACAAAATAGAGGAATTTCCTGCACCAACTTCCAAGCAAAAATTCATCAAATCATTAATCAAGGGGTCATGTTCTAAATGTAACATGGTTAATATAACATAATGTTTTTGACTCAAGGAATATTTCACTTTGTTTTATTTTCTAAGATGGTTATCAATTGTGAAATCATAGTCCTTTATTAGTTCTATCCATATTCTATGCCTCATGTTCAATTATTTCTGAGTGAATATATACTTTAAACTTTTATGGTCAATATATATTTCAAATTTGGATTCATATAAATGATGGCTCCAAATTTTTAAATAAAAAGCACAACGTATAATTCCAAATAATGTGTGGGATAATTTAACTCATGAGGCTTCTATTTTTTTGAATCATAAAAAATTACCTAATCATTATGAATCAGAACAGAACCAAGTCTATTCAATAAAGCATCACTGTAGATGATAATATCACCATTTCTGGAAGGCATGGCCAAAATTGGATCATTCACCAATCTTATTTTTAGTTATTGAAAATAAACATCAGAGACTTCTATCTAAATAAATTTAACCCCCTTTCATGTTAACTTAGTTAGCGGGCTAGATAACCACAAAAAGTTTTTAACAAACCATTGGTAATAGTCTGATAATACAATAAAACGAAAAATTTATTTAACATTTTAAGGTCTTGTCCATTCATCAACCACTTTTGTTTTGGAGGGATCAACTGTTATTCCAACCTTATTTACAATATTCCCAAGAAAATAATTTATTTGCAACCAAAAATCACATTTTCTAAATTTTCCATATAACTTCTTTTCTTTAAGTGTTTGAAGAAAAATTCTTATATTTTTTTTCATGTTCCTCATATCTTTTTGAATAAAAAATTATCATCAATAAAAACAACAAACTTATCCAAGTATTCATAGAAGATTATATTCATAAGATCCATAAATACAATAGGATCATTTTTTAAACAAAGTGAATAAAAACAAACTCATAATTACCATATCTAGTTCAGAACACTGTTTTTAGAATGTCATCCTCCTTTACCTTCAGCTTATGGTACCCATATCTCAAGTCAATCTTGAAAAAATACTGATCTCCCTAGAACTAATAAAAAAAGTCACCAATATGAAGTAATAAATACTTATTCTTAATAGTAATTTTATTCGAATCTCTAATCAATGAAAAGTCTCATGGAACCATCTTTCTTTTTAATGAAAAAATAGGACCACCCCATGGTGAAGTGCTAGGACAAATGAAACCTTTATCAAGTAACTCCTGCAACTGCTTTTCAATTCTAGAAATTCCACTTGAGCCATTTGATAAGGGGGTTTTTACATTGGTTCAACATCAATAACTAAGTCAATAATAAATTAAACTTCCCAATCAGGTAAAACACCAAGAAACTCATCAGGAAAAACATATAGTTATTCATTTACCACTGACACATCATTAATCAGAATAGTTCCCTAGTTTTCAACAATATGTGCAAGATAACTTTAATTTCCATATTTTAATAGTTTCTCATATTTGTGATATGTTATCAACTGTATGGGATTATTCTTGTATAAAAATAGAAACTTTTTATAAAAAAAACTTCTTTAGATCTATAATCAATACTAGAATGATAAAAATAAAGCCATTCCATACCCAGAATAAAATGAAACTTTACTAAGGAAAAAAACAAGGTTTTTAGGTAATTTATTTCCACATAAAACAACAAGAAGATTATTATAATTCATTTTTTCTTTAATATTTTCCCCTGATGATTTAACCATAAGTTATAATATTATTTCTTGAGGTGAAATTTCTAATTTTCTAGAAAATGTATCAGAAATAAAGGAATGTGTAGACCATGTATCAAACAAAACATTAGAAAAACATGAGTAAACAAAAAAGTACCTGATACTACTTAATTAGAGGGACCAACATCTTCTCATGTAGTATAAAAGGATTTCACTTCACCTTTTTACTTTATTCTAGTTTCTTTCCATTATTAATATCTTTCTTTGGGTAGGTATTTTCATGATTTCCCATCTCACGTCATTTGAAACACTTTACAGTTTGCTTATAATAATTAAATTTACCAACACTAATATCTTTTTCATTAAAATCTTGGTCCATACGAAAAAACTTACCACATCTAAAACACTTCCTAGTTTTGTTAAGTCATTCCACATGGTTCTTTTTACCCAAAATTTCACAGACTAGAAATTGGAATTTCATACCATCATATTTATTTGATTTATTCATACCCATTACTTTCCATATGGACCTTTTATTTTTCTTGTTTTCAAAGTACACATAATGATAAAAAAACTCCATTTCTACCCTCTCATCATATTGAAAAAGTTTCTAATAACTTTTTGAATTCACGGGAATCCAATACCCTTTGATATCTTGGCTTTAATCCTGAGTAAAAATGATTGATTTTACTATCAAGATTCCAAATAAGATTTGGAATGTACCTGTCTAATAAAGTGAAGTTTGGTTCATACACAGACACTAAATAATCTTCTTTTTGTTTAAATTAAAGGAATTTCTTTTACATCCTTAGTCAAACTTTCTTAGGAAAATATTTTTCAAGGAAAAGATTCTTAAATTCATCCCATTACAAGGCATCAATCACCTCATTATTCCTGATATTCTTGACCATTGATCACCACTGATCAACTTCAACTTCAAAAATAGAAATAAAAAAGACTAAAATTTTTACTATCCGAACACCCCATGAAATCGAATATCTTTTCAAGGGATTTAATCCTCCCTTCATCCACTACTAGGTCAGAATATCCACTAAAATAAGGAGGGTGTTGCCTTATAAAATGTTCCACTATAATCATGTTACTTTATGGTAGCTCTGGTTGTTATCTTTCATGGATTCCACCACCATTTATTTCCTATGTCAACTAATCCATTACTATCACAAATTGATCAGTTCCAACTCCCACTATTATAGTTTGTGGATTTGGAAATATATCATCATCTCAGTGCCTTCCTACTTCATCTTCACTGTTTCTTCTACGGAAAAGCATTCCAAACAGATATATCTTAGAAGAAACAAAATGGTAATATTTAAATTATATATAATTTCAACTTAAAAATAAGGTAAAAATCATTTATTTTATTCTATTAACATCACACTAACCCCTAAATTTATCTAAATCTTACTCTGATACTAACTATAATGATATATCCTTAAACATTACATAATCTAGTAAATTTTTTTGGAACTTACTTTCTTACATTCCCAAATATATTTTCAGTTTAGTGTTTTAGACAATTAGGAAATAATTCATACATATCAACCCACAAGCATATAAAGTGGGTGTTACTAAAATAGTACCCATTTCTTCCATAATATATATTTTTTTAATAAAACGTGAAGTCTTTTCATGAAAAATCTTCTCAACATTCAGTTTGGATTCTTCCTTTATCATACCCATCTTTAAAACCCTATGAAAAACATTTTTAAACATATGATGATAACAAAAATATCATTAATGGACATAAAATAAAAATTAACCATTAGTATATGAATACCTATAAACATATGAAATCATTTTCATAAGATATACTTCTCACCCTCAAAGTATCATATACTTTGTGAAAACAAGAGATTTATATAAAACACAGAAATCATAAATAAAACCATACAGGTAACTCAAGGAATTACTTAAATAATACTATAACCCTCATGTATACCATATTATTTGTAACCCTCATGGATACATTGCAATGTTACCTTCACAACTACCTTATAGTGTAACCCTTGTAGTTACACTTGGAATAACTATTACGGTAAACTTACAACATAAACATACCTAATGAATTGGAGGGATATATATTTCACACTATACATCATAAAAACATCCCAAGAACCATAAAATAATCATAAAACAATAATAATTTCATCATAAAAACATTCATTTTTAATTTTGTAAAAATATAAATTTAAAAGAAGATTTTTAAAGAAAAGTCCCTTACCTCAGGTTCATCTTAATTAAAACATATTAAAACCCACTGTATAATGGTTTAAATAGTTTTATTAATATATTATAGAACCATATTAGTATTTATAATTCCTTATATTATCTTCTTATAACATCTTTCCACCCATTTATTGATAATATTTTGTTATTTTCATTATTTTGGGTGCATTTATTTCATGGTTTCCATGGTTGGTTCATTATGGATTTTATTGAGAATGGAAGAAAAAAAATCCAAACATGGAAATATATGATATTAATATGTTTCCATAATTTTAAATGATACCATATATCATTTTTTTCTGATATGAGGATGAATCATTAGATAAAACATTAATGAAAGCGATTTAGTTTATTTTGACGATTTTTATGACCATCACAAACTTTTATCATTTTATTTAATATCATGTTTATATATTGGATCTAGAACATTATATAACTTATAATATTTATAATAAAATTACATTTAACCATAATAATGGTTTTATGACCAGCCTTTAATGTGATAAAGGAAAATGAAAACACATCATCCACGATGACGGTAAATCGACACATCACAGATGATGTTTTCTTTTCTTTAGAATAAGAGGAGAATATGTGAGATTTGATGATATATATTACATTGAAAAAATAAAATTAAAGTATATTTAAGATAATAGATTTATCATTTCACTTGTATTAGGGTATGTGAGGAGATAATAAGAAAATAAAATAAATTGAAAAGAAAATAAATGAAAATAAATGAAAATGAAAGAGGATTTTATCTCTTGAATTCTTCTTCTTGAGAACCTCCTTAAGAAACTTGGTTTTAGCCTTTTGGTGGGACCAAAAGGTCCTAGACATGGTAAAGAGTCTTTGGAATGGAATTGGTTATAAATTAAACAAGCTAGAATCCTTTGAGATGCGAGGAAAAGAGGTGGTGAGGAGTGGTATTTATAGTAGAGGAGAGGGGTGTTTTTTTAATTATTTTTTAATTACTTTATTATTTTGTCTCAAGACTATGAATAGTTTTGATTAAATTAATAAATAAATTAAAGGGAGAATTATAGTTTGATATTATGTGCTTAAATGATACATATATTAGCTATGACTTAATAATTCATGTATTTTCTAAATATCGTAAATTGTTGCATTTCACTATTCACAAAAAATTAATATGTTTTAGAAAAATTTCCAAAATTCACCCCAACCATTTTTCAACATGTAGAATTAAAAAATGGACTAAATTTTTTGAAAATAATTTTATAAATATGAGAATTTAAATTTTAATTAAAATAATCATTTATTCAAAAAATAATGATTTTAAAATTATAACTGATTTTATAACACTTTGAAAAATTAATTAAGGTCTCATAAAATTATCTTATAATCATAAGAAAACAAAATATTAATTTATGAATCTATTTTATGAATATAAATTTTCTTTTATATCATTATATTAATTATAAAATTGTAAATAAAAAATTATGCGTCATAAAAATACCAACACTTAATTTACTATTTCCAAAACATCTATTTACTTATTCCATGATATAAATATATCATATTTTCACTTATAGGATACATAAATTTTATTTATAATTTAATAGGTGTGGTTAATATTCTATTTGTATAGATTCATTAATTTTTATAAAATCCACTTATTCCATTATACACTTATAATGAATTTTACTATTTAATTCCAGAATGAAAAAAATATTTTATAAGTACCTGTGTTATTATAATTAAACTCAAATATTTGATGTAGGAACTATTTTATTTATTATTTGAATGAAAACTACATGATTTATCAATTATTCTTTTTTTTTTGAATTCCTATAAATTTACAACACTTTTAAAGTATATTTTTGGAATCTATTACACTTAAAAATCAAAGAATTGATTTCTATAACACTAATACCTAACATTGAATTTCCATACAGTTTTAAAAAACCACGTCAAGTATTTTAATCAATTATATCTCAAGGAATAAATAATATCCCTTCTTGATAACTATATATTCTAATGACCTTGGCTATTAGAAGAAACATTGTTGGACTCTACAACTAACTTTTATATTTCCAGTTTGAGCTTTTACCCACTTATACTATATAGATAGTACTAAAACCTATAGATAACATGGATTATTCATCTATTAAATATTTTATAACATTAATCAAACATTTCTTGAACTCATTAATCTTTTAGTAACATTTCCATATATAATTATAGGATAAATTCCATAACCAAAACACAACTTAATATTACCTATAGTTTCACCAAGTCGTTAGAATATCCAAAAATATTGAATATATGAGTGGAGATTAAAATTAATTTGGTATTCTTGCATCTGATTCCATTTAAAACCTTAATTGAATCGTTTTATTCTTTGTATAAGCATCTATATTCACCCGTTTAACCACTTCAATTGTTTGGTTACTAAAAAAGGTGTTGTTTTAACACATATAATTTTTTTTAATTAAGAAATTTTCTTAAGTTATAGGTATAACGAGTTAAATTAATTTTATACTTATTATATAATTGATTTCAATGTTAAGGATGTTTATGATGATGTTATTATCTACAATAGAAGATTTTATCAAATATTTATCAAGTTTTACATCCTTTCACCAAATAATTTTAATGAAATCAATCCCACTAAAAATAATTAACCGAACATCGTATCCATTTAGTGACCCAAGATCCATCTTTCAAAAAGTAATGAGTCTGATTTAGTGTTCATATCACCACTTAGATATTTAGTCAGTGAATCATCCCAATCATAATAGTTATGATCCTTATATAGTTGAGAAGTTAAATATTTATCCAAATTCATCATATGGATATACTCAACTCCATTCCCCTGGTATCATAACCACCAGGGTTTCCCAGCCGAGTGAAATCCAAATAAATTTCCAGGAACAATGCTCTAATCATTAGGGTAACCTCATTACTTTATTTCCTAACATAGGATAATCCAGGGGCACCTGACTTTGGCATGGAAATAATCAGTTGTATGATAAAGGTCTTGAAAAGCGTCTCTTTGGAAGAAATATCACACTTAGAATTTGAGGGGTTTTCATTTTAAAAGTATCACCAATTTAATATACATCATATGCATAATGAATTCAAAACTATTTCATCTTATGAAATATTTGTCTTATCATGTTTAATGACTTTGTGTATGAATTCTTATAAATATTTAGTTTTGGAATCCCTTTTCTATCCACCAAATTAATATAGTAACACCACATTAATGTATAACTATTTACACAACCCACAGTTTGTGTTACTCACCTAAACATAGAGTCTATACATATTCATAAAAATCCATATACATATTATGCATAAGGTACATGAAATATTCATGTATAGGTTTATAACTATATGATATTTATAATCTCTATATGAGTATGCTCGAAGCTATAGATAACCAAAAACCACCATTCTAAAATAAGGCATAAGCCTCTAGGCTTGTGGAAAGTCTAACCCAAAGTACCCCCTACCTAGGGATACTTTACGCTAGAGATAATTAAATTCATAATATTTTTACACCTAATATTCAAATACTATATTCAAAAACTATTCTCATACTTATTAACATGACCCAACCCACCAAGGCCCTGCTTGGACTAAAGATAAGTCAAGAGTTCCACCCCAAGACTGCCTCCAATATGCTAGGGGCTATTAACTAGCACCGAGTAGGAATATAACACACATGGGAGGACTTAACCTAATGAACATGCACACACACACCCCTAAACATCTCTATATATTCAATAATAATGTATAATAATAATAACTAGATAAATAAATGCATGAAAAACCTCTTACAACCCACAATAGAGTAAAAAAATACAAAGAAAATATATAGGGTAAAATACAAGCCCATCAACCAAAAAATAGATCCAACATAATAATTGGTAAGAAGTTTTTTTCCACAGGAAACCTCTAGAGTATGACCAGGATCCATTTAATACCACCACCAAGAAACACTATGCACCACCCACACCTTGTCAACCTAGATTACTGTTGAACTATTAGTCATCTGCATAAGACATGACACGTGTAGGTAATTCCCATGTAGGGGTGAGTATATACATATCCAAAAGGACACCCTTAAATCACCAAAGAAATAAAGCATCAAAATAAGAGTCAAATATGGACAAAAATAAAGAGGTTAAACAAAGAAGAACCTAGATACACTAATAAAAGGGACCCGAGTATCAAGGTAAGGTCTCAGTCTTCACAACTAGAGAAATTATGCACTAAAATCCATATTTTCATTCCAGTAAAAAAAATGTAACCACTCATAAACCATAATGTAGGATCCCATTCCCCTAGTGTAAGGGGGAATACTGACTCTGGTAGAGGATACTATTCCTCACCTGAGATCTTTAGACATGAGGAATATTGACTCTATAGATAGAGGATCTTGTGACCATATAAGTGGGGGAATATTGACCCTATCCGATCTGCAGGTAGAGGATCCTATGCCCCATTCCCATAGAGGGAATTACTGAACCTAATTAGGGATAGTGAGAGGAAATTGTATCCTAATATATCTTTTTTAGTGATGTTTGTCCATCTCTAAAAATTCTTGTAAGCTAAGCTTGACCTCCATCCTTAGGTATGAAAAATTAAAGAGGAAAATAATATTCACTTTACTATAAGCCACATATATGTATTTAAATGTAGGTCTACCATTATATTATACATTGTAAAATACCCATGGGGCTATCATAAGTCCAATATCAAGCCTAGTATAGTGAAACAAGACCCTTAGATGATTATGAAATAAGTACACGATGTGTTTACCAAGGAATATGATGTGTAGGGATTTGAGAGGTACTCATCATGTACCTCAGTTGTCCATGTCAAGTAACTAAAATATAATATGTCTTAGTCTATTACATAGTGTGTGGATCTTTGTTAATGTTCGATGTTTACTTCCTAAGAACCTATGTCTTGTAACTCTTCACTACATGGAATGTATCCCTGAACCACATGGAATGTAAGGATAAATGACATTTTGGGAATTGAACCCCTGTACACACCAAGTTTTCAGAAAAGGTGTACACAATGTGTAGTCTAATATCACATGATGTGTGATATTTAACTAATTTGGAAACCCTAGTCTCCACATAACCATATTACACGATGTGTGTTCCCCCAAACTACATGTTGTGTAGTCAGGATTTTTCTAAAAAATTTCATCTCCCCTTTGAAGCTTCACCACATCCATTGATTATTTCACGAGTTCCATCAAGGTGCTTACCAATCTTGTTAACCACTACTAGAAAAATCGTTATATCAATGGTTTGGAACCATTGACATAGGCCCTCAAACTATTAGTATAGCCTATAGCAACGGTTTAAAGAGTTGTGGGTAATTTTGGTGTTGGGATAGACCTATACCAATGGTTCCCAAACCATTGGTATAAGTAATATATATGAAATGCATATACTAATGGTTTTGGAAAACCATTGGTATAGGTAATGAAAAAAAAATATACTGAGTTTTGATCTCATCACCCCCTTATACTTCAAAAACTCAACTACTAAGATATAATCTATTTTATGAATATTATTAGATTAATACATATGTATATTTAAAAAAAAATTAAATTTTGGAGTATTTATAATTATTTTAAAAAATTATTCATAAAAAATTCAGGTTTCTATACCAACAATTTTGGAGAATTGTTGGTATAGGGGCCCAAATTTTTTAGGACCCATACCAATGATTTTGTGGAATCATTGGTATCGTGTACCTATGAAATACCCATACCAATAGTTATATAAAAATATTAGAATAGGTCAAATATATACTAATGGTTTTCTAAAGTGTTAGTATAAGCCAAATTTTTAGTAGTGAACCGAGGTCAAATCCTTTCCAGTGACTGAATTTCGGTCACCCTTTGTTGGAGAATCACATTTTCTTCATTCCATATGATCCATCGTAACCTGAAAAAACTTCCACTCATAATTCCACTTGAACCATCATTTTAGTAACCTACTCCCTGTAATAATCCTCATTATTAAACCTGTAACATGATCTGTGGAATTGATAATAAATCTCACAACAAATAGGTCTATGGGAATAGTCTAAGCATTGGACAAAATTGATGTCTGGTGATGAACATGTGAATAATGGTGGGAGAATTACATAAAACCACAAAATTAAATAATTGATGATGATAATGTGTGACCCAACCATCAATTTTGCGATGAAAATAAATAAATAAATGAGATAATAAAAATTCCAAGAACAAATAATCATAATTTATTATTCTAAGAGAAATTAAAAGTTAATAGGGCCATGTGATATCAAACATGGATTAAACTTAGAAGAGATTGATTCATACTCACAAAAAATATAAATAATTTGGTAAATATAATAATAACAAAATACCTAACTCATAATTGGATTGATCATTAGGGAAGACCATGGTACGTCAATGTCATTGATGAATACCAATCCTTTCATCATCGATCCTCAATACTAAGTTCATCTACTAATGCTTTCCACTATGAGTCTCTCCTCTAACCTCCCAAGGTTATAAAGCTGACCCTAGAGATTCATCTAAATAGGATTAATATAAATCATATTCATGGTTAAGCTATATAATCACAAATATATAAATTATTTATTTAATCATTTTTAATCCACCTGTGACTACACACCATCACGGGCTTTGAAGAGAATGAAACCTAGGTCGCGTCTGGGGTAAAAACCACATTCCATATTCAACTATGGTCTTAGTTTCCCCATTTTATACTCTAATTAGAATATATAGATTTTTTTAAAAAAAATGAATGCATTAGTATTAATAAAATATTCCTATTATTTTATATTCACAAGGACAAGGTTTCAACAACACCTTATATCTATTCCAACACTACAAATAAATTCAATAGAATATCCATTAATATTCAATGGGACTAAACATAAAAACTATATTTGTTACACCCTCCTCACCTTCATGGATTTTCACCTCAATAAGAAACAACATACTAAAAAAGGTGAGGGAAATGAGCTTGCATTTGGTTCTCACAATCCCAAAATATATCCTGAAGATTCCCAAGCTCACAAAGAACACACACCAGGGGAATAACCCACCTATGAAGGGTATTCTCCCACCGATCCTCAATCACCACCAAATACCCTGATATGGCATCTCCATCCTCAATGTTCAGCTTTTCCCGGTCAATAACGTGCGACAGATCATTCATGTATCTACTCATCTATGAAACATGGAAGACATTATGCTTTTGGTCCAATTGTGGTAAAAAGGGAAAGTGGTAAGAAACCTTTCCTACACTCTGTAGTATCTGGAGTATACCAGTGAATCTAGTATAGATATTTCCACCTTTTAAAAATATCTATAGCCCACACCGAGGTGAAACCTTCAAGAATACATGGTCTGCCTCCCCAAAAACCAAACATCTTTATTGATGGTTTTCATAGTACTTATAACATATCTTCACAATATTCAAATACACCTGGATGATCTAAGCATTTTTTATCATCTCTCATACTAACTTCAGACCAATAAGTACTGAATCATCGATCTCTAACCAACATAAGGGTGAATTGAAAGGTATCCCATATAAGGCCTCAAATTATTCCATGATAATAATGGTGTGATGACTATTATTGTATGAAAACTCCACTAATGGAATACGATCCTCCCAAATTCAACCAAAGTCCAACACATAAATAAAAAACTTATCTTCAAGAACCTGAATGGTCTGTTTGTTCAGGCCATCATTTCGGGAGCAGAACACCATTCTCATATGCAACTAAGTCTCAAAATCCTATTATAATCCTCTTCATAATCAATAAGTGAAAAAATAATCACAATTGGAAAAAATCATAGAGGGAACTCTATAAAGATAGAATATATCTTGCACATATAATCTTCCCAAGAATTCCACCGAACTATGATTTTTTTATGGTGAGGAAGTTGGATGAATTAGTGAGTTAGTCAAAAATCACCTAGAGAAAGTCATGGACTATTACCGATCATTGAAGTCCCATAACAAAATCCAAGGATATACCATCCCATTTCCACTCCAAAACCTCTAGGTTTTAGGCCAAATACATTGAAACCCAATGATTTTCCTTTACATGTTGATAGGTAATACATTTCATAACTAACTATACAACACCCCTCTTCATTCATATCCACTAAAATATCCATTGAATATCTTGGTACATATTTTCTACTATAGAATATACCACTAAGGGGGATTTATATAACTCCCTCGCCACCTCCTCTCGTAGTGTGAATGATACCATCGTTTGTCCTCAGAGGAGGTTGACATTTCCCCACATTTAGAGAATACATTAGGAGTGTGTCCCATGAATATATATCCATGAAATAACTCACAATAAATGTCTCTAATATATGATTCCCTCATGCATGAAAGATGTCTAGGGGTCATGAATATCTATCATATAGGTGCTGCTCCTCCCTCACCCACCAAAGAAAACTGAAATGATCCCAACTGTAAAGACCCGAACCCAGTTGCCCAGAGCTGGTGCCTTATTAAATTAAATTTTCAAAATTACAAGAAAGTTATATAATAAAGGAACTAATATTTAAGTATATTTGTAAGTCAGGTACATAAATAAGTTCAACATTACAACTTGAAATGAAATACAACATATAAGTTTTATTAGAAACATCCAAAACTATAAGTTTATCCCTGAAGGTCATTCATAATAAACTTCTTCATGTCCTGAGAAAATAAAACATAATAAAGGGGTGAGTTCAAACACTTAGTAAGGGTAAACAATACAACGAAAGATATTATAAACATAAACATTAGGCATGGTGAATAATTGAAAATAGGTGCCTTTAAAATAATAAACTTTAACACATTATGGAAGGAATATGAGCTGAGTAAATATTTCCACAATAAAACATAATCATGGGTATTATACTATCCGAATAACCACATGAACTATGAATTTATATCATGATAATGAGGGAAATTCATATGACAGACATTCTGAAACATACCATTAAGGCCTCACACAAGACATCTAAAAATGATTAAGGACTCAGCCAAAACCATATCTAAAAATGGGAAAGGCCTCGACCAAGTCCATATCTATTTGTGTCATGAGACCTACCGATGTATAGAGGGGATATAGAGGGACCCACCCATCAAATAATAATTACAATTAATTCCTTATATGAATGGGGATAAAAATAAACAATATATACATTCATATTGATACTAACATATGAAACGTAAATAACTTTCCCCAATCATTAAGCATAAATACTAACCATTCAGAGTAAAATGGTGAATGGTTTTAAGATAGAACATCAATAGTAAAACTAATCATAAACCATTAAACAAAATATGGTAGATGATATATTTAAATATATGTCCCATTTATAAATAATAATAAATAAGAGTGTTGAAACAAATGAAAATACTCTTATAAAATCATCGAACAATTCTTGAGATAAATACTCTTTTACATTGGAAAGAAGAGTTCTTTTGAAAAAATATTTGTCTAAAACCAGAAGTGAAATAATATAGTTTTTTCATAATAAAATTATTTTTTTTATAAAAATAAATTTTGTTTAAAATAGATTATACAGTGCCCTTGAAAATAGGTAAGAATTCAGGAAATTCCTTTGAAACATGCTTGTATTTCAGGAAGATTTTTTGAAAGATCCTTTTAAAGAATATAACTCCCTATAAATGAAGGTATGATTCTAGTTGGTAAAAATATATGAAAAATTCACAAATAAATTATGAGGAGTAAATATGAATTAATAATAAATTAACTAATTATGTAGATAATAAAAGTAACCTGAATGAAAATGGAGGTTCGGGTGGAAAACCCTTACCTTATATCTGAAGGTGTTCCTCTATTGATCTTAATGACCGGAATAATAAAATTTAGGTTCATAAATTAATGATTCAAGAAACTCCTATACATTTAATAGATTTAGTATAACCTTTTTAGGTTCATTAATGGACTTTTGATGGGTTAAGATATTCAATTTCATTGTTTGGGGGCGTTTTCTTCCATAGTTTCCATAACCGGTTTACTTATATTAATGTATGGATAAACATGTATAATGATAATGGTTGTATATAATATAAGTTTTATGTTATTAGTGAATAAAAATAATATTACATGGTTATAAAATTTTTTGGTTATTGGGAGTGAATATGAATCATTATATAAAACATTAATGACAATTTTTTGGGTTAATTGGCGATTTTTGATCACAATGAACTCATTTTGATTTATAAATTTATATCATGAGTAAAAAAGGATTAAAGAACCTTAAATAAGTTATAATAAATATATTATAGTCTGGTTCAAACATAAAAATAGTTTCATGACCATGATTGAAGATGGTAATAGAAATTGAAAACCCATCGTCCTTGAATGTGATAAATTAACACATCTCGGATGGTGTTTTCATTTCTAGTATAAAAGAAGGGGAAAGGAGACATGATGAAGAATTATTTATTTATCATAAAAAATTCTAGTACATGTAAGGTAATAGATTCATCACAAAATTTGGATGAAAGGAGTTGAGGAAAGAAAAAGAAAATAAAGGAACTTGAAATAAAAGAAATGAAAAGGGGAATTTACCTTTTGAAGTAATCTACCTTGAGAGCCTCTTTAGGGAAGAGGTTTTGGTCTTTTTATGAGAGAAAGGGATTTTTTAAGTGGGATAGGATCTTGGGAGGATATTTGAGTATAATTTAGACAAGGAAAAAGTCTTGAGAGGAGTGAAGAGAAGAGGGAGTGAGGGGGGTGGGGGGTTATAGTGGAAGAGAGGAGGGTTTTCCCATTATTTTACTCATTATTTTATTATTTTGCCAAAGAAATTCAATAGTATTTATTCTTGTGACCAGGAATAGTAATATGTGTATCTTAGTTCTAACCAATGTTCATTTACATTATCCATGACTCAAAAATGATGCAGAGATTCACTTATTTAGCATATTTTGTAAATTTTCGAATTTCACTATTCACTAAAAATTCAAGTATTTCTAAAAAATACCAAAATTTTACCCTAACCATTTTTCAATGTGTAGAATTCAAAAATGAACTCCATGTTTTGAAAATAATTTTCTAAATATTATTAATTTAATTTTTAAATAAAACCATAATTTATTCAAAAAATAACAATTTTAAAACTATAATTCGTTTTATATATCCTTGAAAAATTAATCAATATCTCATTATCTTATATCCTTAAGAAAATAAAATAATAATATAATTTACTATTCATAAGGGTTATATTACTATTCATATTACTATTCATAAGGGTATGTTACTATTCACCAAAAATTAAGTTTGTCTTATCAGACTCTAAATATCTTACTGAACGCAACTGTGTATGTCAGTTTTTCAAAATTCCAATCATAGTGGTGGTAAAAATATGTTTACTGGCTAGGTTATAACAAAGTGGTGTTTTGTAGAGACTCAATGTTTCATGCATTTAATATTAAATTTATTTGAAAAATCTTGGGGTGTTTCATTATCCCCTCCTTACAAAAATTTCATCCTTGAAATTACCAGAATGTTACCTCATAAAACGATTTGGGTAGTTCTTCATAATATGCTCCTCAGAATCCCATTTTGCCTCTTCAATTTTATGATTTTTCCAAAGTATCTTTACCAGTCGAGTCATCCGATTCCTCAACACTTGTTCTTTAGTGTCCAGAATCTGGATAGGCTTTTCATAGTAAGATAGGTCAGGTTCTAATTCTATACATTCATAAGTGAGGACATGTATTGGGTTTGGCGTGTAATTTCTAAGCAATGAGACATGGAACACATTATGTACTTTAGACAAGCTAGGTGTCATAGGAAAATGATATTCAACAGCTCCAATTCTCTCCAAAATTTCAAAAGGGCCTATGTATCTAGGGCTCAGTTTCCCTTTCTTCCCAAACCTTATATCACCCTTCCATGGAGATACTTTCAAGAAAACATGATCTCCCACTTGAAACTCCAAATCCTTCCTTTGATTATCAGCATTTATTTTTTTGTCTACTTTTAGTTGCTTTGATATGGCCTTGAATAGTCTTTACCTTCGCTGTTGTTTCCTCCACAAGCTCTGGGCCCACAAGCTTCCTTTCCCCAACTTCATCCCAAAAAGTTGGTGTACGACATCTCTTTCCATACAATGCTTCATATAGTTCAATTTGAATACTTTAATGGAAACTATTATTGTAATAAATCTCCAATAAAGGTAAATATTCATCCCACATACCTTTAAAGTCAAGTGAACTTGATCTCAACATGTCCTCTAAAGTTTAGATAATCCTTTCTGATTGCCCGCCAGTTTGTGGGTGATAAGCAGTACTTAATCGAATCTCAAAATCCAAATCATTATAAATACCTTTCCATAATTTCTATGTAAATCATGGATCATGATCAGAAAAGATTGAGAGATGTGGTCCATGAAGTATCACGACTTCATTGATATAGAATTGTTCTAGGTGCTTCAGTGGAAAATCCTCCCTTATAGTGAGGAAATGTAAAGATTTCATAAGTCGATCCACAATTACCCATAATACATCATTCTTTCTTGGAGTTTTGGGTAATCCAGTGACGAAATCCATGGTGATGTCATCCTATTTCCATGTAGGAATAGGTATAGGTTGCATGAATCCTCTAGGATGTTGTCGTTCGACCTTCACTTGTTGAAAGACTAAATGTCTTGATACATAATCAACAATTTCCCTCTTAATGTTATCTCACTACAAATATTCTTTCAAATCTGTATACATTTTAGTGATACTAGGTTGTATAGATAAATTTGAGCTATGGGCATCATCAAATAACTCCCTTTTCAGCTCGGGTAGAGAGGGGACACATAGCCTCTTCCAAAATTTTAGAATTCCATCTTCACACATAAAGTCATCCAAATTACCATCTTTCACATCATTAATTTTCTTTTGAAGATTATTTTCATCAGACTACGAATATTTAATTCTTTCCAATAAATATGGTTAGGCAACCATTTGAAAAAGTAGTAATGTTCCACCTTCTTTGATAATTACCATATCCATCCTCACTAGATCCATGTACAAAGGATCCTTGTCAATCCTCATTTTGTTGAGAACTCCATGATCCTTCCTGCTCAATGAATCAACTATCTTGTTTGCCTTTCATGGGTGGTAGTGTATGGAAGAATCATAATATTTGAGTAGTTTGAGCCATCTCATTTACCTTATGTTGAGTTCTTTTTGTGAGAAGATATATTTTAGATTCTTATGATTTGTATATATCTCACATTTTTCTCCATAGAGATAATGTTTCCATATCTTCATAGAAAATATTACCACTGCTAACTCAAGATCATGAGTAGAATAGTTTTTTTTGTGAATTTTTAACTTCCTTGATGAATAGGAAATAACTCTATCATTATGCATAAGGGCACAACTAATTCCTTTCTTTGATGCATCACTATAGATCACAAACCCATCATTCCCTGATGGTAGAGTTAGGATCGATGAATTCACCAATATACTCTTTAATTCTTCAAAACAGATCTCACATTCTTTTTTCCATATGAAATTTACCCCTTTACATGTAAGCTTGGTCATTGGGTTGGCTAAATGGGAGAATTTCTAAATGAAATTCCGATAATAACCTGTTAAACCAATGAATTTATGTACCTCAGTTATGTTAATTGGAGTAGGCCATTCTTGAACAACCTTTTTCTTCACAAGATCAATAGATATTCCATCTTTATAGATAATGTATCCCATAAAGTAAACTGATTGAAGCCAAAATTCACACTTTCTAAAATTTCCAAATAATTCATTTATTCTAAGAGTCTTCAGAATAATGCACTAGAGATTTTCATGATCCTCATAGATTTTGAAGTATACCAAGATATCATCATTAAATTCCACAAAAAATTCATCAAGATATTCATTGAAAACTCTATTCATTAGATCTATGAAAACAGAGGGTGCATTATTCAGTCCAAAAGGCATTACTGTAAACTTGTAATGCCCATACCTAGTTTGAAATGCTATCTTTATAATATCTTCTTTCCTCACATGCAAGTGATGATATCTAGACCGAGGATCAATCTTCAAAAAATATTGGGATCCATGAAGTTGATCAAATAAATCATCAATGTGAGGTTGGGGATACTTTTTCTTTATTGTTATTGTATTGATCTCCCTGTAGTCAATACCCAACCTCATAGATCCATCTTTCTTTTTAACGAAAAAAATAGGGGCTCCCCATGAAGAAACACTAGGGTGAATAAATCCTTTATCACTCAATTCCTTTAGTTGTTTCTTTAGTTCCACTAATTACATAGTGGCCATTATATAAGGGGTCATTTATATGGGCCTTGAATCAAGAATGAAGTCAATGGAAAACTCAATTTCCTTCTCTGGAGGATGTCCAAGTAAATCCTATGGAAACACATCAACATATTCTTGCATAATAGGTACGTCCTCTATTTGAACATTCATTTCATCACCCATAGTTATTGCATTCCCTTCCTCCCCAATAATTGAATTCAGTAGAGCTATTGAGGCTGGATCTAGATGAGAATCAGATAGTGATGTTTCTTCTCTAAATATAAGGGATTCCACATCATCCTAAAAAATTGTAACCTCCATCTTCTTGTAATAAATTTTCTCATCATGGTTTGAAATACAATCCAAAACAAGGATTATATCAAAGTTAATCATGGGTATGATAATAAAATCAGCAGATAAAGCATGATTATATTCCATAATGGGGACTTCCTGACACAACTTTGTACCAATGATACTTCCCTTAGGAGTTTTAACAGAAAACTCCCTTACTAAATCAAATTGGAAATGTAACACCCCGAGATTTTATGAAAAATATTCTTTTTAATTTCATTAATGTCTTGTGTTGTACGCTACACCAAAAGGATCTTACAAAACATGCATCCTTGAATTGACTTTCATTACACTTAATTGCGACCTTCCTCGATAGCGTGTGTAGTACGCAATACCAAGTTTCACTAAACAACGATATGCTATTAAAATATTATTAAAACTAGCCGCTATGAATAGTAATATCCACTTTTTGAAATTTTTAAAATTTTATTTTTCAAAATGGACTTCATTTTTGGATTCGTAATATCGAAATTAGCTTAGGGTGAAATTTTGGTACTTTTCGGATAACTTTCATATTCTGATGAATAGTGAAAATTACTAAATTTTAATTAAAAACAATTTTTTTAATAGAAATAATTAATAGTTATAAATTATTAATTTGAGTGGTTTTAAATTATATTTATAATATATTTTTACAATTTAATACAATGTTGTTCATTGGATGTAATTTCACATTTAAACCAGACATAAACAAGTGTCAATCTTTTGATAGTTATTATCTCTTAAGAACACGCTATTTTTTTTGACGACGGGAATTAATTTTTAAATTAATTAATGCAACTAATATGTTTTTAATTTGGTAAAATAGACATCATTTTTGAGTTCATAATATCAAATATATATTAGGCCTATTTTTTGGTATTTTTCTGGAAACTTTCATTTTTTGATGAATAGTGAAACCACTAAGTGGTAGTTAAAAAAATGATTTTTTCATAAAACTTAATTTTACCGCTTCTGTGAGTGGAATTTCAAAAATACAAGAGACAAGTTTGATTTCATTAAGTAAAATGTGGTTCAATGAGATGAAAATAATTTTTGGTGAATAGTAACTTTTTACTTTTTTTTACCACGGTTAAAAGTAAATAGGGTAATTAAGGGTAAAAATGTTATTATTATTACCCTAACAAATGTCCTAATTCTATTGGATAAGCGTAATTCGACCAAAAACAACCTTAGGAATAAAATATGACCATTTAGGCCCACTTGGATTAGATTAGGACATTTATTATTAATTTATTTAAAGAAGGGTTAAAATAGTTAAAATCAAAGTTTAATAAGTATATCATTTTTAATATAGGGTTATACATAAGATAAATTAGACTATAAATATTCATTAGAAAGATAAAAATATTTCCTACATAATTTTATTTTATTTTTAATTTTTAGACATTAAATAATTTAATTTATTTATGACACAAAGATGATGCTGTAATTATCTTATTAATGAAATATTGACATAATTGATGTTATAAATACAAAAATAAATGTAATTTGAGACTTTTTATGAATTTCAATAATTTTATAGGTTAATATGATATGTTATTATTTATTTAATTAACTTTTTTCGAACTAATAATTCTGTTATGATTTTTAAAAAAATAAATTACTAAATAGTGTCAAAATTGACATAAAATAGTTTTTAAAACAAATATTATATTATTAATTGTTATTTTATTCCTAAAAATATAAGGTTCGGCAAAATGACTTAGATACGGTTATATATATTAATAATAAACAACTTGGGGTTCGTTTGGCTTCTTATAGTATGTTTATTAACCTTATAGTGTAAGAACACAAAAAGACACGGTAAAAGTAAAATTATCTAACTTAAAGTTAAATATAAATGATAAGGTTAAAATAGGAACCTAAACTTGTCTAAATTATATTGGATGAGATTATTTAGACCCATACCCACCTTATCTTCGAAATAACTCAATTTGGAGCTATTTAAAACTGAATTTGGCTTTATAATAAAATAATATTTTTAGTTTTTCCAAAGGAGCCCCTCTCCTCCATTATAAAAGGGCACCTCCTCCCTCTCTTCCTCACTCCACTTTGAGCCTTCAAGATCGGCCAACCCCTAAAAAATTCGCTTCTAAACTTCCCTAGAAACATACTAGAGGTTCTTTTCTTCCTCAAAGACCAAATTTAGTGCCCTAAAAGGAGATCTCAAAGAGGCGCTTCAAAGAAGAGGTAATGTCCGTTACCAATTCTTTCAACTTTATTTCTTCTTCCACTTCTTATTATTAGGTTGTTTAATTTTGAAGTAATAACATCAGTATCACTAATATACTGATATGTTATTATAAGTATTAAACAACCCTATTTCACCATCTATTCATCCTACGGAAAACGAAATCACCGCGCATTCATACGTACAGAATACCGTCTCCACGCCGCGGTGTAATCTATTTTCCACCACCACCTTACTTGGATGGGTATAATGGTGTACATAATAACTATATATGATTATTGTAAAGTGATATTCATTCTAGAATAGTATAAATACACTCCAATACAATTCCATGATCATGAGAATGATATCATCGCTCATGCGTACGTACGGACTACCGTCTCCACGACGCGATGAGATTCATTCTCCACGTTAACCATTCATGAATGATTATAAAGTATATATAATAAGTAATCATGAAATATATGACATAATAATGATACTTGATTAATGTGTATATATATGTATTTCATCTACTTAATTCCATTCAACTCAATAAGGAAACGAAAATAGCGTTCATGCGTACGTACGACCTACCATTTCCATGAATGGTGTATTTCTTTCCATTTACTGATCTATTATATATATGTATATTATGAATATATATTATATATAAATCATGTTTTATATTCTGGAATTAAGTAATCATGATCTAAGTAATCATATGAATAATTACAAGTCATAACACGGACGACAAATAAAACGATTTTACCCAAAACGCTCTTTAACATGGAATTTACAAAAGAACGGGTAAAATAAAGTCATAAGTGAACCAAATATGATATCATAACAATGAGTATGATTCTGGAATAAGTCAATGACATTATTTAAATCATTATACAGGAGGTTTGGACACTTACGAAGCAAATCGAACCTAAGGTAAGGGAAAATATCACAAACTCATTTTTATCCGAGATTGTTTATACTTTGAAATTTACTGGGGTGTATTTTATCTTCCACATCCATGTTTCCTCAATATGTAATATTATTTCCATCCACCTAAAATTGTTTAAATCCAATTTTACCCTTCGATGAGTTTTTATTAAAAGATATGAAAGGAATCTTTTGTCGTTTTTCGTACGAGGTACTTTTTGACTTTTCCGACAAAAGTACGAGAAGAATGTTTTTTTAAATTATATGGCATGAATGGATTTTTAAAACATTATTTCCAAGAAGATTCCTTTACAAGTTTTTATGTTTATTTTTAATCAACTTATTTTAGTTTAAAATTGTATGAAATGTTAAGAAAAGAAAATGTTTTTGAAGTAGAAAGGATATTTTCCTCAAGAATGGAGTTCAAGTGTTTTATCAAAATTATTTTCCATCTAAGATAATAAAGGATTCTGTTTCTATCCCTATTATTACATTGATTTGATTATGTTTTGATGAAATTATTTTATATGAATTGTTTTATGATGTCATGTTGTTTAATAATCCCATTTTTATTACATGGGTTATGCAATGATGTATGATTTATGATTTTGTGGCACACATAATAATGGTATCATTATGAGATGGGTGGGACCTATATCTCCCTCCAATGCATTGGGTAATGATTTTATATCTCATGAGATAGACATGGCTGGAACGGAAGGTTAAACCGGTTCAGTGAAACAGGACTGAAACGAGGAGTGAACTTGGTTCAGAAATGGACTTTGTCCACTAAGATAGTCTTGGCATTGAGTCTTGACTATCAAGAAATTATTCTCTATGATTATGTATGTATGCCAAAAAGTTTCATGTTTTAAGTTATGATTATTGAGATTACATTTCACTACTATGATTTATCCCATGTTATGAAATTATGATTTCTTTTGGAGGTTAAGATTTCCAAAAGTTATGTTCTAATGTATATGATGTGATTGATATTTCTTTTGTTTACCCTTATTGAGAATTTGAGCTCACCCTTTTATGTTTTTTCCCCAGGATAGAAAGAAAGGTTTTAGGTAAAAAAAGGAAGATCTTTTTGGGAGATGTTGAAGATCTTTCACCACGATTAGAAGATTATATTCCGAGTTTCCAAAGACACTAAACTATTATGGTCCTTGTGTGTGTGTTTTTGTTATGTACTAAGTATTCCGAAAAAGTAATGTAATGTCCATGTACGTTAATCTTCGGGTCTCTAAAGGAAATATCTAATTTTCTTGGAATACTAGGAATATATAAAGAATTAAATGATCCAAAATCAAATAAACCATTGGATAAGTTTGAGGAAACGATTAAAGTACCTGCCACCATGTCATTAGGAACTTCAATACCAGTAGTTGTGATCACATAAGATTGTCCCTCCTCCCTTTGCCTTTTCTGAGGCATGTTTCCTTAACACTTTGTAAAATCATTAGCATAATGTCCCATATCCCTAAAATTATAATATTTAATGTTAATATCTTCTTTATTCCCCTTACAAACACCAAAAATATGGTCATAATATCTAAAATTTTATCACACCCCTTTTCTTTTTAAGAAGGCGCCATCGTGTTTCCTTTACACAATTATTACAGGGTGGAAAGTCAAATATTCCCTTCTTCCCTATTTACTTATTTCCTTTTCCAGAGTTTTCAGCAATCCTCTTCTTCTCTTACTTTCCTTTAATGTCATAAGACTTAGAGAACTCCTTTTTTATTTTGATAGTACATTGGACTATATCTTCGTATGATGAGAATGTTTGGAAAAACAGTGCACCCCAAAGGAATGGATTTAGGCCATCAAAGAATCGATAAATCTTGATCCTTGGATTACATATATAGTCCACAACATGCCTTTCTAACCTTGTGAAGTTAGTTTCATACTTTTAAACATTCTCATATTCCTTTTGCCTCAAATTCGTAAACTTCCTTTTCATATCTATTTATTGTTCATGAGGAAAGTATTTATCTAAGAAAAGTTCTTTAAATTCCCTCCATTCCATATTTTATATCTCTTCCTCCTCCTTTGTGTTTTGAATTAGTGACCACCATTGATCATTATCTCTTGAAAGATGATAAACTTCCATGACAACCTTCTCTCTTTTGTTACTTCCCAAGGAGAGAAATATCTTCTCTAAGGAACTAATACACTGCTCTGTTACGAATGATTTTGTAGTCCCATTAAATGATGGAGGCTGATTTCTCATAAAGAGATCTAACATAGAACCTCCATGTTGTGGATCCAGATGCTACATATGGGTAAGGTTATTATTCATAACCTGAGTAAGTTGTCACAGTATAGTTATAAGTTTCTCCATACTAGTTGCAGCTCCAGAGCCAACATAATTATCTTACACAGGAGGGTAATCCCTACATGGGATATGTGTGTTCATTCAGTTTCCATTACTTACACTAGACACCATTTCTAAATAATGTCATGCACTATATTAGGTTATGAATCATAATGTATAATCTCAACTTAGCAAAATACTTAGCATAAATTGAAATCCTATGCATGGATAATCCCATAATCATAGACATGGTTTCTTAGAGGAAAAATTTACATTTAAATCCTTCATAATGGATTGTAAAGAAAATGTGAATTATCCTAATCATATCCCCTAGGAGTATTAAACCAGGTGTGAAGTAAGGCCTATTGTCGTGTACCAGGATACCCCGGGTTAAGCCCAAAACTCTTTATCAGAGTTTTCACTCCTAGGTACATCTGTTCCAGAACCACGCCCTCTTATAGTATCGAGACCAGGATGTATTTTCTAGAAATATACACATAATATATTCCTTACCAAAATACCAGGATGTTCTTGTATGTTTATCCTCAAAGACTATCTTAGGGGTTTATTCCCAAATCTATGTTTTCTTAATTTAGTTTCCATGTTTTCTACTAAACTTCCTTTGATACCAACTGTAAAGAACCTACCCTAGTTGCCCAGAGCCGGTGCCTTATTAAATTACATTCACGTAATTACAAGAAAGACATATCCCAAAGGAATGAATAGTTTAATAGATTTGGAAGCCAAATACATAAATAAGTTCAACATTACAACTTGAAATGAAATACAATATACAAGTTTCATTGAGAACATCCACAACTATAATTTTATACCTATAGGTCATTCATAATAAACTTATTCATGTCCTGAGAAAATGAAACATAATAAAGGGGTGAGATCAAACACTCAGTAAGGTTAAACAATACAATAGAATATATCGTAAACATAAACATTAGGCATGGTGAATAATTGAAAAAATGTGCCTTTAAAATAATAAACTTGAACACATTATGTCAGGAATATGAGTTGAGTAAATATTTCCACAATAAAAGATAATCATGGGTATTATACTAGTTAAATAACCACATGAAATATGAATTTCTAGATTCATAATGAGGGAAATGAATATGAAAGACATTCTGAAACATACCATCAAGGCCTCGGTCAAGACATCTAAAAATGATTAAGGCCTCGGCCAAAACCATATCTAAAAATGGGCATGGCCTCGACTAAGTCCATATATATTTGTCTCACGAGACCTACCAATGCATCAAAGGGATATAAAGGGACCCAACCATCACATAAAATGTCCAATTCATTCCTCATATGAATGGGGATAAACATAAAAATATATACATTTATATTTAAACTAACATATGAAACGTAAATAACTTTCCCCAATCATTAAGAATAAACACTAACCATTCAGAGTAAAATGATGAATGGTTTTAAGATAGAACATCCACAATTAAACTAATCATAAAACATTCAACAAAATATGGTAGATGATATCATAAAATATTTTTCCCATTTATATATAATAATCAATAAGAGTTTTGAAATAAATGAAAATACTCTTATAAAATCATCAAATAATAATTGAGATAAATACTCATTTACTCTAAAAAGAAGAGTTATTTTGGAAAAATATTTGTCTAAAACAAATAGTTAAATAATATAGTTTTTTCACAATAAAATGAGTGTTTTTAGAAAAATAATGTTTGTTTAAATTATATTATAGAGTTCCCTTGAAAATAGGTAAGAATTCAGGAAATTCCTTTGAAACAGGCTTGTATTTCAGGAAGAATTTGTGAAAGATCCTTTTAAAACATATAAATCCACATAAATGAATGTATGATTATGGTTGGTAAACATATATGTAACATTAACACAGATATTATGAGGATTACATATGAATGATTAAGAATTTAATTGAGTTAAGTAGATAATAAAAGTAACCCGAATGAAGATGGAGGTTCAGGTGGAAAACCCTTACCTTAAGTCCGAAGGTGTTCTTATCTTGATCTTAAAGACCTGAATAATAAAATTTAGGTTCATAAATAAATGATTAAAGAACTTAATCTAAATTTAATTGATTTTTTATAACATTTTTAGGTTTATTCATGTCCTTTTGATGGGTTAAGATATTCGATTTCATTGTTTGGGTGCGTTTTCTTCCTTGGTTTCCATGACCATTTTACTTCTATTCATGTATGGATAAACATGTAGAATGAGAATGGTTGTACAGAATATAAGTATTATTTTATTAGTGAAAAACCATAATATTACATGGTTATAATTTTTTTAGTTACCAGGAGCGAATATGAATCATTGTATAAAACTTTAACGACAATTGTTTGGGTTAATTGGCGGTTTTTGATCACAATGAACTCATTTTGATTTGTAAATTTATATCATGTGTAAAAAGGATTAAATAACATTAAATAAGTTATAATACATATATTATATTCTGGTTCAACCATAAAAATGGTTTCATGGCTAGAATTGAAGATGGTAATAGAAATTGAAAACTTGTCTTCCTTGAATGTGATAAATGAACACATCTTGGATGATGTTTTCATTTCTAGTATAAAAGAAGGGGAAAAGAGATTTGTTGAATAATTATTCCTTTATAAAAAAAATTACAACACATGTAATTTACTGGATTCATCACAACATTTGGATGAAAGGAGGTGAGTAAAGAAAAAGAAAATAAAGGAACTTGAAATAAAACAAATGAAAAGAGGAATTTACCTCTTGAAGTAATCTTCCTTGAGAGCCTTTTAGGGAAGAGTTTTTTGTCTCTTTATGAGACCAAGGGCTTCTAGACATGGGCTAGGATCTTGGGAGGATATTTTAGTATAATTTATAAAGGTAAAAAGGCTTGGTAGGAGTGAATAGAAGAGGGAGTGGGGGGGGGGGGGGTTATAGTGGAGGAGAGGATGGTTTTCCCATTATTTTACTCATTATTTTATTGTTTTTCAAAGACAACCAATAATATTGATTATTTCAACCAAGAATAGTAATATTTTCATGTGATTTCGAAAAAATGGTCATTTACATCATCCCTGAGTCAAGAATGATTCAAGAATTCCCTTATTTAGCATATTTTGTAAATTATCGAATTTCACTATTCATCAAAATTCAAATATTTCATAAAAATCCCAAAAAATTTACCTAACCATTTTTCGACATATAAAATTAAAAAATGAACTCCATTTTTTGAAAATAATTTTCTAAATATCATTAATTTAATTTTTAAATAAAATTATAATTTATTTGTAAAATAACAATTTTAAAACTATAAGTCGTTTTATATCACCTTGAAAAAGTAATAAAGATATAATTATATTATAACCTTAAGACAATAAAATAATAATTTGATTTACTATTAATAAGGGTCATATTACTATTCATATTAATATTCATAAGGGCATGTTACTATTAATGAAATTTAAGCTGGTCTTATCAGACTCTAAATATCTTACTAAACACAACTGTGTGTGTCAGTTTTACAAAAGTCCAATCAAAGAGGTGGTAAAAATATGTTTACTGGCTAGGTTATATAAAAGTGTTGTTTTATAGAGACTCAGTGTTTCATGCAGTCAATATTAAATTTATTTGAACAATCTTGGGGTGTCACACCAACTACTCCAACACCTTGACTAGAAACTATGAATGAAATTTATCACTAAGAGAATCAGCCACCACATTTCATTTCTTCCAAGTATATAATATTTCAAATCCATAGTCCTATAAGAACTATAGACATCAGATCTATCTCATGTTGATATCTATTCGACAGAAGATTTAGCTGAGACTCTTATGGTTGGAATAGAAAAAAACTACTCACTAAGAAGGTAGTGTCTCCAAGTCTTTAGAGAGAACACCAAAACTACCATATCCAAATCATGGTTCTTTTAATTATAATCATAGGATCTAAAATACCATGATCTATAAGTAACAATTACCTACCTATGCATCAAAACACACTAGAGGCATCAAAGAAAACCATATAATCAACCACCTCTTCTAGAAATCATAGAATGGGAGTGCTTGTCAACCCCTTCGACAACTCCTCAAAGTCCTTATGGAATTTCTCCAACCAAATAAATGGCTTCCCCTTCTGGGATAGGGAATTCAGAGGATCTATAATTCTATATAATTCCACTAAAAACTCCAATAATATTCAACCATAATAAGGAAACTCCACACCTACATCACACCCTTGGGCAACTCTCAAGTTGGCACTACCTCAATCTTCATCAGGTTCACAACTATTCCTTCCACTCAGATAACATTTCCTGGGAAGTGTAACTTTATAATAAAGAACTAACACTTCAAGATATTTTCATATAACTGATGATCATAAAGTACATCCCAGACCACCCTCTAATTCCCGACATTCTTTTTCTATAATGCTGAGTAAATAAATATTTCATCAATAAATACTGCTAAAAACCGGCGTATAGAAAGATAAAAGATCTAGTTTAATAGCCTCATAAGCACTATAGAGGCATTCATTACACTGAAGGGCATCACTATGAACTCATAATGACTATAGAAACATTCACTAGTGCAGAAACAATTTACCACATTGGCATTTTTTACGTCGGTTATATATAACTGATGTGTAAAGCTGTAAAAGTTGATTTCCCACATTGGTTATAATATAACCGATGTGAAAAATGTTGATATTTGATTTATCACATCAGTTATATTATAACCGACGTGAAAAATCAACTATCACAATTTATCACATCACTTATTTTATAACCGACGTCAAAATATGTTTATCACGTTGGTTATATAATAACTGACATGATAAATGTAATAAAAAAATTATTTATCACATCGGTTATTAAATAATCGACGTGATAAACCTTTTAAAAAATTTATCAAGCACCGTATCATGTCGGTCTGTATTTTTTGATCGGGCGACCTACGACTCGTCTCTCTCATGCAGAAAACCTAGAAATGTTTTGCAAACTCATGCCCTCTAAACTCATTTTTCCGGCATCATTATTCATCTTTGTTATCACCGGATCTATCAGATCGACTCAAAAAATTCAAGTAAGCCTCACACAACACGATTTTGTTCATTATTTTTTGTGGATGACCTATATTTATTTTTCAGTTTATTTTTCTAAAATATCGCAATATCTTGGATTATTTCTTAATGGTATCATCATTTGACATGTTTTTTTATCCTTGATCTGAAATACTTGGACATTATTCTCTATGTTACATTGGTGAGCTACTTCTATATTTAAATATGAAATCCCCATATAGATATCATGAAGAAATTGGTTATATACCATAACACCTTTGTCATTTTATATAACACATTAATTTTTTTGTTTATTTCGGCTTAGAAAAAAATAAGTTATATATTCTCAGGTGTTTTGTGATGAATATGTACTCAGTCTTCCCATAAGAGTTTGATCATTTGTTTTTTAATTATTTTCCTATATGGTTAGGTTGTATATAGTACATATTTTATACTGACTACTAGTATATATTATAACATAGTATATTGATGCATGGTTGCTTATTTATTTAGAATTTAATTCGTTAACTATTTATTATTAGCTAAGTATCCCCCAAAACAACCTATCAACATACCTTAAATAGGATATTTTCACCACCTTCCCAAGACAATCTAGGTTCCTCTCAAGGCCTGTACTTTGAGTCTAATATAAATCCTTTTTAAAAAGTAGCTCAGAACCGAACAATATCAACTTACCACTCCAATCAATTTAGACCATACACAATATCATTTTCCACAAAAAACTCAATAAGAATGATAAAACTCATATACGTGACCATAAAAATTACATGAAATGAAGAAAATATTTTATTTCTAAAAAAAATATTTATAATTTCAAATACACATATATTTGTTTTATATTATATTTAAAAATTGTGTTACTTTCAAATTATGTCATATTTCATATAAATATAAAATTATCATATCTAACTATATTTTCTTTTTAAAATTATTTCCATGCATATCCTTTTCAAATACGTATATAATTGTATTATATTTCATTTGTTTACATTCAACTTATGATATATTTCATATAAATATAAAATTCACTTATCTTAACAAGATATATAATTTTGATATTTTTTATAGATAATAATGAGTCAAAGTTGGATTATGGAACATCAAATGAGTAATGAACATGAGGAAGGTGTTGATGCCTTTTTAGAATTTTCTAAATGAAAATTTCCAAGAAACGACATATTTTTCTGTCCATGCCTGTAATTTTTGAATATGAAGAAGTTGAAAAGTAGAGAGATCAAAGATCATATGATTTGTCATGGTTTTAGTAGAAGTTACAACCCTTGGATTTAACATGGTGAAACTGGACAGAATGTCAGATCTATTATGATGTGATTTGCAAGATGGTAACTCTGATGAAATTGAAGAAATGATTCATGATATTTCAGAAAAACAAATTGAGTTAGAACTGATAATTGAGCATCAATATGTTGATGCTGAAAAACCATTGTAGCTTGGTTGTACAGATTTTACGGTTTTATCAGCGATGTTATGAGTGATTAATTTGAAGGCGAAACATGGATGGAGTGAAAGGAGTTTTACAGAGTTGCTTTAATTATTGAAAGACATTCTTCCAAAAGACAACTATCTTCAAGATTCAAATTATATGGCCAAGAAAATATTATGTCCAATGGGATTGGGATACATGAAAATACATGTCTGTTCGAATGACTATATAGTATATAGGAAGGAATATAAATTTCTATCAGAGTGTCCTAAATGTGGGATATCATGGTATAAGATGAAAGAAAAATCACAGGATAAAGTAGAGATTACAGAGATCCCAACCAAGTTATTTTGGCATCTTCCTATAATTCCTCATTTGAAACGTTTATTTTCTAATTCACATGATGAAAAAAGGTTAATATGGAATGCTGATGAGAAGATATGTGATGGAAAAAGATATCATCCAGATGATTTTCCATAATGGAATAAACTTGATGAGAAATATCAAATATTTGGAAATGAAATTAGAAATATTGGACTTGGGTGGTGCACAAATAGAATGAATCCATATCAAAGCCTTAGTAGCACACATAGTTCCTGGCCTGTTTTATTGGTAAATTAAAACATATCTCCTAGAGTTTGTATGAAGTGAAAATATTTTATGTTGTGTATAATGATTTCTGGTCCAAAGCAACCCAAAAATGATATTGATATTTTCTTTTCACTATTGATTGGTTATTTGAAACATTTATGAGAGTATGGTATTATGGTGCATGATTCTTATAAAATGGAATATTTTTAACTATATTCAGTTCTTATGTTCACTTTAAATGACTTCCCAATGTATGGAATTTTTTTTGGATACACTGTTAAGAGGTATAAAATGTGTCCAATTTGCAAACAATAGACTTCATATTATCAATTGCATCATGAGAGGAAAACAATATACATGGGTCATAAAAAGTTTTTTCCTATGGATCACTCTTATAGAAGACTAACAAATGAATTCAATGGCTCAAAATAATTTGATATTGCTCCAAAACCTTTATCCAATGATGATTATTTTGAGAGGGTACAAAACCTTGATGTGACATTAGGAAAGACACATAAATCTGGTAATGATAGACATATTTGAAAGAAAAGATAAATATTTTTTGAGCTACCATATTGGTGATATCATAAAGTGAAACATAATATTGATGTCATGCACATGGAGAAGAATATCTATGATAGTTTGATTGAAACATTGTTAGATATTAAAGGAAATAATAAATATGGGTTGAATGAAAGATTATACATACTATCAATGGGAATACATTTGGAGTTAGCTCCCATTATTGATGGAAGGAGAACATTTCTTCCCTCGGCTTGTCATACATTATAAAAGAGGGATAAAATTATCTTCTATCAGTTTCTTCATGATATCAAAGTTCCAAAAGGTTATTCTTCATATGTAATCTTTTTTGTCTCTTTGAAGGATTTGAAGTTGACAGGTATGAAATCGCATGATTGTCACATCATGATGCAACAAATTCTTCTAGTTGCATTGTGTGGAATATTTCCCATCCGTGTCAGAAAGACTATCATGAAGGTGTGTTATTTTTTTAATTCAATTTGTAATAAGTTTATTGATGTGGATGATTTGAGCATTTTGGAAAAGGATGAAATTTCTATACTTTGTCAATTGGAAATCTATTTTCCTCCATCTTTTTTTGATATAATGGTGCATTTAATGGTTCATCTGGTTCAAGAAATAAAGCTTTGTGGATATGTATATCTTCTTTGGATGTGTCATTTTGAAAGGTATATGAAAATATTTAAGGGGTATGTTAAGAATCCATATCTACCTGAAGAATCTATTGTTGAAAAGTATATTTCTGAGGAGGTTGTGGAGTTTTGTACGAGCTACTTGTTTGCAGTGGAGCATATTGGTTTGCCTCCATCTCACCATGAATGAGTTAATAATGAGGGAAATGAGATTCATGGCTTGAAAGTCAAATTGTTGTCAGATGAAAAAATGAAGAAGGTAAATTTATACATCTTGAATAACATTGCTGATGCTCAAATATATATCACATTACATGTTAATGAGTTGAAACAATGTCATCCAAAGAAGAAAGACATGTGTATTTTGAATGAGCAGAACAATTTTTTTGTGCCATGGTTTAAAAAGACCTTTCTTTGTAGATCAGATGCATCAGATACATTAATATGGTTAGTGGGTGGTCCAAGTTTAAATGTGATAACATGGTTTGGGTATGACATTAATGGCTATACATTTCATGCGAAAGTTCAGGACAAAAAAAGTGTAGTTCAGAATAGTGGGGTATTGGTGTTTGCAGAAGCAATGCATTTTTTGAGTTCTAAAGATAAAAACCCAATTTCTAAATCAAGTGCATATTATGGATTCATTGAAGAAATATGGAAGGTTTATTACTTTAAAATTGAAGTTCTTGTTTTTAACTGCAAATGGTTTATCAGTAACAACAATGTCAGACGCGATGAATTTGGAATTTCAGTTGTTAATTTGAATAGATTGGAAGACACAACTGATTATTTTATAATGACAACACATGAAAAATAGATTTTTGATATTTTTGATCAATCAGATATGAAATGTTCTATTGTTTTATAAGGAAAAAAACGATATGTCGGTGAGGAAAAAATTGATGAAGATGCTGATTTATGTGAGATCACTACTTCCATGGAAAGATTAGCAAAAAATAATGATGAGCATGTTGTTGACATGGTTTGTTCCATAAAGAATGATCATGAAGAAGGAATTTGGTAAAGTAGTCTATTTTTATATTCCTAATATTACAAGTAACATATGATTATTTCTCATTTACATTTATTAGTTTCATAAAATGTTAAATATTGTAATTTATTTCATTATTAAAAGCCACAGTAAAACTAATAAGTAGGAATGTTTGTTTATTTTATTTTATTTTTGTATAGTTTACTATTTTTACCATCACATAACTTGTATATTTGTTGATTTTTTGGATGAAAATTACTTTACCATGTTTACCATGGTTACCATAGTTTACCATGTTTACCATAACGTGAATTAAATATTTATTGATTTTTTTGAATGAAAATTACTTTACCATGTTTACCATATTTACCATAGTTTACCATGTGTACCATTACGTAACTTATATATTTGTTGATTTTGTTTAATGACAATTAATTTAACATGTTTACCATGTTTACCATAGTTTACCATGTTTACCATTATGTAACTTATATATTTGTTGATTTTGTTGAATGAAAATTACTTTACCATGTTTACCATGTTTACCATGTACTATGCTTTACCATGCTTACCATATTTACTATTACATAACTTAGTTTGGTTTTTTATTTTTTGTTTACATTATTATTGTAATATTTTAATTTTTATATTTGTGAACTAATGTTTTATTTTTTTATTTGAAGGGTAATGAAAGATATATCAGTTGATCAACCACATAATTCTAGAGGCGAGCATCATGATCATACATCTAGGGAGAAACATTCACATTCTCTTCCTGATGTTCCCCAATATTCTTCATGTGATACCACAATTAAATATAAGGGTTCAAGAGTTGGTAAACATGGTAGAACACATTTACCAAAACTATCACTTGCTCGTAGCTAGGACCAGATGATAGTCGTAGAGTTTTATGAGAATGATATTCCTAGAGGTCCAAATGCAAAATATTTTAAGAGTTTTGTATCAACTCATGGTAAAAGAAAAGTAATCATTTTGTATAATGATTGGAAAAGTGTGGAAAAAGAGACACTCTCTTATTTGTGGGAGATAATTTTGGTAAGATATATTTCTATTATTTGACTAATTTTAAATGTTTATATTATAATATGTTTTCCTTCTTCTTTATCAGATGACATTTGATATTCCTGACACTAGAGGAGTCAAGAAGAAATGTTTATCTATGGATGCTAGGAGATGGAGGGATTTCAAATAAACCCTCACGTATGATTTCATTTTTTTCCTAGTAAACATGACATTCCATGTCATATATATATATATATATCATTTTATAGATGAAGACTCATGGAAAGAATTTGTTGAAAGTAGAAGAAAAGAATCATTTTTGGTAAGTTCAATGTAAACTTTTATAAATTTTCTTATATTAATGATCTTATTAATGATTTGTTAATGATTTATTATTATTAATTAATAGTAAAAAATGAGGTCTCATCAGGAGATCCAATCTAAAAATTTATACCCTCATAATTTATCTCGGGGAGGGTATACTTTATTGGAAGAACAAATGATGACAAAAAAATTACAAAAACTTAGAGCTGAGTCTTCAAGATCTTGAGAGGTTTTCCCTATACCCCCTCCATCTATACATGAAAAATGGAAGAGGGATAAAATGGGAAAAAGGGGAAATATCTTATAGAAGAATCGAGGATCGTAGCTGAGAATATTGTAAGATATTTATTTTATTTATTTAAGTTAATTCTCTTTTTTATATACTTTGAAACATTACATAATTTTTCAATTAATTCATATAGGATTCTCTTGAGGATCAGAGAAAATAGGGGGTATTTACAACTTCTAGGAGGAAAGATATTTTATATACAACATTGGGATAGCCTGAACACCCTGGTCGTCTATGAGGATACCTGACAGGTGTGTCAATAAGAAAAGTGTTTCCACATTATTTAGCCTCTTCCATTGAGGGTATTTTTCAAAAAATAAAAAATGGAATCTTTAGAGGCTAAAGTTCATAATATTAATGCGATGATGGGGGAAAATATCAGAGTGTTGGTACAGTCTATGTTTGTAGACATGTGAAGACAATTTCAGACTGTAGCTCCCACTCCTCCACCTATGCCTGCAGACCCCATTTTTTATCCTCCACCTCCACTAGTAGTTCACACTTCCCCACCTCCATACCCTATTATTTATCCTCCACCTCAGCCTCTGGACCCCATTTTTTATCCTACTCTTATACCCCCTCCCCCACAACTTCCTAGTTATTGTGAGTTGTATGTTGATGATACTCACCATCATATAGTTTCATATGGGATGATATATTATATAATAAATACATTTCATCATCAACATTTATAGTTAGATAAGAATAGGTTCAATATACATTATATTATATATATATCAGCTCGAGTACCGTTACCTACATATGAGGTGGCGACAATTGGAAAAATTATTGTCCACTTTTTAGTTTGGCCATCCAGACTTCTACGACCCACTACAATAGAAGTATGTGTATGTTATATCTTTTATTTTATTTTTTTTATTAAATTTGTTTTAACATTTGAAAGTTAATATATTTATATATTTATTTATAGGAATAATTTAAAGGTAAATAAATACTGTATAGGCAACAATAAAGAAAAATGACTATGACATCAGATACAAATTCTAGTAGTCTTGACAGATTGTCAAGATATTCAAATTTTTTGGCAGCTCATTTTATGTTCCCAATGGAATATCATGTTTTTGGAAGTGAAATAGATGCGGGGATTATGGAAAATGATATCATGGAGCTGGTTACTAGAGATAAGTTAGGCATCAACGTGGTGAATTTTTTTCCATGTAAGTATTGACATAATTCTTTCCATTTGTTAAATTTATTAAAAATGTATACTTATGTCTATTTTGTATTAGGTATCATTATAAATTTTTTGAGAAGAATGAGAAGATATATGTATATAGATTCATAGACCTACAGTTGATTTACCCTGAAGCACATGCATTGGATGAGGAACAAAGAACATTTTATATTGTTGAAATATTTTAACAGAATATAATCACATAGTGTTGGTTGATTCCTTTTTGTGAGAGGTATGAGACATATTTATCACAAAGTGTTATTTATATTTTAACATAAAACCCACTAATATTAAATTTTCTTTTATATCAGATACCATTTTATGTTAGGTGTTTTTTTTCCAAGGGAGAAAACACTTTATTGGATACGCTCTCTCCATGGCGATATGCAAGAAAATTTTCCAAATATGTTGGAAAAGTAGGTTTCAATTTATTAATAGTTTTTTATATTATAATTAATTTTAAATTTATCTCATTCATATTTTTTTCTAATAGGGGATGGGCTTACTTTTGAAAAAACACAAAGAAAAAGAGTTCCATGATCAAATATGTAAAATTAAAGGTAAATATCCATTTATAATTTCTAAATTTTTTATGTATTACATAAAAATGATATTTTGAATTGACAAAATCATTTAAATATAAATTTCATAAAAAATACAGCTTCATTGAATTTGGATATTATATGTTAAGATTTACGTATGAAATAATTACAACTGGAATAATGTTGAAGTTTGACGAGGTTAGATTTCATAATAAACTATTCCATAATATTTCATTTGATTTATTCATTATAAATGTTAACTAATTTCCTTTTAATTTGTAGCTATTTGATGAACCTTAACCTCATAGTTCTCAATAGGTTAAACACTTACAAGTGGAATGGTCAAATTATTTTACAGGTTTGATTGGATTTTAGTTTGTTTATAGTGTAAAATGTAATTTTGAATGTTGTAATTGTAAATGTGTATTTGGTAGTTTGGTTGGATTTAGGTATGTTTTTAGTTGATATTATAATTTTTATATTTTATAAATGTGAATATTTAATTTTTTCTACTGGTTATTCTTGTTTCAGTCTAGTTCAACTTGTTTTTCTAGTCTGGTTCTGGTCTAGTTCTGCTTGTTTCAGGTCTGCTTCGACAGTGCAGAGGAATAGTTTCACTATTTTTCAAAAAAAAAATTTTACGTCAGTTATAAAATAAATGACGTAAAAATGACTAGGATAATGGTTTTTCACATCAGTTATCTAAAAACCGACATGGTATAATGTTTTTTTACGTCGGTTATTAAATAATCAACGTGAAAAAAGATTCAGAATCATGCTTTTTTACATCGGTTATTTAATAACCGATGTGGTATATTGTTTTTACATAGATTATTAAATAAATGATGTAAAAAATTCCTTGGAATTGTGATTTTTTATGTCGGTTATTTAATAACTGACATGGTATATTATATTTTACGTCGGTTATTAAATAACTGACGTAAAAAATTCATTGGAATCATGATTTTTTACATCAATTATTTAATAAAGAAGGTGGTATATAGTTTATTACGTTGATTATTAAATAAATGACATAAAAAATTGGTTCCATTATTGATTTACAATGTTGGTTTTTTTATAACCAACGTAAAAAACAATATTAATAACATCTTCTAAAAACCAACATAAAAAATAAAAAAAAACCGACGTTAATTTTTTTTTTCTGCACTAGTGATTATAATATAATCTTCGATATATCCTCCTCACATACTCATAACTGGTGATTTACCCACCCAAGGTCAATATTCAAGAAACAATTTTCCATCTTCAGTTAATCAAAGAGATCATCCATTCTTGATAAAGTGTATTTATTATTAACTATCACATGGTTTAGGTAATAATAGTTAATGCATAACCACATATTCTCATCCTCTTTCTTGGAGAATAATACCAGAGCTAACCAGGGGGACACACTAGTTAAAAAAGACCATCCGTTAAGGATACTATAACCAAACCCTCATATCTTGAAGCATATCACGGACATTTGATATGCTGTATAAAATATCAAGAAAATCCTAAGGTTCAATTAAATACAGAAACAAATCTCTTTATGAGGAGTTAGACTAGGTACATCCTTATGAAAGATGTCCATATATTCCACCACTATTATAAATCGAAATTTCATGATGTCTACTACACCAAGGGTCATATTATCCAACTAATGGGAATTTAGATGAAATTTATTTCACATGAGCTCGAATAATCATGTATATAAATCCTTATTTCAAGAGAAGTAAAATCTAAATCTATCTACCTACATGAACCTTACTGTTTGAAAAAGACAATAAATCTAGAAATGGGATTCTAATAGCTAGTCCATACCAAGAATAACATCATATGGATTCATAAAAACTACTAAGAGATCCCATGTGAACCTCTATCCTCTAAGAGATAAGTCACACTGCTAGAAGATGAATGTAATAATGGAATCTCCCCTAGTAAGAATTTCTAACCATAAGGGTCAGGCTAGAGGCTATGCTGGAATCTCTATATCTCAAAAAACGGACATGTAAACAAAATAATAGCTCATGCCTATGTCTACCAAAACTAATATCAAGATAGAGAAGACAAATATCCTACCTCAAATCTTGTCACAAGCTACCTGTTCATATCCCTCCATCAATTGAAGTTTTTTTCATCCCTATATGAAAACTATTTGATACTAGAATGGACCACTTGGAGGTGGTGATGATGGTATTAGGTTGTAATTATGACCACCTTCTATGAATAATTTAAATCCTATAACATAACTGCCTCCCTAAGGATATTATTTACTACCCCTAAGAGGTCCTTGGTTGTTCCCCTACCCCTACCTTGGCGGCCCATCCACTCTCTATCTATATACTTCCACATGGCGGGTCGAGTAGTCAATTTCTAGGTAAACCTGACCCTTAAAGGTGTAACATTTCTTATCTCCTAGATTTCTACACCCCCTTTAGGATCTCTACGTTGTTGACCCCTATATTTGAGCCTGATCACATAGACACCTCTTGTATCATGATCTAGAAGCTTGTTGGCTGCATATTTTAGGTGAAAACTCTACCCCATAGTGGATACCGACTCCTCCCACCACTCACTAATCTTCTAACAGAAATATATCTACCCCAAGGTATTTATCTAGCACTCCAACATAAGTGGGTATACATAGAGGAACCACATCATCTTGAATCTCTCTATGAAGCCCTATATCAAACTTCCAGGCCAGGAATAACCCATTACAAACCTTGTATAGGGAGTATTTCATGAAGTCAGTAAATCTCTATGAATACTCACTAATGGTCATGATCCATTGATACAACTTGAGAAGATTTTGAATATTCACAAAAAACAATGTCTTCAGGTAATACACATCCTAGAAAAAGAGCTCAAACTCGATACATGGAAGTGTTTCCTCACTACAAGTCCATGTCACCAAAATATCCCAACTCCTTACTGTTATATGAAGAAGACTAATCATTAGGACTAAAAAATAGAATAGAATGGTCTAAACAAGGAGAAACACTCGTTCCATTGAATCTAGCTAGTTCTCTTCCACCTTCGGATCCGAATCACCCCAAAACTTGTGTATCCTATACCCCTGGAACTCATGAAACATATTTAGCCTACATGAATCCTCACCCCACACTGTTGGAACAATATGTTGCTCAGAGTTTAGGAAAACATATGCCTACACTACTGGATATGGGTCCAATCACTCCTCAATGGGTGGGGGTGAAACTATCTACCATCCTATAGGAAACAGACCATCCAATTGCACAAGAGCCTCAGCCCAGTTGGTGAGGACTCGCTAGGTGCATCCAAGAGACCTAAGATCAAATCCTGGTGGAGGCATATTTCTAGGTTACTATAGTAGTATTGTAGTAGGCACTGTTCGGCACTATAGCAGCCAGAACTATTCATCCATATGGGCCTTCGGGCCACCGGTTTGGTCCTCGGGTCCTGCAAGGCTTTCGGGCCACCCAAGGCCTTCAGGCCAATTGATTATCAAGGCCTTCGGGCCACCTTAAGTCCTTAGGGCCACCCCAACTCCTTCGAGCCACATGAATGCAGGCCCCAGACACACTATATAAAAAGGAGCAGCCCCAGAAGAGGATTCAGAGCAGGTGCACTCACCAGAGCAGAGCCAAATGGATTGTCATAATGAGAGGGTATGACTATGCCATCGGTACTAGCCTGTGCTTTCACGGGAAGCCTAGCCAGACAGTCATGCAAAGGTGGAGAGATACTATCAAGATGTAGATGCTAGGGAGGGGAAGTTCCTTGTAGATAGTCTGGTTGAATTCCCTAAGACCTTCGGGTCATGTAATCTCTTAAGCCTACGTGCCATGTAATCTCTGAGCCTAAGGGCCTTGTAAGGGTTCCCCCTCATCCCTTGAAAGGGGGGTTATCAAAAATCAATAAAAATGAAGTCCATAGGAAACACCTTGAGAATAGGCTCTTAAATTAAGACCTCATCACTCAGCTAGTTTTCATCATGACCCTTCCGTGGAATCCTCTCTATCTATATACATGGAGGCATCCTTTAATCATCAAGACGTACCACAATCAATAGATCATATGTGGGGAGATAACTCAATAAGAAAATGGAAATCACATAACCATTCCTATATGATTCATGTACCATTGATTTCCCAACAATCGATGCCTCCATGTATTGAGTCAAAAAGAAAGTTATTAGAGTCCTTGTGTATGGATACATCAGCCATTGCACCGTCAATGGGTTCCCTAGCATAAGATCCAAACTCAAGACAATTAAAATACATTTTCCTAATTTCCCAAACCAAACATCACAATACATATATATGAGAACTCTGTCCCTTGGACAACCTCTCTCTGATACCACTCTAAAATGACCCATGTAACATCCAGACCCAGAGTCCACTTAACTGGGGCCCTAAGACGATGGGTCACATGGACTCAAGAGTATCTCCCCATACACCAAAGGCTACTGACTAGCAGTGGGGGTTCAAGGTGGTACTGTGGGGAGACTATACCCTCATATCAGTGTGGAACATTTGATAATAATAAATAAATAGACAATAATGAAAGCATAATATAAAAGATGGAACAAAATAATAATAATAATCAAATGAAGAAGCATAAATAACCAAGCAATAGTAATAAATATCAAAATCCCATAGGCTGAGTCATATATAATGATGTCATGGAATGATGATATATAAAAAGGGGAAAGGGGGACATGAATATACAACTTTCTATACAAAAATAAAAAAAGATCAAAATACTACCCCACTAGAATCATGAGAATATGATCAGTCCTCTACTCCCATGCTCTATGCTATATGTAAAATAAATCAAGCATCTGTAATAGGGAGATTTCCCCTATTCATACCTATAGTCATATGGTCTGCTCGAGCACCAAAGGTGAACTGATTAGGGTGTGAGATAAACTTAGTAGGACACCACCAACAGTGTTTAGAAATAATCCAAGAAGTGTATATAGAAATAACAACGTGAAATTATAATAGTTATTATGAATAGAAATTCTAAAGAATAATTAACCATAATCTCAAGTTCCATTAGGACACCTAGAAAACTCCACCTACTTCGAAATAGGCCTGAAGATGTCTGATCTGAATACTATATATATATATAGGTACCAATACATAAATATAGTTATATAACATATACACACATATGCACTAAGTTCACAATACTAAAAAATAGGCCTTTTATAGTGATAAAAATGGCCATTATTAGCACTAGATAATCATTGACTACCAAAGAGAGATTAAAAGAACTTTTATTTTATCAGTGCTAAAAAAGTACTGATAAATGGGTCATTTATCCATGCTAAAAAAGAGATGCTAAAGGGGTCCTTTATTAGAATTTTTTAGTGATAATAAAGGACCCATTTTTCATTAAACAATAACTTTATCAGTGTTTTTAAAAGCCCTGATATAAGATTCATTTATCAAATCTTTTAGAAGTGTTGATAAAGGATGAACATATCAGCACTTTCAAAAGCATTGATAAAGGGTCATGTTGTAGTGTTCTGTAACAACACACTACAACACCAGTGCAATGTGCTGTAACAGAACACTGTAAGACCAAAAAAACCACAAGATATCAATAAAACCATGTAAAAATACATAATTTATATTAAATTAAATTTACAACACAAATTCAAGAAAAAAACACTATATTATAGACAAATCAAACATTGGATTATAAAATTACATAAGTACAAATTATTACATACATTAATAAACATCAATGTTCCTTTGTATTTTGATCTTAACCTTGAATCATGAAATTTCTTAAAAAACCATCCCTGATCATGAAAAATAATTCACATGTATAAGAAAATAATTCTTATGTTAGTAATAAAATAAAGAAATAAATTAACAAAAAGTGTTAATTTTAAACTAAATATTCACTCATACCAGGAACACTATGTTTTATATTGAGTTGTGATTGATTCTTACTTGTCACACCATTTCTTGTTCATATTTGAGAATTATATATGTGAAAAATAATTAAATAATTTTAGGAAAAATTCCCATGGACATAGCCTAGTGGTTGAAGGAGCGACACTTTTTGAACTAAAATGTAAATTTTAAACTAATAACAAAAAATTTGAGTCATACTGGGCACATAGTGTATTAAATTAAGGTTCATATGATTTCTACATGTCAAAAATGAATTATGGATTGTTTTTGTAAAGTATCAAGATAATCTGAATGTGTTTTCTCAGTTTTGAGTAGGTCAATTGTTCATTTTGCTAAAATTGATGTCAATTTTAAATAAAAATATGAAATTGGAGTCATACCAGTCACACCATGCATCATATTGAGATGTAAACAATCCCTACATGTCTCAAATGAGTTATGGATAATTTTACTAAAGTATCAAAACAATCCAAATTCATTTGATCAGTTTTGAGTATGCTAGTTGTCCATTTTACTAAAATTGATGTCAATTTTAAATAAAATGATGCACTTGGAGTCATATCAGTCACAACATGTGTCATATTGAGGTACGACTAATTCATACACATCTCAAATTACTTATGGATTGTTTTCCCAAAGTATCAAAACAATATGAATTCGTTTTCTTGGTTTTGAGTATGTCAGTTGTCTTTTTTACTAAAATGTCATTTTAAACTGGAAACATACACTTTGACTCATAATGATCACATAATATATCAATTTTATGTGATACTAATTAATACACATCAAAAATTAGTTAGGAATCATTTTCCTAAATTATCAAAAAAATTCAAGCATGTTTGATTGGTTTTCAGTGAGTGAATTTTTTTAACTAAAATGTCGATTTTAAACTGATAAGGGACACTTTGAGTCATAATGGGAACACCACATTTCATATTGATGTGAATCTGATTCGTACACATAAAAAATTACTTATGCATAATTTTAGTAAAGTATCAAAATAATATGAATTCATTTTCTTGGTTTTGAGCTGGTCAGTTGTCCGTTTTACTAAAATTGATGTCAATTTTAAATAAAAAGATGCACTTGGAGTCATATTAGTGACACTGTGAATTGGATTGAGGTGTGTACAATTACTACACATCTCAAATTAATTATGTATAATTGTACTAATGTATCAAAACAATGCGAATTCATTTTATCATTTTTCAGTATGTTAGTTGTCTTTTTTACTAAAATGACATTTTAAACTTGAAACACGCAATTTGACTCATATCAATCACATCGTGTATCAGATTTATGTGAGATTCATTCATAAATTTCAAAAATGACCTATTGATCATTTTACTAAATTATCAAGAAAATAGGAGTGTGTTTGTTTGGTTTCTAGTGAGTGATAGTTTTTGAACTAAAATGTCAATTTTAAATTGATAAGGGACACTTTGAGTCATAACAAGAACATCATGTGTCATATTGAGGTTAAAATGATTCCTACATGTCCTAAATTACATATGTATAATTTTTTTAAAGTATCATAACAATACAAATGCATTTTCTTGGGTTTGAGTAGGTCAGTTGTCCATTTTACTAAAATTAATGCCAATCTTAAATAAAAAGAGGCACTTGGAGTCATACCAGTGACACTATGAATTGGATTGAGGTAAAGACGATTATTACAAATCTAAAATGACTTATGGATCATTTTTATAAAGTATCAAAACAATATGAATTCATTTTATTGGTTTTCAATATGTTAGTTTTATTTTTTTTACTAAAATTTCATTTTAAACTGGAAACATGCACTTTGACCAGTACTAGTCAAATCATGTATCGATTTGATGTGATAATATTTCCTACACATCACAAATGACTTATTAATCATTTTACTAAATTATCAAGTAAAAAAAGTATGTTTTATTGGTTTCCAGTTAGTGGCAATTTTTGAACTAAAATGTTGATTTTAAATTGATAATGGACACTTTGAGTCATATTGGGAACATAGTGTATCATATTGAGGTGTGACTGATTTCTACACATCAAAAATGACTTATGATTCATTTAAATAAATTATAAAAACAATATGAATGCATTTTATTTGTTTTGAGTAGCTCAATTGTACATTTTACTAAAATTGATGTCAATTTTAAATAAAAAATGCACTTGAGGTCATATTGGTCACACCATGCATCATATTGAGGTGAAGATGATTCCTACACATGTAAAATGACTTATTAATAGTTTTATTAAAGTATTAAAATAATCCAAATGTGTTTTATCAATTTTTAGTAAGCCAATTCTCTTTTTTACTAAAATCTCAATTTAAAATAGAAACAAACACTTTGATTCATACTTATCACATCGTGTATTGGTATGATGTGAGACCAATTACTACAAATCAAAAATAACTTATGAATAATTTTCCTTAATTATTAAAAAAATACTAGCGCATTTGATCTGTTTTCAGTGATTTAAACATTTTGATCTAAAATATATATTTTAAAATGATGACGAACACTTTGAGTCATATTGGGCACATTATGTATCAGATTGAGGTGAGGCCGATTCTTACACATAAAAAATGACTAATAGACCATTTTACTAAATTATCAAAACAATCTGAATATGTTTACTCAGTTTTGAGTATGTTAGTTGTCTTTTTCTACTAAAATTAATTTCAATTTTAAATAAAAAGAATAACTTAGAGTCATACCGGTCACACCATGCGTGGGATTGAGGCCTGGATAATTTATACACATCCCAAAGTTTAAAAAAATACCAAATGCCAATGTTACAATGATTTCCATTGTCTTTATTTTTTGAACTTCTACCACTCTATATTGACTCAATGTTCCTAGCCAAAAGAATCCACCTATATAAGAAAAAAACTATTATATGAGTAATACTAAAAATAAATAAATAAAACATAAATATGAAACATACATTAATTATATGGAAAATTATTTTACTACGAAAACATCAAGATTACCTATATGATTGAGTAGTGAAAGGAAATTGAAGGAAAGTGATAAATGTCAACACTGTAGGGGTGAAAAGGTTTTGAGGGAGAAGAATTCTATGAAAGTTTTGGTGTAGAAAGGCATGAAAGATGGACAGAACACCCCAACTCAAAAAAAGAATCCACCTATATAAGAAAACAATTATTATGTGAGTAACACTAAAAAGAAATAAATTAAACATAAATATAAAACAATACATTAATTCTGTGGACAATGATTTTACTGTGAAAACATCAAGATTACCTTTATGTTTGAGTAGAGGAAGTTCCATTTCTCTTCCTTCAAAGGAAATGTAGGGAACTTTAAGGAATGTGATAAATAAAACACCACAAGGGTGAAAAGGTTTTGAGGGAGAAGAAGTTTGTGGAAGTTTTGGTGCAGAAAGTCATGAAAGATGGAGAGACCACCCCAAATTTAACAAAAGAATCCACCTGTATAAGAAAAAAATTATTATGTGAGTAATACTAAAAATAAATAAATAAATAATAAATATTAAATACTAAATTAATTCTATGGATAATTATTTTACTGTGAAAACATCAAGATTACCTCTGTGATTGAGAAAAGACAACATCATTTCTCTTCCTGAAAAGGCACAATAGATGGACATAAATATTTTAAAATAAAAAAATATACATGGAATAATAAAAATTAAATCAACATTTCATTATATATTTTTTTGTTAAAATAGAGAAAGTATATTTTAACATTACCTTTATATATTTCAAAATATTTTCCTTCATTATAGTTTTTTCTTATGAGGGATTGGAAACATCATCATGTTCAAAAGACATTATCTTCATGATTAGTCAAACATTTAATTTAGATTATTATAATGTAGTATAAAATATATACTATTATGAGTAAAAACATAGTATATTAAAAAAAACGTTTACCTTATCATGGAAATCTACTTTTTTAAAGGTTTTAGGGATTTTGTTCCTCTATCATAAATCTAAATCCCCTATTTGTGGTCCCATATAACATATAAGACATTGTTTACATTGGGACTAACATGAACTAATTATGATCTCCCAATGAAATGGTCATACTTTATTGAATTTTCATCTGACCCAACATTTTTTTAGTTTCTAACAGGAAAATTGACCAATTCTTGTTTACTGGATCCGAGACATAAAATAATTTCACTAATTTTGATTCCATTATGAACGACTCGTCTTCTTCCCCTTCCATACTGAAATTAACCTTCATGAATACCATTTCATCAAATTTCACTACACTAATATTTTCAACCAATTTTCAATGAAAAATTATCACTTGAAATCACTACCAGAAAAACAGGCTACGACCACAAACCTATAGCCACAGTTTTAAAATCGTGGCTATATATATTTTTTTCATGGTCTATAGCCACGGTTTTCAAAACCATGACTATAGACCACACCTATAGCTATGATTATTTGGCCTATATCCATAGTTTTGAAAATAATGGAAATAAGCCTTTTTTTTGAAGGCTATATCCATGGTTTTGAAAACTGTGGCTATAGGTCTCCCGCCCTTGCGAGAGAGAAAAAATTTCTCGCTAAAAAATGTCAGGAAGAACTATTGCCACATTTTTTAGGATATTTCCATTGTTTGTAATAATATATATAACATATTATATATATACACACACAAAATCCTTGGTGGTGTAGTGGTTAGGGTGCTGAAATGTGAAGGGGAGGTGCTGGGATCAAATCTAGTTAGGCACACATTATTTTTAGGCTATTGCCATGATTTTCTAGGGCTATAGACATGGTTAAAACTATGGAAACAAGCCACCTATTTCCATGGTTAAAATCATGTCCATAGGTCAACTGCCACAATTGACAATGGAGACACCTATTTCCATGGTTAAAACTATGGCTATAGGTCAGACTCTACTGCCACAATGATAGCACCCACAGTTGGAAAAAACCATGGTCGTAGCCTATGACCACAGTTTTGGGCCCTATTGCCACAGTTTTGAACCGTGAGAATAACCCATTTTTTTAGTTATGAATCTTGTATAATCCAAGTCATATATCTATTCAATAATTCCAAAATATGACTTATTTTTATAAATCGGATTTCTATCCTTGGAACTAGATATGTGCATCACTTAAACCACAAGCATAACACCACTATTTTGCATCATACTATAGTCATCATTTTATTTTGTATAAAATTTATAACCATTGATTACAAAACCAGTGTAAGATATAACATTTTCATTTAGTACCCAAGCTATCCATTGAAGTTTTTTGGTAGTTGAGTTCTGATTTTTAGATAAATATTTATAAATTTTATCTCAAAACCATCCTATAAACTATTGATTATGTGTATTTGATATCCATCCTTCATCCCTTGATGGATTAAAATATCTTGGAATTTCTTTGTGGGATTCAATGTATGGATAAACATCTTTACTATTATGTAAAGTGTAAAGGTTCACTTGATCCTGCTCTGTCAAGGTTAATGTAACAACATCTCTTCTAGAAATCACTTAACCCATAAAGTGTTCACTGTGATGAGACATTAAAAGACCGATGCTGTTAACATCTGATAGGTAATCGGTATAGAATTTAATAAATTCTTTAACAATATATCATTTTTCAATACAACCTTCTTTCAAACTTCAATTCTTGACATACACTTTAAAAATATTCATATACCGTTCATTGGGGTACATCCATCTGTAATGGATAGGACCACATAGTTGAACCTCTCTAACCAAGTGAAAAATCAGGTGGACCATTATATCAAAGAATGATAGTGGGAAGAATATCTCTAATTCACATAATATGACTACAACCTCCTCATTCATGATGGGAAACTTTGCCGGGTATATTACTTTACTTCATATGGCTTTTAAAAATAAGTAGAGTTTGATTAATGTATGTCAAGCATTTTGAGGAAGAATGCAATGGAAAGCAACATGCATCAAATATTGCATCAAAACATGATAGTCATGTAATTTTTGTACTTATAACTTCAAATTAGTCATTGACATGACATTCTTGATATTTGATGATTACCCCTGTGGAAATTTTACACTATTAAGGAAAATGAGAAATTGAAATTCTTCATATCTATATAGAGTGTAAGCTATTAGAGGAAGAAAAGTCCACCTTTTACCCTTCATCGGTGCCAACTCTTCCCATATCCCCATTTCAATCAAGCCCAAACTAGCCTCAATTCCATATTTTATTTTTCTAGGAACATTTAGTAACATTCCGATAACACTATCAAATACATTTTTTTCTACATGCATGACATGAAGAAAATTTATGACATACAAACAATTTCAATATGGTAATTCAAAGAAAATTGATCTCTTCTTCCAACTTTATTTTGTAAGGTTTTTCGAAAATGGTTTACTGCAAAATAGTGTAAATATATTTTACTTTATTGTATAGTTTATTGCCCATTACTGGAGAATGTGTTTTACCTTATTCGATATTCCCATTAAATGATGTCATCTAGGATCATTATTTATGTCATCGAGGTAAAAATCTCTGATGTCCTAAAAATATAGTATTCGAGTAAGGTTTTAACCAAACTAATTATGTGAATTTTTCATAAATAGGATACCCCAAAATTCCTTTAATGCTATATCCTGATAAATTTATATAAGTGGGGAATTCATTTATCATCCCATACAAAATAGCCCTGAATGTGAATTCTTTAATTCTATGATAATCATACAATTTAACACCTGTATCCCACATCAATTTCATATATTTGATCAATGGATCCATATAGACATCAATATCATTACCAGGTTTCTTTGGTCTAGATATAAGCAGAGACAACATAATGTATTTGCATTTCATGCATAACCATGGTGGCAAGTTAAAATTTACCATCATGACGGGCCATGTACTGTGATTACTACTCTATACACCAAAATTATTTATTCCATCTATATATAACACAAGGTAAAAGTTTCTAGGCTCATTTCCAAATTCATGATACTTATAATCTATTTTCTTCCACTAAGGAGAATCTACTAGATGAAATTGGTTCTCATATTTAATTCTTGTATCAGCATTCCATGTCAATTGTATCTCAGTTTCCTAACATTCATAGAGTCTTCTAAACCATGGAATGATAGAAAATTACCACACATATTTTGAAGGACTTTATTAATTTTTCTTGTATCGATTTGCACCATAATTAGGGCATTTTATAAGTGATTCATGATCCTTGTGAAAAAATATGAAATCATTTGGACAAGAATGTATTTTTTAGAGATCATTCCCATTGAATGTAACATTCGTTTAACATCATATGTTTGACATGGTAGTTAATTTTCTTCTGGTATCATATCATTTAGGAGACCAAGTTGTTCTTTAAAGTCAATGTCACTCTATCCGATGCCAACTATTATATAACTTCAATACAACGAACAATGTATTGTATTTTGTACAAACAATATATAATAGTCTCTTGGAATAGATATTTAAATTATAAAACAACTTGTAACAATCACGAAGGTCATATTCAATCACCATTTTCATTTATTCCATGCGACCATCATCATCATTTACACTGGTATTCATATGAAATGATCCACAAACCATAATATCATCCCAATCAGTGTCCACATCCAGTTTTCCCCATGTTTAGTCCAACATTTATAGGTATGATCTATTATGTGATAAATCAAATGTTCTTAAAACTCTTCTGGACTAATTTTTATTGAATAAAAATAATATAAACACGGACAAAGGATTTAAGAAGGGTCGTATGCATGATCTATTTAAAACTTAATGAACTATTTAAATACATATTTATAGTATTTTGTCGAATGATTAGTGTTCATACATTTTTGATTCATATCAATCCTATTGGGTTTATAAAATATTTATTTTATAAAATAAATAAATAAATACACATAAGATATTCATTATCAAAGGTGAAAGTTATAGACAATTCTAATAAGGGAATCCCAAAATTTGATTATTTCAAATAATTTATATATGTTTTGAAGAAAATGAGTAATTTAATTTAAGAAAATAATTACTCAACTATGGAAGGTTTTATCCTATGAATTCATTCAAAGGTGAAATTTATAGACAACTTTCACCCTCATCAACTCATCTCCTAGACATTTATCATTGATTTTTTTTTGTTTGACACACATCCTCCATATATTGTAGACATGAACCTATGTTTCTTGAAATACTATAAGAAGTAGTCATCCATGGGATGAATAATGGTCAGAGTATTACAAGAAACATAAAAGAGATGTAGGATGATTCTCAAGCAACAAATTGCAATAATAATTGTTCGGAAGATGAAGTTGATGAGGATGGATGTTTTCTATAAAAGATATGGGGGATGAGCCTCAAAAAACAAATTAAAATAATAACTATTGTTTGACACACATCAAGCCTTTCCTAAATCCCCTGAACAAATTAAAATATAATATAGGAAATTAAGGAGTAATAAGAAACCCAAATATGATAAAAAAAATAAACTCTCATTCAAATAACTAGAAGATATAAAGATGTATTGATAAAACATTTTAATAAATAAAGTATTGTTTCATATACATGGATGGTAATCAAATAATCCTAGAGGTGGAACTAATACATGTTAACCTAAAATGATGAATACCTAAAAATAATTTCTAATTTATAGAATTTGATAACCTCCATTATATTTTTTAGAAAAAGTGATGTAACAACCTAAGGAATTATTAAATTTAATATTAATGGTATATCAAATATTTGAAAACATTTCTAGACTCTTAGGATGTTATATCACCACACCGACCCATCTCGAGGATTCTAGGGTGGTCATCACATCAGATCTACCCATATGAAGGACTCTAGGGTGGTCATCTAATATACATTGACCCATATCCTTGAGATTCTATGGATTTCCATAAAGAAGTTGGCATAAAGAAATAATACACATAAATAAGATATAACACAAACAAGTGAGAAAAATACACCAACCCTTGTAACATCTATCCCATACACACTAGCCTTTACCGAGACAAAATGAATCCCATGAGGTAACATTTTATAAGTGAAATACCCTTACTTCACTCAGAAATCTAAGTGAAATTAGAAAATTAACAGATCTATAAAACATCACTCCCCATCTAAAGTCACTAATACAAAAATACAAAAATTACTAGTCAATTTAATATGTTAGGAAGTATTCTCATAGGATACCCAACCACCATCATGGAAATTGATACATAAAAAAATATATAAATGATTTAAAATGGGATGGGACTTCTACCATATGGATAATTACACTATTTATCCAATGAAAATAAAGCATGATTCATCATAACTTTAAAATAAATTAAATAGTATCCCAAAAATCCCCTACATTAATTCACAACTATAATTGAGAAGGAAGGAGATGCTCATATGGACTTGGAGCGAAGCTAGGAAGGCTAATAATATAGGCATTTCACACTTTAGAAATTCCAAGAATCAAAATGGATGATCTCCATGGACAAATATCTAAAATGGATAACTCACAACACTCACAGTTACACAATAGCCTCCACCATGGCTAGAACCCTTGAGGTTTTACATCCCGAGTTCCCCAAGAGAAAGAAAAGAAAGACATATGTTTAAGAGAAAGTAGAGAAAGACTTACATTCATGCCTTGGATTCATTTGACCCTTGAATCATTAGATCCTTGAATTTAATCTTTGGATTTTTTGAGTCTTGATTCGAGCTTTGATTCACCAAGGAGAAGCATAGTCATGGGGTGGCTTCCACATAAAGCTTCTGATATTGAAATGGGTTCATGAATTGTTAGGGTTTTTCAAATAGATCGTGACACTTTTATCAGCACTTCCAAAAAACAACCAATAAAGATACCTTTTATCAGTGCTAAAGTAATAAGTACTAATAAAGATTGATTTTATCAGTGCTAAAAGAGTGTAGATAAAGATGCCTTTTATCAGTGCTTATTACTTAAGCGCTGATAAAAGATTTACAATTATAATTATATATATATATTTTAAATATATATATTTAATAAATATATATAATTATAAATATAGTAAATATATTCTTTATTTAAATATATTTATTATAATTTTATAATTATTAATATATATAATTAATTATTTATAATTATATAAATATTTTTTAAAAATAATATTTATATCATTATATATATTTATATAATTATATATATAATAAATATATATAAATATAAATATAGTAAATATATTCATTATTTAAATAAATTTATTATAAATTTAATAATTATTTAAATATATATAATTATTTATTTATAATTATATAAATACTTTTTTTAAAAATATTTATTTATTTATAATTATAAATATATAAATGTATAAATATAGTAAATGTCTATTTGAAAATATATTTATTTATAAATATATATGTACAAATATATTTTTAACATTATTAATGAACATCTAATATTAAGTTCATGCATGTTAAAAATGAGTGAAATTGAAAAAATTAAAAATAAGTACACTTTAACAATATTGAAAAAAATAGATAAGTTTTGTAATGCTCCAAGGATTTACAAATAAATTTAATATAAAATGCATGAAACACTGAATATCTATGAAACAAACACTTTTTTATTTATATGTGTTAGTTATAACCTAGCTTTTATACATAATTTTTCCACGTCTGTGTTTTGAATTCTGAAAAATGGACATACACAATTGTAATCAGTAAGATATATAGACTCTGATAGGATCAACTTACATTTTTGGTGAATACTAACTTAACCCTTATGAATAGTAATACATCCTTATAAATAGTAATATGATCTTTATGAATATTAACCTCACCCATTTAATTATAAATAAAAATTAGGCACCTTATAAACGAGAGTGAATATTTAAAAAATTAATAATTAAGTGTTTGTATTTTTGTGAGTAATAAATATTTAATTAAAATTTTAAATCAATAAATTAATTTAAAATAAAATTCAATTTCATAAAATGTATTCCTAAATAAATATATTTTTTCTTATGATTTTAGGATAGTTTTATGAGATCTCAGTTAATTTTTGAAAGTATTATAAAATCAGTTTTAAATTTAAAATCTGTATTTTTCAAGTAAAAAACAATTTTATTTAAAAATTCAATTTTACATATTTAGAAAATTATTTTGATAAAATGGAGTCCATTTTTTAAATTCTATACATCGAAAAATGGTTATGGTGAATTTTTCGTATTTTTCTAAAATACTTGAATTTTTAGTGAATAGTAAAATACAATAATTAATGATAAATGATAAATACCTAATTTATTGAGTCATAGATGATTTATGGATGTTGTAAGCCCAATTGGTTCGAACTAATATGCACTTATTACTATTTTTGTTCTTAATATACAATACTATTTCTTGTCTTAAGCAAAATAATAAAATAATAAATAAGATATTTAAAAAATCACTCATCTCCTCCACTATAAAAACCACCCTCACCCCCTTTATCCACACTCTTTTAAGCCTTTAATATTTTCAAATTTATATCCAAATACTCTTCCAAAGTCTCTCCCCACATCCAGTAGCTCTTGGTCTTACCAAAACACCAAAACCCCTTCCATTAAGAAGGTTCTCAAGGAGGATATTTCAAGAGGTAAACCCTCTTCCTTTTTCTTTTAAATTTATTTTAAATTTATTTTCTTTTCTTATATTCTCCTCACATACTCTATCCAAATAATCATGATAAATCTAGTATCATATATATAATATAATTATATAATGTTAATGGAATATCCTTCCTCAAACTACTAACTCTCTCTCTTTTATTTTTAAAATGAAATCATCGTCTGAGAGGTGCCGTTGTACAAACTTCATGGACGAAGAACTTTTGTTCTTCAATTTATTTTTCAAGGATGGTCATAAAAATTTTTATGGTTTAAAAAAATTATAAAATATATATTATATCTTATTTATTTATTATATAACAAGTATATATACATAATACTAATTCATACGACAAAACGAGTTCGTGATGATTGAAATACCGCCGTAATAATCTAAACGATTATCACTAATGTTTTATCTAATAACTCATCCAAATACCATATAAAAAATGAATTATATATCCATTTAATATTATGTATTTTCATTAGCATCATATAAATTCAATTCTGAAAAATTATATCCATTCCACATGAATTTCCATACTTATATACAAGTATACCGATCGTGAAAACTAAGGAAATGAATGCTCCTGAGCGATAATAATATATCTTATAACTCATAAAAAGTCCATAAATGAACTTAATAAAATTATAATAAATCAAATATTTATAAAACATTGTTAATTAATTAATTAATGGATTTAATTTTATTATCTAGGATATTAAGGTCAAGTACAAATAATGTTCGGACATAAGGTAAGGGTTTTCTACCCAAACCTCCATTTTCTTTCAGGTTACTCTTTTTCTATATTTACCCTAATGAAATTCTTAATTATTATTATTTTCTCCTCATAAATTATGTTTTAATGTTATATATATATTTACCAATCATAATACTTCTTTATTTTATGGTGAGTTACATTTTTTAAAAGGATCTTCCTTAAATTCTTCCTGATAAACAAGGTCGATTCAAGGGAAATTCTCAAATTCTTACCTCCAATGGCCTGAAGGCCTTCATTTTTTATTGAATTTTTATAATCCACTTTTCAAGGGGTGAGGTGGAAGCCTTAAAATTCCCGTAGGTGTAAGTATTACATGGACTATAGGTCTTAGAGGAATTCATTTCCTCTAGGCTATAAACATTACATACCACCCAGACTAACTACTTGGAACTGCTCCTCCCCAACATCTTCATTATGAAATCAGCTCTCCACCTTCGCATGGATGTTCAGATAGGATTTCCTATGCATGAACAGGCTTTTCCTTATGGTAGGAACCATACCCTCTCATTCTTTCAATCTGTTTAGCTTCTGCCATGGTGAAAGCTCCTTGCTCTTCCTCCTTCTGAAGCTTGTTCCTTATAGGTTGTCTGGTTTGCATCTGCACTTAAAGGTGGCCCGAAGGCCTTGAGGTGGCCCGAAGGACTTACTGACCGAAAGTCCTGGGTGTTCCGAAGGCCTTAAAGGACCTGAGGACCAAATCGGTGGCCCGAAGGCCCAAATGGGGGCATATTCCCAGCTGCTACAGTGCCAAATAGTGCCTGCTACAGTTCCGCTACAGTACCTGCTACAGTTCTGCATAGTTCCTACTACAGTTCCTTCTACATTTCCTACTATAATACTGCTACAGTACTGCTACAGTACTGCTACAATACCCCGAAAATTATCCCCCATCTGGATTTGATCTCGGGTCTCTTGGATTCACTTAAGGAGTCCTCACCAACTCGACTGAGGCTCATGTGCTCTCAAATTTTTACCTATTTTCAAGTGCACTCTATAATATGTTTTATGAACCCATTATTTTTCTAAAATAATTAATTTAATTATTAAATAACTATATTATTTCACTTATGGTTTTATACAAATATTTTTCCAAAAGAACTCTTCTTTTCAAAGTAAATGAGTATTTCTCTCAAATATTACTCGATAATTTTATAAGAGTATTTCCATATATTTAAACACTCTTGTCAATTATTATGTTTAATTGGGATTAACATTTTATGATTTAATCTACCATATTTTATTGAATGATTTATAATTAGTTTTAATGTGGATGTTCTATCTTGATACCATTCAACATATTACTCCGAATGGTTTGTGTTTATGTTTAGTGATTAGGGAATGTTACTTACATTTCATATGTTAGTTTCAATATGATTATATATGTTGATTATGTTTCTCACCTTCCATATTAGGAATTCATTAGACTTTGTAAGTGATAAGTGGGGCCTGCTATATCCCCTTGATGCATCTATAGGTCTCACGAGACAAACTAGCTTGGGTTTTTACCCATTATGTATAGTGTCTTGGCCGATTCCTTGACAGTATGATTATTATGTCCGAAATTATGCATTCACTCATTATGAAAATAGTAATTGATAGTACATGTTATTAATCGACTTGTATAATATCCATGGTTATGTTTTATGTAATTATTTATTCATCTTTAATTTCTATCATATTATGCTCAAGAATATTTTAAAGGCCTGTCTTTTTTGTTGATCACCATGCCTAGTATTTATGTTTATGATTAATTTCTCTGTATTATTTACCCTTTTCGAGCATCTGAGATCACCCCTTTCTTATGTTTTATATTTACCCTATATGTGAATAAGTATATTATGAATTACTTGTAGGGATAATTTATAAGTTATTGATGTTTACAATGTAATTTACATATTGTTTTTTATTTCAATTTGTAATGTGGAACTTATGTATATATCTTGTTTTCCAAAGCTACTAAACTACTCAGTCCTTTGGGATGTGATTCCTTGTAATCATACCCATTTAATGAGGTAAGGAATTAACTCTAGGCAATTGGGGTTGGGGTATTTACAGTTGGAATCAGAGGAAGTTTAGTAGAAAACATGGAAACTAGATTTAGAAAATGTAGATTAGGGAACAAAAACCTAAGGTAGAATTTGAGGATAAGAATATAAGAACATCCTAGAATTTTGGTAATGAATAGATTATGTGGATATTACTAGAAATACTTCCCTGTCTAGATACTATAAGTGGACGCAGTTATAGAACAGATGTATCTAGGAGTAACAACTCCGACAAGTTGTTCTGGGCCTAACTTAGGGTAACTTGGTACATGTCAATGAGCCTTATTGCACACTTGGTTTGACACTCCTAGGGGATATGTTTAGGATAATTCACAATCTATTTACAAACCATTATGAATGATTTAAATTTAAATATTTCCTCAAGGAAACCATGTTTATGATAATGAGATTAGCTATGCATATGATTTCAATTCATGTTAAGTATTTTTCTAGTTGAGATTACACATTATGATTCATAACCTAATCTAGTGTATGAAATTATTTAAGAAATGATGCCTAGTGGAAGGAATGAAAATTTCATGAATGTACGTATCCCATGTATGGATTTCTCTCATATACAAGATAATAATGTTTGTTCTGGAGCTACGACTAGTGCTGAGCAACTTATAACTATAATGGGATAGGTGACTCAGGTTATAAATAATAACCTTACCCACATAAAGTATCCTAAACCAAAACACAGAGGAGAAATGTTAGACATATTTATGCAACAAAAACCTCCATCATTTAATGGGACTACAAACCCATTTGTAGCAGAGTAGTGGATAAGTTTCTTAGAGAAGATATTTCTTTCTTTGAGAAGCAATGAAACAAAGAAGGTTGTCATCACAGTTTATCTTCTATCGGGAGATTCTGATCAGTGGTGGTCATTAATTCAAAAAACAAAGGAGGAGGAAGAGATTTAAAATATGTAATGGAGGGATTTTAAGGAAATATTATTAGAAAAAGACTTCCCTCATGAACATAGAGTATATATGGAAAGGTAGTTTCTGAATCTGAGGCAAAAAAGAGGATGAGAATGTTGGAAAGTATGAAGTTAACTTCACAAGGTTAGAAAGGAATTCCATGAACTACATATGTAAGACAAGGATAAATATTTAATGATTCTTTGAGGGTTTAAAACCATTCCTCTGAAGGGAACTATTCTCCCAAAGTTTCTCATCATACAAAGATATATTCTCATGTGATATTAAGATAGAAAAATAATTATCTAAGTCTTATGACTTTAAAGGAATGAAAGAGAATAATAGTTCTGCTTAACACTTTGGAAAAGTAAATTAATAAAGGAGTAAGATTGAAAGAATTGATTTTCCATCTTGTGATAATTGTGGGAAGAAACACCCTAATACTGGCCTAAAGGGTATGGGTGTTTGTTACAATTGTGGAGGAAAAGGCCACCAAGCCCATGATTATAATGGAAAGAAAGAAGCTACCATTGTTCAATGCTATAATTGAAAAGAGATGGGACATTAAGAAAATTATTTTCCTAAGTTTCAAGGAAACATTCCCCAAAATAAGGCCAATGGAGAAAGTCCAAGATTATGCGGTCACAACTGCCAAAGTTTAAGTTCCTAATGATGTGGTGGAAGGCACTTTAATCATTTCTTCAAACTTATATAATGCTTTATTTGATTCTAGATCATCACATTATTTTATATATTTCTAGTTTTCTAAGAAAATTATATACTTCCAATTTGATTTAAAAAAGTATTTTTCAGTCAAAACAACTAAGGGAAGTATCATTGCAATAAATATGCATCGAACTGTCCCCATTATGACACATAAACATGCTTTAGTTTCTAACCTTATCATCATACCCATGATTTAATTTGATATAATCCTCAGTATGAAGTGGATTTCAAGTTATTATGAGAAAATATATTGCAAAAATAAGTAAGTTACAATTTTTGAGAATGATGTAGAATCCCTTATCTTTAGAGAAGAAACCTCATCATCTAATTCTTATCTAAATCCACCCCTAGTAAACGTACTGAATTCAATTCTTGGGGAGGAAGAGAAAAAAATATCTATGGGTGAGGAAAGAAATCTTAAAATTGAGGTTGTACCTATTGTGAAATAATACATTGACGTGTTTCCATAGGATTTACTTGGAAATCCTTCGATGTGGGAAATTGAGTTTTCTATTGATTTAATTCCTAGTGCAAGGACTATATCAAAGAATCCTTATAGAATGGGCACAATGGAATTAGTATAACTAGAGAAATAACTAGATTAATTGAGTGATATAGGATTTATCCACCTTAGTGTTTCTCTATGGGGAGCTCCTATTATTTTTGTTAATAAGAAAGATGAATCTATGTATTGACTACAGGGAGATCAATGCTAATAAAATAAAGAACAAGAATCCTCTTCCTCAGATTGATGATTTATTTGATCAACTTCATGGAGCCCAATATTTTACGAATATTGACCTTTGATTTGGATATCATATATTTCATGTGAGGAAGGAAGATATTATAAAGATAGCATTTCAAACCAGGTATGGGAATTATGAGTTTACTGTAATGCCTTTTAGGCTGACTAATGCACCCTCTATTTTCATGGATCTATTGAATAGAGTTTTCAAGGAATATCTTGATGAATTTTTGGTGGTATTTATTAATTAAATCTTGGTATAGTCCAAAAGATATGAATATCATGAGAATCACTTACACAATATTTTGAAAACTATTAGAAGAAATGAGTAATATAGGAAGTTCATAAAGTGTGAATTCTGGATTCAAACGGTTTCTTTTCTTGGCCATATTATCTCTAAGGATGGAATCTTAGTTTATATGGTGAAGACAAAGGTAGTTCAAAAATGGAATACACCAATGAATATAACCGAGGTACATATTTTTATTAGTTTAGTAGGTTATTATTGGTGTTTCATTCAGAACTTTGCCCGATTATCTAACCCATTAACCAAGATTACTCGTAAAGGGGTTAAGTTCGTTTGAAAAAAAAAGAATGCAAAGAATGTTTTGAAGAATTGAAGAGGAGATTAGTGAATTCTCTGATCCTGAATCTACCATCAGGAAATGGTGGATTTGTTATCTATAGTGATACATGAAAGAAAAGAATTTGCTATGTCCTCATGTAGAATGATATATTTATTTTCTATGCATCAAGGTAGTTAAAAATTCACGGACATAACTATCCAACTCATGATCTTTAGTTAGAAGCTATAATATTTGATCTGAAGATATGAATACACTATCTATATGGTGAAATATGTGAGACATATAGAGATCATAAGAGCTTTAAATATATCATCTAAAAAATAATAACTCAACATGAGGTAAAGGAGATGGATCGAGCTACTCAAGGATTACGATTGTTCCATACACTACCACACAAGAAAGAAAAATAAGGTAGTTGATGCATTGAGTAGGAGGTATTATGGAGTTATAAAAAAATGAGAATTGAAAAGGATCCTATGTACACAGATCAAGTGAGGATGGATATGTAAATTATCAAAGAAGGTGAAACATCACTACTTTTTCAATTGGTTTCCCAAACATATTTATTAGAAAGAATTAAAATTTATCAATCTAATGATGGGAATCTTCAAAATAAAATTAAAGCTGTGAATGATGGGAAGTCGACAAACTTCATGTATGAGGATGGAATTATGAAATTTGGGAGTAGGTTATGTGTTCCCTCTATCCCTGAGCTAAAAATGGAGTTAATGAATGATTCCCATAGATAAAATTTCTCTATAAACCCCAGTAGCACTAAGATGTATAGATATTTGAAGTAACATTTTTGGTGGGTCAACATGAAGTGGGAAAATGTTGATTATGTATCAAGATGTTTAGTCTGTCAATAAGTGAAGGTCTAAAGACAAAATTCTGGAGGATTCATGTAAACTCTAACTATTCCTACATGGAAATGGGATGACATTACTATGTATTTTTTCACCAGATTACACAAATCTCCAAGAAAGAATGATGAAATATCGGTAATTGTGGACCGACTTACCAAATCTGCACATTTCTTTTCTATAAGAGAATATTTTATATTGGAACTCCTTGAAAAAATCTATATTAATGAAGTTGTTAGAATTCATGGAACACATATCTTTATTGTTTCTTATTGTGATCCACAATTCACATCCAATTCTAGAAAAGTATTCAGAAATATTTGGATACTGAGCTTCATTTGAGTATCACTTATCACTCTCAAATCGACGGGCAATCATAAAGGATGATCCAAACATTATAAGACATGTTGATATCATGCTCGCTCATCTTTCAAGGTATGTAGGGTCATTATTTTCTTTTGGTGGAGTTTTCCTACAATAATAGTTTCTATTCTAGTATTTAAATGATACCATATAAAGCATTGTACATATAGAGATTCCATACACCAACATGTTGGGATGAAGTTGGTGAAAGGAAGCTTGTGGGCCCAAAGCATGTGGAGGAAAAAACAGTGAAGGTAAAAACTATTGAAACCCATATCAAAGCAGATCAAAGCAGGCAAAAGAGCTATGCTAATAATCAAAAGAAGGATTTGGAATTTCAAGTAGGAGATCACATTTTCTTGAAAGTATCTCCATGGAAGGGTGTTATAAGATTTGGGAAGAAAGGGAAGCTGGGCCCCATGTACATTGGACCTTTTGAAATTTTGGAGAGAATTAGAGATGTGTCTTATAGTTTGGAAATTCCTCCTAGCCTTTCTAAGGTACAAAATGTATTCCATGTCTCATTGTTGAGAAAGTAGATGCTATACCAAACACATGTAATAACTTCTAAAGGTATAGAATTGGAACCTAAATTATCTTATTGTGAAGATCCTATCCAAATTCTAGACACTAAAGAATAGGTGTTGATGAATAGGATGACTTAATAGGTAAATGTACTTTGAAAAAATCATAAAATTGAAGAGGTGATGTGGGAGCCTGAGGAGCTTATGATAAATAACTACCCAAATCTTTTTATGAGGTAATATTCTGGTAATTTTTAGGATGAAATTTTTGTAAGAGGGGAATAATGTAACACCCCAAGGATTTGAAAATAAATTTAATATAGAATGAATGAAACACTGAATCTATATGAAATAGACAATTTTTTATTTATAGGAGTTAGTTATAACCTAGTCGTTTGACATAATTTTTCCACTTATGTTTTTTGAATTTTGAAAAACAGACAAACACAATTGTGATTAGTAAGATATTTAGAGTTTGATAGGATCAAATTACATTTTCGGTGAATAGTAACTTGACCCTTATGAACAGTAATGTATCCTTATGAATAGTAATATAATCCTTATGAATAACAACCTCACCCATGTAAGTATAAATAAAATTTAGGCACCTTATAACGAGAGTGAATATTTTAAAAATTAAAAATTAAGTGTTGGTATTTTTGTGAGTAATAAATATTTAAATATAATTTTAAATTAATAAATTGATTTAATATAAAATTAATTTTCATAAAATGTATTTATAAATAAATATCTTGTTTTCCTATGATTTTAGGATAATTTAATGAGACCTAAGTTAATTTTTGAAAGTATTATAAAATCAGTTTTAAATTTAAAATCTGTATTTTTCAAGTAAATAATGATTTTATTTAATAATAAAATTTTCACATATTTATAAAATTGTTTTGATAAAATGGATTACATTTTTTAATTCTATATGTCAAAAAATGTTTGTGGTATATTTTTGGGTTTTTTCTAAAATACTTGAATTTTTAGTGAATAGTAAAATATGATAATTAACAATAAATACTAAATACATGATTAATTGAGTCATAGGTGATGTATGGATGATGTAATACCTCTTTTTTTGAACTCACATGCACTTATTAATATTTTTGATAACAAAAATCAACACTATTTCTTGTATTAAGCAAATTTATAAAATAAGGAATAAGATATTCAAAAAATCTCCCCTCCCCTCCACTATAAAAACCACCTTCACCCCCTTATCCTCACTCCTATAAGACATTAATATTGTCAAATTTCTACCCAAATACTCTTTAATAGTCTCTCTCCACATTCAAAATCTCTCAGTATTTCCAAAAGACCAAAACCCCTTCCCTTAAGGAGGTTTTAAAGGAGGATATTTCAAGAGGTTAACTCTCTTCCTTTTTCTTTTAATTTCATTTTCAATTTATTTTCTTTTATTAACATCTACTCACCTACTCTATCCAAATGACCATGATAACTCTTGTATGATCTATATACTATAATGATATCAATTTAATGTAATATCCTTCCTCAAACTACAACCTCTCTCTCTCTCTCTCTTTTATTTTAGAAATGAAATCATCATCTGAGAGGTGCCGATGTACAACCTTCGTGTACGACAAAACTTTGTTCTTCAATTTATTCTTGAAGGCTTGACATGAAACCATTTTTATGGTTTAAAAAAAATTATAAAATATGTATTATATCTTATTTAATGATTATATAAATAGTATATATACATAATACTAATTCATATGACAAAACTAGTTCGTGATGATCGAAATACCATTGTAATAATCTAAACGATTATCACTAATGTTTTTTCTAATAACTCATACTCATACCATATAAAAAAATTAATTATATAACCATTTAATATTATTTATCTTTATTATTATCATATAAATTAAATTCTATAAAATTATATCTATTCCACATGAACTTCCATACTTATATACAAGTATACAGATCATGAAAACTAGGGAAACGAACGCTCCTGAGCGATAATCTTGTATTTTATAACTCATAAAAAAGGGCATAAATGAACTTAATAAAATTATAACAATTCAAATAAATATATATATGGTTCTTAATTAATTAATTAATGGATTTAGATTATTATCCAGGACTTTAAGGTCAAGTGCAGAACATGTATGGACATAAGGTAAGGATTTTCTACCCGAACCTCCATTTTCTTTCGGATTACTCTTTTTATATCTTTACCCAAATGAAATTATTAATTATTATTATGTTAAACTCATTAATTATTTGTGAATGTTATATATATATATACCAATCATAATCCTTCTTTATTTTATGGGGAGTAACATGTTTTAAAAGGGTCTTTCTCAAATTCTTCCTGATAAACAATCCCGATTCAAGGGAACTTATAGAATTCTTACCTATTTTCAAGTTCAATCTATAATATTTTTTAAGACCCAATTATTTTTCTAAAATCACTAATTTTATTACACACTTATGTTTTTATACAAATATTCTTCCAAAATAACTCTTCTTTACAAAGTAAAAGAGTATTTCTCTCAAGTATTACTCAATTATTTTATAAGAGTATTTCCATCTATTTAAACACTCTTGTTGATTATTATGTTTAATTGGAATTAATATATTTTTATATCATATTCCATATTTTATTGAATGGTTTATTATTAGTTTGACTGTGGATGTTCTATCTTGATACCATTCACCATATTACTCTGAATAGTTAGTGTTTATGTTTACTGATTAGGGAATGTTACTTACATTACATATGTTAGTTTCAATATGAATGTGTATGTTGATTATGTTTCTACCATTCCATATGTGTAATGAATTGGACTTAGTAAATGATGGGTGGGGCCTGATATAGCCCCTCGATGCATCGGTAGGTCTCATGAGACAAACTAGCCAGGATTTTTACCCATTATGTATGGTGTCTTGGCCAAGGCCTTGACGGTCTGATTATGATGTCTGACATTATGCATTTCCCTCATTATGAAATGAGTAATTGATAGTAAATGTGATTATTCGACTAGTAGAATATCCATGGTTATGTTTTATGGAATTATTTATCTATCTTTCATTTCTACCATATTATGCTCAAGTATATTTTAAAGGCATTTGTTTTTTTTCTCACCATGCCTAGTGTTTATGTTTATGATTACTTCCACTGTATTATTTACCCTTACTAAGTATCTGAGATCTTCCCTCTCTTATTTTTTATATTTCCCCATGACGCGAAGAATTATATTATGAATGAATTGCAGGGATAATCTAGAAGTTATGGATTTTTACAATAGAATTTACATATTGTTTTTCCTTTCAAGTTGTAATGTTGAAATTATGTATGTATCTTGTTTTATAAAGCTACTAAACTATTCGTTCCTTTGAGATGAAATTCCTTGTAATCACACCAATTTAATGAAGTAAAGCATCAAATTCAGGAAACTGGGGTCGAGGTCTTTAAAAGTTTTATATTTGTGCATTGTATATATAAAAATGCATTAATTATGTTTTTCTGAAATCAATATAATACATGTTTGATATATGTTAAATTGAAAAATCAAACAACATTCAATTATGTCCATTACCTATGAAATTAATCAGTATTTTTAATTCATATTAATTTTTAATTATAAAGCATTATTCACTAAATATACGACTAATTAATGTAAAGCATAAATATTTTGTATTATATAAATCATATTTATATACATTTATATATATCTATATATTTAATATATACTATTTATTAACATTATCAATAATTATCTAATTAATAAAATGTTTAATATTTTTCTCAATTTTTTTTTATTTTTTTATTTTTGTTTTTCATATATCTATGTATTTAATAACATACTATTTATTAGTATTTATAATTTATATATAGTATAATAAATTTATTCATTTTTATCAATAATTATTTAATTAATAAAATTTTTAATAACTTTTTTAACAAAATTATTTATTTACTTATTTAATTAATTTTATTTGAACCTTTATTAGTGCTAAAAAAGCACAAATGAAGGATACCCATTATCAACACTAAAAATAAATTTCTGATAAAAGGTACCCTTCATCAGTGCTAAAAATAAAGCACTGGTAAAGGGTACCCTTTGACAGTGCTAAAAATAAAGCACAGATAAAGGGTTTCCTATATTAGCGCTAAAAAAGTGCTAATAAAGGGCACCTTTATCTGTGCTAAAAAAGAGATGATAAAAGGTATAATTTATCAGTGTTTTTTGTTAGTGATAATAAAGACCATCGCTATTGAAGGCCTTTTTTTAGTTGTTATATGAGGACATAAGTAGGTATATACATGGATACTAGGTTCTAGCTGGACCCAAAGTGAAACTTAGGCGTCCATAGCTAGTTTAACAAGTGATAAGATCCAACAAGAGGGTATAAACCCATAATCTCATATAAATGTGTGACATATTACCAGTCACTTGAGATGGTGGGGTGATTAATCATGACCGACACCTGAAGTAAGGGAATGTGGAGTGTTATTCCCATTATTCAAATAAACATATAATTGTGAGAGATGTCATGATCAAAACCTGGTGTAATGGAGCATGACATGTCATGCTCAACAAGTCCCTTAACCATCATTCAACTTCCCATAATAATGGCATACTCATAATAATAATAATAACACAAGGTATTACCTCTTAAGCATTATGATTATCAATCCCCAATACAACCAAGGGCATCACAGTTCATATAATCTCTATATAAAATCATACATCCCTTGGTGTAGCCTTTCTACCCATTATCATTCATTACAATTAATCCATTTAATTAATTAAGTAAGGAAATTCAATTATGTGGTCAATCCAAATATTAATAAAGTGCTTTGGTCAACTAGACAAATATATAAAAGAGGGAAATTCCATTTCCAAGGAAAGATGAACACATAGGAGATGTTTGAATATTTAATAATTTATATTAAAGAGGGAAATTTAAGCTGGCACACCCAAGGGGGAAGTGAACAATGAGGTAGACCCCCTTTAGAAAAAAAATATGGGTCAATAGGGGTATAACAACATGGGTATATTAACTTAGAAAGGAAAATCCCATTTTAAGGTGATGTGTGGAAATATCCAGAATACCGTACAACATTGAAAGAAATATAATCCCTAATATTTTAGGGAAAACAACTAGAAAACCCACCTTAGGGCTGTAGATGACTCCTTATCCAATATCAACTTCAGATTTGAAGTAGAACGGATGAAATTAGAGAAACATACCAATGCCCTAAAAGTAGGATGAATGAGATCACCCCAAAATATCACAAGAGATGAGAAGATAAACAATGGTCGTAAGAAATAGGATTTCATTGATTTATGAAAGGGATTTAATTCTTCCGATGATGATTCATTTGGAGTCTGGATGAGGGAGAAATCAAGATCCCTAACTTAGGCCATGGGAGAGCTCTATAGAAGAAGAACCAAGCCTCCAATATTCTAGAAAAAAGAGAGAAATACGAGGGTTAGGTTTAAATATTAATTAAGGGAAAAATGTCATTTCAACTTCAAAAGAGGGGTCACATGGTTTGGCCGCACAGTAGGCCAAACCATGTGCTACCCACTGCCATTGAACCTCACGTTCATGGTCTGGGTGCATAGTTTTCATAACCATGTGAAAACCATGAAATAATAATCTATCTCCAAGGTCTAAAATCCCACATGGACATTTGACTTGGCTCTCGTGGTTGTAGAGAAACCATGTAGCCTCCTACTTCACCCAAGTTCCCCTCATGATTTTGTTTCACGATTAGCACTAACCGTGAGCTAACAGTGCAACCCACTCTAATTCTCCAATTTCTGGAATTGTGAGATCTGAATGGGCCTTATTCACTTATAAAACATTTCTTATGCTAGTTCATGTTTACCAAGTTAAAATGAAGTATTGAACTAAAAAAAGGAGTTTTACCTCCATGAAAATCCAAGTCTTTACAACCTCCTCACCTATCCCCGAGTTGGACTTCAGAGGGTAAAGAGGGATAATCTAAGTGAATCTTTGGCCAATGGGCTTAGATATCTACTTCCTTATCCCAAGTCTCATCCTACACCTGACGGTGATACTATAAAAACCTTACTAAAGGAATTAAACTACCTCATAAATTCTTCACACTCCAATCCACAATACGCAGTGGATACTTCTAAAAATAAGAATACACATCTAACTCAACCTCACCAGGTTGGAAAACATGCGAAGGGTCTTGATAATATCACGAGAGTTGAGATACATGAAATAAATAATGAATATACTGGTATCTATAAGGAAGTGATATCTAGTAATCCTCTAGTTCTATTCTCTTAAAAACCTCAAAGGTTCTAATAAAGTTATGTGAGATATTACAATACTTCTGAATTCATCGATAGACCAAACACGGTAAAAATCGCAATAAAAACTAATATCTAACCTCAATATAAATATTTCATCGGCGTCAGATAGTATATAAATACTATCTAGACTGAGCTATCAATATTCTCTTTCTAATCAACTCGACCTACTCTGAAGTCTCCTAGACAAGACGTGGTTAAAGGAAATCTACCTCCCTTACCTCTAACTAGCACAGATGTGATCAACAACGCCTACCATATAAGGCTTCATAAGGATCCATCTTGATGGTTACCTAAACATTGTTCCTGTAAGAGAACTCACCTAGGGGTATGTGTTTCTCCAATGAACCCCCAAATTCAAGGACACATGAATTGAGAATTTCCTCTAGCACTTAAATTGTGTGCTCTGTCTATCCATCAGTTTGAGGGTGATAGGTTGTGATCAGAAGCACCTATTTACCAAAATACTTCTACAACCCCTTCTAGAACTGAGATGTGAAGAAATAATTTGTATTAGATATGATAGATTTTGGATCTCCATGAAGACTTACGAACTCCCTGATGTATAGTATCCCAAGCTCTTCTACCAATAAGGTTTCACAAATAGGAAAAAAATGTGAAACTTTCATCAAATGATCAATGAATACCCAAACTGTGTCATTTTCACATGAATAAGGAAAAAAACCATGAATTCCATAGATACATCATCCCATTTCCACTCAGGAATAGAAAATGATTGTAAAAATTCTGTCGGTCATTGATGTTACATCTTTACCTACGGATAGATGGAACATCGAGTAATAAAACTAGCTATATCCTTTTTCATAATAGGCCAACAATACCAGAAATATAAGTATTGATACATCCTATTGACACCTGGATGAACCACCCAAAAAGAGGCATGAAATTCATGCATCAGATTCTATCTAATGTTTACTAGGTTCCAGACATGACCACTAAAGTGTATAGTCTCATCCTCATCCATGGTCCAACCAAAAGATGAATCATCATCTAAAATACTTTCCCTAAGTACTAGTCCCATGGGATTGGAAAGTTTCCTCATTATCATCCATTCCATAAGGGTAGAGGTTACTTACAAGGCTGTGAGGACCGTCTGACCAAGATCCTCCTAAACCTCAATATACATTTATGAAAACAAGACTATGAGATTCCACTCACCATTGGCCTCTTGAACTTCATATTTATGAGTCTTCCAGATTAGATAATTTTCCACCACATCACCTTTTACAAGTGTGTAGGTAAGATCAAAATCAAAGGATTTTAGGTACTCAACCCATTTGCACTACCTAAGATTCATATCATGTTGAGTAAAGATGTACTTGTGGATTTTGTGATCAGTGAATACCACAAAATTCTCCCCAAGTAAATAGTTCCTCTAATAGTGTAGAGCATAAACTATGATAGCTAGCTCGAGGTCGTACGTTGGGTAATTCCTCTTGAAAGGCCTTAACTGACAAGACCTGTATGCTATGACTTGATCGTCCTACATCAGAACTACTCCCAACATGATACCTAATGCATCAAGATAAAAAATATTGCTCCTTCCTGACTCATATAGAATCAGGATTGGCACTGAATTCAATCTTCCCTTCAACTTTTTTAAAGGTCTCTTCACAAAATTTTGACTATAAAAATTTCACACCCTTTTTAGTCAGACCGGTAATATGTGCTGTTAGGCATGAGAAATCCTTGATGAAGCATATGTAATACTTAATTGGCCCCAATAAAATCCATATATCAAATATTTTCTTGGGATGATCCAAGGAAACTATATCACTCACCTTCTCTAGGTCCATTGATACTCCTGACTCTGAGAATCTATAACCCAAGAAGTGGACTTTATCAATATAAAAGTGGAATTTGGTGAGCTTAGCATAAATTTTGTGCTCTCTCAAGGTATTTAGTATGATCTCAAGATATTTTTCATGGTATTTTAGACAATGAGAATACACTAAGATGTCATCCATGAATACTACCACAAACGAATACAAGTATGGGTAAAAAATCCAATTCATTAGAGCCATAAAAATAACTGGAACATTCTTGAAACCAAATGGCATTTCCAAGTACTCATAAAGACCATAAATACTCTAGAAATATATGTGAGGTATGTATGAAGGTATGGCATGAACCTGATGGCACCCCAAACTCAAATAAATATTTTATAACACCCTCACTCCTCAGAGATAATCAAATAGGTAATCTATTTGATGCAGTGGATACTGGTTCATAATCATAAGATGGTTCAAATCATGGTAATCCACACAAAGCCTAAGGTTATCATTTGACTTATTGAAAAAAGGACCGGTGAAACCCAAGAAGAAGTTCTAGTGCATATAAATACTTTAATATCTAGGTCTTAAAACTATTTCATGAGCTCCATAATCTTTATAGGTTCCATCCTATAAGGGGGAATGGACTCTGGTTCCACTCCTATCACTAGATAAATAGTTAATTCTACCTATCACACTAGAGGTAGCCCAAAAAATTCATAAGGGAATATTTCCCTAAAATGATTCACTAAAATTGGGAAAATAGTGGGTTGTAATCCCTGTTCTTCTAATAAAAAACTATAAATCTAGGCTTTCACTATGCCTAGACTTTGCTACTTGGTTCCCAACCGAGTTTCATGGAAATCCCATTCTCCCTTGTGGATATAAATACCACCCTCTAGAGATATAAACATAACCCTTTGATGATAGAAATCAATGTGGGATCGATGGGGAACTAACTGATCCATCTCAATAATTAAATCAAATCCCATCATGTTGAGGATAAAAAGATTCCATATGAAGAGATATTCTTCTATATCAAGGGGAAAATCCTTACATTGATGAACACTCTCTGATCAGATATCCAATGGGGTATCAAGTGTCATGGAACCACAATAAAACTCTATCTTGAGTTCTTGAATCTCTATAGTTTCCTCATTTATAAAAGAGTGTGACACACATATTTCACATAAAGAAAAATTTTAAAGTAGTGGATACTAGAATAGTACCTTGAACAATAGAAGTTTCAGTGATATGATACTATAGCATAGGCTACACAACATGTAACTAACCAGTACCATGATCCTGAGTCACAACCTGACTTACCTGACCAGGCCTGCTCTGCTAGAGCTATAAGTCTTGAGTTTGAATACCTCTTCCTCAACCACCACCTTGGCCTGAGCGGCCAGTGGTATTCCAACTACCTACTTGACAAGATACTTCTAGCCTTTATCTGGAATGTGGGGTATGTGTATATCCCCTCTTACTAGTAATTGATAGAAAGGCCCTGTAGAAGTGATGGACATTTCCCATCCTAATTCAACCAGTACATTCAACTAGATCTTTCATACACTGGGGGTTTGTTGTGTCCTAGTTTCCCACACTGGTGACAGATAAGGAAGCTGTCAGTATGAGTTAGCTAACTACTGGTACCCCCATGAAAAACCTTGAAGCAATGATTTCCCCCACTTGAAGAAACACTTCTATGCCTGGGTGATAAACCACCCTGGTCCCCACCATAGACTTCCCTCAAACTCCTCTCAATAAAGAGGGATTGATTGACTATCTCAAAAATATTCATCAGCTGAAAGACATTGACCTATGATCGGATGGTGTATACTATCCCATCCTCAAATCACCTCATCATTATAATATCATCATCTCATAGAGTAGGTGAAAAACTCTACAACTCAGTGAAATGAGTTGAATATTCCATGAAAGAAATGGATCCCTTCCTTAGGTTCATAAACGATCTAGCCCGATAATCCCTCAAAGTTTGTGGGTAGAATTAATCATAAAATATCTTCTGGAATTATTCCTAGACCATATATTTATGTAGGTCTTCCTAGGTAATAACATCCCATAATCACTTGGAAGAAACACATAACATATAAGCTGAAATCTTGACCCTCTGTTCTATAGGCATCACCAGATTCTCTAAGATAGAAAGCATGACTTCTAACCATGAATCTGTATCATGAGGTCCACCAACCCCTAAAATTGTGGGAGGATGATGTTGCTGAAACTCTAGAGTCAAATCTTCCATAAATGGGGAATAAGGACCAACAACTTGCATTGACTACATCATATAGAAAAAGAAATCTTGAAACCAAGTATCAGTTACCATATCGATAATCATAGGCAGTTCCATAGGTGGAACTACATGATGGATCACTGGAAGCCCAGGGATCACCACCTTTATGGAATATGACTTGAGGCTATCATAGTGGCATGATTCTATAATGGTAAATAGATGCCTCAGATGAGAATTTAACAGTTGGAAAAGATCACAGTAGATAATTAGGATAGGTACATCCAGGTGACTCAGGATCAATTCCAGGCTGAGGCATAATTTCTGGGTTACTGTAGCAGTACTGTAGTGGGAAATGTAGCAGTACTATAGTAGGTACAGTAGCAGGAAATGTAAAAGGTACTGTTTGGCATTGTAGCAGTCAGGACTATTCCCCCGTTTGGGTCTTCTCCCCACCGATTTGGTCCCCAAGTTCTTTAAGGCCTTCTGGACACCAAGGCCTTCGGGTCAGTAAGGCCTTCAGGCTACCTAAAGGCCTTTAGGCCACCTTAAGGCCTTCGGGCCACCTTAAGGCCTTTGGGACACATTAAGGCCTTCAGGACACCTTAAGTGCAGATGAAAACTAGACAACCTACAATGAACAAGCTCCAGAAAGAGGATTATCAAAGATATTTTACCATAAAAGAAGCTAAACAGATTACAAGAATGAGAGGGTATGACACCTTCCATCGGGACAGGCCTATACATGCACGAGAAAGCCTATCCGAACAACCATACGAAGGTGGAGAGCTAATTTCACGATGAAGATGCTGGGGAGGAGAAATTCTAAGTAGTTATTCTGGGTTGTATGTAATGTTTGAATCCTACATGAAATGAGTTGCTGTAAGTCCTACGAGCCATGTAATACTTATGCCTATGAGACTTGTAAGGGTTCCACCTCACCCCTTCAAAGGTGGATTATCAAAAATCAATAAAAAAATGAAGGCCTTTGGGCCATTGGAGGATAGGTACATATCTTTCCTATTAAAACACCACACCTCTTTTCTTGCTCCAAAAGCTAGGTCTAGGTGGTAAGGAAAAGACCATAATAGGCCATAAGAATGAAGGATACACCCTTATCTACCCACTACTAAGGCTGGGTTTAGGTCTAGGTATCAAATAACACAGTAGGGATTTCAATATATGGAGTGTCAATTGAAAGGTATAGAGGAAAACACCCTTTACTTTGAAATTGGAATCCCCATTTAGAGGTAACCATTTTATTTAAATGTTTTAACTTAATTCAATTTATAGTCTTTTATAAATGTACTTATATATATGTATAAAAAAATCCATAACCAGTAGGCCCAAAACCATCAACATGATATAGTTGGCTAATTAAGGTGTCATAACTAATCTATGTGGGAAAAAACATTTAGATTTATGTTGTCACTTTAATTAAACCAATTATACTTTCCCTACATGAAGCACTAGTACATTTCAATATACAATAATCAAGTCACTAACTATATGCAGTAGGAAAATGAATGAAAAAAGTGGACATGTAATGGAAAAATGCATGGAATATTAGTCCTAATGTGCCTATAATGATGCATGAGATTCTAACTCCATTCCTTAATAGGACAAAGAAAATGAAGTCTATATCAATAAAATCAACACTAATAATATCAAAAATCATGTGTGTCACCCAATGGTGAAATTGTATCAATTGTAACAAGTGTAATTCAATAATAGAAATAACCAATATCAGGTAATTTGGGTTTCCCCTATACATTGGTTAGCTATGCCAAGGTGCATGCTCATTACCAAATTCCATTACCTTCTAGTCTCCTGTTTAATACCCAAATAGTAAGACAAAGGAGAAAAAAATCTCTGATACCACTTTGTAATGTCCCGACTTGGATTCTACTTAACTGGGACCCCAAGCTACTGGGATACATGGCCTCAATCATGCCTCCCTGTACACCATAGGATTACGACTAACAGCGAGGTTCTAAGGTGGTATAGTGGGGAGGCTATACCCTCATATCAGAGTGACACAACATATAATAATAAATAAATAGACAACAAAAGAAGCATAATATGACATATGGAATAATAGAAAAATATATAATAATCAACTATGGAATCATAAATAACCAATAAATAATAAAAAATATCAAAATCCAGTAGGTTTAGTCATATACAATGATCTCATGGCATGCTGATATACAAAAATGGGAACAAGGGAATACATATACAACATGCTATACAAAAATATAAAAAATAACAAAATAATTATTCACTAGAATCATGAGAATATAATCAGTCCTCATCTCCCATGCTCTATGCTACATATAAAATAGATCATGCATCTATAATAAAGAGATTTCCCCTATCCATACCTGAAATCATAAGGACTACTTGGGAACCAAATTTTACACGATTAGGGTGTGAGATAAACTCAATAGGTCCCCACCAACAGTGTCTAGAGATAATCGAAGAAGTTCATATAGAAATAAAAGTGTACAAGTATAAAATTTAATACTAATAACAATACTGAAGAATAATTACCCATCGACTCAGGTTCCATTTGGACTCTTGGAAGACTCTACCTACTCTGGCATAGTTTGGAAGATGTATGATCTAAATACCACACACACACACACATAGATATATATCTATAAGTAATAATATATATATTGAGTTATATATCATATAAACATATGTTAACTAAGTACGTGAGGACATAAGTATGCATATACATGGATAATAGGTGATAGCTGGACCCAGGGTGTAACTCTGGAATCCATAACCAGTCTAATAAGAGATAATCTACAGAAATATGGTACAAACCCATTATATCATATGATTTTGATACATCTTTCCCATCACTCAAGATGGTGGGGTGAGTAATCATTCCCAACACCTGAAGCAAGGGAACATGGAGTGTCATTCCCACAATCCAAATAAAATTATAACGGTGAGAGATGTCATGCTCAACCCTCAATGTAAGGGATCATGAATTTTCATTCTCAACAAGTCCCTTGTCCATCGTTCAATATCCCATAATAATTTCATACTCATAATAATAATAATAAAATGAGGGATCACCTCTTAATCATTATGATCATCAAGCCCCAATACAACCAAGGGCATCATAGTTCATATAATCGATATATAAAAGCATACATCACTTGGAATGGACTTTCCACCCATTATCACTCATTATAATTAATCCATTTAATTAATTAATCAAGGAAATTAAATTCCATAGTCAAGATAAACATTTAGAAGGTGCTTTGGTCAACTAGAAAAATATATAAAAGAGGGAAATTCCATTTCCAAGGTAATAAAAACACAAATGCAGTGTTTGGATGTTTAATAATTTATATTAAAGAATAAAATTTAATCCATCACACCCAAAGTGGTGAATAACAATGAGGTATACACCCTTTAGCAAGCTAACATGGGTCAACAGGAGTATAACAACATGTATATATTAACTTAGAAAGGAAAATTACATTTTAAGGCGATGAATAGAAATGCATGGCATGTTGTACAATGAAGAAAGCTATAAAATCATTAAAATTTTAGGGAAAACAACTATACCACTTACCATAGGGATACAAACAACTTATCATTTAATATCAACTTCAAATTTGAAGTAGAACAGAAGAAATCGTAGAAACGGACAAACTCATTGAAAATAGGTAGAATGGTCTCGCACCAAAACAACGTTGGATATGGGAAGATAAAAAATGATAGGAAACAATAGGATTCGAGTGATTATTGAGAGGGGTCAAACTCTTTTGATAGTGATCTATTTGGTGTCCAGATGAGAGAGAAATCAAGATACCTAAATTAGGCCTTGGGAGAGATCTATGGGATATGGAACAAGACCCTTATCCATTGGAAATAATAGATAAAGTGGGGGTGATTTTTTAAGATCAATTAAGGTGAAAAAGGTAATTTCCCCTTAAAAAGTGGGATAACATGGTTTGGATGCATAGTTGGCCAAACTATGCACCACCCATCACCATTGAACCTCACTGACACTGGATAGGCACACAGTTTACATAACCGTGCACAATCTGTGCAATAATCCTCTATCTCTAAGGAATGAAATACCCCATGGTCATGTGCCTTGGCTTGCATGGTTGTATAGAAGCTACATAGATTCATACTGTACCCAAGTTACCTTCATGATTATGTCACATATTTAGCACTAACCGTATGCTAACTATGCATCCCACTCCGATTCTCCACTTTTCAGAACTATGAGCTCCGAACAATCCCCAATCACTTCTGAAACCTTCCTTAGGCCATAGGGAATTTTTACCAAGTTAAAATGAATGATTGAACTGAAAAAAGAGCGACGACTCTATGAAAATATGGGTCATTACAACCCAACCCACTGGGTACCCACCTAAATTGGTGGTAAATCGAGTGTACCACCCCAAGACTACCTCTAATAGGATAGGGGTTGGTGAATGGTACCATGTAGGTATATAAAAAACATGAGAGTCCTTATCCTAATATAAATGTAATCACCCACACCAACACATCTCCATACTTACCAAAATAATGTAGAATAATAATTACTAGGGAAATAAAAGAATGTATAACCTATTACATCCCATAATAGAGTACAAAAATACATAAAAAATGAATGGTAAAAATACAATATCATAAACCCAAAAAATAGTTGTTGGTCGGAGTGGATACTCAAGAGGGGGGGTGAATTGAGTTCCTATAAAAATTTTTGTTAAAATTATTTCTCTTAAAATCCCCCAATTTAAAAACAAAGTTAAACTGTAGTGAATCTATACAGAGTGTAAATGTTCAATAAGTTTCTCAAAGATTAATTAGGTCTCAGTTGACTTAATCTGAAGATTAAATTAACTTTTTAAACTAACTTACTGGTTTAAAATAAGTATAAACACTTGAAAATTTAACTATCAAAGTAACTTTAAAATAGTTTTGTATTTCAAAGAAATAGTAGTGGAATATGAAATAAATATATAGTATACTTACATACTTAAATTAAAATGCACAGCAAAGTTAACCAAGAGGTTCAGTCTCAAGCCGAGACTTAGTCCTCTCAACAATTTATATAAACTGATCCACACCCTGGATCGAGGGTAAACAACAATACACTACTATCCAGGTCTAAAGACCTCTACCACAGTTCTTCGTGGGAAAAACAAACAACAGCACACATGCTGTTCAGGTCTTAATCGACCTCTACCACTATCCACAGTGGGAAACAAAGGGTTATAAAGTTTGAGTGAGGATTTAAGAATCCTCCAACTTAGTACAAGAGTCAGTATGTGTGTAAAATAAATAGGTTACACACACTGCTCTAAATGTAAATAAAAGAATCACTAAGATAAGTATGATTGAGTTTAAAAATGCTTTAGTGATTAGTAGTGCAGCTCTGGACTCGTTTGGTTTATCAGAAAAGATTATGAGTCCTTCTCTGGTTTCTTGTTCAGAAAACAGAGTGTCGTTTTCTTCCTTGGTTCTTGGTCCAGTTTTAGTAGCCTGAGTGCATGAAATATTTGTTGTAGTTCTTCACTCAAGATGCATATTGTATTCTCCTCTAGAATAAGTTTCTTCATTTATGTCCAGGATCCTTGGAGTATGGATGCTGACTAGTGAAAAATGCTCCACATTTGAATGCTGTTAAGCTCTTGGCTCTTTTACCCTTTGGGTGTCTTCTTAGTGCCTTGATTATCTCTCTTTCAAAAAGTGTATCTTGCATGATCTTTTTCTGTCCCTTTATAGCTTTCAACTTCGACAGAAAAGAATAATTACTTTTTTCCTGGGTACTAGGTATGGTTCCCTGACATGGAGACAAAGATCATTAAATAACATTAACTGCATTAAAAACATCAAATTTATCCGTTATATTAATAAACAAATAGTATTGAGAGTATAGAGTATAGAGTTTGACTGGTTGGTCAATCATTAGTAGCTCGTGTTGGTAAAAGTGTACGGTGTTGTAGGATCTTAAATCAGTAGCTCGATGTATCAGTAACTATTTGTGAACTGGATCTATCGATAGACTTCTATCTATCGGTATCTCTTGTCTATCGGTATCTCTGGTGTGTTTGTTAGTCAGTAGCTCTGTAGACTGATTCTATTGGTAGACTTCCTCATATCGGTAGCTCTGTTTTGTGATTATCAGTACTCGTATCAGTAGGCTTATTCTATCGGTAACTACTGGTTGACATTCACATCAGTATCTCGTCTGTTTATATCAGTGAACTTAGTGTATCGGTAACTCTGTCTATCGGTAGACTAAGTCTATCGGTATACTGAGTACCGGTAGCTTTTTATCAGTAGATATGTGCTGATCAGTAGCTTACACTTATCTGTTTTTATGAAAAACACATTCGATTGGGTTAGAATTATTTCAGAACTTATATAAACATGGATAAACAATGATTAACATATCTTAGGGATTATTTTAATATTATTATCATCTTGATCACAGATTGAAAGAATTAAAATATAGAAAAACATTAGATTGAGATTATCAATGTATATGAAAGCATGGTTGGGATTATCAAAATATGTGAGGTCAACAATCTCCCCCTTTTTGATAATCACAACTTATAAAATTATAGTTTTAAAATAGTGAGTAGTTGTATGAGAGGATATATCATTAAATGAAATTATCTCAGAGAAACAGTATGTTATAGAACATAAAGGATCAAAGGTGGAAGAAAATGTGATAGTATCAGAGATAAAATTAAATGTAATGATATCAAAAGTAAAGTTTAGTGGCATCATAGAGTTAGATAAAATGGTATCAGAGGATGAAATGTAACAGTATCAGAGGAGTAAAGCATGATAGCTTTTACGTAGATAAAATTTCTCACCCTTTCATTAATATATCTCCCCCTGGGTGAATATTTCTCCCCCTTTGTAAAATCTTGGTAAAATATTTCTCCCCCTTTGTGATAATCAAAAACTGGGAAACCAAAGAGAAGAGGAATAAAAATAAAAATGAGAAAAGAGATGAAAAACCAGTTTCATTTCATGCTCCAGATAAGGTAAAAAGAAATAAACAAAATAAAATGGATTCATATCAAACAGTCTAGCCACTGGTTCAATCCAAATCCTCAATGTGAGATTTTCCTTTGGGAGCAGAAGAGGATTCAGGTGAAGTGGAAGCAGGTGAGGGCTTAGGAATTCCGGAAATGATCAAAGGAGGCTGAGCCACAGAAACTGTTCCTAGTCTGTACTGAGGAGTCCTTTGTGTGATCATAGGTGTGAGGCTTCGAATTGCTTGGGCATGAGTCATATGAACCGGAGAAGCAGTAGAGGCAGAGGTAGACAAAGAAGGAGGGACAATTACTGGCCTAGCATCAACATGCAGAAAAGGTAGCAATAGATTTCTGAAATACATAATTATTCCTCCTCCAATATCCATAGAAGATATGAAGTCATCCTTGTTCTCCATAAACTTGTCCAATGCTGAAGTCAATTACCTTAACTTGCTAACTTGTTCTCTAAAATCTATATTGACAGGAGGCAGCTTCATATTTTCCAACAGAAGTTTGAAGTGATTGTTGATTTGATTTTTGGTGAAAATCTTAGAGAAATAGGAGTCCACTTTATCTTTCATTTATTTCTGATAGGTAGATGCTTCTCTCATATAGTCTTGGACTATATTCATTATTTCTCTAGCTGAATCTCTAATAGAGAGCACAACTATGCTCAGCTCAGATGAATCCATAGAGCCACTGGTTGAAGCTGAACCAAGCTCCTCCTTCATCAAAACTCTAAACTGATTCAAATCCGCTGAAAGTTTAGATGCAAGAGAACCAACAGATAAATATATAGTCTGTTTGAAGCTTTTGGTCAACCCACTGATAAGATTTTGAACTTGGGAATCCTAGGTTTTAATATGATCTTTCATAGAAGTTTTGAAACCTTCAAACACTGAAACCATCTGGCTTACCACACTCTTGACATAGGCTAATTCCTTGTCTGTTTGAGATTTTGAGCTCATATAAGATTCCAAAGAGATAATCAATTTCTTTAAAGCTTCAAGATCTGCTTCAAGTCTAGAAACTTGATCCTGGCAGTCTTTAACTTCTTTAACTATTTCTCCCATAAAGGTTGATAAATTATAACCTAGAGAGAGTTCAAATGATCTTTCCAACATCCTCATCTCTTCAGAAAAACAAAGATTCATCTCAGCAACTGAGGAATTAAAAGATTCTTTCAGATCATCCTTCATGGATTCCAGATCATCCCTTGTGATCATATCAGCAGGTGCAACTACAGTAGATGTTCTTTCAGAGGCTAAACTGACCACAAAATCAGTCATAACCGATTGAACTGAAGATACCAGAGAAACTTCCATCTTCTTTACCTCTTACAAAAAACTGTCCTTAAGATTTTTCTTTAAAGTATCCAGGTCATGCATTCTGACCAAATCTTCAGGAAATAACTCAGAATCGACATCATAAGTAATATTAGGTCTATTGAGAGATGCTTCATTATCTGAATCAGGATAGTCTAAACCACAGACTATAAAACCCGGGTCTTTTTCCCAATCTTCAATTCCAACAGCCACTTTAACACTTCCAACATTGGTTTGATTCTCCCCCTCAACTGGTGCATCCTCAATTAGGATAACAACATTCTCAACAACATTATCAGCAGCATTCTCAGCAAGTCTTTCATCCTGAGGAGAATCTTCCACTATCAATTCTTCTTCTGCAATAGCAGGAGGGTCTTCCAAAATAGGCAAGGGAATGTCAACTTCATTTGCATCATTAGCAGGCATTAATGATTGTCCAATCACTGGAGTAAGACTCAAATCAACTAACAAAGATGCTTCACTCTCATGAACATCTTCCTCATTCTGTACAGCAGCCTCTTCAATAGCCTCTAAAGCAGCTTCTTCCTTATCTGATTTCTGTTGATCAAGATTTTCAGGAGTTGTGCTAGGAGGTAAGTCAGGGTCTCCTCCTTCATCAGCAGAGGACTCTTCCTCTTCTGAATCATCACTATATTCTGGATCCTCTTCATCAGGTCCCAGACCTGGATCCCTCACATCCTTTGGTCTTGAAGGATGATCCACATGATTGAATTTTTCATATACCTTCTGGTCATCATTGACCCATTATCCTCTCCTAGGGTTCCAATTGATCCTCATATATTTGCACACTGTGGATGTGATAAAAAAGTTATTCTACAATACTACTGTCTCATCTTGAGACTCAGCTACCCCTTTTACTTTAATCATCACAGAGATCAATTTAGCAAAGAATAGGGCATTTGTCTTTGATTTCAGCCTTGTCATGTCTTCCATTTGGATCATCAACAATCTACACAAATTTACCTTTACACAATGTCTTAAGAGGTGCGGGAGATAGATATCCTAATATCTCAAATTGGAAAAGTCTCCTCTTCTCAATATCAAGACATGTTGAATGAATTTGAACAACAATCTGTTCTATCCATCCATTTATGCAGCAACTACTTGTCTTTGACTTCCATCACTAGTCAGCTCTTCCAAAGCAGTCTCATAATCGAAAATATCACTGGTAGGTGGCATGTCTCTCGAGACATATCCAGATACACCTTCATGTGGGACTTTTAAGCACTCATCTCACTCAATAGATGAAAACGACATCTCCTTTCCATTCACAAAAAAGGTTACTCGATTTTCATTTTCCGATTTCTAAAAGGTTGAAAAATCGTAAAACTATTTCACTAACTTTGGAAAGTAGGGACCATTTTTGTTCGAAAAACACTCTACCCATTTTTGATCATCAAGTACTTCGAGCACTAAGGACTTTATAGGCAGCAACCATTCTACAAACAGATCCTTTTCAATCACAATAACATGATTTCACAGATGAGGATTCACTGGTCGTCTCCCCGACCTAGTTCTAGAAACACTACCACTACCACTTGATTCTTGCTTGGTCCTCTGCTTCTTTGTTTTCGGCTCAACAGAGTCATCTCTGACGGTAGGAAGTTTGGTTTTTTCCATCGCTGGTTCGAGGGATTAAGGGTTCTCTAAGGATTCAGGAGCTAAGGTTTGAGGATAAAGGTTTGAGGATTAGTGGATTGAGAAGTAGATCTGACTTTAGTTTTATCATTTAGGAATCATAAAATAAATAAACAAAATGAAATAAAGTAAAAATGATTTAGATTCTGGTAGCAGATAGAAGTTTTAAAATAGCACACTCATCGGTAGGGTCTATCAGTGAGAATTTCTATCAGTGAGGGTTACATCGGTGAGGTTTCACATCGGTGATAATCTTACATCGGTGAGAATTTGACATCGATGAGAATTCTACATTGGTGAGAATTCTACATCGGTGAGAATTTTACATCGGTGAGGTTAGCTACCGATCAAGGTTAAACATACCTAACTTATGTCTAATGTAACTTAACCTATCTGAACTCAAAGGTTTAGTGAAGATGTCAACTAATTGATGTTCGGTACCTATAAACTCAAGAATTATTTCACCCTTTTGGTAATGATCTCTCAAGAAATGGTTCCTTACATCAATGTGTTTGGTCATAGAGTGAGGCACAGGGTTCTTCGAGATATTTATTGCACTAGTGTTGTCAAAGTTGATTGAAACATGCTTAAAGTCATATCCATAGTCTAAAAGAGTGTGTTTGATCCACATAATTTGTGCACAACAACTACCAGCAGCTATGTACTCTGCTTCGGTAGTGGATAATGCTATAGAATTCTTATTTTTACTACACCAAGATACTAAGGATTTTACCAATAAGTGACATGTTCCCGAAGTTCTTTTTCTATCCAACTTGTAACCAGCAAAATCAGCATCTGAATAACTCATTAACTCAAAGGGTTGTCCTTTTGGGTAAAACAATCCTAAGTTTACAGTATGTTTAAGATACTTAAAAATTCTTTTAACAACAAGTAAATGAGATTCTTTTGAATTAGCTTGAAATCTTTCACACATACACACACTAAACATAATATCTGGTCGACTAGCATTAAGGTAAAGTAAGCTTCCAATCATACCTCTGTAATTGGTTTGATCCACTGGTTTCCCAGTTTCATCTGCATCCAATTTACAAACAGTACTCATAGGAGTTTCACTTTCCTTAATACTATCCAAACCAAAATGTTTTAAAAGATCCTTTGTATATTTAATTTGATTCAAAATAATACCATCTTTATTTTGGAAAACTTGAAATCCAAGAAAATATTTAAGTTCTCCCATTAAACTCATTTCAAACTCATTTTGCATACATTTTGAAAAATCAGTACATAAAGAGTGTTTGGAAGATCCAAAAATAATATCATCAACATATATTTGTACGATTAAAACATCTTTAGAAATTATTTTAATAAAAAGAGTTGGATCAGCAATCCCTTTAGTAAAACTTTTTGAAATAAGAAAATTACTAAGTGTATCATACCAAGCTCTTGGAGCTTGTTTTAGACCATATAAAGCTTTAGAAAGTTTAAAAACTTGATTTCGAAAATGAGGATTAATAAATCCAGGTGGTTGTTCAACAAAAACATATTTGACAATAAAACCATTTAGAAAATCACTTTTGACATCCATTTGATATAACTTGAAATTCAGATGAGTATCATAGGCAAGTAAGATCCTAATGGATTCTAATCTGGCTATAGGTGAAAATGTTTCCTCATAGTCTATAACTTCCTCTTGACTATATCCTTATGCAACTAGTCTAGCTTTATTTATAACTATGTTTCCAAACTCATCAAATTTGTTTCTAAAAACCCATTTAGTGCCAATTGTTAAAGTGTCCTTAGGTCTGTCAACTAATTTCCAGACTTTGTTTCTTTCAAATTGATTTAACTCTTCTTGCATAGCCATTACCCAAAATTCATTATTGATAGCATCATTGACATTTTTAGGTTCTAGCTGTGAAAGAAAGGATTGATGTTCAACTTGATTTCTTAGAGAAGCTCTAGTCTATGTCCCTCTATCAAGATTACCTACAACAGCATCCAAAGGATGATTCTTTAGAATCATTGTTGATCTAGTAAAGGTAGGACTAGAAATTTCAGGTTCATCTCCATGTTCGGGTTCTATACCAGCAGATTCTGGAATATGTCCAGAGTTGGATGTTTTTATAGCAGGTTCTTTAGATTTATCATTAAGGTCCAGAACACTCAAATCTTCCTCAATATTTTCAAGAGAGGTTTTAGGCTCATGTGGATCAGTTTCATCAAACTTGATGTGAACAGATTCTTCCACACATTTGGTTCTTTTATTAAAGACTCTATAGGATTTTCTAGTTAAAGAACAACCAAGAAAAATTCATTCATCACTCTTAGAAGAAAACTTTTCCAGATTATCCTTTGTATTAAGAATAAAAACTTTGCATCCAAAGTCTCTAAAGTAACTAACTTTAGGTTTTCTATCATTCCATAACTCATATGGGGTCTTCTTAAGAACTGGTCCAATTAAGACTCTATTAATAATATAACAAGCTATATTCACAGCTTCAGCCCAAAAGTAAATAGGGAGGTCATATTCATTAATCATGGTTCTAGCTATTTCTTGAAGGGTTCTATTCCTTCTTTCTACCACACCATTCTACCGAGGTGTCCTAGGAGTAGAAAAGTTGTGACTATAGCCATTGTGTGAGCAATACGATTCAAACTCATGATTTTCAAACTCATGTCCATGATCACTTCTAAGGGTTTTAATCTTAAGTCCACTAAGATTTTCTACATATTTGGAGTATTAAACAAAGTAAGAACAAGCTTCACTTTTGTGAGCTAAGAAGTATACCAAAGTATGTCTAGAAAAGTCATCTACTAGAACATAGACATAGTGCTTCCCATTTAAACTATAAACACTTGAAGGTCCAAACAAGTCCATGTTAACCAACTCGAGAGGTTGAGAAGTTGAAACTTCTTTCTTTGATTTAAAAGAAACTTTATATTGCTTTCCCTTTTGACAAGGATTACAAACTTTGTCATTTAGGAATTCAAGCTTAGGTAGGTCTCTAACTAAGTTCATCCTAGTTAATTTTCTAAGTGAATAGATGTTTCAGTGTCTTAATCTTCTGTTCCAAAGCCAAGATTCTTTATGAAAATCATTAAAACAAGTAACATTTTGCTTAGCTAAAGAATTTAAATCAACAACATAAACATTTTCATTTCTTAAAGTAGAAAATACTAAAACATTTTGAGAATTAAAAACATTACAGGAATCATTTTCAAATTTCACATTAAATCCATCTTTACATAATTGAGAAATACTTAATAGGTTATACTTAAGTCCATCCACAAATAAAACATTAGAAATTAAAACTGAATCTGTGTTACCAATTTGGCCCAAGCCGATGATTTTTTCTTTAGAATCATCACCAAAGGTGACGTGGCCTCCATCAACCTTTATTAAGCTCTTGAAGCATGAATAATATCCAAACATGTGTCTTGAACATCCACTATCCAAGTACCATACCTTCTTGTGAGAACTCTTTAAGCATGTTTCCTACAAAATAGATTTATATAGAAAATGATTTTGGTACCCAGATCTTCTTGGGTCCAGATCAGTTAGCAATCAAAGATTTAGGTACCAATATTTGTCTTATGGGTCTCATATAATTTATATAATCAATAGATTTTGAAAGATAAACTTTATTTGATCTATTACCATATTAATAAATGGTTGAAGCACACAAATTTCCAGAACTGGAATAAGAAGAATTTTGTCCAGACTTAGGAATAAATCGAGTTTTAGTGAACTGTATTTTTCTAGGTTGGTATCCCAAACCAGTAGTATATTTAGGTGCAACTTGCTTACCTAACATTTAAGTTAGAGTATCTTTTCAATTTGTGAACTTTTCTAAGTCTTTTCTAAGTTTCTCATTAGACATTTTTAGTTCAGTGTTTTCCTTTAATAGTTGAGCATTCTTTTCTTTTTCTATGTCAAAGGTAGATTTAACATTGGAAGTAAGAGCATGCTGTTTCTTTAGTGAGTTATATTTATCTTTAAGTTAATTACATGTTTCTTATAGCATATTGCAGTATTCAAATAAGCCATCCTTAGAAATATTTCATAATCAGATTCTGCATTATCTCCAGAATAATAAGAATTTAAAACAGGAGTATCTAAAGTTACCTCAAATGTGTTGGTCATGAAACACATGTTGGCATGATTATTCTAAGAATTAGAAACTTCAGACTCACTTGTGCTATCCTCTGAAGCACTCCAAGTATCTTTCATAGCTTTCTTTTACTTCTTGTCCTTATAATCATATTTCTTTTTGAATTTTAGTTTTGGACAGTCAACCTTGATGTGTCCTTTCATTTTTCACTCGTAGCAGACTATATCAACCTCCTTGTCAGAATTATTCAAATCCTTCTTCCAATGTCCCTTATTATCATACTTTCCTTTGTAGTTAGATTTTATGAAGAATTTCTTCTTCTTATAGAACTTCTTGAATCTCCTGGATATTTGAGCCATTTCAGCATCACTGTCAGAGTCAAAATCTTCACTGGTTGAACTTTCAGTAGGTACTTGCATTGCCTCCTTGTCTTTTCTCTTAGAAGCAGTAGAATTGAAATCTACAGATTTCCTTTTAGGTTCATCATATTCCACTTTATTCACCTTGAGTTCTTCCTCATACATCATTAATTTACCAATAATCTCTTTTACTGGCAGTGCTCCAATGTCACATGACTCTCTGATTGAAACAGAAGTGCCCCTCCATAATTCTGGCAGACATCTCAGTATCCTCATAATTTTTTCCTTAGCTGGAAAAACTTTTCCAAGTGAACTCATTATATTGACTATCTCATTAAACCTGAGATACATATCAAAAATAGGTTCATCAGTATTCATTTTAAAATTTTCATATTTAATAAGTATTTAATCTCATTTCTTTAACATTGGTTGTTCCTTCATGAGAAACACCCAAAGTATCCCATATTTCATAAGAATTTTTACAATAAGAAATTCTATTAAACTCTTCATCTCCTAAAGCACAGTACAGGGCATTCATAGCTTTACAATTATTATTGTAAGCAGTCTTAGTAGGTTCATCCTAAGTCGTTCTTTCAGTTTCTGGAATTTTATACTGAGATTCTATAGCAGTCTAGATATCAAAACCCATACTTTCCAAATGCATTTTCATCTTAAGTTTCCACAAGGCATAGTTGGTGCCATTAAAGAAGGTGGACTGTTAGTAGCAGCACCCTCTAGTCTATTATCCATAGGTAGATTTTATAAAATAGTTTTAAAGAGGTAAAATTTAGAACTAACATAAATTTAAGATCTTTAAAGATGCAACTAAAATCAGAGTTAAAAACACAGATTGTTTTGAAATCTTTGACAAGCAACAACTCCTCTAATACAAAATGTTGGTCGGAGTGGATACTCAAGAGGGGGGGGGGGTGAATTGAGTTCCTATAAAAATTTATGTTAAAATTATTTCTCTTAAAATCCCCCAATTTAAAAACAAAGTTAAACTATAGTGAATCTATACAGAGTGTAAATGTTCAATCAGTTTCTCAAAGATTGATTAGGTCTCAGTTGACTTAATCTGAAGATTAAATTAACTTTTTAAACTAACTTACTGGTTTACAATAAGTATAAACACTTTCTAATTTAACTATAAAAGTATCTTGAAAATAGTTTTGTATTTCAAATAAATAGAAGCGGAATATGAAATAAATATATAGTATACTTATAGACTTAAATTAAAATGCATAGCAAAGTTAACCAAGAGGTTTAGTCTCAAGCCGAGACTTAGTCCTCTCAAAAATTTATATAAACTGATCCACACCCTGGATCGGGGGTAAGCAACGGTACACTACTGTCCAGGTCCAAAGACCTCTACCATAGTTCTTCGTGGAAAAAACAAACAACATCACACAGGCTTTTCAGTTCTTACTCGACCTCTACCACTATCCCCAGTGGGAAACAAGGGGTTATAAAGTTTGAGTGAGGATTTAAGAATCCTCAAGATTAGTATAGGAGTTAGTATGTGTGTAAAATAAATAGAGTACACACACTGCTCAAAATGTAAATAAAAGAATCACTAAGATAAGTATGATTGAGTATAGAAATTCTTTAGTGATTAGCAGTGCAGCTCTGGACTCGTTTGGTTTATCAAAAAAGATTCTGAGTCATTCTCTGGTTTCTTGTTCAGAAAACAGAGTGCCATTTTCTTCCTTGGTTCTTGGTCCAATTTTAGAAGCCTAAGTGCATGAAATGTTTGTTGTAGTTCTTCACTCAAGATGCAGCTTGTGTTCTCCACTAGAATAAGTTTCTTCATGTATGTCCAGGATTCTTGGAGTATGGATGTTGACTAGTGAAAAATTCTCCACATTTGAATGCTATTCAGCTCTTGTCTCTTTCACCCTTCGTGTGTATTATTAGTGCCTTGATTATCTATCTTTCAAAAAGTGTATCTTGCACAATCTTTTTTTGTCCCTTTATAGCTTTCAGCTTCGACGGAAAATAATAATTACTTTTTGCATGGGTACTAGGTACGGTTCCCTGACATGGAAACAGAGATCATTAAATAACATTAACTACATTAAAAACATCAAATGTAACTGTTAGTTTAATAAAAAAATAGTATTGAGAGTATAGAGTATAGAGTTTGACTGGTTGGTCAATCATTAGTAGCTCGTGTTGGTAAAAGTGTACGGTGTAGTAGGATCTTCAATTGGTAGCTCTTGAGCTATCAGTAGCTCGATGTATCAGTAACTATGTGTGAACTGGCTCTATCGGTAGACTTCTTTCTATCAATAGCTCTTGTCTGTTGGTAGCTTTGGTGTGTTTGTTCGTCGGTATCTCGGTAGACTGATTCTATCGGTATACTTCCTCATATAAATAGCTTTGGTTTGCGATGGTCAGTACTTGTATCAATAGGCTTACTCTATCGGTAACTACTGGTAGACATGCACCTCGATAGCTCGTCTGTTTATATCAGTGAATTTAGTGTATCGGTGACTCTGTCTATTGGTATACTAAGTCTATCAGTAGACTGAGTACTGGTAGCTCTTTATCAGTATCTATGTGCAGATCAGTAGCTTACACTTATCTGTTTTTATGCAAAACACATCCGATTGGGTTAGAATTCTTTCAGAACTTATATAAACATGGATAAACAAAGATTAACATATCTCAGGGATTATTTTAGTATTATTATCATCTTGATCACAGATTAAAAGAATTAAAATATAGAAAAACATTAGATTGAGATTATCAAAGTATATGAAAGCATGATTGGGATTATCAAAACAGGTGAGGTCAACAATAGGTCTAACCTAATAATCTATAGGAAACTTTTTCTTGCACACAACCTCTAGAGTCTAAACACGATCTAGCTAATATCATTACCAAACACCACAATGTACCACCCACCTTGTCCATCTAGGTCATCATTGAACTATCGATTATCTACATAAGACACATCACATGAGGGAAAAACCAATGTATGGGTGGGTATATACATACCCAGGAAGGAACCCCAAAATCACCAAATAAATAAAACATCAAAATAAGATTCATCTCTAAAAAATAGTCAAAAGGGAAAGGAAAGAAGAACCTATATATGCTTGCAAAAGGAACCCGAGTATCAAGGTGTGGTCTAGGTTCATAGCCAGAGTAATTTTTCACTAAGCCCTAAATTTATATTCCATTCAAAACAACCTATCTAACCTATCATACATCATAGTGGGGGATCCCATGCCCCTAGTGGAAGTGGGAATACCAACTTCAGTAGAGGATCTTGTGTCTCGCCTGAGCTCTTTTAGATAATGGGAATACCAACTATGAAAATAGAGGTTCCTATGCCTATATAAGCGGGATAATACCAAGATTATCTGATATGTAGGTATAGGATTCCACTCCCCATACCCATGGGGTAAATTACCAGACCTTCCTATGGATGTTGAGAGAAAACTGCATAATGTCATATCTCTACTACCTAAGAGGTGTTGTGAGTCAGTTTCTAAGACCAAACTCTTGTATTTACTTTGATTACCATTATATGTATATAGTTTGATATATATGTATGTATGTGTGGTTTTTTATTACCATAATAGTTTTTATACTTATAAATCAACTAATTATATGGTAATGTCCTTAGATTATGTGTTGTATCAAAATTTTATAGAAATTCCTAGCTATAATGAGAACCTCAGTATACTATGACACTAATCATAAATATACATCCTATGGTCTAGATACAAAATACTGATATAACATAGATGATTTTTAACTATTAGGTGATGTGGGATTATAATCATTGAGACTTATTCTCATGAAGTTATCACTTAGTGATCTCAAGTACAGGAGATCATATGGATTGACCCACCAATAGACCATGTGTTTCAGGTATCAATGGTTATTCATATCTATGATCATGTGTATTGGTCTATTTACATGAGATCATTATTAATGTGTACCATTTAATCACATACATAAATGAAAGATGAACACCATGGCATTAAAGTTATGATGATGTAGATTATGTTGAGTGGGCCATTGGCAGTATGAAATTTTTTGAATGATCAAGACATGATTTTTAACTTCCAAAAGGAATAGATATCTTAGGAATAGTTGACTAGGATGGTAATATCTTTATTAAATCCATGGTCTTGGTGATTGAAGGTAAGTAAATCTAGTAAATTCATGAATAAATAATTTAAAAAATTATGATGACACATAGTGTGCATCCTTCTTTATGATATATCACTATACAAAGAGATTATATTACTTGAAACATGTTCGTAGAAATTTATTGTAGCTATGATTAACCCATAGTTAACATCCCATGATCGAATCATTATTTATTTATTTATTTTTATCATTTGTATGGTTTATTATCGTGTGAATTCATTTTTATGTGATCACCTAATATAATAATTAACAAGAATGAAAAGATAAAAATGAATAAACACATAGTGGATTTTTTTGATTTATGCATGGTTATATGTGACCACAATCACATAGTGACAAAATGCTAATAGAAAATGGATTTAATTTTCTAAAATTAATTAAAATACCTCAAAGATATATTAATTCAAAATTCTTTCCATCACTTTATTTTCAAAAAAACCATATGATTTAGGTTCTCATCATCCCTAATTGAGGGAAACCCTAACTATCGGGGAAATATTATGAAAACTGGCGAGTCAACATAACTAAAGTTTTCTATAAAGAAGTATCTATATCTATCTTGTTGCAAATTTAGAGGCAAATCATAAAGTAAAAAAATCAATTCTTTGTAATATATAGGACAACTCAATGTGGTTTTCTAGCCAACATCCTTCCTTGAAACTCTCTAAGTAGTGGCATATCCATAACTTGGAGTATAAGGGGAAGTTTTGAAGGATCCTTACCACTAGAATATTCAAGTGACTAAATATTCTTAATTTAGTATTTGAGGGCTACTAGAATTTTATAAAATAGTGGAAAACATTTGAAATTTAATAAAATTAAAAATTTCATTTGGAAATCATGATAAAGTGCCAATCTACTAAAGTCTTTTTTTTGTAGATCAAATGGCCATCACCACCACCAATAAAATCTCACTATGATCAATATTAGATAAATAGAATATCCTAACCAGCAATAACTTTGATGAGTTGTACAATCACTTGTGCATAATACTATTATAAGAAATGAATCTTTATGTATTGGAATCCAACCTTCCTAATGATCCCCCTCAAGGAGAAATAAAGGTGGGTAAAGATAAATAAAAGAAGCTGTGGATGATGCACTAGATTTCTAGTGTGTCATGTTTTCTTATATGTTTAGTGAGCTACATAAAATGCATGAGTATGAAAATTCCTATAAGATGTTATCTTATCTTCAAGAGTTATATTAGGAGAGAGCTCTATAAGAAAGATATGAGATATTAAATGCATTTTATTAGTGCATGATAGTATAAGGAAGTTAGGTAGGCCCTTATGTATTCAAGATGACTGGGTACATCAAGTTTATAGAATCCCTTGGGTTTAAATTGAACCAAGAGTTGGAATTTTATCTCATTATTTTCTCTTTACCAAATATCTTCTTGACTTTAATTTTTTATTATAATATGAATAACATGAATAAGTCACTCTAAGATTTATTGGATTTAGTTCACCTAGCCAATAAGGATATAAAGAATTCCAACTCTTTTTTACTTATGGTGAAGTAGATAAGTAAAGATAAGGCTAAGGTGTTAATACCTAAATCCAAGTCAAAGGCATTGACATAACAACCCTCCAAGAAGCTAAAGATATAGAAGGAGGGAAATGAGTAGAAGGAAGTATACTTTTCATGTGTCCAGAAAGGCCACAAGAATAATAATTGCACAAATGAGAAGAGGAATCAATTTGATGCTTCTGATTCAGATATATTTTTCATTGAATGAAATATATCTATATGTACAAGTTGTGTATTGGATACAACATTTGGATGACACATTTTTATTCAAACACAGGAAACAAGTAGATTCCAAAATATTTCAAATGGTGAGGTGTATCTTCGATTAGTAAATGGTGAAAGACTAGTAGCATTAGTAATGGGTGATTACCATATCACTTTTCCTAGAGGTTTGGTTCTTATATTAAATATATGTTATTATGTACCTTCAATTACCAGAAACATAAGCTCAATGTCATTTTTAGATATAATGGGATTTTATTTCAAGTTTGGAAATAAATTATGTGTCTTTTATAGATATAACATATGTCATGGTATGGCATATATTAACAATGGATTGTATATACTTGAACTTGAAAACCCAATTTTTAAAATCAATGAAAAAACCACTGAGAATGTATCATATACTGCCTGCTTCTAGTTCATGTAAACTAAAATAATTTAAGAAAATTAAATAAATAAATGTATATAGATTCTATTGAGTTAAAACCCTTTGATGTATATAACATTTTTGTAAGGTAAAATGAAGAAATTACATTTCATTGGGAAAGGAGAAATGGCTAGTGAACTACTGGAATTGATTCATACTAATGTATATGGAACATTTCTAGTAGAGGATAGGGGTTAATTTTCTTAAATCACAAATTTTACTGATGACTATATTAGGCATGGTTATTTATAATTATTGAGTTATAAGTCAAACTCTTTTTATATGTTTAAGTAATAGAAATATAAAATAGAAAAATATCTTGGTAAAAAGATAAAAAATCCATTCAAACCATGGAGGAGAATATATAAACCAAGAATTCATCAATCACTTGAAGGAGTGTGAGATATTTTCCCAGATTACTCCTCCACACACACCTCAGTGTAATAGTGTTAGTGAAAGGAGGAATCGTACCTTGATAAACATGGTAAGATTAATGATGATTCATGTAACTCTACCATTATAATTTTGGGGATATGCACCGTATAATGTAGAGTATACCCTAAATTGGGTACCAAATAATGTAGTAGATGGGATTACATATGAGTTATGAAAAGGAAAGAAACCTTCTCTATTTCATATACATGTATGGGGATGTGAGGAATTCTTTAAGACTAAACCTAATGAACAAATAAAATTCCAAATCACAAAGTGTATCTTTATAGGATATCCTAAGGAAACTAAATGATACTAGATATATAACCCTCTAGATAGAAAATTAATTATGGAAATAAATACCATATTTCTAGAAAGGGAACACATTTCTATTTTAAATATTAAGAGAGATATTTACTTTGAAGAAGTTGATGATCCAAAATCACAAGAGTTAGCATAAGAATAATCTCCACAAGAGCCCTTGGGAGATAAAGATGTTCCTGAGACACTTGTACTGCATAGGCCTATGAGAGAGGTTAGAGAACTAGGGAGATATGATTTTCTTATCACTGATTCAGGTAAAACATTACTCATGAGGATAATGAACCTTTAACATACATGGAACCAGTAGATGGAAAAGATACTACTAAATGGAAATAATCAATGATTTTTGAGATATAGACAATGTACCAAAATCAGGTTTTTATTTTGGTAGATCTTATAGTTGGTGTAAAATCTATTGGGTATAAATGGGTATTCAAGAAAAAACTGAACAAGGATGGTAATGTAAGAACCTATAAAGCATGATTGCTTGTGAGGGGTTTTAATAAATTTCAAGGAATCAACTACGATAAAACCTTATCACCAACCAAAATGCGAAAATCCACCAGAATATTACTTGAAATATCATATTTCCATGATTTTGAAATTTATAAAATGGATGTCAAAAGTATAAATATAAATGATAATTTGGTTAAATGAATATATATGACAAAACATAATGGTTTTATTATGTCAAATAGTGACAATAAAGTGATCAATATGTAGAGATCCATTTATGGGTTGAAGTAGGAGTCATGATCATAGGATGTTCATTTTGATGAGGCCATAAGAGAATTTGGTTTCATTATGAATGATAGTGAACCATTTTTCTATAAGAAGGTTAGTGTGACTGCCACTATTTTCCTAGTTTAATATTTTGATGACATATTAATAATGGGAAATGAAGAGAAATTCATATAGTCAGTTAAGACTTGGTTAAATGAATTATTCTCTAGGAATGAATTAGGTGAATCAAGATACTTTCTAGGGATTAAGATCTATAGAAATAGACATCAAAGGTTTCTTGGTATAATTCAAAGTATATAAATATAAAAGGTACCCAAAAGGTATAATATGGAACAATCAAAGAGAGGATTGTTACCAATGTCATATGGTATTATTCTCTCCAAGAAAATGTGTCTGCATATATAATAGAAGATTGAAAGTATGAGTAGAATCCCTCATGATTTAGTAGTGTGATCTATTATGTCTATCCTTCAATCTACTCAGTTTGATATTGACTTTTCTTTAAGCATGGTGGAAATATATTAAGAAAATCCAAGAGAGTTGTATTGGGAATCTATAAAAAATATTATAAATTACTTGAGACATACAAATTATATGTTCCTAGTGTATAAAGGAGATGAGGAACCAATAGTGAGGGGATACACTGATGCTAGTTTCCATACATATCATGATGATATGAAATTATTTCTAGACTATGTATTTTCCCTAAATATCGGTGCAACGATCTGGATAAGCTCTTTGGTCGCAAATTATACAACTAAGGAAGTAGTCTGGATATACAAATTTGTCTCAGAACTTTGTGTTGTACTTAGTAGTGTTGAACTTTTTATAGTTTATTGTGATAATATTGCAGTAGTGGTACTTGGAAAGGAACCCAGGTCACACCATAGGATGAGTAAAATACTTTGGATTTTTCATCTTTTGAGGGATTTTATTCAAAGAGGTGAAGTCATAAATAATAGAGTAACCACAAAGGATAATATTGAAGACCCCCTAAATAAAGCCATATATTAGTAGAAGCATGATTCTCATTTGAGAGCTAGTGGGTTAAAAGTTTCTAGTAGTTGAATCTAGTAAAAGTAGGAGTGTTTTGAGTGGGTTACTTAGACTAAAATTCTATATGTACTTTTATTATCATTACATGTATATAGTTTGATATATACATGTGTTTTTCTTACCATAATAGTGTTGATAATTCTATATCCACTATTTACATGGTAATGTCCTTAGATTATGTCACACTAACAATTACATTTTTAGGTATTTATCATTTTTTGGTATTATCTTTTTATCTATATATTTCCAAGGTCTTTTTATTTAGGTTTTTTAGTTTTTGTGGAGACAAAAGCTAATGTACGGTTAGATAATAGTTAGGGGAAACTATGTGCTAATATCTGAAAACCCATTTGAGTTGAGATAGATGCACAAAAGTGCCCACATTTTTAGGCACATGGTTTTTGAATATGTTTGACCCAAACCTTTTATTCTCTTCCTGTGGATCTAGAAGAACCTTCACAGTTGGTGCATAGTTTGGAAAACCATACGGAAAAATAGTGTGATCTTCTTAGTTTTTTAAAATTTGTAATTAATAAACTACCCATACCTAATTTAACCAGTTTATCCCATCATTTTACCCCATTCATGACTCCCCCAACTTTAGGATAGACATACCTCTCTTACTCTCCCCACTTGGATCAATTTTTTGGGTGGTTTTGGCTTGGATTACTCTAAGAAACTTCATGTGACTTTTATCTTCTCTCCTTGGTTCCTCCTTTATTCTTTATTGAGTTTCTTTCTACCTATTGGTTATAATGACAAAGGGTTAGTATAATTTTATCCATATTCCATGAGTTTTTATGTTTTTGTATTATTATTACTTATATAGGATCTCCTCTCTTCTTGGATTGTGGATTCCAATTGTTTGTTAGTGGTTTCATAGAAAAAGTTATATAGTTTCATGCTATACCATTATTTGAAAATTTAATTGTGATTAATTATAAATAAAATGTTTTTTTAAATGGTTTGGTGTGTGTGCAAATTGGTAGGTTTGAAGATTTATTTCGTTGTGCGAAATGATTGTAAAATGGATTTCCCCTAAGGACATGGTTTTCAATGTTGTGATTTAGAATGTGATGATTAGATTGTGATGAAAGATGATTTGTATGGTTTGATAAAATGAGTTAAAGCACAAGGGAACATAACTTACCATCCATGGTAAGATCATTGAGAGTACAAGGATCATATGTCCCCACTAACCTATATACTTAGGGATTGCCTATGGTGCTTATGTTCGATTTTACTTTATTACAGGTTTTTCCTATTTTATTTACTTCCCTTATAAAAATAAATCATGTTTTAAATTAAAAAATATTTTCTTCCTTTATTTTTAAAACTATAATATTTATTTTTCTTATAATGTATAATCATGGAACACTTGGTGAGATACTACTAGGAAAGTGGGCTCACACCTGCCATGCACCCAATGAGTGTATGCAATTCTTTTTTTTCTAACTCAGGTAAAGGAAATGACTCATATAGTGGTGGTGGATAATATTTCTAGTGTATTATTTTGGGATAGGTGTTAGTGGTTATATGATGGGTGGTTCTACCTCATTTTATGAGGATATTTTTATCTCTTTTATTCATCTAATTCCCTTTTGTATATATATTTTTAGTTACTTTTCGATGGATGTAACTATTAAACTTGTATACGATCTTGTTATGGATGGTTATTATCATTATTTATGTTTATGATGATGATTGTAAAGGGAAAAATCACTCCCATATGAGTTACTTTATGAAAAGACACTAGTTTTCATTCCATAGGGATTGGGAATACCCTTCGGGCCATGTCATGGGTCGGGTTGGGTGTTGGGTTAGAAGCTACATGGTATGGTTTGTGATAGAATGATATCAGATCCAGGTTGAAGGTTTACCTTTTATTTGGCTCTTGATATATGGGAAAGTTTTAGATAAACAAGATCTAGGAATGTTAGGACTTAATGTTCTGGTTGTGAGTGGGGTGTTTGGACAACACACCTCGTAATGAGCATTGGGTCACCATGGGATGTTGGGAATTTAGAACAAGCCACAAAATGGTAATGGAAACTAGGATATAATTTATTGGTTTGAGTTATAATGATTTAGTTATGATTTATGTGAATGATTTATCATATCATTTTCATAATTTTGAGTGGGTAGGTGTATTGATGATTTCAATTTTTTTATTTTACTTTTTAGTATCATGCCTCTGCATAAAACTCTTATATTCTCATGGGAGGAGGAAAAATAGAATTCTATATTGGATTACCCAAAAGTTGATCAGAAAGTTATAGAGGCAATGGTTTGGGATTTCCAAGCTATAGATCTGGGAGCGAGCTTAGGTCTTGATCAGGTTAGGGATGTATAATCAGGGTCAGAGAAGGAACATGGATAAGATTTTCTTAAGCATAATCCCCTTCCTTCTAGGGAAGTAATAACCTCTAGGAAGCTAAAGTTAGGTTGGAGAAAATCGATAGGATCACAAAGTTCCATGGAAATCCTAGAGCCACTAAAGTGAAGTGTTATGTGTTTATATTGGAAGGCCCCAGTCATAGGTGGAGGGAGACCATAGTTCAGGATGGGAAACATGAGAAGGTGGGATGGAAGGACTTTAAGTTTTCCTTCATAGAACATTTCCACCCTGATACCTTTCCCCTCACCAAGTCATGAGTGTTCCTATTATTTTAGTAGGGGAATGATCATTGATAGAATATGATCACCACTTTGTAGAACTAGTACACTTTTTTCCTAATCTAATCACCAACAACAAGATGAAAGACCAATGGTTTTAGATAGGGATGTGGCCAGACATACAACCTTAGGTCATTCTATTTAAGTTGAAGACTTATGCTGAGGTGGTCAAATGAGCATTGATGGTAAATATTGACCAGGAAGGAAAGTTAGATTTGACTAGGATGATTATAGCACCAGTACAGAGTGGTTTTGGCTCATTATAAAAGAATATGAATTGATAGGATCAAGGGAATAAAGTTGTGGTAGTTATGGATATCCACCCTAAACACCTTTATTAGTAGCTGCAGGTGGTAGGACTATTGTGTGCCATCAATGTGTAAGGTTCCAACACATGTTTTCCACATGTAGAGTCTCACCTAGGAATTTAAATCTTTGTGGATACATCGTAAATCTATAAATGTTTTATAGTAATTCCACTTCTTATCTAAGTGGTTCAGTATCTTCAACTCTTAGAGGGAAAATAGCTCATTCTGATGTGTCAAGATCTATGAGATCTCATTATGGTGGCTATGGAAGAAAGGATAGATCTTATTATGGGTAGAGTCATCTTAAAGTGAATACATAGTTTAACAGTTGACCTTAGGCTCAGATAGAGATAAAGCATCTATATGTTATAGATCAATCACTAGTGGAATATGATGCAGGCCCTATGAAAATAAGAGGTACTATTCTTATTTAATAGTCTATAGTGATTTATTTATTCAATAAAGGAACTTCACATTTCTTTATATATTCCAGTATTCTATATTTTTTGAAACACCCTTCCAATCCTATGTCATATTCTACGGAGTTGGTTACACCTCTTAGAAAGAGGAAGGATCAGGGTTTCTGATGCCCGTCTTGTGTTGTCTATTTATTAGAAGTTGAGTTAAATTGGTACTTCCTTGTCTTAGAGATGGACCTCTTTGACATGATCCTAGGGATTGATTGGATGATGTTATTCAAAGCATATATTTATTTATACCATCATCGGTTGACCTTTATAGCCCTCAATGGGATAAATTTTGGGTTTTCTAGGGAGAATGAGATCCATGATCAGGATGAGTTGGAACTCCACTTCCATAGTTGGGTAGGCTTTCTTAACAAGTATCATCCCTCTTTTTGGAAGTAGATGAGGAAGGCTCATGGAGTGTGTTTCCCTCTATAGTGGGTGAGTTATCTAAATTATTTCTAGATGATTTATTATATTTTCCTCCTGAATGGGATGTGGAGTTCACCATTGACTTGGTTCTAGGGGTACAACTTATATACCATCTATCATATATGTGACCACCACCTTTATCTTGATCTTACCCAAGTAAAGATATGGTTACATGGTTTACTATAATGCTTTAGGTATTGGTTTGGGTTGTGTGATTATACATGGTGACCATGTGCTGATGTATGTATCTCACCAACCCCAACAACATGAGAAGAACAACCCAAACCACGATCTCAATCTTACAACTATGATATATTCCCTCAAGTGTTGGAACCACTATCTTTTGGGGGAAAGGGTTACAATTTACTTAGATTATAAAAGCATCAACTATATCTTCTCTTAGAAATATTTAATCCCAAGTCATAGAATATAGATAGAGTATATTCAAGGGTTTGAATTTAATATTTTATACACCCTACGTTAAAAAAATGTAGTTGATATTCCCTAAGTAGTAATTTTCCAACTTAGGATTTTAAGGAGTCCGGTGATTGTAATTTGATGTGGATTTTTTCCTGGATGCACCTAGAATATAAATAAGAGAAATGGGGTATGTTTTTTGATAGTATAAAGTTAATGAATACTGTTCTAGAGTTGATCTAGGATGAGAACCCAAAATATGAGTTGTTTCAACACTCTGGTCAGCTTCTAAATGGTGGGGAGTTACCCAGTGATTGTTCCTTATCGTCAAGAGGATTTCTTTAATTCAAGGGTTGTTTGGTTATGTCATTGTCTCCAAGGAAGGTAGTGATGTAGGATTGTAACTAATATTCATGGGTTTTACATCATGGTGACACCAAAATGTTCTATGAAGTTTCATTTAAGTTATGGTGATCACGCATGAGGATTGACATTACTGACTTCATATCTCAATGTTATACTTTTCTGCAGGTTAAATCTGAACATCAGAGGCCCTCAAACTTACTTCGCACACTTCCTATTCCTTCCTGGAAGTAGGATGAGGTATCCATGGATTTTATAATCAGGTTACCTATAATACCCCAAGACTTTATGATATATTTTATTTTAAATAAATTCAATCTCTTTAATATCTTGTGATGCACACAACACCGGGTTTAAATGAAACACAATACTCTATTAAAATGTTATTATTTAAACATGATCATTATAACTAAGTTGTTAAGTTGGTATCTAGGAATAGGAATAAATAAATTATGAAAATTATATGGTTTAAACGTGTATAAAATAAATTAAATTTTTATCTAATGATTAAAAATAAAATAAGTTCTATTTGGAATAAAAATAAATGCTTTATGAACATTTGTATTTTTTGAAAATAAATTTGTCATGCTTTACAGAGATGATTTAAAATTAACTTTTAAAAATTTTATAAAATTTATTCGAAAAAATATAATTAATTTTGTACTCTACATTTAAAAATGATCTTTCAGTTATTTTTGATAACTTTCTGAAAAGATTTATTTTTTGATGAATAGTGACAAATATTAATTTGTATTGAAAAATGCCTTTTGGTTTAAATTATTTAAAAAGGTAAATTATATTTATAATTTGTTTTAAAGTAAATTTATTTCAATTATATTAAAATTTAAATAATTTAGTTAATTATAATCAATTTCATATTGAATTATGATATAAAAACTTTTTAAGCTTTTGAAAGTTTTTCTTTGGAAAAACCATTTTTTTGACATGTGTGCTAGTTTAATTATAAATTAAATTATTACACATATGTGAGTTTAATTTAAAAAATGTATTAAATATTTATAATAATCATAACTTATATTATCTAATTTGCTCAACTTAATTTTTTACCATAACAAATACTGAAAACAATAAAAATTATTTACCACGGTTAAGGTAAAAATGGGTTTACCAGGGGGTTAAACTCAAAAGACAAGGGTTAAAAATGACCCAAAACTTGGGTAATTAATACTTAACGGTCATATTTATAAATTAAATATTATGATGTTAAAAATGGTCCATTTTGGATCCTTTTTCTATGATAAAAACATGGTTTTAATTCTTTCTTTTCAAAAATTTCAAGTGTGTCCTCTCTCCACTTATAAAAGGAACCCCCTCTTCTGTTATTTACACACATAAAAAACCCATTGGTTCAAACAATTACTACCAAAATAACTTCTTTAATTCCATACCATCATCATATAATCCTTGGTATGGTCATAAATTCAATCTAGGAAGGCTTTTGTTGCAAACCAAAAGAAGTTGTACGAAGAAGAGGTAACGTCCTTAATTGAGAATATTATTTTATTCCTTCTTTCACCTAATTCAAATATTATTAAAAAATTATGATATAATAACCTCATTATCTTCCATATACTTATTTTTTTGTGTTAATTTCATTACCTACAACCATATACTCCTTGAAATGGGAAGCGAAACCGTTGATCGTGTGTATAATGGATTACCGCCTCGCAAACCGACGTAATTCATTTTCCATAATATCTTATCACTGCTATATATAATGGTTTATTTAATATTTATATTTTATATTTATGATATAATTATACGTATATAATTATAATATCACATATACCTTCTTACATTCCATTTCATAGAGAATACGATAACACTGCTTGTGTGTACGTCAGACTACTGCCTCGTGAAGTGAGGTGATTCATTTTTCACTTACGCTTTACATAGAAGGTAATAAATATTAATTTAATGTTTATGATAACAATGAAATATAAAATATTCTTTAAAATTAATATATCATATTCTTTCTTATCTTACCATCTATTGAAAACGAAAATGTCGTTTGTTTGTACAGTGGACTACCACCTCGCAAGCGATGCAATTCATTTTTTTAATTTTATTATTACCACATCACATGGGTGGTATATGTAAGAGTATTTAAAGAGATAATATTATATTTATGATATAATTATCATATTTTAAATATAAAATAATAATTTTCTTATTTCCTTCATGATCTTCAAAAAATGGAAATATTATTCATGCATACGTATGACCTACCGTCTCCATGATTGTAACGTAGTTTATTTTTTCATAACCACATATAATGGTTGGTTTAAAAATTATAATTTATGTATAAAAATAATAATTTTTTCATGGTTAACATTATTTATATTATTAATTAATTATATATTTGACCTTATTCAACTTACCAAAGTGTTTTTTGATATATGATCCGTTTATCATTAGAATGACCAATGTGGAATTAATTGATTATGTAATTGAATATGAAATGATAAAAATTAAAATAAAGGTAATAATAAACTTGAAAAAGGTAATTAAGAAATTAAATAATTAAATTAAGTTTATTATCTATGGAGATAACGAATGCATGCGACAAATTGGGCTCGAGGTATGGAATCTCTCTCTAAACCACCAGTTCCTTTAGGTTATGAACTTTCTCCCTCTAACTCACTTTTATCTCTCTATTAATGTTATGGAATTATTATAAGTTCTTTATATATGTCTCTAAAATATATACCTATTTTATTACCCCTTCCTTTTAGGGGTTAATACATGACTTATAATCATTTCTCAAATGCCTTCATTATGAAATTTGATTTGATTATGATATGAAGTAAGATTATATAACCCATTTTATTTCCATGAGTAATTATTATGTTATGAATTATGATTGATTTCATTTATGTGGAAAACATATATTATGAACATGTTATGACGGGTTCACCCAAATAGATCTCCAACTCATTGGGTAAAACTTCAGTCTCATGATGCACCATGTATGGGATTTGGGAGTAAACCTAACCCATTATAGAAATTTGTACACCATGTGATATCATCAAAGAATTTATACTTGAATCATGTTTATGTTAATTTATATGTTGTTTCCACATTTCCTATGTTTCCATGATCTTATTATTCCATGTTTATTATGATATTATTCCATGAAATTACTCATGAGACTTCTCTTTTATGATATCGTGTTATACCTTTGACTCACATGTTATGTTTCTTTAACAGGTTTATTCCATTACTGGGAATTTTATCTCACACATTTATTTATGTATTCACTAGGTTATACCATTTATTTTTAGGATATCAAATGTATTTTATGAGATCACTATGGAGAATAAAATAAATATACCATATTTAAGTTTCATTTTATGTAATATGAACGTAGTATTCCAAAGATACTAGGCCTTTGTGATCCCTATGTTGTATTAATGGATATTCATGTTTAATAATCATGTAATAAAATGTGTAAAAGGAATGGTTCATCATATTTGGTATCATATAAAAGGTTTAGTTAACCTTTGTAACTAATATGATAAACATTTAGTGATAACCCTAGGTATAAGTCTAAGGATAAGACTAAGTATAAAAAATATCATGGAATCTTGGTGAGGTATAGAGTGAGTGGTTTTTGATAAATTACATCCCTATATGGATACTAAAAGTAGATTTGGTTCTGGTACATATATACCAAGGGGTAATAACTCCAAAAAATTAGCATTGAGATTAACTTGAGTGCTACCTGGTACATGATAATGAGCCTTACTGTGTACCTAATTTGACACTCTCACGGGATATGTTTTGGAAATTCCCAAACTCTTTATGAACCATTATAAAGGGCTTGAAAAAATTATTTAGTTGTAAAACATAATAGGGAAATTACAATGGATAACCTAGGTTTTAACCTATATAATCATAAGTTAGGTTGTACTTATCATTTATAAATTATTCCTCCCAAGTTTATAAGTTTACCTCGTGTACATTTATTAGTTAATGTATTCTAACTTTGTTTATTCTTCTATTTAATGGTGGGAAATAGAAGAAACAGCAATAAAAACCAACATTATTGGAAATGTAATTATTTCCCTAATGATATTCCTAATCTCATGGATGTAAGAGATAATAAATTCATGGTATTACTGGCTCAACTAGCTCAAGTTATGAATAATAAAATGAATCATATGGAACACCCAACTCATCCTAAGAAGGATCAAGTTGAAGTTGAATATTTTATGTAACAAAGGACCCATACCTTTAGTGGAAATTATAATCCCAAAATTATTGAACAATAGATTAACTCCATTGAGAATATATTCCTTGTCCTCCAATTCACAAAGTAAGAGAAAATTTTTCTGGCCACTTATCGCATTGAGGGAGAAACTGATCAGTGGTGGACATTGATCAAAAACAGAAAGTACAAAGAGGATATTGATTAAATAGAATGTAAATAATTAAATAAGATATTTTTCAATAAATATTTTCTCTAAAATATAAATATTAAAATGGATAGGTAGTTCCTTAGTATGAATAAAAATGAAGTAGAGTCTATTAGGTCATATGAGGAAAATTTCACAAGGATTTCATGGTACACCTTCGACTTTGTTGTTAGCATCGAAAGTAAAGTGAACAATTTTTTAGTTGTTTAATGCTTAGTATATGAAAATATTTGGAAATTTAGGGATTTTATAATTATGAAGATACTATCCATCATTCTCTAAAAGTTGAGATGGAGATCAGTGACTCTCAGTGGTCTTGTGGAATTGGAGAAAAAAAATGAAAAATGGTGTTTTCTTTAGGAGTATCAATAGATAAATCCCATGGATAAAATAAAACCAAACATCCCACTTGTCAAAAGTGTGGGAAGAAGAATATAGGAAACTATCTAAGGGTAATCAGAAGATGATTCATGTGTGAAAAATAGGGGCATCAAGATAATCAACATTGAAGGAAAATGAAGAAGCCCACTAATGTGGAAGAAAAAAAGAAGGTTCAGATCAATACTATGACCACTGTAAAGTTTTTTAACAGTAATTAACATGGTAATTATGAAATAAAATGCCCCAATACAAGGGTTATTAGATCTAATCATCTATAATAACCTCCAAGGTAGAAAGGAAGGGAGTATTCTATCACTAAGGCTGAGGTGGATGCCGAAAATGATACGGTGATAGGTATGTCAGTTATTCATTCAATAATAGAGAACATAAATTTTGTTTTTGGTTCTATATATTCGTTTAAATCTTTCAAATTTAGTTGAAATTTTCAAACACCACCTAAAAACATAAGGGTGATCTATATGTGAGAATATAAAATTGAGCGATGGTTGCATCCCAAGTATATAACTCCTCCCTAGTAAATGTTTGTAGAATTAATCTTCTAGAAAATACTATCTTACTTAATTTAGTAGAGTTTGATGATATTTTGGACATGGATTGAGTATCATTATATAAATACAACATCAAATGTAGATATAAGGAGACCACTCCTCACATCTCAAGTAATCCTCTAATTTTGTACAAGTGTAAGGAGGAGGATGAATCTCCCATGGAATCTTCTGTTCAAGCATGGATATTATTTATGTATGTGTAAGAAAATATAATCCAAATGATTGAGAAAAAGGAGGTAATCATGCTTTAAGACATGCCCACTTTGAGGGATTATACAATTATATTACTTGAAGAGTTTCTTGGTCTTCCTCCTAACTGAGAGGTTGAGTTCTCAATAGAACTTATACCTATATAGCTACCCATATCAAATAATCCTTATAGAATTTCCATAATTGAGTTTGAATAAATGAATAATAAGTTAAAAGAAAATTTGGAAAAGGGTTTTATATGCCCAAGTGCTTCACTGTGGGGTGCACCGATCCTCTTCATCAAGAATAAGGATAGGTAAATGTGTCTCTGTATTGATTATTTTGAAATAAAAAATGTCCTAATAAAGAACAAGTACCCATTACATTTATAGAAAAATTATTCTATCAACTACATGGAGCTTAGTATTTCTATAAGGCAGATATTCGGTTAGGATATCACCAATTAAGGTTGAATTAGGATGATATTCCCAAAAATGCCTTTTGAACATTGTATAGACACTATGAGTTAATAGTGATTCCTTTAGGACTCACCAATGCTCTAAAATTTTTTATGGACATGATAAATAGAGTATTTAGATATTACCTTGAAACATTTGTTATAGTATTTATAGATGATATTATAATTTACTCCAAAAGCAAGGAGAATCATGAAGAGAATTTAAATACTATACTAAGGGATTTTAAAAAGGATAATCTATATAAATAGGATAGTAAATGTGAGTTATGGATAAAGGAAGTATCATTATAAGGACATATGATCACTAGTAAAGGGATATATGTGGAACCTTTTAAGAAAAATGCAATCAATAACTAACCCAAACCGGCATATGTAATGGAGATCCATAATTTCCTTGGATTATCTGGGTATTATCGATGATTTTTGACAAAAAAAATTACTATTTTCAAACTCACTAACCAAGTTAACATGGAAGGGAGTAAAGTTTTTATAGACCAGTGAATGTGAAGATGTATTTAAGGAGTTGAAAAAAGGTTAATCACAATACAAGTACTTATGCTTCCCTCAAGTGTGGAAAGTTTTGTGGTTTATAGAGGTGCTTCAAAGAAGGGTTTGTGTTTCATAAAATTAAATAATTATAAAGTGATAGACTATTACTCAAGGTATTTTAGAGTTCAAGAGAAATTTTTTCCCACACATGACTTGGGGTTGAATGCAGTGATTATTTCATTAAAGATCTGGTGAAATTATCTCTATAGGGAGAAGTGTGAAATATATACAAATTAAAAGAGCCTAAAATATATATTCACATATAATAATTTTAACATGCACCAAAAAATATGGTTAGTGATGATCAAGGAATATGACTACTCAATCAATTACTATAATGGGAAAGAAAAAAAGTGGTAGTTGCTCTAAGTAGAAAGGGTTCAAAAATTTTATCAATGATGATAATTGAGAATGATCTAATATTTCATGACTTGAAAAGAATATAAATGAGAATAGTAAAAGGATATTCATACTACCTTAATCAAATATCTTCTCAACCATCAAATCTTGAAAGGATTAAGGAGTTCTAGAAATGGTATGAGGTTCTATATAAAATGGTAGAAAATATTCCAGAGTTTAACCTTGCTAAAGATGGAGTTATATGGTTTGGAACCTAGATACACATTCCATCAAAACCAGAGTTGAAGAGGGATATTTTGAGTGATTCACATAGGTTGTCCTTATCTATTAATCTTGGAAGAACTAATATGTATAGAGATCTAAAGAAAAACTTATGGTGGGATAACATTAAGTGGGAGATTTAAAAATTTGTATCTTGATATTTGGTATTCCAACAAGTCAAGGTTGAATGATATAAGTCTAAGGGTATGATGAAACTATTTCCAATACCACTATGGAAATGGGAAAACATAACCATGAATTTTTTCATAGGACACCCTAGGACATCTAAAAGAAATAATTCCATATGAGTGGTAGTCAATCTCCTTACAAAGCCATAACATTTCATAGCTATTAAAGAAGATTTATCTCTTAAAAAACTCACTAATATATACATAATGGAAGTGGTAATATTTCGTGTAGTTCCATTCTATATTGTATTTGATCAAGATCTGAGGCTTACCCCAAAGTCTTGGAGACGCCTTCAGTAAGCATTAGATATAGAAATTAGATTTAGTACTGCTTATCAAACTTATACGGATGGTTAGTTTGAAAGAATCATCTAAATTATAGAGGATATGATAAGGTATTGTTAGAATTATTTAAAAGGATATTGGTATTAGAACCTTCCCCTAGTAGAGTTATCATATAATAACAGTTTCCATTCAAGTATTAAAATGGAACCTTAAAAGTATCTATATGAAAAGTAGTTTTGGAATCCGACATATTGGAATGAAGTTGGAAAGTGGAAGATGATGGGACCTAATATTTCTGAAGAGATTATAGAGAAGTTACAAATCATTCATCATCACATAAAATCTTCTCAAATTTGAAAAAAGAGATATGAATATAATCATCGATGATACCTTGAGTTTGAGGTTAGAGATAAGGTGTTCCTCAATATTTAACTATGGATGTCACAACCCTTCCTCGGGGCCCATGCCGTGACTATCCCAAGCCTGCCTTCCATAGGACAGGGGATGGCGACTAGCACCAAAGGTGAATTCCTGATAAAAAGGGAAGGCATTGCCTTTAAACCTGTAACACACACAGTCTGAACACAAGTAGTAGAATTAGCAAGTACTAATATAGAAAATAAATACGTGCTGAAAGTAAGTGGGCTAGAATACAAACACAACTGAACAATAAGTACAAGTACAAGTAAAAAGGAAAAAAACAGCTCCTGGACCGTCCAACGGGGAATGCTACCTGAAGGGTAGGTACAAAACTCCAACAACATGTCCCTGAGGTACGTCCCGTCAAGTCCAGCTCTGAGCAGCCTCCTATCTGTCACCCTCATCCTCGATCACTTATGTCCGTCGTCTGCACAGAACACAACAAGGTGCAGGTGAAGCCCATGCAGGGGTGAGTATAACAATACTCAGTAGGGGACCCCAAGACCCCCAGAGGTCTCATAGAATCCACTAAGTATAAACCAAAGAAGAAAGATACAATCAAGAAGTATCAAACAACCCTACATAGGTATATGCCCATACATATACCTAAGTTACCGGTCACATTCCGGATTCCAACTCTCGAGTCCGAGCACAACCCAGTTCACAAAGGAGGTAAATTCATTCACCACGATGATAATGATTGAAATAAAAGACTCATCTCACATAGGTATACAACTCATGAAGAGGAGTAGAGATGATTAGATGTTGCCTCTGAATCATATCCTCTATCGAAGACATGCAGGATCCTGGAACAGTGTCCGCATTGTTGAACCCACAGAGGATCCTGGTACAGAAGTCATCACTGTCGAACCCACCGAGGATCCTGGTACAGTATCATCGTAGTCAAACCCACAGAGGATCCTGGTACAGTATTGTCACTGTCGAACCCAAGAAGGATCCTGGTACAGTATCCTCGCTGTTGAACCCACTGAGGATCTTGGTACAGTAGTAGGTCCACCTAGGATCCTATCATCTCGGTCTCAACCAGCTCTAAGGTTCCCACACATAGCATGCTCGATTCTGGGAGGGTCTGTTCCTAGAGCCAAGTGTCGATACATCAAATACCACAAAGTCTCGTGTTGATGTATCCTGTAGTTAAATCTAATCATAAGGAACCCAACACAACAGACGATGCGTCAATCAGACGCCCAGTCTGTGAGTTATTGGCATTTCCGTTCCAGGGACCTGGTTGGTTTTTAGGCTCAAACCAACCCGACTGTACCCCAACTGCATCCAAACCTCATGTGGAGTATTCCAAAAGTACCATTCTTCTCTAAGACTTCCATCATCGCAGACGGTTCATCATTTGGACACCCGTATCCCAAGATGCAGCTAAAAGGTGTAAATGGCCTTTGTGGGTCCGGGTCTGGTCCGACCCAGTCAGAGCGACCCGGCCCGACTTGGTCCGAACTGGGGTCCGACCCAGTCCGAGGGTCTGACTCGATCTGAGGAAATGGCCCAAAAGGTGGCCCGGCCCGAGGGTGGCCCGACCAAGGGGCAGACCGGCCGTGGGGAGCCCGACCGAGGGCGGCCCGACCTTGGGAGGCCTGGTCGAGGGGCGACCTGACCTAGGGCGGCCGAGCCGTGGCAGCCCGACCAGTGGCGACCCGACTGGCTGGCCTGCGTGGCCCTACTGGCCAAGCGTGGGAGAAGGGGGGGGGGGGGTGCCGCGCCCCCTACTCCGCTCCGAAGAAACCGGTGCTAGGCGCTAGTTTTGTTGACCCACAAGACATGAAGGGTCCCACCTGCTTGACCAGATCCACGGTGGCCGGCCTGGCTGGACGCCTCCACACCTCCACCGCGACGCGACGACGACACACTTCCCCATCCGCTGCAGCCCTCCCAGCCATGGTTCCTCTCTAGTGCGTCGCGATGGCACCACACCCCTTTTCCACGACCTACCCTGGCTGCGGTTCCGCATCACCGGAGTGGCGTGGCGCAATGGCGCCATGCCTCTTTCATCCATCGCGGCCCTCCCGACCGCGGTTCTTCTCCGGCGCAGTGCGATGGCACCGTGCTTGTGACAACCGGGCCTTGGTGACAGCACAACCACCCCGCCTTAACATGGCCGTCGGGTCCTGGCCCACCAGGTACCACCAGTTGCCCCGCAGACACGTGGGACCCACCCCAGGGTCCACCCACTTGCCTGAACGGGTCATCTCACTAATGACAGTCCCCACAGGCCAACACATGTCCTTTCCAGTGTGCTTTGTCCTCACTCACACACACCCTGGGAAGTTTCCCAGGGTGTGTGTGAGTGAGGACAAAGCACACTGGAAAGGACATGTGTTTGCATGTGGGGACACTCATTAGTGAGATGACCCGTTCAGGCATGTGGGTGGACCCTGGGGTGGGCCCCACGTGTCTGCGGGACGACTGGGGGTACCTGGTGGGAAAGGACCCGACGACCATGTTAAGGTGGGGTGTATGTGCTGTCACTAGGACCCGGTTGTCACATTTGGTATCAGAGGAGGAACCCAGCCTTAAGTGCGGTGCACTGCCTGTGTTGAGTTGTAGGGCCCACAACGATGGTGTTGTGCTCTAAAGGGGGGTGATTATGACATCCCCTAATGATAAAAGGGTTAAATGACTAAATGATATGACTCATGTCAACAAGGTGCACCTTCCTTTTTGGGAGCCTGTCTGATTAGAACTCCACAGTTAAGCGTGCTTGACCTGGAGTAGTGATCAGGATGGGTGACCTTCTGGGAAGTTTCTCAGGGTGTGTGTGAGTGAGGACAAAGCACACTGGAAATGACATGTGTTTGCCTGTAGGGACATTCATTAGTTAGATAACCTGTTCGGGCACGTGGGTGACCCTAGGGTGGGGACCACGTGTCTGCGGGGCAACTGGTGGTACCTGGTGGGCCAGGACCCGACGACCATGTTAAGGTGGGGTGGCTGTGCTGTCACTGGGACCCAGTTGTCACAGTGCCAATCCAGCTCCGCCTCCATCGTCAACCAAACAAGAATCAACGGAGGGACGTCAGGCCGTGTTTGTTCGGCCCACGCCATCCGTATTAAGTGATAACAAGTGGCCATAATCGAACCAAAATAAATGATGAGGAACAAGGGTATAATTCATACATTAAAATAACCAAATCCCCTACCTTGATTCAACAATTTTTCGTTGACAACGGCGTCATTTCGTTGACGTTGAGGAGCATCTGAGGAAGAAGCGTCATTGGCGTTCTTCACGGGCAGCTCCTTCTCTCTTAGCTTGGTCAAAGATTGAGGATGTAGTTCATCGTTCTTCGGAGATGAGGAGCATTCTTTGTTGAGAGGATGTCGTTCTTCCAAGAGTTCTCCCAAAAGTTCCACCAAAGTGAAACCCAACCAAAATAAAATAACAGGTACTCTATTATTTTATTATTGCCATGCATTCCAAAAAGAATTCAAACCAATTCAAATTAATTAATTAATTAGAATTAATTAATTTTTAGGTGTTTTGGAACCTTAAAGAGGGAAGGTGTAAAGTGAAGAGGCTCCAAAAATTTATGGGGAGTTCCAAGAGTTAAAGGGGGTTAAGGGGGTTTGATGCTCGTGTGAGCCCCACATTATAACATCCTCCCAAGGGAGGTTATGTGTGGGTGTCCCCACCACCAACCTCCCCTTGGAGGTTTTATCTACCACACATAAAAATATTTTGCACATATTTTTATTTAACTTATTTAGAAATCCCCCAAAAATTAACTTCCATCCTCGATAAAACACAACTGTGGTAAAGGTCCCCTTGAGCGAATACCGGCGCTGCAAGTTCAACGGTGTCCTCGGATTTGAATTCCGAGTAAAGGTTCAAAAGTTATAAAATCCTGCTTGTACGTTTACTAAACGTACCCAAAAAAAACTTCTGAAATTGATTCCAGGCACACCGGGCCTCGAAATCTAGCACCGTCAGTTTTTACACACTCATAAAATTCCCATGTATTTAAGAAAAAATTTTCCACCGAAATTCCGGGTCTTTACATTCTCCCCACCATAGGGATTTACGTCCCCGTAAGCTATAACTCACACTAAGGGAACAAATGGGGGTACTGAGAACACATTTGAGCCTCCTGCTCCCATGTGCTCTCCTAGAGGTTCCCGTGCTGCCAATGAATGCACACCAGAGGTATCGACCGTCCACGCAGGACCCGCTCTTATCGATCCTCAATATTTACTGGAACTTCTATGAATGTCGCCCCGTCATTGATGTCTAGCTCCCTGTGGTTGATGATGTGGGGCATGTCGTGCACTTATCTCCTCAGCTAAGATATGTGGAAGACGTCGTGCACCTGGTGTAACTGAGGTGGAAGAGCCAAGCGGTAAGCCACCTCACCTACTCTGCTGAGGACCTGGAACGGTCTGATGAATCGTGGAGATAACTTTCCGCCTCGGCCAAATCTCCGTAGACCTCTTTGAGGTGAGACCTGTAGAAAGACATGGTAACCATCCTCAAAATCCAGTTGTCTCCATCTCCTATCAGTATAATAATTCTTCCTACTCTGTGCAGTCATCATCTTTATCTAGATGATATGCACCTTCTCCATCGTAGCCTGCACCATCTTTGGTCCAACAAGTGCTGACTCCCCTGGGTCAGTCTAGCATAGAGGAGATCTGCAAGGTCAGCCATACAACGCCTCTTATGGTGCCATCCCAAAGGTGGAGTGGTAGCTGTTGTTATACACAAACTCTAAAAATGGTAAATGATCCTCTCAACTGTGACTGAAGTTGAGGACGCATGCATGGAGAATGTCCTCGAGAGTATGAATGGTTCTCTTAGTCTGACCATCCCTCTGAGGATGGAAGGTAGTTCTCAAGCGAAGCTATGTCCCGAGATCCTCCTGCAACCCCTTCCATAGCCAGGAAGTGAGACGGGCATCTTGATCGGAGACGATCGTCGATGGCACACCATGAAGCCATATGATCTCCTGTATGTAGAGGTGTCCCAAGCTCTCTACTGAGCCCTACTCTCTGATTAGTAGGAAGTGGGCCGACTTGGTGAGTCAGTCGACGATCACCCAAATCAATTCGTGACTCCTGGATTTATGTGGAAGACCCATCAAGAAGTCCATGGATATCTCATATCACTTCCACTCTGGGACCTCTAAGGGTTGAACCAAGACTACTAGTACCTGGTGCTCCACCTTCACTTGCTGAAAAGTGAGGCATCGTGAAATGAACTCTGCTACAACCTTCTTCATACCTAGCCACCCGTGCTGTCATTGAAGGTCCTGGTACATCTTCACAACTCCTGGATGTACCACTAGAGGGGAAGTGTGAAACTTCCTCAACACTTCCTCCTGAAGTGAAACTAGTACCATGGTACGTCCTCTGAAGAGAATGACGTGCTCCCCACCTTCAGAAAATCCTTCAGGTTCCATCCTTGAGGATATCTGAGCACGTCATGTCTCGTAGTCAGCGTCCCCATACTGCAATCCCTGACTCGCTGAAGAAGTGGGGGAGTGACTGTGAGAGACTATAGGAAGGATGCTCTGTCCTAATCCACAAAGGATATCTGTAATGTGGACAACTGCTCTATCACCTCTCATAGCAGCTGAATGCCTGATCTCCTACTGAGAGAATTTACTACTACGTTCCCCTTACCAGGAGTATAGACTATCTTAAAGTCATAGTCTTGGAGGAACTCAAGCCATCACCGCTGTCTCAAGTTCAGGTCCTTCTGAGAGAAGATATACCTGAGACTCTGGTGGCCAGAGTAGACTGTAAATCATTCACCTATAAGATAGTGCCACCATATTTTTAAGGCGGAGACCACTGCTTCTAACTCCAGGTCATGGGTAGCGTAGTTCTTCTCGTGTTGTCTCAGCTGCCAAGAACCATATGCTATCACTGCTTGCTCCTGCATCAAGACACACCCAAGTCTGGTCCCTGATGCATCGCAGTAAACTATGTACCCCATGCCTTCCTCTGGAAGCCTCAAAATGGGGGCATTGGTCAACCTCTACCTCAGATCCTGAAAGCTCTGTTGTCATCTCTCTGACCACATGAAGGGTTTCCCCTTCTTCTTCAATGCTGAAAGTGGTGCTACAACTCTGGAGAAGTCTGGCACAAACCTTCAATAGTACCCAGCCAAGCCCAGGAAACTCCGTAACTCTGTCACACTCTTGGTTGGATCCCAAGCAAGCACTGCCTCAATCTTCACTGGATCCACTACAACTCCTGCCTCCGAGATGACGTGTCCCAAGAATTGTACCTCTCGGATCTAGAACTGGAACTTCGAGAGCATACCATAAAGCTGGTGCTCTCAGAGTCTGTCTAGTACTACCAGTAAATGGTAGGCATGATCCTCCTCAGTAGTCGAGTATATCAGTATATCGTCGATGAAGAATATGACAAAGCGATCAAGGTGAGGCTAGAAGATCCTATTCATGAGACTCATGAACACTATTGGAGCATTGGTTACACCGAAGGGGATAACCAAGAACTCGTAGTGGCCATACCGACACCTGAAGTCCGTCTTCTGCACATCCTTGTCTCGAACTCTGAGCTGGTGATATCCTGACCTAAGTTCTATCTTTGAGAACCATCGTGCTCTCTTGATATGATCAATGAGGTCGTCAATCCTCAAAAGTGGGTACTTGTTCTTCACGATCACCTGATTCAGGTGCTGATAATCGACACAAAGTCACAAGCTCCCATCCGCCTTCTTGGCGAACAAAATCGGGGATGCCTAGGGTGAAACACTGGGTCAGATAAATCCCTTACCTAAAAGTCCTCCAGCTATACTCGTAGCTCACGAAGCTTGGCGGGAGCCATCCGATATTCTGTAGTAGATATCAGTGCCATCCCAAGGTACAGGTCAATATAGAATTCCACCTCTCTGTGTGGAGGTAGTCCTAGAACATCATCAGGAAAAACATCTGAGTACTGATCCAACACAATAGGAAAACTTGGACTCCGCACATCAACCGCTCCGAGGATGAGACTAGCCAACTGATGTGTGATCAGCTGCTCCCTCCTATGGGTAAGTTCATCCTGTGCTGCAAAGGCTCCCTTATCACCGGTGAAGGTAAACCTCATCCCATACTCATGGATACACCGCACTTTCCACCTAATACAGTCAATCTGAGCATGAACTATGGATAACCAGTCTATAACCAAGATGACGTCATAAGGCCTCGATGCCGCTACGAGAAGATCCCAGCCGAAGCTCTCACCTCCTACAGTAAAGTCACACTGCTGGAACTAGTGCATAATCGTCGAGTCTACTCCCGTAGGAGTCTCTAGTCATAAGGATCGAGCCAATGACTCTGTTGGAATCTCTGAGCTCTGAACGGGGGAAGCATAAATAAAATAATGACTCACACCTGTGTCTATAAGTACAACAAAAAGGGTGGAGTAGACACAGATAGTACCTAGAATCATCTTAGGTGTGCTGTGGTTGTAGGCCTCGACTGCCTGAAGCTGAGCCCACCCCTGTCTGCCAGCCCCCTGTGGTCGGGGAGGACCTCCTAGTGGTGGTGGTGGTAGGGACTCAAATCGTCATCCACCACCTGCTGCTCGACCAACTCCTCTGCCACGTCTGCCTACTCTTGGAGGACCATCATGGTCAAACCTCTACATCTTCCCGGGAGGCCCCTCTACTATCTGCTGATCATATTCATGGCGGGTCGGGTAGTCTTGAGCCATGTGACCCTACCCTCCGCATGCATAGAACTGTCTACCCCTCGTATGGCTGACTCTGTCTCATGTGCCCCACACAACCAAACCTGTATCCTGGGGTCACCCACCTGATGGTCTGGTCCGCTTAGACCTCTGCGACATCTGTCTACTATCGAATGCATAATACTCTGCTATGTGTCGCCCTATGGTGGGTCTCACTATTGGTGTCTGGTCAGCAAGAAAGATCTCCACAAGAAGGGCTCGCTCCAGCACCCCCACCTGTATCGAGATGCTGAGGGAGATCATCGAAGCCCTGATCTCATGACTGAGTCCCTGCTTGAAGGTTCGGGCCCTGAAGAATGGGTCCCGTACCATATCTGTAGAGTTGCGTGATAGGTCAGTGAACCTCACTGAGTACTGAGCTACTGTCATGCTGCCTTACTGCAGATGAAGTAACTCCTGAATCCGCACCACACAAAGGGTGGCTAGAACAAACTATGATAGGAAGAGACTCTCGAAGTCTTCCCAGAGTAAATATGCCTCTCCATTCACCTGGAGCATCAGGCTCTACCATATGCCTGCTGCTGAATGTAGGAGACTGGTGACAAGGATCACCATGAGGTCAGCTGGTGTCCCTACCAATCTGAAAACTCTCACAACACCCTCAATCCAATCCTCAGCTGCCTGTGGGTCCGTATCTCCCTGGAAACTGGGAGGCCTCTGGCACTGGAACTCGTACAACTCACTCAGATAGAGTTCACTCTATACTGTTGGAGCTGGTGGTATCGGTGGACCAGCGGGTAGTGGTACCGCTGGTACCTCCACTGTAATGGGGCCCTGCACCGAGGCCTCATCGCTCGGTGGGCTACTATCTCGTACGAAACTAGGAACCCTAGCTGGATACCTTCGTGGGGCCATACTGAAAAGAAACAGGTGTGCCAAAGTCAAAACAGTATACCTAGTGAGTTGACACAAAGTAATCACAAAGAAAACTTTTCAAAGGAACACACACACACAATCTGTGTTTTCATGCACTGAGTTGGAAATCAGAAGTCATAGTCCTAGTGTATGGATAAGTTGGCTGCCACACCAACACCGGTTTCCCTAAACTGATGACCAATCCCAAACCACTTAACACTATTGATGTTAAAAGAATCAGAGTCCAAGTTATGTGGTAGAACCAACTCCTCTGATACCAATTTGTCATGACCCGTCCTCGGGGCTCGTGCCGTGACTACCGCAAGCCTGCCTTCCATAGGCTAGGGGATGATGACTAGCACCAAAGGAGAATTTCTGATAAAAAGGAAAGGAATTGCATTTAAACATGTAACACACATAGTCTGAACACAAGAAGTAGAACCAGAAAGTACTAATATAGAAAAGAAAGATGTGCTGAAAGTAAGTGGGCCAGAATACAAACCCAACAGAACAACAAGTACAAGTACAAGTAAAAAGGGAAAAACAGCTCCTGGAACATCCACTGTGGAATCTTACCATAAGGGTAGGTATAGAACTCCAGCAACTCGTCCCTAAGGTATGTACCATCAAGTCCAGATCTGAGAAGCCTCCTGTCCATCACCCTTAGCCTTGATCACTACTGTCCGTCGTCTGCACATAACACAACAAGGTGCGGGCGAAGCCCGTGCAGGGGTGAGTATAACAATACTCAGTTGGGGACCCCGAGACCCCCGAAGGTATCCTAGAATCTACTAAGGATAAACCAAAGAAGAAAGATACAATCAAAAAGTATCAACCGACCCTACTTAGGTATATTCCCATAAATATACCTATGTTACCAGTCATAGTCCGACTCCAACTCTCGAGCCCAAGCACAACCCAGTCCACAAAGGAGGTAAAGTCATTCACCATGTTGATAATGATTGAAATACACGACTCAACTCACACAGGTATACAACTCATGAAGAGGAGTATAGATGATTAGATGTAGCCTCTGAATCATATCCTATGTCGAACCCACGTAGGATCCTGGAATAGTGTCAGCGCTGTCGAACCCACGGAGGATCCTGGTACAATATCATCCCTATATAACCCATGGAGGATCTTGGTACAGTATCGTTGCTGTCGAACCCCTGAAGGATCCTGGTACAGTAGTAGGTCCACGTAGGATCCTATCATCTCGATCGCATCCAGCTCTAGGGTTCCCGCACACAGCACGCTCGATTACAGGAGGGTACGCTACTTGAGCCAAGTGTCAATACATAAACTACCACGAAGTCTTGAGTAGATGTATCCCATAGTTCCGTCTCATCATAAGGAACCCAATGTGATAGGCGGCACGTCAATCAGACGCCCAGTCTGTGAGTTATTGGCATTTCTGTTCTAGGGGTCTGGTTGGTTTTTAGGCTCAAACCAACCTGTCCATACCCCAACTGCATATAAATATCATGTGGAGTATGCCAAAAGTACCATTCTTCTCTAAGCCTTCCGTCGCCACAAACAGTTCGTCGTTCGGACACATGTAGCCCAAGATGTGGCTAAAAGGTGTAAATGGCCTTTGTGGGTCTGGGTCCGGTCCAACCCGGTCCGGGCCAGGGTCGGAACCGGTCTGAGGGTCTGACCCGATCCGAGGAAATGGCCCGATGGGCGGTCCGGCCTGAGGGCGGCCCGGTAGAGGGTGTCCCGGCAGAGGGCGGCGCAGCCTTGGGTGGCCCGACCAAGGGAGGCCCGACCGAGGGAGGCCCGACCGAGGGTGGCCCGACCTTGGGCGGCCTGACCGGTGGCGGCCCGGCTGGCCATCCTACGTGGCCCGGCTGGCCTTGCATGGGAGGGGGGGTACCTCAGCCCCTATTCTGCTCCGAAGAAACAGGCTCCACGGTGGCCGGCCCGACTGGCAACCTCCGCACCTCCACCACGAGGTAATGGCGCTGCGGTCCTGCTGACCTTCACGCGGTGCGATAGAGTTGCACCACCACCGTAGTGGCTCGAACTAGCCGCGGCCTTCGGCTCCACCACGCAGCGCGATGACGCCACACTTCCCCATCTGCTGCAGCACTCTCGGCCACTGTTCCTCTCCAGTGCGGCTCGACGGTGCCACACCCCTTTGCCGCGGCCCGCCCTGGCCGTGGTTCCGGATCACCAGCGCGGCACGACACGATAGTGCCCTGGCTCTTTCGTCCGCCGCGGCACTTCCGGCTGCGGTTCTTCTCCGATGCGGTGTGATGGCACAACGCCGTTCCGGCTACACCTCCGTCATCAACCAAACAAGAATCAACAGAGGGACTTCGGGACATGTTTGTTCGGACCACGCCCTCCCTATTAAGTGATAAAAAGTGGCCATCATCAAACCAAAATAAATTACGAGGAATGAAGGTATAATTCATACATTAAAATAATCAAAATCCCCCTACCTTGATTTGACGATTGTTCGTTGGCGACGGTGTCGTTTCGTTGACGTCGAGGAACATCTTAGGAAGAATCGCCGTCGGTGTTCTTCGTGGGCGGCTCCTTCTCTCTTAGCTTGGTCGAAGATCGAGGACATAGTTCTTCGTTCATCGGAGATGAGGAGCGTTCTTTATTGGGAGGATGTCATTTTTCCAAGAGTTCTCCCAGAAGTTCCACCAAAGAGAAACCCAACCAAAATAACATAATAGCTACTATATTATTTTATTGTTGTCATGCATTCCAAAAATAATTCAAACCAATTCAAATTAATTAATTAATTATAATTAATTAATTCTTAGGTGTGTTGGAACCTTAATGAGGGAAGGTGGAAAGTGAAGAGGCTCCAAAAATTTATGGGGAGTTCCAAGAGTTAAAGGGGGTTAATGGGGTCTGATGATCGTGTGGGCCCTGCCTTATAACATCCTTCCAAGGGAGGTTATGTACGGGTGGCCCCACAACCAACCTTCCCTTGGAGGTTTTAACTACCACATATAAAAATATGTTGCACATATTTTTATTTAACTTATTTAGAAAACCCCCCAAAATTAACTTCCAACCTCGATAAAACACAACTATGGTAAAAGTCCCCTTGAGCGAATACCGACACTGCGAGTTCAATGGTGTCATCATATTTCAATTCCGAGCACTAGTTCAAAAGTTATAAAATACTTCTTGTACTTTTACTGAACGTACCCAAAAAAAACTTCAGAAATTGATTCCGAGCACACTGGGCTTCGAAATCAAGCACCGTCAGTTTTCACAGACTCATAAAATTCCCATGTATTTAAGAAAAAAATTCCACAGAAATTCCAGTTCTTTACTGTGGATAAAAGTAATGAGGTTTGGGAAGAAGGGATAACTTAGTCCTAGATATGTCACCCCCTTTGAGACTCTTTATTGCATCAGAGTGGTGGCCTACCGACTATCAATCCCACTTAATCTATCTCAAGTACATGATGTGTTCCATGTATCTGTATTGATAAATTACATGCAAGACCCCTGACATGTACTAAATCCAAAGGTGATACCATTGGGGAAAAATATTTCATACAAGGAGAAGCTGGTGAAGATCATAGATCATAGAGAAAAAGTTATACGAAATAGTAAAACACACCTATTCAAAGTTCTATGAAAAAACCACAAGTTTGAGGAAGTAACTTGAGAACTGAAAGAGGTGATGAAGCAGAAGTACCCTCACCTATTTTCACCTTAGTATTGAATATGAAATTTCAATGGTGAAATTATTTAATGGGGAAGAATGTAACACCATAATACTTTATGATTTATTTTCTTTTAAATAAATTCAATCGCTTTGATAGCTTGTGATTCACGCAATATCGAGTTTAAAAAAAAACAAAATACTCTATTAAAATATTATTATTTAAACATGGCTATTATATCCTAGCCGTTAAGTTGGAGGGTATGGATATGACTAAATAAATTATTAGGATTATATATTCTACATATTTATACAATAAATTCAATGTTTTTCTTTTTATTATAAATAAAAAAATAACCATTTAAAAAAAGAAATCTTTTCTAAAAAACTGTATTTTTTTGAAAGACAGACGAGTCGCAATTTGTAAAAATAATTTAAAAATAATTTTTATTAATTTTATAAAATTTATTTTAAAAATTAAAATTAATTTTTTAAATCTACATGTAATAATTATCTTTGAGTGATTTTTTAATAATTTTCTGAAAAGATTTATTTTTTAATAAATAGTGAAAAAATACAGATTTTTATTGTAAAATTCCTTTTCAATTAAATAATTTACAGAGGTAAATTTTATTTTAAACTAGTTTTAAAGTAAAATTCGTTTAATTATATTATAATTTAAGTAATTTATTTCATTTTAATCAATTTTATATTTAATTATGATATATAAACTTTTTAATATTTTGGAATTTTTTCTTTAGAAAAACTATTTTTTGACACGTATGTAGGTTTAATTTTAAAATAAATTATGCCAATTATATGAGGTTAATTTGTAAAAATACATTAAATATTTATAATTATTATAATTTATGTTATCTAATAATTTTAACTTAATTTTTTAGCATAATGAATAGAGAAAACAATAAAAATTATTTACTAAAGTTAAGGTAAAAAAACGGGTTTACTTGGGGTTAAACTAAAACAATAAGGGCTACAAATGACCTAAAACATGTCTAATTACTATTTAATGGTCATATTTTAAACTTATATATTTTGAGGTATTAAATTGGTCAATTTTTGAGCCTTTTTAAATGAGGAAAACATGGGTGTAATTCTCTCTTTTCAAAAATTCCAGGTGTTTCCTCTCCCCCACTTATAAAAGGCCAACCCATATCCTATCATTTACACAATTAAAAAAAACCCATTTTATCAGAAAATACCTACCCAAATAAATTCATTAATTCCCTAAAATAAATCTATAATCCTTGATATGGTAAAAAATCCAACCCATGAATGTTTTTGGAGAAAACCAAAAGAACTTGTCCGAAGAAGTGGTAATGTCCTTAACCAAGCGTTTTATTTTATTTCTTATGTCACCTCCTTAAAATATTATTAAACCATGATTATATAATAAAATAATTATATTAAATATACTTTTATGGTTTTATTTTAATATCATGACCTACAACCATCTTCTCCTCCCTTAAATGGGAAACAAAATCATTGATCGTGTGTACGACTGACTACCGCCCTACGAACCGACATAATTTGTTTTCCATCACTTCTTATCAATGATGGATATAATGACATATTTAATATTTATATATGATATTTATGATATAATTACACCTATTTAATTATAATATATCATATACATTCTTACTTTTCATTCCATAGAGAATATAATAATATTTCTCATGTGCAAGACAAACTACTGTCTCACAAAGCGATGTGATTGCTTTTTCACTTATGCTTTACATGGAAGGTAATGAGGATTAAGTTAATGTTTATTAAAATAATTAAACATTAATAATTATAAAAAATTAATATATCATATAATTTCTTACTTTACCATCCATTGAAAATGATAACATCACCCGTGTGTATGGCGGACTACCGTCTCAAGAAGCGATGTGATTCATTTTTTTAATTTTATTATTACTGCATCACATTGATGGTATGTGTAATGGTATTTAAAGATATAATATTATATTTATGATATAATTATCATTCTATAGAGATAAAATAACACCTACATTCTTTCACGATCTTCAAAAAATGGAAATTTTACTCATGCATACGCACGACCTACCATCTCCATGATTGTAACATAGTTCATTTTTCTTAATCATATTTCATGGTTGGTTTAAAAATTACAATTTATGTATAAAAATAATAATTATTTAATGGTTACCATTCTGGTGATGATTAATTAATAATATAATTTTCTTTGTTCAACTTACCAAAGTAATTTTGGACAAATGAGTCGTTTATCATTAAAATGACCAATGTGGAATTTATTGATTAAGTAATTGAATATAACATGATAAAATTTAAAATTAAAGGAATAATAAAGTTGAAAAATATTTTAAAAAATTAAAAAATTAACTTAATTTTATTATTCAGGGAGATAAAGAACACACTTGACAAATTAGGCTTGAGGTAAGGGATCTCTCTCTAAACGACCCTTTCCTTCAAGTTATGAACTTTATCTCTACAACTAACTTTATCTATCTATTAATGTTATAGAATGAATATAAATTATTTATATATTACTGTTGACGCTCCTTTTCATCACATTATCTAAATGAATGGAAAGGGAAATGACTTAGCACAAATTGATTCATCCTTTGAAGAAAACATCAAAAATCGAGAATGGCATGAACAAGGCTTCAAATACACAAGGGTCGTGCAAGTTCCATCACTGTCGTGCAAGTATACTTGCGCGCCACATAATGGTCGCGCATGTGACTTGTGCGCCCTAAAGGATAACTTCTCGGGGTCTTCTCCAACCTATAAATAGACCCTGTGGGCCCCCCATTTCGGGAGGAATTTTTCTAGAATTCACAGACAGAGCTCTGAACACCCAAGTCTCTTCCTCAGGTCTTCCAAACTCTTCTAAGGTAATTCTTTACCTAGAATGGAAGGTCTAAACCGGAGGAGTAAGGTATAAGTGTTAAACTTCACTAACACTTGCGCGCCGAAGTGTTTTACCCTTAAGGGAAATGAACACACTTGCGCGCCACCCTACTTCTTCATCAGAACTTGCGTGCCATCTTCTGAAAAGCCTCTAGGGATAATACCAAGGGTTTGAGCCAAGTCTCGCCCAAGTATTACTCAAAGACTGAAAATTGCGCAATTACCCATGTGTTGTGCAGGTCTACCTATGCAACCAGGACTTGCACGCGCATGCAGTACCTGAGCGTCTGCTAGGACTTGCACGCCCCTACCTTTTTGGGTGCCTTTCCTGCCCACTTCACCCCTCTTATGCCATTCCACTTCTCCTATTCAAGATCGAGTCTTCAAGACACTCTTCAAATCCATTTATGGCATGATTTCTTGATTTGAAATCCTTATCTGAAAGGAACTCCGTGGAACATCTCTCAAAAATCTAGTGATTTATAGATCTTTTTGTCACTAAAGATTGAGATTTCATTCATTCAACCTCATCCTTTAAGATGAGAGAATCCTTAACCTGGGCCTCTTTTTCAGGAGTAAGCCCCAGTCTCAAATATGGGCATCCTCATTAGGATAAGCCCCAACCATAAGTCTCTTAATATGGGCTTCCTTTTCAGGAGTAAGCCCCAATCTCAAATATGGGCTTCATTTTCAGGAGTAAGCCCCAATCTCAAATATGGGATTCCTTTTCAGAAGTAAGCCCTAGTCTCAAATATGAGCATCCTCCTTAAGAGTAAGCCCCAAGTCCCTTAATTTTTTTCAAGTCCCTTAAACTAGGCATCGTTTTTAGGAGTAATCCCCAGCCTTAATTTCTATTAACTAGTTCTAATTTACTTTTTATTCGGGGCTTCTTTCTCAGGAGTGAAACCCAATCATAAGTCCACTCCTAACCTAGGCATCTTTCTTAGGAGTAAGCCCCAATATTAGAGTATCCAAATATCCATAAAGTACATATACCTTTATTGACCCTGTTCCTGGATTTCTTCCCTGAATTAAACCTTAATCCTCATCTATTTTGGGAAGTTATAAACACATAAGCCCCACATCATTTCATCTTTCGTGGATCAATTGTCTGGTTTCAACAATACCTCTTGTTTCTCACACCGAGCATGAATCACGTGAGCTTAGAGTGTAAAAATAATCATGACTTCTTTATTTGATCCATCAATCATGCATAAGCATCATAATCCCTTACTCGAACTACATGGGTTCTGATTCCTTTTCTAAAACAAAGGATGCGTAGGTAGCCCATCAGCAGGTACGATCCCAACTCTGAAATAATCCATGTTTTCTTGAATGAAAATAAACTTCAAGTACCCCACTGAGTGGCTTTAAAACCAGTATGGTCATCATAATGACCAAGAAAATTTTATGTATTGAAGGATACCATTGGATAAGAATCTATAAACAAATACAGATGATACTCTATCGATGAAGAATCTAGAATACATATAAAATATTCTCTAAATTTCCTACATATAAATCATTGATTGTCAGATATAAAGGAAAGCTCATTTTATACTTGGTAATGTAATAAAGATTCATGAACATAACTTAAATCTATAAAGAGAGTCCCAGAGTAGACAATAATTCCCCTAAAAAAAGTGTGATGAGTCCAACCTCCCATCCTCTCAACCAATGCAAACTCTTAAGCCTCATCAGTTCACAACTAATGAGTGCCTACCTTTGGAAAGTAGGTCCAAATGGATATGGAATCATTGGATGTTTCCAGTTCTACGAGCAAACCTGTTAGAAACCAATTGGAATGTTTGAACCTTAAATTAAAGAGGTCATCCCCCATTTCAGAGGGAAATAAAAAATGGTGAACCCGACATGAATCCTTAACCAAGATAAAATAATGTTTTGCTTATTTGTTAGGCCCCTATTTAAAACTCAATGAGAGGGCCAACAAAACAATCATTGACATATGTACTCATCCAAAAGATGTAGTGGTTGAATTTATCTTGATTACGTCTGTTACATCAAACAAGCACTCTTTTTCAAGATTTTCTGCATTCTAAGAAATGGATGCTCTCAAGTTCACACCTATGAATACTACTGCTATAAATACCGCTGCTGCAAATGCCACTGCTGCTACTCCTGCTAGATCGTCATCCACTATGAGGATGACATCACCTAATCAATGTCTTCAACGCTGGGTATCAAATGCACTAGTTAAGAAGTACCGTCAACACGATACCATTCCAACTCTGGAGGCTGCTCGACAAGCCCTCCAAGTGAACAATTCAACCTGGTCGTCCAGAAAACGACGACCAGCGATCAAGAAACAGGCGGTGCTAACTACCGTATCCAACCATTTCGGGTCATTATACTCGGAACGAAATCACCATTCACTCCCATATTCTGGGGAGGAGAATGAGCTGGTCCCTCAGGTCCTTAATTCAAAGAAGTAGGAGTCCTTCCTGAGGGATCCTATCAACAATTGCCACCAGACTCGTGTGACAGTACACCCTCAACATGATGAGGGTACCGACTCCAGGCATTCGACTCAGGTTCCTCAAACCCGAGCAGGCAATACGAACCGCCAAAGGTGGAATCCGGTCAACAGTGAGCAGGTTCTCATCTCTGCCATCTCCAGAGAAGTCCACCAACCTAACTTGGTGGAAAGAAACGAGCAGGCACATACACCTGCCCATTTTAATTCCACAATCCAGCAGACTCGTCTGGCAGCATCACATCAATCCCGCCAGACAATTCTGGCGGAGTACTATAGGCAGCAACATACACCTGTTTATACATCATCAGCTAGTCAGCAGGCTCGTCTGACTACATATGATGGAGCTCGTCAACCATGTTCGGCGAAGTACAATCAACAGACACATGCACCTGCTAGTATTAATCAAGCCTACCAACAGTCTCGCTTGGTAGCACACGGAGAAGTCAATCAGAAATCTCCGGCGACAAACAAGAGGCAGACTCAACTCGCCTCCCCAACACTTGAGTACTGTCAGGATTCATTGACAGGAAAAGGATAATAGGAGCAGACACATACACCTACTCCAAGCATGGAATGGACGTATATCCCTGTTCCTGCAACTGAAGTCACCAAGCATATTTTTTCAATGGCGAAAGAGCAGAAGCAAATCCCTGCTCATATTCTGGATTCTTTCCAGGATATTATAACAGCTTCAGCAACATCTTAGGTAAAGACACATAAATCTATCCCTACCATTGGAGTGACACATCAATAGTTCACTCCGGAATAGACACACACATTTGTTCCAGTCCAAGAGGGTTGTGGGGCATACTCCCCCATATCATATGGACAACCAAGTTAGGCACATACACCTGATTTGAGTGGAGATCGTCAGCCTAACCTGGACATATTTCCTGATCAGGCACATACACCTGATCAGAGAATCCACTTTCATCAACAAGTGGTTTCCAAGGCGAGTAAGAAGGCGTCTAAGAAAATGACCCGCCCAGCACAGTCAAGAGATCAAGAGCCAATCTGTAACAAGGACTTGCTCGATGCTGGAGTTCTTGAAGCCCTCAGACATTTATCTATTGGAATTCAAGATTCTACTCCCTCATTTCCCAATAGTGGGAACATTAATTTCGAAGGTCCTCAATAGACACTTCCTCATGAAGGATTGCTTCATGACAATTCGGTCGATCTCGAAGTTTCATCTTTATATAAGAGCCATAGGAACCCTCTGTGTGGTCAGAAGACCAAGGATCAAGAGATATCATCTTTTGCTATAACCCATCATGGTGGTCCTCCCCATGATGATGAATTTCGCTGCAAAAGTCCTCTCCACAGTAGTGACACACATTGCCTGGAAAATGATCCAGTGGACAATGTAGTGCCGATAAAGCCCTCTTATCTTGAGTCACTTGAAAATGCGAAACCAGTCATGTCTAATGCTTCATCACTAGAAGGTGAAATACTTTCTCAATCAGAAGATAGCCCAGGGTGTAGGTCATTATCAAAACCACCCCTAAGTCATGCATCTTCTAGTTTGATCAGTGATTTCTCTACCAATCTTGTTGAATCCGATGAATCAACAAGGAAGCACCAACTTGGTCAAATTAGGTAGAATAATCTTCATTGAATGATAAAGAGGAAATACTGAACATGAGAAAACAACTGGCGAAAGGTGAAGTTCTAGTTATGTTTTGGCCTCTGGCTGACTCTCAGTATGACATTCCAGAGATGTTAACGGAAGATGGGATTCATGATATTCGTCTCAACATATGGAAAACTATTTGTCAGTTGAAAAAGAAAGTATTATCTTATGATGAATATGAAAATAATCTTAAGTTAATAGAAGGGTTTCAACGTCAGATTGATTTGGCATCTCTATCAGTCTCTCGATATCTGAAGGCTGAAAAGCTGCAGAGAGCCCTTCAGCGTTCATGCCTTGGCGCACTAAGAAGATTGCGCCAGTTAATTTCCAATGCCCCATCTGGTATTCATGTCAAAGGATGGGGTTTTCATGGAGAACTACATTTCATGGTTCTCTCCAGTCATCAACGCTCGCCGAAAATGGCCTCATGCAATGTTATTGCCCATGGCCGGCCACAGTCAATGGGCTTTGTTTGTAATCAAAAGCCTGCCCAAGAACAGGCCTCAACTAGTTCCTCTCAAAATCAAGAATACAGAGAACGAGTTTTTGAATTACTCCTGCATAAAGAAAACAAGAATATTGAACATGCCTCTTGTATGGAGCAACCACATCATCAAGTGACAGAAGTGTCAGAAATCATCCAACGGTATTTCAAACTGGGTGATAAAAGTGGATATAGGTTGATGCATCCAGCTAATTTCTAGACTAAGGTCCACAAGATCAAGAGAGATTTTAAGAAAGTCTCAGAAATAGCATGTCAAGAGCCACCCCAGCTTGCCAGACTGGGGACTCTTTTAAACCTACCCTCATAATCAACAAATAGGATTCAAGGAGTTGAGCGGGAACAGCAGGAACAACCCCAGTCCACCAGACCGGGGAATTTTTCAAATCATCAATCCCCTCCTTAGAGAAAGTCGGTCTTTTCTCGATTGGGGAAGAAGCCTCAAGAGGAACGAAGAGCCAAATTATCAGGAGATTCTCTCCAAATTACGGTTCGTCAAGAAGTTCCTGAGGGATTGAATCAATAGAAGGCAACGTCTCACCAAAGACATGGACGAAGACAATATCACAGAAATGCTGATAGAAGGGATGTGATGTGTTATGCATCAATCAATGTCATTAATGCCATTGTTGCTAATCCACCAGATGAGGCTCACTTAGGGGACTCAGATGAAGAGGTTCCTGCTTAGGAAGTTATACGCACAGACATAAATGAAGAAGGTGTGCGTACACAAAATCAAAGGTTTACCTAGAATTTGGGTGTTCCTTCAAATAACCCACTTCCCCCTCTCTGAAAGGGATCAAATAAGGGGAAGGGAAAGAATCAGGTTACATATCCTTCCTCTGGAGAAGGCCAATCGGTCTCACTAGAGAAAATATTTGCACAATAGGAGGAATAAATGAAGGAATTGAGGAGGATGAATGCAGAACTACTTCAGGGTAGTCTTCCTCTTAATAGTTCTAGATTCATTCAGCCAAGGGAGTTTGTTGTAGCTACTAAGATGGATCAAGAATATCCTCCTTTATCAGTACACCCTCATAGGTCTAATCCTACGGGTCAAGTGCAACAACAATTGGCAGTGCTGCCATCAGTTGCAGTACCAACTGCCATACCTGTCCAGACTCCAGTCATTACACCTGCCCAAGTCCAAGTTCAACCAAATGTTTCTCAAAATTTAATAACCACCATTGAGTCATTAACATCTTGGTTAGAGACTATGGAAGGGAAGCATACGCAGGTTCAACCGGAAAAGAAATCTTACCCTGAATGGGTAGATTCAATCTCTCCTCCATCCAATTTTGGGAACCCTGTATTCCCTATTTTCAATGGATCAGGCGACCCTGAACAACATTTGACGCATTACGTGTCTTGTTACGATCCTATGATGGGAACTCTGGAGCAGCAAGAAGCAGTGAAACCCAGATGCTTCGTGCGAACCTTTCAAGGACTAGCCTTTGTCTGGTACACAAGCTTGAAATCCCGGTCAATTACCGAATGGGAGGATCTCCGTCAATGATTTCTTCTTCAATTCAGCTCAACTTTTCCAAAGACAACAGTTTTTGATCTTACAAACTGTAAGAAAAGGGAGAATGAAAGAGTCTATGATTTCATTGCTCGCTAGAAGGGATTAACATATTCCTTGAGCTTAGCACTCCCTCAAGAGGAACTATTTCCAATCTGTGTGGAAAATCTGCGTGACGAATTACACACACCACTGATCCCTGTGAAATAAACAGGAGGGTTTGGAGACCTTACTTCAATCGCTCAACAAATTGAAGATTCTCTTATATAGACTAAGGCTAAATCTCATGTAATTCCATCATCTCCAGGAAGGAGAATGGGTAAAGAAGAAACTACTATAGTTATGATTAAACAAGCACCTTTACCTTCTTCTACCTCAAAACCTTCATCTTTTTGAAGGGCTCCACCTCCTGAGTGCCAACAACAAAGGCCGTTTCGTCAAGACGATCAGAAAGATCAAAGAAAAAAAAATTTGAGGATCTGAAGAGCCAAACATACTCTTTCCCAAATGAACAAGTTCCTGGTTACTTCATTTCGGCCCTAGAGAATAATTTGGTTCAGCTGCCAAATCCCAAGAGGACAAACAAGGAAGGAGTTGAAGACCGTCCCAATTATTTCCCCTTTCATCAAATATTGGGGCATCCCATCGAGGAGTGTTTTGTCTTCAAAGACCTCCTGCAAAAGATGGTCGACTCGGGACAAGTCAAACTGAAAGGCTCTTCAGCCTAGGTAGCATGTGTCACTGCTACAGTTCCAGAGGAGGAAGGCGAGTGGAAAGAAGTCAAAAGCAAAAATGCACAAAAATATGATGATTGGATGGTCAGAAAGACGATCAACCGAACTCATGCTATTCTTCGAACACAATTGAAGAAACCAATTGTACCTTCTGCCATGAATGCCACAACAAAATCCTCTTCAGAGGGAAAATCCTCAAAAGGGCAGCATAATTCCAAGAAAGAGAAAGAATCATAAGAAGATGAGTATGTGTCAAAGACTAAGTTGTCTTTGACTCTGGCGGACTTCACTCCATCTACTTCAAATCAACGAGCACCGCCCCACCAAACGGCACAGCCTAAATTGGCTAGTCAGGCAGAATCCTCATCGGATGAAGAGTTGATTTTCGGTTTTGTTAATATGATTCAATTAACAGATCCATATGCCAGTCACAGTTTTGATTTCGATGAGACTGAATTCCCTATATCAAATAGAGGAATTAGAGGAAGTTCCAGAGTCTCAGGATATAGGGGAAGACGTGGATATTTCAGAAACCACTATTCCAATTCTACCCCTGCTAGAACTGTGTACGCAGCAGAAACTCGTGGTAGAGCCCTTCAATGAGCTCAACAAGAACAAGCAATTTCTTCCACCAATAGTAAATTCTGTCCTGGCATAGTTATTTTGGAAGACCGGTTTAAGGTTACATCTTCTTCCTCTCAGCAAGTCAATAGACCTAATTGGTCTAATATTCCAAAGTCAGAAGTATTACCAACTCCTATCCCGGTACAAGATGCATCAACTTCCAAAGCATCTGCTTCCAAAGTACTTGCTAAACCACATGTTCCTATTAGAAAACGTAGACCTTTGGATCAAAAGTATGATGTATTGAAACACTTGTCCCAAGTACCATCCGAGTTATCAATTATGGATGCTTTGAATTTGTCAAAAGATCTTCAGGAGGCACTCATCGAGGCATTGTCAAGTTCTTAGGAGTTTGAAACTGAAATTGCTGCAGCTGAAGTCTATCACATAGCGAATAATCCTTTAGAATACCATGCAATAATATCTTCTATTGATGAAGATGAAGATGATGTTGTGCATGGGCATATTAGACCTTTGTACTTATCTGGAAAGGTCAATGGCGTAGATGTCCGAAGAGCTTTCATTGACAATGGTTCAGGAGTCAACCTCATGCCCATTTGTACACTTCATCGATTGGACCTCACAGAATCTGATTTATCTCCTTCTACCATGATGTTACAAGGATATGATAAAAATGAACAAGAAGCAGTGGGTGAAGCTACACTCAGAACTCAGTTTGGAGATCTTGTATCCAATTCAGATTTCATGGTTGTTGATCAAGACTCAGCCTTCAACATCTTTCTTGGAAGACCCTGTATACATCAATATGCGACTATCCCTTCATCATACCATCAATGTCTCAAATATTTTTTCGATGGTCAAGTTGGGACATTGTATGGTGATAAGGCCCCATTCAAGACATGTGAGTCTCAATACATTGAGGCGGAATTCTATCACATGAAGGGAAGGGAGAAATCCACAACAAAAGAGATTACCAAAGTTAATTCTCCGTATGGTTTGGAAAAGATTCCAGTAAATCCATTTGTGCATGTGAGTACAGATTATGTGTTGTCTATCAGTAAAATTGACAAGATAGACCCAAATCAAAATACTCTTATGGAAAGATCCATAATGTCAATTACGGCAATCGAGCCAGACAACATGGGAGAAATTGGTGATCCTCCAAGTAGTGATGAAATCCCAAATGGTGACGTCTTCATTTCATCTGCTGAAATCCAAAAAGTTTATACTTTTCTAATTAGGCCAGAAGAAGTTATAGAAACATTAGAGGTGAGAAATGATGTCGATTATCAATCCATCATCTCCTCTTTATTACCCAAAGAATACCCTTCATCATCAATCAGGTCGGAAATGGAAGCTTCTTCTTCAAGATGTGCAAATTTTGACATCTCTTCTGATCATGAAAATTCTGCTTTATCATCTACTATGCAAGTACAAATGGAAGAAATAACACATGATGAAGAAGAAGTGGAAGATCTCAGAGATTCTCCTCCAGCATTTGAAGAGGGTATCTCTACCACCGTGGATGAACTTAGAGAAATAACTCTGGGTACAAAAGAAGATCCACGCCCCACTTTAACCAGTGCGACCATGACTCTTGAAGAGAAAGAGATGTATATTTCCTTTATAAAGAAAAATAGAGATATATTTGCTTGGAACTATATAGAAATGACCGGGCTTGATCCTGATGTTGCTACTCATCATTTAGGTTTACTAGAAGAACATCGAGGAATTAACCAATCCGTGAGAAGAACACACCCAACTTATTCTTCCAAAATTGAAGCTGAAGTGGATAATCTTATCAAAGATAACTTCTTCAGAGAAGTTCAATATCCTAAGTGGTTGGCTAATATTGTCCCTGTAAAGAAGAATAACGAACAAATTAGAGTTTTCATCGATTTCAGAGATCTTAATCGGTATTGTGCTAATGATGATTTCCCAGTTCCGATTACAGAACTTTTAATTGATGCAACAGCTAGCTATGAAGCACTTTCCTTCATGGATGGATATTCCAAATATAATCAAATCCGAATGGCCCTAGAAGATGAGGAATCCACAGCCTTCAGAGCCCCTCAAGGTGTGTTTTGCTACCGGGTAATGCCCTTTGTCTTAAAGAATGCAAGTGAAACATATCAGCGTGCTATGCATCGTATCTTCAAAACCTTTTTAGGGAAGTTTTTTGAATGCTATGTAGATGATTTGGTGGTTAAATCCAAACAATGTTCTAATCACTTGGATGATTTGGAAGTCATATTCTGCAAGCTTCGACAACATAATTTGAAGATTAACCACTTAAAATGTGCTTTTGGGGTAACCTCAGGAAAATTTCTCAGCTTTATTGTACGCCATCGTGGTATTGAAGTAGATCCTAAGAAGAAAAAGTCAATCCTGGGTATGTCACCTCCTTGAAATTTGAAATAATTAAGAGTAATTCAAGGACACTTAGCCTATATTCGGCGTTTCATCGCCAATTTGGCAGGCAAAAGTTTACCCTTCACCAAATTGATGAAGAAGGGAGTCAGTTATCAGTGGACTGAAGAATGTCAAGAAGCATTCAATATTCTCAAGAAATACCTCTTGAGTCCACTGGTACTCAAGCCACCTGTTTAAGTAAGACCACTTATCCTCTACGTGAATACTCTAGAGCGATCATTGGGTGCCTTTCTTGCTCAGAAGAATGACGCTGGGAATGAAAACAACCTCTACTACCTCAGTTGGACTATGCTTGAAGCAGAAACCCGGTATTCAAGTATTGAGAAGTGCTGCCTGGAATTAATCATTGCAGTTCAGAAGTTGAGACACTACCTGCAACATCACGAGGTCTAATTGGTATCTCACAATAACCCGATCAAATTCATTCTTAGTCGTCCAATGCTTACAGGACATCTGGAAAGGTGGGAAGTTATTTTGCAGTAATTTGATATTCAGTTTGTGTCTCAAAAGGCAATAAAAGGCCAAGCTCTGGCTGATTTCCTGGAAGAACACCCTTCCGTGGAAGACACATCTTTAGATATTGAACTCCCTGATGAAGAAATATTCTCTATTCAAGAAAGTCCTCAGGCATGGGAAATGTATTTTTATGGTACTTCTAGAAGTTCAACATGGTGGAAAATAGAAAATCCTAAATTCAACAAAGTTGTCTTTGGAATTGTGATCATTTTTCCAGAAAAGACAGTGTTACCTTATTCCTTCTTATTGTGGGAAGGTGGTACCAATAATGAAGCATAATAACAAGCTCTCATCGCAGGATTGGAATTGTCACTTCAAGAACAAGTGAATCACTTAAAGGTGAAAGGTGATTCATACCTGGTAATAAAACAAGTCAATGGGGATTATGCCATCAGAAAAGAAGAACTAATACCTTTGTATGATTACGTAAGAGAGTTAATTGCAGAATTCCCTTCGGAACTGACATTTTCTTATGTCCCGTGATCACAAAATGCTCAAGCTGATGCACTGGATAATATAGCCACAAATCTGGTAGATCCAAATCGGGATGAGACAACCATCAGTATTTCCCACCATCGTGCAATTTTACCTTATCTTCGAATTAGAACCGAGGAAATTAATGAAATTAGTCCCATTCCTGAACCGTATAGTCATACTATAGGATGGATGTCACCTATCAGGGAATACCTTCAAAATGGAACACTTCCACCTGATAGAGCTAAGAAAGAACAAATATGGAGACGTGTGGTCAATTTTACTCTTTATGATAGCCCAGATCACCTAGAGAAAATTCTCTACAAGCGTGGTTTTGATGGAGTTCTATTCAGATGCATTGATGGTGAAGAGACAATGGCTGTCATGAAAGAAGTGCATGCAGGAGTCTGTGGTGCCCACTATTCTGGACATAGACTGTTTGATCAGATTTGAAGGCTTGGATACTTTTGGCCTTCAAGATACAAGATTGTGTTGATTTCACAAATAAGTGTCATTCATGTCAAGTATATGCCAATTTAATTCATCAACCTTCAGAATTTCTTCATACAACTAAATACTCGTGGCCATTTTCCACATGGGGAATGGATGTGGTGGGACCTTACCCTTCAACTATGGCCAAGCAGTTTAAGTATATTCTTACTGCTACTGATTTTCTTTCCAAATGGGCAGAAGCAATACCTCTCAAGGAATTAAGTTCTAAATGCATTGTTAGCTTCATCAAGTCTAACATCATTACCAGATTTGGTGTCCCTCATAGCATATTGACAGATAATGGCACCAACTTCTGTTCATCCGAGGTGAATAAATTGTATCAAGAATACAACATCAAATCCAACCATTCATCTCGGTATCATGCAACGGCCAATGGCCAGATAGAATCTTTCAACAAGACTCTGTCAAATATATTACAAAAGATAGTGGATAAAGATAAGAAATCATGTCCTGATAAACTCTTTCATGCCTTATGGGCTTATCAGACTACCACCCGCACTGCAACACGATGAACTCCATATTCACTGGTATATGGAATGGAATCCGTCTTTCCAATTGAAGTTCAATTACCCTCGCTCAGAGTAATCATTTTTGATCAGTCATCTACAGATGAACAATCTCAAAAGCGATTGAATGAATTGGAATGGTTAGATGAGAAAAAATTGTGCACTTTTCACCACTTGGAAGTCTATCACAATTGAATAGCACGAGCTTTTACCAAAAAAGTTCATCTTCGTTCATTCACTCAGGGAGAATTGGTATTAGTTCTCAGAACTCCAATGATACCAGGAAAGAAACCTCCCAAGCTTGAGCCAAAATGGAAAGGACCTTACTCAATACATAGGGTCTACTCCAATGGAGCTTATTCATTAATCTTTATGGATGGAGAACTCATCACTAATCCAACCAATGCTATATTTTTGAAGAAGTATTTTGTATAAACACAAAATATATCATTCGTGGTCCAGTATGACCTTAAACTGCACCACCGTCCAACAAGACGTTAAATTGAATCATCAACGGTCCATGCATATGACCCTAAACTATTTGCACATACGTCCAACATGATGTTAAACTGTGTCCTATTCATAGTCCTTGCTATATGACATTAAACTATACAGCAACGGTCTATACATATGACCTTAAACTATTTGTATTCCTTTCATCTCACATAACGTTAAACTTTGACGTCCTAACTACATGACGCTAAACTGTACAGAAGTCCCTTACGTCTAGCATGACATTAAACTGCACCATCCACGATCCATTCATATGACCTTAAACTATTCTCACTTTCGTCCAACATGACGCTAAACTGTATCATCCATTTTTCTTCCAAAATGACGTTAAACTGTGAAAACGTCCCTTACGTCCAGCATGACGTTAGATGAAATCATCAATGGTCCATACATATGACCTTAAACTATTTGTGTTACTTTCGTCCAACATGACGTTAAACTGTGAAAAAAGTCCCTAATACGTCCAACATGATGTTAAATGGTGTACTCTTTTGTCCTTACTGCATGACATTAAACTGCACAGTAGTATTTTTGTCCAACATGACGTTAAACTGTGTTGTCTCCATCGTCCTAACTACATGAAGCTAAACTGTACATAAATTCCTTTGATACGTCCTACATGACATTAAACTGTACTTTGTCCCTGCTATATGACACTAAACTGTGCAGCACCAATAGTCCTAACTGCAAGACTTTAAACTGCATAGTCCCTTTATATGTCCTACATGACATTAAACTGTGCATCATTAAGGTTGTTGTTACCTCTTGTTTCTCACACTGAGTATGACTCACGTGAGCTTAGAAAAAACCTCAACCATAACACTCTCTCTGGGCTACTAACCATGTGTAAGTCCCAACAACATCATTTTTTAGGTCTCTGTCCCCAAGAACAACTTGATCATTAATTCATTCTTTAATTGAACTATGCGGACTCTGATCCTTGCCTTCCAGGCCGGGTACGTAGGAAACCTCCAAAGGTTCAAGCCCAAAACCAATCTCTTCACATCGGTTCACCTCCATCTCATATGATATTGATTCGTGAAATCTACCCTAGAATCAATATCTTTACATTGATTCACTTTCATCCTTTCTATATGACGTTAAACTATACAACACTGTTTTGTCCAGTATGAAAATAAACTACAAATATTCTTTGATACCCTCACATGAGAGGGAACCATTATTTACATTGATTTTTCAATCATGTTTCATTTCAAAGACTATGTTCATACATGGAAATGCCCAAACCTTTTATCTTGGGATAAACCATCATTGCAATAAAGTCCCTTTTCACCCTTCACATGTACGAACCAAATTTTTACAGAGGGTATTTCTAGAACTACGTGGGATTGATTCCCATCTTTATGGGATATGTAGGAACATTTGAGTGTCCCTCGAATCCAGCCCCAAGTCTTTGGGCCTAACCCCAAATTCCACTTTCAGTACCCTGGCTGAAAAGTCCCCATGAAAACACACACTGTGTATTTCTTATAATGGTCCAAGCTCTATGACCCTAAACTAAGATCTCTAATCCTTTTGTACCACATGACATTAAAATGTAGTTCAAGAACTCCGTATGGCTTGATTCCCATCCTTATGGGATACATAGTGAAGTCCAACATTTCAATTCAGGACCCAGCCACAACATGATTATGGTTATCATTGATGTGTGTATCTCTGTATACATTGGAAAATACCCATCTTTATGTGTCATAATCCTAACCTTAAATATTTTTAGATCTTCATAACCCTTTTCTTGACTTTTAGTCACAAAAATGTCAAATTTTTGAGAGTTATTTTACCTGACTATGCAGTATGTGCCCTTAGGCGGCCTTGCATAAACAGTCTACATAACAGATTTTTCAGCCAAAAGATAATATTATCTGACTATGCAGCAAATGCCCTTAGGTGGCCCTGCATAATTCAACCCCCTAACGGGTTTGTCAGATACTGGTAACTTCATTATTGGGAAGAAAGCCTCTTTTGTCCTTATTGGTCTTAAGTGAAAATATGTAGGGGTCCGCAAAAATAGCCATCCTTAACATATTTGTCCCATATCTTTTTTCATGATATGAAAGTATTTCAAGTCGATGGTTTATATTCTCCTTCCCAACGTTTGGGTTAGACCTTCATAAGAGTGATATCCATCCAGTTATTTGATAATCTTGTTTGGAAATATCTTCTCCATATTGAAGTACCTCTTTCCATACAAAAAACTCTATACTTTATAAAATTTGAATCTCCATAAACTTTCACTGGCTTTTTAGCACAAGGAAAGTAAAATTCTGAGAGTTCTTTTTCCTGACTATGCAGCACGTGCCCTTAGGTGGCCTTGCATAAAGAATCTACATAACAGACTTGTTATCCAAAAGATTCTATTTATTTGACTATGCAGCCAATGCCCTTATGTGGCCCTACATAATTCAACCCCCTAACGGGTTTGTTAAATAATAGTAACTTCATTCTTGGAAACTACTTCTTCTGATACCTTTTAGCTCTTTTTCATATCATTCCTCAGATTCAAATATTCTTAAGCCATAATTTAAATATTTTCTTTCATACTTGAGTATGGTAATATGTTTTCAGATAAATTGTCAAAGAGTTGAGTCAATTCTAATTCATTTGGTCAAAGCTATTTTCGACCTTAAACATTAGCCTCTGTATGTCTGACGTGCATGACTTTAAACTTCCCACAAAAGACAAAGGAACTCTGAATAAAAGTCAAGTTCCAGCTCACTAAACATACATTTTGTATGATTTAGGTAATATTGAGAAAATTAAAAGATTCAAAGTTTGTAGGGTTATTTATAATAATCCTAGTAAAAAATCAAACTATGCTTACTAGGCCCATTGGATTTGGTAAAATTTAAAGCATGTAACAAAAGAATGTAGGTATGAATGATTGAAGATGAAAGTGTTTTCATTGATACACAGGAGATAGAAGGACATCCACAGACTGGAGTCTCTTCTCTTTTTCAATAATTACAAAAGGCTTTCAACATAAATCTTCATTTTATTTACGGAATCCCGAGATTCATCAGCAACCACCTGAAATTCATTCATTCAACTGGATACAATAAGAGATGCAGTGATACCAGCTCTTCTTGGAACAATTATAAAAGGATGTTCTTGAGTGTAGTTTGAGAAAATTTTCTACTAATCAAACAGTGACTCTGTTTCTGCCCAAGAGACTTGGAAGATGGATACATGGATTTGAGAATGGAGAATTGGAAGTAAAGATCCATTTGGAGAGAGTACACTTTTCAGATATTGCTCTAATACCATGTTTATCTTCTCTCCACCAAACGGCAGCGGAAAACATTTCATCCCACGGGTTTGCCATTTTCATATCTGCAAGGAAATGGCATGGAAGGAAAATTTGAAAGTTCACACCATTGTTGTTGCTCTTAATGCACAGCATAACCGAAATAGAGGAGTAGCAGTGCAGCTGCATTTCAGGCGTATAGTTCTTTGCATCTGGAACATTGACTCATTGCAGATGACCATGACTATACAAGGACAAGTAGATTCTCTGTGGGAAATTAAGATGATATTTCTTCAAGTACTTACCCAAATCTGGAATAGTGTTGTTGCAGATATCATAGTAATCATGGACAACAATGTTCATCATGTCATCAACCCGCTTCCTAGCCAGTTCATCAGCCGTTTTGATTCTCCTGAGAGCCATTGAATCTACACAAAATTTTAATAAACTAACTCTTAAATGGGTTTAATTTTAATAAAATTTGTGAAGGAATTAAGAAAAATGGGAAAGGCATTAAGGCGCGAAAGTCTAAACTTGGCGTGGAAGTGTTAGTGTGCCGTGCTAGTTTTTGACATGAAAGTATAAACCATGCAAGTCTAAACACCTCTACAATAATGCGATAGTGAAGAAACAGCGGAAAACAGGGCAACTTGCGCGGTGAAGGCCACTTGCGCGGTGAGAGATCGAAAGTTTGAAATCCGGATGCTTTGTATGGAAATGAGGCCACATATTTATAGGCCATAGCCGTACCTAGCACGCCGAAGTCTGTCCAGCTAGAAGTTTCATGCCATACCTTGCGCGCCACATCCTACACGCCAAGTGTTGCGCCTTGAACACTTGTGCGCCAACTTTCCTTTCGTTTTATGCTTTTCCTCAAAGTCACATCCTCATTTCTTTCGGATCCAACTCCGAGGGGGGACTTTTTTTGACGATCCTTTTCATCACATTGTCTAAATGAATGGAAAGGGAAATGACTTAGCACAAATTGATTCACCCCTTGAAGAAAACATCAAAAATCGACAAAGGCATGAACAAGGCTTCAAATACAAAAGGGTCACACAAGTTCCATCATTGTCGCGAAAGTATACTTGCGCGCCACATAATTGTCACCCAAGTGACTTGTACACCCTAAAGGATAACTGCCCGGGGTCTTCTCCAGCCTATAAAAAGACCCTGTGGCCCCCCCATTTCGGGAGGAATTTTTCCAGAATTCACAGACAGAGCTTTGAACGCCCAAGTCTCTTCCTTAGGTCTTCCGAACTCTTCTAAGGTAATTCTTTACCTAGAATGGAAGGTCTAAACAGGAGGAGTAAGGTCTAAGTGTTAAAATTCACTAACACTTGCGTGCCTAAGTGTTTTACCCTTAAGGGAAATGAACACACTTGCGTGCCACCCTACTTCTTCATCAGAACTTACACGCCATCTTCTGGAAAGACTCTAGGGATAATACCAAGGGTTTGAGATAAGTCTCGCCCAAGTATTACTCAAAAACTGAAAATCGTGCAAGAACCCATGTGTCGCGCAGGTATACCTACGCGACCAGGACTTGCGTGCCCACGCAATACCTGCCCGTCTGCCAGGACCTGCACGCCCCTACCCTTTTCGGTGCCTTTCCTGGCCACTTCAACCCTCTTATTCCATTCCACTTCTCCTATCAAGATTCAGTATTCAAGACACTCTTCAAATCCATTTATGGCATGATTTCTTGATTTGACTTCCTTATCTGAAAGGAACTCCGTGGAACATCTCTAAAAAATCTAGTGATTTATAGATCTTTATGTCACTAAAGATTGAGATTTCATTCATTCAACCTCATCCTTTAAGATGAGAGAATCCTTAACCTGGGCCTCCTTTTCAGGAGTAAGCCCCAGTCTCAAATATGGGAATCCTCCTTAGGAGTAAGCCCCAACCATAAGTCTCTTAATATGGGCTTCCTTTTCAAGAGTAAGCCCCAATCTCAAATATGGGCTTCCTTTTCCAGAGTAAGCCCCAATATAAAATATGGGATTCCTTTTCAGGAGTAAGCCCCAGTCTCAAATATGGACATCCTACTTATGAGTAAGCCCCAAGTCCCTTAAACTGGGCCTCCTTTTTAGGAGTAAGCCCCAACCTTAATTTCTCTTAACTAGTTCTAATTTACTTTTGATTTGGGGCTTCTTTCTCAGGAGTAAAACCCAATCATAATTCCACTCCTAACTTGGGCATCTTCCTTAGGAGTAAGCCCCAAGATTAGAGTATCCAAATCTTCATAAAGAACATATACCTTTATGGATCCTGTTCCTGGATTTCTTCCCTGAAGTAAATCTTAATCCTCATCTATTTTGGGTAGTCATAAACACATAATCCCCACATCATTTCATATTTCGTGGCACAATTTTCTGGTTTCACCAATACCTCTTGTTTCTCACACCGAGAATGACTCACATGAGCTTAGAGTGTAAAAGTAATGATGACTTCTTTCTTTGATCCATCAATCATGCATAAGCATCATACTCCCTTATTCGAACTACATGGATTCTGATTCCTTTTCTAAAACAAAGGATACGTAGGTAGCCCATCAGCGGGTATGATCCCAACTCTGAAATAATCCATGTCCTCCTGAATGAAAATAAACTTCAAGTGCCCCACTGAGTGGATTTAAAACCAGTATGGTCATCATAATGACCAAGAAACTTTTATGTATTGAAGGATACCATTGGCTAAGAATCTCTAAACAAATACAGATGATTCTTTATCGATGAAGAACCTCAAATACATATAAAAGATTCTCTAAATTCCCTACATATAAATCATTGATTGTCAGATCTAAAGGAAAGATCATTTTATACTTGGTAATGTAATAAGGATTCATGTACATAACTTAAATCTATAAAGAGAGTCCCAGAGTAGACAATAATTCCCCTAAAAAAGGTGTGATGAGTCTGACCTCCCATCCTCTCAACCAATGAAAACTCCTAAGCCTCATCAGTTCCCAACTAATGAGCTCCTACCTTTGGAAAGGATGTCCAAATATATATGGAATCATTGGATGTTTCCGGTTCTACGAAAAAACCCGTTAGAAACCGATTGGAATGTTTGAACCTTCAATCAAAGAGGTCATCCCCCATTCCATAGGGAAACAATTACTCACAAATATATAGCTATCTTATTACCCCTTTTTTTATGGGTAAATACATGCCTTATGATCATTTCTAAAATGCTTTTATTATGAAAATTCCTCTGATTATGATATGAAGAAATATTATACAACCAATTTTCTTTCCATGGGTAATTATTATGTTTTGTATTATGATTGATTTACTTTATTTTTTACACATATATCATGAACATGTTATTATGGGTGCTCCCAAATAGAAATCCAATGCAATGGGTAAATCTTTAGTGTCATGACGCATAATTTATGAGATTAGTGAGTAAACCTAATCCATTATGGGACTTTTCCCACCATGTGATATTGTCTAGGAAATTGTCCTTGAATCATGTTTATGTCATGTTATATGTTGTTTTAATATTTATTATGATTCCACTATCTTATGATACCATTTTCTTTATGATATACTTATATGAAATTACTTATGACCCTTATCTTTTATGAGACCATGTTATAACTTTGACCCACATGTTATGTTTCCTTAACATGTTTATTCACTTACTTGGATTTTTAGATCACCCATTTCTTTATGTATTCCCTTGGTTATCCCATGCTATTTTGGGATCCCAAATAGATGTTATGAGATCTCTATGGGGAATAAAATAAATATTCCTTGTTAAAGTTTCCTTTTATATAATATGAACCTAGTCTTCCAAAGACACTGGACCTTTATGATCCTTATGTCATGTTAATGGATATTTATGTTTAATAATCATGTAATAAAATGAGTAAATGGAATGGGTTTTCATATTACCCCATACATCCGATGAAGTAATGCAATTTTGATGGTCATTGATCGCTTGACCCGATCCACCAATTTTATCCCGATCAAGGACAACACCAAAGTTGAGGAGCTTGGTAGGTTGAATGTTCAAGAGATCATGAGGCTGTATGGTGTGACATATACTGTTGTTTCTAATATATACCTCCATTTCACCTCTTTGTTTTGATAAGGATTACATAGTATAACTATTTCTCTAGTTAATCTTTGCATGACTTACCACCCCCAAATGGATGGATAAACATGGTGGGCGAAGCAGATCTTGGAATATTTGTTGCACACCTCCGTGTTAGATTTTGGTGGTTTATGGGATAAACATCAAATATTGGAATAATTTTACTATAATAAAATTTACTAATAATTAATCAAGATAAAAAACTTTAAGTATCTATATAGTCAACCATGTTGGTCCTATTGATGCTGGATAAAAGTTGGTGAGATGTATTTAGTGGTACCAAGCATCATGAAAGAAATGAATAATATGATTCAGATGACCAGGAAACATTTGATGATATATTAGAGTTGTCATTAATTTTATGCTGATCATCAACATCAAGATTTATAACTCTCAGTGGGTGACAAGGTACATTTAAAGGTGAAACCTCATTTGGGTCATCACCGTATTGAGAAGTAAGGTAATCTTACTATGAGGTATGTCAGAACATTAAAGTTCCTAGAGAGGATCAATATGGTCACATAGAATTTATCGTTTACTAATTAGTTTATGTTGATCCATGATTTTTTCCATGTCTCTTAGTTGAAAAGGTATAATTCAGGGCCTTATCATGTGTTCAGTTTGTAAGAACTTGAGATGGAACTATATTTTTCAATGATTGAACAACCAGTTTGGATTATTGATTCCTATGTGAAATTACTTTGAGGGAAATCTATTCCATTTATTTAGATCCTATTTATACAAGATAATGATGATCATGAGATGTGTAATATAAATCTTGGGTGTAATAGCAGTGTCCTCACTTATTTTCTAATTAGACTAAAGATGAAATTTTTGATGGTGGAAAGTGACATGGTGGAGATAATTGTCACACCCATAATTAAATTTTATCTTTTTTTATTTTTTGGGGTTTTTCTTTTTATCTATGTATTTACCAAGTTTTTTTATTTGAAATTTCTAATTTTTTGGGGGACAAAGGCTGGCACACGATTAGCGTATGGTTAGGGGAAATTTTGAACCAAACTCTTCATACCATGTGAGGTGGGATAGAGGAAATAGAGTGCCCACACAATTAGGAATACTTTATTTTAAGTTTTTTGAGAAAAACTGGGAGGCCTCTTCTAGTGGATCTAGAATCACCTACACAGCTAATGCATAGTTTGGAAAACTGTGTTACCAAACCATGCAGCCCTCCCAGTTTTTCAAAATGTTGAAATTACTAAACTAACATTGATCAATATAAACCGTTTATCCCCTTATTTTCTCACATTCATGATTCCAAAAACCCTAAGTGATCCATCCATCTCATCCTCCCCACTCTTGGATCAATTGTTTGTGCAGTTTTGGCTTGGATTCCTCTAAGAAACTCCAAGTATGTGAGACCTCTATTCTCTCCCCGGTTACTCCTTTCTTATTTCATGAGTTTATTTGTACCCAATGGTTGTAATGAAAAAGTTTTGGGATAATATAAATCTTATGGAATGGTTTTTGATGTTTGTTTTTCATTCAGACTCCCATAGGATCTCCTCTCTTTTTGGATTGTGTATTCCTATCAGTTGTTGGTGGTTTTGTGGAAAATGGTAGGTGGTTACATTTTGTCCCGTTATTTGAAAATTTAATTATGATTGATTCTAAATATAATGGTTTTATAAATTGTTTTGTGTGTGTGTAAATGGGTAGTTTCAATGGTGTTTTTGTGTGTATGAAATAGATTTTCCCCAGGGAAATGGTTGGAAATGTAGTTCTTTTTCATGTGATGGTTGGCTTATGATGAAAGAGGATTTGTGTGGTTTGATAAAATGGGGTAAAGAACATGGTAATATTGGGTATATACGTGGGAATATTAGGATAATTATGCTATGTATTCCCCGCCATACCTATGAGGATTAGTTTATAATACTATCCAAACTATTGACGATGACGTGGTTTGGTGATGGATTGGTCATGAGAACATACCTTCATATCCATGGTATGATGATCAAGAGTATGAGAATCCTATGTCCCCATTACCCTTTATAATTAAGTATTTCCTATGGTAATTATTTTTAGTTTTACATTCTTACTAGTTATTCTTATTTTATTTACTTCCCTTCTAAAGCTAAATAATGTTTTAAATTCAAAATTTTTTTCTTCCATTCTTTTGAATACTAGCATCTTTATTTGTATTATAATGGATATGCTTCGAATAATTGGTGGGATACTTCTATGAAAGTTATCTCACTCCCTATATGCACCCAATAGGTGTATGTAGACCTCCATTTATCTTACTCAGGTAAAGGAAAAGCCTCATATGGTGGTGAAAGATACTCTTTCTATTGGATTATTTTGGGACAGGTGTTAGTGGTGATATAATGGGTGGTTAGAACTGATGTCGTGAGGAAATTTTTGGTTATTTTGTTGTTCTCATTCCCTTTTCCATATTTTTTTGTACCTATTCCTGGATGTAACTATTAAACTTGTATATGGTATTTTTTTGTAGCTCTTGTTATGTATATTTTATCATGATTTATGTTTATGTGAATGATTTTAATGGTATAAATTATTCCCAAATGAGTTACTTAATTCCATGGAACTAGTTTCCACCCCATGGGGACCAAGAATGCCCTTCGGGCCATGTCCCATGCTAAATTGGGTTTCGGGTTGGATGATAACCTGGGTAGGTTTGTGAAAAATTATATTTCATATCAAAAAGTTATATAATTTACTATTTACAATGAGAATATAAATATACAATGATATTACTCTTAAATATATTCCATATTGTCTATATACATCATAATGATAAGACATATATGATTTATGACTATCAAGTATTAGGGGATCATAAGCATTGAGACTTATTTTGATAAAGTTTGTATTTATGATCTCGAATAGAAGAGAAGATGAGGACAGATTCACCAATAGGAGCAACAAATGTTTTAGGTGTCATCTATTGTTCTTATCTTTGAGACAGTGTATTTTCCTCTTGACTTGAGATCATAATAAATGTGTACCATTTAATCACATACTTTGAGGAAATATAAAAACCATGACATTGAAATTACAACAAGGTCGCTTGCATTGAGTGTTTAGGATGAATTAAAACCCATGTTCAAGGACCAATGAACATATTAGTGTGAATTATTGCATGTAAAATAAATAAATAATATTATTAAAGCTTAGAATAATGTATTCACAATTTATTTAATGATAAAAAAGAACATGAGAAAATATTTTTTTTGAACAAACATAAAACATTCAAGGTTTGTTAAATTATTAGGGTAGTTTATGATCCAAGTAAATGGTTTAAATTTTATCACGTGACATACTAATAATGTCACAAGATAGTGATAAAATATTTATGATTCTTATGACCAGGTGACTAAGTTGTAATAGTATTTTTTGTAGTTTTTTAAGGTTAAGTTTTTATAGGGACTAAAATACAATTTATGGAAACTTTAACACTAATATAAATATATTTTTAAGCCCAAAATGTAGTGACCTACCTCTTACATGAATTTGAGTGCTATATACATATCTCTATCAAGTTTTAGAGAGATAAATCAAAGGAATAACAATCTTTGATTGATTCCCTCTCTTGAATCAATCATTCATTATTCACATGATCAAAGGGACATTGTATAACACTCTGATTTACCACACTTTCACTTGAGAATAAAATAATGATGATCTATAATATATATTAAAAGATTTTATGTTATATAGGATGCCTCTTTTGGTGCCTTTGATCTATGACACTCCGACAGTGAGAAAACCATTTTGTCATTTAAAAAAAGGTACCATTTATGGTTTCAATCAATTTTGTTCTTCATGCTTAAATTTAATTTCACTTGATCCATGAAAAATATGGGAAATGGGTATTGTTTTTAGTGTTTTGAAGATGAATTTGAACCCAAAATTTTGAAATACCAATTTTTATTCTTTTTCAAATCCAAAAGTTTCTTCAGGAGGGTTGTTCATCTTCAAGAATGCTTGTAAGTCGATCTTTACCTCCATTATCATGTATTAAAAACTAAAGAATTCAATCACGTCCACTTTACCATATTCCACATATTTATGTTATAAGGTTGGGGATAGAATTGCATTCTTCATGAAAAAATACTCATTGAGCTTCCATGGGTCCAATTCCAAGCCCATTATAGTGAAATATGACCCTCAAATGATTCTGATAGATGTGAATGGTGTATCTAATGAGGTATAAGACATGTAGGTCCTCAAGAGGTTCTTGGAATGTAACTTGTATGGTAATGTCATGTAACTAAAATAAAAAACTTATGAAGTAACCTGAGTGCTGTGGATGTGTGAAATACTATCATTTAAAAAAAAATTCAATCGGATTAGTTCTGTAGAAAATAATTTGGTATACTAGTGCCTCGATTCTCCCATGGATCATGTGAAATTATTTTTGAGCATGAAGAAAACAAATTTAATGAAACCATAAATGCTTACTTATTCATTCATAAATGAAAATATGATTTTCTCATTGATGGAATGATGTATCTCAAAGGTACCAAGAGTGAAATCCTCTAGATCTTCCATACAATCACCATAGCTTTTGAATTTTTATTCGTCAATTCCTGGGTTCTAGAGTGGTAAATTGATGTGTTTTAAGACATTCCTTTGATAATGAGAAGAATGTGAACTTGATCTGAGGAATACAGATTAGTATATTCTTATTATTATCTCGATATCTCTCTCTAAAACTTGAGAGAGAGTTTAAGATAGGTGAAAATTATAGAAAATATCTTCCTTCTCATTTTTTGGATTAAAATGGTATTTATATCTAACTAAAATTCTTAAAAATTTCACTTAAACCCTTAAAAGAGTTAACCCTTAAAAAAACAAAAAATAACACCACTAATTACTTACATAAACCATCATAAATGAAATATATATTTTATCAGTATCTTGTTACATTAATAACATGTCACATGATAAAATGGGAACTATTTTCTCATCTCATAAGATCCCATTAATTATTTAATAAACCTTGAAAACATTACATTCATTCAAAAAATAATATTTTCTCATATTCACTTTTATAATTAAATAACTTGTGAATAACTTGAGAAAAAGATTCAATTGTTATTCTAAACTCAAATAACATAGTTGAATTATTTTTACTTATGATTATTCAAAAGCTAACATTCTTCATCCCCTATACATGGGGCCCACATTTTCCTAAATTTATTTTCATCTGAATAGGTGGAACTCGTGGATACACTTTGTGTGTGAACCTATAGGCCCTTATCTTGATAGTTATGATTCATACCCACATACTAAGAGTGGTATCTAGTAACACATCATGGTCCTTAAGGAGATATGGATAAGTCATAGCTACAATAACCTCATACAAACACACTATGTGTAATATAATCTCTTTGTATCATGATATCTCATAAAGAAATATGCACACACTGTATCATCATACTTTCTTGATTTATCTATTTCATAACCTTATTGGATGAACTTACCATATTCCACCATGGAAATGGATTTTGAAAAGGTACTACCATCCTGGTCAACTGGGCTGGAGACATCCCTTCCTCTTAGAAACTAAAAATCATATCTTGATCATTCAATCAATGTCATACCAACAATTAGGCACCCGACACAAGATACCTCACAACAACATAAATTAGTTGGTTTTCACCCTATATTAAAGTATGAAATCAAATGGTACAGATTGATAATGATCTCAATTTGAGAGACCAATACAAGTTCTTGTAAATAGGAACAACCAATGACACATGAAACATGTGGTGTTCCCATTGGCGGGTCGGTACTCATGATCTTCTCTACTTGAGATCTCCAAGTGTGAGATTCATAATAAGAAGTATAAATTATTATGATCCCTCACCACCTGATATTTTGACATTATTTGTGTCCCTTCAATAAGATGTATCTAGAATATAGTACACATGTTTTAATATTCATGTCATAGTATCTCATGATTCTTATTCTTGATAGGAACAATTAAAACCCTTTGATATGAAAAATAATATAAATAAATTACCATTTAAATTGTGGATGTATAAGTTTCAACTATATTTTAGTAAGAATACATCATGTATAAATATATATATACATGATGTGGAAATAAAAAGCACTACTCAAGTTGGGCTAAGGAACCCACTTTTACAACACTCCAGCATATACCAGAGCTATCTTGATAATAATCAACCTATCATCTATCAAATGACAAGTCCATGCTTCTGATGAGTTATGGATTTAGTCATTTAACCTTCCACAATTTACTACATGGTTACTCTACTATCTTCAACATTACCTCTTTGGGTAAAACTACCCAAGAGATGATGTATCTGAGTATATTCCATTTTTTCCTATATTATAATCTTTACTTTTTGGCTAGTACCAATATTATATATTTATAATAATTTCTATTATTATAATAATTTACTTTATAGGTATGATTTCAAGAACAAGAACAAATCATTGCATATTTTATACTGCTTCTTTAGCTACACCAGAAGATACAACATACTCAGTATATATAGATATGGAAACCATTAGTTTTAATGAGCTATACTTACTCATTTCTTTAGACTAACTATGATATTAGATCAATTGATCTAAAGGAATACTAGTTTTTCCCCTTGAAAACCAATTTTCCTTCTTCTCTAAGTAATAGGTACATATCCCTTTTAATCTCTCAATTACTATTGGATACCTCTACTACATCTTGTGTAGTTATCATAGATTTATATGATATTTTCATTCCACAATTTATTTTCTGGAAATATCATATCTAGTACGTAGAATGTAATATGTGATAGATCCATCACATAAGAATATAAATTTCTACTCATCATTATAATACCATCTTATTATAATTATCTTCTTATATATATTTATACCATGTGAATTTAGAAACAATTCCCTCTTTAATTATTCCAACTTTTATTTTTCAATATCTGATCAGTATATATTGTTTGAGTTAGTCAAAACATTCCTTATATCCACCTATGTAGATTTTATTCTACAAAACATAGGATAATAATTTAAGTAAATCTATGGAGAGATTCTTTCACTTTGGTCTTAACTATCTATAATACTAAAAACTATTTTTCGTATGTTATCAACACATTTTTCTTGAAAAACTATGGTACTCGCACTAATCCCTTATGGACACATAGAAAAAGTTCATTACAAATGTATATTCTATGGCCATGATTCATACATTAATCATTAAATTAATATCTATATATTTTATTCCTTATTTTCATTCTATTGTGTCACCAACCATTTTTGGTAGCTTTGTATATACACCTTCCAAGAAAAGTGGTCTTGACATCAGATGACCAATATTATGTTCATAGAAAGTTTTTATGAAAAGTGGAATTATAATGGATTTAAAACATGATAATTTGGTATAACCAATCAATTATTATTTGTACCATTATTTTTCCAACCATTTATAGTTTTCATTGAATAACCACCAATGTATTTACATCAATTGGAGAAACAACCTATATTTAGACTTGATTTTGGTACATGAAATCTATTTTTCTGAATTCATATGAACTTATTAATTATGTCTTATTTCCATTTACTTATTATTTGTAGAATGATGATTAATTATTCTTATTGAATAATATATCACCTTGAGTTGATTATTATAAAACTAGATATATAGTTTTAACTTTCATATGTAGTATGTGTCCCTAGAACATTCACTTTCCATGAGCTTTTATGGAATATGTTCCTATGTTAACTTATTTATCCATATTGGGACTTAAATTTATCCAATACAATTTTTTGTCCCACTATATCTAATAGATATGTTCACCCATTTATAGAAATATAATATTTTACATGAATATATGTTTTCTATTTTAGGTATTTTATATAATATCCTTAGAAACTTTAATAATGATTATTTGAGATATACTTTGTGTTTTTCTTGATGAAAGTTTGTATATGGATATAATCTAAACGAACTATTTTCATCCAAACACATGTTTTTAGATATAATGGACTTATATCATGATAAAAATTATATTATATCCTTTCATTATTATAGTTGGTATATGGTTATGGGTTAACACCTCTATTTGTGAAGAATGTCTCAGAAAGATAATGGAAAACTTTGCATGACATATAAGTCTCATCATTGATCCTCCTTGTATTTACATCATAGATATGATGTGTATAATAAAATTTGAGTTTATGAATAAATACAATCTATATTTTAATGATTAATTTATTAATTTAAGACTCATCATTTATCTCCTTTTACTGATATCACTGTTCATATTTATATAAGGAAATTTGAGTTTGGGATTAAATCCACTCAACATTTTCATGATCAATGAATGATTAGTTAAGATATTCTTTAGATCATGGAGCCAAAGAAACTCATATATTATAACCATGCATGTTCCTTAATTCAATTTTATATTCCTTATATATTTAAGTAATCTTATGATGTATCTAAGATTACATCTATATTCTCCTTAGAATAGTTCAGGCAGTCAATCCGAATTGTCTTTGGAAGATTTGTGGCTCAAATTTATTTCAAAAGGTTTCTTTATCTAAAACTTGATAAGTAAGTTTGTTAATAATACTTAAAGATTTTAACTACAAGGATTCTAAACACTGTACTGATCATATACTTGAAAAATAATTTTATTTTTACTTGATAAATAATTATCTTGCCAAAACTTGGTATTATTAAGTTTTACATTTTATATTCATTATTTAATGATTATGATTAAAGTATTACTAAACTATTAATTGATTATAAGTAACCATAAAAAAATTTCATTTTAAATTGATGTAATGTATCATTTCATCCAATAGACACATGTTATAAATGTTTTGATAATAACCTATATAAAAAAAATACTAATCAACTTGGAAAAGAAGAACTTGTGTTATTCTCATTATTGACACAAGAATCACCATTCCTCATCTACATAGAGAATTCACATCACTTATTGTAATGTTTTTTTTAACATACTTGGTCCCTATATATGGATACAAAAATGTGGGAAACACATATAGTACCTAATACCAAAGAAGTAAATCATAAATATCACATGTAGTGATGAATATATATGAAGTTTAAGACTCTAATTTAATTAATTATAGTTTCTATTCCATTTAATTATCATAAAACATGTAATGAAAATACATTCATGTTCTATGATATACCTCTCTATATTTGGTTTCTCAAAAGGATATTACAATGGTTGTATTGGCAGTGTACTTTCCCTTGATATTTTCACCTTATCCATCTTCGTGTTTACCATATAAACTAAACTTTTACTTTTATTTAAGTTATTATAATCTTCATGAAACTTACCCAAAAGATATTGAATAAGTTTTTCCATACTTTTAATTTTCTAATGATCAATGAAACTTGAGTAATTTTTGGATAATGATGGAAGAATGATATGCATTGAAAGATCACGATTCATCTTTCAATTTACACATTTTCAATGTAGTCATCAACCCATTCATTTCTTGCTTTAATTTATCCCTAAAAACTTCTCAAAGACAAGATAACATAGTACAACCATTAAAGTTATGATGTTTCTTTCACAAGACATTGATGATAGAATTATGATATAAACATCAAATGTGTCATCCATGAGTCTCTTTTATGCTTCCTTTTCACCCAAAGTAGATTCCTGAGGTGGCTGAATGGGTAGTGGGGATTTTAATGCACCCAATTTTCTTTCATATTATAATATTATGAGAAAGAATATATACCTCTCTTAGAAATTAGTGTTAGTTGGTATGTGTTCATTGTATGGTATAGATCATAGGTAAACTATGACATTACTTTCCAATTTATACAAAATAAAACATAAGAATATTAATATTGTAATCTTGATTACGGATTATTATATGTTATAAATTTATTAATCATAAATATATCTCACTATTTTATCAAATAACAGTATCCCTAAACTAATATATTTTTAATACCCAATCACATGAGTATTATAGTGCCAAGAATACTTAAAACACTCTTCATAGCCTGAGCTATAACATTGCTAATACTCTAAGAGTCTAAGGCAGGATTTTGGCTAGACAATGACATTAACTAACAACTCCTTTATCTTTTGAGGGGAGTCCCATATCCTACAAAGAATAACTTTTATTTTCTCAATGATTTTCCTTTAAAGTTGTAATAATCTAGATATTACTACTTATTTGATGTTAAATTTAGTTAAGTTGAACCAATTATTTCATAAGAAAACCCCAATGGTAAGAGTTACCCTCAACTAGGGTTGAAGAGAACCTCAAACATACTGTTTTTTTCAAACTTAAGTGATATATGGAATTTAATGAGTTAATATTTTCTTTCATTTTTTTTTAATTTTTGTTATCTTTGTGAATTTAAATTGATTCAAGTTATTATGCTTGTTATTATGTGATTGCACTCATAGCCTTTAACATGTATAAATATAAATCATTTATTATTCATGTTCATCTTTTTATCTATGGGTGTTGGTTAATTATACTATGTGATCATGAATCATCCATCAATTTACAAATAAATAAACATGAAAAATAAAATAAATAAAAAATTACATGATCATGATCTGTTTATACCGGTTGATCCATCATGTGGATGCTGGATCAACTGAGACCCTAAGAGAACTCTTTGATCATTGCACTAGCTCGGGTTCCAACACTCATCATACTCCAATGTGTTAATCTTGTTTGGTTCCACACTAAATCTTGACATAAACTACATCACCACTAAATCCTCCATTTTACAATGTATAATCATTTACAAGTAAGGGGTATAAAGGATATGAGAATACTTTTTTATCACTCAAAATGTTGACACATATAAAATTATACATTTAAATATGTAGGTATGATCTACATATCATCTAAAAATAATATTTAATATTTAATTACCACAAGAAACATCATTTTAATAATTAAAATTATATAATTAAATAAACCAACCATGAATGGGTTGGTCTCGTCTTATGATTAATAAAAATGTAATAATAATGCATAATAAAAATAAAAATTTCTAAAATTAAACTTGAGGGAATATTTACGGCATTAATCTAGCATTAAAACAATTTTAATTAATTATTAATACATCATGTGAAACCTAATATAGTTTTAATAAATTACAGACATTTGAATTTAATTTTCAAATTTCTTTTTAATTTTTTAGTTATTGTGGATCTAGAATGGGTCCCTAGATAATTAATGGGTCTTGGTATGGTCTTTTTGGGTTTGTATGGTCAGATTTGTACCAACCTGACTGGAATTTGGGTCAAATCTAGGTCATGCGCCCTGTTGGGTGAACATGGATAAGGAGGGGATCCCCTGTTGGGATACTATATATAGACTAAAAAATTTGTTTTAATATTGGACAACACCAAAGGTTCTACCCCAATTAAATTTCCCCTCCCCAATCAACTGGGGGGGGGGGGTATATTTTTCAATATAGGTGGAACAACCACCCACCATAATATATTTTTCTATACATTTATTTATCCTTATTTTCAAGGGTGTTACATGCACACCACCCCCACCCACTATAATTTGTTTCTTGATGACCCGCACCTTCGACCACTACCCAGCATGTGAACAACCCAAGAAAGTCACCCCTGCTTTCCAAGCATCCTCTTTAGGCAATAATATATATATAAATTTATATATATATATATATATATATATTAGTTTTTTATTTTATTATTTTCAAAATCCCATCAATATTTGATCAACCATAACTTGATCGTAAAAACTCCAATCGATGAACCGTTAGTGGCATTAAGAATGGATTGAACCATTCTATTTGAATTGTATAAAATTTAACTAAAAATTAGACTTAAATTATTAAATGAACAATATGATACAAATTGAAGGAATCTAGGTGATGTAGAAGCTTGAAATACCAGTATTTTCAAAACATTTCATCCAAATTAGTGTTGTGGAATCTAATCTAGTATACTGATTCCTGAATTCTCAGATGGATCGCATGAAATTTAATTTAAGAATGAAGAACAAAAATTAATTGAAAGCTTAAATGGTACCTTGTTCATTCATCAACACCAATATGATTTGATCATTATTGGCATGTTTTAGCTCGAAAATTCCATGTGAGTTATCCTCTAGATCATCCCTACAAGCACTACTACTCTTTAACCTTCATTCTTTGATTCTCAAGTGATAGTGTGTGAAATCAAAGTGCTTTATGATTTACTTTTGATTGTGTGAATAATGTGGACTGGATTAGAGGAATAAGTACTGATCCATTCTTATTATTCTCTAAGACACTCTCTCTAAAATTTTAGAGGGTTCTTAGGATAAGAATTTTTTTTGAGAAAATATCTCCCTTGCTCATTTTTTTGTATTAAAAATGGTTTATATATCTAATTTAAACTATTAAAAATTGAACATGAAACCTTAAAAGATTCAATCCTTAAAAAACCAACATGTAATTCCAATAATGACTTAGATAATGTGTTTTAAGTGAAATAAATATTTTATCAATGTATTGTGACATTAATAACATGTAATGTGATAAAATGTAAATCATTTACTCAGATCGTAAGTTCCCTTAATTATTTAACAAACCTTTACCATGTTACATTAATTTGAAAAATAATTATTTATATATGAACATATATAATTAAATAACTTATTATTACTTTGAGAAATAAATTCAATTATTATTCTAAAATCAAAAAATATAATTGAATTATATTTAATATAGATACTTCACACTCAAACTTTCACCAGGAACCGCACATGGGGACCAATTTTTCCTAAACTCTTGTTCATCCAAATAGGTGGAACTTGTGGATAAACTTTGTATGTGACCCTCTAGGAACTTATCTTGATAGTAGTGATTTATAAGCATATATTAAGAGTAGTATCAAGTGACACATCATATAACCTAAATAGATAATTATAAGTCATCGTTATTATTACCTATTATGAACACACTCTGTGTAATTTAATATCTTTGTCTCATGATATATCATAAATAATGATTCACAATTTTTTATATAATACTTTATTGATTTATGTATTTCATGACTGTACTGTATGGACTAACTTTTTTCTACCATGATCATGGATTTAGAAAAGGTACTACCATTCTAGTCGACTGAGCTTGAGATGTATCTTACTCTCAAAAGATACAAATATCATCTTGATCATTAAACCAATTATATAACATTAATGACACAACCAATAGCAGCTACCTCACATGTATTATCTCATATCTGTATGGATTGGAAAATTTAGAAGGAGTTTTGATCTTTGAATTAGTGGATGCTCTATTTTAATATCTGAGATTCATATCAAGAATATGAGTGTTCAAGCATACAAAGATGATGTTTTAAGATATGATTTGAGTATTTATAGGTTCCTTAGATTCTCAAGAAAGTCTCAGAATATTTTGGTTTAATTTTAAAAGTTTTTAGAGGTTTTCTTCCAAGGTGCATAGTTTGGTGTGCACTGAGAAACCGTGAAGCACCCTAAGTGTGAGGAGGTTCCAGTTATCTTTTTGAAGTGAATGGTTAAGTTTCATGGACAACACATGGTTTAGGGTTAAGTGTAAGAGATATAAAAGTGAATCATGTGAGCTTGGTTGGACATGGGGATTGGTGTATTGCTTATGAATGATTATAGAAAAACCATGAGAAATGTTGCATACCAAGGTAGTTTGAATTTTCATGATTAGTGTACAGTTTGGTAAACCATGCAGCCCAACCATTTGAGAGGATTATACTTGGATATTTCCTACCACATGGTTGGTGTGGAGTCTGTAAATTCATGCATCTAAACCATGTGACTCATTAAAGGTGATTTTGTTTACCCTTTATCCCTATGAAAATTAAAAATGGGGAGCACCCATTTCTCCTCCCCTTATGCGTGCATGGGAAAACAAACCCTCACCCCTCTTACTCCTTGGTTACTCCTCCATTAAGGATGATCTTAGGTACATTACTTAATAATTGGGGCAAGATTCAACCTTTATTGACCTCCATCTATCCACCCTCCGTTCTCCTCTAATTTCATCACTCCTAGTTAGGGATTTTAATAATGACTTCATTAGAGGATGATGATATTTTCTGAATAAGATGGGGATTTTGTTATTCCTATCAAGGAGATATCCTAAGATGATGTTTTAACATCATCACACAATGATTAGATAAGGTATTCCATCATATTAATTTTTTCAACATTTTTGGTTTAAATTAAATAATTTTGGAGATGGAATTTTTGTTATGTGGTATGTATTTTTTCTAGAGTGAGGTCAAGAGTGGACTATAGACCCCCCTTTTGAGTGGTTCCTCATGGTTTCAACAAGTGGGAATCACCTGGTAAGAATTTAGGCATTAGTCTTATTTTTAATAAATTATTTAAATAAATAATAATTGAATTATAATTATTATAATTAATTTATTGGTGATTCTTTGTATGGTTTAGAGCTTTAAGTGGATAACGATGAAAACTTGAGTCAAGAAGAGACTTGGAAAATCTTAGAAAGGATACATAAAGTGGAAAGTTAAATGAGAAAGATTTAAAATTAGGTTGGTGGTCCTTGATACTCATCTTATGGTTGGTTTCATATTAGTTATGATGCATGTGATGCGTAGTTACACCACTAAAGGTGTTGAACCACTTAAATAAATTAATTGAGTTGTTTAATTTATATTTAATGTTTAAATTAAATGTTGTTCTTTAAATGAGATGGAAAGGTTCCAAGGCCATGTTGGACCTTATGCACTGGATTTTTGGAATTGACCACTAATGGTTGAGATTGTGATTCGATGGTCCCCTTAATGCTTAGACCCCCTTGAGGGCCATTCCATGGTTAAATTGAAATGTTTATGACTTAATTCCCATGGACTAGGAACCTTTGGATGCCTCCAAGAGGGTTTTGTGTGATGAAATGAGATAGAAGACCCCAGTAAGAATTGTGAGGACCCTTGAGACATGTTTAACCTTGGTGGATAGGCTACATGAAGAATGTGTTTGGGTTGGATGAGTGGAATGACCTAGGATAACCTTTGGCATTTGGATGGGTCATGAGATATCTCCCTTACCCTTTTCTGATGTGGTGTACTCATGTGGGATATAAGTTCATTTTATGATAATAATTTATTAAGGGTAATGCTTCCCTATGAGAGACAGGTGATAAACATAGACTTGAGATTGGATCTGAGGACCCCAAGTAGGGTACCTCTATTTATATATTGACCCAGGGTACCTAAGTAGATGCCTTGAATCATATTCAACCATGTGCAGGTGTGTGATACATGGTTAGAGGTTGTTACAAGTGTAACCTTAAATCTTATACCCTTCACGCGAGATTATGGTTTGTGAACAATGATTATGGGTTTATGAATTTGATTGACCATTATTTCCTTTTATTTTTTAAATGATATGGAAAACACCCTTGGGGTTTGTGTTTATATATTTTTTGATTTTGAAAACACCATTGAGGGTGGTGTTTATATTTTTTAATATATAAAACACCATTGTGTCGATGTTTATTTTAATTGGAAAGAAAAATCCTTGAGCAGGGAGGTCTGTGATACTAAATAAAACTCCCATGGGAGGGAGATATATGATACTACTGGTGGGGACACAATGGATTTAGTTATGAAATTATATTAGTTATGGTAAGAGGATATGTCCTTCCATGTGTGAGCTTCCAAGGCTTATGGGGTCTTTAGAAGCTATGGTAAATCCTCTCATGCTACTAGGGATCAACTACTAGAAACATTGCATATTGGGATGGAGCAGTCCTCGAGTTGTGATATCGGGATATTGATTACCCCAGGTTGATATCATGTATACTGGGGCAAGTTTATTAGGTTATTATCACTTTATACTAAGAATAAATACACCTAAGTCATTATAATATTTGGAATGGTGATTATGAAATGGTCGGAGACACTTCAATACTAGCTGATGTAGGTATGGTCGATCGGAGTCACGAACCTAAGGATAAATTATGGTTTATTTGTTTTTTTAGCAATTGTTTATTTTATTTAGTGCATGTCATATGCACATAACACTTCATTTTTAGTTATGTATGAGACTATGTTGGTGGTTCCCTACTAATTTATGTACTCACACCCCTCTTAGGACACCATTGCACTTAAGTGCCTGCATAGACTTTCTCTTGTTATAGGTCTAGGTTTTACTAAGGCCCAATATTTCTTGATCATGCTATAGAATGTTGAGTGGGATTAAAGTCTAGGATATGGCATGAATTGATGATATATCATGGTCTCATTTTTTATTCTATTTATTTATTTTATTCTTTATATGTGAATGTCCTAGTGGGTGATCAGTTTGTATGCTTATATGAATGCCTTTCATTTTTCATAGCATGTTCAATTTATTTATTATTATTTTCATACTATGATGTGATGCATGTGTTTGATATTTTTTACTACTATTGAAAATATGATATAGGGGATAAATTTTCCTCCTATTACCACCATAGACCCTCACTACTAGTCAGTAATCTCTAGATTATGGGGAGGGTCACCTGGGTATAGTTGTGGCTGCCGTTCCAGGCATCAATTAATGGTCTGAGGTATCCAGAATTTAAAAAGTGGTATTAGAGGTGTTTTATTTTTCTTACTATTTGGGGTATGGTAGACAAGATACATATGAATGTGTCAGAGCATGTGATAGATATTAGGATAGTGCATCATGAACACCTATTTTGGTAGGAAGTCTAGGTTACCAGGGGATCATGATTACTATTCTGGGTGTTCTCTATTATAGTTATATGATTTACACCTCAAGTGATGCACATGATGTTTGGATTTATGATTTATTATCTATTTTTGGATCCTTCCTCCATGGAAATTATCTAGTTATTGGGTTTTAGATCTTGGCTTATAGGAGCAAGAGGTGTTGGTATACATCATTCTCAACACGTAGGTATTCACATGAAATTTAGGCCTGATGGTGTGATTTTTATCATTGACGATAGATTCTGAGTTGTTTAAATTGTCAAAAACATCTTATACAATGTTAACCTATATAATTTCTTGGTGTAACTCTACTCATCTATAACTCCTTGTGTATATATGTATCTTTTCTAATGATAGGTTATGTGAATTTACAATGGGACATTTGTTGATGTGGATGAATGTAATGATGTAGTCTCTTGGGAATAAGAGGTGTAGTGATCCAAATAGGTCAACATGGGAATTGGATTCCCAAGTGATAGAACACTTGGGGGTGATTCCTCTATAGGGTTAGTTATATAATGTTCCAGCAACAACCTATATGTAATTTTACCATATAGATTAGAATAACATTCTACTAAACCAAGCTAGTGAATGTGTTTTCCTAGATACAAATGGTCATATACTGATGCCAGTTGTATGTGTATGACTGTTTCATATGAGATCTGATCCTCCAAGGAGTAGTCGACTAGTATAAATTCTCAGAGAGGGTGGATACCATAGGAGTGGGTGGTGGTTTTGGTATATGTTACCAGTTATGTACATGAGACCGATAATTAAGTGCTTTTCTATGTTTTATATCATATTATTCAAGCCATAAGTGTGGATAATTTCCTGTGATATGTGTCCTTCAATGATATTTGACCTAGGGACTTGGTCAGTAGCCCAATGACCTTAGTGACACAACTTAGGATTTTTGGTGAGTTGATGGGGTTTTGTTATATGAAGCTAGCCCATTAAAGGGGATAACTCAGGTTATGAGTATCCTTTGAAACATGAATAATGTTGATTATTCAACTTGAAGAATTGATGCATGAGAGGTGTTTTCAAGTATATGGAGTATGCATGATGATGCTTTGGTATCCTTTCATGAGAAAAGTACCTTGAGTACTAGAGCTTTGTTTTAATGGTGGTTTAAAAGGATAAGATCATTTGGACACCTGAATATATTATTATGGGATGAAATTATGAGTGTGTACATAGTGTGGATAAATATTCAGGATTTGTAATGTTTCATGGGTGATGGGTGAGCTTGTGTTGCACATAGAATAAGTGGAGTTCCTATTTTTGAAGAGGATTTCATAGGGAAGTCTAGTTAGAAAAAATCGGTATGACATGGAGTATGGTCAGCCTAATTTTAATATGTTCAACTCACATAATCTTGATTCGAGTCTTAGTGATCAGATGGTATGGAAGAATACACCCATTACATTTAAGAAATATCTAGGTGGTGTGCACTGTTATGCATAGATCCTGTTGAATTTTAAATCAGAAACTATCACGGGTGGGATGAGGAGTGATGGATTTTGTGAGTTTCTTATGGTAATAGTAGTTGGGAATTTGATGATTATGTCATAGAAGGAGTGACACTTGATTAATTGTGACCAAACTGATGAGGTAGATCCCTAGATCGGCCTCATGGTATGACCCTCGTTATTGATGGGTTATTAGTATAAGTCCCCAGCATTAAACATTACAGAATATTGAGTTAAGTAAATAATTTGACTTTATATCAAATTTAGGATCTTTTAAATTTTAAATATTTAGATAATTAGGCCATAAATCATACTTAAAAACTTAAATATTACAAATTAGACACTTCTACTCACTATTCATTTTTTCATAAAACAAAAACTTAAAAATAATCATGGTTTTGTTTCATGTTTAATCATAAATTTTTTTCCAAGATCCCATACTTGACTCTATTATATTTTAAATCCTAAAAAAACATTTCAAAAATTTGATGATCATAAAAAGTTCAGTAAGGGTTACGAAAATAAGGAAAACTGTTAGTCTTGTGGAAACTTGTAAACCATGAATAATTTATCATAACATGATACTTTCACCTTTAAGAAGTATTAAATACTCTTAACTGAATATAATTACATTAATTACGCCTTTTATGTAATAAAAATATTACCACAAAACCCATAGAAAGCACATATAACATATAAAGGTAACTTGGGACATATTCATACTTAAATGGAATAACCATGAAGTCTACATCCACACATATCACTCTTACAGATGAAATAACCATATGATCAACTTCCATACCCGATTCTTTGGAGGTTTTCATGCAACCAACCTTATTTTTTTTATCATGGAACAACCCTCCTTTGGTTTATAACGTAACCACCAATATTTGGTTTATCACGTAACCACCCATCAAATGTCTAAGTTCCATTATATAATCATTACACATAAAATATTTCAATTATCAACATTTCAATCATAAAATTTCATTTGAAATTACAAGAAATAATTTCAATATATTGAAATAATAGATCCACTTTCAAAACCATTTTGAATACTAAAACATAGAAAATGATTTATTTATACACCTCATAAAAGAATGTAGTGTACAACATCAAAATATTCCTCAATTAAAGGAGATTGAGATGAATTACCTTATAAAGATCACTTGGTTAATAAAATAGTTCGATTATATGTTTTAACTATAAATCCACTTACAAAAAGTAGAAATAAAAGATAAGATATTAAAAATACATTTCAAAAATAAGAGTTGAACGATATAATCAAGAAGTAGAAGTTTAACCTAAAGAATGGAAATTGGGTTAAGAAATTCCCTTACCTTGAGTCTTACTTCTCTCATACGTTATTTATCTTCCTAAATAATAAAATTACATTAACTTATACTTTAATGATAAAAATTTTCAAGTTTATTATTCATTTCATATCACTTATTACAGTGTTATACACAATTATTTAAGTTTATATTGGACTTTTCGTCGATATTAGGTTCTTTAGTCGAAAATGAACTTGGTATGATGTCAATCGTCCATGTGGTCATAATTCCATCATATATAGTATATTAAAAATGATATAAATATCTTATATATTAATTATATAATTATTTATAATAATCTTTTAAGATAAACTAAAAACATCGTTCATGAAGACGGTAGGCCATATGTACACATGAACACTATTTTTGGTTTTCCTCTCCTATTGAATGAATGAACATTAAATTTAATGTATGTAAATATATATAAATATATAATATAATTATAGTATACTTAATATTTCATTTATATCATATATTTTTACTAAAACAATCATTAATACATTCCATGTGATGTGTGAACGAATCACATCATTTTGAGGAGACAATAGTCCACACGTCCCCAAACGAAGTTATCATGCAACCACAACATGTAAAGCATGAAGGTATGTTTAATATAACATTTAAAGAATATTAAATAGGTTATTATAAACATATTAAAATTTGATTTGACCATAAAATAGTTTTAAGACCATCCATGAATACATTAAAAGAAAAAGAACAAAAACATTATTCACAAAGGCGATTAACCGGCATAACTTGGACAATAATTTCATTTTTTTTGAATAAGAGGAGGTGGGAAAATAAATGGATATGATATATTCCATTAGAAAAATAAAACTCTATTATTTAAATTATTTTGGATTTATCATGAATTTATGGATGAGGTAGGTGATGAGAAAGTATAAAAAGAAAAGAAATCAAGAGAGGTACTTTGAGAAAACTACCTCTTTAATATCCCCTCCTTGAATGACCCTTGAGGACCTTGGATTTGATATTTTGGTGAGACCAGTAGCACTTATACATGATTATAGTGAGTAATAGTGGTTTTGGTAGAGCGTTTATGATCTATAAGTATTTTTCGGTCGAAATAGGGAGGTGATTGTTATTATTTATACTTGAGGAGAGGTGGTATCAAGTGATTAATTTATTGATTATTTTATATTAAAAGATAAGCATATAGAGGTGGAATTAAATTAAACGACTTTGTCTTGTAATTAATTTTTTATATGATGGTTAGGGTCTATACACACCCCAAACACCCTTTAAATGTTGTATTTTTTATGTATGTTAATCTTTTAACTTTTAATTTTAACCCTTGTCAAGATTTTAATTTTACAAAGGTAAATAATTTTTTTACCATGGTATTTTTTATATATAAAAATGAAATAGAAAATACAGCATAATTTTTACCTTATTATTCCAAATATGGAATCCATTTTACCTAATTAAATTCACATAATTTGGAAAATTAAATTTAAAATAAATTCCGCAGACAAAACTAAAAAGTGGGTTTTTAAAGTGAAATGTTCAAAAGTTTGAAATGTTTTTATTTCTAATTTTAATTTGAAATTAATTCCAATGAACAAAATTGTATTGAATGATAAGAAATAATCTAAAAATAATTTAAAACATATTTAAAGGATATTCTAACAATAGAAATAAATTATACCAAAAAAGAAGTTTTGAATTAAAACACAATATTTCTCACTATTCATTAAAATACTAATTTTATCATAAAAATACCAAAAATTAAACCAAAGTAAATTTTGATGTCCCTATTCCAAAAAATAAGTTTATTTTTTCAAAAATATCTTTTAAAATTTTCAAAAAATGTATTTAAAATGGCTTCTCCATCAAAAGGTGGTAAAAATTATTTTTTTTAAAAATACTACTTTTATGCATAAAATTGATTTTGTTATTATATCATTTCTAGAAAAAATATAAGATGAATTTTAAACATAATATTGAATTTACATTTCATTAATATAATCCAACAAGAGTGCTATTATTATTTTATAAACACAATTATTCTCATTTAAATAGTTTTTCATAAAAACACTTCATTTATATTCAATTGGTTTTTATTTCAATTTATAATTATTTTGGTAACCAATGAATCACTGTATAAATATGTGTAAACCATATTTTTATAATTTAGTTTTGTAATTTTCATTCCCACTATTCCAATTATTAGGTTATAATGGTAACATTTAAATAATAATATTTAGTTGTTTGTTTAAGCTCAATGTAGTGTATCATATATGCTATCAAACATAGTGTTTCTTTCTTAAAACTCTGGATGTTATATCCAAACCCCTTTAATAAATTGTATCCTCAAAATTTGAATTCAGGTTTGGTTACTAAGGTTTTAATTTTTAAAATACCTTTATGGTAATCCCAGATTGGAAAAAGTATTAATAAAACTACCACCTTAAAACAAATAAAGAGAAGTATAAAGATAACCTGTGTAAAAAATACCAGGGTTCCATGTAGGAAAACATGGATAAGGAAGATAAAACTAAATCTCATATACTAATAGAGATTCATAGATAAATTTATCATGGAAGGTTAAACATCACAATACCATAACTACATGATGGGAAAAATTCCATTGATAAAAGTAAGGGTATAACATTTTTTTCTTTAAGATCCTTTTTATAGAGTTGAAGAATTGTATTACTAACTAGAATAAGATCATAAGGAAATATATTTTCTTGAAAAGTATAGTTTCATCCATTTATCAATTTCCACCACAAAATCATATTTTTCTCAAAATGATGAGTATTTAAGATGACTTAGTCACACCTGAAGAACTAGGATCAACTTCTCGAAAATCACATAATCCACAAAAGATGAACCATATATTTCTCATGTCTTTAGACATTAACTAAAACCCAAATTTTTAGTACAAGAGAGGTCAATTCCCAAAAATAATAAACCAAAGTTTTATAAAAACTAACTTTAATCACCAAAATTCAATAGTAATACCCAAACATCAACATAGACCATTCAAAAAATAATTATCCTTAAAATTCCTCAAAATAATCCAAACTAATATTGAAACCTAAAATCAGAAGGATTTGATTACATAGTCTTCTAAGATAAATTTTAACATTTATATCCAAATATCATCAATTAATATTTAATTCTCACACAAAGAAGTAATTTTCCTAATATTCTTCATGATAGGCTAACTATTTCCATAAATTACCGGAATCACCGTAAGTCCATAATAGATTCTTCCAAAATAAAATTAAACATTTATTCCTCAAATAAAATACCATATTATTCAATTATCCTTTATCAAAAAGGGTTTCCAAAATAATGAATGTCTTCCAAAATAACATTAATAACTTAATCACCAAATAATTTTCCAGTACCAAGGACATCCATTTGATAAAACATAAGTTCCCAAAATCAACTTATTCTTATTCCATCAACTAGTTTAACTAAAAAGAAAAAGTCCTACTAAACAAGGACTTCACATAGGTAAGTGATAGATGATAAAGCCTTGTTTCACTTAGTTTGTGGGTTTAATCCCCACAACCTTATCATACGTGACGGGTTGTCACCATTCCTACAGGTTATCCTTTTCCTAAAAATTATATAATTTTCTAACATTCCCAAAATGAGATAAAATATTATAAAATAAACATAACATGTTTTATCCTAAAATTTTATCTCATACCTTTAAATTTGAAACCCAACATGTAATAACCCAATAATCACCTCAAAAATAAGGATTATATAAACCCTAAAGGTTATCCATAACATTAAAATTATGGCTACAAAAGGAAATTCTTCCTCAAATAACAGTTTCACATAAAAACTTTAGGGTTAAATATAAAAAAATAACAATGTATTCAAAATTACCCCATCATCAAAAGAGTATTAATACTTTTAAACATGCAATCATCCTTAAGTATACCATAACTATTAAATCATTTATATGTTGAAATCTTAATATTTCAATGGTCATGATGATATATTAACTATGAATTTCCACCTCATTTCTTAATACTTAATTCCTGAAAATAAAAGATATAAATTATATCCTCATGATTCATATATATCAATCAGATAATGTTTCATGATTTATGTATAATAATATAATTCATACGTTGGATCCATATTTCCAAGATCTTATTGATGTTCCTTTTATCTTTTGATATGTTTCCCTAAATTCAAAAAATAAATGTTCACAACACTTCTGGTGTTTCACCATTAGAAAGAGTTGGTCAGGTTGAGATCTTTAAATCATATTAAAAAAGATACCATGACCCATAAAAATGTTTTATAAATGAGTAGGTGTTGGATAAATCAAACAATTTCTTACAGGTGATTTGAATACTCAAGAAGCAGTCAAAATCATTCGAAGAATATTTTAAGATAATAGTGATGATCGAATCATCAGGGAGGGATAATAATGTTTTGAAATATCTATTTCCTTATATCTAGATAATTTATCCTTAATCTGTATAAAATAATATCACATAAACATGAAATGAATTATTAAAAGAAGAATCCTATATAGGGTAAAGAAAACATAAAATATAATTTATAATACTCTAATCCATCAACCTATTTATATCTCAATTGATTCAGGTTTTTATCGAATCTACCTAATTTTCCATAATCCTATAGAGTTTTATATATGAGAGTAACCCTATTTCTAATAAAGGATCTTTAACTTACACCCAGATAACATCCTAACCTATAATTTTATCTAAACCGACCTCTGATACCAACTATAAGGTCCCAACCTTAAACATTACATAATCTTGAGTTAAGTCAATAATTTGAATTTATCTCACATTGAGGATATTTTCATGTTTATAGCTTTATATATTTATTCCATAACTCATATATAGTAACTCAAATACTACAAAGTAGACACTTCTACTCACTATCCATTTTTTTCATAAAACAAAAACTTTTAAAAGGAAATAAAGTTTTGTTTCATGTTTAATCATCATAAAATTTTCTTGATCCCATCCTTGAATCTATTATCCTTTAAATCCTATAAAAACATTTCAAAACATGGTATGAGCATAAAAATATCAGTAAGGGATACATAAAAAAGGAAAACTGTTAGTCTTGTGGAAACATGTAAACCATGAATACTTTATCAGAAAATAATACTTTCACCTTTAAGAAGTAGTAATACTATCCACTGTATATATGATCATTTATTAACCATTTTTTATAATAAAAATATTACCATAAAACCCATATATATAACATATAACATATAAATGTAACTTGGTACATAATCATACTTAAATGGAATAACCATGCGGTTGACTTCCACACATATCATTCTTAGAAATGGAATATCCATACAACTGACTTCCATACCCAATGCATTGGAGGTTATAACGTAACCACCCATCCATGATTTATCACTAAACCACCCATATTTGTTTTATCATGTAACCACCCATATTTGGTTTATCATGTAACCACCCATATTTGGTTTTTCACGTAACCACCCGTCAAATGTCCAAGTACCATTATATAATCATAACACATAAAATATTGCAATTATCAACATTTCACTCATAAAATTTCATTTGAAATCACAATAAATCACTTAATGATATTTAAATAATAAATCCACTTTAAAACCATATTCAATACCAAAAAATAGAAAATTATTTAGTTATACACCTCATAAAAGAAGGTGTTATATAACATCAAAATATGTCTCAATAAAATGAGATTGAGAGGAATTACCTTAAAAAGATCATTTGGTTAATAATATACTTTGATTATATGTTTTGAATATATATCCACATAAAAAAAGTACAAATAAAACATCATATATTCAACATTAATTTCACACATAAGAGTTGACCGACATAATCAAGAAGTAGAAGTTTAACCCAAGGAAAGGAAATTGGGTTAAGAAATTCCCATATCTTGAGTATGGCTTGTCTCATACATTATTTATATTCCTGAATAATAAAATTAGTTTAATTTATACTTTCTTTAGAAAATTTTTCAAGTTTATTATTCATTTTATATCACTTATTACCATGTTATACACAATTATTTAAGTTCATATCATATTTTTTATCGATATTTGGTTCTTGGGTTGAAAATAAACTTGGTATGATGTAAATAGTCCATGTGGTCATAATTCAGTCATATCAAGAATATAAAACATGATATAAATATCTTATATATTCATTATATAAGTATTTATAATAATATTTGAATATAAAATAAAAACACCGTTCATGGAGATGATAGGTCGTAGGTATGCATGAATGCTATTTTTGTTTTTCCTGTCGTATTGAAAGAAAAACAATAAATGAAATATATGTAAATTTGTATAAATATATAATAAAATTATAGTAGAATTAATATGTCACTTATCTCATTTATCTTTATTAAAACAATCCTTAATATATCCTATGTGATGTTTGAACGAATCACATCATTTTGATGAGGCGATAGTCCACATGTCGCTAAAAAAAGTAATCGTATAACAACAATATGGAAAGCATCAAGGTATGTTTAATATAAAATTTATAGAATATTAAATAGGTTATAATATATATATATTAAAATATTATTTTACCATAATAATAGGTTTAATACTAGCCATGAAGGTGTTAAAGTAAAAGAACAAAAACATTATTCATGGAGGTGATTATCCGACATAACCTGAAAAACAATTTCGTTTCTTTGAATCTGAGGTGGTGGGAAATTAAAAGGATATGAAATATTAAATTAGAAACATAAAACATCAGTATGTAAATTATCATGTAGTTATCATGAATTTATGTATTATAGATGTGAGTATAAATTTAAAAACAAAATGATATTAAGAGAGGTACTTTGATAAAATTACCTATTGAATATCCCGTCCTTAAAAGACCCTTGAGAAAGTTGGATTTGGTATTTTGGTGAGACTAGTAAAAATTTTATGTAGGGATAGTGAGTGGAGAGGTTTGGGCATATATTTGAGGAGCTACAAGGATTTTTGGGTCGAAATGGGGAGGTGAGGGTTGTTATTTATACTTGAGGAGAGGTGGGTTCAAGTGATTAATTTATCAATTATTTTATATGAAAAACTAACCATATAGAGGTGGAATTAAATTCCATGAATTTTTATTTTAATTAATTTTTTATAGGATGGTTAGGGTCTATCCACATCTCAAATATAGTTTAAATTTTGTTGTTTTTGGGTATGTTAATCTTGTAACTTTTAATTTTAACCCTTATCAAAATTTTACTTTTACTATGGTAAATAAATTTTTTACCATGGTAAGTTTTTTATATATAAAAATGAAATTGAATTTAAAACATAATTTTTACATTCTGATTCCAAATATAGTATCCATGTTACCCAATTCAATTCACAGAATTTGTAAAATTTTATTTAAAATTAATTACGCAGACAAAACTAAAAAGTGGGTTTTTAAAGTGAAACATTCAAAAGTTTGAAATGTTTTTATATATAATTTAAATATTAAAATAATTCCTCTAACAAAAGTTGGACGAAATGAAAAAAACATAATCTAAAAATACCTTTACACCTATTAAAATGATCTTATAACAATATAAATAAATTAGACTAAAAATCAGTTTTGAATTAAAATGTAGTATTTCTCAATATTCATTAAAATATTAATTTTATCAAATAATTACTAAAAATTCAACCAAAGTAAATTTTTATGTCCCTATTCCAAATAATAAGTTTATTTTGTCAAAAATATCTTATAATATTTTCAAAAACTAGATTTAAAATGGGTTCTCCATCAAAATGTGGTAAAAATGCCTCTTTTGAAAAATACCCCATTTATGTATAAAATTTATTTTGTTCTTATATCATATCTAAAAAACAAATAGGATGAATTTTAAACATCATATTGAATTTATATTTCATTAATATAATCTAACATGAGTTATATGATTATTTTATGAACACAATTATTGTAATTTAAATAGTTTTACCATAAAAACACAACCTTTATATTCATTTGGTTTTTATTTCCATTTCTATTTAATTTGGTAACCTAATCACTATATAAATACGTGTAAACAATATTTTCGTAATTCAGTTAATACTATTCATTACTTCCATTCTAGCGACTAGGTTATAATGGTAACATTTAAATAATAATATTTAGTTGTTCGTTTAATCTCGATGTAGTATATCATGTACGCTATCGAACATAGTGTTTCTTTCTTAAAACTCGGGATGTTACACATAGTATGTAACTCCCCGACCCCAGTTTCCCATAGTCGGTGCATTATTACAAAACATTGGCATGATCACAAAAGATCAAGTCTCGAACGACCGATTAGTTTAGTAGCCTTAGAAACACTAGATACATTCATAAGTTTTACATTACATTATAAAATGAAAAAAAACAAAAACATTGTATCCATAGACTACACTCATATCCCCTCAGACTATCCCTATAGGTCATTCATAAAATACTTCTTCATATCCTGGGAAAAATAAAACATAGAAAGGGGTGATCTCATATGCTCAGTAAGGATAACTATATAGAGGAAACTTTCATAAATAAGCATAAAAATTTAAGGAAATGTATAAGTCTAAATAAAAATCCTTTTTAAACATAATCTTCATCATAATATGGAAAATATAAATCAAAATAATTCCATTTACTTACTCACATGGATATTATACTAGTCGAATAATCACATGAAATATCAATAGACACTTTCATAATGATGGAATGCATAATGCCAAACTATCATAATCACATATTCAAGGCCTTCTTCAAAGACTACAAATAAGATTTTGTCAAGGCCTTATGCCAAGACACTAGTTTGTCTCATGAGACCTACCGATGCATCGAGGAGCTATAGCGAGCTCCACTCGTCACTTACTAAGTCCAATTCATTCCTCATATGAAAATGTTTAAACATAACATAAACATTCGTATTAAAACAAGCATACGAAATGTCAATACCTTATCCATAAACCATGAATGGTATAAAGATAACACATCCACAATAAAAAATATCACAAAACCTTCAATACAATATGGAAGTTTTGCATTATAATAAATCAACTTTAAATAAGCTTAAAATCCATCAAAGTATGTTGACATAGATGAAATAAAAACTATTTGAGAGAAATATCTCTTTTTTGAAATCATTTAAAAGCAACATAATTATAAAGAAAAAAATTTATTTTGAGAATATTTCAATAATATTGTAAGGTAATGTTCAGGTGTAATAATGGCGGAGAATAACCGCACCCACCGTAAAAGTTAAAAAAACATTCTTACCTTAATTTTGTCGAAAAGGTCATAAAGTACCTTTTTTGGAAAACGAAGGAAAGATTCCTTTAAAAAACATATAAGGTTAACTAAGGGTATAACTGACTATAAACCATTGTCTTTAAAATAGTAAAAATGTTTTGAAATATATTTTATGAAACATGGATGTGGATGATAAAGAGGTCCCAGTAGATAATTACTTATAAACAACCTCGGATAATGAAGAGATTGTCAAATTTAACCCTTACCTTCTACTTTCCCTTGGTCGAGGGTAAGTTAACCTCCTGTATAATATTTAAATCATTTTTATTAAATTATACAAGAATTATATACATAAATATGACATCATATATGGTCTTATAATATTGCTTTGTTAATAATATTTTAGTATTATCATCATTTCAGGTGTTAACTTACTCATTTTCTTTTATAAGCTTTGTTACATAAGACGTGTTTATTTTGGATTGGATGTATATTATTCATATCCATAATGATATCAAGTCCTTAAAAATTATTTTTAATCATCAAATGAAAGTTATTCTTGAATGGTTACGATGGGGAAATGAATCTTATCGCTTTTGTGGAGACTGTATGTTGTACGGACGCACGAGTGACAACATCATTCTTTTGATATTAAAATCGTATATAATTGGATGTTATATCATATATAAAGAATAATTATAATGTTATATTTATTATTTATAGTATTTATAATCATTATTATACCCATCCAAATAATGAAGTGTTTGAATAACAAACTACACCACGGCGTGGAGACGGTAAGCCGTACGTACACACGTGTGGTGAATTTTCATTCATAGGATGGATAAAATTACGAATATGGTTGTACCATTTTTATAATAACATCACAGTATATAGAAGATACTGGATTTATTATTTTAGAATAGAAACAACAAAGAAAGAGGAAGTGTATGAAGAAAAAAACTTGAAAGAGGTGATGAAATATTTACCTCTTCTTTGGGTTCTTCCTTTGGATTGATCAAAAGGGATCCTTATATTGGGTTTATGACAAAATAAATTCCTCTAGGATGAAGTGAGGAAAGTTTGGAGGATATTTGGGTAGGGGTTGTCCAAGACAAATGGATTTGAAGGTGTGAATTTGAGATAAGAGGGAGTGCCCTTTTATAAGAGGGGTGAGGGGCACCTTAGGAAAAGAGTGAAATATTATTTTATAATAAATTAATATTCGGTTTATAATGGATCCAAAGTGACTTATTTAGAGGCTAAGGTGGGGATGGGTCGAAATAATTTCAACCAATATATTTTAGATAGGTTTTTCTCACTATATTAACCTTATCTTTTAGATTTAACTCTTAGTTAATTAGTTTGACATTTTCCTTGTCTCTTTGTATTTTTATATTATATTTTAAATAAACTTACTATAAAAAGTCAAGAGAACTCCAAATAGTTCATTATTAATATATATAACCCTATCTAAGTCATTTGGATAAACCTTTTATTTTTAGGAATATGATATAAATTAATAATATAATATTTGTTTTAAAAACTCTTTTATGTCAATTCTGACACTATTTGGTAATTGATCTTTGTAAAAATCACAACATCATGATTATTTAGAAAAACATTAATTAAATCAATCCTAACATGTCTTATTAATATATAAAATTCGTGTAATTTATCAAAAGTATTAATTTTTATTTATTTGGGTATTTATAATATCAATTATTTTAATATTTCATTAATAAGGTAATTACTGCATCATCATTGTGTCATAAATAAATTAAATAATTTAATGTCTAAAAATAGTAAATAAAATACCATTATTTAGGAAATTATTTTAGATTTCTAATTAATATTTATAATCAAATTTATCTTATATATAATCCTATATTAAAAATGATTTAGTTTTAAAACTTTCATTTTAACTCTTTTAACTCTACTTTAAATAAAATAATAATAAATGTCCTATTCTAATCCAAGTGGACCTAAATGATAATATTTTATTCCTAAGGTTGTTTTTGGCCGAGATACACTTATCCAATAGAATCAGTACACATTTCAGGGTAAAAATAATATCATTTTTACCTTTAATTACCCTATTTACTTTTAACCGTGGTAAATAAAAGTAAAAAGTTACTATTCAACAAAAATTATTTTCATCTTATTGAACCATATTGTACTTACTGATATCAACCATGTCTCTCAGAGTTTTGAAATTCAACTCACAGTAGCGGAAAAATTAAGTTTTATGCAAATTTGCAAAAGCTCCTAGGAGGTGGGTAAAAGACGGTAAAAAGGTCAATAAATTTTTTATATATTTAAAATTAATATAAAATGACTCCAATGAATTACATTGAACTAATATAGGTATTATGTATCTATTTTTACATAAAATAAATTTAAATAAAATAAATAATTATTTAAATAAAAAGTCTGTTTTAACCAATAACTTAGTGTTTTTCACTATTCATTAAAAATTGAAAGTTTTCAGAAAGATACCTAAAATTCACTCTAAGCTAATTTCGATATTCCGAATCCAAAAATGAAATCCATTTTAAAAAATAAAATTTATAAAATTTCAAAAAGTGGGTATTACTATTCATAACGACTAGTTTGATTGGTCACAGTGTGTTTGAATCTCGAAGTTGCGTACAATGCAATCTACTTCATTACTTAAAGGGAAACATACTGTGGATGCTTGAGGTGTTACATTCTCCCCTCCTTCAAATAATTTCATCCTCGACATTTCTAGAATACTACTGCACAAAACGATTTGGGTGGTTCTTCATCATAAGTTCCTCGGGTTCCCACGTTGCCTCTTCCATCTTAAGGTTTCTCCATAGAACTTTTACCAAACGAGTCGTCGAGTTTCTCAGCACTTGTTATCTGGTATAAATAATTCTGATAGGCTCTTCGCAATAAGATATATCGGGTTCCAGTTCTAATTCTTCATAGGTGAGTACATGCGTTTGGTCAGGCATTTATTTTCTCAACAGTGATACGTGGAACACATCATGAACTTTGGAGAGACTTGGCGGCATTGACAAATGGTAAGCTACAACACAAATTCGTTCAAGAATTTTGAAAGGTCCGATGTACCTGGGACTGAATTTACCTTTCTTACCGAATCGTATAACTCCCTTCCATGGGGATACCTTTAAGAAAACATGATCTTCTTCTAGAAATTCCAAATCCTTCCTTCAGTTATTAGCATATCTTTTCTGCCTACTCTGAGTTACTTTGATGTAGGTTTGGATTACCTTCACCTTTTCCATCGTTTACTCAACAAGTTCTGGGCCTACAGGTTTTCTTTCACCAACATCATCCCAACAGGTTGGTGTGCGACATCTCTTTCCATATAACGCTTTATATGGTTCCATCCGAATACTTTAATGGAAGCAGTTGTTATAGAAAAATTCTACCAAAGTTAAATATTGACCCCACATACCCTGAAAGTCAAATGAGCAGGATCTCAACATGTCTTCTAAGGTTTGAATAGTTCATTCTGATTGTCCATTTGTTTGAGGGTGGTAGGCAGTGCTCAAACGAAGTTCAGTATCCAAGGACTTCTGAAGAATTTTCCAAAATATTGATGTAAAACCTGGATCACAATTAGAAACAATTGATAGGGGTACACCCTGAAGTCTTAAAACTTCATTAATATATATTCTTTCTAGTCGTTCAAGTGGAAAATCTTCTCTTATAGCAAGATAATGTGATGACTTAGTAAGATGATCAACAATGACCCATATTGCGTTGCTCCTTCTAGGAGTCTTTGGTAGCCCCATGAAAACGTCTATCATAATATTATCCCATTTCCACTCAGGTATGGGAAGAGGTTTCATGACTCCTCCAGGCTATTACATTCCAGCTTTCACTTGTTGAAAAACCATAAATCTTGACACAAAATCAACAATCTCCCTCTTCAATTTGTCCCAAAAAAAATGTTCCTTCAAATCTCTATACATCTTGGTGCTCCCAGGGTGTATAGAGAAATTGGAGCTATGAGCATCATCCAACAAATCTCTTTTCAGATAAGGTATATTTGGAACACAAAGTCTCTTACCAAATTTCAAAATTCCTTCTTCATATACGAAGTCACTCAATCTTCCATCATTCACAGCTTTAATCTTCTTTTGAAACTCCTTTTCATCAGCCTGAGAAATTTTTATCCTTTCTAATAAATATGGTTTATAAACCATTTGAAAATTATTGATGTTTCACATTCCATGGTTATTCCCATATCCATCTTTACTAGATCCATGAAAATAGGATCCCTTTCAACTCTCATCTTGTTCAAAAATCCAGGATCCTTTCTGCTCAAAGCATCTTCCACCATATTTTCCTTCCCCGGGTGGTAGTGTATAGTGAAATCATAATCTTTGATTAGTTCAAGACATCTCCTTTGCCTCATATTGAGTTCCTTATGTGATAAAATATACATCAAACTCTTGTGATCGGTATATATCTCACACTTTTCACCATAGAGATAGTGTCTCCAAATCTTCAAAGAAAAGTTCACAACTTCTAACTCAAGATCATGAGTAGGCTAGTTTTGTTCATGAATTTTTAGCTATCGTGATGCATAGGCAATTACCCTATCATTCTACATAAGGACACAACCAAGTCTTTTCTTTGAAGCATCACTATAAATAACAAACCCGTCATTCCCCGATGGTAGAGTCAAGATAGGAGAGTTGAATAATATTCTCTTTAGTTCTTCAAAAAATTCTTCCCAATCTTTTATCCAAACAAATTTAACCCCTTTACATGTGATCTTGGTTAATGGGTTAGCCAATAGGGAAAAATTCTGGACGAAATGCCGATAATAACCTTCTAAACCAATAAAACTGCGTACCTCAGTTATACTCTTCAGTTCTGGAAATTATGGGATTTCTCTTCTCTTAGAATGATCAAAAAAGATTCCATCATTAGAGACAATTTGGACAAGAAAAGAAATCTCATGAAGTCATAATTTAAACTTTCTAAACTTCCCATATAATTCATTTCTTCTAAGGGTTTTCAGAATGGTGCACAAGTGATTTTCATGATCTTAATAGATTTTGGAGTATACCAGGATATCATCAATAAATACCACTATAAATTCATCAAGATATTCCTTGAAAACTCTATTCATTAGATCCGTGAAAACAGAGGGTGCACTAGTCATCCCAAAAGTCATTACTGTAAACTCGTAATGCCCATACTAGGTTTGAAATGCCATTTTCGGAATGTCTTCCTTCTTCATACACAATTGATGATATACAGATCAAAGGTCAATATTTTAGAAATATTGAGCTCCATAAAGTTGGTTGAATAAATCATCAATGCGAGGTAGGGGATACTTGTTCTTTATTGTTATAACATTGATCTCCCTGTAGTCAATGCACAAACTCATAGACATGTCTCTGTTCTTAACAAAAAGGACTGGGGCTCCCCATGGAGAAACACTAAGGTGAATAAATCCCTTATTAATCAACTCCTATAGTTTTTTATTTAGTTCCACTAATTCCATAGTGGCCATTCTATAAGGGGTCTTCGATATGGTCCTTGAAACAGGAATTAAATCAATGGAAAACTCAATTTATCATTTTGGAGGATGTCCAGGTAAATCCTTTGGAAACACATCATCATATTCTTGTACAAGAGGTACATCATCTATTCAAACATTCCTTTCCTCACCCACAATTATTTCATTCTATTCCTCCCCAATAATTGAATTTTGTTAAGCTACTAGGGGTGGTTTTGGATAAGAATCACGTGGTGACGTTTCTGATCTAAAGACAAGATACTCCTTATCATCATAAAAAATTGTAACCTCCTTCTTACAATAAATTTTCACATCATGGTCCAAAAGACAATAAATACCAAGGATTATATCAAATTCAATCATGGGTATAATGATGAGATCAGTAGATAAAGAACATTTATATGATCTAATGGGAACTGATTCACAAAATGTTTTCGCAATGATACTTCCCTTAGGAGTTTTGACTGACAACTCACTTGTTAAATCAAATTGGAAATATCTAATTTTATTAGAAAACTAGGATGATATGAAACAATGTGATGATCCAGAATCAAATAAAGCATTGGCTAAACTTGAGGAAACCATTAAACTACCGGCCACCATGTATTTAGGAGATTCAACCTCAGTAGTAGTGATAGCATACACTTGGCCTTGATCCCTTGGCCTTTTCTGAGGTAATTTTCCTTGGTGCTTAGGACATTCATTTTCATAATGTCCCATCTCCCTGCAATTGTAGAATTGAACATCGGTAGATTATTTCTTCCCCTTGCAATCACGATCTTGGTGGACTTTTTCACCACACTTGTAACAAACTCCCATTACCTTCAAGCAAGTACTGAGGTGTTTCTTCCCACATTTACTGGAGGATGGATATTCAACTTTTACCTTCTTACCCTTATTTACATTTCTAGAGTGATCAATAGTTCTCTTCTTCTCTTGTTTTTCTTTAAAGTCATAAGATTTATAGAATTCCTTTTCAATCTTGATAGCACATGAGACAATATCTTTGTATGGTGAGAAGGATTGTGAGAATAATACTCGACAGAGAAATGGTTTTAACCCATCAAATAAATAATCAATATTACTTCTTGGGTTATGTATATAATCTGCTGCATGCCCTACTAACCTTGTAAAGTTAGCTTCATACTTTGTGACATTCTCATCCTCCTTTTGCCTCAGACTTAGAAATTGTATTTCCATATTCGCTCGATGGTCACAAAGAAAGTATTTTTTATAAGAAAAGCTCTTTAAACTCCCTCCATTCCATATGTGATGATTCTTCACCTTCCTTTTTATTTTGAGTTAAGGACCACCTTTGATCTGCATCTCCTGTGAGGCGATAGACTACCATGAAAACCTTTTCCTTTTCGCTACTTCCCAAAGCATGAAATATTTTCTCTAAGGAACTCATCCATTTATCAGCTACCAATGGATTTGTAATCCCATTTAATGTTGGTGTTTTTTTCCTTATTAAGCGATCTAACATTGATCCTTCACTTTGTGGATTAGGGTGCTTCATACGGGTAAGGTTATTATTCATAACCTGAGTGAGTTGTCCCAGTATGGTGATAAGCAGATCAGCACCAATTGCATCACCAGCTCCACTATAATTATCTTGAGTATGAGGGAAACCCCAACATGGATTTTTTGCGTTGATTTGGTTTCCATTTCTTCCACTAGGCGCCATTTCTAAACAATGGCATATAATAGATTAGTTTATCAATCATAATACATAATTCCAAACTTGTAAAATACTTAACATAAATTGAAAGGTTTATGGATATAATCCATAATCATAAAAATGTTTTCTTTGAGGAATTATATAATCATAAACCCATCATAATGGTTTGTAAAGAAAATTAGAAAATATCTTAAGCATATCCACCGAGAGTGTCGTAACCAAGAGTACAGCAAGGCCCATTGTCATGCAACAATTCCCATTCGAGTCTAGATCAAAGCATTGTTTTCAAGTTTTAACCCTAGGTACATATGTGCCAGAGATGCCTATACCTGCTCATATCCAATCAGGGATGTATTTCTCGGAAAACTCACAAAATATATACATTACCAAAATTCTAGGAAGTTCTTCAATACTAATCCTCAAAGTCTATCTTAGGGTAATGTTATCTAATCAGTGTTTATCTAAATATAGTTTCCAAGGCTTGTACTAAACATACTCTGATACCAACTATAATTCCCCGACCCCAGTTACCCAGAGTCGGTGCATTATTACATAACATTGGAATGATAACAAAAGATCAAGTATCAAACGACCGATTAGTTTAGTAGCCTTAGAAACACTAGATACATTCATAAGTTTTACATTACTTTATAAAATGAAAAACTACAACAAGATTGTCTCCATAGACCACACTCATATCCCCTCATACTATCCCTGAAGGTCATTCATAAAATACTACTTCAAATCCTGGGAAAAATAAAACATAGAAAGGGGTGATCTCAGATGATCAGTAAGGATAACAATATAGCGGAAACTTTCATAAATAAGCATAAACATTTAAGGAAATGTATAAGTCTAAATCAAAAGACTTTTTAAAAATAATCTTCATCATAATATGGAAAATATAAATCAAAATAATGCCATTTACTTACTCACATGGATATTCTACTAGTCGAATAATCATATGCAATATCAATAGCCACTTTCATAGTGATGGAATGCATAATTCCAGACTATCATAACCACATAGTCAAGGCCTTGTGCCAAGACTACAAATAATATTTTGTCAAGGACTTGTGCCAAGACACTAGTTTGTCTCATGATACCTACCGATGCATCGAGGAGCTATAGCGGGCTCCACCCGTCACTTACTAAGTCCAATGCATTCCTCATATGAAAATGTTTAAACATAACAGAAACATTCATATTAAAACTAACATACGAAATGACAATACCTTATCCATAAACCTTGAATCGTATAAAGATAACACATCCAAAGTCAAAAATATCACAAAACCTTCAATACAATATGGATGTTTTGAATAATAATATATCAACTTTAAATAAGCTTATAATCCATCAAAGGATGTTGACATAGATGAAATCAAAACTATTTGAGAGAAATATATATTTTTGAAATCATTTAAAGTCACATAATTCTAAAGAAAACCTTTATTTTGAAAATATTTCAATAATATTGTAAGGTAAGCTTCAAAGGTGTAATAACGGCGGAGAATAACCGCACTCGCCGTATTAGTTAAAAAAACATTCTTACCTTAATTTTGTCGAAAAGGTCATAAAGTACCTTGTTTCGAAAACGCCGAAAAGATTATTTTAAAAAACATATAAGGTCAAATAAGGGTATAAATGACTATAACCGATTGTATTTTAAATAGTATAAATGTTTTGAAATACATTTTATGAAACATGGATGTGAATCATAAAGAGGCCGCAGAAGATAATTACTTATAAACAACCTCGGATAATGAAGAGATTTTGAAATTTAACCATTACCTTGTACTTTCCCTTGGCCGAGGGTACGTTAACCACCTGTATAATAGTTAAATCATTGTTATTAAATTATAAAAGAATAATATACATAAATATGATATCATATATGAGATTCTAATATTGATTTGTTAATAATATTTTTGTATTATCGTCGTTTCAGGTGTTCACTTACTCATTTTCTTTTATATGTTTTGTAACATAAGCTGTGTTTGTTATGGATAGGATGTATATTCTTAATATAAAGAATGATATAAAGTCCTTAAACATTATTTTTAATCATCAAATGAAAATTATTCTTGAATGGTTATTATGGGCAAATGAATCATATCGCTTTTGTGGAGACGGTATTCCGTACGTACATACGAGCGACAATATCATTCTCTTGATATTAAAATCATATATAATTGGATGTTATATCATATATAAATAATCATTATAATGTTATATTTATTATTTAAATCATTTATAATCCTTATTATACCCATCCAAATAATTAAGTGTTTGAATAACAAACTACACCATGACGTGGAGACGGTAAGCCGTACGTACGTACATGTGGTGAATTTTCATTCATAGGAAGGATAAAATAACGAATATGGTTGTAAAATTTTTATAATAACATAACAGTATATATAATATAATATAGTTATTATTTTATAATAGAAACAACAAATAAAGAGGAAGTGGAAGAAGAAAAGAACATGAAAGAGGTGATGAAATATTTACCTCTTCTTTGGTTTCTTCCTTTTGATTGATCAAAAGGGCTCCTTATGTTGGATTTATTACTAAATAAAGGCCTATAGGATGAAGGGAAGAAATTTTGGAGGATATTTGAGTAGGGTTTTGCCAATCCAAAGGGCGTTGAAGGTGTGAATTTGAGAGAAGGGGGAGTGTCCTTTTATAAGCGAGGTGAGGGGCACCTTAGGAAAAGAGTGAAATATTATTTTATAATATATTCATATTCGGTTTATAATGTCTCCAAAGTAACTTATTTAGAGGCTAAGGTGGGGATGGGTCTAAATCCTTTCAACAAATAGATTTTAGATAGGTTTGGGTCACTATATAAACCTTATCTTTTATATTTAACTCTTAGTTAATTAGTTTGACATTTACCATGTCTCTTTGTATTTTTAATTTATATGGTAAATAAAATTACTATAACAAGTCAAGAATACCCCAAGTGATTAATTATTAAAATATATAACCCTATATAAGTAATTTGGACGAACCTTATATTTTTAGGAATATGATATCAATTAATAATATAATATTTGTTTTAAAAACTCTTTTATGTCAATTTTGACACTATTTGGTAATTGATCTTTGTAAAAATCATAATAGCATGATTACTTCTAAAAAAGTTAATTAAATCAATCTTAAAATGTCATATTAAACTATAAAATTAGTGGAATTTATCAAAAGTCTTAATTTTTATTTATTTGGGTATTTATAATTTCAATTATTTTAATATTTCATTAATAAGGTAATTACTGCATCATCATTGTGTCATAAATAAGCTAAATTATTTAATGTCTAAAAATTATAAATAAAACACCATTATGTAGGAAATATTTTTATCTTTATAAATAATATTTATAATCTAATTTATCTTATGTATAACCCTATATTAAAAATGGTTTAGTTTTTAAACTTTGATTTTAACTCTTTTAACTGTTCTTTAAATAAAATAATAATAAATGTACTATTCTAATCCAAGTGGACCTAAGTGATAATATTTTATTCCTAATGTTGTTTTTGTTCGAAATACACTTGTCTAATAGAATTAGGACACGTTTCAGGGTAAAAATAATATCATTTTTACCTTTAATTACCCTATTTACTTTTAACCATGGTAAATAAAAGTAAAAAGTTACTATTCACCAAAAAATATTTTCATCTTATTGAACCACATTTTACTTACTGATATCAACTGTGTCACTAAGATTTTTTAAATTCAACTCATAGTAGCAGTAAAATTAAGTTTTATGCAAATTTGCAAAAGCTCCTAGGAGGTGGGTAAAAGACGGTAAAAAGTTCAATAAAATTTTTATATATTTAAAATTAATATAAAACGACTCCAATGAATTACATTGAAATTAAATAGGTATTATGTATCTATTTTGACCTAAAATAAATTTAAATAAAATAAATAATTATTTAATTAAAAAGTAGGTTTTAACCAATAACTCAGTGTTTTTCAATATTCATAAAAAACTGAATGTTTTTCGAAAAATACCAAAAATTCACCCTAAGCTAATTTCAATATTACGAATCCAAAAATGAAGTCCATTTTGAAAAATAAAATTTATAAAATTTCAAAAAGTGGGTATTACTATTCATAACGACTAGTTTTATTGGTCGCGGTGTGTTAGAATCTCAAAGTTTCATACAATGAAAGATACTTCATTACTTAAAGGGAAGCATACCAAGGATTCTTGGGGTGTTGCATTCTTCCCTCCTTCAAATAATTTCATCCTCGACATTTCTAGAATACTACTGCACAAAAAGATTTGGGTGGTTCTTCATTATAAGTTCCTCGGGTTCCCACGTTTCCTGTTCCATCTTAAGGTTTCTCCATAGAACTTTTACCAAACGAGTCGTCGAGTTTCTCAACACTTGTTATCTGGTATCAAGAATTATGATAGGCTCTTCGCAATAAGATAGATAGGGTTCCAGTTATAATTCTTCATAGGTGAGTACATGCGTTTGGTCAGGCATTTATTTTCTCAATAGTGATACGTGGAACACATCATGAACTTTGGAGAGACAAGGAAGCATTGCCAAACGGTAAGCCACAACCCCAATTTTTTCTAGAATTTCGAAAGGTCCGATGTAACTAGGACTAAATTTACCTTTCTTACCGAATTGTATAACTCCCTTCCATGGAGATACCTTCAAGAAAATATGATCTACTGCTAGAAATTACAAATCCTTCCTTCAGTTATCAATATAGCTTTTCTGCCTACTCTGAGCTACTTTGATGTGGTTTTGATTGCCTTCACCTTTTCCATCATTTCCTCAAAAAGTTCTGGGCATACAGGTTTTCTTTCACAAACATCATCCCAACAGGTTGGTGTGCAACATCTCTTTCCGTATAATGCTTCAAATTGTTCCATCTGAATACTTGAATGGAAGCTGTTGTTATAGAAAAATTATACCAAAGGTAAATATTGATCCCACATACCCTGAAAGTAAAATGAGCAGAATCTCAACATGTCTTCTCAAGTTTGAATAGTTCATTCTGATTGTCCGTCTGTTTGAGGGTAGTAGGCAGTGTTCAAACGAAGTTTAGTATCTAAGGCCTTCTGAAGACTTTTCCAAAATATTTATGTAAAATGAAGATCACTATCAGAAACAATTGATAGGGTTACACCATGAACTCTTACAACTTCATTAATATATAGTCTTTCTAGTCATTCAAGTGGTAAATCTTCTCATATAGAAAGAAAATGTGATTACTTAGTAAGATGATCTACAATGACCCATATTGCGTCGTTCCTTCTAGGAGTCTTTGGTAGCACCATCAAAAAGTCTATCATAATATTATCCCATTTCCACTCAGGTACAGGAAGAGGTTTCATGACTCCTCCATGTTGTTTCCTTCCAGCTTTCACTTGTTGAAAAACCATACATCTTGACACAAAATCAGCAATCTCCCTCTTCATGTTGTCCCACCAAAAATGTTCCTTCAAATCTCTATACATCTTGGTGCTCCTAGGGTGTATAGAGAAATTGGATCTATGAGCATCATCCAACAATTCTATTTTCAGATCAGGTATATTTGGAGCACAAAGTCTCTTACCAAATTTCAAAATTCCTTCTTCATATACGAATTCACTCAATCTTCCATCATTCAAATCTTTAATCTTCTTTTGAAACTCCTCGTCATCAGCCTGAATTTTTTTTATCCTTTCTAATAATTGTGGTTTGGCAACCATTTGAAAAATTATTGATGTTTCACCTTCCATGGTTATTCCCATATCCATATTTACTAGATCTATGAAAATAAGATCCCTTTCAACTCTCATCTTGTTCAAAATTCCATGATCCTTTCTGCTCAAAGCATTTACCACCTTATTTGCCTTCCCCGGGTGGTAGTGTATAGTGCAATCATAATCTTTGAGTAGTTCAATACGTCTCATTTGCCTCATGTTGAGTTCCTTCTGTGAGAAAACATACTTCAAACTCTTATGATCGGTATATATCTCACACTTTTCACCATAGAGATAGTGTCTTCATATCTTCAAAATAAAGATCACAACTTCTAACTCAAGATCATGAATATGATAGTTTTGTTCATGAATTTTTAGCTGTCGTGATGCATAGGCAATTACCCTTCATTCTGCATAAGGACACAAGCAAGTCTTTTCTTTGAAGCATCACTATAAATAACAAACCCATCATTCCCTGATGGTAGATTCAAGATAGGAGAGTTGGATAATCTTCTCTTTAGTTCTTCAAAACATTCTTCGCACTCTTTTATCCAAAAAAAATTTAACCCCTTTACGTGTGATCTTGGTTAATGGGTTAGCCAATCAGGAAAAATTCTGGATGAAATGCCGATAATAACCTTCTAAACCAATAAAACTGCGTACCTCAGTTATACTCATCGGTGATGGATATTATTGGATTGCTCTTGTCTTAGAATGATCAAAAAATATTCCATCCTTAGAGACAATATGGACATGAAAATAAATCTCATGAATCCATAATTGACACTTTCTAAACTTCCCATACAATTCATTTCTTTTGTGGGTTTTTAGAATGGTGCACAAAAGATTTTCATGATCTTCATAGCTTTTGGAGTATACCAGGATATCATCAATAAATACCACTAAAAATTCATCAAGATATTCCTTGAAAACTCTATTCATTAGATCCATGAAAACAGAGGGTGCTTTAGTCATCCCAAAAGGCATTACTATAAACTCGTAATGCCCGTACTAGGTTTGAAATGCCATTTTTAGAATGTTTTCCTTATTCACACACAATTTATGATATCCAAATCAAAGTTAAAACTTTTAGAAATATTTATCTCAATGAAGTTGGTCGAATAAATCATCAATGTGAGGTAGGGGATACTTGTTCTTTATTGTTATAGCATTGATCTCCCTATAATCTATGAAAAACCTCATAGACTGGTATTTTTTCTTAACAAAAAGGACTGGGGATCCCCATGGAGAAACACTAGGGTGAATAAATACCTTATTACTCAACTCCTATAGTTGTTTCTTTAGTTCCACTAATTCCACAGTGGACATTCTATAAGGGGTCTTTGATATGGGCCTTGAACCAGGAATTAAATCAATGGAAAACTCAATTTATCATTCTGGAGGATGTCCTGGTAAATCCTTTAGAAACACATTAACATATTCTTGTAAAATAGGTACATCCTCTATTCGAACATTCCTTTCCTCACCCACAGTTATTTCATTCTCTTCCTCCCCAATAATTGAATTTAGTTGAGCTACTGGGGGGTGGTTCTAGATAATAATTAGGTGGTGATGTTTCTTCTCTAAAGATAAGATACTCTTTATCATCATTGAAAATTGTAACCACCTTCTTCTTAAAATAAAATTTCACATCATGGTCCAAAATCCCATACATACCGAGGATTATATCAAATTAAATCATGGGTATAACGATGAGATCAGCAGATAAAGAACATATATATGATCTAATGGGAACTGATTCACAAAACTTTTTCACAATGATACTTTCCTTAGAATTTTTGACTGACAACTCCCTTGTTAAATCAAATTGAAAATATCTAATTTTCTTATCAAACTAGGAAGATATGAAACAATGCGATGATACAGAATCAAATAAAGCATTGTCTAAACTTGAGGAAACCATTAAATTACCTGCCACTACGTCTTTATGAGATTCAACCTTAGCAATAGAGATAACATACTCTTGGCCTTGATCCCTTGGCATTTTTTGAGGTAAGTTTCCTTGGTGCTTATAACATTCATTTTCATAATGTCCCATCTACCTTCAATTGTAGCATTGAACATCGGTAGATTCTTTCTTCCCCGTGAAATCATGAGCATGGTGGCCTTTCTCACCACACTTGTAACAGACTCCCATTCCCTTCAAGAAAGTACCCGGGTGTTTCTTCCCACATTTACTGTAGGATGGATATTCATCTTTTCCCTTCTTCACCTTATTTACATTTCTAGAGTGATCAACGGTTCTCTTATTCTCTTGTTTTTCTTTAAAGTCATAAGACTAAGAGAATTAATTTTCTATCTTGATAGGAAATGAGAGAAAATATTCGTACACCGAGAAGGATTTTGAGACTAATACTCGACAAAGAAATGGTTTTAACCCATCAAATAAACAATCAATCTTACTTCTTGGGTCATGTATATAATCTGTTGCATGCCCTGAAAACCTTGTAAAGTTAGCTTCATAATTTGTGACATTCTAATCCTCCTTTTTCCTCAGATGTAGAAATTGTCTTCCCATATTCCCTCGATGGTCACAAGGAAAGTATTTTTCTAAGAAAATCTATTTAAACTCCCTCCATTCCATATGTGATAATTCTTTATCTTCCTTTGTATTTTGAATCAATGACCACCATTGATATGCATCTCCTGTGAGGCGATAAACTGCCATGACAACTTTTTCCCTTTCCCTACTTCCCAAAGCATGAAATATTTTCTCTAAGGAACTTATCCATTGCTCAGCTACCAATGAATTTGTAATCCCATTGAATGTTGGTGTTTGTTTCCTCATTAAGCGATCTAACATTGATCCTCCACATTTTGGATTAGGGTGCTTCATACGGGTAAGGTTATTATTCATAACATGAGTGAGTTATCCCAGTATGGTTATAAGAAGATCAACACCAATTGCATCACCATATCCACTATAATTATCTTGAGTAGGAGGGAAACCCCAAAATGGATTTTGTGCATTGATACAGTTTCTATTTCTTCCACTAGGAGCCATTTCTAAACAATGGCATACACTAGATTTGTTTATCAATCAAGATACATAATTCCAAACTTGTCAAATACTTAACATAAATTGAAAAGTTTATGGATATAATCCATAATCATAAAAATGTTTTCTTTGAGGAAGTATATAATCATAAACCCATCATAACGGTTTGTAAAGAAAATTAGAATTATCCTAAGCATATCCCCCGGGAGGGTCGTAACCAAGAGTGCAGCAAGGCCCATTGTTGTGCAACAGTTCCCGTTCAAGTCTAGCTGAAAGCGGTGTTTTTGGGTTTTAACCCTAGGTACATATGTGCCAGAGCTGCCTCTACCTACTCGTATGCAGACAGGGATGTATTGCTCTGAAAACTCACAAAATCTCTACATTACCAAAATTATATTAAGTTCTTCTATACTAATCTTCAAAGTCTATCTTAGGGTAATGTGATCTAATCAGTGTTTATCTAAATATAGTTTCCAAGGTTTGTACTGAACTTCCTCTGATACCAACTGTAACACCTGGACCCAAGTTACCCAGAGTTGGTTCATTATTACATAACATTGGCATGATCACAAAAGACCAAGTCTCGAAAGGCCGATTAGTTTAGTAGCCTTGGAAACACTAGATACATTCATAAGTTTCACATTACATTATAAAATTAAAAAATACAACAACAATGTCTCCATAAACCACACTCATATCCCCTCAGACTATCCCTACAGGTCATTAATAAAATACTTTTTCACATCCTGGAAAAAATAAAACATAGAAAGGGGTGAGCTCAGATGCTCAGTAAGGATAACAATATAGCAAAAACTTTCATAAATAAGCATAAACATTTAAGGCAATGTATAAGTCTAAAACAAAATCATTTTTAAAAATAAACTTCATCATAATATGGAAAATATAAATCAAAATAATGACATTTACTTACTCACATGGATATTCTACTAGTCGAATAATCACATGCAATATCAATAGCCACTTTCATAATAATGGAATGCATAATCCCAAACTATCATAACCATATAGTGAAGGCCTTGTGCCAAGACTACAAATAAGATATTGTCAAGGCCTTGTTCCAAGACACTAGTTTCTCTTAGGAGACCTACTGATGCATCGAAGAGCTATAGTGGGATCCACCTGTCACTTACTAAGTCGAATGCATTCCTCATATGAAAAGGTTTAAACATAACATAAACATTTGTATTAAAACTAGCATACGAAATGTCAATACCTTATCCATAAACCATGAATGGTATAAATATAACACATAAATAGTCAAACATATCACAAATCCTTAAATACAATATGGAATTTTTGTATCATAATAAATCAACTTTAAATAAGCTTAAAATCCACCAAAGGATGTTGACGTAGATGAAATCAAAACTATTTGAGAGAAATATATCTTTTTTGAAATCATTAAAAAGTCACACAATTCTAAAGAAAACCTTTATTTTGAAAATATTTTTATAATATTGTAAGGGAAGCTTCAAAGGTGTAATAATGGCAGAGAATAACCGCACCTGCAGTATAAGTTAAAAAAACATTCTTACCTTAATTTTGTCGAAAAGGTCATAAAATACCTTGTTTGGAAAATGATAGAAAGATTCCTTTAAAAAACATATAAGGTCAACTAAGGGTATAAATGACTATAAAAAATTGTCTAGTAAATATTAAAAATGATTTGAAATACATTTTAAGAAACATGGATGTGGATGATAAATATTTCCCAGTAGATAATTACTTATAAACAACCTCGGATAATGAAGAGATTGTGAAATTTAACCCTTACCTTGTACCTTCCCTTGGTCGAGGGTACGTTGACCTCCTATATAATAGTTAAATTATTGTTATTAAATTATAATAGAATAATATACATAAATATGATATCATATATGAGCTTCTAATATTACTTTGTTAATAATATTTTTGTATTATCATCGTTTCAGGTGTTAACTTACTCGTTTTATTTTATATGTTTTGTTACATAAGACATTTTTGTTATGGATAGGATGTATATTATTCATATCTAGAATGATATCAAGTACTTAAACATTATTTTTAATCATCAAATGAAAATTATTCTTGAATGGTTATAATGGGGAAATGAATCTTATCGCTTTCGTGGAGACGGTATTCCGTACGTACGTACGAGCGACAATATCATTCTTTTGATATTAAAATCGTATATAATTGGATGGTATATCATATATAAAGAATAATTATAATTTTATATTTCTTTTTTACATCATTTATAATCATTATTATACCCATTCAAATAATTAAGTGTTTGAATAACAAACTACACCACGATGTGGAGATGGTAAGCCGTACATACATACGCGTGGTGAATTTTCATTCATAGAATGGATAAAATAATGAATATGGTTGTAACATTTTTATAATAACATCACAGTATATAGACGCTACTAGATTTATTATTTTATAATAGAAACAACAAATAAAGAGGAAGTGGAAGAAGAAAAGAACATGAAAGAGGTGATGAAATATTTACCTCTTCTTTGGTTTCTTCCTTTTGATTGATCAAAAGGGCTCCTTATGTTGTCTTTATAACTAAATAAAGGCCTCTAGGATGAAGGGAGGAAATTTGGGAGGATATTTGGGTAGGGTTTGGATGATCCAAAGGGCGTTGAAGGGGTGAATTTGAGAGAAGGGGGAGTACCCTTTTATAAGCGGGGTGAGGGGCACCTTTGGAAAAGAGCGAAATATTATTTTATAATAAATTCATATTCAGTTTATAATGTCTCCAAAGTGACTTATTTCTAGGATAAGGTGGGGATGGATCGAAATACTTTCAACCAATAGATTTTAGACAGGTTTGGATCACTATATTAACCTTATCTTTTAGATTTAACTCTTAGTTAATTAGTTTGACATTTACCATGTCACTTTGTATTTTTATATTATATGGTTAATAAACTTACTATAACAAGACAAGAGAACCCCAAGTGGTTCATTATTAATATATATAACCCTATATAAGTTATTTGGCCAAAAAGTAGATTTTTAGTTATAGAATATCAATTAATAATATAATATTTGTTTTAAACACTCTTTTATGTCAATTTTGACACTATTTAGTAATTGATCTTTGTTAAAATCATAACAGCATGATTACTTCAAAAAAAGTTAATTAAATAAATCCTAACATATCATATTAACCTATAAAATTATTGGAATTTATCAAAAGTCTTAATTTTCATTTAATTGGGTATTTATGTTATCAATTATTTTAATATTTCATTAATAAGGTAATTACTGCATCATCAATGTGTCATAAATAAATTAAATTATTTAATGTCTAAAAATTATAAATAAAATACTATTATGTAGGAAATATTTCTATATTTATAATGAATATTTATAATCTAATTTATCTTATGTATAACCCTATATTAAAAATGGTTTAGTTTTTAAACTTTGATTTTAACTATTTTAACTCTTCTTTAAATAAAATAATAATAAATATCCTATTCTAATCCATGTGAACCAAAATGATATTATTTTATTCCTAAGGTTGTTTTTGGTCGAGATAAAATTATACAATATAATTAGGACATGTTTCAGGGTAAAAATAATATCATTTTTACCTTTAATTACCCTATTTATTTTTAACCGTGGTAAATAAAAGTAAAAAGTTACTATTCAATAAAAATTATTTTAATCTCATTGAACCACATTTTACTTACTAATATAAACCGTTTCTGTCGGAGTTTTGAAACTCCACTCACAGTAGCGGTAAAATTATGTTTTATGCAAATTTGCAAAAGCTCATAGGAGGTGGGTAAAAGACGGTAAAAAGTTCAATAAAATTTTTATATATTTAAAATTAATATAAAATGAATCCAATGAAGTAAATTGAACCTATATAGGTATTATGCATTGATTTTTACCTAAAATAAATTTAAATAAAATAAATAATTATTTAAATAAAAAGTCAGTTTTAACCAATTACTCCGTGTTTTTCACTATTCATCAGAAATTGAAAGTTTTCAGAAAAATACCAAAAATTCACCCTAAAATAATTTCGATATTCCGAATCCAAAAATGAAGTCCATTTTGAAAAATAAAATTTATAAAATTTCAAAAATTGGGTATTACTATTCATAACGACTAGTTTGGTTGGTTGCAGTGTGTTAGAATCTCAAAGTTGCGTACAATGGAAGCTATTTAATTAATCAAAGGGAAACGTAACATGGAAGCTTGGGGTGTTACATGGTAGATGAAGAGGCTGAAATTACTATAAGACAAGAATGGGTGGTGAATCAATGTTTTATTTAAATGCTCAAACATTGAGTAGGTTGGCCACATCCAACTATTTTTTTCAGTGATGAACAAGATACGTTTAGTGGAGATTAGGGGTTTTTATCCAATGATGTGATGATAAGGACACTCCTATAGTGGGGAGTGTAATATTAGTTGCATTGATATGACCCTCATGCTAGAGGGGCCATGGATGCGTGAAACCATCTGTTTAGTGGCTGTTATGGTTTTTGATATAAGTGAGTGGTTGGATTTGAATATATTTATATTCCTAGGTGTATTCTAGAATATAGTTTGGATGTCACTTTAGATGAAGTCTGAGCGTAATCTTTGTACTTAGGATGAATTTGAGGTGATCCAAACCTGATCAAATTTTTATAATAGTTGGTTTCCTATACCCAACTTAAACATTAATTTTTGATTACCATATCATGTATACAGTGATTTATACATGATGTTCACTTACCATAATAGTGTTGATATTTCTGCATCCACTATTTACACGGTAATCTACATATATTATTTTTTGTATCAAAAAGTTATAGGAGTTCCCTACCTATAATGGGAACCTTGAGAGACTATAACATTAATCTTATACATATGTTATGTATTCTAGATATATCATGTTGACTGTACATATATGATGTCTGACCATTAGGTATTGGGGGCTCATAAGCATTAAGTCTTCTTCTCATAAAATTTTCACTTAGAAATATCAAGTATATGAGATCATGAGGACTGGCCCGCCAATAGGAACACTACATGTTTTATGTGTCATTGGTTGTTCTTATCCATGCATATGTGTAATGGTATCCTGAATTGATATTATTATCAGTGTATTCTAATTGGACATATACTTTAATGCAAGAAGAAAACTATTTAATATATATTTTAGTGAGGTAGATTGAATTAGATGGATCATTGGTGATATTGAATTGATTGAATAGCCAGGATAAATTTTTTCACTTTTTAAAGGAAGTGATATCTCGGGCCCAGTTGATCAGGTTGGTAGTATCTTCACTAAATCCATGACAATGGTTGAAGAAGGTAAGTCCATCCATTTATATCAATGAATAAAAAACCGAGAAATGAAGATGTCACAAAGTGTGCATCCTGTTTTATGAGATAACATGAGAAAAAGAGATTATATTACATGACGTCTCTTTATAGGGATTTTTTATTACTATGAATTTTCCTTATCCCATTAGAGGATTTTATGGGTTTCCAGACTCCACTTCTAGTCTCTGAATATTATTCACTTCTATCAAGATAAGAAACTAGAGGTTTACACACAATGCGTATTCAAAAGTATGACCAATTCTAGTGAATTAGTGATTAAGACATGGTGGGCCCTGTAGTGGTGGCTAGGTAATGTATAAGTTAAAATGATTTCTTGGGAATAAAAAATAAATATTATTCAATTTTTAAATAACATCTAATGAATTTATTTAATAATAATATTAATGAGTTATTTAGTGAATATTTAGGATATATTTTTCAGATGAATATTTAATATTAATATATGAGGTTCATTAAATATTTAGTATGGGGAAAAAAGTTGAGTTAATTACTCATATATTATCACCTTACATTATTTTAATTTTACAAGTATGTGTTATTTTACTCATGACATTTGTGACATGATTGTAAGGTTGTAAGTATTATTTTGGGCATTAAATTAAGGGTTAACTTATTATAGGGATTATATGTAATTTTGATATGTTTTAACCTAACTATAAATGTCAAAATATGACCAAATACATGGGACTATTAATTCCCATGAATTTGGGAGGTTCTCTCACCTCATGCTCAAGTTCTAGCGAGACAGACAGAGGTTTGGGGAATCTCAATCCAATTTCTCCCACCTGGATTGAAGTGTTAACAATCCCGTGATCGTTTCAACGCCAAAAGTGCATTCCACTCTCCGCGCTAGCACTTAAGGATTGAATATCAATGTTCAAGGAAACTTATGGATCATGTGTGGATGATCTAGATGGATCCAGCCTCATATCATTCAAGAAATGGTCACTGACGATGAGCATTTGTCAACCAAACCTTCATTTAGAATGAGGTAAATGTTCATTTATATTTTTTTATTAAATTAATTCAAGTGAGATCCATGTAATTTTATCAGGGATCAAATCTCTAGTGACATCATTTTTACTTTGATCTAGAGATGACAATTTTAAACCCCAACCCATTTGTCTGCACTGCATGCCTTGGTATATCCAATTGGTATTAGAGTGGTCACATAAAATTTTATCCATGGAAAAAGTAAGTTTGTAATAATTTCATGAAGAAAAAGTTGTTATGGCCTCATCATCGTAGAGGGTTCTCCAATCCGATATCAGATGGATGAGATATTGTAATCTAAATATCAAATATTAGACCGACACCGAATGTCCAGTTAAATTATGAAGAACATATTTATATATATGTTATTTTTCCTAGATCGGTGAGTAGTAGTAAAATTCGATCATTTTGGCTAGGTTTCAACAATGTTCCAGTAAAACCCAACTCTAACCAGAATTCTGGTGGCTGGAATTGTATTTTATGACTAGTGTAATTTCCAAAAAGGTGAATAAATAAAAAAATTAAAAAAATTAAAAATCATATAAATTATAGTGTTTGATTTTTGAAAAAAATAAAACTTTAAAAGGGGGTTTCCTGAACTGAACTTATGGGTAACATTGAAAGAAAAAAAATTTATATAGGGATTTTACATAATGGGGGTAGTGGAAAAACTGTAAAAAAACTATTTTTATAATGAAAAAGGGTGAAAAACCACCCTTCTCATTGTGCATGGCGCCTTCATCAGCCTCAATACACTGGAATCCTTCATCAACCAACCTCCCACTTGCTCACTACCATGGTCTCATCAGACTCTCACCTCTTACCTCTGACCATCTCAGGCTGACCCTAACCTCTATGCACCACTATACCTAGTCGCACCATTGTCCTGATCCTAAGTTTCTAACATCGCCATCCTGACCCCGACCCCACTGATTCCTCCCCTAACGTATGGTATCCTTGTTCAGACCTACATGTTCTCTTATTGCCTTCAACCATCGCACTGTTACTGCACTCGACCCCCCCAGCTCGCATACGCACATAGTCCAACCAACCACATCCAGCTGGCCATCAGCATGCCACCGTTTGCGGCTAACCCTTCAACCAGATCAGACACTCTCGACCACTATGGCTTGCCACTCCCAGCTCCCATGTGGCCTCACCTTATCAACTGAACCATATTAAATATTAGTTTCTACAAACCATAATGGGCCTATGTGGCCCATTTTAGTTACAGTATAGGCCCAAAATCCCTTTTGGGGTTTTCTGGACTGATTCAGGCCTAGGGAAAAAATTTAAACATTTAAAAATTAATGTTAAAATTTTTTTGGAATAAAATTTGAAAGAGAGATTGAGAAAATATTTTTACCTAGATTAAACTTAAAATGAATTATTTTAACTCATTTTAATTTCCCTCGACATAAATTTATCACAGATTTAATTTTATTCTGTATTAATTTGTGTGTTCACTAATCTTGATCATTGACCGTTTAATGTATATATAGATTTAATTTATTTAATTTTTTATTTCAATTAGGTTTGATGCATGTAATAATTAAATTTATTTTGATGATCGACATATAATTTTTTTCTTACTTAAAACGTATAAGTGTCTACGTGTACATGAAAACTACTTTTTATGTTAATTACATATTCTCAAGACCCCCTCACCTACATGAGAGTATTTATATATTATGATAAGTATGGTATAATACACAGAGCACACTGAGATGAGGCAGTATTCTAGATGATATGTGGATACATTGGACCATAGTATGAGCTATGATACATGTCAAACCCGACTCAAGTATATTACACTAAGGGTCAGAGTTGATCCATTGGGCATAAATGGATCAACTAATAGAAAATTCTCAAGATTAGTCATATTATTTTATTTAATGTATTCATCATTTATTATTTTTTTGAATATGAAAAATTACGCAACCATAGAAAATAAGAAATAAACAATGCATAGATTAAATCAACTTATGACTAGTTGAATGTTTTTCTATTTACTGTATAGTAAGGTTGTGAATGCGATAACATAGTATGTGAATATCAGATCAAAAATTAATTCATCCATCATGAAATAATAAAAATACATCAAAGATGTAAAAAATGGGCCCCACTAACAGTACAAACACCCCACCTTTACATGGTCGTCAGGTCCTAGCCCACTAGGTACGACCGATTTCCCTACAGACACGTAGTCCCCTCCCTGGGGCCCACCCACATGCCCAAATAGGTCATCAGACTAATGTATGTATGGATTTAATTTATTTAATTATTTATTTCAATTAGGTTTTGTGCATTTAATAATTAAATTTATTTTGATGATCGGTGCATCATCTTTTTCTTACTTAAAATGTATAAGGGTCTATGTGTCAATGAGAACTGTTTTTCATGCGTATTATATATTATCAAGACCACCTCACCAACATGAGAGTATTTATATATTATTAAAAGGTTGGTATAATACATAGAACACACCAATATGAGGTGGTATTCTATATGATACATGGATACATTAAACCATAGTATGAGCTATGATACATGTCACACACGACTCAGGTATATTTCCCAAAGGGTCACAATTGTTCCATTGAGCGTAAATAGATCAACCAATACCAAATGGTCAAGATAAGTTGTATTATTTTATTTAATTTATAAAATTATTATTATTATTATTTAATATGAAATGAAAGCTCATAAAATAATAAATAAACAACGCATAGATTAAATCAACTTAAGGCAAGATGAATTTTTTTCTATTTACTATATAGTTAGGTTATGAGTGCAATCACATAGTATGTGTATATCAAATAGAAAATGAATTAATCCACCAGGAAATAATAAAAATACATGAAATATGTAATAATTGGGCCCCACTAACAACATAGACACCCCGCCTTTACAAGGTCATAGGGTCTTAGCCCGCCAAGTACCACTAGTAGTCCTGTAGACACATGGTCCCCTCCCTAGGGCCCACAAACATGGCTGAATGGGTCATCATACTAATGAACGTCCCCAAAGGCCAACACATGTTCTTTTTAGTGTTCTTTTTTATCACTCATACACACCTTAATAAAATTTCTATAAGGTCACCCATCCTGATCACTAATCCAAGACAAGCATTCTTAAATGTGGAGTTTTAATCTGGAAGGCTACCAAAAATAAAGGTGTGAATTATTGACATGAGTCATATCATTTAATATTTTAACCCTTTAACATTCTTGGGTGTTACATTCAAACCCATTTAGATAACAACATCCTTGTTTTGGACTCTATATCTCAACCCACATAGTGAGACGACACATAAGGATGGGTTCCTGTTCTGATACCAATGTAAGAACTAGGCCCCACTGATAGAACAAAAACCCCACCTTTAAATGGCCATCAGGTCCTAGCCTGTCAGGTACCACTAGTTGCCCCACAGATACGTGGACCCCTCCATGGGTCCCACCCACATTTCTGAATAGGTCATCACACTAATGACTATCCCCACAAGCTGAGACGTGTTCTTTATAGCGTTCTTTTTCCTCACTCACAGACACCCTAGAAAACTTCCAAAAAGGTCACCCATCTTGATCACTACACCAATCCATGCATGCTTAATTGTGGAGTTCTAATAAGTTAGGATCCCAAAAATAACGGTGAATGTAACACCCCGAGATTTTATGAAAAATATTCTTTTTAATTGCATTAATGTCTTGTGTTATACGCTACACCAAAAGGAGCTTGCACAACACGCATCCTTGACTTTCCTTGCATTACACGCAATCACGACCTTCCTCGATAGCATGTGTAGTACGCAATACCGAGTTTCACTAAACAATGATATGCTATTAAAATATTATTAAAACCAGCTGTTATAAATAGTAATAACCAATTTTTGAAAGTTTGTAAATTTTATTTTTCAAAATGGACTTCATTTTTGGATTCTGAGTATCAAAATTAGCTTAGGTGAAATTTTGGTACTTTTCGGATAACTTTTATTTTCTGATGAATAGTGAAAATTACTAGATTTTAATTAAAAACAACCTTTTTAATCAAAATAATTAATAGTGATAAATTATTAATTTGAGTGGTTTTAAATTATATTTAGAATATATTTTTACAATTTAATACAATGTTGGTCATTGGATGTAATTTCACATTTAAACCAGACATAAACAAGTGTCAATCTTTTGATAGTTATTATCTCTTAAGAACACGCTATTTGTTTTGACAATGGGAATTAATTTTTAAATTAATTAATGTAACTGATATGTTTTTAATTTGGTAAAATAGACATCATTTTTGAGTCCATAATATCAAATATAGCTTAGGCCTAATTTTTGGTATTTTTCTGGAAACTTTCATTTTTTGATGAATAGTGAAACCACTAAGTGGTAGTTAAAAAAAATGAATTTTTCATAAAACTTAATTTTACCGCTTCTGTGAGTGGAATTTCAAAAATCCAAGAGACACAGTTGATGTCAGTAAGTAAAATGTGGTTCAATGAGATGAACATAATTTTTGGTGAATAGTAACTTTTTACTTTTTTTTCCACGGTTAAAAGTAAATAAGGGAATTAAGGGTAAAAATGATATTATTATTACCCTAACACATGTCCTAATTCTATTGGATAAGTGTAATTCGACAAAAAACAACCTTAGGAATAAAATATGACCATTTAGGCCCACTTGGATTAGATTCGGACATTTATTATTAATTTATTTAAAGAAGGGTTAAAATAGTTAAAATCAATGTTTAATAAGTAAATAATTTTTAATATAGAGTTATACATAAGATAAATTCGACTATAAATATTCATTAGAAAGCTAAAAATATTTAATACATAATGATATTTAATTTGTAATTTTTAGACATTAAATAATTTAATTTATTTATGTCACAATGATGATGCAGTAATTATTTTATTAATGAAATATTGACATAATTGATGTTATAAATACCCAAATAAATGTAATTTGAGACTTTTTATAAGTTCCAATAATTTTATAGGTAAATATGACATGTTAGTATTGATTTAATTAACTTTTTTAGAACTAATAATTCTGTTATGAGTTTTAAAAAAATCAATTACTAAATAGTTTCAAAATTGACATAAAATAGTTTTTAAAACAAATATTATATTATTAATTGTTATTTTATTCCTAAAAATCTAAGGTTAGGAAAAATGACTTAGATAAGGTTATGTATATTAATAATAAACAAATTGTGGTTATTTTGGCTTGTTATAGTATGTTTATTAACCTTATAGTGTAAGAACACAAAAAGACACGGTAAAAGTAAAATTATCTAACTTAAAGTTAAATATAAATGATACGGTTAAAATAGGAACCTAAACTTGTCTAAATTCTATTTGATGAGAGGATTTAGACCCATCCCTACCTTATCTTAAAAATAAATCAATTGGGAGCTATTTAAAACCTAATATGACTTTATAATAATATAATATTTTTAGTTTTCCAAAGGTGCCCCTCTCCTCCCTTATAAAAGGGCACCTCCTCCCTCTCTTCCTCACACCACTTTGAGCCTTAAAGCTCGGCCAAACCCTGACAAATTCTCTTCTCCACTTCCCTAGAAACATCTTAGAGGTCCTGGTCTTCTTCAAAGTCCAATTTTAGTGCCCTAAGAGGTGGACTCAAAGAGGCGCTTCAAAGAAGAGGTAATGTCCGTCACCGATTCTTTCAACTTTATTTCTTCTTCCACTTCTTCTTATTAGGTTGTTTCATTATGAAGTAATAACATCAGTATCAATAATATAATGATATGTTATTATAAGTATGAAATAACCCTATTTCACCATCTATCCATCCTACGGAAAACGAAATCACCGCGCATGCATACGTACGGAATACCGTCTCCACGCCGTGGTGTGATCTATTTTCCACCACCACCTTACTTGGATGGGTATAATGGTGTACATAATAACTATATATGATTATTTTAAAGTGATATTGATTCTGAAATAATATACATACACTCCAATACAATTCCATGATCATGAGAACAATATCATCGCTCATGCGTACGTACGGACTACCGTCTCCACGACGCGATGAGATTCATTCTCCACGTTAACCATTCATGAATGATTATAAAGTATATAATATAAGTAATCATGAAATATATGACATAATAATGATACTGGATTTATGTGTATATATATGTATTTCATCTACTTAATTCCATTCAACTCAATAAGGAAACGAAAACAGCGTTCATGCGTACGTACGGCCGACCATCTCCATGAACAATGTATTTCTTTCCATTTACTGATCTATTATATATATGTATATTCTAAATATATATTATATATAAATCATGTTTTATATTCTAGAATTAAGTAATCATGATCTAAGTAATCATATGAATAATTACAAGTCAAAACACGAATGACAAATGAAACGATTTTACCCAAAACGCTCTTTAACAGGGAATTTACAAAAGAACGGGTAATATAAAGTCATAAGTGAACCATATATGATATCATAACAATGAATATGATTCTGTAATAAGTTAATGACATTATTTAAATCATTATACAGGAGGTTCGGATACTTACGAAGAAAATCAGACCTAAGGTAAGGGAAAATATCACAATCTCATTTTTATCCGAGATTGTTTAAACTTTGGTATTTACTGGGGTGTATTTTATCATCTACATCCATGTTCCCTAAATATGTAATATTGTTTCCATCCACCTACAATTTTTTAAATTCAATTTTACCCTTCGGTGAGTTTTTAGTAAATTATATGAAAGGAATCTTTTGTCGTTTTTCGTACGAGGTACTTTTTGACTTTTTTGGAAAAAGTACGAGAAGAATGTTTCTTTAACTTATACGACACGAACGGATTTTTAAAGATTGATTTTCATGAAGCTTACTCAAAAATATTTCATGACAATTTTCAAGAAAATCATTTTCTTCTAAAAATGCATGACATTTTGTGAAAAGAAAATTATTTTAAAGAAGAAAGGATATTTATCTCAAGAATTCATTTCAAGTGTTTTATCAAAACCATTTTCCATCTAAAATTAAATTATTTCATATGTGTATGTTTTAAGTATAATGTCTCTATGATTTACATGGGTTCAATTTTCTTATTATGAAATGATATCCATTTTTTTATATGGATTATGTTATGATGGGATGATGTTTATGAAACCCATTTTATTCGTTGGGTTATTATGAATTATGTATGTTTATATTGTGGCACACGAAAGAATGATTTCAATATGAGATGGGTGGGACCTATATCTCCCTCCAATGAATTGGGTAAAGATTTTATATCTCATGAGATAGACATGGCTGGAATGAAAGATTAAACCGGTTCAGTGAAACAAGACTGAAACGAGGAGTGAACTCGTTTCAGAAATGAACTTTGTCCACTAAGATAGTATTGGCAATGAGTCTTGAATAATAAGAAATGATTCTCTATGATTATGTGTGTATGAAACAAAGTTTCATGTTTTAAGTTATGATTATTGGGATTACATTTCACTACTATGATTTATCCCATGTTATGATATTATGGTCTCTTTTGTAGGTTAAGATTTCCAAAATGTTATGTTCTTATGAATATGATGTGATTGATATTTCTTTTGTTTACCCTTACTGAGCATTTGAGCTCACCCTTTTATGTTTTATTTTCCCCAGGATATAAAGAAAGGTTTTAGGTAAAAAAAGGAAGATATTTATGGGAGATGTTGAAGATCTTTCACCATGATTAGAAGATTATATTCTGAGTTTCCAAAGACACTAAACTATTACAGTCCTTGTGTGTGTGTTTTTGTTATGTACTAAGTATTCCACAAAAGTAATGTAATGTCCATGTACGTTAAGCTTCGGGTCTCTACAGTTGGTATCAGAGGAAAGGTTTAGTCAACCTTTGTTAACTAGGATGCGAAAACTTTAGTGAGATCCCTAGAGATATTTATAAGGTATTTCTAGGGATGTCCCTAAGGTTAAGTATAAGTATAGGTTATAGTACTAGAATTACAGTAACCCAATATGTTAGATATTGAAGTTACTCCCCCTTTATTATATTATTTTCCCTAGATTGATTTTTTCCTCTCACACTATTCTTTTTGGGTTTTAGACGATGGCTGGAACCCGAATGAACCATGTTGATCAATGTAATGGACAATGCAATGATTGTCCTCCTGAACAAGCAAATGTTATGGGAGATGGAGTGCAAAATCTTATTGCTATACTTACACAAGCTATGAATCATTCTGGACTTCCAAATTAGAAGACAAGGGAACAATATTCTATTGAGTCCTTCATGAGGCAACGTCCACCTTCTTTCAGTGGGTCTTCTGATCCACTTGTTGATGAACAATGGATCAGTACTACTGAAAAGATATTTTCAGTTCTTCAATGTTCTGAACATGATAAAGTCATATTAGCAGTGTATCGTTTGGAAGGTGATGCTGATCAATGGTGGAATCTAATCAAGAATACGAGGCCAAGAGATGAAATTGAGTCCATGGAATGGGACGAGTTCAAGAACTTATTTTTCAATAAGTACTTCCCTCGTATTATTTGAAAAAAGATGGAGAAGGAGTTTCTTGAACTAAAGCAAAAGGACGATGAATCTGTTGGTATATACGAAGCGAATTTTACAAGGCTTGCAAGGTATGCATCTGGATTTATCATCCGACCTGAAAGTAAAGTTGATCGATTCTTCAGTGGCATAAAACCAAATCTTCGAAGGGAATTAGCTATAAGAGACTTCAGTAGATATGTAGAAATTGTGCGTTGTACTATCAAGGTAGAAATAAAAGTTGGTGTTACTTATCCATCTCATAGTTTTTACAAGACATGAAAGATGGAGTTCAAGGAGAAATCTCAAAATAATGGTGAAAAGAAGATGAATGTTTCCTTATGCTCAAAGTGTGGAAAGAAGCATGGTGGAGATTGTCTTAATGGGACTAGCAAATGTTTTAAGTGTGGAAAAGAAGGTCATCGAGCAACTGAGTGTCGAAGTAATTGAAAAAGGGTTTCTAATGATGTGAATAAAGAAAAGACTGCAGAGAATGCACCACCAACACTTCAATGATTCAAGTGCAAGGAAATGGGGCATTATGCTAATAAATTCCCTAATCCAAGGGTTAGTGATGATCAACATGAGCAACCACTTAAGGCAAAGGACAAAGGGAAGTCACATGTGATCACTATTAACGATTTTGAATATGACAACAATGTGGTGGAATGATTAAGTTTTTATGTAATGGGATTCCAAAATAATGTTGTATATAGTGTCGTGGAATATTGGAATATTTATGTATTGGTTTATTGTGGTTTTCAATAATTTTATGGTACTGGTAACCATGTAAAGTGATTGAGATATTTTTGGAAAAAACGATGATATGTGCATAATGAAGGGAAAATGAGAAAATGAAATGTTTGACAGTATTCATGAGCTCATGATTGATATAAGGACTAAGTGATATCATGGTTTGAGTATATAGAATTTTGAGGAATTTGGTATGTGGAAAGAGTTAACTTTTAACAGCATTCATGTTTTCAATAAGGTTCAATGGGTATTCATTTTTTTTCAAGAGAATGTATGATTAAGGTATTCACATGATTAGAATGTGACCAACAAGATATATGAGGGATAAATGATAGTATTCACATGCTTGTTATATGACCTTTTAGTAATCGTTCTCTTTATACTATGAGTTTAGAAAGAAGTATTTTGGATAATCCTAAAGATTGGAATGGATTATGTTGGACATAAGTTAGTATTTTTAAAGGATAGAAGTTTTTCGATATTATTTATGGGATGTTATAGTAATGTAGTTTTAGAAAAAGGACAACCTGCAGGATGGGAGACAACCCATTGTGTCAGACAAGGCTGTGGGAATCGAACCCACAACCGAAGTGCGACTGGACTTTATCGCCTACCAATGGCCTACAGGAAGTCCCTGTTTAGTAGAAATTATTTTTATTATATTTAGTAGTATGATATATGAAGTATAAGTCCATTTTAGGAACCATATATGATTAATCTCACTATAGATGGACTTATGTATTTTTTTGATAACTTTTCTAACCTTTTGTTTGAGACAGATGGAATCACCCATCATTCTATCACATGATCTACTAACACATCACGAATGACAAATTCAACTTCATTTCTTTAAGAGATGAAGTGGAAATTTTCCAAAGAACGACCAATGGTGAGACTATACCAAAATCACGAAAGTATTTTTTCTAATTCCAATTTCATCAACTTTAGGGAAATGATCTTGAAAACCAAAAATGTTGTCCTAGTGCTCTTATATCTGATAAATCAGATGGTATATTAGATCGTCACAAATTTATGGCTTTGTGATTGCTGGCTTTTCCATATCCATGTTCTCTACCACTCTCCATCAGAACATGATGGTTAGATTTCTCTTCCATATCCATATTTTCATCTATGTGGAAACCCAGTGATTAGTTTATTTGGGTAACCATTATGTTTCATACTTTTGTTTTTAATGATTGGTTTTGGTATTCCTTTTTATGATGTGGGTTTCTATTAAAGAAAATTTCGAGTAGTAAACCATTTATAACCCCGACGAATTTCGAGGGCGAAATTCATTTTAACGGGGGTAGAATGTAACACCCCGAGATTTTATGAAAAATATTCTTTTTAATTTCATTAATGTCTTGTGTTTTACGCTACACCAAAAGGAGCTTGCACAACACGCATCCTTGACTTTCCTTGCATTACACGCAATCATGACCTTCCTCGATAGCGTGTGTAGTACGCAATACTGAGTTTCACTAAACAACAATATGCTATTAAAATATTATTAAAACTAGCTGTTATGAATAGTAATAACCACTTTTTGAAATTTTGTAAATTTTATTTTTCAAAATGGACTTCATTTTTGGATTTGGAATATCGAAATTAGTTTAGGGTGAAATTTTGGTAATTTTCGGACAACTTTCATTTTCTGATGAATAGTGAAAATTACTAGATTTTAATTAAAAAAACCTTTTTAATCAAAATAATTAACAGTGATAAATTATTAATTTGAGTGGTTTTAAAGTATATTTAGAATATATTTTTACAATTTAATACACTGTTGGTCATTGGATGTAATTTTATATTTAAACCCGACATAAACAAGTCTCAATCTTTTGATAGTTATTATCTCTTAAGAACATGCTATTTGTTTTGACGACGGGAATTAATTTTTAAATTAATTAATGCAACTGATATATTTTTAATTTGGTAAAATAGACATCATTTTTGAGTTCATAATATCAAATATATCTTAGGCCTAATTTTTGGTATTTTTCTGGAAACTTTCATTTTTTGATGAATAGTGAAACCACTAAGTGGTAGTTAAAAAAAATGAATTGTTCATAAAACTTAATTTTACCACTTCTGTGAGTGGAATTTCAAAAATCTGAGAGACACGGTTGATGTAAGTAAGTAAAATGTGGTTCAATGAGATGAAAATAATTTTTGGTGAATAGTAACTTTTTACTTTTTTTTACCACGGTTAAAAGTAAACAGGGTAATTAAGGGTAAAAATGATATTATTATTACCCTAACACATGTCCTAATTCTATTGGATAAGTGTAATTCGACCAAAAACAACCTTAGGAATAAAATATGACCATTTAGGCCCACTTGTATTAGATTAGGACATTTATTATTAATTTATTTAAAGAAGGGTTAAAATAGTTAAAATCAAAGTTTAATAAATAAATCATTTTTAATATAGGGTTATACATAAGATAAATTCGACTATAAATATTAATTATAAATCTAAAAATATTTCATACATAATGATATTTAATTTGTAATTTTTAGAAATTAAATAATTTAATTTATTTATGACGCAATGATGATGCAGTAATTATTTTATTAATGAAATATTGCCATAATTGATGTTATAAATACCCAACTAAATGTAATTTGAGACTTTTTATGAATTCCACTAATTTTAAAGGTTAATATGACATGTTAGTATTTATTTAAATAACTTTTTTTGAACTAATCATTCTGTTATGATTTTCACAAAAATCAATTACTAAATAGTGTCAAAATTGACATCAAATAGTTTTTAAAACAAATATTATATTATTAATTGTTATTTTATTTCTAAAAATCTAAGGTTCGGCCAAATGACTTATATACGGTTATATATATTAATAATAAACAACTTGGGGTTAGTTTGGCTTGTTATAGTAAGGTTATTAACCTTATAGTGTAAGAACACAAAAAGACACGGTAAAAGTAAAATTATCTAACTTAAAGTTAAATATAAATGATAAGGTTAAAATAGGAACCTAAACTTGTCTAAATTATATTTAATGAGAGGCTTTCGACCCATACCCACCTTATCTTCTAAATAAATCAATTTGGGGCTATTTAAAATAGAATATGACTTAATAATAAAATAATATTTTTAGTTTTCCAAAGGTGCCCCTCTCCTCCCTTATAAAAGGGCACCTCCTCCCTCTCTTCCTCACACCACTTTGATCCTTAAAGCTCGGACAACCCCTGAAAAATTATCTTCTCCACTTCCCTAGAAACATTCTAGAGGTCCTGGTCTTTTTCAAAGACCAATTTTAGTGCCCTACGAGGAGGACTCAAAGTGGCGCTTCAAAGAATAGGTAATGTCCATGACCGATTCTTTCAACTTTATTTCTTCTTCCACTTCTTCTTCTTAGGTTGTTTCATTATGAAGAAATAACATCGGTATCACTCATATACTGATATGTTATTATAAGTATGAAACGACCCTATTTCACCATCTATTCATCCTACAAAAAACGAAATCACCGCGCGTGCGTACGTACAGAATACCGTCTCCACGCCGTGGTGTGATCTATTTTCCACCACCACCTTACTTGGATAGGTATAATGGTGTAAATAATAACTATATATGATTATTTTAAAGTTATATTGATTCTGAAATAGTATACATACACTCCAATACAATTCCACGATCATGAGAATGATATCATCGCTTGTGTGTACGTACGGACTACCTTCTCCACGGTGCGATGAGATTCATTTTCCACGTTAACCATTCATGAATGATTATAAAGTATATATAATAAGTAATCATGAAATATATTACATATTAATGATACTGGATTTATGTTTATATATATGTATTTCATCTACTTAATTCCATTCAACTCAATAAGGAAATGAAAACAGCGTTCATGCGTACGTACGACCTACCGTCTCCATAAACTGTGTATTTCTTTCCATTTACTGATCTATTATATATATGTATATTATGAATATTTATTATATATATATCATGTTTTATATTCTGTAATTAAGTAATCATGATCTAGGTAATCATATGAATAATTACAAGTCAAAACACGGACGACAAATGAAACGATTTTACCCAAAACGCTCTTTAACATGGAATTTACAAAAGAACGAGTAATATAAAGTCATAAGTGAACCATATATGATATCATAACAATGAATATGATTCTAGAATAAATCAATGACATTATTTAAATCATTATACAGGAGGTTCGGACACTTACGAAGAAAATCGGACCTAAGGTAAGGGAAAATATCACAATCTCATTTTTATCCGAGATTGTTTATACTTTGGTATTTACTGGGGTGTATTTTATCATCCACATCCATGTTCCCTCAATATGTAATATTGTTTCCATCCACATACAATTGTTTAAATCCAATTTTACCCTTCGGTGAGTTTTTAGTAAAGTATATGAAAGGAATCTTTTGTCGTTTTTCGTACGAGGTACTTTTTGACTTTTCCGGCAAAAGTACGAGAAGAATGTTTTTTAACTTATACGGCACGAACGGATTTTTAAAGCTTGATTTTCATGAATCTTACTCAAAAAGATTTCATGACTATTTTCATGAAAATCCTTTTCTTTTAGAAATGCATGACATTTTGTGAAAAGAAAATTATTTTAAAGAAGAAAGGATATTTTCCTCAAGAATTCATTTCAAGTGTTTTATCAAAACCATTTTCCATCTAAAATGAAATTATTTCATATGTGTATGTTTTAAGTATAATGTCTCTATAATTTACATGGTTTCAATTTTCTTATTATGAAATGATATCCATTTCTTTTATATGGATTATGTTATGATGAGATGATGTTTATGAAACACATTTTATTCGTTGGGTTATTATGAATGATGTATGTTTATATTGTGGCACACGAAAGAATGATTTCAATATGAGATGGGTGGGACATATGTCTCCCTCCAATGCATTGGGTAAAGATTTTATATCTCATGAGATAGACATGGCTGGAACGGCAGATTAAACCGGTTCAGTGAAACAGGACTGAAACGAGGAGTGAACTCGGTTCAGAAATGGACTCTGTCCACTAAGATAGTATTGGCAATGAGTCTTGACTAATAAGAAATGATTCTATATGATTATGTGTGTATGCCACAAAGTTTCATGTTTTAAGTTATGATTATTGGGATTACATTTCACTACTATGATTTATCACATGTTATGATATTATGATCTCTTTTGCAGGTTAAGATTTCCAAAATGTTATATTCTTATGAATATGATGTGATTGATATTTCTTTTGTTTACCCTTACTGAGCATTTGAGCTCACCCTTTTATGTTTTCTTTTCCCGAGGATATAAAGAAAGGTTTTATGTAAAAAAAGGAAGATCTTTATGGGAGATGTTGAAGATCTTTCACCATGATTAGAAGATTATATTCCGAGTTTCCAAAGACACTAAACTATTACGGTCCTGGTGTGTGTGTTTTTGTTATATACTAAGTATTATGCAAAATTAATGTAATGTCCATGTACGTTAAGATTTGGGTCTCTATAGTGAAACTTGTTGACATGAGTCATATCATTTAATATTTTAACCATATAACATTCTGGGGTGTTACAAAATATATATTAAGTCATGTTTATTTTTTTCAATTTGAACAAAACCGTGTGTATGAGGTGATCATTAGTCATAGTTGAGGGTGCCTACTACTACTAGGTAGTTTCCATGAGAGTTATGGGAAGAATTCAATAAATATCTCAGCAAATAAGTATCCATAACTAGCTTGATACATCTTTATAGGAAAATAATTGAGTAAATCATGTTTATGATTTTTAAAAGTTGAGACTTAACTCAACAATTCCAGGAGATTTGAGTTAATGAGGTTTCCCAGTAAAACATCTACCTTGAAACTATTTTATTAGTGGAGTAACCATAACTTGAACTATGTGGTTATGTTCTAGGGATCCTTTCCACTAGAATACTCAAGAGACTGGGTATTCTTAATCTAGTAGTGAGGGCTACTAGGGTTTAATAAAATATTAGGGAACATTTAATGATTTAATTAATCAGTAATGTTTAATATATAATAAAGAAAAAATTACTCATATTCTAGATTTTATTTTAGTATAAAATTGAAATTCATATCACATATACACTATAATCTATTTTGGACAAAGAACATGTCCCCACCAGCATAAATTTACAAGAGTGGTACATGCGCTTCCACATAATACTACAATATGGAAGTAAATTATATTTTTTAGTCCCCACTACTTGATTAGCCTCCTCAAGAAGCTATAGAGGATGATAAATATTCTTATATGAGACTCATAAATGATTAATTTTATGTTTATATCATACTTTTAACATTAATTTCTAAAGGGTTGAAAATGAAACATTAGGACATGTATGGTTATACCGTGTTGTCTTATCTCCGATAAGTATGTGAGGAGAAATTGAAGCAATAAATATATGATATAATGATAAAATATATATTGACATATGGAACTTAAACTGGTCCTCATGTGCTCAAGATGATAAAACACATTGAACGACTAGAAGAATTGGGATTCAAATCCAATCATGAACTTTTAGTTCACCTCATTCTCTCATCCTTAACACCCAGTTTCTCTAGTTTCATTATGATTTATAAAATGACTACTTTATAGAAAACAATTCAATATATTTTGGGAAATTCTTTCCAAGAATATGATAATTTAATGAAAGTTAAATCTTTAAATATTAAGGAAAAAATAAAAAATATAGGGTGAAGAGGCTAATTCCAAGTAAACTACCAAAGTTACCTTCATAACATATTTTTATGAAACCAAAGACAAAGAGGGAGATAATGGAATAATGGGATATTTGATTTTCATGTGGAGATATAGGTAACATGAAGATAAACTGTAATAAATTAAATAATAAGTAAGCAAGGGCTTCCAATTCAGGTATATTCATCATTAAATGTAATGTTTCATTAATGATCCTTCAGTATTATATACAATATGTCCTTTTATATATGATTATAAATACATGTACCAAGAATGTAAAGGAAAATTACTAAAAGTAAAGGTGTTTTAACCAAGCAGATGAGGTAGGATTATATCTACATCACTGGTGATAATCAAACAATTTTATTTCCAAGTTAATTCTTTTTGTAAAACTATAATTGTGTATTGAATGCAACCACAACATTTAATAATGAATGTTTTATGGAATTTCATACTCAAACAATAGTTTATTGATACACGAATCATTATAAATATATGATGAATATAAAAATATAAGACTCTAATACCTAGTTGTGGAAAGATAATTCTTTTCTAAGTAAAACTAAGTAATTGTTGAGGATATACCCAATATGGTTTCAGACTCTTTAGAGATAAATACCTTAGGTATTATTGAAAATTTTACTTGCTTATATTTGGAAAAATAAACCATTAGAAATTAAGGTTGTCTAAAAATATTTTATAATTAGTTCAACTAGAGAGAATGAATTATTCCAAGGTTAAGTTAGAGGTAAATTCTTATACTTTATAAAATTCCTTTAAGAGATGTGAGGAATGTAAAAAATGTGTACAAAATATGAATGGTTAAAATATATGAGTTTATTTGGTCCTGTGTGATGAATAATATATTGAACAATTATTCATCGATTATTAAAATGTAATGTGGAATAATTCCAAAATGATTATTTCCTTATACAAATCAAAGCTATGGTGTTGATAAAGGGGATTTGTGATGAGTATTACATGAAAACATTGGTCGTTAAAATATATCATGAAGTAATTACTAAATTCACATTTCCTTATACACATCAGAGTTATGATGTATGTAAAAGAAACATCAATATTAAAACTAATATGCATTGAAGCAACTTCTATTATTTTTTCGAGATATGGTTTGTAAATAGAGACATCATCCCATAACCATATTACAACTATTATGAAAAATGGATATCATATGAGTTATAGTATGAATCAAATCCATTATTTCATAATAACATGTGTTTAATGAAAAGTGTTTGTTATGGATATAAATATACTTTCATCAAGAAAAACATAAAATGCATCTAAATTAATTAATCTAATGATTTATAATGATATTATAGAAATATATGAGATAAAAAAGTGATAGTCAAAGTAACAAACTATTTTTCTATAATAGGGTGCACATATCTATTTGAGATAGATGGATAAAGATTAACTTAGATTTATTCAATACCTAAGATTAACAAGTGTCTTGCATAGGAACAAGTTCCATAAGATCTTGTGGAAAAGGGATGTTCTAGTGAAGCAAACTACATTGGAAGGCTAAAACCATAGTGATGGTTTTAAATTCACCATAGAGGGTGATAATTTATTAATTAAGAGTAATGAATCCTATAAGTGAACAATATATGTAAATCAACTATGATTGATAATTTTATTAAAATTAAATAATGGGTTTCAAGTATCAACATACAGGTGCTTAGTTTTTGAATGTTTCAAATCTTGATACTACAATAATATTCTAGAGAAACATTACATGGGTGGTACAAGAGTGGTACCAATAGGGTTTGGTTGGTTATACTTAGTCATCATTCCAAAATCCTTTATAATTTTATACTTTTCAGAACTAATTTCTATGATCATTATATTGAGAATAGGATTTCAAGATCAAAAATCGTCGAAGGTGTCTATACAACACAACTAGAAAGGGTTGGTGACACCATAGAATGATAATAATGGTTGAAAGATACTAAAATATAGTTTTTTTATTAAAGTAAGAAACAATATCATAGAATATTTATTAGGAATTTTTTTTCCATGTGTCTATAAGAGGTTAGTGGGAGTGCCACTGTTTTCCTAGGGACAATATTTTTGATAACATATGGAAAATAACTACCGATCATATAGTTAGTTAAGACTAAAATGAAAGTAAGTCTTTAGATATTAACTTAAAGTATCAACCTAAGTTATAGGGAATGATATATGTAGAGTTAGATCTAATGGATTTCTTAGACCAAGTGAGAATTACTTATATTGAAATGGTATTTGAAAATACAAGTTGGAACAGTTCTAGAGGGAATTATTACCAATATCACATGGAATAATCTCCCAAAGAAGAAATGTATGATACATAAGAGTAGATTAAAGTGGTGATTATAATTTCAGATTTTCCAACAATTGATCTATCACTTATGTCATGATATTTACTAGATATGATATTTCCAATATATATTTTATGAAAAAAATATCAGAATAATCCAGGAGAACTACGTGGGAAGTAGTCAGAACTATCCACATGTACTTCAAAAAGGATACGAGATATATACTTGGTAATTAGAGAGGAAGGGACACTAGTTTTTAAGGGTACACAAACTAGTATTCATTTAGATAAATTTGATCTAATATCACAGTCAAGATAAGGTAATGAGAAAGATAAGATCAATCGAACTAGTGTTATCCATATCTAAAAATACCAAGTGTGTTGTGGCTTCTGATGTAGTTAAAGAAGCAGGGTATAATATGCAATGAAGTGTTATAGTTCTTAGAATCAAACCCAGTAAGTATATTTTTATCATAATATAGGTTATGATAAATATACTAAAATTTCTAGCCAATATGTCAAGTTTTTATAGTGAAAAAAGAAATATATTTTTATGGTATCTTATCTTGAGGATTATTATTCAAGGAGGTAAAATTAAAAATAGAATAATAGTCATGAAACAGAGACATGGACAACCCAATGGATAAATCTATAACTCATTATAAGTATGATCTTATCATGTGAGTGATAAAAAGGATAGTTATAAGTTATCTCTAGTGCGAGTTAGAGTGTTGTAATAGTGGGTTCCCTAGACTCAAATTTAATAGCAATTTTCGATTACCATATCATGCATGAAGTGAGATATGCATGATGTTCACTTAACATAATAGTGTTGATATTTCTACATCCACTATTTACATTGTAATTTCTATATATCAATTTTCATATAAAAAGGTTATAGAAATTCCTATTCTATAATGAGAACCTTGAGATACCATGACACTAATATTAAATATATTTTCTATAGTCTAGATATATCATGTTTACTAGACACAGATGATGTCTAACCATTAGTTATTAGGAGATCATAATCATTGCTGCTTCATCTCATGAAGTTCACACTTGGTGTTCTTGAGTAGATCAGATCATGATGACTAAAATAAAAATAGAAACACCACATGTTTTATGTTTCATTTCTTATTCATATATATGAACTTGTGTAATGGTCTCCTAACTTGATATTATTATCACTACATACTATTTTATTGCATACTTTGATGCAAGACGAAAACAATGGAATTGATTTCATAGTAAGTTAGCTTGCATTGGGTACATCATTGGTGGTATGAAATTCATTGTATATTAAAGATATATTTTTTCACATTTGAAAGGAAGTGATATCTCATACCTAGTTGATAAAGATGTTAGTACCTTCACTAAATCCATGGACATGGTAGGAGAAGGTAATTCCATCTAGTTATGTTAAAAAATAACAAAGAGATAATGGATGATGACACAAAGTGTTCATATTTATTTATGATATATCATGAGACAAATGTATTATATTATATAATGTGTTTTGTTAATAAATCTTTTCATTGCTATGAATTTTCACTATCTTAAAAGGGGCCTTGATGGGTTGCTAGTATCTGCTCATGGTTTGTGAATAATATTCATTTCTATCAAGATAAGGACCTAGAGGGTCACACACAAATCATATTCAAAAGCTTGACCAATTATAGTGAATTTGAGATTAGAGAATAGTGGACCCCATAGTTGTGGTCGGGTAATCTACAAGTTCAAACAAGCACATGGGAATAAATAAATTAAATATTATTTAAGTTTGGAATAAAATCTAATGAATTTATTTACTAATAATATTCATGAATTATTTAGTGAATATTGAAGAAATATTTTTCAAATAAATATTTAATATTACCATTTATGGTTCATTAATTATTTAATAAGGGAAAACAAGTCAAGTTAATGACTCATATATTATCACTTGACATTATTTTAATGTTACAAGTATGTGATAATTTTCTCATGATGATACTAATATAATTGCATGGCTGTAAGTATTATTTTTTGAATTAAATGAAGGGTTAAATTATTATGGGTATCATATGAAATTTTAATAAGTTTTAACCTAATTATAAATTTCAAAATATGAAAAAATTAATGGGACCATTCATTCCCATGAATTTGAGAGGTTCTCTCACCCCATTCTCAATTTTCGGTGAGAGAGATGTAGGTTTGGGGCATCTCGATCCATTTTCCACAACCTGGATCAAAGTGTTAACAATATCATGATCATTTTATCATCAAAAGTTCCTTTGAATCTTTATTATAACACTAATGGATCATATATATATGTTTGAGAAAACTTCTAGAGCATGTGTAGATGATCTAGGGGAATTTGACCTCAGAGACTTCAAGCAACGGTCATCGGTTATGAGCATTTGTTGATTACACCTTCATTTTAAATGAGGTAAAAATTTGGTTATATTTTAATGTTTAATTAATTCATGTGAGATACATGGTTTTTTTGGGGATAAAATTGCCATAGATGATATTCTTACATCGATCTGGGGATGAAAATTTTATACCCCCATCCCATCTTCTTCCGCTGCACTCCTCGATACCTCCAAAAATTGGAGTCACATAAGTGCTCATGATATGACGGGGCATGATGGTGGATATTTATAATTGAGGATTCAACCAAATTAATTTAATATGAATTATATATTGGAATTTTTGGGAATATTCAAACAATCTCAGGTTTTATTTTGGAGTAAATACATCGAGATCGAGTATATTAGTGAAACTTCGGTGCTTGTAGCTGACCGTTTTCAAGGGAAGTCAGTCAGAGGAGGTTTTAATGGTGGTTTCACAAATAATTAGGCATAGTGTTATTTAAATCATGTCAAGATAATATTTCGAGACATGGATACAATTATCAAGGATCGATTGGGGTTTCGAGGAAAGTATGCATGTTCTAGTTCATTGAATGAACAATGGAGACTCACCCAATTTGGTTTGGAATCAGAATGAGGATGAGTTTTAGCCTTTAAAAAATATTATCATGTCTGGTTGAGGTGTGGTGTGTTTGGACCCATATTGATCATAACGTGGCACTATTGAGAATGTGTTTTGGTAGACTACTCTAGCGGTGGGTGGAACTATGGATCTAAATTGTCCTTTATAAGCAAAGAATTATGGTGGGGATCACTATGAGATGGATGAATAATCATAGGAATAAAATAGGGTGTATCAATATGGACATACATAGTGATTACCATATTAATAGTTTGGGGGTGAATTTTGAGTATTGTATCAATTTTTGTGTCTTTATTTCCTTAAATACAAGTTTCGTGTTTGAAACACATTGGGAGTCCAAGAATGGACCACAAGTATTTGGCTTGAAATTAAAGACCTTAGTAGATAAAAATGTATGGTTGGATGGCCACCAAGCATTAATAGGCATGAGAAGAATTATGGTGAGGAGGTTATGAGATACCATATTTGTATGGGTTGGAAAATTCAAAAGGATTTTTCACCTTTGAATCAGTGGATGTTCTTTTTTGAGAATTGATATTCAAATAAATAATTTGAGAGTTAAAGTATCGCAAGATGATGTTTTTGTTAGGACCAAGCTGATGATGAAGGTGATTGTTTTAATATTTTTCCTTTTTTGTAAAGAATGTTTAAGAAATAATAAAGCATGTTTGAGAAGAAATGAAAATTAACTCAATTTGTATTTAAATAAAACTAACCATCGTATCTATGAAATTAGACTCACAACGCTTGAAAAGATCAATCGTATTAAGGGATAATCTTTCTGAAAGTAAATGGTCATCAGATTCACTCTGAATATAGTTTGAATGGTTTGATCGTATTAGAAGAGAATCAGAGTATGTTTTCTATTATTTAAATGTGACGATGCTTTGATAATCTTGGAGTTCTCATAAATCAAAAGTATTTGTAAAACTTGTGACACAATATTGATGAAAGAAAGTGGGAGTGAAAGAGAAGATAACAACCATATTCAGATTGATTGGATCTAAATAGAAAGAGAAAAGGGGTGCTGGAGATCATATTCAATATGATCATAATAAAGCTGATCATAATCAAGTTTATCATATCCAGGTTAAGAAGTAAAGAAAGATGTTGGTGGAAGAGTAAGATGATGATGAAAATATGTGAATTTATAATAGTTTCCAATGTAAGTTTGGAGATGCTAAAATTGGTTCTCAATGTATTCCATGTCATGTAGGAATTAATGATAAAAGTAAAATGTTTTGATTGAAATAAGTTTCCGAAGTCAAATCTACTGAAACTAGTTCATAATATTCATAATTTCACTGTATTCACCAGATATTTTTTTTTGGGAGAAGTAATTGGTATTGTATTTATAAGAGAAAGATAAATGCTAATCTATTTTCAATTGGGTCAGGATCCATCATATCAGAATTAATGCTGATTCATCCTTCTGAAGAGAAGAAGAAGTGGATGTGATTGAATTAATTCATTTGAGTGGATCAAGAGAATCACTGAGGAAATATCTGGATGTGCTATCAAGGGGGAGATTGAATTTCAAATAATATGTTTTGATTCTTAAATTGTCATAGAGAATCGTAATGAAGAATCATAATGGAGTTTGAGAAAAATATTAAAGCTGTTTATTTCTTCATACACTGACATTCAATTGGTACAAATATTAATATTGAAGAAATAATATTGAGCTAATTGGATTTTGAAATTTGAATAAGACTAGTGTTTGAAAAGAAAGTATGAAGGAGAACCGAAGTCATGGAGAAGATTTAAGAAGAATCAATAAGAGATAAGAAGAGTTGAGAAGCATTGATGATGTCTAAAATGCACCTAAAATTCAAGTAATCAGGAAAATTCATGGAAATTAGTTATGTGGGAAACCATTTCAGATTCCCACCAATTCCACTCTTAGGTCACCTATAAAAGATGAGAAGTAAATCATACTTTAGAGATTCTGACAATGAATTACTTTTCATGGTGAAGAGGAGAGAAGGAGTAGTGTTGGAGAATTTTAGAGAGATAAAGGAGTTTCTATATTCAGCTTTGTTGAAGAATTTTTGATAGAGAGAAGTGAAATGAGAATATTTGAGATCACAATGTATTGAACTGATCATCACATTCAGTGATCATTGTTTTAGCTGTTTATCATATTTCTCTTATCATTGTATTCAGATGGTCATCATATCAGTCTGGATAATTGGATAAGGATTTCCATATTAGGACTTCCAGATTTAGGAAGAAGGTATTCTGAATTTTCCTGATCGTATTAAAAAATATTCATATATATCATATTGGTTAATCATATTTGAAGATTTTATTAGAATATCAGATTGTGAAATCATATTGAATTCTATAATTCCTTAATGTTATTACTAGCTTTTGGGTAAGAAATTTAAGAATTGTTTTGAAATGGTTATATATGTGGAAATTTAAAAGGAATCATAGGTAACATGTGTTGTTACACAAACATTGTATTACCCCAATTATGCTAGAGGGTGTACACACACTATTGTATTTTTTACCTAGTGCTACAAGAGTGTAAGGGAATATCCTACTATTTTATTTCACATTAAAAGATTGTTTTATAGTTGGTTTTGTGGTATTGGATCATTTCCAAAACATAAAAAGTAAGTAGCTATTATTTTTGAATTGAAAACCTTGTAAATACTTGTGTTGATGTGGATGTGTGTTTCAATTACTTTCAGTAGGGAATGAAATATTTAATAGGAGGGAAAGTTGTTTCATTTACAAGGAAATATAAAAGAAAAAATTTCACCAATTCACCCCTCCCTCTCTTAGTAATACACTAATCCTGACTAGGCACTTTCAACTTGCATCAGAGCATAGGTTCCCTTTGCTTATTCTTTACTAATGGGGAATTTGAATTGTGTGAACAGTAAAGGTGTTCTGGGTTTTGATGGAAATAATTATCATATCTAGAAATATATAATGTTGACTTTTATTATGTCTTTTGGATATTATGTTCTTGAATATAAAATAGATGGGTTTCCTCCTATTGATTATAAAGTCCCTCTTACATCTGTTGATAAGAAGAATCTTGAAAATGATGGAAGGTAAAATAATTATTTATTATCATCTCTTTATAAAAGTGAATTACTAAGGTGAAAGGTGTTGCCATAACCAACGGTATATCGGAAAAATTGAAAAACATATACGAAGGAATTACAAAAGTAAAGAAGGAAAAATTAGAAATCCATAGATTGAAGTATAAATATTTGAATATGGGTGAATATGAATATTCTAGGGACTTATTTACTAGGATAAATGAAAATTTCATCACTATCAGATGTATTGGTGAAAATTACGATGATTATATAGTTTTTGAAAAGATTTTTAGAATCCTTCCTCACAAGTTTAATGAAAAAGTTTATCCACTAGAAGGCAGAGATCCTAAACCATTATCTATAGATTATTTTCATAACACTCTCATTACTTATGAAATTATAAGTTAGAAAGCTATGAGAAGAAAAACAAAAGTTGACAGAGAAATGTATTCCAAGTCTAGTAAGAAAGAAAAGTACAAGAATATTCTTATTGAAGATAAAGCTAGTGAATCCAATTCTGAAAATGAGGAATTTAAAAATTTAGATGATATTTTATCCTTGTTTTTAAAAAATTTGACAAGTGGTACAAGGAAATACAAAGATAAACTTCCCTTGAAATGTTTTGAATGTGGATCCATTGGGTATTTTGTAGCTAATTATCCTCAAAGAAAGAAATAAGATGATAATGATGAAGAAGAAAGAAGACCAAGAAGATCATGGAAGAAATAGAGAGAAAAAGTAGAATCATATTCCATAGGGAAATATATAAAATTAATCAAATCTAGAATAAAAAGTTTCTTATCTAAAGATAAGGAAGAATAAGGCAGCTATGTTGAATCTAAAAAATCTATTGAGTATGGTACTAAAAATAATTTTATTTTAAAAGTGAATGATGAAGAATTCAGAAGCAGTATTTCTAAAGAATAAGAATCTCAACTTGAATTTCATTTGAAATAAGAGTTGAAAGAATGTATGAGAATGATCAGAAGGCTTGAAAATAAAAACAAAATTTTGGAAGATGAATGTTCGTAAACAAGAAATCAATAATTTTTTGATGATGAGAAGGTGAAGCTGGTGAAATTTATTGATGATCTAAAGAAATATCTTGGGGAAGAAAATAATTTTAATGACCATTTAGGGGTGATTATGAAGGAAAAATAAGAAGAGTTGGAACTTATCCAATAAAATATTTCTAAAGTTGAATAGAGAGATAAAAGTTTCGAAAACTCTATCACTGAAGATGGAGATAGTTATCAAAAGGATAAACCTAAGAAATATAAAAAAAAATTCCTTCAAATGTTTAAGAGAAAGATGAAATTTTTTCTAAAAAGAAGAATGTTGGAAAAGTTATGTATGTGGCCAAAACTAACAAAATTTAGAATTTAGAAGTTAAAAAATACCCTGAGTCTAAAAATGTTTTCAAACATTCTGAATCTAGAAAAGTTTCCAATAATTATAGTTCTGATAAATCTAAAAAGAAAAATAAGATTTTGATTGATAAAAGAAAGGTTGGTGGCTCAGAAAAGAAAGAAAATAAGATTTTTGAGAAATGTATTCACAATTCCATTCTGTATAGAAGTTTAAAAGGAAAATACTCTTTCTATGACTACTGCTATTATTTTGGTGGATTTAGACATATAAATAATATGTTTTGGTTCAAATAATAACATTATTATTATTCCATAGGTTATGGAAGGAAAATGTTGAGGGGGAGCCAATATCCACAAATAATGAAGTCATAAAAGGTTATTTTTAAAGAAACCTGAAAAGGATGGAGTAAGAATTGGAAATAGGTTCTATAATTTGGAAACTATTTTTGAAAGATTTGAAAAAACTAGACATATTTCAAAATGATGTCTTTTTTGTTATTAACACCACAAAAGTTTCTTAAAATTTTTTATAAACTGAAAGTGAAGAAAGAAAAGGAAGAGGAAAACGCTCTTGTTGTTGAAACCACTCTGAAAGCTACACAAGGAGAACAACCTGGATTATTGATAGTGGGTGTTCTTCTCATATGGAATGATATTTTATGTTGTTTAAGAATCTGAAATATTTTAAATAAGGAATAGTTACATTTGGAAATGATGAATCTTTGAGAATCAAAGGTGCTGGACCAACCATCATTGGGAAATAAAAGTTGAAATCAAAGAAAGATTTGTATGTTGGTGGGCTAAAACACAATTTTTTAAGTGTTTCACAATTATGTGACGAGGTTAACAAAGTTATTTTCAGAAAATATGGTTTTTTTGTGAAAAGTGAAAAGAGGGAAAGATAGTTACAAGAGGCCAACATACAAAAGGGAATTTGTTTCAAGTTGGTGAAGTACAAATCTATTTTTACTTGAGTATGGTGGATGAGAATAAATTATGGAATAAAAGGTTGGGAAAAATGTGTTAAATAAACATGATTTTGTTTCAAATATAGACACTGTTTGAGATATTCCTAATTTTCCAAGAAGAAGAGATTGGTGCTGCATTATTTTCTAGAAAGGAAAGATTACAAATACTATGCACAAGAAAGTTTAGATTTTTTCAAAACAACCCTTGGATCTTATTCATTATGATATCTGTGGTCCAATGAGAAAAAATCAACCAATAAAGATAAGTACTTCATTACTTTCATTTATTATTTTACTCACATTACTTGTGTTATGTATATACAACATAAGTGAGATGCTTTGAAAATGATTAAAAGTTTCAGTAAATAATTTAAGAAGTGATAATGATGGTGAATACACAAGTGTTGAATTTTAAAGTTATCTTGAGAAGCATGGAATTTGTAATGAGTATAGTTCTTCACATACTCCCCAATAAAATGGGGTTGATTAAAGAAAGAATAGAAGTTTGGTGGAAATAGAGAGAACTATGTTACTTGAACATGGTCTTTCTCATTACTATTGGAGGCAAGCCATGAGTACTGCTATGTATATTCAAAATGGATGTTTATATAGACCACACTCACATATGACTCTATTCGAATAGTTTTATAAAAGAACTACAATTTTTAAATAGTTAATAGTTTTTGGGAGTCTATGCATTATAAATAAGAAAGGTATAAACTTTAGAAAGTTTGAGTAGAAATGTGAAGATGGAATCCTTCTTGGATATGCTCCATAAAGAAGAGGATGCGAATATTTCAATAAAGAAAAATGAAATTTTTTTGATACAATTGACGTGAAAGACATTGAAATATCTAATGAATACAAGAATATTCGGACAAAAAAGAGGTTGAATAGGAAAGGATTGATAACAATTATGATAATAATACAAAAATTTGTAATCTTACTCAAGAAAAATTAGACTAATATATTTCTAGTGATGAGGATGATACTCAAAAATCTTATCTTAGGCTGAGAAAATAAGTGGAAGATTAAAATATTATTGGAGATCAACATCAGAAGGTTCAAAAAAGAAGTATAACAAATGCTATTTCACATACTTCTTGGTATTTAAAAGTGGAGCTGAATGATATTAAGGAAGATTTTTAGTAACTGTAATGGGTTTAGGCCATGAATGATAAGCTAGATCAGATTAAAATGAATAATACATGAGAACTCATATCCAATCTAGAAAAAAAAACATTATTGGTAAAAAATGGATTTTCCAGATTAAGCTAGATGACGAAGGTGAATTGATATGAAACAAAGGGAGATTATTGTGTAAAGGGTATTCACAAATTGAAGGTATTGATTTTGATGAAAAAATTTCTCCATTTGAAAGATTAGTAACAATCATAATATTTCTTTCTATTGTTGCACAATTAGGTTATAATATCTTTCAAATGGATGTGAAAACTTCATTCTTGAATTGTTATCTTGATGAAGAGGTTTATATTGAAAAACCTTGTGGATTTGTTTTTGGGAAAGATTAAAGTTATATATACAGATTAAAGAAGGACTTTTATGGGCTAAAACAAGATCCAAGAGTATCATATTCCAAATTGGATACGTTCTTAAGGAATATGAATTTCAAGAAAGGAAGAGTTGATAACAATATTTATATCAGAGAAATTCAAGAGTATTACCTCATTATAATTGTTTTATGTTGATGATATTATCGTTGTTGGGAATGATGAAAGTATCTCTAAAAGATTTTTTTTGAAGAAATTAAAAAGGCATTCGAGATGTTTATGCTTGGGGAAATGAAATAATTTCTTGGGTTACAAATTTTTCAAAAGGAGAGGCACATTTTTTTTCTCAATAAAATTATTAGAAAGAAATTATTAATAGGATCGATATGGAAAATTAAAAACCCTTTTCCACATCAATTTTAATGGGAACAAAGTTGAAAAAATATAGATATGGAAAAGAAGTTGATTATAAAAAATTTTAGAAGATGTTTGGATGTTTATTATATTTGAATGCCTTAAGACTCGAAATTGTTTATGTCGTTACTTTATGTGACATATTTCAGAGTGATCTTAAAGAATCACATTTAATTTCTGAAAAAATAATTCTTAGACACATCAATGGAAAAACATTTTCAGAATCAGGTATGACAGCTCAGAAAGTATTTATTTTGTTTCTTATTAAGATGCTAATTGGGCAGGAAATGTTGATGATAGAAGATCCACATATGGTGGAGTATTAATTCTGGGAAAGAATTTCGTTAACTGTCATTCAAAGAAACAACATTCACTACCTCTCGGTATGAATGAAGCTGAGTATGTTGTTTCCACTCAAAATTCTACTGAACTTATGTGGATGAGAACTCAATCAAAAAACATACTTATTAACGTGAAGCTAACCTTGATATTGGGTTGTGATAAGAAAAGTACAATCAATCTAAATAGGAATCTAGTTCAATATTCTCATTCAAAACATATTGATATAAAATATCATTTTATCAAAGAGCATGTGAAGAATAATGAATTGAAGTTGGAGTAAGTTCCTATATTAGAAAAGGTTTCTGACATTGTCAAAAAATGTTTAACAAAGGAATCCTTTTCTAAATTGAGGTTGACCATGGGCATCCAACCAATTTTTCATCAATTTTGAGGTATGTGTTTTTTACCCTCTCTCATCTTACCTTTGGATAGTGTTTTCAAGGGGGAGATATCAATTGATTCATAAATCTACACTTTTGAATGCATGAAAAAAGGCGGAGTTGTGTGTATGCTATGAATTTAGCATTGTAAGTGTGTGTAATATTCAAACTATTTATTGGAGTGGTTGTAGGAATCAAATTATTATTCTCCAGGAAATGTGAAGAAATTTTTTGATGAATTTTTCATAATCACTTCTTTTGGAGAGTATGATTTTTCTGTCAATGTTTTATGTTTCCTATAATGAGTTAGTTCAGATAGGCTTAGAATTTTTGATAAGTAATCCATAGCTTGAGGATACAAAGTTTAGTGATTTTTGAAACTTGATTGATAATAAAATCCTAAGGGGGATATTTTTAGGACCAAGATGACGATGAAGGTGATTGTTTTCATACATTGTGTTTTATTGTCAAGAAAGTTTAAGAAATAATAAAGGAAGTTTGAGACGAATGGTAAATCAACTCAATTTTTATTTGAATCAGTCTGACCAACATATTTAGGAAATAAAAATCACAATGCTTGAAAAGGTCAATCATATTGAGGAATAATATTGATGGAAGTAAATGGTCATCAGATTCACTCTGAATCCATTTTGAATGGTTTGATCATATTGGAGGAGAATCAGAGTCTTCATGAATACGATTTAAATGTGACGATGCTTTTTTAATTTTGAAGTTATCATAAATCACAAGTATTTGGAAAAATTTTGATACAAGATTGATTAAAGAAAGGGGGGGTGAAAAGATGATGCCAATCCTATTTGTATGGAAGGAGAAAAGGGGCACTGGGGATCATATTCATCATGATATTAATCATGCTGATCATTATAATGTCCATAATATTTAGGATGAGATGTAAAGAAAGATGTTTATATAAGAGTAAGAAGATTCTGAGAATATCGGAAGTTATAATAATTTACAATTTAAGCCAGACGATGCTAAATATGGTCCTCAATGTATTCCATGTCATAAAGGAATTCATGATACAAGCACAAGTTTGTATTTTGAAAGAAGTTTTTGAAGTCAAATCTATTGAAACTATTTCATCATATTAATAATTTCATTGTATTCACTAGAGACAAATTTTTTTGTTTAGGAGAAGTCAGTGGTATCGTATTCAGAAGAGAAAGAAGAACTCTAATCTATTTTCAAATGTTTTTTCTTTAATTGGGTCAAGATCCATCATATCATAATTGATGTTGATTCATCCTTCTAAATAGAAAAAGAAGTGTATGTGATTGAATTACTTCATTTGAGTGGATCAAGATAAGAGCTAAAGGAAATATCTGGATGTGTTGTCGAGGGCGATCTTAAATTTTGAAGAATATGTTTTGATTCTTCAATTGGAACAGAGCGTAGTAATGAAGAATCAAAATGGAGTTTGAGAAAAATATGAAAGCTATATATTTCTTCATACACTTACATTCAATTGGTACAAATCAACATACTGAAGAAATTAGATTTAGATAATTGGAATGCGAAATCAGAATTAGACTAGTGTTTTAAAAGAAAGTCCAAAGGAGAATTGAATTCATAGAGAATATTTGAAAAGAATCGAGAATAGATGAGAAGAGTTGAGAAGAGTTGATGAAGTTATAAATGAAACCCTAAATTCAATGAATCATGAATATTTGGAGAATTTGGTTGAGTGAGAAACCATTTAAAATTCCCACCAAAACCACTCTTGGGTCACCTATAAAATGTGATAAGCACATCATACTTTAGAGATTTTGATGATGAATTACTATTCATGGTGAAGAGGAGAGATAACATAGAACTAGATAATTTTAGAGGGAGAAAAGAGTTTCCATATTGAGATTTGTTGAAGAAGTTTTGACAGATATAAGTGAACGGATTAGAGACAAGATCACAATGTATTTAGTTGATCATCGTATTCATCGATCATCATATTCAGCTGTTTATCATATTATACTTCTCATAATATTTAGATGGTTATCGTATCAGACTAGATAATCGGATCCAGATTTCCATATTAGGATTTTTGGATTGAGGAAGAAGGTATTATGAAATGTATTAATCGTATTCAGATAGAGTCATATCTATCGTATTGGGAAATTAGATTAGAATATCATATTGGGAAATTATATTGAATTCTATATCAAAGTTCTTTAAGTTCTTACCAACTTTTGGGTATGAAATTGAATAATGTTTTTGAAAAGGATACATTTGTGTAAATTTCAAAGGGATAATAGGTAACATGTGTTGTTATACAAAAATTATATTACCCCAATTGTGCTAGAGGGTTCACATGCACTATTGGATTGTTTACATAGTTCTACACAAGTGTAAGGGCATATACTACTCATTATATTCCTCATCAAATGATTTTATTTTCAAATGGATTGTGTGGTATTGGATCAATTCCAAACCATACCAAGGATGTAGCTATTCTTATTTAATAGTGAACCTTGTAAATACAAGTGTTCTTATGGATGTGTGTTTGCATTGTTTTCATCTGGTAATGAAATATTTAACAGAAGGAAAAAAGTTGTTTCATTTTCAATGAAACAAAAAAGAAAAAGTATCATTGATTCACCCCTTACCCTATTTGTGATAAAATAACCCTGATTGGTAAATTTTCAGTTTTTATAGAGGGTTTTAGGCCTAATAGGTTCCTCAAATTCTTAGTTAAGTCTAGGAAGCTTTAGGTTGAGTTTTAAGAGTTTTTAGAGGTTTTTTCCAAGGTGCATAGTTTGGTGTGCATGGTTTAGGACATAACATGAAACAACTTGAGTTATAGGAGGTTTCTACTTTAGTTTCTAAAGTACATGGCTGAGTTTAATGACCACCAATTGGTTTAGGGATAAGAATGAAAGATCTTATAGTAAACCATGTGAGATTGGTTGGTCTTGAGGTTTGACACACGGTTATAGACAAACCCTATGAAATGTTGCAGACTGAGGCAGTGTCAATTTTCAAGATTAGTACATAGCTTAGTAAACCATGTAGCCAAAATTGTGTGAGAGGAGTGTACTTGGAAAATATCTACCACATGGTTTCAATATAGTTTTGAAAACCATGTGGTTAAACCATGTGGATCATTAAATGGGTATTTTAACCATTTTAGCCTTATAAAGATTTAAAATAGTGATCCCCACTTTCTCCTCCACTCACATGTGAAAAATATAGGCAACCCTCTTCCCATATCTTCTTTAGTTCCCACTTCATTTAGGACGATTTCAAGTGTGATCCTTTAGAGTTTGACATACGATGCACCCTCTGATGACCACTATCCATACCTCCCTTCATTCTCCTTAAATTTCATTTCTCCCAGTTCCGTATTTTGATGATGATTTCACCAGAGCATTATGAATGAATCTGAAGGAGATGGTGATTTTTTTATTCCTATCAAGACGGTGTGCTAAGATAACTTTTACACATCATTTCATATAATTTTAAGAGGTATTTCACTATAGTTATTTTTTATCTGTTTGGATTAAATTAAAATATTTTGGTGATGGAATTATTATTTCACATTATATATTTTTCCCGAAGTGAGGTTATAAGTGAACTATAGACACATTATGGGTGTTTTTTCATGGTTCTAGTGAGTGGGCATTTCCTGATGAGAATTTAAGTATTATGGATATTATTAATTAATTGCTTAAATTAATTATAATTGTTATAATTAATTGATTTTTGATGGTTGGTGTGGTTTAGACCCTCAGGTGGATGGTGATGACCAGTTGATGTGAAACAAGGCTTGTATAATATTAGATTGGAGATTTTGGTAATTGAGTTAAATGGAAAAGATTTATAATGAGGCATGTGGTCCTTGGTACTTTCCCTATGGTTGGATGCATATTAGTTATGATGCATGTGTTGTACAGTCACGCCACTAAAAGCATTAACCTGATTAAATTAATTAATTGAGTTGTTGAATTTATACATAATGTTTGAATGAAATTTGGTTCCTTGAATGAACTAGAAAAGGGACAAGTCCACATTGTCCCTTGTGTATTAGCTTGTTGGACTCTATCGCTGATGCCTGATCCCATGATTCAATGGGTTTCCCTGATGCTGGACTCCCATGAGGGGAGTTCCTGTGTTAAATTAAAATGGTTATAACTTAGTTTCCATCCCCTAGGAACCGTTGGATACCTTAAATAGGGTGGGGGAGGGGGTGTGATTAATTGAGTTGGATTTCCCTTATAGGCGTTGTGAGGATCCTTAAGATATGTTTAGACTAGGTGGATATGCCTCAAGAAGGATGGACATGGGTTAGGTGAGCGGTCTGACCTAGGACGACCTTCAGAATTAAGAATGGTAGTGATCCATCTCCCTTGAACTTTGGAAATGATTAATACCTATGTGGACTACAAGGTTGTTTTATGATTATTAATTACCAAGGAGCATGATTCCATCTGAGAGATGAGTGATGACCCTTGACTCGAGACTCGGATCAAGGACCCCAATTAGAGTGACACTATTTATGTATTGATCCAAGTGACCTAAGTAGGTTAACCAAATATAATTAAATCCTAGGTGAGTGTGTGAGATATGGGTATACGTGGTTGGGGGTGTCACCTTAGAACCCATTCCCTTCATGTGAGCCGATATGATATGGACCGTGATGATATTTTTTGGCGTTCAATTGAACCTTGTTTCCTTTTATTTTTATAAATGATATGGAAAATTAACTTGGGGGTAGTTTTTTATTTTTTTATATGTGAAATAACCTTAGGAAGGATTTTATATTATTTGAGATGGAAAATTACATTGGGGGTAGTGTTTATTTTAAATGGAAAAAATACCTGGGTAGGGAGGCTTGCGATGTTAAAGAAAACTCCCCTAGGAGGGAGGTATGTGATACTATTAGTGGGGATTCCATGGATTTGGAGTTAGGATTATATTGGTTATAGGTATAGGATAGGTCCTTCACATGAAATCTATTGTGGATTCTGGGGTATTTCATGGGTGTGTTTAAGTATCTAACACTGGTGGGGATCAGCTTATAGGACCATTGCATACTGAGATATAGTATTTCATGGGTTGTGATATTGGGATGAAGCTTACCCCAGGTTATTATCATATATAACCAGGTGATTTTATCCCATGGGTCATTATCACTACATACTAAGGTGAAATAACCTCAGGTTTTTATGATGCTTGGCATGGTTAATGTGATGTGATTAGAGACACTCCAACACTGGATAAAGAAGGTATAATCGATCGGGGTAAAAGACCTAAGGATTGATGATGATTTATTTATTTTTGTGTTTATCTAAAAGATATTTATTTTATTTAGAGTATTTAAAATGCACATATTACTAAATTTAAGATTGTGTAAAGGAAAAAAATTGGTGGTGACCTAATGATTCATGTGTTCACGCCTTTCTCGATCCATAATTTCACTTGGGTACCCAAGTAAACTCTCACTTGTTGCAGGTTTAGGTTGGGCTGAGGCTCGATATTTCTTGATTGAGATAGAGTAGCTTAAGTAGGACTAGAGATTGGGATGTTTCATGTCTTGGAAATGTATTAGGACTACATTTTTATTTTTTTATTCTGCATATGTGATCATCCTAGGGGGTGATCATTTTGTAAGATTATATGATTTATTTTCATTTTTTATAACATGTTTGGTTTATTTGTTATTTCTTCATACTCTAATGTAATGTATGTGTTCGATATTTTGTTTATTTCCACCATTTTTAATACTATGATATTAGGGGTATAGTATCCCCATGACACCTCCTTAGGATTACACTTCTAGTGGGAAGCCACTAATATATTGGTAGGCATTCCTAAGGTGTAATAGCAACCACCGATCCAAGCATTGATTAGTGGTCTGGGGAGGTAAGAAATTACATTTCCACAATATAAGTATCATGATTTTTATCTTACATAAAAGTACAAAATAAAATGGTACACATTAATAATTATATCAAGTTGAGAGACCAATACATGTGCTCAAAAATAGGAATAATCAATGACACCCAAAACATGTGGTTTTCCCATTGGCAGGTCAGTACTCATGATCTTCTCTACTTGAGATTTCCAAGTAGGAATTTCATGAGAAAAAGCCTCAATTATTATGAAACCCCAACACCTGATAGTTAAAAATAATTTTTATTATGTAAATATGATATATCTAGACTATATGAAATATGTTTTATGATTAATGTCATAGTATCTCACGATTATCATTATATATAGGAATTGAAATAAAAATTTGAAATAAAAAATAATCTAAAGAAAATACCATATAAATAGTGGTCTTGGAAGTTTTAACAATATTATGGTAAGAATAAATAATATACAAATACTTGTATACATGAAATAGTAATTGAATGTACTACAATATTTGGGTATAGAGAACCCACTTTCAAAACTACATGTTCCTCTATCACATGACATGTGGCTCTTGGTGGGTGTTCAACATGTACTGCCAGAGAAATTGGGCCGTGTATCTCTTCACTACATGTAATGTGGTCCTAACCCATACATCATGTAAAGTATGATGTACAATTGGGTGTGTAACCCATGTACACATAGATTAGTCATCTAGGGTGTACATGGTGAGTAATCTAGTATCATATGTCGCGTGATATTTAACTCTTTAAGAAACCCTAGCCACTGCTTTCTCGGACTACATAATGTGTGTTATTCCAAACTACATGCTGAGTATTTAGGAATTTTGTAACAACCCAAGAAATTAAAATATTTTCATGTTGTAATAAATATTATTTTCTCTCTCTTCATATGCAACACAAAGTTAAACTTACGCTACACATAACACTGAATTAGCTTGTGCTACACGCTAGACTGAGTTTTACCACCTTTTAATATCGAACCTATTTAAAAACTAATTTTTGACACTTTTATGAATTTTATTTTAAAAAATAAACACAATTTTTTAATTTATAATGTTGAAATTATCTTAGGTTGAATTTTTGGTATTTTTTTGAGAGACATCATTTTTTTGACGAATAGTGAAAATCACTACAATTTAGTTAAAAACATCCTTTTCGTTTAAATAATGATTAACATTAAATTATATTTTAAGTTGTTTTTTAAAGTTACAATAGATATATTATTCAAATATTAATCCAATTTATGCCAGTATAATCATCTTTGTATTTAAATTATATATAAAAACTTATTGAGCTTTTAAATGTTTTTTACTTTAAAAACCCGCATTTTCACCACGTTTGTGGGATTAACATTAATCTTAATTTTACCACTTCTGTGATTTGAATTTTGAGAAATGGAAAAAAACCATTTTAATTAGTAATATATTTTTGGTCTAATAAGATCATATTACTTTTTTTACCAAAAATATTAGTGAAAGTGATAAAAATTAATTATGGCTTTTAAGGTAAAATTAATCTTAATAAGAGACTAAACCTTAATATTAAGGACAGAAATGACCTGGAAACTTGTCCAAAAGCAATTAGATACCAATAATTCTAACATATGACCACTTGGTTCAGAATTTATGGGTTATTAGAATATTATTAAATGGAATTTCCTTATATAAAAGGTTAAGTAAGGAAAAAGACAAAAAGGGAACCTTCCTTACCTTTAACATTTATAAAACGTTAAGATATGTAAAAAATCATATTTTTGGTTATACATATCCCTTTGAAATATTAATGGGTTATTTTTATCATAATAATTTATCAATGATTATGATTTAAAAATAATAAAAATAATATATTCTTACAAGTGATTTTTAATTGTTAATAAATATTAAATATTGTCTGTTAATGGACCAATGTATATTTTTTAAATAATATATTGACCCATATATTGTAAAAATTCTATTAACACAGTTCGAGTTTAAGTAGTGTTTTAGCACGTCATGTGCATTTGTCATAAAATTAATTTCCAAAATACATGATAATTTTATTTTATAAATTTGATATAATATTAATAATTCATTGGATCTATATTTTATAATAAATCAAACTTTATTTTAGTCTTAATTATTAAATTAATTAGATTATAAAACTAGATGCTTTAATAAAAACTAAAATGATAAAATTGCGGAATCTTAAGAGTTAAGGAACCAAATTATTAAAATGTACATATTTTTGTGTGGTGAAAATTTTAATAGACCATTATTACCCTATAATACATTATTTTTCCATTTTTAGGTACTTTAGGTATGGTATACTACCCATTAATGAATAGCTTTATTATTTACAAGAGTGACACTCCCCATCCACTATAAAAAGGAAACAACTATACCCCTTACTCACACATATCAAGCCCCATTGGATCATAAAAATCGTTCCAAATAGTCTTCTAAAATGCATCCCCGTAACCTATAATCCTCCCTTTTTTATAGAAGAAATCCCAGGATGCATTTTGGTACAAACCAAATGGAGTTACCAGATTAAGAGGTAAAATATTCTCTCAAGATCTCTAGTATCATTTCAATTATCCACCCAAAAAATCCCCTTATTATATGATTATATATAAAAATTTATCCTAAATATACTAGGATTATGTTATGTAAATGGTTATACCTACACTTACACACAACTACATCTAATAGGCAATATACATACTATTTCTATGTATGGAGAACTACTACCTCATGAAATGATGATTTTTCATCTTTCCTTTATCACCTATCATGGTGGCCATTATGATAGAAAATATGTTTATATATTATATTTATAATGTATTTATTCTTCTGTAATCTTTATTTATAACATAACTTTCTGCTTTTCATTTTTTGTAAATATGATAATTTTGTTTGAGGAAGTGTGGACTACCGCCCCCTCAAAGCGATATGACTTGTTCATGACATACATAGGATGTATAAAGGATATTTTTAATAAATATAAGTGACATATATAGAATATATATGATAATTTAATTATAATATATATAATTATAATTTATTTTTCATTATTTTAATACGACAAATAAATGAGAGTAGCATTCATGCGTACGTACGACCTACCGTCTCCATGAATGATGCATTTAATTTATTATATCCAAACATTATAGATTAATATAAATACATATGTACTAAATATATATGATAATTAAATCATGGTATAAATTCTGGATATGATTAAATAATAATCTAATAAATTGGAACAACAAGTAAGAAGTCAAAGCATACTTGGGAAAACTAGGTAATTAACACCTGAAATAATTAAAATAATGAAAGAGTGTTAACAAAAAGGTAATAAAATATTATAATAAGTTAATATATGATATTATAAATATGATTATGGTTTTTTCTAAAGTTAGTAACATATTTTAAACCCATATAGAAGAATATAAATACCACACAACAAAAGGAAGGTTAAGGTAAGAGATTTTGTTTCAATTTAAATTCTATTGAGACTTATTTGTTATTATGTACCAATTCACTTTTATTTTGTTTATTTACTAAAATTTAACATGTTATATCATGAATATACATAATATCATGATATTAAAAGTTTCATTTAATATTATTACTTCATGGGGTTTATTATTTGAATGTGTCAATGTGGTATGGGACTCATTGGAATGTTTAAAATACAATTTCCATTAATATTGTTTTTATGATCTTTCAATGGTATTTCCACTCATTAATATCAAAAACCCTTATTGTTAATTAGCCTCCACTAGAGAATTATTTACAAATACATATCTTTTATTCCATGTGATTATTTTTATAAGGAACATTGTTCATCAATAAAAGGAATGATTTGGACTGGAATGACATGGGTGGGGCCCGGTTATAGATATCCCCTCAACGCATCAATAGTCTCATGAGATGAATCATTTTGAAAAATAAAGTGGGTTTTTAACCAATGTGTTGTAAACCTTCTTGTGAAAGGTATTGATGATAAAGGTACCATGTACCATGGAAATATGGTGTCTAATAATTACGAATTTCCCTCATTTAAATTCATTTATTATTTACCCATGAGATTTTATGTCGATATATCTATAGATACATTTTATTCTTAGTTTATTGATTTATATGTCATGAATTTCAGTTTATTAACTTTATATATTGATATTTAATTATCTAGTTATTTAAATGGAATGTTTTATCAGTTATTTAACTTTCTATGTTAATTTATTCCTACGGATTAATTATTTATTCTTCTTTACTTACCCTTACTGAGCATTTTATCTCAACCTCATTATGTTTCCTTTCCACAAGTTATAAAGAAGAAATATTTGAATAAGAATTCAATAATGCAATTTATTTCTTTTTATTATGTATCATGTTTATATTTAATATTTCCCAATATATTATGGGTATGATGTATGAAATCTGGCTTTCCAAGATCGTTAAACTGAATAGTACTTTAGGATTTGATTCCTTGTAATCACGCCAATGTAATAAAATAATCCACCAGCTCTGGGCTTCTAGGGTTGAGGCATTATAGTTGGTATCAAAGGAAGTTTATTAGAAACCTTGGAAATTAGATTTAGAAAACTTAGATTAAGGAGCACAACCCTAAGATTGGATTTGAGGATGAGTATAGAATAACATCCTAGAATTTTGGTAAGGTAGATATTATGTGGGTATTACTAGCAATACATCCCTGTTTGGATACTACAAATGGGCATGGTTTTGGGACAGATGTACATAAGAGTAATAATCTGAACTTGGTGTTCCGAACCTGACTCAGGGTAACTTGGTACACAAAAATAGACCTTACTGTGCACCTGGTTTGACACTCTCAGGGTATAAGCTTAGGATAGTTCACATTTTCTATACCCACCATTATAAAGGATTTAAAAGTAAGTATTTCCCAAAGTAATCAAAGCTTATAATTCTAAGATTCATGATGCATATATTTATGTTCTATACCATATTTTTAATTATACATTATGTTATGATTTAATCTAGTATATTCCAATTTTTAGAAATGGATCCTAGTAGAAGGAATGTGAACCTTACTGATGCACGTGATCCAAAGAGTAAAAAGGATTAAATATTTCATGGTCTCAAGCTAGTAATTCAAAGGGAAATAGTATCCACAAAATTCTAATCGTATGAGGAAATTGTATAATGTGATAATGATATGGGTAATGAATTCTCAAAGTCCTATGTCTTTGAAGGAAACCAAGATAAGAAGAGGCCATCTAAGCACCATGAAAAAGGGAATGAGTTAAATAAGGCAAAGGGAAATAATGGTTTTCTGACATGTGATAATTATGAAAAGAAACACTCCAGTACTTTGATGAAGGGAATGAGAGTTTGTTATAAGTGTGGAGAAAAAGGGAAAAAAGTTCGTGATTATATGGGAAAGATTTTTTTTCCAATGTACAATACTTCAACACCAAGGATATGGGACACTATATGAATCAATGTCCCAAATGTCAAAGAAATATACCCCAAATGGTGTTATTGGATAATGATTAAATTATTATACTACATAAAATTAAGTGGAATAATTAATATACATATTCAATATTTATGTCATTTGAATATTTTATTATGAATTTACTGGTTTTAATAATTATGAAATATAAGAGGATTTTACTACAATACTTTTTAATTAAGGATTTGAGATCATATGTCAAATGGTACTAAGAAAAATAGTTATAAAAAAAGATAAAATTTTCAGAAAATACATGATTGTGGAGGAGATAAACTTGAATATGTTATTCATGTTGATATAATGATGAAGAAATGATTTATTTGTAGAAGTACTGACTACCTGGGAACTGATTATTGACTTTTCAACAAGTGGTCTATGATATCATTGATAGGGTTTACAACACTTTTGGATTTAAGGAATATATCCAATAACATTTATCTTACATAAGGAATAAGTAATAATTTGTGTTTCCAATAGGGGTTTATAGTGATTTGAGTTATTACCACATTTCAAGAGGATACATGATGAAGGTGTTCAAATATTCAGTATGTGATGACTAAAGAACTAATTCATATTTATTGAAGGCTAATGATAAGTTCATTTTGTAAATTCAGTGACCTGATTTAAAAAGTGTCAGATCATAATATTTTGGAAAGGATAACCATTTATGAAATGGTTTAAGTTGAACATTGGATTTGGTTTTAGATATTGATATATTACATCATTATATTATGCATCATGTTCTAAGAGATGAAGTATAAATCTTTCAAGGCATAATAAAAGGAAAATATTATGTTTATAGAAATGTATATTTACTTATATTATTATAGAGTAAAATAATTCTTTAACTATAAAAAAATAGTTTAGAAATTTTTTTTTGTCCTAGTACCTTCAATTCAAATGAATCTAATGTACTCTTAGATCATCATAGATTTATGGCCCTATTATTATTAACTTTATCCTGACCATGTTCTCTAGAACTCTCTATCAGAACATGATTATTATATTTTTATTATGTATCCATGTTTTCATTTCCCACATATATTATCCTACTAGGGAATTTAGTTACATGACTATTTTAAATTCCTTTCCCTCTTATTAATAAGATGTGTTATTAACCCTATTTACAATGAGGGTTTTTCAAAAATAGTTTATTTTCAAATATCAATCCCTTGATTACTGAGATCATGTTTAAATTATGAGGACATAATTTAAATAATGTGGGGATAATGTAATACCCCAATACATTAAAATATTTTTATGTTAGAATAAATATTATTTTTTCTCTTTTTATAGGAAACACAAAGTTAAAATTATGCTACACACAACACCTAATTATCTTTTGTTACACGCAAGACCGAGTTTTACTACCTTTTAATGGAGAACCTATATTAAAGTAAATCTTAACAATTTTATAAAATTTATTTTTAAAAATAAAAATCATTTTTTTAATTAAAAATGTTGAAAGTATCTTAGGGTGAATTATTTGGATTTTTCTGAGAAACATCATTTTTTTATGAATAGTTAAAATTACTGTAATTTAGTTTAAACAACCTTTTTGTTTAAATAAATATTAGTGTTAAATTACATTTTAAGTTGGTTTATAAAGTAAAAATGGATCTATTATTCATATATTAATCTAATTTAGGTAATTGTAATAATCTTTGTATTTAAATTAGATATAAAAACTTATTGAATTTTTGAACGTTTTTACTTTAAAAACCTGTATTCTCACCACATCTGTGAGATTAACATTAATCTTAATTTTCCCACTTCTGTGATTTGAATTTTGAAAAATCACAAAAATTGTTTTAATTAGTAAAATATTTGGGTTATAATAATATCAACTTATTTTTTAACAAAAAACTATTAGTGAAAGAGATTAAAATTAATTACAGTGATTAAGGTAAAATTAATCTTAATGAGGGACTAAACCTTCATATTAAGGACCAAAATGACCTAGAAACTTGTCCAAAATTCATTTGATAATAATAATTATAGAATATATCTACTTGGTTCAATATTTATTTGTTATTGGGATATTATTAAATGGAAGTTCTTTTTATAAAAGGTTATGTAAGGAAAAAGGAAAAATGGAACTTTTTTACCTTTGACATTTATAAAACATTGAGATATGTAAAAAAATAATATTTTCGGTTATACACATAATTTTGAAATATAAATGGGGTATTTTTATCATAATAATTTATCAATAATGTTTATATATTGTTTAGTTACTTAAAATTCTTAAGAAAATCCAATGTACTGATTGTTTTGTTAATAATTAACTGAAATAAATGATACTATAAATATTAAAAGTGAAGTTAATTGATTGAATTATTGTCCTTATATTTTTTATAGATTAATATATAATTTTATATATATGTAAACATAATATATTTTAATTAAAATATTATGCTGATATTTTAAAATTAACATTAAATAAATAATGTCAAAATTGACATTATTGTTATTTTATAATAAATGAAGTTTTATTAAATGATTTAAAATTAATAAAATTATTATATTCTGACAAGTTATTTTTAAGTGTTAATAAATATTAAATATGTTATATTAGTGGACCAATGTATCTTTTAAAATTAACATATTGAACCATATATTGTAAAAATGTTGTTAACACGGTCTCTGTTGAAACTGTGTTTTAGCGCGTCACATGCCCTTGGTCTAAAATTAATTTCCTAAAAAATGGAAATTTTATTTTATAAATTAGATGTCATATTAATAATTAATTGGATCTATATTTTCTAATAAATCAATTTTTTTATTCTTAATGGTAAAACAAATTAGATTAGAAAACTAGATGCTTTAATAAAGACCAAAATGATAAAATTGGGAAATCTTAGGAGTTAAGGAATCAAAATATTAAGATGAATATATTTTTGTGTGATTGAAATTTTAAAAGAACATTATTCCAATTTAATACATTATTTTTCCATTTTTTGGATCTTTATGAAAGTTAGACCACCCATTAATGAATACCTTTTGGTATTTACAAGAGTGTCACTCCCCATCCACTATAAAAAGGAAAGCACTCTACCCCTAACTCACACCTATCAAGACACATTGGATCATACATCCTTTTATAAAATAGTATCCAAATATACCTCCCCTATACCTAGAATAATAATTTTTGTAAGTAATCAATCCATGTAATCCTTTTGGTTTAAACCAAAAGGAGTTACCCAATTAAGAGGTAACGTCTTCTCTCAAGATCTCTAGTTTCATTTACACTCTCCACCCCATAAAATATCCTTATTATATGATTATATAAAAAAGTATAATAAATATATAAGGATATTGTTATGTAAATTTTTATAACAACACTTACACACATATCCATCTAATGGGAAACAAACATACTATTTCTGTGTATGACAAACTACTGCCTCACGAAACGATGTTTGTTAATTTTTCCTTTACCACTTATCATGGTGTACATTATGATGGAAAACATGTTTAGATATGATATATATTATATTTATAATTTATTTTGTATTCTATAATTCATATTTAGAACAAACCTTTATGATTTTAATCTTGTTTAAATAGGATAATTTCATTTGAGGAAGTGTGGACTACCTCCCCCTCAAAGTAATATGACTCGTTCATTCCATACATGGAATGTATAAAGGATGGTTTTAATAAAAATATGTAACACATATAACATAGATATGATATTGGAATTATAATATACATATTTATCACTTATTCTTTATCCTTTTAATACAAAATATGAATGAAATTAGCATTCATGCGTACGCACGACCTACCGTCTCCATGAACGGTTCATTTCATTTCTTCTCTCTAAACATTATAGATTAATATAAATACATATGTACTAAATATATAGAATAATAAATCATGGTTTAAATTCTATATATTATTAAATCATGATATAATAAATAGTAACAACATGTAACAGGTCAAAACATACTTGAGAAAACTAGGAAATTAACACCCGAAATAGTTAAAAATTATGGAAGAGTGTTAATAAACGGGTAATAAAATGTTATAAGAAGTTAATATATAATATTATAAACAGGAGTATGGTTATGGTATAATTTAGTAACATATTTTTAACTACTATACAGTAGAATATATTCCACAAAAAAAAAGTAATATTAGGGAAAGGGATTTCGTCTCAATTTACGTTCCATTGAGATTTGTTTGTTATTATGCAGCAATTCCCTTTTATTTGGTGTATTTACTAAAAATTAAAATGTTATATGATGATTATAAATACAATAATGATATTTTAATTTTCATTTAATATTATTAATTTTTGGGGTTTATGATTTGAATGTTTCAATATGGTATGAGACATAATGGAATGTTTAAAATGCCATTTCCCTCAAGATTGTTTTTATGATATTTAAATGGTATTTCCATTCATTAATGTCCACAACACTTGTAGTTACATATATTACTCTGGGAAATTATTGGAAAATTCCTATCTTTTATTCATTGTAGATATTTTGTTAAGGCATATTTTTCATAGATAAGAGGAATTCTTTGGACTGGTACGACACAGTTGGGGCCTAGTTATAGATAGCCCCTCGATGCATTGGTAGTCTCATGAGATGAATCATTTGAAAAAATCAGATGGGTTTTTACCTTATATGTTGTAAACTGTATTTTGAAAGTTATTGATGGTAAATGTAACATGTACCTAGAAAACATGGCATCCAATAATTAAGAATTTACATCATTTATTATCAGTTATTATTTAAGCATGAGATTTTGCGTCGACATATCTTTGGATACATTTCACTCTCAGTTTATTATTTTAGATGACATGAGTTTTAGTTTGTTAAATTTCCATATTAATATTTCCTTATCTAGATATTTTAATGGCACGTGTTATTAGTTATTTACCTTACCATGTTAATTTATTCCCATTGATTCATTATTGATTCTGATTTACATACCCTTTTTGAGCATTTCAGCTCACCCTCATCATGTTTCCTTTCCACAGGTTATAAAGAAGGAATATATGAATAAGAATTCAAGAATGATGTTTATTTCTTTTTTATTTAGTATCATGATTGTAGTTCCTATTTCCCAATGTATTATGGGTATCATGTTTGAAATATAGATTTCAAAGAATTCTAAAATGAACATTATTTTTGGGATTTGATTCCTTGTAATCATGACAATGTAATAAAATAATGCACCGTCTTTGGGTTTCTGGGGACGGAGTGTTATTATTTTTCCGAAACTTTAATCTTCTACCCAAAACTAAATCGGGTCTATCAATTCCGCGATGACTACCACTAAGGTTCTTACTAATCACATTGGTTGAGGTTGGATCCTTACTAGTAACTGGATTATGATCACCCATTTTTGGAAAATTGCATTCTCATTATCCCACATTATTCATCATCACCTGAATTTTCCTCCTCTTAAAAAACCACTCAATTCACCATCTCAGTCACCTCCTCCATGCAATAATCCTTGGTATTCAACCCATAACATGATCTATCAAACTGATAATCAATCATGCAATAAATCGGTCTGTGGGAATAGTAAAATCACCAACCAAAACCAAATTCCGATATAGAACATGTGAAAAATGGGGATAAATCTGTAAAACTACAAAAATAAATTATCTACGATGGTCATGTGCGATTTGGCCATCAATCGAGGGATGAAAATTGAATAACTATTAAGATAATAATTATTTCAAGAATGGATAATCATAATTCATAGTTCCAAGAAAAATAGAATGTTGATAGGTCTATATGATGTTTTAACATGGATTAAAATAAGAAGTTATTGGTCCATATTCCAAAAAAAATCAATAATGTGGTAAATACAATAAAAAAAGACCAACCTTTAAATTTGATTGATTATTGGTGAAGATCGAACTACGATTATGTTTTATGAATACTGATTCGTTCATTATCTATCCTCGATCCCAAGTTCATCTGCCAACACTTTCCACAATGAGGATCTCTTGTAACCTCATAGGGTTATGTGGATAAACTTGAATGTTTTTCTAAATAGGATTTATATTGATCATCTACTTGGTTGAGCTATTTAATCAAAATATTAAAAAATAATTATTTAATCATTTTTAATCTACCTATGAATTGGAACCATAACAAGGATACAATCAAATGAAAATTAGGTTATACCAAGGGTGGAACCAACATTCCACATTCAATAGTGGTATCAGTTTCTCCATCATAGACTCCAATTAGAATATATATCATTATTCCTAAAAAATCACAACAATGTATTTATAAAATATTCACATTATTTTATATACACAATATTGAGGTTATAACGACACTCAATATCCATTAAAACACTAAAAATAGATTCAAGGGCATATCCATTAATATTAAAAGGGTATAAACATAAGAACCATAGTCATTATGATTGCAAATCTAAACAAATCAAGGACAAGCTAGATGAAAAACTAAATTTTATGGAGTCACACATATCATTTAATGAAATCTCTATCTCATAGATGAGTTTTATATCACAAATAAATCATATACATTCTTCAAATTCTATAGAAAATTTACATATATGAATAAAACAAGGAATAACTTCTTTGTAAATGAACATTTCATAAATTTGAACACAAGAATTTTTTTATGAACTATTCATATATAAAATTTTACTATTTAAATTTTATAGTTATGCTAAACATTGTGGACATTCCATAATATTGGATATAAAAAACTTTACATGCACTTTCAATATTAACTCATTCATATTATTAATTACAAGAAATTTCACATTAATTATAAGATATTATTATGAATTATAAACATTTTATAATTCAATTTCTATTATATAAACTATTTAAATAATTTAAATATCATATACATAAAAATTATTTAAACACTAAAAAAATATATCATCAAAATAAATTTTATGTGGCCTAAATAATATTTTAAATAAATTCTCATTTCATATATAAAATTTAAATTAATTAATTATGAATGAATCATAATTTTAAACCTAAACTTTATATTTTTTCCTTATTTATGTAATTTATAATTTTTTACAAATTAGCCGTATGATTTTTTAATAAACCCTTTATTTCAAGATTAAAATTCATGTCATATAATTTGGTAAAAGGTATAGTAACTTCTACTAAGATTTACAAATTTTTTATAAACCATATAAATTTGAAAAATATATTCTAAATACTAACTCTATAATATCAATTAAATATTTATAATAATTGTTTCAAAAACATTAAATCAATTAATCAAAAAAAAATTATGGATTATTAATTCATAAAAAACATTTATAAATTCTATAAATATTCCAATATACATTGTTTTTTATTTATAAAAAAATTATAAATGTACTAATTCAATTAATTATTGATTTATCTTACTAAATAAATATTTTTTTATCCTCAGAAACCAATATAATCGTTTAATATCAAACATAGGTTTTTAATTTTTTTTATTAAGCCTTTATTTATTATTTATAATAAATATATAAATCAAGAGCATAATTTTTTTTAAAACAAACAAACAAATAAGTTTATTTCTTCAAAAATTAGGCTATCCTAGCTGAGGAATATCGTCTAGGCTCAAGCTAGGTTGGATAAGAGAACCAAAGGGTGTGAGTATGACATGAATCTAGGGAATAAGTGCATGGTGTAATATAATGGGAGTGACACTGTGTGGTGAGACATGAAGAAAGTATCCATGTAGTGGGGTGGATACTCAAGATTTAATCGAGTGCCGTACAACGTGATCTGGGTGATGAAGTAGTGCTTATCTAAGGAAAAGTCCAATGCTGGACTCACTCTATATAAGAACCATTTATCCCTACACACATTGTATGTTGAAAATATCACATCCACAATACCTACACGCACACAAAAAACCATGATCATCATCTGTATCTCACACTCGAACACCCATACTACATGTCACACCTTACATCTATATATTATGTTTGATCTTCTCTATACTGCACATGATATCATCATACAAAACTTTTCATTAAATTACCTCATAACATAATTTTAAGGCTATAACACCCCAATATTTTGTTACTTTTTTGATAAAATTTAATATTTTCTATATTTTTCATTATTCACAACACTTATTTGCGTGACATGCAACACTGAGTTTAACTTGCATTACACGCAATACTGAGTTTAAACAAAATGTTACATATTTATAAAATATTATTATTTAATATGATAGTTATCACAAATTAGTTGGAATTTAGGGTATTAAGAGGATTAAATAAATTATTAAAATATATTTTTTAAACATTTATATAGAATTAATTCTATAGTTACAAACTCAAAATAAAAATCAAAACAATTTGAAAATAAAGGAAATATTTTTCCAAAAACTATTTTTATGAAAAAAAAAGTTTTACCTCAATAAATTAAACATAAAAAATTTGGTGAATGTTTTTAATGAAATTTATACATTATATATTAAATTAACTTATAAGAATTCATCTAATGTGTTTTGTAGATATGAGATTTGAATAATCAAAATTTACTCTTAAAAACTATTTTTTTTTCTAAAAAGTAGTTTTTTCACCTTTTTGGAAGTTATTTTAAAAGTAAAATTTGAACCTTTTAGAAAATTTATTTGAAAAAATAATGTTCATTTTTTAAATAATTATTTCAAAATTATATTAGGGTGATTTTTAGGGAATTTTCAGAGAGGATTAATTTTTTGATGAAAGGTGAAAATACTGAATTTTAATTGAAAACTGCCTTTTAGTTTAAATTATTTATAAAGTTACATTTTATTTTAAATTATTTTTAAATAATAATTATTTTAATTATATATATTTTAATATTATTTAGTTCATTTTAATCATTTTTATATTGAAATTTGATATAAAAACTTTATAAACTTTTGAAGCTTTTCTCTTTGAAAACCTGATTTCTCATCGCATATGTGGGATTGGTTTTAAATAAAATTTCACAAATTATGTGAATTGAATTTATAAAAATGGATTAAATATTTTTAATCATTATAAATTATATTATCAAATAATATCAAATTAATTTTTGAACCAAAATGAATACTGAAAATTGTAAAAATTAATTACTATAGTTAAGGTAAAAATGAGTTTTGCAGGGGTTAAACTAAAAAGATAAGTTTTAAAATGACCAAAAAACTTGTCTAAAATATATTATATGGATATATTTAGACCGTATAATATATAATAATAGATAATAATCTATTTTTGTGCATTTTCTTATGAAAAAAATGTGTGTATAACTTTTTATTTTCAAACATTACAAGTCTTCCACTCTCCTCACTTATAAAAGGACACACCCTATTTTATCTACTTCACAACTTAAAACCATTTTGGTTCATCCAATAATTTCCCAAATAACTTTAAAAATTCCCAAATAAAATACAATAATTTTTATTTTTTGTATAAATCTAACCTAGTAATTATTTTCTTTGTAAATCCAAAGAGGTTACTCGAAGAAGAGGTAACGTTCTTCAACATTCATTTTTATTTTATTTCTTCCTCAAAATAATTAAATTATTGTTAAAAAATGCTTATATAATAAAAATAGTATATTACATATACTTATATGAATTTATGTTAATTTTATGACCTAAAACCATCTCTCATTCCATCAAATAGGTTATGAAATCATCATTTGTGTGTACAGTGGACGGGCCTTGTGAACCGATGTCATTCATTTTTCCATTACCACCTCATACAGTTGGGTATAATAATGGATATAAAGAACATATATTATATTTATAACATAATTATACCTCTTTACTCATTATATCATATATGAATTTTTTACTTTCCATTCCGTAGGGGATACGACAAAGTCGTTCGTGTGTATGAAGGACTACTTCCACATGAAGTGATGTGATTCGTTTTTACTAACATTTTACATAGAATATAATAAGGATATAGTTAATGATTATATGTGATATATATGAAAATATATGATATTAATTAAATATTTATCATCATTAATGGATATTATCTCATTTTATTTTTTACCTTTTCACTCACTGAAAGATGATAACCGTGTATGTGTGGACTACCGTCCTCACGAATCGATGTGACTCTCTTTTCATCACCACACCACATGGATGATATTTATAATTATATTAAATAAATAATATTGTATTTATTATATTATGTTAATTACATAAATATAAGATATTAATTAACTCCTTTCCATAATAATCATTGAATAATGGAAATGTTACTCAAGCGTACGTATGACCTACCGTCTCCACGATCGTAACCTACTTCATTTCTCAAAAACATATTTCATGATTATTCTTAAAATTATAATTTATGTATAAATATGATAATTATGTATTTATTATTATTCTGTATATGATGGAACCATGATAAAATTAAGGGGACAAAAAATAAAAATCAAAACATATACAAAAAACAAAGCGGTTATTACCTGAAAAGTGACTTTAACATGGAATTGTTAACAAAAAGGAAATAAAAAGGCCATAATTAACTAATATATGGTATGAAATATATAATTTTGGTTATTTATTTTATTTATAATAAACTTATATATATTATATATGTGTTTTTAATGAGTGATAACGAAGTCAAGACATACAGTAAGAGATTTATAGTCTCTCTTTTATTTCTGAGAGACATGAAAATTCACCACTCATTTATTTTATGTGGTGTATATAGTACCCATTTGAAATTTTATATCATTAATATACTTAGTTTAATTATATTTAAAGTTTAATTATATTTTTTTATCTTTATTGGGGCATATGATTCAAAATATTACTAAAGTTGTAAGGTATTTTTGTCCCACTTTTTTCTTCTGTGAGACACATGTAAAATTAAACCCTATTTATTTTATGTGGTTTATATACTACCGATGAATGTAATTTATGATGCTTATAATTAAGGTTTTGTGGATTTTTATATCCATTCTATGATATCTCTTTCATGGGGTGTACGGTTCAAATGTTACCAAAGCAATAAGGGATTTTTGTCTTAATTTTCCTTCTTTGAGACATATGTTATGTTATGAACCTATATATTTTTATGACGTGTATATAAAGACAATTTGAAAATTAATATCAATAATTTATATACCCTCATGATATTTTAAGTTTAATTCAATATTATTCCATCATGGTGCTTAAGTTTTAAAGGTATCAAGGTGGTCAATTTTTACGTTACAATCTCATCATTTATTGGGATTATTTATTATTATGATTCAAATGATGAAATATTGTGATATATCTCTCAATAAACTCAAAACTTTTATTCTACTCCAGTTATTTCATGATAATACATGTTTTCCATTCATTTTCTTCTATGTACTCAAGAGTTTAAAAACATTATTTTTAAGAAAAATTTTCTTTTTGGCCGAAAACCCATTTTTCTTCAAAAACCATGTTTTCTAAAAATGTTTTCAAAAATATTTTAACAATATTCAAATTATTTATTAAATAATTTTTTACCCATGTGTGAATTTTTATAATTTTTTTTGAAATGAATATTCACATCATTTTTTGAAAAAATATCATTTGGATTTTATTAAAAACATGAAACAAATATTTGTTTTAACATGTATGACATGAATGGAATTTACCACCATCCTGAATGTTATTTGATTTGAATATTCCTTAACAATTTTTTCATGTTTATTTTTAAAAAAATGGGTTTAAAATTTTTTACGTCTTAAAAAGTTTTTTTTCAAAGTGGAAAATTTATTTTTCTCTAGAAATGTTTCAAGTGATCTTTCAAAAATAATTTTCCATATAATATGAAATAATTTTATGTTACTTATTATTTAATGGGGATATGATCCAAGGATACCATTATTATTTTTTCTTCTCTGCATAGTTTATGTTTATGATGACATGATTTTTATGAAACATGTTTCTCTTCCACCAGTTTTACCATGACAAAATGCTTATGAAATACAATTATTTTCCATGGGTTATGCTATGATGAAATTATTAAAGGATTATGAACTTGTTTCTTTTACATATTTTATGCTATGATGAAATGTTTATGAAACCCATTTCATTTCATGGGTTATGATACAATGAATGTTCTATGATCTTGTTGCCCAAAAATGTATAGGTTATGTGATAGATGAGACCTATATCTCTCTCTAATTAATTGGGTTATGATTAAGGTTATATGTATAAGGCCCCAGCCATAAACCTTACTTAATATTGAATTAAATGACTAATTCACATTGAGGATCTTTTCAGGTTTAGAGTTTTATAGAATTAGGACATAACTATTACATCTCAAAAGATTACAAAGTAGAAACTTCTACTAAGTTTCCATAAAATAAAAACTCTTAAAAAGAAACATGTCTAGTTCCATGTTTTAGGTAACATGACTTTCCCTTGATCCCATCCTTGTCCCTATTCCATGTTAAGTCATGTGAAAAACATTTCAAAAACTTGGGATGAGCATAAAAAGCTCAGTAAGGGATACAAAAAGAATGAAAACTGTTAGTTTTTCAAAACAACAAGTAAACCATGTATACTTTACCAAAGTAATAATTTTCACCTTTTCGAAGTAGTAAAAACTCTTCACTGAATAAAAGTTCATTACTTACCCTTCTGTAACCAAAATATTACAATAAAATTCATATAAAGATCACATAACATATAAAGGTAACTTGGGACATAAACATACTTAAGTGGAAGAACCATAAGGTCGACTTCCACACATATCGCTTAATGGAATAGCCATTCGACCAAATTCCATACATACTTAATGGAATAGCCATACGGACGACTTCCATACCCAATGCATTGGAGGTTATAACGTAACCACCCGTCTTGGTATTCACGACACCACCTGTCATATGGTTTATCACGTAACCACCCGTAAAATGTCTAAGTAGCATTATAAAATTATAACACATAAAACCAACATAAAGGAATGATAACATTTCCACATTTCAATCACAATATATCATTTAAATATATTGACATAATAGAATATTTAATCAAAAAAAATTTTAATACCAAAATACAAAAAAAAATATATGGTATTTATTTTATTTTAAAAACATTACGGCTTGTTGAGGAAGCCAAAGATCAAATAATACTCGCGGCGGCGGAAAAGGTCGTTGTCACCGCATACGTAAAAAGAAACATTCCTTTTTGTCGTTTAGTAAAACGCTTCGTAGAAAAAAAGATTCCTTTTGAATAAACGTAAAATTCAATGGGTTTTATACACCATATAAAATAAAATTGTGTATAAAACAAAATATGCCTCAATGAAAGGAGATTGAGACGAAGTCCTATACAAAGACGGTATCCTTGGATTAAGGATAAATCAATTACATAATTATGTGTGACAAATGAATACCCAAAATATAAGTGGATATTAAGTGTAAAACAATCAGAGTTTATTCACACATATTCATAAAACGACACATTCAAGGAGTGCAAGTTTATCCCAATGAATCAAAATTGGGTTAAGAAGTTCCCTCGCAAAAATTCGACAGCCTAACGACATCACTTCAAAATTCAGAAAATGAGTTGATGAGAGAGAAAATGGTATCTCATCACTTGTACATAAAATTTACATAAATAAGGATATATAAGAATATATCCCAACATAATAGGATGTGAAATAAAAGACATAACAAAAGAAGTCTTTTAAAAAGAGGAGGGTGAAAGGTTCCCTTACCGACATGGGTATCTTTAGAAACATACACCCTGTGAAAGAAGGACAATACAAAATTGATGTAAATACTCATAAATGAAAGTATATTACACAATTATTAAAAATAATGGACAATACATACACAACTCAAAGGACATTGTGGAAAATGTAGCATAAATCTCACGGGAATAAAAGTGAGATGAAAAATCGCTTACGAAAACTCGGCAGCCTAACGGTGCCACAAAAATGGATTGATGAGATGAAATAGGGTCTCTAATCATATTAACATAAAGTTTACATAAATAGGAATATAAAAGAACATCCCCCAACATAACAAAGAGGAGCTTAAAAGAAGTGACATAAAGGAGAGTACTTAAAAAGAAAGAGAGAGGTTAAATCTCTTACGAAAATTCGGAAGCCTGACGGCGCCACAAAAATGGATTGATGAGATCAAATAGGGTCTCTAATCATATTAACATAAAGTTTATAGAAAGAGTAATATAAAAGAACATCCCCCAACATAACAAATAGGAGCTTAAAATAAGTGACATAAAGGAGAGTACTTAAAAAGAAAGAGAGAGGTTAAATTTCTTACGAAAATTCGGCAGCCTAACGGCGCCACTCAAAACATCCAAAACAGATTGATGAGAGAGAATAGGGTCTCTCATCATATGAACATAAAAATTGCAGTAAGAGTAATATAAAATAACATCCCAATAACAAGAAAGATGAGCTTTAAAAGGAATGACATAAAAGAGTGTACTTAAAAAGAAAGAGAGGAGTAGGATCCCTTATTTCGTGTCCGACATGACTTGATTGTTATTTAATCTCCTGAATAATAAAATTTGGTCAATTTATAATTTCTTAAGGACCTAATTTAAATATTATTATTCAGTTCATACCACATATTATAATTTTATAATAATTTGTTAATAAAGTGAGTTCGTATCAGACGTTTTTGTCGATGTTCAGTACATGAGTAAAAATTGAACTTGTTGGAAAAGAATTTTCCATGTAGTTATAGGTACATCATTTCCAGAATAGTATTTATGTTTTAAATATCATATATATCCAGTATATATTAATTTTATACTATTCCATAGCATTTGGATATAAAAAATTAAAAGCACCGTTCATGGAGACGGTAGGCCGTACGTACGCATGAACGCTACTTTCATTTTTTGTCATATTAATGGAATTAAAACAAAATGATATATATATATATATATATATATGTTATAATTCCAGAATTATATCCATAATTTAGATGTAATATATTACATATATATGCATTATATATATGTACTTATAATTGTACATAACATTTTGAGATAAGAAATGAAATGTACCGTTCATGGAGACGGTAAGCCGTACGTACGCATGAACGCTACTTCCATTTCTATTTAATATTTAATGAAATTAAAACATAATGATACATAATAGTATTTTAATTCCAGTATGGTATAATATATTACATCATTAAATATATCCTTTATACGTACCACATATGGTATTAACAAATAAAATCACTTTGAGGGGGCGGTAGTCCGCACTTCCTTAAATGAAGATATCGTGTTTACCCATAATGGAAACCATAAAGGTTTTCCATAAATGAAAAATACAGAAGATTAAGTAAAACATAAAAATATTATATATCATATATAAATATAGTGTCATCTTAATGGCCACCTTTTAAGGTGTTAAAAGAATGTTGAACAATCATCGTTTCGGGAGGCAGAAATTCGCCATCCACGGAAACAGTATGTTCTTTAACCTTTAGATGTAGGTGTGTGTAAGTGTAGCTCTAATACATATTATAACAACATCATAGTATATTGAAGATACTGTATTTGTTACAAAATAAATGAATAAAAAGAGTTTAGGGGGTTGGAGAAGCAAAATAAAACAAAAGGACACAACTGAAGACATTACCTTAAAATCGGGTAACTCCCTTTGGTTTGAGCTCAAAGGCTTCCTTCGGAATACTTCTTCCCAAAGTTAGGCTTCAAGGAGTTATAGAGGGATGTGAAGAGACAAAATGGGTAGTGTTTGGCCGAGCCAAAGACTTTGTAAGTGTGGGTAAGGAGGTAGAGGTGGGAGGCCTTTTATAAGAGGAGAGGAGTGGCACTCTTGGAAAGTAAGGAAATGTTACATTATTTTAGAATGAGTTTCGGATTTTAATGGTCCCACATTGATTTGTTTCTAGGATAAGGTGATAAGGGTTCTAAATCCACCCATAAAATAGGTTTTGGACATGTGTAGGTATTATATTTTACATTATCTTTCCATTTTATTTAAATCGTTAAATAATGAGGTCATCGCTGCATCATCATGATGTAATAAATAATTTAATTTATTTAATATCTAAAAATTATAAAACAAATACTATGATGTAGGAAATATTTTTATCTTTCCATTGATTATTTATAGTCAAAAATCTGACTTGTATAACCCCATGTAAAAATTGTTTTAGTAAAACATCTCATGTTTGTGTCATTTTTACTTTAACATTAAATAAAAAGATATTTATGTCATTTTCCAACCAAAGTGGCTCCATGGGGTCCCCAAGTTGACCCATGGATTTTCTTGGTCGGCTATGACACATCCAATGAGGGTAGGACATGTGTATAGGTCATTTCATTTTATTAAAACAATATTCTTACCTTAAATTACACTAATTACCTCTAATCGCGATTAAAAACTTAATAAGTTACTATTCACCGAAAAATCATTTTAATCCCATTGAACCACATTTTACTTATTAATGACAACCATGTATGTCGGATTTTTGAAATTCAAAACACAAAGATGGAAAAATTTCATTTAAACGGAAAATCAGTTTTTATAAGTACCACTTAGTGGTTTCACTATTCATCAAAAATTGAAGTTTTTCAAAAAATTACCAAAAGTTCACCCTAAGCTATATTTGATATTCCAAATTCAAAAATGATTTCTATTTTACAAAATTCAAAACATATAAGTTGAATTAATTAATTTAATAATTAATTCCCGCTGTCAAAACAAATAGCGTGTTTTTATGAAACAAAATGTATCAAAAGATTGACACTAGTTTAAGTCCGATTTCAAAGTGAAATTAATTCCAAAGACCACTATTTAATTAAATGGTAAAAATATATTCTAATTTCACTTTAAAACCAATTCAAAAGATAATATAATCATATAAATAAATTAGATTGTAATAGGTTTTGAATTAAAATACAACATTTTTTACTATTCATTAAAAATTGAACTTTTTCGGAAAAATACCAAAAATTTACACAAAGTAAATTTTGATGTCCCGATTCTAAAGAAGAATTTTATTTTGTCAAATATAACACATAAAATTGTAAAAAGGTGGATTTAAAATAGGTTCTCCATCAAAAGGCGGTTAATCGACCTTTTAAAGAATATTAGAATGTTTACGCTTAAAATTGGATTCATTTTCATTTTTAATCCTCTAACATTTATTTTAAAAAGTAAAAATATTTGACAAACATATATAATCATTTTTTAGTTAGTTCTGTTCATTCCCGCCATTACAACAGCTAGGCGTTAACTACTATTTAAAATAATATTATTTTATTATTAGAGTGCAACGTAAGATTCCCAAGAAACTCTTTGTTACTTGTTGGGTACGCCATCGAGCATAGCATACCCTTTAAAGTCATATTAATATTTTATTCACAAATATGGATGAATGTGAAAATTTCATACTCTTTATTTACCTGGGGTGTTACAATATGAGGTCAGAGGGAACATGGGAGGTTATCCCAAGCCTGAAATAGGGTACACGGAAGGTAATCTCATGTTGGAAAGAGGGTACATGGGAGGTTCTCCTAAGCCTGAAAGAGGGTACATGGGAGGTCATCCTAAGACTAAAGCAGGTATAAGGGTATTTATTTTAATAATAATATGTTATGAATGTCTTGGTGGGAAGCCTTGACATAAGATTTTCTATGCATATATATATTCCATAATTCTATGTCTTATTCCATTTATATAATCACATGACTCATGTTCTTTGATTCCACTATGATTTATTTTGTATTAATTTCCAATATTTATTTCACGACTTAAGAATATAATTTTTGGTATGCAGGGTCTAGTTTTCAAATGTTATTATCACGTTCTCATACCCTTATACTCATGTTATGCTTATTTATCTCCATTTTTTTACCCTTACTGAGAATCAAAGCTCACACTTTCTTATATTTCCTTTACCTTGGTTCTTAAGAAAGATCTTTTATGTAGGAGTAATAAAAGGGAAGATCTTTATGGGATACATTGAATATCTTTCAAAAAATTATAATTTTGTATACCTAGTTTTTAAAGTCACTAAACTATTATGGTTCTTAAGTGTATGTTTTGTAACTTATTGAATATTCATATAAAAATATGTAATATCTATGTTTGAAAATCTTGGGTCATTATAAATCCCACTCCCAAAAATCCACCGACACCCAATTCAATAACCAAATAAAGTAAAAATGATGCTATGTTTTTCCTATGTGTAACACCCCGAGATTTTATGAAAAATATTATTTTAATTTCATTAATGTCTTGTGTTGTATTCTACACCAAGATTACCTTGCGCTATACGCAACACCGTATTAGCTTGCAGTATACGCAACACTATTCTTGGATCGTGTTACATACAATTTTGATAATAGTTATTCTACGCAACATTGAGTATCTATATATATATATTAAATGTATAAATGAAATATGGTTGGATTCTGTTATACGAAACAACGAAGAATTCTTTCACAACACGCAACCCTGACTTGGCTTGCATTACACACAATCGCGACCTTCCTCGATAGCGTGTGTTGTACGCAATACCGAGTTTTAATAAACAATGATATATTATTATAATATTGTCATGAACTAGCCGTTATGAATAGTATTAACTAAATTTTGAATTTTATAACATTATTATTCATCTTACACATTTCTAGAACATGGTATAAGAACAAAATAAATTTTTCGGGTAAAATAAGTATTTTTCAAAAAATGCAGTTTTGCCGCCTTTTGATGGCGCACCCACTTTAAATCTAGTTTTTGACATGTTTATATGTTAAATTTGACAAAATAAAATTCTTCTTTTGAATCAAGACGTAAAAATTTACATTAGATAAAGTTTTGATATTTTTCCGATAACTTTCATATTTTAATGAATAGTAAAAACACGCTATATTTTAAATAAAAACAACTTTTTTCATCATAATATCTTATGTGGTTAAATTATAATATTGAATGGTTTTAAAGTATAAATAGAATATATTTTTACCATTTAATATAATGTATGTCATTAGCATTGATTTTATCTTGAATTCATAGGTTAAATCAATTCAATCTTTTGCAATGTTTTAAACAAAAACCCGTTTTTATTCGACAACGGGATTAATTTTAATTTAATTTCTGCAACTTCTGTGTATTGAATTTTAAAAAATGGATTCCATATTTGGAATCAGTGGGTCCAAATTATGTTAATAGGATACTTTTTATTTTTGGGAATTATGAATAGTAACTACGGTAAATTTTATTTACCATAGTTAAACGTAAATCAGGTAATTAAGGGTAAATATAATATTTTAAAATTACCCTAACAAATGTCAAAATCCTATTGGATGACTAAAACTCGACCCATATCACCTAAGGGTCAGATTATATTCATTTAATTAAATTTTTTCAATGAAAATAATTTTATTATTATTAAAACTAAAGAATGTGACAACATGTCACTTTCTTAAATCTTATAAGTATAATAATTTTAATCTAGTGATAAACTTCATGAAACTTCAAATATGAATAGTCTCCAGAAATCTAATACAATTATCTACATCATAGGAATTTATTTAGAATTTTTAGGTATTAAATAATTATCATTTATTATGACACATAGATGATGCAGTAATTGTCTTATTAATGAAATATTGACATAATTGATGTTATAAATGCCCAAATAAATGTAATTTGAGACTTTTTATGACTTACACTAATTTTCTAGGTTACTATGATATATTAGTGTTGATTTAATCAACTTGGTTCGACCATATAATTCTGTTATGACTTTCACAAAATTCATATATCAAATAGTGTCAAAATTGACACAAAATAGTTTTTAAATCAAATATTATATTATTAATTGTTATTTTATTCCTAAAAATCTAAGGTTCGTCCAAATGACTTAGATAAGGATATATATTAATAATAAACAATTTGGGGTTCTTTTGGCATGTTATAGTAAGTGTATTAACCATATAGTGAAAGAAAACAAAAAGACATGGTAAAAGTTAAATTATTTAACTTAGAGTTAAATCTAATTGATAAGGTTAAAATAATACCCTAAACTTGTCTAAATCCTATTGGTTGATAGTATTTCGACCCATACCCACTTTAGCTTCTAAATAACACCCTTTGGAACTATTATAAACTGATTTTAACTTTAATATAAAATAATATTTTGAGATATTCCTAAGGTGCCCCTCTCCTCCCTTACAAAAGGACACCTCCTCCCCCTCCTCCTCACACCAATTTGAGCACTCAAGCTCGGACAACCCCTGCCATAATACCTTCTCCACTTCCCTAGTATCATCATAGAGTTCCTGGTCTTCTTCAAAGACCATCCTTAGTTCTTTAAGTGGAGGCTAAGAAAAGGCGCGTCAAAAAGAGGTAATATCCATTACCGATCTTTTTCAATTTATTTCTTCTTCAACTTCTTCTTCTTTATTTGTTTCATGATAAAGTAATAACATCAGTATTTCTTATATACTGACATGTTATTATAAATATGAAACAACTCTAATTAACCTTCTATCCATCCTACGGAAAAAGGAAATCACCGCGCGTGCGTACGTATGGAATACCGTCTCCACGCCGTGGTGTAATCTATTTTCCGCCACCACCTTAATTGGATGGGTATAAAGGTGTAATTAGTAACTATATATGATTATTATAAAGTGATATTGATACTGAAATAGTATACATACATTTCAACACAATTCCACGACCATGGGTACGATATCATCGCTCGTGCGTACGTACGGACTACCGTCTCCACAACGCGATGAGATTCATTCTCAATGATTAACCATTCATGAATGATTATAAAGTATATATAATAAGTACTAATGAAATATATGACCTGATAATGATACTGGAATTATTTATATTTATATGTATTTCATCTACTTAATTCCATTCAATTCAATAAGGAAACGAAAACAGCGTTCATGCGTACGTACGGACTACCGTCTCCATGAACGGTGTATTTCTTTCCATTTACTGATTTATTATATATGTATATTCTGAATATATATTATATATAAATCATGTTTTATATTCTGAAATTAAGTAATTATGATCTAACCAATCATATGAATAATTACAAGTTAAAACACGAACGACAAATGAGACGATTTTACCCAAAACGCTACTTTAACATGAATTTACAAAAGAACGGGTAATATAAAGTCATAAGTGGACCATATATGATATAATAACAATGAATATGATTCTGGAATAAGTCAATACCATTATTTAAATCATTATACAGGAGGTTCGGACACGTACAAAGCAAGTCGAACCTAAGGTAAGGGAAAATATCACAATCTCATTTTTATCCGAGATTGTTTTTACTTTGGCATTTACTGGGGTGTATTTTATCATCCACATCCATGTTTCCTCAATATGTAATAATATTTCCATCCACCTAATATTGTTTAAATCCAATTTTACCCTTCGGTGAATTTTTAGTAAAAGATAAGAAAGGAATATTTTGTCGTTTTTCGTACGAGGTACTTTTTGACTTTTCCGACAAAAGTACGAAGAATGTTTTTTTTAACTTATACGGAATTAATGGATTTTTAAAACATTATTTCCAAGAAGCTTCCTTTACAAGTTTTCAAGTTTATTTTTAATGAACTTCTTTTAGTTTGTAATTGTATGTCATGTTAAGAAAGGAAAAGTGTTTTTGAAGTTGAAAGGATAATTTCCTCAAGAATGGAGTTCAAGTGTTTTATCAAAATTATTTTCCATCTAAGATAACATAGGGTTCTGTTTCTATCTCTATTATTACATTGATTTGATTATGTTGTGATGGAAATATTTTTATGAATTCCTTTATCTTATATGAATTGTTTTATGATGTCATGTTGTTTAAGAATCCCATTTTTTATTACATGGGTTACGCTATGATGTATGGTTTATGATTATGTGGCACACATAAGAAAGGATTCATTATAAGATGGGTGGGACCTATATCTCCCTCCAATGCATTGGGTAAAGATTTTATATCTCATGAGATAGACAGGGCTGGAACGGTAGGTTATACCGGTTCAGTGAAACAGGACTGAAACGAGGGTTACTCGATTCAGAAAGGGACTTTGTCCACTAAGATAGTCTTGGAAATTAGTCTTGACTAACAAGAAATGATTCTCTATGATTATGTGTGTATTCCACAAAGTTTCATGTTTTAAGTTATGATTATTGGGATTACTTTTTCACTGCCATGATTTATCCCATGATTATGAAATTATGCTCTCTTTTGCAGGTTATGATTTCCAAAATGCTATGTTCTTATGAATATGACGTGATTGATATTTATTTTGTTTACCCTTACTGAGCATTTGAGCTCACCCTTTTATGTTTTCTTTTCCCCAGGATATAAAGAAAGGTTTTAGGTAAAAAAAAGGAGGAAGATCTTTATGGGAGATTTTGAAGATCTTTCACCACGATTAGAAGATTATAGTCCGAGTTTCCAAAGGAACTAAACTATTACGGTCCTTGTGTGTGTGTTTTTGTAATGTACTAAGTATTCCGCAAAAGTAATGTAAAGTCTATGTACGTCAGGCTTCGGGTCTCTACACTATGGCTGTAAGTTCTTCACATAACATTGAGATAATTATGTTGATCTAACAAGGAAGATGGCTCTGATAACATTTATGGGATTCGTGGGATCAACTTATGATCCTACGTTGTGAAAGAAATCCTAAATCCATGCCAATATACATCGAGAAAATTAACATGAATAAAAACTATAAAAAAACATAACATACCTATTTCTCATGCGTAGTAGCCTCCATAACCTCCTTTAATGAAATATGGTTTGATGAAAAACACAAAAATAAGAAACATTTTTTTACTTCCTCTATAGGTGATCCACCACTTGAAAGATCTATGGTCATATCATGTGGAACCCCACCCATTGAAGGGGTTCTAGTTCCTTCACAATTTATGAAAAAAGTTCCATAGGTAGAAGATAGATATTTTCATGAAACTGATGATACCAATCACCTCAAACACATACACGATTGAGTAATCTAGAAACCAAGAAGTTAACTTCATATATATGGGTGATGCTCGATGATCCTCCTTAAATGAATAACACATCAGGTACATTGGTTGTCATCAAATAACACCCTTGAATTACATATCATTGATCATTGAATTAAAATCATTCATGAACATATGAAAATCCATTTGATGAAGACCGAATGAGAGGGGAGGTGGAAGATGCCTACATAGGTTACATCACATGCAACAGAATACAAGAATACATGCATCAAATTCATGTATTCTATATATATGTATTATATGAATATACATATATATATATATATAAACTACATGAATCAAAAATAAATATAGTATACATCATATGCATATATTCAGCATGCATTGTATGCACACACACACACACACATATATACTAAATGCATAAAATTCATCTATTATATTTATTCATCACATACATTATATGAATTTATTTCACATAGATATATAATAGGGGTTCGACTATGTGCTGATGTAGAGGAGGGTAGATATTACTTATGAGTCACAACAATTGACACCCTACGATAAGAACCATGTATCCCATGACCTAGAACTGTCATTGGTAGTGTTTTTATTAGAGACTTAGATGCATTAAATTTTTTATGAGTGGTTAATAGTATACACATATCATAAGAGTCTCAGGTATATATTCAACCAAATGGATCTTAACCTAAGGTAGCGTTGTTGTTTGGAGTTCTTGTGGGACTATGATTTTGGGATTTTTTTTACTCTAGTGAAGGAAAACATAGTGGAAAATACCCATAGTAGTAAGTATCATGCTCAAATGTTAGAGAAGTAATTTAATAATCTATCCTCATTGCAGTTGTCCTTGGAGGATAAGGGATAAGTGTTCTATCTTCGATTGATGTTAGTGGCACCTACACTTATTCAGTGAGTGAGGGAGGCCTCGTTATATGACATTGATTATGAGATATTTTAGGACCATATATCATTAGGTGATGCACCATATGGTTTTTTTGAAGGTGTGGAACATATCAACCTTTTCTAAGGACATAGAGAAGTTCCATTCACACTGTGTGAGGTGGTGTTTAGGGAGTTTCATACTTTACCCTTAGCGGTGTACCCTGGAGTGATAAAGAGTTACCACAACCTTAGGTATTAGTTTTTGGTAGCTAAGTATGTATCAGATTATTAATAAGATTATATCTCGATGTCTCACCTATCAAAAGGTAAAGGTGGGGAACCAGGTTCTATTAGGTTTGGCCCTACTCGTTGAGGCTTTGGAGTGGAAGTTGGATGACATGCACATAGATTTTATGATGGGGTTTGGATGATCATTGAAATTTAATATTGATATTTGGGTTATCATTAATTGGTGTACCATGTCATCCCACATCCTTTATATTTGAGATTATATTTCAATGGAGAGATTTGGATGCTTGTATATGGAGTAGATCACCTAGTTTCATGGGATACCCTCAACGAAAATTTCTGATCGAGATTCTTGATTCAAATCCTGGTTATGGAGGAGTATATAGAAGGTATTTAGGACTCAATTAAAATTGAGTACAATGTTCCTATAACAACCCAATCCTTATACACATATTATTACATGATTGTTAACATAAAAATCCATAAAACAAAACCCATATATCTAAATTATTAGTTTCTTTGGGGGATTATATTCATGATACATCAAAATAAAAACAAACTACATCATCTTTATTTAGATCTCTATAATGTTCTCCTAAATCCCATTGAACTTATATTACTATAAATTATACCTTAAAGACATAATTATTAGAATAGGGTGAACTTATAAAGTCTATTAAGGGAAGAAACATGATTATGAAGTATAAGATAAGATTCAAGAGGCATAACATAATGATATAAAATAGGTGAAGCATATATAATATGAAATTATGAAATAAATAAGAAGATAATATAAGACCATGACATAATAATAATGTGTAAACAACATAAAAAATAACATTATAAGAATAAGTAAAGTCTCACTTCTAAAACAACATAACATAGTGTGATATACATATTACCCGTTCACTATACATGTCATATCATGAGATGAAAACATTACCCAATCTATTGGGGGGATATATAATTTTAGGTTCACCAATCACATCATAATATGTATATGTTTATTTATTCAACATAAGGAAATCATACATAAAGAATAATCATTATAAAAACCCATTAGAAGGAAATGAGTTACATAATCATATGTTAAAGAATAACTAAAAGATATATTATAATGATTTTAAAGAAAAAGGGTTTATGTATTTTTAGATAATAATGTGTTAATGCAGTAGGGGATGTTTTTGTTTTTTCCTTAGGGATAGGCCTTCAATCAATGTAATATATGCCTACGGGCCATGTAATTTGGTGTTTTCGCGTCATGTAAGTGTTTCCTATCAACCTTTTTAAAAGTGAGTTTATTTGGAAATAAAATAAAAATGGAATTTTAGAGGCTTTTTATATGTTCATAATTGACTAATTAAATATATCTCATGATGATATAGCTCAATTGAATAAAGTACCATGAGAAATGTGTGAATAAGTATGCATGATAATGAACCCCTTAAATGATGTTTTAAGAATTGAGTAAAGATACTTTGAAAGAAATAAGTGTATAGGGGTTTCCTTAAAACAAAAAATAGAAAATACTACATTTCCTTAAAATAATGGTTTTTTATAAATCATATAAGATTAAATTTTTTAAAAGAGTGATATATGAAAATAAATAATAAATAGAAAAGATTCCTTTAATTAAGTTAACTTGGAAGAAGATATTGGGAATGGTACTTCAAAAACATTTATATATAAAAAAAATAAAGGGAAAATAATCTAGTTATATATTTAAGGAATATATATATAAAATATAAAATAATTAAATGTGAATAGTAGACATATACAGGGAGGTAAATATAGAGAAATCATAACTTAAAAGAAAAGAGGATGGTTTAGAAGTTCCCTTAACACGAGTCCCAACTTGATTACTACGTGTGTCTAACCACCTAAATAATAAATTTAAATTTAGAAAATAGTTTCTCAATTACTTTGTTCATATATATTTTATTTATTATTTTTATTTTATGTTCATTTATTATCATTTTATTTGGAGATTATGTTTACATTCACCAACCCAAGGATGTTTGTTTTATGGTTCCATGGTCACATTAGTTTATTGATAATGATGGAATTTATTGTGAAATTAATCCATAAAACTATAATTTCAGGGGTATAGAGTCTTTATCATTATGTTACCAAAAAATTTATATAGTTCAATATATTTTCTAAAACATATTCAAATTAAGAAAACTGTCTTGATATACTCGTTTTAGGTGGTTAAAATTATTATGGTCATTTATTTTGATTATCATTAATATAATTTCTAATTTATCTTCATAAAATCTTTGTCATGTTTTAAATATTATATTTATTCATTAAATACATTTTTATAACCATCCATGAAATGAGATTATATTTGATTTATAACATCATCCATATAGGCAGTTAAAACCAGCCATGATGGAACAAATGTTATAAACAACTATAAAATAGATTGTATGAATTATATGATGATATAATCCATATTAAAGTTGAAATATGTTCTTAATTTCATGATGGAAAATTATTTTATCAAATTTATAAATATGATGAAGAAAATAATGAATGAATAAATTTAAAGAGATTAGGATTGGTAACTTACTTTCCTCCTTGCGACGACCTCCTTAGGCCTACACATTAAGGTGTCTAGGAATGATCTTTTAATAATGCCCAACCCTCAAAATCATGGATAATATATTTAATAGTGGTTTTTTGATAGATATTTAGATAGGTAAGAAGTTATAGGCAAGGAGAAATTGGGTGGTGGAGGGTGGTATATATAAAATGGGGAGAGGGGTGTTTTAAAATAAAATGTTAGAGTAAAATATTATATATTCAAATAGTAACAAAACTTGTTATTCCATAGTAAGGGGATTATGATTTAAAAATAAATGGGACACTAAAATACTCTTCTAACTTTAAGAAACCTAAAAAATTTATTCATATAAACTATTACAAAATATGATATTTATATGATATATTACTATCCTCTTTCGTATTTTACTATTTATGAAAAATGAAAAAAACATTAGCCTACCCAAATTTTAATGCTCTAAATTTTTTTATCTAAATAATTTTATTAATGTGATAAATTTAATTTAAAAAAAAAACCTTATTATTAAGAAATAAATATTATTATGACATGATAAAATTTTCAAACCTTATAAAAATTAATTATGGTTGCGTAAAATTATTTTATTATTTCTATAATAATAAATATTTTTATAGAATTTTTTTTACGAAAAAAAAATATTATTTCAAAATTTTAAATTCGTCAAAAATATTTATTTTAATAAGAATAAAATAAATATGTTTTCAAAGGGCCAATGTATCTCAAACATAGCTTTCCCTTCTTCCCAAACCTCTTGAATCTCTTCCATGGGGATATGTGAAGGAACACTTTATCTCAAATTTCAAACCACAGGTCTCATCAAAGATTATCAAAGTAGATCTTATGCCAACTCTGCACTAATTTGAGGTGTTGTAAAATGTATTTAACCTTCTCTGTCATTGTTCAAATAGTTTGGGTCCCAATAGCTTAAATTATCCATGTTTATCCAAACATGTTATATTTCAACATTTCTTTCCATTCAGGGATTTTTAAGGAAGCACCAGATTGCTCGAGTGGAAGTCATCATTGTATAAGAAATCAACCAAAGGGAGATATTGATACCAACCTTCATTTAGGTCTATAGAGTAGGTGTTGAGAATGTATTATAAAATTTTAATGGTGTTTTTTAGATTTACCATCAGTTTGAGCATGTTATGTTGTACTGAATTTAATCTCTATAATCAAGGAATATTGAACTATTTGTTTTTATAAATTTGAGGTAAACCTCATATATCGATCAAATACAATCTATAGTGGAGTTATATGCATCCTCATTACTTATTTGAAGTATTTCATTGAAATATGATCAAGTGAGAATTCATCTTGAATGAATATTAAGTGAGAAATCATTATAAGATGATCCACTAAAACCTATATGAAATTATTTCCTTTGGATGTCTTCAAAAGACCCATAAAAAAAATCCATGGCGATGTTCTCCCATTTACATAGAGGTATAAGTAATGTTTGTATTATCCCCTTAGAATTTTTATTTTCTACATTCCCTTATTGTTATACTAAGAAATTTGATTTATATTTAGCAATCTAATTTTTTATATTATCCCACCATAAGTACTCTCAGAGATATCTATACATATTTTTGATCCCATGGTGGATAGATAATGTTAATATATAAGCATCATCTTATAGATATTTCTTTATCTCAGGCTCTGATGGTACACATAATCATGTCCCAAATCTCACAACCCATTTGTGTCAATTTTTAACTGTGAGTCTGTCCCTTTATTTATTGCACCCATCTTTCTTTATATATCCATAAAATCCTTATGTTCTTTCTTAATTTTCTCCAAAATTAATTATTAGGAAATTATTTGTGTAGGGTAAGATATTGTTTCTTACTTTATGATTCCTATATCTATCTTTTTTATGTCTAATAATATTGGATCCTTCTTAATCCTCATCATGGATAAGGTTGTAGGATATTTTCTACTTAGAGAATCTTCCACTTTATGTTCCTTCCTAGGATGGTAATGTATTGAGAAATCATAGTCCATGTTCAGCTCTAACCATCTCTTTAGGTGCATTTTGAGATCATTTTTTATAAATATATACTTTATGATATTTTGATATATATATATATATCATTGTTTTATCCATTGATATAATTCCTCCAAATATTCAATGAAAATATTACTATGACCAACTCCAGACCATGAGTCAGATAACTTTTCTCATGAACCTTCAATTGTATTAATGAATAATCTATAACTTTATAAATTTTCATGAGTATATAACCTAAAACCTCATTTTATGAATCATTATATATCAAAAATATTTCCCCTATTGAAGGTAGTGTGAGTAAAGATGAAATTATTAGACAATTATTCAACTCCTTAAAGATCTCTTCACATTTATCAATATAGAAATAATTCACTCCCTTATAAGTTAACTTGGTCAGTGCATTTTAAAATCATGAGGAGTTCCTCAAAAATCATTTATAGTACCTAGATAATCCAAGTAAACTATGGATCTTTATTACTAACATTTTTCTAGGAAATTCTTAAATAACTGTTGTCTTTAATAGATCCACAAACATCCCCTAACTTGTGAGAATTTTCCCCAATGATGTTACTTTATATATCCAAAAGTTTCATTTACTATACATTTAGTATAAATTATCCTTTCTCCATGTTTTTAGCATAATACTCAAATAATCCTCCTGTTCCTCATTTATTTTGAATATATGATAATATCATCTATAAAGACTACTATAATTATTAAAGTAGTCTCTAAATACCCTATTCATGAGGTCTATGAAAATAATTTGATCGTTTGTGAGTCTTAAAGGAATCACTATAAAATCATAGTTTCTATAATTTTTAAAAACATAGTCATGGTAATATCCTTCTTCCTACTCTTAAATTAATGATATCATGTAAGAAGATCGACTTTAGATAAGTAATAATCCCCATGTTGTTGATCAAACAAGTCGCTAATCTGTTGTAGGGGATATTGTTCCTTTATCATGATCTTTTTGAGTTCATGATAATCAATGCAAAGGCACACTGACTGATAATTATTTTTTAAAAGGGGGACTGGTACAACCTAGGGTGAAGCACCTTAGACTCTTGGATGTGGGTAGATAACTGGATATAATTTCAATTGAGAAATGAACCTCTTGATCATGATGAAGACTATAAAAATATTTTGGGAACACATAAAAATATTCCTTTATTGTGGGAATGTATTCAAGGATGGTTATCCCATTTTTCTCAATCATTTGAGATAGATATTATTACTTATAATTCAAAAATATCCTTTATTGGGAAGTATTTTCCAAATAATGCCCGTCATTCTCCTTGCACTTGTATATAATTAAAGGATGATTTGTAACACCCCTCCCCAGGGCCACTCATCAGTTCCTTGACTAGGGTTGTTAATTGTCCTAAAGAATACCAACTTGTATTATAGAGGCCCCTGAATAGAAATGATAGATTAATCCATATAGTGGGGAGACTATTCTCGTAAATTAGAGTCTTACAAATAATGGAAATTACCAAACAACACACACATCAGAGTACACAAAATAAACTATCCAATCACATAAAATAATAAATGATGTTTCCATACAAAACATATAAATGATTTCCCACTAGGATGACCCCAAATACAAAATAAAACAAAATAAAACAAAATAAAACTCATACACCCTATAACTACTACCATCCTTGATCCTCATCCTAGTCTCATAATACCGTCAAGTTTCCTCATCCAGAAACGCTTCACAACCTATTATTTGACCTAAAATTCAAACATAAGTTCTGCACACACAATGAGATGCCCATGTGGGGTGTGAAAAAAAACCTCAGGAGGGTCTCACTAAGAACCTCTAATGTACTTCATCATATTCGTGGGTATAAATAAGTAAAATAAATACAATAAACATGCTCGTTGAGTCGTCTTGTGCTAACCAGGCCTCCACGACACCCAACGAGGAACACATACCCATCTGGTCATCGGGTGCTGACCAGGAAACCCTAACCCTAACCATACTTTCGTTGATGAAATAATGGAATCCACCCTGGGCCTCTTCCCATGAACTAATTCCCAACCCATACCCGCAGACTCAGGTTAGGTGAACATCCAAATCCTCGACCCAATACCTATTGACATTGGCCACAGTCATACATCCATTCCCTCTGAACCATCTTTAATCACACTAGAGAGGTCCCTCAATCATCCATCACAAAATACTACAACCCAAACCCAAAATAGTCCTTGAACCAAGCCTACTCCAAGAAAGGTACAATTCATGCACACTGACCTAAGTCACTCATGTTAAGGTCCTCTACTGATACCTAAAGGAATGAGGCACAATCTGCCCACAAACCCAAGCCACATATTGAAAGGTATTGGGACCAATACCCTTCTCAGGGTATGGTTATCACACTAACCCAACCCCAAAAACACTAGGGAGTTCCATCACATCAGCCCAACCCCACCGACTTTGAGGAGACCATAACACCATACCATCCCCGCATACATCAGGGAGGTCCATCAGGAATGTGTGTACAAGATGGTTCATATCCTATCACATAGATCAACAGATCAATATATAAAATAATAGACCTCGGTTATAAAACCACACATCAGTGGATCAAATCTCACCCTCAAGGCATCGAATGGACCCTCTAGACCTGCCACTATCTCTACTCATCAATACTACCTCAAGCTCATCACTATCTGGTGACAACACTATCGAAAGGATCATTTGAAATGAATATCCTAGCCTGGTTCAAGTCTCTATCATAAACCTCAATACTTCCAGTCCTTATACCCAGAGACCTTCCCAACCATTAAATTATAAAATTCTTGGAATCCCAATGCTAAGATCCAAAAAAACCCCATGACCTATATCGAGTATCGTCTTACATCTCCCAAGGTAGATCTATCAACTCATAACTTTGATTAAACCCATCCTAGTTATAATATTCCTAGTCCTTAAGGACACCACTCAACCCAAGAACACACCAAGACTCTCCTATAGCCTCATAAGTGAGTACCTCATCACACACAATACATATGCCTACCTCACCCGTCATCACTTGGATCCAAACCGATCCTACCCACTTGCTAGCCCAAGGAACATAACCTAGTCTATGTTAGGCCTTATCTCAGACCCCAATACCTCCCATAAGTCTCTATTCATATCTATATATCTTCTAATCCCTTGTATATATAGTCTCTGAGTGATCTTGATTCATCCAAATACTAAACATCACTCACACAAGGTAAATAAGGCCTAGTATCACTTTATACCATCTACCTAGGGCACCATTGGTCCCAAAAACCCATGCTCGAACCCCATTTATAATTTATTCATGCACTATCATGCATAAAATATCATACGAAATTGTATTATATGGGAAATTTACCTGAAACATAGAGTAAACCCCTCGCTGAGCTCTATTAAGCCTCGTCCAAACCAACCAAGCATCACCTTCCTTTTTGGGAACCTGTATCATGGAAATAACATCAATAATTAATTATAATGATTTATAACTAATTATTAAAAATTATTTATATGGTAATAAATTCTAAAAAACTCATCAAGCATCAATCTCTAGTCATAATCATGAGAAACCATGTGCAGTCTACTCCCGACGTACCCTTATACCTAGGGTGAAAAAAATCCCCAATTATTATCATTGATTAAATGAACAAGTTTACCTAAAATAGCTTAAAACCCCATTAAAAATCATACATTATGTACGTTTATCAAAAATACTTTTTATGACATGAAAATAACATATATTCTTGTCCTCTATGAAATTAGAGTGAAATCCCCCATCAATTGAGATGATTTCTACCATACTTTGGTGGAAATCACCAAGAACCCTAAACCAAATTAGCCAAATCGAGATGAAATGAAGTTAAAAAGTAATTGAGAGATGATTTTACATATATTCTCTATAAAACACTACCAAAATTATCCCCCATCAAGGAGGGAACAAAAAGAGAGGGATATCCAGCCACTCGAATCTCTTGTGTGTCCTTCATTGGCCAAAAGAAAGGGGATCAAACCTTAAAAAAAAAATCAAAAACAACATTTCATAGTGTGAATAGAATGTTAACACCCTAAACCTATTTGATATGGGGATTGACCCCCTATCTCTAAAAGTGACATTTTAAATCCCTGTTTTATAGTGTGAAGGGCTTACAGAAGGCCCCTACTATACCCTGACCACTACGTCCCTCCTTCAATGCTTCCCTAAACACTCTGGGTATCCACTGAACCTTAAACCATGTCCAAAAATTCCATTTTTGGACGTTCAAAATCATAAGTCTCTATGTTGGTCCCTGCTACTCAAAACAACACATCCACCAAACCAAAAGTTCAAATTACCTTGGAAATTTTCAACCTATAACGATGTGGGTCATTAAAAAGTTTGGGATATGGAATTTTATTCCTCTATCTGAATAATTGATGTTGGTTCTATATAAATATATCTAACCCAAGCCTAGTATAGAATAAAATTATACTAAAAGGAGTATAAAAATGTTTATTGGGCTATTCCTCCCACAAATATTAATTAGGGAAGATTTATATACTTGAGATGAAACAATTACACCACTTGGTGTTTTCGCCAATAAGTCAACCTCCATGCCTTGAGGTAGTGTTTGAATATTTATTCTAAACCTTCTTGATATAAAATAATTCATAAAACTATAATAACCTAAGTCATTTTAAGTTCATGAATGTATAACAAGTGTGCCTATCTACATTTGATTATGCTTCTAATCATCTAATAAATATAAAAGAAATGTAGGGATGATAATACTCATATTAATAATAATATAAAAGATAAAAATATTAACTTAGATGGAATAACCCATAAATGACATGTATATCCTAATTTATGAATTTATAGGTTTCAATCTATGTTATTCATGGTCTATTTTATATTTTATTATATAACCTAATCAGAAAAAATAATAATACCTTTGTAGAATACCAACTATAAAAACCTCAGTCTCATACATATATTATTACATGATTTATAATATAAAAGTTTATAAAACAAAACACCAAAATTTAGAGGCTTAGTGTCTTTATAAGATTTTATACATAACACATCATCTTAAAAATAAATTGCATCATATTTATTTCAATCAATATAATTTTATCCTAAATCCCATTAAAATTATATTACTTTAAAGGATACCCTAGGGAAATATATAAAAGGAAACTTTGAGTTTATAAATCCTAATAAGGGAAAAACATGATAATGATGTATAATATATGAGTCAAAAGGAATAACATATTGTCATAAATGAGTAGGATCATATATAATCATATAGATGAATGGAATAAATAAAGATATAACATAAGATCATGGAATTATAATAATTTTACAATAATATTAAATATTACATCAGAATCATATGTTAAGGTGCACTACCAAGACAACATAACATAACATGCTATTCATATTTCCCATACACCATACCTGGTATCTCATGAGATGAAAAAAATTTCCCAATGCATTGGAGGGTTCTATAATTGGTTCTCCTACAAAAACATCATAATATTTACATGAATATATGTGTCAAATAAATAAATTAAACATAAATATTAATCATAATAAATATCCATGATAGGGAAATGAGTTATATGATCATGTATTAAAGAATAATCAAAAGATATATTATAATGATTTCTAAAAAAATGGATTAAGGATTTTTAGTTATTAATATATAAATAAATAAATATAGTTCTTGGTGATATATCTCAATTGAAGAAAATATCATAATAAAGGGGTGATGAAGTAGGTGAGGTGATGAAACCTTTAAATGATGTTTTAAGAATTTAGTGAAGAACCTTTGAAGGAAATAATCGCCTGGGGTTTTAATTAAAAATAGAAATGGAATAAAATAAATTTATTTAAAAGAAAAGGTTTTTTATAAATAATATAAGCTCAAAACTTTTAAAAGAGTGGTACATGAAAAGAAACAAGAAATAGAAAAGTTTCCTTTAACAAGTTTTCTTTAAATAAGGGATTAAGAAGGGAACTTAAAAAACTGGTATCTACCCAACCAAGAAACTGAAAATAAATTAGGTATATCTGTAAGGAGAATATAAAAGAAATAAATAATAAGAAATTGTTAATAAGAGAGATATAAATAGAGTTAAATAGATATAAATCATAACTTAAAAGAAAAGAGGGTGGTTTGGGAGTTCACTTACATTGATTCCAAGCTTGCTTGGTATGGAAAAATAACCTCTAGAATAATAAAATTAAATTTACTAAATACTTAATTAAGAGTCTTTTTCATGTATATTTAATTTAAAATTATTATTTTATATTTTTAATGATCATTGATTTAGGAAATCAGTTTATGTTCATCATTCCAAGGAATCTTATTTTTTTAGACTGCATCGATTTATTGGTAATGATGGAAGTTCTTTTCTAACATGTTCATAACTATAGAAATGTATAAAAATGGATAATTTATAATTCTAGTAGCACAAAAGTTATATAGTCAAATTGATATTCCAAAATAGATTCAAATTATAAAAGGTACATCAGTACCATAACACCTTGAAAATTTAGTTATGAATAATATGTTTAATATTTTTCTTAAGACACAACTCCGAGCTTTAAGATAATTGAGAAATATTATAAAAATATTATTATTTAAATGTAACCATTATAACATATCCATTGTATTGGTGGGTATTAATATTAGTAGCCACATTATGAAATATATGTATAATGGTCCTACTCAATACAATGTATTAATTAATTATTAGGAAATAATCACTCAATTTTTTGCAAATCCATTTTATATCTCAAAATGGAATTTTATTCAAGAATAATTTTTATTGAATTTTTAGCATGGAAATTATAATTAATTTATAATAATTCTATAAATTTTATTTTTTAAAATAAAAATATTTTTTAAAAAATCATATTATAATTCACTTATGGTGAAATTTTGTTGTTTTTCGAAAATGATTGATTTTTCAGTGAATAGTGAAAAATATCAAATTTTCAATTACTATCTTTTAGTTTTATTAAATAAAGTAATTTAAAAGTACCATTATATTTTTGATTTGGTATTAAAGTGAACTATGATCAATTTTATTTAGAATAACTTCTATTTGAATCAACAATATTCATGATTTCGATACAAGTTAATTTTTATGATTAAAAATGCATTTTTCTAAAAATAATTATTTGTCACATTTTACGCATTTGTATTAAAAGTGATTTTTCCAATTATTGAGATTTAATATTGAAAAATGGATACTATATTTGGAATCAATAGGTTCAAATTTCATAAATATTTCCATTTTATTTTTGGTTATTATGAATAGTAACAATGATGAATAGTAAGGGTAAAATGGGTAAAAGAGGATTAAAACCATGAGATAAGGTATCAAAATCAACCCCAAACATTCCCTTATTTCATTTTATAGAAATAAATTAGACCATATACATAAAAAATTATAATATATGTAATTTTTATGTCATTTTTATTTGATTATGAAATTTATATTATTTAAGTAATGAAAATTCCAAAATGTCACTCCCTTGACTTTAATGTCCCTAGTTTTTTGTATAAGGATAAAAAAGATGATAATTATGGTTAAAAATGTATATTTTAAGGAAAAAATATTTTATTTTATTTTATTTTATTTATAATTTTTACTGATTAAATAATTACATTAAAGGTTTATACAACATCAACACACAATATTTATTCAAATAATAGAAAAATAAAATAAATGATTTTAGAACTTTTAAAATTAAAAAAATTTGGGTGAATTATTATGTTCCATAAATTTTTTAGGTAAATATAAAATTTTAGTGACCTTTTAAAGGTTTATATTTGAATTCTATATTTATCTTGATCACTTTAATGTCAAAGTAAATAAATAGTATTAAAAATGAAATTATTGATATTTAAGGAAAAATAACGTTTTATTAAATTATTTAAAAATAATAAGAATCTTGAAATAGGAAAATTATAATGATAAATGGTTTACAATGTAATCCATTTAAATTTTTTATTTAATTTTTAACTTATAAGAAAAATCTTTACTACAATTAACGTTAAAATCAGTTAACAAAGGGGTTAAACCAGAAGATAATGTTAAAAATGACACCAAAACATATCTAAATTTAATTGGATGAGGATATTTCCAAATTATCCTTTTTTATTAGAACTTATATTCATTTTTAATAATTTTTCTTTATAATGGATTAATTATATTTTAATCTTTTTAGTGATTCTATGTGTGAATTTTCCCTCTCATATAAACAGATACCCCTTATATATTTTATTTACACCACATTGAGCCATCTAAATTGACTAAAACTTGAAAAAATATCTTCTAAAATTCCATTTCTAGGAATTATATGTGATGGAATTCTTAAAATATCATTCCAATGTTCCTTAAGAAAAATCTAAAGGAGGCCCACTGAAGAAGATGTAATCGTCTTACCCAACCTCTTTCAATTTAATTATTCTTATACCACCTATAAATCTATGGTTTTCATAATAAAATAATAAATTTATTATCATAAATATACTTAAATTTTATTTTATTACTAAAACACCAATATACACCCTCAATTCCATCAAATGGGAAGTGAAAGTATCACTCGTGTGTACATGTGGACTACCACCTCCACGTAGCGATACAATTCATTTTTAATCACTATATTTAATGGATGGTTATTATAATAGGTTTAAAGTTTATATATTATATTTATGAAATAATTATACTTCTTTAATTGTAATATTATATATTTCTTTTTAGCTTCCATTTTTTTTAAAATGATAACGTCACTCATGCGTATGTGTGAACTAACACATCCACGAAGCGATGTGATTCATTTTTCATTTCCACATTACATGGATGGTAATAAGTATATATTTAATGAATAAATTTGATATATGTAGTATAATAATGATTTTTAAATGAAAATTATTATTTACATTTATTTTATTCCATCCGTCAAAAAGTGAAAACAACATTCACGCGTACACACAGTCTATCTTCTCCATGAACGATGTAATTATTTTTTTCTATCACTAAATTTAATGGATGATTATATATATATATAATTAATGTATATTATATTTATATAATTTTTAACATTTTGGATATTATGGAACCATGATCGTAGTACAAGGAACATAACTATTGAACCTAAATTCTCAGGAAAAATAAAACAGTGAACACATAAAAATGATGTTTTTAATAAGAAGTTATTAATAAATGGGTGTTAAAATGTTATAAGTGGATTATATATGATATTATTAGTATATATATATAAATATTTTATAGAATTATAATAAATTTAAATTTATTATACAGAAGTTTAAATCACTTCCAAAGCAATTCAAAGTCAAGGTAAGGGATTTTCATCTCACCTGTATTTCTATGAGACACATGCCATATTCAAAATTTGTTTCATTTATGTGGTGTATATAATAACCATAAATTAATTTTTTGATTTTTTTAATAAATATAATGGGGATATTCATATCCATATAAGGTTCTCTCTTTCATGAGGTTTTTATTTGAATGTTACCAAAGTGGTAAGAGATTTATGTTACAATCTCATTATTTATCGATATTGTTTATGATCAAGTTTATGATGATAAACTTTTATGATATATATTTAAATAATCTCATGAGTTTTCTTATCATGTTGTTATTTATAGTGGTTAAATATTTTCATTTCATTTTCTTCCCTTTAATAACTCAAGATACAGAAATAATGATTTTAGAAAATCTGACTTTATTTCTCTCTTCAGTCGAAAATACTTTTTTTACATATCCATGTTTTCTAAAAATGTTTTCTAGATTTTTTAATATTATAAAACGAATTTTAAAATTAATTTTTAACCATGATTTATATTTTTTAAATTTTTTTAAAGGAATCTTCTTTTCGTTTTTTAAACATGGTAATTTTAACTTTTTATCGTAAATGTAAAAGGAATATTTGTTTTAACATATACAAAAAGTGTGAATTTTATTAGTGTCATGAATGATCAATTATTTGGATATTAATTTATAAGTTTCCAAGTATACTTTGAAACAAAATGTTTTCCATAATATTGTGGAAATTTTTAGATTTTAAATAAGTGATTTTATAATGAAAAGGGTATTTTCCTTAAGAAATATTCCAAGTGATATTTTAAAGGATTTTTTCATCTAAGATGACATCCTTTAGTGTTACTTATACTTTACTAGGGATATAATACAATGATAATATCCTTATTATTTATTTGGATGGTTTATGATTATGATGATGATATATTTATGAAATCTATTTCCTTTCCATGAGTTATGATATACGATAAAGGATGTATGATCTTTTGGAAACCATATGAATGAATTTATGATTATGTAATGGGTTTTATTCGAATAATATATCCCACAAATTCATTGGGTAAATATGGATAAGTCATGAGATAAATGTGTTGTGTGTGAACCTGATTCTATGTTCACAATTTTATGTGTGAACCTAGTTTTTATGTCCATAAGATTATGTGCGGAGCTAGTTTTCATTCCCATAAAATTATGCAATGACCTGGTTTTAATGTCTATATGATTATACATAGAACTATTTTTATATCCATAAGATTATGCATGGACTTGGTTTCATGTCTATAAGTTTATACGAGGGAGTGATTTCATGTCCCCAACTTAATTAATGAAATGTTTCTATTTATACATGTTCAAAATATTATAAGATTATGTTTTTACACATTAATATGTCTATGTTATTCTCTTATGGATCATGACTAATTATTGATGATTATACACTGTTATGAATATTGTGTATTATTATGATAATGATTTATGTCATGACTCATTTTTATGATCTATGAAATATTGGGAATGAACTTTGTAATTTAATATCATAATCTTATAATCTTATGCTTTTCTTATGCTCATGTATGATAATTTATTGCTATCTCCTATGTTTACCCTTATTGAGAATATGGGATCACCCTTTTTTATGTTTTTCCTTTCTCAGGTTAAGAAGAAAGGTTTTAAGTAAAGTATACCTAATGTTCTTTTTATATGGGAAACATTGAAGATCTTTCATAAAATAATAGGATTATGTATCTAGTACCCAAAGAAAATAAAACTTTATGGTTAAGGAATGGATAATAATTTTATGTATTGAATATTCATATAAAATGATGTAATATTTATGTATGAAATGTATAGGTAACTATAGTTGGTATCAGATAAGGGTTTACTTAATCTTTGGATTTGGGGATTAGATAACTTTGAGAAAAACCTTTGAGATAAGTATAAGTATAGGATAAAATGATAAAGTTTTGGTATGGATGACATTGTGTGGTTTTCCTAGAAATAAATTCCTATATAGATACTATGAGTGGATTTGGTTTTAGTATAGATGAAACAAGGGGTAATAACCCCAAAAAGAGTTGATCGAGTATATATTATCCATTATTCTGGTGCACGGTGAGTGTGCCATCATAGAAAACATGTTTTGAAACTACGAAGGGATATTATTGGGTTAAATAAAATTTTCCCTATAAACCATTATGAAGGATTTGAATAGATGATAACCAAGGATGGACTTGGTTAAACCTAAGGTGTTATATATTGAAAATAAGGTATCGTGATTTAGACATCCTATGAATGTTTTTTCATGATTATATGATTTCCCGCAATGACTATTATTTATCACATTATAATTTTTTGTTTTAGTCAATATATAGAACAATAGGATTCATGTAAAAGATGAACATGATGTATAATGAAATGATTTTTCACATAGGAAACCAAGTGAAAAATGAGATGGAATACGAAACATTGTGATTATGACTAATCATCTATCCTTATATATGATTAACAACCATAATTTGTGTGATTTTCTTGACACAACTAATAATAAAAAATAAATTTTCATAAATATCATGAAGGAGATAATATCAAGCTTCCTACAAGTTGAGAATGTGGTAAGAATCACTTAAGAGAATATGTCAAAGGAATGTGAATATGTTTTCTAGGTGGAAATGGGGCATAAAGAAAGTAATAATCGAGGAAAATGAATAGTTTGATGGGAAGAAATAAATTTTATCCAAAGGAAAAATTTATAAAACAATAAATTATGTGTGGGGATATGGGTATTATCTGAACCAATTCCTAAATCTAAGGTTTATGGCATACTAATCATTGAAATGAAAGGATTTAAGTGTTTATGTATTTTAATTCAAGAATTATGGTGTAGAAGTGTTATATCAATAATATTAAAGATATAATAATCCAAAAAAATCTAAGGATTATTCCACAATAGTTTTTCTTTAAGGATTTTAAAGTATATGTTGAATGGTATTGATAACCAAGAAAAGTGATTTAGTGGTAAAAAGATAATGTTTAGTTGGGATAAAAGATTATTTACACTGAAGAAGTAAATGGGATAGTATTGGTTAACTTAGAATTGGTTATTGATTTGATTATAGGGTGATTTAGGTCATATTTGATGATGTTTATTTCAATTTTTATTTATAGAATATATTCAACAGTATGTGATTTGATTGAGGTTTTATAGTGATCCAGGTTATTAGTTTGTTTTAAGAGAATATATGATCAAGGTATTAACATATTTGGTATTTGACATTATAAGAAAATTTAGGTTGTTTGAGGATAAATTTTTGACCAAATATTTTTTATTTTTGGGTTTTTAATTTTTTAAATCATATTTGAGGATCCATAAGTTTGAATATTTATGTGATGGATTAAGTTGAATTTAAGGTGTAATTTTTTAGGTTTTAGAGATTAATGTATTATATTTATCCATATTGGATAATTTTTTCTAACCATTTTGGTTTTGTTGAATATTTAGAGAAATAATGAATTAATTTTCATTATTATGATACAATAAAAGTTTGTTTTAGTGATTCAAGTATGATAAATTCTTTTTTAATATTCATTTCATTGAGTAAGAAATGAAGTTGAAATTGATTGACACAAAACAAAAAGGATGAAATTGTGTTTATGAAATGGAAAGATATCAAGTAAGTTTATTTTTATATATTCGACACAATGACAAAAAAATATTACCTCAACATTAGTAAAATGATGTTGAAATAAAAATGTTATACTTTTACCTTTATTTCTAATGCATCATGGCCTTTTCATCCATAATAGATTTATGGTCATTAACTTTACATGTTAATGTTATATGTCACATTAAATTAGTCCTTAGACACTATTTTCTCCACAAATTCTAAATTTTAACTTTCCCTCTAATGTTTAATTATTTGGGAACCCGATTATCTACTATTTTGGATAACATTTAGGTTTCCCACTTTCCATTTTTAGAAGAATTTTTATTATCCCTCAATATGTTGTGGGTTTTAAATAAAGGTGTTTTAAAATATTGAACATTTTATGACTAAGATAAAATTGATAGAGAGAAATATATTTAAGTGCAGGAGAATTTAAATCCCAAAAAATTTAGTTTAAAAGAATAATATGCTCGATAGCTTGATTAACACACAACACCGAGATTTAAGTGAATTGAGATATATTATAGAAATATTATTATTTAAATATGACCATTATAACATAGAAATTGAAATTATTGGTATTTATATGAGTAAATTAATTATAAAATATATGTACAATGGTCATAATAATTAAAAAATTATTTATCATTTATTATTAAATGAACACTCAATTTTTAGTAAAGTCATTTTATGCTTCAATAAGTCATTTTATTCAAAAATGTTTTTATTGAATTTTGTACATGGAAATAATGTTTAATTTATAAGACTATTATAAATTTTATTTTTTAAAATAAACTTAATTTTTTAAATCTTCATATTATAATTCACTTAGGGTGTAATTTTGGGGTTTTTTAGAAATGATTGATTTTTCACTGAATAGTGAAAAATTATGATTTTTCAAATACTTCCATTTCCTTCCATTAAATAACGCAATTTAAAAGTTCCATTATATTCTTTATTTTGTATAAAGGTGTCATATGATCTATTTTATTCATAATTAATTCCATTTTTTTTAAAAAAATATTCATTATTTTGATACAGGTTAATTTCTAATTGTAAAAACTCATTTTTCTAAACATTATTTTTCATAGTGTTTTGCACATTTATATTAAAATTGATTTATGAAACTTATTTTAAATTAATATTGAAAAATTAAGACTATATTTTTAATTAGGTGGTTAAAATTTGGTAAATATATTCTCATGAAAAACGAAACAATGAACACCTGCAAATGATGATTTTAATAAGAAGTTATTAATAAATTGGTCTTAAAATGTCATAATTTTACCATATATGATATTTTAAGTATATAAATGAATATAATATATAATTATAATAAATTTAAATTTATTATAAATGATTTTAAATAACTTTCTAATCAAGTCTAACATAAAGTAAGAGATTTTTTATCACTTTTATTCCTATGAGACACATGCCATATTCCCCAATTATTTCTTTCATGTGGGGTCTTTACTAACCATGATTTTATTTAATGATTATTTTCATGAAAATTAATGGGATATTCAAATCCATATAAGTTTCTCTCTTTCATAAGGTTTTGATTCGAAAGTTACCAAAGTGTAGAGAGATTTATGTTACAATATAATTGTTTATCGACATTGCTTATGAATAAATTTATAATGATGAAATTTTATGACATATATCCCAATAATACAATGAATTAATTATCTTATGGTTATTTATATTGATTAATTTTCTTAATTTGGTTTTCCTATCATTTAAAACTCAATAAACCAAAAGAATGTTTTTAAGGAAATCTGAATTTATTTCACTCTTCAGTCAAAAATCATTTTTCTTCCATATCCGTGTTTTCAAAAAATATTTTCAAGAATGTTTTTTATATAATTTTATTATTAGTTAAATTAATTTTTACCCATAATTTAATTTTTAAAAATCTTGTTTAAAATGAATCTTCCTGTCATTTTCTGAATGAGGTACTTTTGACTTTTTACTATAAATATGAAAGGAGTCTTTGTTTTAACCTAAATTAAATGAATAGAATATACCACTATCATGAATGATCAATTTTTTAAAACTTCCTTAACAATTTTAAAAATCTTATTTTCAAATAAAATAATTTTCATTATTTTTTTTTAAAATTTTATATTTTACAGAATTGATTTCAAATTGAAAAAGGTATATTTCTTAAGAAATATTTCAAGTGATATTTTAAAATAATTTTTTTATAAGATGACATAATAAAATGTTACTTATGATTTACTAGGGATATTATCCAATGAAAAAATTATAACACCCTATGTTTTTAAAATAATAATATGCTCGATAGATCTCTTAACACAGAACACCGAGTTTTAAGCGAATTGAGATATACTATAAAAAGACTATTTTTTAAATGTTTCCATTATAATCTGACCATTGAATTGGAAGGTATAAATAATATTAAATTAATTATAAAACATATATAATGGTCATACTTAATTAAAATTTATTTATTTATTATTAGTATATAATAATTCAATTTTAGTAAATTTATTTTATGCTTTAAATATATATTTTCTTAAAAAATGGATTTTTATTGTTTTTGTGAGAGAATATTATAATTAGTTTCAAGAACTTTTAGAAATGGTATTTTATAAAAAAATATTGTTTTTTGTGTCATCAAATCAAAATTATCTTAGGGTGATGTTTTGGTATTTTTCTAAAAAGATTAATTTTTAAATGAATAGTAAAAATACTGATTATTATTGAAAGCTATATTTTCCATTCATGCATTTACAAAGTAAAATTATATTTTGTATTAGTTTTAAAATTATAATTACACAATTTAGATAAAAAAAATTCAATTATTATATTTGAAATGAATATTATACTTGAATTTGATATAAAAATATTTTTATACTTAAAAAGGCATTTTTATGAAAAACAACTTTTCATTGCGTTTTTCTGGTTTAATTTTAAATTAAATTATTTTACATTAGTGAATTGAATATTTAAAAATTAATTAAATATTTTTAATCATTATGTTCAAAATTTTTAATTAGTTCCCCTTTATTTTTTTTCATTATGAATAGTAACCTTAGTAAATTTTTTATCACCTCGGTAAGGGTAAATTGGGTAATTAATGTCACAAATAATATGATAATGATTAAAATATTTCCCTAACACTTGAATTTATTCAATTTTATGACTCTATTTATTCCATAATCATCAAAACTTGTAAAATATGATCTTTTTTCTATTTATCATTGATTTAGTCCTTTATAATATTTAAGTAAAGGATAATGTAAAAAATATGAATCCTTTTCTTTTAATATATATAATATTTTGTGATTGGGATAAATAATTTTTTTTTTGTTATAAATTTTTATCTGAATCATAAATTATTTATCATGGTAATTTATTTTTAATTATTAGTTATGAATTAATTACTTTAAATTCTTATGCCACACCGACATAATATCTATTCAATTATTTGAATAACAAAATAAATTATTTTAAAAATATTAAAAGTAGTATAATTTTATTCAATTATTATGTTACAATTTTTTTAAATAAATAAAATATGTTACGGTTGTTTAAAAGAATTATATTTTAATTCATTTTCTATCATGTTGTTTTCAAAGTCAAATTATATGAACAGTTAAAAATAACATGAAAGATATTTTATAATAAATTATATTTTATTAAATGATTTAAAATTACTAAATCTATTATCTTAATCCAAGTGATTTACATATGGTTTAAAATATCAATAATGTTCCATTTATTGGCTGATTTTCCTTTTATATTAACTATCTTGACCCCTAAAGAGGAAAAATATTTGTTACCATTGTAATAATCAAAAAGGTTAACACGGGATAAAATAATAAGATAAGGGTAAAATGTTTGGGCTCAAGTTAAATTATAGAGATTTTTTTTGCATGTATTTGATAAATATATATTGTTTTTTCATGTATGCATCCTTACATCACAATTAGTTTAAATTCATTTAAGATGTACTATGTAAATTTATATAAAATACATGTCTTATGAATATTATATTATAATTGTGTCTACCATAAAATAAAAATTTGATAAATACTTTGATCCATTAAATAAAATATTTGGAAAGATAATAATATCAGATCCAAAGTGTAAATATAATAGTATAAAAACATTTTTAGAAGCCATTTTTGATGATGAAACTTAATTTGAGTGTATATTTTATTTTTGAAAAAAATGATATAATGAATTTAAATTTGTTACACATGTTGATATTAGTATAAAACCACACAAACTATACATTATTCTTGTGGTAATGGAAGTATATGAATGGTTATTAAAAATAGATGGAATTTTGAATCTTCTGGTGTAAGAATATTTGAACAAAAATGAAATTTAGACTCTTCAACAATTGAAAATGAGGATGATTTTAATATTTTAAATTAGTAGGGAGATTATGAATCAAAATTATTTCTACTAAAATGAATTGAAAATGGTGTAATTAATGTTCTCATTTATTTAGTTTCTTATGAGTATAATTTTAGTGAAAGTGGATGATTTATTCATGATTATCATACATGACATACCTGAGACATGATTGAAGGTATTATAGTCAGAAGATATCATTTATATTCTCAACAATTGAGATAAAAAACTTTAAATGATTTTAATGTTGATAATGAGCTCAACATGTTGTTAAGTTCCATTAAGGACACATCGACATCAGATTGATATTTTAATGTTTACTGTAATGTGATTTTATAATTGATGGAATATAGCTATAATGCATTTTATTTATGAAATAAATTTATCCCATTGTATGTTTTTTCCCCACTGCTGGTGATGGGGTGGTTTGTATTTAGATGGGATGAGGGGAAAGTTGTGGGGTCAAGTCCCTAGACCCATGTGCTTATTTTCTTCCTTTTTAGCATTGTGTTTCATGGTGGTAGATGTAATCTATGCTTAATTAATTTTTTTAATGAAATATATTTTTTCTTATTGAATTATTATTTAATCACAAATAATGTAATTTTTAATTGTTGTTTATTTTGGTTTTTTATGAATTATATTGGTTCCCGGGTGTAATTATTATTTTTGTCACAAATAATGCAATTTTTTAATAGTTTTATAATATAATTTGTTTTATGAAAAATATATTTATATATTTTGTCAGTGTTTATTTATCAGAAATAATATAATTTTTTAATGGTTGTTTAATGAGGATTTTTTATGAAATATATATTCCTATACACTGTAATCATTTTTCACATGTCAAAAAAATAATGCATTATATTTTTTATAATGTCATTTGATTTTACAAATAGATGTATGTATGTATACTATACTTGTTTCAATGATATATATGTGTATTTATATATATACTTGTAATCAAATTTTTATGGAAAAATTACATATAATGGGGTGATTTAAAATATAATATCTAATCATATATATTATTTTAAAAAATAAAGGTCTAATTGACTAGGCCCAGGATATATTTACATTTTAGCCATCACCATATTATTTTTAAAAACAAATTTTCAACTCTAGACTTGACTTAGGTGCTTCCATTGAATCCATTTTCATCTTTTAAATAATCAATTGACCCTCTAATACCCTCATTTGAACGTCTTCTGAGGAAAGGAGAAATGGTGAAGCTCTCTATAAGAGAAATTATATCGATGAAGGAAGTAATGGTGAATATATCAATGATATGAATTCATGTTCAATTCTGTCACATTTTTTATGCTGCTAGTAATCATCTTGTTTAAAAGTGGCGTTTGAGGGTTTAATGAGGGAAGAAATTGATCGAAAGATCGACACCAGATCCAAGTGGAGATGGTGTAGTTTTCTCTAAATATATAAAAAATATAAAAAATATAACAAAATTAATGTAGAAGGGAAAAAACATTCCTAATATAAGGTGATATTTCATCAATAAATAGAGAATGGAAGGAATTTTAATTGAAATCACCTTCTTGGAATTGTTTTTTAAGATGCTTTCCTAATAGGAACCATCCTACAATTCATTTTTGCGAAGGTGATTTCCTAGAAAGCACCTTCTTCGAAATAAATATAAAGAAGGTTCTTTCCAGGAAAGAACCCTCTACAAAGATATTATCCCGAAGACACAGATCTAATTAGTGTCTTCTTAGAAAATATAAAGAAGAAGTTGCATTGTGAGAAAACACCCTCTACTCATCTTTAACATATCGCTTGGCCCCGAATCTCATCAATTGCAGTCAGTGACACCCCCTGCTATGAAGTTCTAGCTCTTCCCATCATCACCCTCTTTTGCCGTGAAATACTCCCCTCTTCTCTCATCATAGAATCATGGTTCTAGTTCAAAAACCTTGAATCAATAAACCACTCCTGGTGAAGCATAGATATGATTTTTCAAAACCATTTTATGCAACCAATTAATTTGGATTTTTTAAGTTTTGGTTCGACATACTCTAATTAAGATCGCACTTCATGACAAAGCATAGATCTGGCTCTTCAAAACCATTTTATGAAATTTTTTTAGTGACACCCCCTGCTAGTAACATTACTTATGGTGGTGAAAGGTTTACCCCATAATGAATCTCCATTAACAGTACCTCGTTTGCTTATTTCGTGAATCCTGTAGACCCAATAAGTATATTTTAAATTTTAATTTAATATTTGGTGAATTTTATTGAAATAATATTTATTGTAACTATGATATTAGTTTTTTAAAATTTTAGTTAATGTATTATATTATTTATTTGAAAATTGTATAATATTGTAGTATTTTTATTTCATAAGAATTATTGCATTTTTTTCTCTATATATACTGTTTAATTTTTATAAAATACATTAAAAAATTAATTACTGATTTTGTAGTTAATATATTTATTTCATTGTGTACTATATATATTAATTTATTATTATAATTAATATTTATGTTATGATATTGTATAAAATATATCATGTGTTAGTAAATTAGTAATTTTGCAATTAATATATTATTGTGTTGTAAAATATATATTAACTAGTATGTTGATTGTATGTTAATATTTTAAGTTAGAAAAATTACTTGTTTTGTATTTAATTTCAGTTGATAAAATCATTAAATCAAATAATTCAATTTTAGATTTGATAATAAATTAAATATTTTTTTTTAAAAATTAAATATTTATTTAATTTAAATATTAATTTCCAATTTTTTTTATTTAACTTTAATTTGTTCATTATTTAATCACACACACACATATATATGTATATATATATAAACACACAGACACACACACACATTTATATTACATAAATATTTTTATATGAATTTTTTCATACTATTATGCATGTGTGTGTATATATATATATATTATTTAATTGTATAAAATATATTAGTAAATTAATTAGTAATTTTTAAATTAATATATTGTTACAGTGTATGATACATATATTAATACAATATTGAATTGTAATTATTATCATAACATACATCACTATATTATTATAATAATTGAATAATATATTATTATTACATCATTGCACCATAATTAATATATATGTTATTGTATTGTATAAAATATATTAATTTTTAATTAATACAATATTACATTGTAAAAAAAATATATTAATTATTAATTTAATTGTATGTTAATATTTTTTTATTAGTGAAATTAACTATTTTTATATTTCAATTGTATATATATATTTGCATGTATATTTATATATTATATCTTAATGTAATATTACATTGTTAATAAAACATTATTTATTAGTATTTAATATATTAATAATTCATTTTCTACTACATCATGACTGCCCATTATTATTGTCAGTTTCATCTGTCCTCTACTGATTAGAGGAATTATAATCAAAATAATAATATTTAATGATTGATTGTTTTATATTTATTTGAGGAAATTTCGATGTATATATTTAACCTGAAATTTAATTTCAAATAACAATTTCAAAAATATTTCCAAACAGCTGTGTGTGTTTGTATATCATAGAGGTGAAATAATAGATGGTGAACTTGGGATATCATATATTGTTGGTCCTATAAGATTAGTAAATCTTACTAGATGTGATACGATGAACGCAATTAAATGTAAAATCTATGATTGATTGAAGCTTACTAGGAATCAGTGTATATCATCTGTTATTTAAAGATTTCCTCAAACTTAGGACAATATATATGCATCATCATTTGGTTGATTATGAAGTTTTGAGTCATGATTATGATACATATCAAGATCATGTAAGGCTTAGTGTGATGGAATTATATAATGATATTAGTACAATTGAAGATATCACTCAAAGGGAATAAAACATATCAGATGATGGTGGATTTTTTGAGGGGTATATGTTTGTATATGATCCAGTTGTTCAAGGATAATCAGGTAAAGAAAATACATGTAGAGTAGAGAAAAAATTTTATATGATAGTACATGTAAATGTTCATACAAAATCAATTTTTACAATTTATCCACACATGGGTGCTATCATTGATGCCTATGATGATCATTTAGAGGGTGAGGAAGTATCTAATAGAGAAGATAAGAATATCCTAGACAATGATCTAGAAATACAACATGCACGACTAGTGGAAACATCCCAATATATTACACTAGTGGTTTTTGAGTTTGATTAGGATGTAGTGAAACCAATAACCGAGTTCCCATGTATTTTAAAAAAAAATTATTTTGGAAGGAATTATGATGAATTGTCTATTGGAAGATATTTTTATAGCAAAGAGGCATTGAAAACAGTTTTAAAGAAATACCATATGAAAAGGAATTATAGTTATCTTGTGGATGAGTCTATGAGATCGATATTTTATATAAAATTTCAACAATTTGGTGACATATTCAAGATGCGATTATGAGATACCCTTGATAGAAAATAAACTTTTTATAAAATTAGAAAATTTTCAGGACCACACACTTGTTTGAATTTATGGACTAGCCAGGATCATAGACACCTTGACTCAACATTCATATATTCTGTTATTATTAGTATGATCATAGTTAATTAGGATATTCATGTCAAGTTAATAAAGAAACACATGGAGAGTGAGTATGGATATAAAATATCATATAAGAAGGTGTGCCTTATAATGAAGAAAACTATTGAGATGGTTTATGGAAATTGGGAAACATCATTTTTGGTGTTTCCTTATTTGATTGAGCAAATGGTTCAAACTGGTCAGGTTTTTTTTATCAATTTGAAACAGTGGATCATGTAGTGAAAAATCACGTCTCTACAAACAAAGTCCAATTTCATCGAATATTATGTGTATTCCTTCAGTGGATCACAACATTCCCATATTGAAAACAATTCATACAAGTGGATGAAACTTTTTTATATGTAAGGTATAATGGATTCTATTGATTTCTTCCACCCATGATAGAAATAGAAGTCCCTTTCCACTGGCATTTACAATATTAGATAAGGAGAATATAGATTGTCAGATTTGGTTTCTATCTTTTCAACATGTTCATTTCACCAATAATAATGGGATATTCTTTATTTTAGATCTCTATCATACTATCAAAGATGCAGTGAATATTGAGAATGATGGTTGTTTACCCCCATGCTTATCATCGTTACTGCATGATCCATATTGCTAGAAATGTACAGAAAAAATTTCATAATGAAAACGTGAAAAAAAACAATCATCAACTTAGGTATTGGATCATATTTTCTACACATTCGGTATGTAATAATTGTTTTTATCATTGTGAACTTTTTTAAATGTTTCTCAGATTCCTTTACCATATTTGAACTAACACAACAAGTTTTCCTTCCAGGAATGGAATAAATAACAGGAATAAATGAGGATGTATACAAGTATATGAGGCACATCTAAAAGCAAAAATGGTTGTTGGAATTTGATTAAGGGAAGAGATATGGGCACATGACTACAAAAATTGTTGAATATATTAATAGAATCTTCAAGGGGGTTATAAAATTTCAAATCACAGGTGTTTTTTCTCAGAAATGTTAAAGATGTGATAAATAATTTATTAATAGATTAGAAGATGTCGAGAAGGAACTATTATAGGGTCATTGATAGTCAAAAAGTTTTATAAAGGAGCATGAGGTTGATCAAACCCAGGTCACATTATATAAGGTGCATTGTTTTCATAGGACGAGAAGTCAGGTTGAAGTTGAATAGGTTCATGATGGACAGAATATGACTATTTTTCTAAGGAGAAAGGGATGCTTTGACGATGTGGAACGTGTAGAGAAGAGGGACATAATGACAAATAATTTCCTAAAAAAAACAAGCATAGAGGGTTCATCATCACGCCCTGATTTCTTTTTTCACTATTGGTTGATTATTGTAATTGTTTTACATTCTATTTATAATGTTTTATTAAATGAATAATTTCCATTATCTTAATTTTTTTCCACTCAACATACATATTATTTAATATATATATATATATATATATATTTATCATTTATTTTTCCATTTATATAGTTGGAATCTGCACAACTACATGCAAGCCCTAAGGATCCATCTCTTCTTACCACATAGAGTGAGCACATATCACAATATTAATGGGATAATGGTTAAGATAGGATACTGAAAGTCCACATGGATCATCACTTTCCCCATGAGAATCCCACCAGAACCTATCATACCTTATTTATGTTAGTCCGGGTTCTATGTGTTGAACATGTGTAAGTATATACCCATTAATAGTTTACTCATTTATTATTTAGTTGACTGATGGAGACCAGAGATGCATACATTTCATATTCCTATAGTGGATAATAAGATTAAATTATATGATGTATATATATTATTCGGTATTCTTATAGATATAGATTCAATTACAGGTCTAATGATATATTGGTGGGATTGAATTTTACATAGATATTTGGACTTACCATTACAAGATGCTCTGGGGAACCTTAGAGTACGTAGGATATGAATGTCCTGGTTAGACACTCATTTCAACCCAATTGATCCATATGCAGATGAGATAACATTGTAGAGATATGCATGAGCGTACATTATGTATTTGAGCAGAGGAAATTTATTTTCAGATCACTCTAGATCATATGTTTATCTGATGAACCTACCACTTCTTGAATATTTTGACCTTGTTGGGTGGTATAGTTGGGGATAGACATGTCTTACATATCTGTATAGAGATATTTTTAGGGAATAACACATATAGATGAATGATATAGGTGGTTGTTGTTTATTATTACAGGTGTGGGAATGGATATGATTCTCTACACTTGCACCTCGGGTTGTCTTTGATTTACCACTCGATAAATTGTATATGGGCCCATTTTTTTCATATGTACTTTAATAGTTTAATAGAAAATTTTCTTATAATCACATATGTTAATTATATTACATATGAAATTTTGTTACTTTTTTGTTTATAGGTGGGAACCCTTGATAAAATATGTATATATCCCTACGCATTCCATTTCATATTACTGTCTTCTATTTGATCGTTTTACCATTGGCGAGGTATGCACAAATCACTATTGATAACATTGTGTGTTCTATGTTTAATGACTAGTTTTTTTTATTTATTTGTGTAGATTAGTTGGACTCCATATACAAGTGGGATTTTGGGACATCTTCCAAAGTATTTTATGATGGGGTTGCATCATTCTACTACCATGGTGCCACTGATATATTTTCATACTGTTGAGTGGAAGTAACCCGTTAGGTTCATGAGATAGTTCATATATCAACAACATATTCTGGGACCATGAAGAAGATTGAATAGGTTTATGATATTTAGATTATAGTTAAACATGATCAAGATTGGTATATTATAAACAATCTATACATATCATTGTGGGATTCATGTGAGTATTATTGTGTTACGGGATATTTTGGAGAACGTCTTTATCATGGCCCCCACACCGAGTACATGATTATGGTATCTATGAGTGAAAAGATGATTTTTCACTTTTCTTGGAGGGTCATATTATACAATGGTAATTTAATTTTATCAAACTTCTTGATTCATTATTATTAATTTTTTAATATTTTTTTAGGTTGATGCGATCGATTGAGTCCATGATTTGATCAAACCCGAGACACAATACATATTCACTATTGATGAGTTGAGTTTAGTTCTTGATTCAATGAAAGGTGCGTTGCATAGTGGTAAGAGCATTTATCTACTATCAGATCATAATACTCACCATCATCCCATTCTACCTCAAACCTCACTTGATACATCAAACTTTGATGTGGACTAAAATTCACACTAATGTCATTCACATCGTTCAACATCTTAGATGGCTCTAGATACCACTACACAACCACTAACCAAAACTTCTTCATCTTACATGGAACCATCAGATAAATTCCCCAAAACCCCTTCTTTAGAGTGAAGCACCACTACAGACCCATCGAATAAACCTTCCTCATCACACATGGTGTCATTCAAGACATTCCCCACACACCCTTATTTGGAGTGGGGCACTGTTTACCCCACCATGTTTGATATTGCGACCCCTATACCATCTTCATCTCTTGTAGTGCCACATTCCTCAGATTGGGGAACTAGTTGGGGGATTCCACTTTGTGAGTTTTCTTATCTGAATCAAGTTTCCTTCCAATTTCCTGTACAACACTCAATTAGATAGGGATCAACTCTAGTTATTCTGCTAGACCCACTGCTGAGGACATTGCACATGGACATGTTGCTGAGGAAATCACACCTTGACTAGTAGCTAAGCACACTCAATATCATGTTGGAAGGACTAGTGGATATGGGCATACTATCAGATAGTCGAGGTGTGGTACTGGAGGACACTTACATACACATAGGCATTTATGGTGTATTACTTTCAGATTTTATTGATTTTAAAATTTTAATTATGTATAATATTATAAATTATTTAATAATAAATCATGCTATTTATTAAATAAAAAATGAATCTAGTTACTTTAACATTTCATTGACTCCAAAATTTCAATTATGTATAATAATAGATATTATTTAATAATCATTGGTGCTTTTTATTATTTAAATAATAATATTTTCTAAGAACTCCTTATTTATTCCATTCGAGCACATCACATGTCCGATTGATTCTATATCTCCTAATACACATAAAAAATAATTTTAAGATATATTTCATAAGATTTCTCCTTAATCAGAGATATTTTTCTATGGTTTTAATTGTTAAACACATGTTTTATCCTTTTATATTACTAAAACTGCATTTTCCATCTTCTCAAGAAAATGATACCTCGTTTTGACACACCGTTATTTCCTAAAATTAAAAAATTAATCTACAATTTTTGTTGTGTTATTTCATAGCAATCCAAGCTCATTTAGCCAGTTCTCCCTCTATGACACACATTTTTAAAGACCGACATTTTCTAAGAACTCCTTATTTAGTCCGTTCGAGCACATCACACGTTGGGTTGATGTTCCATCTACCCACACATTTCAATAATAATTATGAGTATATTTTGATAATATGTCACATCAATTAGATATTTTTTATGTGGTTTTAATAGTGAAATTCATGTTTATCATTTTAAATCACTAAAATTACATTTTCTGTGATCTTGGGAAAATTACTCCTCAGTTTGACATGTCATCAGTTACTAAAATTCAAAAATGAATCGATGGTTATTTTTGTGTGATTTAACATCAATAGAATCTCATTTATCTGGCTCACCCTCTATGTCATACATTTTTAATGAATGACATTTTCTGAGAAATTCTTATTTATTCTATTCGATCACATCGCATGTCATATTGACGTGCCGTCTGCTCTCACATGTTAAAAATAATTGGAAGACAAATTTCAAAAGATTTAAAATAATTTCTATGTCATTTTATATTGTTTTAAAAGTAAAACACACATTTTATCATTTTAAATTATTGAAACCATTTTTTCCATCGTCTTGGGAAAATGAATCCTTGGTTTGATGAACTGTTAGTTAGTAAAATTACAAAATCAATCTATTTTTTGTTTTTATATGATTCTATAGTAATCCACACTCATTTTCGGGACCTCCCTCTATGGCGCACATCTTTAAAGAATTTTTTTCTAAGAATTCCTAATTTAGTCTATTGAAGCACATTGAACTTTAGACTGACGTACCGTCTACTCACACACATAAAAAAATCTAATATATATTTCATAATATTTAACATCAATTATAGATCGTTTTATTTTATTTTAATAGTCAAATGCATGTTTTATCATTTTAAATTAGAGAAAAAATGTTTCTCCATCATATCAGGAAAATGACTCCTCAGTTGGACATGCCATATGTTCTAAAAATTTAAAAATCAATCTACGATTGTGGTCATGTGATTTCACAACAATCTGATCTCAAGTGTCTAGATCTCCTTTTGTGGTGCATGCTTTTAAAGACCTATATTTTCTAAGAAATAATTATTTAATATTTTTGAGAATATCACACATCATATTAATGCATTTTCTACTTGAACACATGAAAAATAATTCTAAGGAAGCTATCATAAGATTTCACATCAATTGGAGATCATTTTCTGTGGTCTTAGAAATAAAACATACATTTTAGTGTTTCAAATTTCTTAAACTAAAATTTCCATAATCTCAGGATATTGACCACTTGGTTTGATGATCCGTCAGTTCCTAAGATTCAAAAATCAACCTACAGTTGCTTTCAAGTGATTTCATAGTAATACAATCTCATTTGGCCAACTCTCCCTCTGTGCTGCATGTTTTTAAAGACATACATTTTTTAATAACTCTTTATTTAGTTTGTTTGAGGACATCACACATCGGATTAACAAACTGTCTGTTCTCACAAATCATAAATAATTATATGAAAATTATCATAATATTTTACATAAATTGGAGATCATTTTCTATGGTTTTAATAGTCAAACAAATGTTTTATAATTCTAAATTACTAAAACTGTGTTTTCCATCATGTTAGAAGAAGGACTCATTGGTTTGATGATTCAACAGTTCCTAAAATTAAAAATCAATCTATGGGTGTTTTTGGGTGATTTCATAGTAATTTGAGCTCATTTATCTATCTCACTCTTTGTGGAGATCATTTTTAAAGACTGACATTTTCTAAAAACATCTTATTTAGTTTTTTTGAACACATCACATGCCATATTGATGTTCCATCTACTCACACATGTAAAAAATAATTCTGAGATATCTTTCATAATATTTCAGATCAATTGGAGAAAATTTTCTTTGATTTTAACAGTCAAACACACATTTTAGTGCCTTAAATTACTGAAACTACATTTTTCATCATTTCAGGAAAACAACTCCTTAGTTTGATTCACCATCGGTTACTAAAATTCAAAAATCAATCTACGGTTATTGTCGTGTGATTTCATAGTAATATGATCTAGTTTTTCTAGATCAACATATATGGAACACATTTTTAAGGGTCATTATTTTGTAAATAATACTTATTACATTTCAAATAGGTGAATTTAAAAATCAATAAAATATAAACTATAATTCCAATCTAAATGAAACAAAAAAAATGAATTAAACACATAAGAAATAGTTGAAAATAAAAATAAAAATAATAACTAAAACAAACCATGAATAATGTACATGACACAACCTTTATTGATTAAAAACATAACATTTAGAATTCAAAAAATTTTTGAAAATAAAATATAGTATAAATAAGATATATATGAAATTTAAAACATAGACTATGAAAACAAAATTTAATTGAAAATAAAAGGAATTTCAATAAATAATAAACAAATAATTTTAATTTATACATCAACTTTTGCTGTAAAAAAAATTATAAGTACAAATATTATGTTTTGAATCAACAATATTTTGTTCCCTTGAAATTATTTGTCATCAAAATTTTTTACGATTTGTTTTTACTTTCAACTATTTATTACGTTTTTAATAAATATTTTATGTTTAATTTAGATTGGCCTGATAGTTCTTATTTTATAAGCTTTCAATGTCACCTACTTGAAACATTATTATGTTTCAAGTATGTGACTTTTAAAGCCTATAAAATATAAACAATAAGACCAAAATAAATAAAAATTAAAACACGGATTAGAAATATTAGAAAAAGTATATTTTTTAATAAATATAGAACATCAAAAATAATTTACATGACATAATATTTATTTCTTAAAAACATTACATTTACACTTCAAAAAATTTATACGCATAAAATATAGTATAAAAGAAATTTATGTGAAATTTAAAACATTGATTTTGAAAATAGAAACTAATTGAAAATAAAAATGAAATCAAAAAATAATAAATAATAATAAATTATGCTATTATTTTTAATTATTATCAATTACATTCTAAATAAATGAAAAATCCATTTTAAAATATTTACAAGAAATAAAACTATAATTTTGAATCATGATTTAAATAATAATATTATAAATGTAACTAATAAATTAGTTAATATTATTACTTAAAGTAAATTTTAATTAAACTGTTGATATAGAAAATATAAATGTTTATAATAATGTTATTATTAACAATTTATAATTTAATTATTGATTATTTATATTAACTATAATTGTAATATTATCAATATTTTAATAATATATAAATAAATTAATAATAATTTTAAATATTATAGATAATCTGATTATTTATGTATTTAGTAATACTAAATAATAACATAATCAATAATCTAATTAATTATAAATAAAAATTAAGTCTAAATGATTATATGCACATAATTATTATTTAATAATAAAAATATTTAATAATAATATGATTGTAATTTATTTGATTATAAAAATAAAAAATTAATTATTTTAATAAATAATAAATTATTTTTTTTATTTAATTATAAGTTTTTTATTTTTTTTTATTTTTTATATTTAATAATAATAATATTATTAACTAAACTAATAATAAAATAATTAATATTGATTAGATTTTTAATTATTACTATTTTTTAAATATTTAATTATATATATTATTTATTACATTATTTATATTCACTCTTAAAAATTATTAGTAATCATTTTTCCATTATTAATTGCATAATTCATCACAATATATATAAACAAAATAAAAAAATACAAATAAAGAAACTTTTTTTTTTGAAAAAGTTAAAACGGTGGATGCTTTTTTGCAATGCGGCTTCTTAAATATTTTTCTTAAGGAGGCGCCTCTTGAGAAAGAACCTTCTTATGAGCCTATCTGTTGAAGGTTTTTATTATGTAGGCACCTTCTGTTGTATTTCTATAAAGAAGAAGCTTTTTATATTTATCACATTATTTAATAAATATAAACAAAAGGTGTCTTCTCTAAAGACGATCTTCCTTCAATGAAATTACCCAATGCCAAATGTCACATTGTGAAAATGTTTTCCCTAAATAGTATAATGAGCACTTGTTTTTTATTTTATGGTATAACATAGAATATTTCCGAGATGGTGAGTTCATCCGATTCAAGAACCAGATCCAGATTATTCGGGACGAAAAAAACTGGATAAAGGATTTCTGGAGATATGGAGGTTGTCAGAGGTTGTTTGCAGCAACCAAGGAAGAATGAGGGAGATGATAGGGGGACATTAGATCATTAGATAAAATGACCAGGACACACCCATCACTTGGAGATTGTGGGTTGATGGATTTTCAACCTAGAGTTTCACTAGGACAACCATAATGATCTATATGGTGATCCTCACATATGAAGCATACTCTAATGGAATCCTTGGGATATGGAAAATTATACTATGATGTAATGAAATTAATTATTGTAAGAAAAAATATTTTACAATATCAATTAAACCTTACACCTCAAAAACTATTATATAGTGCACATTATATTATTTTATTATTATAGTCCCATCATTGGTGGTTGGGTGGTAAGAGTTTAGGAGCTGAGGGAAGGTCCCGAGGTCAAGTCACTGGACTTGCAAGTTTACTAAAATTTGTTTATTTACATTTTTTCATTACTATAGATGTAATTGACCTTATTTCATCATTATATTATGATAAAAAGAGTTTTTATTCATGATAATTATTCTAAATGCTTACGCAACGTCGATGCAGTGTCTGTGCAAGTAGAAGAAATGTCAAATAAATGATATTAAAAGTATTTAAAATGGTTATATTAGAATGAATTATGGTGTTCCTTGATTTTTAGGTATAACCATGATAGGTAAGAACTAATGTAAATGTTTAAATTTTAAATTCATGGTTATCTAGATATTTTTAAAGTCAAATTATGAAAATAACCATGAAAATGAATTTAAATGATATTTAATTTTAAAAAGGATTTATAAATTAATAAAAAATCATTTAACTTTATCTTGAGTCATGTGATAATGAGTAATTGTTGAAATTGTCATCCAATGTTCATTTATGACCCACTTTCTATTTTAAAATGTCATTCTTGAACCTTAAAGATTTATTATTTATGAAAATGACATTGAGTTTTTTCTATAAAGGGAGACTCATTATAGCCTTTTAAAATCACATATAAATTTATTTTTTCTATCAATACTCCACCTAAATACCTCTCCACACCCATTTTACATGTCTCTAAACCCTTGGTGTGACCAGAATCCCCTCCCCGGAAGGCATTAAGTTCTATTGAAAGGAGGTAACTCAAAGATCATGGTAAGAGTTTCCATGCCACCTTTTGTTTTCTTAATTTTGATTGTTTATCTTCAAATGAATTTAAAAATTATCTTCATAAATTATGATATAATATCCATAATATCTCATTGAACTCTTTTCATAAGATGTTACTATATCAAAATATGGTTTTTTTAAAAGCTAAAGTTTATTGATCAATTATTCACTTACTCGATTCAATAAAATTTATAATTTTTAATAGTGTTACAAAAATTGTGACTTGTTAATAATATAATTTTTTTAATAAAATCAAATATTTATTGGATTTTCCATTATTTTATTGAAAAATATTTCTCACCGTGGTGGTTTTATGATACCTACGTAAACGATGATGTAATCATAAACATATGTATTTCATGGAAATTATTGAAAAATGATTTTATGATTGAATATAACATCTATACTTTGGTAATTTCATTATTACAATTATTTATTTGAAAAATATCGATCATAATGATGAAATTAAAAGTAAACAATCTTAATCATTTTTAATCGTAAAAAATAGTCTGATTGAGGAATATTTTTTAAATGGTAACTATTTCAGGACCAATTTAACTACTTTACTTCGATAATGATATGGAGACAATACCTTGACACTTATAGAGATTATGGAACCTTTTGATAAAGTCTATTGACTGTTACTATTATACTAAAGAAATTTTGGGGATTATGAACCGATGGACCTCAAATTGAATGACGTAAACAATACCAATTTAGTAAATAAATGAATCATGATAATAAATAGGTAAAAAAAATAATAATAAGGAAATGAACATGATGTTTTTTTTAAATTAAGTAAATAATTAATATATTTTTATTATTTTGGATGCTAAAGAATGTATGATGTGACTCGATACTTGAGGTAAGGATAATCTTAACTAATACACCTTTCATTAAATTATGATTATTTTAATATTCTCCACATGAATTTTTTTTCCTTCCATCAATGTTAATTTTTTATGAATATTCCCCTTCATGTATTCAATATTTTAAAAAGTAATTTCTATTCTCATTTTTGTAATTTTTTATTTTAAAATGAAAGTTATTATCAATATAACGTTTTTCTTCTCAAGTATCCATTCTTTTCAAGTATTGTTTTTCTATTTATTATTTTATATTATATGAATCAATTTCTAGTTCATGGGAGTTACCATCATATATGACCTTCATTTCTAATGAATTTTTGGTCTCCTTTCCCTCCTTATGATTTTATAATTCATACCTTAATTCATTTGTAAGGTTTATTTTCTATTTATTCTCTTTCCCGTGACTTTGTTTTATATCACTCGTCATCTCTCTATTGACTTTATTTTTATCTTCCTTGTCCATGTCTTTTAATATCATGGATATATTCTATAAAATTTACACTATTTCTATATTTAATTTTTTAATATTTAGATTACCATATATCCATTAATATATATAGTCTCTGTTTGAAGCGTTCTTACTAATAAAATTATTCCATTTATTAATTAAAGAAATATTAACACTCAATATACTTGTTATTTCAAAACAAATATTTTTTTATTACTACAGCATGTTAATTAAGTGTGGTATTTTTTATTCATTACATTCATATGATTAATGCATTAGACTTATTTAGTGATGGTTAGAGCCTATACTTATATAGTCCATCAATGAATCGGTAGGTCTCATGAGACAAACTAGCTTGGGTATTGTAGAGACCCGAAGCTTGACGTACATGGAAATTACATTACTTTTGAGGAATACTTAGTACATAACAAAAACACACACACAAGGACCGTAATAGTTTAGTGTCTTTGGAAACTCGGAATATAATCTTCTAATCGCGGTGAAAGATCTTCAACATCTCCCATAAAGATCTTCTTTTTTTAAAAACCTAAATCCTTCTTTATATCCTGGGGAAAATAAAACATAAAAGGGTGAGCTCAAATGCTCTGTAAGGGTAAACAAAATAAATATCAATCACATCATATTCATAAGAACATATCTTTTGGAAATCTTAACCTGCAAAAGAGATCATAATTTCATAACATGGGATAAATCATAGTAGTGAAATGAAATCCCAATAATCATAACATAAAACATGAAACTTTGTGTCATACACACATAATCATAGATAATCATATCTTATTAGTCAAGACTCATTGCCAATAATATCTTAGTGGACAAAGTCCATTTCTGAACCGAGTCACCCTTGTTTCAGTCCTGTTTCATTGAACTGGTATAACCTACCATTCCAGCCATGTCTATCTCATGAGATATAAAATCTTTACCCAATGCATTGGAGGGAGATATAGGTCCCACCCATCTCATAATGATACCATTCTTATATGTGCCACAAAATCATAAACCATACATCATTGCATAACCCATGTAATAAAAATGGGAATCTTAAACACCATAAAATCATAAAACAAATCATATACGATAAAGGAATTCATAAAAATAATTCCATCACAACATAATCAAATCAATTTAATAATAGGGATAGAAACAGAACCCTATATTATCTTATATGGAAAATAATTTTGATAAAACCCTTGAACTCCATTCTTGAGGAAAATATCCTTTCTACTTCAAAAACATTTTTACTTTCTTAACATGTCATACAATATTAAATTAAAAGAAGTTGATTAAAAATAAACATGAAAACTTTTAAAGGAATATTCTTGGAAATAATGTTTTAAAAATCCATTCATGTTGTATAAGTTAAAAAAACATTATTCTCGTACTTTTGTCGGAAAAGTCAAAAAAGTACCTCATACGAAAAACGACAAAAGATTCCTTTCATATCTTTTACTAAAAACTCACCAAAGGGTAAAATAGGATTTAAAAAATTGTAGGTGAATGGAAATAATATTACATATTGAGGAAACATGGATGTGGATGATAAAATACACCCCAGTAAATGCCAAAGTATAAACAATCTTGGATAAAAATGAGATTGTGATATTTCCCTTACCTTAGGTCCGATATGCTTTGTACGTGTCCAAACCTCCTGTATAATGATTTAAATAATGTTATTGACTTATTGCAGAATCATACTCATTGTTATGATATCATATATGGTTCTCTTATGACTTTATTTTACCCGTTCATTTGTAAATTCCATGTTAAAGAGCGTTTTGGGTAAAATCGTTTCATTTGTCGTCCGTGTTTGGAATTGTAATTATTCATATGATTACATAGATCATGATTAATTAATTCCAGAATATAAAACATGATTTATATATAATATATATTCAGAATATACATATATTTAATAGATCAGTAAATGGAATGAAATACACCATTCATGGAGACTGTAGACCGTACGTATGCATGAACGCTGTTTTCGTTTCCTTATTGAGTTGAATGGAATTAAGTAGATAACATACATATATGTACACATAAATCAAGTATCATTTTTATGTAATATATTTCATGATTACTTATTATATATACTTTATAATCATTCATGAATGGTTAATGTGGACAATGAATCTCATCGCGTCGTGGAGATGGTAGTCCGTACGTACGCACGAGCGATGATATCGTTCTCATGATCGTGGGACTGTATTGGAGTATATGTATAATATTTAAGAATCAATATCACTTTAAAATAATCATATATAGTTATTATTTACACCATTATACCCATCCATGTAATGTGGTGGTGGAAAATAGATTTCACCATGGCGTGGAGACGGTATTCCGTACGTACGCACGCGTGGTGATTTCATTTTCCGTAGGATGGATAGATGGTGAAATAGGGTTGTTTCATACTTATAATAACATATCAGTATATGAGTGATACTTATTTTATTACTTAATAATGAAACAACCTAATAAGAATAAGTGAAAGAAGAAATAAAGATGAAATAATCGGTAACGGACATTACCTCTTCTTTGAAGCGCCTCTTTGAGATCTCCTTTTAGGGCACTAAAATTGGTCTTTGAGGAAGACCAAAACCTCTAGGATGTTTCTAAAAAGTGGAGAAGGGAATTTTTAAGGGTTTGACCAAGCTTGAAGGCTCAAATTGGTGTGAGGAAGAGAGGTAGGAGGTGCCCTTTTATAAGGGAGGAGAGGGGCACCTTAGGGAAAGCTTAAAATATTATTTTATATTAAGGTCAAATTCGGTTTATAATGGTTCCAAAGGGTCTTATTTCGAAGCTAAAGTGGGGATGGGTCGAAATACTCTCATCTAATAGGATTTAGACAAGTTTAGGTTATTATTTTAACATTATCAATTAGATTTAACTCTAAGTTAAATAATTTATCTTTTACCATGTCTTTTTGTTTTCTTACACTATATGGTTAATAAACTTACCATAACAAGCCAAACGAACCCCAAGTTGTTTATTATTAATATATCTATCCTTATCTAAGTCATTTGGCCGACCCTTAGATTTTTAGGAATTAAATAACAGTTAATAATATAATATTTGTTTTAAAAACTAATTTATGTCAATTTTGACACTATTTGGTACATGATTTTTATGAAATTCATAACAGAATGATACGTTCGAACCAAGTTACTTATATCAACAATAACATGTCATATTAACCTAGAAAATTAATTTAAGTCATAAAAAGTTTCAAATTACATTTATTTGGGCATTTATAACATCAATTATGTCAATATTTCATTAATAAGACAATTACTGCATCATCTTTGTGTCATAATAAATGATAATTATTTAATCCCTAAAAATTCTAAATAAATTCCTATGATGTAGATAATTGTATTATATTTCTTTAGACTATTAATGTTCGAAGTTTCATGAATTTTATCACTAAATTAAAATTATTATACTTATAATATTTAAGAAAGTGACATGTTGTCACATTCTTTGGTTTTAATAATAATTAAATTATTTTCATGGAAAGAAGTCCATAAAATGAATCTAATCCGACCCTTAGGTTATAGGGGTCTAATTTTATCCATCCAATATGATTTTTCCAAGTTTTATGGTAATTTTATAATCTTATATTTACCCTTAATTACCCGATTTACCTTTAACTATAGTAAATAAAATTTACCGTAGTTACTATTCACAATGCCCAAAAATAAAAAGTAGCTTATTAACATAATTTGGACCCAATGATTCCAAATATGGAATCCATTTTTACAAATTCAATACACAAAAGATGCATAAATTAAATTAAAATTAATCCCGTTGTCGAAAGAAAATGAGTTTTTCTTTAAAACATTGCAAAAGATTGAATTGATTTAGCCTACGAATTCAAGGTAAAATCAATGCTAATGAAATACATTATATTAAATGGTAAAAATATATTCTATTTATACTTTAAGACCATTCAATATTATAATTTAACCACATAATATATTACGATGAAAAAAGTTGTTTTTAATTAAAATATAGCGTGTTTTTACTATTCATTAAAATATGAAAGTTATCGGAAAAATATCAAAACTTTATATAATGTAAATTTTTATATCCTGATTCAAAAGAAGAATTTTATTTTTTCAAATTGAACCTATAAACATGTAAAAAACAAGATTTAAAGTGGGTGCGCCATCAAAAGGCGGCAAAACTGCATTTTTTGAAAAATACTTATTTTACCCGAAAAATTTATTTTGTTCTTATACCATGTTCTAGAAATGTGTAAGATGAATAATAATGTTATAAAATTCAAAATTTAGTTAACACTATTCATAAAGGCTAGTTCATAACAATATTATAGTAATATATCGTTGTTTAGCAAACCCCTGTATTGCGTACAACACACGCTATCGAGGAAGGTCGCGATTGCATGTAATGCAAGCCAAGTCAGGGTTGCGTGTAGTGCACAACTCCTTTGTTGTTGCATATACCAGAATCCAACCATATTTTATTTATACATTGAATATATATATATATATATACACTCAATGTTGCGTAGAATAACTTTTATCAAAATTGTGTGTAACACGATCCAAGAATAGTGTTGCGTATACTACAAGCTAATACGGTGTTGCGTATAGCGCAAGGTAATATTGGTGTAGAATACAACACAAGACATTAATGAAATTAAAAGAATATTTTTCATAAAATCTTGGGGTGTTACAGGTATTTTGTGTCTACCTTACCTATTTATGTATGATATTTTATTAAAAGGTCTTTATAGTAATATTATGATATCCAAAATTATGTATTCCATAAACATGCAATCAATTACTATTGTCGATGTGGTTATTTATATAGTTATGTTATCCATGGATATATTCTACACTTATATTATTAGTTATATGAGATATTTGATTATTATTTATTCCTACCATATTAATCCTATATTGTTAATTCCATGATAACATGTAGTATATTCCAACCTTTATTTAACATTTAATCTCACCCATTTATTTTGTTTTCTTTTTCCAAAGGAACCTGTAAGAGAACTATGAATATTTTCAAGGATATTCTAGATAGAATAATAAAGTTCTCATTAAGTTTTTAGATTGCATTTTATGTTTTCAAATGCAATACGTGAATCATTTATTTACATAGTCTGCAAAGACAACTATACTGTTGTATCCTATGTAATATGATCTCTTGTATTATTTACCAATGTTGTATAGAAACCACTAGATTTGGGATACTAGAGTCAGGTTTGTTACAATTATCTCATTTTGATAAGGTGGTTTGAGGTTGTTATTCAGTATATCAACTCTAGCATGGATTATGGTGAATATTTTTCTATGAAATGTGATATCTATTTCTATGATTTTTTTCATGATCAATTTCTATCCCAAGATATTATATGTGTACTTTGGTTATTTTTCCCTATAGGTTTCTTCCTAGGTTGAGGGTGGTAGTGTGATAATATTTCTATAATGTCCCCAGTCTAATATACCAAAACAATGCCCGATCCAGATACGTTGCATGACCTTAGGCACACCTATCCATATGGTATTTTCTATGGACTACTTATGAGGGTCTATAATCAGTAATGGGGTAGACTATACCATTTATATTGCATATATAATAAAGTAGATTAATCACATAAATGATCACAAATAGAATATCAGAGTACACATATGAAATTTTAGTAGAAAGTTAACCATAAAATAAAATATACCAGCATGCTGAAGAAAAATGAACTAATGATTATAAAGTGGGTCAGACATTAAGAAAAATGACCACCCATTGAGGAATTAATATAAAGGTATAACCAAAATAAAAAAAAATAAATAAAATGAGACAATTCTATAAGGTACTAAATATCACCTCTGTACTATCTCTATAATCATGTCCCCTTACTTCCATAAGACCACCTGTACTCAATTTCTCATATTGAAACTTTATGAAAGACATAAGGTTTGTACATCCATCAAGGTGAATGTGAATGGTTAGATTATAAAAAATAGTATGTACAACCAACAAGCCCATAATATATTCCATAATATAAAATTTGAATACATGCACAATACAATAAGAAAATAATTAACACAAAATATACAAGAATCAAATGACCAAGTTTAGAAATAACATGCTAACTAGGACACCACGATGCTCAACCCTACCCACTTCACCTAGTTCCATGAATTGATACCACGAATCACAATGATATCAAATTTGGGTTACCAATAAATTGGTTATTATATGAATATTGGGAGAGGAAGATACAACACCAAACCCTTCTATTATGTCATATAGAAGTTATAATGTGATTAATCCTTGTATGTTTTCATTTGAATCATTTAGTAAAGAAACAACAAACAAGGTAATATGATTCACTATCTCATCCTATGATTTGAGGCCATTCGAGGAAGAAACAAATAACGAGTACTATGAGAATGGACCTTGGTTCCCTAATACCTTGATCAATTAGTAAAGAAATACCATGTGGGGTAATGTGTCTCACAACTATCCCCTAGTATCCAAGGACACTTGGAGATAATCCAAATAACGGGTACCATGACTCACTTATATTCCCCTAGAATCTGAAAAACCATTGAGAATGATAATTTCCATACATGAATGTGGTATCTCATCTTATTCAGGATAAAGAAGAAAAAAAATTACATGGAACATACAACCCTTTCCTCACTCTCAGCTAGTAACTAACACACATCTAGTTAGTAGGTAGTGATCAACACATATAGTGTTTCCCATATCTTGATTGGAATCAACTAGGGATTTGTTTATATAGTTTTATCCCACTAATCCCACAACAAATTATTAAGGATGTCTAAAACTTTCATGCCATAAACCATCATATCAATTATAAACCATAGGTTGTATGAAGCTACACTAATCAACTACCTCATATCACAGAAGTTAAACCATATCACTTAATCTTATAAGAAAGAACTGATACCCTAACTTTTCATTACCAACCAAAATATATCCAATTCTATGGTGACTATATAAATTGATGTCTAATCTCATCCCTACCAAGAATCACGTATAAAAAAACCCATCACCGAACATCAATTGAAGATACTACTCTATGAGGAAATTTTCATAGTAATATACCAAAAATCACATGGATTACAAAATTAACACCAATCCCAAACCCCCAATCATTCATATAAGGGTGATTACAAAGTCTATAAACCACATTCTCTTCCATAACAACAAACCACAAGCTGAACCTGTCAACAAAACCTTCATTATATATTTCTAAATAATTAACTATGTCTATAGATATTTCTTAGTAAACCCATGCCTTAAAAATCTCATTATCCTATTATAAGAAATTCAATGGTCCTTAGACCACGTCCATCTCACTACTATAGAGACCTATAAGGCAAGACTATAGTTAAACCAACCATAGAGTGGGTAATACTTCCAAGACTCCTATTACTAACCCAAGATAGAATCTTATAGGATTATATTATTTTATCTCATTCGAAAGGCCCTTTTAGGATCCATCACACATATTTAGTCTACCCACCCTGTGGAGACACAGTTGTTGGGTGATCCTAAGATCACCCAAATAGGCATGGAATTTTTGTTACAATACTAAGAGTCTCTACCTAATCTATATCACAATTCTGAATCATCTCATTCCCAATTAGATCTATGTTTACAATGATTTCAACTCATGATACTATTGGATGTGTGAATATGTCTTGATCCTAATCCTGTGTCTCTACTTTACCAAAGAGGGTAACCTTTCACTATCAGGGTGATGATAATGACACATTTGGATGTAATGGGAGTATAAGAGTTTGACTCATCCCACTAAATATTTTTTTATGTAGTCTAAGACACTATCCTAGATTTAAGATTACTTATTATCCCTTTCCTAAATCCAAACTTATAGAAACTTGTTAATTACATCACTAGCTACCTTAGTAGGGTGAATACATTATTATTAGAGGGATGAGTGTGTTGGGTATGTTGGATACAAATATTTATTCCAAAATTTAGGACATATTGTAATATTATTCTCATTACATAAGGATAGGTGATTCTAGGAGTTTAAAGTCAATAGGGTGATGAAACTCCATGTTTTGAAGACAAATATAAAGGTACTCATGGTTTAGAGTCCATTATGGATACTCATGGTTTATATTATAGTGGGTATACTCATAGTTTAGAGTCTAGAATGATGTTAATACTTTAGAGTCTAGTGGCACACTCATGGATTAGAGTCTAGTGGGTATCTTAACAGTTTTTAATCTCGTGGAGGCGCTCATATTTTAGCGGCTAGTGGAGAAGTTCATGGTTTAAATAATAGTGGGGAATTTATCATTTTATAGTCCTATGGGGATACTCAGGATTTAGATTCTAATGGTAACCCCCATGGTTTAGATTCTAGTAGGGAAACACATAGTTTAAATTCCAATGGGGATGGTCATGATTTAGAGTTTAGTGGGTATGCTCATGGTTTAGAGTTTAGTGGGGAAACTCATGGTTTAGAGTCTAATGAGGACACTCATATTTTGGAGTCTTGTGAGGATGCTCACGGTTTACATTCCACTGGGGATACTCATAGTTTGGAGTCTAATGGGTAAACTCTATGGAATAAATCCTTAATGGTTGACACCCTTTTATTTTTTATGCTCTCCATGATGGTGATAAGATTTAGGGATACCACCTATCAAAGGAGAGATGAAATGATTGTGATGTTGGAATGTTGATATTTAACCTTGAAGAGGAATAATATATATAATATAGACATGAATAAAATTCCATATAGTTCATATTTTACTTTTTATGGTGACATGTTAGGATCATTCAATGAATTTTAATGTTACACAGTAAGAAAGCTTACGGTATGAAAGGTGTGGGAATAAGACATTGAGTTGGACTTATGAAATGGTCTGCCCATATCTTTTATGGAAGAAACAAGGATATGTGTGGGGCTTAAAAAACTACTACTCCAACCATGTATATTTAATATTAATAATATTTTAAATTTCAAAATTATGGTTGTGTATATAGAGTTTTCATGAGTCAATCTAGGTTGGGTTGATGAAGGTATCATGTGACCCCACTCTCACAAAACATTTTCGTCACTAAAGGGAATCAAATGGGCCCGTATAACACAGGTTTATGAAAGATTTGGATTATATGAAACATTGAGTTTAATAATGTATTAATCCCTTACATGAACCATGTTCTTCATGTAAGAGAGTTGTATGATCCAGACTTAGGCATTTGCCAATGAATTGAGGGGATTATGTGAGTTAATTCGCATAATATTTCTCACATGAAAGATTCTATCAAAAATTATATGATAACATTATTTGAGACATGAAAATTCAAGTATAAGGGATTTTATATTATTATACTTCTAAAAAATATCCAAAATACCTCAAAGTGTAGATTTGATAGATATTTATAGACCACCAGGCTCAAAAAAGTGCATGTGGAGAAGGTTTGTAAAAGTTATAGGTTGTGTGATCGCTGGAGATTTTCTTGCATGACATTCCAGATACAGACCCAAACAAATATAGGGTTGCATAAGACTCTTTCTACATACTCAAAATTTGATCCACTTGGTTTTCCTTCTTCCTTTATCGATATTGGAATCATTTTTGTGTCAATAAACCCTCCTCAAAATTGGGTATTACAAGAGTGAGGAGGATTGAATCCTATGGAAAATAATGAATTCTGTAATCTTCTTCTCCATTATAACGAAACTATGGTAGTTGAAAGGTCACACCTACCCATATAAATATAGTTGAGGGGACCATATATTTTTGTGTATTTAGATCAATTTATCTCTTTTATAGAACTTTACCCTTGCATGAGATCCCTATGAAACTTTTACTTTGCAATCACGTGAGAACCGCATTATGAAAACCATTCTGTATGACTATTATTAATGAGAATAGGGATTAATAAATTCTCTATAAATCAGGATTTATGTGAACATTAACATTTACATGATCTAGAATTCATTAAATTCCCACCACTTAATTGGAAAACCAACATGGCTTCCCTAACTGCTCAGGATGCCACTGCATAAAGGAAAGAGATAATAGAGAACCCTAGAATTAGTTAAAGTGAGACAATTCAGCCATTTTGTCAGATTATTGTGAATATTTGGAGGCAAGAGCAGTGAGAGTATCCAGTATCTCAGATACTTCCATTTTATGAGTTCAAGATATTGGATGATGTCCTGATCTTGGTTCCCACCTTCAAAACTACACAACACTTGTTTAGAAGCTTGTTGGAGTATGTATTGATGGACATATCTATAGTGGGCCACATTATGAGGGACCATAACCTAGTATGATAATACACCTTATGGAATACCACTTTGATGGTGAATGATGATGCACCTCCTGCTAAACCCACACATCCTCCAAAACCCACACCTCCGAAATACTCCAACATGTACCAGGACAGTATCACAAATAATCGATAGGACTGGAACAAGGATTAAGACATACATATAAGAGAAAAAATCACATATGAATGGGTGTGGACCTACTGGGTGAGATTAAACTTTGATGAGTTTGAAGATCGTCTCCATGGGGTAAGTCTTTATGAAACCATTTGGACATCATAGATCTATACCTACCTCCACCCATACCACATATCAAATTTGATGAGTAGATAGTTTCTAAATATCAATACTTTCCATCTATACCCTAGAGAGGTTAGTATCTGTATGTGGGAAATCTATATAATTAGAACGATCATGGTCATTGGAAATATGTGTAATGAATTTCTATTGGTTATAAATGCTTGGGGGAATGAAAAATAGACCATAGTGATGGTGACGGTGCTGCTGTTAGATATGGGGGAAGAGTAGTTGAGAGAGCCACACCTATACCTCAACATCCTATTCAAGATATGATTTGGGATGTTCCTTAACATACCTAATGGGAGAATTGTGGGATGTACAAAATAGTTCCTAGGACTCCACATGTGAGGGAAACCCATATCTCACTAGTTTATCTTGGATCAAGGCCCATACAAAGAGTGATTCTTCCAGGTGAGTGGATAAATAATCCCAAACCCAAGGTTATTTAGATTCCTAGTGTCAATATTTAGAGGGTGTTTACTTTTGGTCAGGGATTCCCAAATGTGGTTGATGCTGGGGAACTTCATAATGGTGGAATAGGTGGTGCATAGTTATAATATTAATCTCTCAGTCTCTATCTTGGAAAATTTCTACAATTTTATGGGTCATGTAAGTTGGAGGGACATTCAATTGTGCATATGTCGACCCTTCTAATTCTTATACAGATGGTTCATATGGAAATTGGGGAGGTATCAGTTCCCAAACCCTATAATCCCATTAGATAAATAATTATAGTTGAAAGTACTGAATATTATTGGGGTGAAACCCATAGGAATTGATAGAATTAGACTGATCTCCATTCTAATTCCCTATGATAGATTCAATTTCAATACTTTTTTCCACTTCGGATGGGGTGATCATGGATAAAGAGAATAAAAACATCAATGATATGTAATATCTAATGGACTTCAAAAGTGGGGTCTTTCCTGTGTACATTGATGACGTCATCATTTGTGAGCCCGAATACCATTGTCAATTCATGTGTTAGTTTCACTGCCTCTAGTGGCTCACAAGATGAGTATACAACTAGTTTCACCATGAGCTCCACCTGATAATCATCCAACATATCTCGTGGATGCTATTCTAGGAGGCCACTAACATTGAGAAATCACTACTAACAGTTGAGTCCCCAATCACAATGATTTAGGACTATACTAGTAGTTACAAAATTTAATATCATTGGGTAGTGATGAAGTATTTAGTTTCATGGGTGGGGGAACTGACACAAGACCAAAAGTGATGGGGTGGAGGGAAGGCCGCTGCCAGGGGAACCCATAAACCAAAAAATGAGGGCTTATACAGAGATAATGACCAATATTGAGGATAATCCAAGGTATCCTGTGTAAAATCAATGTAGGGCCTTAGGGATGGGTGTAGCTTCAGATGAAAGGGGCCCTAATAAGCATTTCTGATAGTAGGGAGAAGCTTCCAAAAATTTCAAGGTCACTCCCAGAATGGCTATGGGGAAGTCTGTGGGGTCAATCAGGGAGGTAAAATATTGTAAATTTGGTCAATATATATATTATAAAACCATGGATATAGAAGTCGTTACAATGGCTATACGTTACAGCCATAGTTGTAGTGGCTGTCGCCCCCATTGTCGTAGCAATAGAGTTATAACCATTGTCAAAAAATGATCATGGTTGTATGTGTTTCAGCCATGGTTAATGTCCATGGTAGTAGGTATATCCGCATAAGCACTGACCATTGATGAAAGAGATACAATCATAGTTAGATAAAGTCCCTATATTCATCTTTAATTAAATTATATTTAAATTTAACCAAACAATACATAACAATGCGTTTTAAGTCATAATGAGCAATCTAATCATCAGATAGACAAGATACCAATTACTACATATTAAAAAAAATACCATGGTCATTATCCTAAGTTTTTGTTTCAATATAACTATATTTACTTGGTTTTGACTCCTTGATGGAAAATACATTGTCCTAATTGAATTATAAAGGTGAAATAATGTTTCAGATCATACTGGGAAATCTAAGCATAAGATTCATGTTAGATGAATTAATACAAGTTACAAATCATTCAATGACCATTATTCTATGTTTTCATGACAATAAATTTATTTTCTTATGATTTTTACACTATGATGGGAGAAATGTTATTTTAATTGAATTATAAAGGTGAAATCAGGCATTTCAAGTCATACCAAGTAATCTGAGTTATAGATTAACATGTAGTCAGTTCCTAAAAATTTAAAAATATTCTAATTTCACTATCCTATGTTTTAAAATAAATCCAAGTGATATTGTTCATTTTGATCTTGTGAATTCAGATACATCATCTAAATTAAATTATAAATGTGAAATGATAATTTAGATCATATTAGAAAATTAGAGAATCAAATTCATGTGCGGTCAATTCGTACAGGTTAAAAATAAATCAATTATTTTTATCCCAAATTTCTATTCCAATACATGTTACTTTTCTCATTTTGGATCCCCCAATGGGAGAAATTTTGTTTTAATTGAACTTTGAAGTGAAATCGGGTATTTCCTGTTATACCAAGCAATCCAAGAATCAAATTAATGTGAAATAAATTCATACATAAAAAAATGATTCCATGGTACTTTTTCTATGTTTCACATCAATAAAAGTGTGTTTGTTTGGTTTTGACCGCATGATGTAACATATGTCATTTTAATTGAATTAAAATGGTGAAATGACATTTTAGATCATATTAGGAAATTAGAGCACTAGATTCATGAAAGATCAATTTGTACTAGTTATAAATAATTCAAAAATCATTCTCCTATGTTTTAATGACAATCCAAGTGATTTTTTTTAATTTATGCCCCATGAAAAGAGAAATGTCATTTTAATCGAATTATCAATGTGAAATTGGGTGTTTCAAGTCATACTAAGCAATATGAGCATCATATTGATGTGAGGTCGATTCCTATATATTAAAAAAGATTCCACAATCGTTCTATAAAGTTTTTACACCAATAAAATTGTCTTTGTTGGGTTTTAACCCCATAACAACACATATATCAATACAATTGAATTATAAAGGTGAAATGGAATTTTAGATCATACTGAGAAATTTGAGCATCAAAGTCATGAAAAATAAATTCATATATGTTGTAAATAACTTTAAGATCATTATCCTAAGATTACTCATAAGTATAAGTGAATTTTTATTATTTTGGACCCCATGATGGGAGAAATTTCATTCTAAATGAATTATAAAGGTGAAATATTCCTTTTCAAATCATACCGAGAAATAAAAGTATTAGAATAATGAAAATTAAATTCCTACATGATACAATGGAGAAATTAGTTTTTCTCTATATTGACCTCTTGATGGGAAATACGTTGTCCCAATTGAATTGTAATGATAAAATAGAATTTTGAATAATATTGGGAAATTAATGAATCAAATTCATACACGATCAATTTGTATAGGGTTAAAATGATTTGATGATCATCATCTAAATTTTCCATGATAATCCATGTGATTTGTCTCATTTTGGACCCCCTAATAGGTGAAATTTCATTTTAATTGAATTATAAAGGTGAAATTGGTCCTTTTAAGTCATAATGATCAATTTGAAAATCAGACTACCATGAGGTCATTTCAAACATATTACAAATTATTCTATGATTTTTCTCAAATGTTTTCGCATCAATATAAGTATGTTTTCTCTATTTTGACACCCTAGAAAAAAATATAACTTCTTAGTTGAATTATAAATGTAAAATAACATTTCATATCAAACCAATAAATATGATCATTAGATTCACACATGGTAAATTCATATAGATTAAAAATTATTTCCAATAAGTTTACCATGTTTCCATGAAAATCAATGTTTTTTCTAAGTTTAGACCCCTAAGAAGGAAAATTGTCATTCTAATTAAATTAAGAATGAGAAATAAAATGATTTGAGTCATACTATGCATTCCAAGAATCAGATTGATGTGTGGTAAATTATAACATATTAATAATTATTCCATGGTAAATATCCTACATTTTAATATCAATCCATGTATTTTTTCTTAGTTTTTAACCCTCAATGGGAAATACGTTGTCCTAATTGAATTATAAAGGTGAAATAATATTTTTGATCAAACTAGTCAATCCGGGAAACAGATTCATGTTCAGTTAATTTATACAAGATAAAAATCATTTAATGATAAATATTATAAGTTTCCATCACAATCCAAGTGATTTTGTTTTGGTTTGGCCCCCCAAGCATGAGAAATGCCATTTTAATTAAATTATAATGGGTTAATAAGGGATTTTGAGTTATACAATGCAATCCAAGCATCAAATTGATGTGTGGTCAATTCCTACATATTAAAAATGATTCAATGGTTTTTTTACTAAGTTTCCACATCAATAAAAATTTATTTTATTATTTTTTAATCGTTGACATGAAATACATCATCCTAATTTAATTATAAAGGTTTAATGAGATTTAATATCATACTAGACAATTTGAGAATTGGATTCACACATAGTTGATTCATACAAGTTAAAGATGATTAAATGAATATTATCCTAAGTTTACATTCTAATTCAAGTAATTTTTTTTGTTTTGGACCTAATAATATGAGAAATGCTATTTTAATTGAATTATAAAGGGGAAATCAGACTTTTGAAGTTATATCAAGTAATATGAGCATCATATTGAAGTGAGATAGATTACTACATATTAAAAATGATTAAAATATATTTCTATCATGTTTTCATATCAAGAAAAGTTTTTTTTCAATTTTGACCCCCAAATAAGAAATCTGTTGTCTTAATTGAAGTATAAAGGTGAGATTGCATTTTAGTTCATACCAAGCAATCCAATAAAGGTTATTTCTCTTGTTTTAGACCCCATTATAATATAAATTTCAGTGTAATTGAATTATAAAGGCGAAATTAGGCGTTTCAAGTCATACCAGGAAATACAAGCATCAGATTGACATGTAGCCAATTATAATATATTAAACAAATTACATGGACATTATCCATATTTTTTACATCAATAAAATGTAATTTTATTAGTTTGTATCCTTTGATAAAAAATATGTTTTCCTAATTTGAATTATAAAGGTAAAATTGCATTTTAGATCAGAATAATAAATCAGAGCATCGAATTCACGTGCGGTCAATTAAAACAGGTTAACCATGATTTAAATATAATTATCCTTCTTTTGAATTCCAATAATGTTTATTTTTATCAGTTATATTCCTTGATTAGAGAAATGACATTTTAATTGAATTATATATGTAAAATCGGTTGCTTCGAGTCATATTGAGCAATCTGAGCCTTAGATTGATGGAGGTAAAATATTAGGAAGGATTATATGGATCTATTCTATGTTTTTTGAATAAATAAAATTTAATTTGATTTTTTTACCCCTTGATATTAAATATACAATCCTAATTGAATTATAAAGATGAAATGACATTTTAGAGAAAATGGGACAATTTGAGCATAAAATCCATTCAAAGTAAGTTCTTAAAAGTTAAAAATGATTTGATAATCATTATAATAATCTTACATGAAAATAAAATATATTTTTATTATTTTAGACCCCCTGATAAGATAAATTTCATTTTAATTGAATTATAAAGGTGAAATAAAGTGTTTCAACTTACACCAAGAAATATGAGCACCTGATTGATGTGCAGTCGATTCCAACATATTACAAACAATTACATAGTCATTAACATAATTTTTCAAATAAATAAAAGTTATTTTTATCTATTTCCCCCCTAATGGAAAATATTTCATCCTAATTGAATTATAAAGGTGAAACAATATTTCAGATCAAATTGCGCAGCATGAGCATCATATTTACATGTTGTCAATTCTTATAGGTTAGAAATGATTAAAAGATAGTTATCCTAAATTTAAATGCTAATATAAATGATTTTTATTTTTTTGACCCCCTTGTAAAATAAATTTCATTTTTTGAATTATAAATATGAAATCATCTGTTTTGAGTCATATTAAGAAATCCTAGCAAAGAATTGATGTGTGATCAATTAAAACATATTATAGATGATTCCACGGTCATTATCCTAAGTTTTAACATTAATATTTTTTCTTGGTTTCGAATCCCTAATGGAAAATAAATATTCTTAATTGAATCATAAAGGTAAAATAGTGTTTCAGATCAAACCGAGCAACCTAAGAATTAGATTTATGTGTGGTCAATTTATAGAGGCTACAAATGATTTGAAAAAATCATACTATGTGTAAATTCCAATAAAATTTATTTTTATTTTTTTACCCCATGGTAGGAGAAATTTCATTTTAATTAAATTATAAAGGTGAAATGAGTCATTTGGAGTCACATTCAGCAATATGAGCATCAGATTGACATGAAGTTGATTATAACATATTAGAAATTATTCTACATTATTTCTCACAATTTTTCACATCAAACTAAGTGTATTTATTCTTTTTTGACACCTTGATTAAAAATATTCTGTCCTAATTTAATTATAAAGGTGAATTAGTGTTTTGGATAAAACCAAGAAATCCATGGATTATATTTATATGTGGTAAATTCTAACATAAAAAAGATGTTTTCATGGTTATTATCCTATTTTTTAACCTCAATACAAGTGAATTTTCTTGGTTTTGACCCCCCGAGATGAAAAATACAATATCCTAATTGAATTATAAAGGTAAAATGACATTTTTAAATAAATTGGCCAATTCGAGCATTAGATTCACACATTTTTGATTAATATAGGCAATAAATGATTAAATGATTGTTATCCTAAGTTTCCACACAAATACAAGTGATTTTTATTAGTTTGTTCTCCCTAATGGGAGAAATGTGATTTTAATTAAATTATAGAGGTAATATCAGGAATTTCAAGTCATACCAATAAATTTTAGCATTAAATTGATTTGCAGTTGATTCCTACATATTGACAATGATTACTCATTTTTTAGCATAATTTTTTGAATCTATGCAAGTGAAGTTTCTTAATTTTAACCTTCATAGGACACATACATCATCCTTACTGAAATATATAGGTGAAAATACATTTTAGATCATAGACCCATATTTCATTTCAAAATAATGACACAAAACCGAATTACTAATTCATAGAACCACAATTAATTTCATTAATAATGATTACTATAATACATGAAGAATGAATTGAATATGTATCCCAAGCATTTATGAGGACATATATAGTGTTTTATATTTCTATATTTTGAGAGGTATGAAAACATATTATGTTTAGGGTATGTGTAAACTACTGACATGTTTCTCCTCAATTCCAAATTTGTTTTAGTTATATTTACACAATGATTTAGTCAAAATGTCAAAACTAAATCTACAGAAAAATGCAATCACATTCAAAGGGAATAACATTTTAATTTGAACAAAAAAATTAAAATACTTAAATGTTCTACCAAAAAATAAAAATTATAAGAATAAAAAAACAAAATCAAACAACTAACACAAATTTTAACACAATCACATGAATATAAGTAAAAAAATTAAAGAATACATGTGGATTATTGAAGTTTAATTTGTTGACCATAAGTTGAGAATTTATAAAATCAATAAGTTTTAATTGAGAAAATTATTGAACTATTATTTAATTTTTAAGACTGACACCAATGATGGAATATTATTTATAACATGTGAAGAGTTGAATAGGAATACGATTTTTATGATTCTAAATTATTAACATCAATTGAGGATATTTGAGATCATAGAAAATATTTTTAGTAGATGAAGTGTTCTGATGAAAAAAAGTTGGCTTGTCAATTTATCTTGAGAATTGAAGAATTTGGATTAAAATTATGGGTTGTATTATATTAAAAAATGGACAACCACCTAGCCATCCAAAGGGACCCCTCATCCACTACGTAGGTGGGTAGGGCCAACCTCTAGCTAGCCATGGTGGCAGAAGGAGGTAACATAGTTCCCATAATGAGTGCAAGTTGAATCACAAGAATAATGGGATACAAGGGCCCATAGAAGTGAGGGAGAGAACACATTAAAATTGGTAAGGAGAGACTATGTAGGGAGGTGAAACCTGTGAGAAGAACAATGTGTGTTTGTGTGTCTGGGTGCTGTCCTCAGTTCTGGATCAAACTATAAGAAGAATGCTCATTATTATTAAAAAGTTCCAGTCGAAACGAAAAACCAATGTGGGATTAAGGCTTAAAATTTATTGCTCCCCCTCATTTAAATGATATTTATAGAATTTTTACCATTTGATATAATGTATTTGTACCATATTATCTTTATCTGTGTTGTATTCTACATTTGTATGTAGTGTTTCCTACATAAATTGTGATTTATTCATGTTGCGATGTCCGATGTTTGAGAAGAGAAAATGAAAATGATAGGTATAATTAGTTGAAGACATCATGTTAAAAAATCTATTTTCTGGTATGTGATGAAGGTTGAACCACATGAATGCTGTCCTAACTATTTGAGTTATGTTTTTCAAAGTAGATATGTTTTCTGACGATGATGATAATTTTTTTCATAGAGATTGAGTTGAGGTGATTTGTATATATAGCAAAGTAAGTTAGTGTGTGCATGAGAATCATTAATGAGGTAAAGGGTTATCTATAAATACCCTAACCTCACTCATTTTTAGGATGATAATAATGAAAATTTGAGAGTTGAGAGAAAAATAGAGAAAAAATAATTATTTGTATTCATATATGGTTTCTATGAATTCGTGATGAGTCTATCTAGAACTTCGTGTTCTAATGATGATGATATGAGTACCATGAGATAGTGTTTACATCTATGTTGTGTTCTTTGAGGGAGAATAAAAATAATTGTCAATATACTATTATGTGAATAATCCGGATGGACCACATATATTGATACATGGAGAAGTGAACTAAACAATGAGGAGTATCATGAAAAATCAATGGGTTCAAGAATAAGGTTTACATGAATATGATAATATGCATGAATGTAGATCAAGTGAAATAGTTTTGTATACATTAGGTTTTGGAAAAGTCATAAAATGTATTTATTCTTCATATACAATATTTTAAATGATGTAAGATGAATCATAGTGAAATTTAATATGAAGAATTTTGAGATGATCATGCATTGTTTTATACATGAATGAAGAGTGATAAATACATGGAATATATTTTTCATGAAAAGTGTATTGTAATTTGAGACTAATCCATATAGTGTTTTAGAATACATATACCCAAGTTGGAATAATGCTGAGATAAGTTCAAATAATTTTTTAGTTTACTATGTTCTTTAAATAGTTTACATGAGCTGATCTGGTAATCTAGGTTGTATGTGTTGAAAAATTTCATCCTGAGGTTTTTCTGAAGTATTCATAATGAAAAAAATATTTTTATAACAATGGATCATATCTTCATGTGAATAGAAAGTCTCTGGTGGGACTCTAGAGCATGAGAATTCTAGTGGGATACTAGAATCACTTTATGAAGTAATATAAACATCCACTTGTATAGTTCAAGAGTATGAAGTTTGGTGGGATAGTGGTAACACTATGTGATATAGTATAATTATTCCACTGTGAGAATGATGAGTCACTTGTGTAGGTAGAATATTTGTGATCTCTAGTGAGACTCTAGAGTGGGAACACTTTGGGACTCAATGTTGATTGGAATGGGATTTCAATGGATGTAGCAACCTACAAATAGTTAATAATATGTAACATAGGGTTACAAATGGTTTAATCAAGGAGTAGGAATTCATACCAAACCTTGTAAAAAAATTATATTCCATATTTCTTTTACTCTTTTTATTTCACACATGATCAACTCATCCTAAGAGGTGAAAAATATTTGAATTTAAAGGGGGTAAAAGAAGAAGAATAGAATTCATTAAAACAAGTCACGCCTGATTCACCCCCCTCTCCATGTAACTTCACGAACCATTAGTAACTTCAATTGGTATCAAAGAGAAGGTTCCACCTTAGATTGGATCGATTTTATATCCCCATTTGTTTATATCAGATGTTTAAAAAGTTCACATTTGAGTTTGAACAAAATTTAGAGAAAATTTAGATGGAAAATCCAAATATAATCATAATTTCAGAAATGTTTATGTTTCAATTAGTTCATTTAAAATCAAGAACAAAATAGTGGAAAAGAAGATAAAGAAGAACTGAAAGGTGAATAAAGATCAACTATTTGATAAAGGAACTCATAGTGTTATTTTTTCATTAAATTTAGTTGATTATAATTCTAATGAATAAAGTTCATGTTATGATGAATATGTGTTCAATTATTAAATTTAAAATCATTTGATGAAATATAGAAAATAAGTGGTCAAATTTATATTTGGAGTTTTCAATGAACTTTAGGATGAAGAATTATAGCTGGAAGAAGAGGTTAATGCTATGGAAATGCATTGTCTAAAAAGTTTGGAATATTAAACACACTCAAAAAACTTTTTATAGTAAAGGATAAAACAATATCACTTTTAAATGAAAGATATGATAAATTTATTGAATAATTAAAATGTAAATTTTGTGTGAAAGATGTATTTGAAATGGTTTTTACATAATTATTCTATGCACTGGAAAAGATGCATAATAAATTTATGAATCTTAAATATTCAGAGATGAATGATAAAAAAAAATAATTAAGGATATTTAGAATTTTTTAAATAAGGAAAACCAGGTTCGTGAATATTAGATTTAGTAGAAGAAGTTTTAATGGGAAGAAATCCTAAAATCAACTGAATATGAGAATATTTCTCTCAACCTAAAATTTCTTTAATTTGAAGTGAAATTATAAAATATGGATGAGACATAAGCTGTGACTTCCCAAGATACTAATAAAATAATTTATACCAAGAATTATTTATATAAGTGTCATTTTTATGAAAATAATTAACCTAGTGGAAATAAGATATTGAGATTATATAAGGATAAATCCACTTCAAGATCATTGAAGAAGGTATAAATTTTTCCTAATAAATCTGTGGATACAAATTATGTTTAGATGAATAGTGTAGATTAGCCTTTAAAATCTGAAAAGACACGGGTAAAGAAAAAATCTCCATAATCCATATGGATATGATGAGGTATAGGAAATATTTTTCCCTGAAGAAATCATAAAATATGAAATGTGTTTTATAAAAAGAATAAGTTTTCAAAGATATCCAGAATTCGTCATAGAATAAATCAATATTTTTTGGTTAATATTAGAAATTTAGAAAATTTTGGAATCAAGAAATAAATTATTAGAACAATATTTCAATATATGAAAATTACATAATGCCTATATTTATGTGAAAAAAATATGAAGAAATTAAGAAACATTCACAGAAGAAGAATAATTCATAGAAAAGTAAATAATATATCAAGAACATATATAAATATTTTGATGATTTCTATGAGAATTGAAATATAATTGGACACTATTATTATGAGTGATAGTATATACCCATCACGAAAAAAATAATATATTGATGTGAAGAGATGATCAAAATAAAAAGGAAGCCGGTAAGAAAAAAAGTTGACTGGTTAGCCTTGGGAGGTGAACAAAATAAAAATATTGTTAAATAAATAACTCCCAAGATGTTTGTGAAGAATGATGTGAATAGTGTCACACAAATGAAAATATTCTCCTATTATGTTAGGAAAGGTCACATCATAAACCACTATAAATATGATATGAACATAAGTGGGAAAAGATTCAATCTAGAATCTAGGAAAGAATCAATAAAGAAAAGAGACAACATGATTGATTTGGTGAAATAAATCTCTCATGAATAATTTGAAAAGTTTCCTAAAAAATGTAACTTTATGAATGATAAAGATGTCTGTGAAAGGTGTAATATTCCTTGAAATTCATCTAAAAAATTATTTACATGGTTTCCTAGATAAGAAAAATTCTTGAAAAAGAAAGTGAAAACACCTATAACTTAATGTGTTAAAAATAATTTTGGAAAAAATGAGTCTACACAAAATTGAATACTAAGCATGCTTATAAACAATGATGAATTATATGTCTAGTATAATTGGAAGAGGTTAATAAGTTGCAGTAAGAATAGGAAAATGAAATTAAATTTATAGAAAATGTGATGAATCTTTCTTCATCTAAGAAGATAATAGGGTTTAGAAGCAAATCTCATCCCTATTTATCTATTAAAGAGAATTAAAAAACCACCTTATTCCAATATATAAGTTATTTTTATTTTTCATATAAGGAATCGAAGGTGAAAAATATATTTAAGGGAGTTCTGAATTTGATAAAATCTATCAACATATTACAGCTATAAATGTATCCATCATAGGTGACTATTGGAATCATGTTTTATCTTTGCAACATTTTTATATAATATAAAAAGATACTTGAAGTTTATTATTGAAGAAACATGATGAAAAAGAATATAAATAATCTCTTTAGGGGGAGCATATAAGAATAACCACAAAATATCTATATCCCAGTTTAAATATCATGAATATATGAAGTTATGTTGAGGGATACATCTGATATGTATTTTCAAATTTGAGGTATTTTGATTTCATTTTCATATCTTTGATGAAAAATAAACTCTAAAAGGAAGATACATATTACTTAATGAAAAATTAAAAACTAACCTGAAAAGTGGAAATGACGTTATTACTCATAAATATTTTTAATCTATTTTTTAAAAGAATTTAGGATATTATTTTAAAATCTTAAGAACAACCCCTAAAATATGGTTTCAGTGTTGGTATAATATTCTAAAAATTTACTGATAGCATTGATGTTAATTTTGATCAATATTTTTTTCTACACTGGTCATGGCTCATGTTGACTTAAAGTTGGTTAATTTTATATTATTTCTAAGTTAGAATTCAGCCCATTCTTCCCTAGAGTAAATAAAATTAAGTGACATAAGAGAATAATATGTTCCTAAAATCTAAATTTTGGAGATAATAATTACTTTCCATACTTATATCTTTGTTTTTATTATAAATAAGGGGGATAATATAACATTGAATTTATAATTGAAATGGATATTGACAACAAAGACAAAGAGGGATATTGAAGAATATAATTAGTTTATTGAAGTTGAATTTGTTTTTAATTAGTTGACATGATGAAAATTTAATGATGTTTAATTGTGATGATTTTTGAAATATTCTTTAATGTCAAAGACTTATGTCAATAATGAAATATTTTTTATAACAAGTGAAGAGTTGAAGATGAATCATATTTTGATGATTCTAAATGATGAACATAAATTTAGGATGTTTGAGAACATGGAAATTTTTTTAGTAGTTGAAGAGTTATGATGATAAAATATGTCTTCGAAGTATGTATTGATAATTAAATAATTTGGCTTAACATTTTGGTTAGGATTATATTAAAAAAATGGCCAACCTCCTAGCCAGAAAAAGATACCCCAAAACCATTTCTTAGGTGGTAAGTTTCAACCTCTAGCTAGCCATGGAGGCGGAAATAGGTAGCTTAGCATCCATAGGGAGTATAAATGGCTTTGCAAGCATAGTGGGATGTAAGATCCTATAGGAGAACATGTGAGAACACATGCAAGTTGGGATGATGGTCCTATACAAGGACACATGATCCATAATAAGCCTGATGTTTGTATGCGTGTCCAGGTTCTTACCCCAGTGTTGTCTTGAACTTCAAGTGGAATGCTAAGTATTATTAAGAAGTGTCAACCCGTGCAAAAAACCAGTGTGGGATCCAAGCTTCATAGTTACTATTACCCCACCTTTATATGATATATAAATTACACTTAACATTCTAACTAATTCATAAGGACATTTTGATCATCATAGATGATTTCCTATAACTTCATATGGAGGGTTTCCTACATGTATCCAGATTTATTCATGTCATGTTATCCAATGTTAGAGAAGAGAGAATAGAATTGTTTTACATCATTAATCAAAGAAACTATGTTCCTAAATATATTTTCCAAGATGTGATGAAGGTCAAAACACATGAAAGGTATTATAACTATTTTATTTTCATTTTTCAAGGAGAATGTATTTTGAAAAGGTGGTGATAATCATTGTAACAAAGCATGGGTTGAGGTCGTATGAATATATGATGGAATAAGTCAGTGTGTCCTTGAGAAGAGATGAGGAAGTGGAGTATTCTCTATAAATACCCCAACCACACTCATTTTTAGGATGATATTAATGAGAATTTTAGAGAACTGAGAGATAAATAGATAAAACAATAATGATCTATATCCTTGTATGGTTTCCATTATTTCGTGTTGAGTCTATCTAGACCTTTGCATTCACATGATTATGGTCTAAGTACCACAAGACAATGTATATATCCACATTGTATTTCATGAGGGAGAAAAAAATGTGTTATATATGTACTATTAAGAAATGAATACTAATGTACCATATATATTGATATACCAAGAAGTGAAATTAATATTTAGGAGTATCATGATAAGTTAATGGTTTCCTGAAAGAGGTGTTCATGCATATAATAATATAAATTCATGAAAATCAAGTGAAATTGTACCATATGATTTACATTTTTTCAAAGAAGTATAATCTATGTATTCTTTAAAGATAGTGTGCATAGAATATAAAATAATGTAAAAACAATCATAGTGAGATATAATATGAATAATTTTTAGAATAATATGAACTGTTCAATACATGAATGAGGATTGATAAATACATGAAATATATTTTTCATAAAATGAATGAAGTAATTTGATACTATAATGTTCAGTGTTTAAGAAGACATATTCCTAAGTAGTCAGAGTGGTGAGATAAGTTCAGATCATTTAAAGGTCAGTGAATAGTGAGTTGGACCAGGAGGTTATTTTTAAGTTTCTGAAGTTCTTAAAATAGTGTACATGAGAATATCTTGAAATCTATTTTTTTATGGAGGAATACTTCATCTCTAATTTGTGTAGAAGTAGTTAAAAGATGATTCAGACCTTTCTATATGTGTATCATATCTCCAAGTAAAGAGGAAGTCTCTAGTGGTATTTTGAAGCATGAGAAGGCTAGTGGGATGCTGGTAACACTATGTGAAGAGGTATAAAGATCCACTTGTGTGACTCAAGAGCATGAAGGTCGATGGGAAACTGGTAACACTATGTGATGACATATACATATTCTCCTATGGGACTTATGATTCAGTTTTGTGGGTGGGAGATTTTTGATATCTGGTGGGACTATAGAGTATGAGTACTCTAGGACTCAATGTCGATGGGAATGATACTTTCCCTAGATGTAACAACCTATATATAGTAATGAATCTGTAACTATGGGGTATAATTGGTTTCAGAAAGGAGTAGGTCTTAGTAATGAACCTTGTAAAAATATTATGTAATGTGTTTCATTTACTGTAAACATTTAATACAAGATCCAGTTATCTTAATAGGTGATACATGTTTGAATTGAAATAGGGTAAAATAAAAATAAAACAATTCAATAAAATTAGTCACACCTCATTCGCCTCCCTCTCATTATGAGTATAAAATCCATTGGCAACTTCTCAAATGACAGTTTTTAGTCAAAAATTCATGTTTATTATTTGAACATAGATATAAATAAAAAATGGTGCTCCTTATCACTATCATCACGATCACCACTATTTTTTTCATTATCCCCACCCTCCTCATGTTCACTGGTATCACCATCACCATGGCCAAAATAATTATCGTCACCATTTTCATCACCACCATTTCCATTATTTTATAGTGTGGAAGCTGGTTGGTACTGATAAAAAACTAGAAACATCAAAGATAATACATCCTCAAAAACCAATCCACTCTTTAGTGGGAGTGATGAAAAATAATTCAATATAGATTTCAAAACCCCCCAAGTCATTCTCCTTTTGTTTTCTTGAAATTTTTTTATACTCTTTTGGTTTCTTCTTTGAGGGAATTACACATTTTTTCCTTGATAAGAGTAGTTACACCACTATAAGAAAAAATAATAGATGAACAATATATATATGGTTATTTATTATTACCGGGTTGACAATGAACCCTACCTCAATGCTCCTTTCCCAGAACTTGATGTAAATGATCGTGTGGACAAAATATTTTTGGTTCCCTCTATATTAGAGGTTTAAGAACATCATGTTAAAATTTTTAATTCCATTAAATTACTAAAAATTTAAATATTGACATATTTAACATTTTATGTAAAAACAATTCCCTTAAAATTTTATCCCCTATCACTATTGACCACCTTCCATATTTCATTTTCCTACTTGAAATAAATAATGGCTGATGAGAGACACATCCTTCATTCCCAAAAGGTTCCTTCTATAGATTAGTTTTTTAAAATATAGAACCACAAATGTTTGTGTATATATATATTCATATAAGTGTGTGTCTTTCAGTGAGTAATTGAAATTAAAATGCTACCTATGTCTGAACATGATTTGGTAGAGATGTACACCCAAGCGTATGAACATATTTCATTAATGTTTTATTTCTTATTTCTTTTAGATGATGACTATAAATAGTTATACATATCAACATTACAAATTCAATATATGATTCGGTATATTCAGAAATTAGATATAAGTTTAACTGATACCTTAAAAGAACACTATTCTAATATGAAATGATTTATTTGTATTAAAAAAGAGGGAATTCATGAACGACTAGTATACCCTCAAGATCAGTTCCTTATCTACTTTTAAAACTCATGTATTGATAATTCTTCTATCCATTCCACATCTATCCAAACTCTATCAACCTGGCGGTCTTTGTGTTCTTCCCATCAGGGAAATTTTATCATAGAGACATTCAAAAATATATCTGTAAATACATAAAATTTTATAAAAGATTAATCTAAATGGGTTTATAGTTTCCAAAATATCTACCCAAACATTATTCTCTATTTCTTTTACATGTTCCCTCCATGATATACCTTTCAAAGGGATAATATTACTAGGTTTGGATAATGCCTCCATAAATCTCTTACACTTCTTACTATTCTTTCCAACAATGACCATATGCTCCTTATATTGCACTAATATCTGTATGTGTCTATTACAAAATTATGAATCCTGTTATGAACACTTCACTTGTTACTATACCCAACTAAAAATAATGGAAAAAAGAAACTAGATAAAATATTTAATTTTAGCTAACATAATTTATATTTATTAAATTACACTAGAAACATATACTAGAAACAAGATAATCCATAGTATGAGGAATGAACATCTCATAAGTATGAGGAACAACCATCTCATTAGTGGGAACAATATTAGTATCATGAGTAATATCAGGTGTGATTCTAATAGGCATAGTCTACTATATACTAGATGATGGAAAATATTGATGAGGATTAATGACTCTTGGAGGAATATATTATAAAAATTATGATGGATAAAGAAAAGTCATAATCTAGGGGACAACACCCTTCTATACATTAAATGGTACATAAAGATAATATTGTGGGATGATATTAGAAGTACTATGATACATGGGTGGAATATGGCAAGGATATGAATTAGGCATCAATGTGTATTATAGTTGAAACAACTGTGAGGGGTGTCCAGATCTGTGAACAAGTAAAATATCAGGATTTCCTAAATTTTTTTATAGTGGAGTACCCTACTACACCACATCTAAATCCAAATTTCTTCCCGGATAGGTTGGATAAATATTTTTTTAAAAGAAATGTGAAAATATAATTTTTAAAATACATAAATAATTTAAACTGATATTTTACTCACAACAGTGATGATAAGAGTTAGATCCCACTCCCAACTACAATGCTCATTGTTCCGTATTATTTTTCAATGAACATCATTATATTTTAACATCATGACCTGAGAATTGAAAGGAATAACATGAATTAATTTATAGATATAATTCAATTTTATAAATATAATATATCCTAAACTACCAAAAAATTATTTCTAATGAAAATGAAATTTAAACAGAAATACAAAAAATAAATTACATAATTACACTGTGTGTGCATTATATCCTATCAAATACAATTTCAGGATCATAATCAACTCTAAAATTGACTCATTTTCTTCTTCAAAATTCATATATTATTAAATACCAATTGGTTAATCTAAAATAAAACATTCATTAATTCATTCCTAAAAAACATTCCTTGGATTAAAATCAACAGTAATACCAAATTCCTCTCTAAAATAATAAGATACATAGACAACCTATTTTTCTTATAAATCCAAAATATAGGGCTCATCGATACAAAGTTGATGAATCGTGCAAATTACGTTAATCCAATAATTATATAAATTCATTACCTACCTTTTCATTGAATCAAACCACTTACACTTCAATATAAAAACTCGACCTTGTGTATAGTAATCTAAGATAACTATTTTTATGAACCCCATGATAAGATATATCCACACATTGAGGCATCCTGTCTGACATTGTGGAATAATAGGTTGTGGTTTCACTTACTGTTACACCATCATGATGTTTTTCCATATTTTTTTCATGATCACTTATAATTAATTTTAAACCATTTATGACAAGTTCTCTACACTATCATGCCACATTATTTGAACTAAAGGAAAATGACTTGACCATATGATAGACACAATTCATTAATTAACCTTGAAATTTAAATACATGAATCCATTGAATAAAATGATTTTCCTTATATTAGTATTGTAAAAACTAAACTATCATTCCTTTGATTTTAACCATAAAGGAAATTCCATACCATGAAAAAGAACTATAAAATTTATTAATAAAGAAAGTTAAGTTTTTTACAACTGTCACATATTCACTGAAAATTAATAAATTAGTACATGTGTTGGATTTTTAATAAATGATTAATAATAAAATAAAAACATGAAACAAAAGTTATGTACATTATGTAATCATTAACTACACCAAACTTGAACAATACTATATGATGATCCATGTTCCATATAACGACCCATACTTTACATACATTGTTAATACTTCGAAATTGAAGCACACTTATTACAACATATGACAAAACCACAAAGGACCGTATAGGTATAGTGTCTTTAGAAACTTGGAAACATAAAGAACTGGTTCATAAATCTTCTACAGTGTCTCCCATTTATTTCATCATATCTAGGGTCCCTTTTAGCATATTCTACTTAATATCCATCTTCCTGACCTGGGGAAAAGAAAACATAAAAGGGTGAGCTCAAATGCTCAGCAAGGGCAAATAAAGGAAATAAAAATCATATCATATCTTTATGAAAATCAAAACCTACAAAAGAGGTCATAATATATTAACATGGAATAAATCATAGAAGTGAAAATGAGATCCCCATAATTATAACATAAAACTTGAAACTTTGTGGCATGCACACATAATCATGGAAAATCATTTCTTGTTAGTCATGACTCATTGCCAAGACTATCTTAGTGGACAAAGTCCCTTTCTGAACCGAGTTCACTCCTCGTTTCAGTCCTGTATCACTGAACCGAAATAACCTTCCGTTCCAGCCATGTCTATCTCATGAGATATAAAATCATTACCCAATGCATTGTAGGGAGATATAGGTCCCACCCATCTTATAATGAATCCTTTCTTATGTGTGCCACATAATCATAAAACATACATCATCGCATAACACATGTAACAAAAATGGGATTCTTGAAACATCATGACATCATAAATCAATTCATATAAGATAAAGGAATTCATAAACATAATTCCATCACAACATAGTCAAATCAATGTAAAAATATGGATAGAAACAGAACCCTTTATTATCTTATATGGAAAATAATTTTGATAAAACACTTGAATTGAATTCTTGAGGAAAATATCCTTTCTTCTTCAAAATCAATTTCTTTTCACAAAACATCATGCAATTTTAAAAGAAAGAGATTTTATTGAAAATAGTCATGAAATCTTTTAGAGGAAGCTTCATGAAAATAAGGCTTTATAAAACAGTAGAAATCCGTTCGTGCCGTATAAGTTAAAAAAAAACATTCTTCGTACTTTTGTCGGAAAAGTCAAAAAGTACCTCGTACAAAAAACGACAAAAGATTCCTTTCATACGTATTAATAAAAACTCACCGAAGGGTAAAAATGGATGTAAACAATTTTAGGTGGATGGAAATAATATTACATATTGAGTAAACATGGATGTGGATGATAAAATACACCCCAGTAAATACTTACGAATAAACAATCTCAGATAAAAATGAGATTGTGATATTTCCCTTACCTTAGGTCCGATTTGCTTTGTTCGTGTCCGAAGCTCCTGTATAATGGTTTAAATAATGTTATTGACTTATTCCAGAATCATACATATTGATATGATATCATATATGGTCATATTATTAGCTTCTTGTTAGTAATATTTCATTGTAACTTGTTACTCGGGTCTTTATAACTTTTTGTTCTTATGCGTGTTTTGTTGAATAAATTCTTATTCTTATCTTTAGGTTATAGATAATTCATTTCCAGAAGGGTATTAGTGTAGTATATACCATATTCATTCATTCAATTCATTTATATAATCATTATGAAATGAAGATCATGTAGAACGAGTCGCATCACATCATGGAGACGGTATTCCGTACGTACGCACGAGTGATGATATCGTTCCTATGATCGTGGAATTGTATTGGATTATATATATATATATTATTTCAGTATCAATATTACTTAATAATAATCATATATAGTTACTCATTACAACATAATACCCATCCTTGTAAGGTGATGGTGGAAAATAGATTACACCACGGCTTGGAGACGGTATTCCGTACGTACGCACGCGCGGTGATTTCATTTTTCCGTAGGATGGATAGAAGGTGAATTAGGGTTGTTTCATATTTATAATAACATATCAGTATGTAAGTAATACTGATGTTATTACTTTATCATGAAACAACTAAAGAAGAAGAAGTTGAAGAAGAAAGAAATTGAAAAGATCGGTAATGGATATTACCTCTTCTTTGGAACGCCTCTTTGAATCCTCCACTTAAGGAACTAAGATTGGTCTTTGGAGAAGACCAGGACCTCTAGGATTATTCTAGGGAAGTGTAGAGGAGAAAATGGCAGGGGTTGGCCGAGCTTGAGTGCTCAAATTGGTGTGAGGAGGAGGGGGAGGAGGTGCACTTTTATAAGGGAGGAGAGGGGCACCTTAGGAATATCTCAAAATATTATTTTATATTAAAGTCAAAATCGGTTTATAATGGTTCCAAAGGGTCTTATTTCGAAGCTAAAGTGGGGATGGGTCGAAATACTATCAACAAATAGGATTTAGACAAGTTTAGGGTATTATTTTAACCTTATCAATTAGATCTAACTCTAAGTTAATTAATTTAACTTTTACCGTGTCTTTTTGTTTTCTTTCACTATATGGTTAATACACTTACTATAACATGCCAAACGAACCCCAAATTGTTTATTATTAATATAAATATCCTTATCTAAGTCATTTGGCCGAACCTTAGATTTTTAGGAATAAAATAACAATTAATAATATAATATTTTATTTAAAAACTATTTTGTGTCAATTTTGACACTATTTGATATATGATTTTTGTGAAAGTCATAACAGAATTATATGTTCGAACCAAGTTGATTAAATCAACATTAATATATCATAGTAACCTAGAAAATTAGTGTAATTCATAAAAAGTCTTAAATTACATTTATTTTGGTATTTATATTATCAATTTTGTCAATAATTCATTAATAAGATAATTACTGCATCATCTTTGTGTCATAAATAAATTAAATTATTTGATGTCTAAAAATTAAAAATAAAATACCATCATGTAGGAAATCTTTTTAGCTTTCTAATTAATATTTACAATCGAATTTATCTTTTGTATAACCCCATATTAAAAATGATTTACTTATTAAACTTTGATTTTAACTATTTTAACCCTTCTTTAAATAAATTAATAATAAATGTCCTAATCTAATCCAAGTGGGCCTAAATGGTCATATTTTATTCCTAAGTTTGTTTTTGGTTGAATTACACTTGTCCAATAGAATTAGTACATGTGTTAGGGTAATATTAATATCATATTTACCCTTAGTTACACTATTTACTATTAACCGCGGTAAAAATCGTAAAAAGTTACTATTCACCAAAAAATTATTTTTATCTCATTGAACCACATTTTACTTACTGATATCAACCATGTCTGTCGGATTTTCGAAATTCCATTCACAGAAGCGGTAAAATTAAGTTTTATGCAAAATTCAGTTTTTAACCTACCACTTAGTGGTTTCACTATTCATCAAAAATTGAAAGTTTTCAGAAAAATACCAAAATTTCACCCTAGGCTAATTTCGATATTCTGAGTCCAAAAATGAAGTCCATTTTGAAAAATAAAATTTATAAAATTTCAAAAAGTGGTTATTACTATTCATAACGGCTAGTTTTAATAGCATATTGTTGTTTAGTGAAACTCGGTATTGCGTACGACGCAAGCTATCGAGGAAGGTCACGATTGCGTGTAAAGCAAGCCAAGCAAGTGTTGTGTAGAAAAAAATTCCTTTGATGGTTTATATAACATAAAAGTCTCGGGTGTTACATTCTACCCCCCTTAAAAAGAATTTCGCCCTCGAAATTCGTCACTTTGTAACAAACAAATGAGGATACTTCTCCCTCATCATATCCTCAAGCTCCCATGTAGCTTCTTCAAGTTGGTGGTTCCTCCATAAAACTTTCACCAAGCGAGTGGTATTGTTTCGTAGGACTTTTTCGCTACAATCCAGAATCTCTATCGGCTGTTCTTCATAAGAAAGATCTTGCTCCAGCGGTACAACTTCTGAGCTGAGTACATGTGAAGGATCTGGTATGTACTTTCTCAGGAGAGATACGTGGAACACATCGTGAACTTGAGAGAGATTCGGTGGAAGCGCCAATCGGTAAGCTACCTTCCCAACACGATCCAGTATTTCAAAAGGACCGATATATCTAGGGCTCAACTTCCCCTTCTTTCCAAATCTCATAACCCTCTTCCAGGGAGATATTCGTAAGAACACTTTATCGCCCACTTCAAACTCTAGGTCTTTTCTTCGGTTGTCGGCATAACTTTTCTGTCGACTCTGAGCTGCTCTTATGTGTTGTTGAATAGATCTAACCTTTTCTACCATTTAATCAACGAGATCAGGTCCTAATAGCTTTCTTTCCCCAACTTCATCCCAGCAAGTTGGAGTCCTGCATTTCTTTCCATAGAGAGCTTCATAAAGAGCCATCTGAATACTGGAGTGAAAGCTATTATTATAAGAAAATTCCACCAAAGGTAGGTGTTGATCCCAACCTCCTTTGAAATCCATAGAGCAAGCTCTCAACATATCTTCTAGGGTTTGAATTGTTCTCTCAGACTGACCGTCTGTCTGGGGATGATAAGCAGTGCTGAAACTCAACTCTGTATCCAGAGTATGCTGAAGACTTCGCCAGAACTTCGAGGTAAATCTCGGATCTCGATCAGATATAATAGAAAGTTGTACTCCATGCAATCTTACCACTTCCTTTACATATATCCTGGCAAGCTGATCTAGAGAGAAATCATCTCTAATAGCAATGAAGTGTGCAGACTTTGTAAGACGATCAACTATGACCCAGATAGCATTATTGCCTTTGGATGTTTTAGGAAGTCCTGTGACAAAGTCCATAGTGATGTTTTCCAATTTCCATTCGGGTATGGGTAATGGTTGTAACATCCCCTTAGACTTATGTCTCTCAGCTTTAACTTGTTGACAAACTAAGCATCGAGAGACATATTCAGCAACATCTCTTTTCATGCCATCCCACCAGAAGTACTCTTTCAGGTCCCTATACATCTTCGTGCTTCCAGGATGAATAGAGAATGAAGAACTATGAGCCTCATCCAGCAGCTTTTTCTTTAATTCGGGGATGGGAGGAACACAAACCCGATTCCTGAACTTTATTATCCCATCACAATCAAGTTTGAATTCAGGAACATTTCTCACCTTCTTTTGTAACTCGAAATCTTCTTTCTGTGCCTCTTTAATCTTCACATGTATAGATGGTTGAACATTCATTTGAGAAAGATACGATTTTTCCCCTTCCATTATAATTCCAAGATCCATCCTTTGTAAATCCATAAATATTGGATCTTTTGTGATCCTCATCATGGATAAACTAGCATGGTCTTGTCGACTTAATGCATCTGCCACCTTGTTTGCTTTCCCAGGGTGGTAATGGATTGAGCAGTTATAATCCTTAATCAGCTCCAACCATCTTCTTTGACGCATATTCAACTCCTTTTGTGTGAAAATATACTTTAAACTTTTATGATCAGTATAAATATCACACCTTTCACCATAAAGGTAATGCCTCCAAATCTTTAATGAAAAGATTACCGAAGCCAACTCCAAATCATGTGTTGGGTAATTTTGCTCATGGATTTTCAACTGTCGTGAGGCATAAGCTATCACCATATCATTTTGCATAAGAACACACCCCAATCCCTTCTTGGATGCATCACTGTAGATCACAAACCTTTCTCCACTACAAGGCAGTGTGAGCACAGGTGCACTGGATAACCTTCTTTTCAACTCCTTGAAATTCTCTTCACATTCCTCTGTCCAGACAAACTTAACTCCCTTCCGAGTCAACTTGGTGATTGGATTAGATAATTGTGAAAAATCTTTTACAAAACGTCGATAATATCCAGCCAAACCAAGAAAACTTCGGATCTCAGTTACTGTTGTTGGTCTTGACCGTCTTTTGATAACCTCTGTTTTTGCTGGATCCACAGATATCCCCTCTTTTGAGATTATATGACCCAAAAATGCAACTTTTTGAAGCCAAAATTCACACTTGGTAAATTTGTCATAAAGCTTCTCCTTTCTCAGGGTCTTCAATATAATTCTCAAGTGATCTTCATGCTCTTCCTTGCTCTTTTAATAGACAAGAATATCGTCTATAAAGACTACCAAAAATTGATCAAGATAGTCTCTAAAGACTCTATTCATTAGATCCATGAAGATAGAAGGGGCATTAGTAAGACCAAATGGCATCACTATAAATTCATAGTGTCCATACCTTGTACGGAAAGCCGTCTTTGGTATATCCTCCCTTTTGACCCTTAATTGATGATACCCTCAACGAAGATCAATCTTGGAAAAGTATTGAGCTCCGCGTAGTTGGTCAAATAAGTCATCAATGCGTGGGAGAGGATATTTGTTCTTGATAGTGATCTTGTTAAGTTCTCGATAATCAATGCAAAGTCTCATTGATCCATCTTTCTTCTTAACAAATAGAACAGGTGCTCCCCAAGGTGACGCACTTGGGCGTATGAATCCCTTATCAAGATTCTCTTGGAGTTGCTTCTTCAATTCCTGCAACTCAATTGGGGCCATTCTATAAGGTGTCTTTGAAATAGGCAAAGCACCCGGTACGAGTTCTATTGAAAACTCAACTTCACGATTTGGTGGAAGACCCGGAAATTCCTCCGGAAAGACATCATCAAACTCCCGTACAATGGGCATATTCTTAATTGTGAGTTTCTCACCAACCATTTGAGATAAATAACCTTCATTTAGTGGAATCAATACCCATAAGATGGAAGAAATTTCCACTGGAAGGTTATGTTCATCCTTGCATTGATAGACGACCGTAGATTGATCTGGAATATGAAATGTGACTTCCCTTCTTTGGCAATCGATATGAGATCCATGTAGAGAAAGCCAATCCATGCCAAGAATCACATCAAATTCCACTAAAGGAAGGATCACAAGATTTGCAGGAATCACTTTCCCACAAACTTTGATCGGAGAAGAATTATAAACTTTTGATGCGATTGATGTGCCATTAGGTGTTGTCACAGCTAACTCAACATCTAATTGTTGAGGTAATACGGTGATACCCTTAGAAAAGTCTTCAGAAATAAAAGAGTGGGTGGATCCAGAATCAAATAAAACATTTGCTACTTTAGAGTGGATGGTAAGTGTACCTTTCACCACATCGTTATCGTACTCCACATCGCTGATAGAAATTGCATGTGACTTTCCATTGCCTTTAGCCTTAAGATTTTGTTGACGTCGACCATCATCATCAACCCTTGGATTTGGGCATTGATTGGCATAATGCCCCATCTCCTTGCACTTGAAACATTGAAGTGTAGTAGGTTCATTCTGTGTATCCCTTCCTTTGTTTGCATCATTAGACATCTTCTTCCCATTATCACGGCATTCAAATGCCCGTTGACCTTCTTTTCCACATTTAAAACATTTACTTGTCCCTTTAAGACAACTCCCTCTATGTTTCTTTCCACACTTTGAGCATAAGGAAAAGCTCATCTTCTTTTCCGTGTGCTCTTTAGATTTTTCTTTGAATTCCATCTTCCTCTTCTTATCAAACCCATGTGACTGATGGGTTACTCCAATCTCCATCTCGACTTTGAGAGCACATCGAACGATTTCCTCGTATCTATTGAAGTCCCTTATGGCTAACGCCATTCGAAGACTTGGTTTTAAGCCACTAAAGAATCGATCGATCTTACTCTCAGGTTGGATAATAATACCAGAAGCGTACCTTGCAAGTCTTGTAAAATTTTCTTCATAGGTACTAACAGATTCATCATCCCTTTTCTTCAGTTCAAGGAACTCTTTCTCCATCTTTTTTCAGAGAATACGAGGGAAGTACTTATTGAAAAATAAGTTCTTGAACTCGTCCCATTCCATAGACTCAATTTCATCCCTTTGCCTCGTATTCTTAACAAGATTCCACCATTGATCCGCATCTCCATCCAAACGATACACTGCTAGGATGACTTTATCATGCTCAGAACATTGAAGAACTGAAAATATCTTTTCAGTAGTACTAATCCATTGTTCAGCAACTAATGGATCAGTAGACCGGCTGAAAGAAGGTGGACGCTGCCTCATGAAGGATTCAACAAAATGTTGCTCCCTCCTTTGTTCGTTTGGAAATCCTGCGTGATTCATAGCTTGAGAAAGTTGTGTGAGCATGGCTACAAGATTTTGCATTCCAGCTCCCATATCGTTTGGTTGCTCAGGGGGACAATCATTGCATTGCCCATCGCATTCCGCATTAACACGGTTCCTTCGGGTTCCAGCCATTGACTAAAACCAAGAAGAATAGTGTGAACAACACTAATTATAATAGGAAACCACATAATTCAAGAAAAAAAAATTTCATGCTTATGGTCTTATACTAGGTTATTCATGGCCATTTCTAAGATTGTGTTCTATGCTTAGACTTATCCTTAGGGTTCTTACTAAGGTTTTCACATCCTAGTTTCCAAAGGTTGACTATACCTTTCCTCTGATACCAACTATAACTGTCTAGAATTACATCCAGTGGACTACAATTGATACCTATCAGGGCACTCCATGGGCGGCTACACCCCCTGGGCGGGACACACCACCATCCCCAGTGGCAGCCATTTCCTCATGAAGCCCTTGGGCGGAGAGCCATGCTTCGTCCAACGCTCACATGTGAGAGTTCCCAAGGATCGGATACATTCCTACCTCCTTTGCCTCTGATACCAACTATAACGACCCATACTTTACATACATTGTTAATACTTCGAAATTGAAGCACACTTATTACAACATATGACAAAACCACAAAGGACCGTATAGGTATAATGTCTTTAGAAACTGGGAAACATAAACAACTGGTTCATAAATCTTCTACAGTGTCTCCAATTTATTTCATCATATCTAGGGTCCCTTTTAGCATATTCTACTTAATATCCATCTTCCTGACCTGGGGAAAAGAAAACATAAAAGGGTGAGCTCAAATGCTCAGCAAGGGCAAATAAAGGAAATAAAAATCATGTCATATCTTTATGAAAATCAAAACCTGCAAAAGAGATCATAATATCTTAACATGGAATAAATCATAGAAGTGAAAATGAGATCCCCATAATCATAACATAAAACTTGAAACTTTGTGTCATGCACACATAATCATGGAAAATCATTTCTTGTTAGTCATGACTCATTGCCAAGACTATCTTAGTGGACAAAGTCCCTTTCTGAACCGAGTTCACTCCTCGTTTCAGTCCTGTATCACTGAACCGAAATAACCTTCCGTTCCAGCCATGTCTATCTCATGAGATATAAAATCATTACCCAATGCATTGGAGGGAGATATAGGTCCCACCCATCTTATAATGAATCCTTTCTTATGTGTGCCACATAATCATAAAACATACATCATCGCATAACACATGTAACAAAAATGGGATTCTTGAAACATCATGACATCATAAATCAATTCATAAAAGATAAAGGAATTCATAAACATAATTCCATCACAACATAGTCAAATCAATGTAAAAATATGTATAGAAACAGAAACCTTTATTATCTTAGATGGAAAATAATTTTGATAAAACACTTGAATTGAATTCTTGAGGAAAATATCCTTTCTTCTTCAAAATCAATTTCTTTTCACAAAACATCATGAAATTTTAAAAGAAAGAGATTTTATTGAAAATAGTCATGAAATATTTTAGAGGAAGCTTCATGAAAATAAGGCTTTATAAAACAGTAGAAATCCGTTCGTGCCGTATAAGTTAAAAAAAAACATTCTTCGTACTTTTGTCGGAAAAGTCAAAAAGTACCTCGTACGAAAAACGACAAAAGATTCCTTTCATACGTATTACTAAAAACTCACCGAAGGGTAAAAATGGATTTAAAAAATTTTAGGTGGATGGAAATAATATTACATATTGAGTAAACATGGATGTGGATGATAAAATACACCCCAGTAAATACTTACGAATAAACAATCTCGGATAAAAATGAGATTGTGATATTTCCCTTACCTTAGATCCGATTTGCTTTGTTCATGTCCGAAGCTCCTGTATAATGGTTTAAATAATGTTATTGACTTATTCCAGAATCATACATATTGATATGATATCATATATGGTCATATTATTAGCTTCTTGTTAGTAATATTTCTTTGTTACTTGTTACTCGGGTCTTTATAACTTTTTGTTCTTATGCGTGTTTTGTTGAATAAATTCTTATTCTTATCTTTAGGTTATAGATAATTCATTTCCAGAAGGGTATTAGTGTAGTATATACCATATTCATTCATTCAATTCATTTATATAATCATTATGAAATGAAGATCATGTAGAACGAGTCGCATCACATCGTGGAGACGGTATTCCGTACGTACGCACGAGTGATGATATCGTTCCTATGATCGTGGAATTGTATTGGAGTATATATATATATATATTTTTTCAGTATCAATATTACTTAATAATAATCATATATAGTTAGTCATTACACCATTTTACCCATCCTTTTAAGGTGATGGTGGAAAATAGATTACACCACGGCGTGGAGACGGTATTCCGTACGTACGCACGCGCGGTGATTTCATTTTTCCGTAGGATGGATAGAAGGTGAATTAGGGTTGTTTCATATTTATAATAACATATCAGTATGTAAGTAATACTGATGTTATTACTTTATCATGAAACAACTAAAGAAGAAGATGTTGAAGAAGAAAGAAATTGAAAAGATCGGTAATGGATATTACCTCTTCTTTGGAACGCCTCTTTGAATCCCCCTCTTAAGGAACTAAGATTGGTATTTGGAGAAGACCAGGACCTCTAGGATTATTCTAGGGAAGTGTAGAGGAGAAAATGGCAGGGGTTGGCCGAGCTTGAGGGCTCAAATTGGTGTGAGGAGGAGGGGGAGGAGGTGCCCTTTTATAAGGGAGGAGAGGGGCACCTTAGGAATATCTCAAAATATTATTTTATATTAAAGTCAAAATCGGTTTATAATGGTTCCAAAGGGTCTTATTTCGAAGGTAAAGTGGGGATGGGTCGAAATCCTATCAACCAATAGGATTTAGACAAGTTTAGGGTATTATTTTAACCTTATCAATTAGATTTAACTCTAAGTTAATTAATTTAACTTTTACCGTGTCTTTTTGTTTTCTTTCACTATATGGTTAATACACTTACTATAACATGCCAAACGAACCCCAAATTGTTTATTATTAATATATATATCCTTATCTAAGTCATTTGGCCGAACCATAGATTTTTAGGAATAAAATAACAATTAATAATATAATATTTTATTTAAAAACTATTTTGTGTCAATTTTGACACTATTTGATATATGATTTTTGTGAAAGTCATAACAGAATTATATGTTCGAACCAAGTTGATTAAATCAACATTAATATATCATAGTAACCTAGAAAATTAGTGTAATTCATAAAAAGTCTTAAATTACATTTATTTTGGTATTTATATTATCAATTTTGTCAATATTTCATTAATAAGATAATTACTGCATCATCTTTGTGTCATAAATAAATTAAATTATTTGATGTCTAAAAATTACAAATAAAATACCATCATGTAGGAAATCTTTTTATCTTTCTAATGAATATTTACAATCGAATTTATCTTATGTATAACCCCATATTAAAAATGATTTACTTATTAAACTTTTATTTTAACTATTTTAACCCTTCTTTAAATAAATTAATAATAAATGTCCTAATCTAATCCAAGTGGGCCTAAATGGTCATATTTTATTCCTAAGTTTGTTTTTGGTCGAATTAGACTTGTCCAATAGAATTAGGACATGTGTTAGGGTAATATTAATATCATATTTACCCTTAGTTACCCTATTTACTATTAACCGCGGTAAAAATCGTAAAAAGTTACTATTCACCAAAAAATTATTTTTATCTCATTGAACCACATTTTACTTACTGATATCAACCGTGTCTGTCGGATTTTCGAAATTCCATTCACAGAAGCGGTAAAATTAAGTTTTATGCAAAATTCAGTTTTTAACCTACCACTTAGTGGTTTCACTATTCATCAAAAATTGAAAGTTTTCAGAAAAATACCAAAATTTCACCCTAGGCTAATTTCGATATTCTGAGTCCAAAAATGAAGTCCATTTTGAAAAATAAAATTTATAAAATTTCAAAAAGTGGTTATTACTATTCATAACGGCTAGTTTTAATAGCATATTGTTGTTTAGTGAAACTCGGTATTGCGTACGACGCAAGCTATCGAGGAAGGTCGCGATTGCGTGTAAAGCAAGCCAAGCAAGTGTTGTGTAGAAAAAAATTCCTTTGATGGTTTATATAACATAAAAGTCTCGGGTGTTACATTCCACTCTTCAGTTCCCAATATACACAATTAATATGATCCACATATCCCATCCGGTTAGGGTAGTGATGGAAATACACATTCGGTTGGATCACATCAGTTGTCTTTATATCTCATTGGGTGATTACATTTTGTAGTGAAATTACCCAAATACATCGAAAAAATTACATGCATTCCTGTGAAGGATATCCATTTATAATGGAACCTTCAAGACCACTCTTATTCCTTATTTATGATTTTAGAGTACATATCATCATTTTAGTTGGATAAACCCACCGACATGAAATAGTACCACCAAATAGGACTTAGTGGGAATATGCACAACTCTATGTAATATATATATAGAATTATGGAGGAAATATTTTCCCAAATCACAAAGCACGATTGAAGACAAATTTTTAAGTCTCTTAATAGAAAATATATTTAACCATTTAACATAAATAACTTGAAAAAGATACATAACTGAATAAAAATGACCCTCACATTATTTGCGAGAAAATTTCGTTTGTATATAGTAATTAAGTTATATAGTAGGACATGGTAATCATGGATGTTAAGTTATTTCAGTTTAATGTATTTCATATTTTCCCAGTTTGTTATGTTTCTTGAATAATAATCTTTAACCCATATAATTCCTAAAAAAGTAAGGAATTTTTATCTGAAGATGTTATTGAATAAGAAAAACAAGGAACCTTCCATTTATTCTAAAAAATAACCTTCTATGATCTATACCCCAATCCCTTAAGTCAAAATGTGATCGAAACTCATATTTTGTTTTCCCTTTCACATTATGAATTTTTGTAGTAAATATTTCACAAATGTTTCTCTCAATTTTCATTACATATAAACAATGTTGAAAAAATTTAATGAACAATATAGTAATTCTAAGAATATATTTTTCTTTCTCTAATTGTTATCATAATTAGAAGGAGAAAGCCTCATACTTTTGGATATTTATTAAACCTTACCAAGAAGAAAATTCAAAAAATCAACTTACTTAACAATTTATTACCCATATATTCGATGATTTTGTTGTTCTCTCTTAAGAACATTGTTAAATTGTTGAAAATTAATTCTATATGGATGATCCAAATGTATAAATTAGCTATGATCGATGAAGTTTATTTTTTTCTATGTTTTAACCTTCTAGAATATGTATTTATCGGGAAAATAGGGAACAATAATTGTCCTTTCATAATCCAATTGGAAAAAATTCTATAAGTGGGGAAGTAATTTATCATGGACAAAAATGTTGCACGCATTAAAAATTACACCTTTCTAGATTCATCATATGTTCACACACCCATATTACACAATACCTATAGGTCATGGATTGAGGGTTGCATGCATACATCAATATAATTTCCAATATCAGTGGGTATGAATATCAGAAGATACATGGTAATGAATGGGTTATTGATACATAAATATTGAAAAAAATATATAAATGTGAATAAAAATAGGCAATGTATGTAACAACCCATATTTTATAAAAAATATTTTTTTCTTGAACTAAATGTGGGTTACATTATATCATATAGTATTATACACATAAAAAATAAAGAGAAACCAATAAAACGTTATTTTATTAATAAAAATTGTTATATTAGTCAGCAATTAATCCCATTAAAATTCCAAATACAAAAAGGGTAAAAAAATATAAAATAGAGAAACTACAATGGGAAAATATGGATTTCCCCAATACGCTAGAATTATCCCTCCCACGAAAAACTCTACAAAAATGAAAAAATATAAGTAAACCAATCAACATGATAGAAAATGGAAATGTATAACCTTGAGAAGAATTGAGATGAATAATGAATTATGGAATGTATAGGTATTTATATGAGGTAATGTGATCATTATAATAGTAATGTGGCCATTGGAATAACAACTTGACTGCTGAGAATAATAACCTGATGGATAAAATAGTAATTTAAGCTAAAAATAATAAATTATGATATAAATAATATTTATCATGATTAATTTAATTAAATAAAAATATTATAATTCTGAAAAATAAATATCATGATTAAAAAAGTAAAGAAAATATAAGAACATTTTTAATAAAATGTATTTTAATGTTTTTTTTTATAAAAATCATAATTTTTATATTAAAAATTAAAATTATCTTTGTTAGAAATTTATTTTGATGAAATGAATATAATTTTTGAAATCAACATGTAATTTTTTTCCAAGGATTATTTTTTTATAATTTTCTGAAATACTTTAATTTTTTGGTGAATAATAAAAATATAGTTTTTTCTAAAACGGTGTATATTGAATTTCATCATTCTTGATGTAATGATGACCTAACCATTTATATAACTTGAGTCTAAGAAATATTTTTTGATAAATTAGACATTAAAATAAAATAAACATGATTTCCAAACCTAAAAAGTACATTCCAAAGTCTAAAATCTAAAATGGTACATTAAAATAACACTTTATCATTTTCCACCTTTTATTTTAATTAAAATAATTAATTCAAATTATAATGTGGTTAAAAGTCTTAAAATAATTTGATTTAATTCAAAAATGGTTTATAATGTCCAAAATATTACAATTATAAGGTTTACCTTATATATAGTATTTTATTCAATATTTTAACTAAAAAATACACCTCTCCTCAAGTATAAATAACCCATATCCATCCCTTTATAAAGCCAATAATCTCACACTTAACAAAGCTATAAATCTACCAAATACTATCCCTAAATCCCCACATAATCCTTAGGTTATTTTTAGAGTAATAAAACTCTAATATTTTAAAAAGTTAAGGGATATATAAAAGGAACCACTTCAAAACAGAGGTAATATCGTTTCATCATTTTATTTTTTTCCCTTTTAATTTCATATACTCCTATTATTTTATACATAAAAAAATATTAAAAAACTATAAAATATTTTAAAATTATATTAATATTGTTAATATACTATGAAAATATTATTTTTAATACAATCATATATTATACATCTCATGCCTCCACTTCATAAAATGTCTCTTTAACGGTCGGTTAACCATCAATGAGGATGTTTTCAATTATTTTATTATCATATACTTTATCAAGGGTTATAATAAATTTTTTATGATATATAAATGTATAAATATATTTTATTTAATCTTTTTTAATCAATTATACTTATGTATAAATGACCTTGAACAAAAAATGTGAAATGGAGAAAAATAAGATTTTTTTTCAAAGAAAAATTGATATCAAAACATGTTCCATTTAGCTGAGGGAATTAATAAATACAATCCAATGATTATAATATAAGAACTGTGAAACAATTGATACAATTCACTTATGGTTCCATGTTTTAAAAAACCTAACTTTATTATTGGGGAGACATAAAAATGATGAAATAAAGAGGGAATTAAGGTAAGGGGATTCTCAAACCCAACTCCCCCTATTTGGGTTATCCATCTTTCTCATCATTTTTAGTATTGATATTACCCTAACATTACTTAAATATTCTTTCAATATTCCTGCTATTTATTTTTGGGTATATACATTTTTTCATCCTCTCCAAAATGATTTTTAAGATAAACATAATTTTTTTTTCAAAAAGTCATTTATTTCCAAAACACATATATGAATCATCATGTGTTGTTTCTTTTCACTCAATAATGATGATGTTTATAAAAAATATTTATTTCCCTTATTAATTTTTGAATCCCAAACTTTATTCATTAAATTATAATTTATAAAATACATATGAAACTCATATGAATGATAATGAGCAATTATGATGTGATGGATGGGCGTGGAAATATATATCACTCTAATGAATTTGTTAATGTGATGTATCTCATGATATTATTTGTATTATTTGTGAACATGATGTTAGATTTTTTTCACAATGATGAAGATATGATTTATGTATATATGTATGTGTGGATATGATTCTATATTTGATTACAACTATATGTGGTAGTTGAGCACTAAGAAGTGATGTTTCATTTTTATGCATGTGCTATATTCAATGTATTGTCAAATATTTTCCTCATGATGTTGATGATGATACTATGCATATTGTATGATGATGTTGATTATGCTCACTCATGTACTATTTATTGATGTCCCTTATTCCTCCCCTTAATGGGATATTTTCTCACCCCTTTCTTTAATGTACATCTTTTGGTGACTACATATAATAATGATATTAATAGAGATTTAAAAGGATAAATAAGTATAATTTAAAAACTTTTAATGTATTATTTTGTACAATAGATGTGTGATCCTAATTTTTCCAAGATACTGAACATTTGGATCATGTATTCTATCACTATTATGTTGTTTAGGTTCAAAATAACATAATAGTCATGTAATACAATTTTGGGTCACTATATCTAGCATCACAACTTTGATTTAGTTAATTTGGGAATTAGGATTTGAAAATGTTTTTAAAAATCATAAGTATAAGTCTATATATAGGTAAAACATCATATAATAATTGTTTTAGAAAAAATTCTAAACATAGGTATCCCATAAGATATTATTTTAGTATTAATTGTGAAAATTAATAAATTATTTATTCCAGATTTTTTGAATTACATTTTGTTCCCACCTTTTATATATTATAAAATTTTGGGAACTAGGAGAAACTAGGCCAATAACCCATGTGAGTGACAATGAAATGATTGTATGAATGGAATACTCAATGCTATGGGAGGTGGAGTTTAAAAATTTATGATGATGCTTACCTAATTATACCAGGATATGAATAATAAACTAAACCATGAAAAATATCCACCTTCACCCAAGAAGGAGAAACTCGATATAGAGTCTTTTATAAGACAATAGCCACCAGAATTCTATGGGTCTTCTGATATAATTTTTATTTAATATTGAGTTAACTCAATGGATAAGATCTTTTTTATGCTCTACTATTATAATAAGGATAAGTTTACTTTAGATGTATATCATTTAGATGGAGAAGTTGATCAATGGTGGTCATTGATAAGGAACACCAAGCCAATGGATTAATTAGAGTATATGTAGTGGGAAGGATTTAAGAAAACGTTTCTGAATAATTATTTCCCTAGACTTGTTTGAACAAATATTTATAGATAATTCATAGAGTAGAATAAAAATGAGGGTAAATCATTCACGACATGTGAGAAAAAATTCACAAGTGTTGTAAGATATTGCTTATGTTTGGTTATCAATAATGATGAAAATAGATTTATTCCTTAGTGGTTGAAAACCAAACCATTTAAAGGATTAAGGTATCTAAGACATTGGTATTTATAAATAAGTAGTTATACATGCTCTCAAAGTAGAGATGAATTTTTGTGAATGGTTCCATGGTTATTGAGATAAAAAGAAAACAATAGAGTATCAAGATGGGGGGTCAAACAAAAATGTAGGAAAGAGGATACAACCACCCATATATCAAAAATGTTGTAAGAAGAATCATGGGAATTCCCTCAAAGGAATGGGGAAATGCTTAATGTTTAGGACATAATTCCACCAATATCATGAATTTTGAAGAGACATAAATAAGATGACCAACATGATAGAGGAAAGGAAGACACATCCTAGTACACCTCACATGTTTCAATGCTTCAAACATAGAGAGTAAGGGTATTATGAAAGACAGTTCACTAAACCATGGGTCTTTAAGGGTAATCCATTTAAATAATCACCAAATATAAAGTATTAAAGGGAAAGAAAATTATATCACTGCTTCTTCAGTGGAGTGTGAAAATGAAGTGGTACAATGTATGAATACTATTCACTCAATAATGAAAAAAGTTTTATTTGATTTTGATTCTACACATTCCCTCCAATCCTGCATGTTTAATAAAACTTTTGAATTGAATCCCTAATACCTTTAAGTAGAGATATATGTAAATAAACTCAGTGGTTTCATAATTAAAACCCAAGTGTTGGAAACTTCTCCTATTAGAATATATGGGAAGACTCTTTTAATGAATCTTATAATCCTACAACTTTTGGAATTTTATGCTATACTAGGAATGGATTGGATCTTGTTATATATAGCAATCATATATTATTAGTAAATTGAAATATATTTCAATACTATGAACCATCCCATGCTCCTACACAAATAAATGGAATTTCATGAATCTCTTTTGAAAATCCCTCAACGACATGGGTGTGGATACCCTATGAAGAAGCATACCTTTGAAAAATGGTTGATTCAAAGGAAGGCTTCAACATGGAGGAAATTACCACTATCAGGGAATACACATATTTACTTCCCGAAGAGTTAACTAAACTTCCCCTAGATCATGAGGTAGATTTCTCAATATACCTTCTACCAACAAACACTATTGTCTCGAAATTCCCCTACAGGATGTCCCTAATCAAACCAAAGGAGTTAAATTAGCATCTGTAAGAGCATTTTTATAGACGGTTCATATTACCTAGTGCATTTAATAGTGGTGCGACAATTCTCTTTGTAATGAAAAAAGATAGATCAATGTGGATGTGTATATATTATAAGGATCTTAATACGATCACCATAAATAGAAATTTTTCCCTTCAAAAGATCGATGACTTTCTCGGTCAACTATGAACATATTAGTACATATCAAAGGTGGATATTCATTATGAATATCATCAGTTAATGGTTAATAAGGAATATATTCAGAAAAAATCTTTTTATACAAGGTATGGACACTATGAGTTCATAGTGACGCCATTTAGACTTACTAATACCCCTACAATCATTATGGATTTGATGAATAGAGTCTTTAGATACTACCTAAAAAAATTTTATATAGTCTTTATCAATGATATTCTCATCTACCATAATAGAAGAGAGGAACATTAATAGCATTTAAGGATAGTTCTAGATATAATAAAAAAGGATAAAATGTACGCTAAGTTCAATATGTGTGACTTTTGGTTCAAGAAATTCAGGTTCAAGGGGAACATGATCACGAGTGTGGAAATTTATATGGACCCTTCAAAGAAAAATTGAATTTAATAATAACCTAGACCCCCAAGTTTCATGAAAATCCATACTTTTCTTGGATTACGTTGGTATTATTAATGTTTTGTGAGAAATTTTTCATGATTGTCTAACCCACTAACAAAGTTTACATAGAAAGGGGTAAAGTATGTTTGGATTGAATAATGTGAGGAAAGCTTCAAGGATATCAAAAAGAGGCTAATCATTATGCTTTTACTCACACTCCTACCAAGTGGGGGATTTTCTGTGATTTACAGTGATTCATCAAATAAAGAATTTGATTGTGTACCCTTGCATAATAAAAAAGTGACAGACTACATGTAACAAACTGAGATTTTTTGAAATATTTTTTCAAATAAATTTATTATTGTAATTTTGTTGTTGTAGGGAAAACTGATTTTATCTTTCATTACATGTAACACTGATTTTATCTTTCATTACATGAAACACCGAGTTTAAAAGAAACGTGACATACCATTAAAATATTACTATGATAGTTATAAACTAACTATTGGAATGTAAGGTGTAATAGGATTAACTAAATAATTAAAATATATTTTTTTAAAAATGAATATAAAATGAATTCTTTTGGGACCAATTAATTAAAAATGAAAATAAAAATCTACTTGAAAATAAATAAAATATTTTTCCGAAAATATTTTTATGCACACAAATACATTTCACCTTAATAAATTAAAAAAAATATTTTTGGTGAATTATTTTAATGAAATTTATATATTATATATTAAATACAATATCTAATATTCATATCTTGTTTTTTCTTGATAGGAGATAATATTAAATCCAATTTTACACTAAATAAATGTATTTTTCTAAAAAGGAGTTTTTTTTGCCTATTGTACATTTATTTTGAAATCAATTTTTTCCACTTTTAGAAAATTTATTCTGAAGAATAAACTTCAATATTGAATTAATCTTGTAAAATTTATCTTGGATTTAATTTTTGAGGATTGTTTGAAAAGATAATTTTTTTTGTGTAATAGTGAAAAATACTGGCTTTTATTAAGAATTTTCATTTCTTTTAAAATATTTAAACACATAAAAATTATTTTTAGATGGATTTAAAATTAAAATTATTAAAATTATATATCTATTTATTCAAATTATGTTATTTTAATCAATTTTTATTGAATTTTTACATAAAAACTTTTTAAACATTTGAAAATGTTCTCTTTGGAAACCCACTTTCTCATTGCCTTTAGGAGATTAATTTTAAATTAAAATTTTCCACATATGAAAATGAAATTTTTAGAAATGGATTAAATATTTTTTATCCACATAATTTATATTATTTAATAAATTTAACTTAATATTTACCATAATTAATAATATAAATAGTAAAAATTAATTATCACTATTAAGGTATAAATGGGGTACTGAGTGTTAAACTAAAAATATATGGGTTAAAAATGATAAACAACTTACCCAACACACAATTTGTTTCTGAAGTTAGAAATCATATCTTATTTGTTATATAATTGACCATTTGGGACCCTTTTTCTATGTGATAATGTTGGTACACCTTTTTCCTTTCTAGAATTAAAAGTGTGCCACTCACCTCACTTATAATGGCCACCCCTCTCCCATACTCTTCACAAATTCAAAACCCATTGGTTTAGATCATACTTGACAAAATAACATACTTAATTACACCTCTCACACTATAAGACTTGGTTTGGTTAGAAATACAATCTAAAAAATATTTTAGTGAAAACCAAATGAAGTTGTCTGAAGAAGTGGTAACTTCCCTAATTGAGCTCTTTACTTTATTTATTCCTCCACCTCATTAAATTATTATTAAACCATGATGATATAATAAAATTAGTATGTTACATAAATTTTTTATGTTTATGACATGGATTAATAATATCTCCTCTTCTATCAAATGGGATACGAAATAATCGTTCATGTGTATAGTGGACTACCGCCTCACGAACCGATTTTATTTGTTTTCCATCACCACCTCTCACAGATTGATTAAATGCTTATATATTATATTTATGATATTTTTATACTTATTTAATTATTATATCACATATACTTAGTTACATCATGATTTTAATTATAATATATGATATATATTAAATAAAAATAAATAATAAATGTAAATATATTATTGAACTTTGTTTCTTTCTTTCCATTGGGAAAATGAAAACAACAATCGGGCATACTACGACCTACCATCTCCATGAATGGTGTATTTTATTTTATTTATCTAAATTTTATGGATCACTATAAATAAATATATACGGAATATATATTATATTTATATTATTTTTAATATTCTGGTGATTATAGAACCATGATCAAAGTATGTGGAATAAAAATAAAAAAAATCAAAACATACATAAAAAACAATGTAGTTATTGATTGAAATTTGACTTTAATGTGGAATTTTTGATAAATGGGTAATAAAAGGTCAAAAATAAAAAATATATGATATGATATATAGAATTATGTTTCTTTAATATATTTATAATAAACTTATATTTATTATATATGAGTTTTTAATGTGTAAGAAGTAAGTTGAGTCTTAAGGTAAGGGATTTACATATAACTTTTATTTTCTATGAGACAAAATCCAAATTCACCGTGTATTTATTTTATGTGATGTTCATAATAAAAATGAATTTATTTTATAATTATTATATTTAAAATTATGGGGATTTATATATCTATTTTTGGATGTCTCTTTCATGGGGTAAATGGTTCAAAGTTTACCAAATAGGTAATGGATTTTTTATGTCGAATTGCCTTTTTGTGGACCAAAGTTATGTTATGCACCTGTATTCATCAATTAGGTAAATATAATATCCATTTGACATGTTATATCATTAATATATTTATTTTAATGATATTATATGTTTTTATGTAATATTATTCTTTCATGGGTATTACAATTCAAATTTACCGAAGTGATATGTGTTTTATGTTACAATATCGTCACATATTAGGATTTTTTATGATTTTGATTAAAATGGTGAAATTTTATGATATACATATCAATAAACTCATTAATATTATCATTATATGGTTATTTAATGAGAATACATATTTTAAATTAATTTTACTATCATTATTTACTCAAGATTTAGAAATAACTTTTTTAAAGTAAATTGACTTAATTTCTCTCTTCGGGTCCAAAACCCCCTTTTCTTTGATATCCATGTTTTCTAAATTTTATTTTAATTTTATTAAATTTTTACAATGGATTCATTAAATAAATTTTTACCCATTTTTGAGTTTTTACAAATCATTTTAAAAGGAATCTTCAACTCTTTTTCAAAAAAAAAAATCTCATTTGGCTAATACTAAAAATGTTAAAGGAATTTTTGTTTTAACCTATATGGCATAAATGTTATTTTTTTCCATCATGACCATTATTTTATTTTTTATTTACATTATAATTTTTCAAGGTTGTTTTTAAATTAAATGATTTTTAAAATGTTATATTATTAAAGAAAATTAAAGAGGAAAGTCATTTTACTCAAGAAATGTTTTCAATTATTTTGATAGATTACTTTATAAAATATCTAGGTTATTTTCAAAGAATAGGATTTCCATTTTTTTTAGTTTTAAAAATTTATTTTTTAAGAATTTTTTTTTCTTCAAGAAATTTTCCAAGTGATATTTCAAAATCATTTCCATATAAGATGACATCCTTTGATTTTACTTATATCTTACTCGGGATATGATTCAATGATACCATTATTATTATTACTTATCAGGATAGTTTATTTTTATGATGATAATATTTTTATGAAACATATTTATCTTCTATGGTTTATACCATGATAAAATGATTATGAATCCTACTTTTTTTCCATGGTTTATGCTTTGATAAAATGATGAAATGATTATAAAACTTTCTTATTTTCAATAGGTTATGTTATGATGAAATGTTTATGAAACCCATTTATTTTAATGGGTTCAAATATGAAAAATGTTTTAAGATCTTGGGGAAAACTAATGTTTTAGTTTTATTTTGTGGTGGTGGTTATGTTATAAACAAAGATGGGTGGGACCTATATTACCCTCCAACTAATTAGGTAAAAATATATATCTCATAAGATAAACAGGATTGTAATGGAGGTTAAACCAAATTCAGTAAGGGTATCTATCCACTATTATAGTCTGGGGAGTAAAAATTGAATACTATGATGGTTTGAGGAGTAAACCCATTTCACTATGATAGTTTTGGAAATGATCGTTGACTACTAAGGAAATTATTTTCTATGCTTATGTGTATGTCACAATTTCTTGTATTTTGTCATTGTTATTCTCTCATGGATAATGTTATTTCATTTTCTTATGACTTATGTATTATAAACTACCAATATTTATTCCATGAATCAATATTTTGATATTTTATATATAGGGTATGATTTCCACATGTTATGCACATGTTCTCACACCCTTATTCTCACATTATGTTTAAATATTTCCCTTGTTTACCCTTACTAAGAATATAATCTCACCCTTTCTTATATTTCCTTGACCCATATTATAAAGAAATGTTCTAAGTAGGATATGTATATAAAGGGTATTAAATGGTAATAGATTTATGGGAAACATTGAAGATATTTCACTAAATAAGAAATTTTTATACCTAGGTTTCAAAGGCACTAAACCATTATGATCATTAGGTTTCTGTTTATGTAATGTAATGAATATTGATATAAAAGATTTAATATCTATATATGATATTCCTATGTGTCTATAGTTAGTATAAGAGGATGGGTTTAATTGATCACTGGAAACCATGAAATGAAACGTTTAGTGAGATCCCTAAGGATATATCTAAGGATATGTTTAAGGATATGTTTATGGATGAGTCAAAAATAGGAAAATGTATTATAATTTTGATAAATTATAAAGTGAGTGGTTTCCAAGAAATTACATCCCCATATGAATACTATAAGTGGTTTTGGCTCTAAAAAATTGGAAACTAGGGGTAATAATTCAAAATGGATGAATTGAGTTGGATTCAATCATCACCAGGTGTATGCTAATGGGACTTAACACACACTTATTTTCAAAATCCTAGGGTATATGATTTGTAAATTTACAAAATCCTTATGTACCATCATGAAGGATTTAAATAATGACCATGAATAACCTAGATTAATCCTAAGGTGTCATGGATTAAAAAGAAGGTTTCGTGATTTAGACATCTTATAAGTGATTTTTATTGATTATGTGGTTTCCCATTATGAATATTGTTACTCACACTATTCTGTTTGGTTTTAGTAAATTTAAGAAACCAGAAGGAACTAGATTGATGTTGATTTTGATATAAAATGTTTTGATGTCACAAAAATGGGATGATGACTGGAGTGAATCAGATTTTTATCATTCCTACACTAATAGAGATATAGCATATACCCATGGTTTATAGCCATGGGTATAGCCCATAAGACATGTTTATAGGATATACCCATAGTTCTATGAACTGTGGCTAATGGAGTTGTCAGTATAGATCTATATCCATAGTTTCAATTGCAACAATGAGCACAACATAGAAAATTTTCATCGTACCCACGATTTAGTGAAACCGTGGGTATATATCTATACCCAGAGTTAAAAGAACTGTGTTTATAGATTGTACCAGTATACACCATATACACACAGTTTATTTAAACACAATTATAGGTACCTATAAAAATTTGATAAAAAATACCTTCCAACCCAGCCGAAGCTATAAAAAAATACAAACCATTGTATACATTAAATTAAATACATATATTTTATATTTAACATTCAACCAACTGCATGTAATAATTTTCAAACCATTTACAATACTATGACATAAAAATACTTCCATACAATCAATCAATTAAATTAATTAAAAAACATCCACATTTCTCTTTACTACAAACTCATTAATGGAGGGGGTCAATATCTACCCCATAACCAACATCCTAATCCTAATCACCATAAGAAACATCCATATAACCACCATCACCAAAACCATCATCTGGAGCACCACCACCGTTATCACCACCACCACCGCCACCACCATTAGTTCGACCGCCACTAGGACCCTCATTGAAATCACTCAATGCTTCATTTAAAGAGTGAAATGATTTTATACATAAATCAAAATCATAAGAAAACTTTGATGGAAGTGATTGTATTATAAATGACATAGATTTCAGGACGTGATCAGTGATAATTTTACTTTGGTTATGCTCTCATAAAGATATTTTTATTAGCTTCAGCTACTTTTGTATGAGAATTTTTTATATCTTTGGGCTAAGAGGTTTGGGAGGCACTTGATGAGGGAAAATACATAGTGGGGACGATGTTTTCTCAAGCTTATATTAGACTATACCCTGGTTCTAGTCACCAAATAGCTATCTCAAATGATCATTTATCCTAAATTTGTCATCTTCTTTCTCATAGAGAGACTCTAAGGAACACTATTGATCATATAAACAGTATATATAATTATGAATTAAGTATCAAAACTTTAAATATCGATAAAATTACTTACACTCTTTTCTTATGTATGTGCATTAATAGCACGTCCATTATTTTCCTCCAACTCGAGAAACAAAATTTATCTTGAGGCACACGACCATTGATTCCAAATTATACTTGTTAAAAAATACATTTATTAGTATATAAATAAATTATTGAATAAAATTAAAGTGATAAAACCAAAATGAATTAAAATTGTAGCTGTTGAAGAAATCCATAAAATGAATAAGCATCTAAATATGCATTTAATTAAGAAATTTGATACTAATTGAATAACATAAACAACACATACTAATTAAAATTATAAACATGTGAATGATATGGATTTATCTTATATTTTAATTTTATTCCAATTATATTAGTGTTATGTTATTTGGTTATTCGATAACTTGGTAATTTTGATCATTATGTTCATTTTTTGTTTGATAATTTGGTAATTTTTCCATTTGTACAATTATGAAATTTGGAAATTAACAATTTGGTTGTTAGGAAATTAGGCTATTTGGACATTAGTCCATTACACAATTAGGCCATTTGGCCAATTTGGCCATTTAGTCTAATTAAGACATTTAGCCCAATTATGACAATGGGGACATTTAGTCCATTTACACCAATTAGGAAAATTATAAAATTTAGGGAAATAAAGACATTTATTCCATTAATTCCAACTAGGACAATGAGTACATTTAGACCATTTAGGCCAATTAAGAATATTAGGACATTTAGGCTAATTTATGCCAATTAGGCCATTATTTGGCCAATTTAGGATAATTTGGCCATTTATGCCATTTATGAAATTTATTTGGACAATTTATCCCAATTATTAAAATTTATGCAAATTTAGGCCAATTAGACCATTTAGGACAATTGTGGAAATTTAGACCAATTTAACCCAATTAGGCCATTTAATAGAATTAGGCTATTTATTTGGACAATTTAGTCCTATTAGGACATTTAGTCCAATTTAGGACAATTTTTCCAATTATCCAATTTTCCATTAGGCCGTTAGACCCTTTAGTCTGGTAGTCCCTTTGGCCAATTTTCCGTTAGGCCATTTAGGAAGTTATAATGTTAGGTCCTTTTGTCCATTTTATCTATTAGGCTATTTTGTCCATAGGCCATTAGACCAATTAGCCAACTGGATTTTAGTCCATTAGTCCATTAGGCTAATTCTCCAATTTGATGTTAGGTTGTTAGGTTTGTAGGGCAATTGATTAATCTTCCAAATGGTTGTTAGGCCCTTTAGACCATTTTGGACATTAGGCCATTAGGCCACTTGGTCGTTAGGACCTTCAGGTCCTTAGTCATTTTGGTCTTTATGCCTTTAGTCCATTATACAATTAGGCCATTATGCCATTAGGACAACATGACATTAGTCTATTATTCCAATTGGCCAATAAGACAATAAGCCAATTGGCCATTTATCCAATTGGTCAATAGGCCATTAGGCCAATTGGTCATTAGGCCACTACTTCATTAGGGCATTATGCCATTATGCCATTAGGCCAATTTTCTATTATACCATTAGTACATTAGATCATTAGTCTATATGCCATTATTAAATTATTCCATTTAGGCTATTTAGGCCATTTAGGCAATTTGGGACATTTATCCCATTTAGTCCATTTAGTCTATTTAAGACTTTAGACCATTTAGGCCATTTAGTCCATTTAGTTAATTTGGTCCATTTAGGCCATTTAGGCCATTTAGGCCATTTATTCCATTATTACAATAGAATATTAGACCATTAGGTCATTAATCCATTTGACCATTGGAAAATTGGACATTAGGCCATTATTCCATTAGACCATTTGGCCATTTATCCATTTGGCCATTTGGCCATTTGGTCATTCGGCCATTAGGAAATTTGTCCATTAGGGAATTTGTCCATTATTCCATTAAGGAATTATTCTATTAGAAAATTAGGCCATTAGACTAATTGGACATTAGGCGATTAGGACATTATGTTATTTTTTAATTAGCCTATTAGACCATTAGGCCATTAGAACATTCTATACCATTAGGATATTAGGTTTTTAGGCCATTTTGGTCATTTTTTCCATTTGGCCAATTAGCCAATTAGACATTTGGATATTTTTTTTTTCATTTGGCCATTAGTCCATTAGGCCATTAGGCTATTTAGGATATTATTCCAGTTAGTTCATTTAGTCTATTTAGGCCATTTAGTCCATTTAGGGAATTTAGTCCATTCATGTCATTTAGGATATTAGGCCATTATGCCAATTTTCCATTTAGGTAATTTAGGCCATTTAGTCCATTTAGTCCATTTATTTAATTAGGCCATTAGGCCATTAGAAAATTATTCCTTTAGAACATTAGGACATTAGGCAATTAGGCCATCAAGACATTAGGCCAATTAACCATTAGGCCATTAGGACATTTGGCCCTTAGTCCATCAGGACATTAGGCTAATTAGACATTAGGCCATTATTCCATTAGTCTATTAGGAAAATTGCCCATTAGGACATTAGTCCATTATTAAATTAGGCCATTTATCCATTATAGACCACCATACCATAAGGTTATTAGGATATTAATCCATTATACAATCAGACTATTATACCATTTAATCCATTCAAGAAATTTCGGAAATTTAGGACATATAGGCCATTAGGCCATTTAGGTCATTTAGGAAATTTAGTCAATTTTGGAAATTTAGTCCATTTAGTCCATTTGGCCATTAGGACACTATGAAATTTGGATAATTTTCCAATATACTATTAGGCCATTAGGTCATTTTCCCATTTGGCTAAATATACATTTGGCCATTAGGCCAATTGGATATTAGGCCATTAGGACATTAATCATTTGTCCATTTGGCCATTACATCATTAGGTTATTAGGAAAATTGGACATTTGTGAAACTATCCAATTGGTCATTACTCCATTAGGGAATTTGTTTATTTGGAAATTTATCCATTTGAAAGGGGTATTTATAGCCTTATATTAAAGGTATTTATGAAAATAAAAAATAAATTTTATCATAAAAATAAAACTAAGTAACAATAAAAATATATATATTATTTCTATTCATATTATATTAGCTAACACCTCTCATGATTGGGCACTGTAGTGATCCCTAAGGTGTTGAAATATGTCATTGAATCTTTGTTGTTTTTGTTTTTTCCCGATGCATAATAGAAACATAAAAATCAATATAATTAATAAGAATTAAAAATTTTATACAAACCATTAAAGATAAGGAATACCTTAAACTCATAACTCTTCCAATATGTGATCATTTATTGATATTGTGTTATTGGAATGTTGGGGAATATTGGTACACTCTCTATATCTAAACCAAGTATACTCTTCCAACCAAAATATAAATCGTGCTTATATAATTGTTAGAACTCCCCAAGATCCATAAACCTTGTAACCTTATCAGTTTCACCATCAGAAAGTTAAATCGATTCTATGATGAATACATTAATCAATATAAATAATATATATATATATATATATATATAAATTTAACAATTTTTCATCCCCATATATCTGCCCGTGCTTTGTCCTTGATTTCATTATCAATATTCCTCCATGAGACTGGGTGCACCAGAATGATATCGTTGTACCTGGATAAAGTTATCATGAAACTTCTACACTACCTAAATTTTTTTTCTATCATCTAATTATCTTCATTGTAATCCACTATTTTTTGTGTTTATAAATTCTAGGATTCACGCATATTGGTGAACCCATGTCACCAACTACAAGATCCCATTGAATAAGATCGAAGGAAGAAAGAGAATTAACTCATAATACATTATTAAAAAATAACGTGATGTAATTTTACACACTAATAATATAAAAATTTGATGCATGCTTCTCATTAGGCTTTGATGGATCCCTTGGTTGTCCCAAATCAGTATCCTCTGAAGAATTTTCCCTTTTCATTGCATGTACCAGGTGATCTGCATGCACTAGAGTAAAAGTTGAAGGGAAAAAACCATTAGATACTAGATAGATACTAGGAAATAGAGGCACCATAGAAATGGAAGGATATGAGAAGTAGGCTTATGTATATATAAAAGGATATAGATATGGTAAAAGTGAGAACATACTCAGAGGCTGGGTGGACAATGTATGGGAAGAATATGATAAATGAGATGATGATGATGGAGGCATGGGTAGGAACATCCCTGGAGGCTCAAGTGGAGGATATAAATGTATATGTCCCAGGAATTATTTCTATTTGGGGAAGATATAGAAATAAGGACTCAATTTCATCATAATCCTCATCTTCACTTCTCATTGGATGGTTATGTCTTGTGCTCACATCAGATAGATACATTGAACAAAAGTCCATACATTCCTGAGCTAGATAACCTCTCACAATGGAACATTTGGGATTATTCTTTTTTAGACATAATATTTCATTATACACATATTTATTTTAGTATACTTCCACCAAAAAGTAACAAGTTCGACAAGATGTTTTTTGATTATAATATAAACTATTAAATGCAACTTGCAAGTTAAAAATGATGGGGGAACTTTTTTTCCAACTTATAAAAAATAAATGGCACCACATGATTCATTTTTGTTCAAGAAATACTTGGATAAAAATTTATCATAAAGTCGTTTAAAAAATGGATCAAGCGATTCACTGTCACCCTTATATTGTTGGATACCAAATACCAGATTGCTATTGAAATTAATTTCTGAGAAAAAAATGTGAAAATCATAAGTTTTTAGGGATTTTAGTATCAATTCCCTTATATTGACTCATTTATATAAGATTATAAAATATATATCAAGAACATTGATATTCTACAATACTTTTAGAAATTGATTTTTCTCTAAAGGTGTCATCATATTAGAAGCAGAAGGAAATTTCGATTGGTTTTCACCAATACACACAAGATACATTTTTTGTCGAATACCCCAATAAAACAAGTACTGGTGGGACAATAATTCATCTTTGGTCTTCCCCTTGATATTTATAATAATTAAAATTCAAAATTAACAAATAGTTTTGTCAATGTTAATTATATCTAAACAATGAAAAAACAAATCGGTAGACCAATATAGAAACTCAAAATGGATACTTTTCCTTTTCAAATTGTAATTGGGTTAGTGTCAAAATCCCTCCTCTTTTTAAATATCATTTTACATTTCCATAATGAAAAATTGAAATCTTTAAATTAATTATACACATCAGTTCCTAACATATGTTGAGGAGGCTATTTAGTTTCAATAGTATTATCAAATCTTTGAAAATTCTTCGTGTATTGATGATCTATTGGAAAGAACCATCAATACCCCATGAAATTAAAACTGTGATGATATTTTAGCCTTATAGATCATTTATTCTTTATAAACACAGGACATTATAGTTTTCCCTTCATGATCCACCCATACATCATTGCATAATAAGGGAAATCATTTAGTATCCACATAAGGGTAGCACACATCTGAAATATTTTCTTTGAATAAGTATCAAATATATACACACCCATAACCCAAATATTCTTCAACTATAATATTATATGTTGAAATTATACATCTATATTATTGCCAGGATCATAAGGTATATATATTATTATATTAATGAAATTGAAAGGCTTTTTCATACACATCCATAGAGGAAGATTATAAAAATGAATAAAATATGGCCTTGTGTTGTGAGCAGTAAGCATCTGACTAAATGGATTAAAAAAATCAGGGGATACACCCAAACTGATATTACACACATTAGTTTAAAAATAGTGATGTTTTCATCAAATTTATACTATGATAATCCATATATAGGATAAAAAACTCATTATTACATTTAATTCTCTCAGTATCCTACCATCATATATTGGATCAGATTTCTACATACATGAATAGATTTTGAATCTTAGGAATCAATGGGAATTTTCATATGATTTTTTTTTAAAACATGAGATGGTGTTCCATCTAAATTTTCCATCTATAGATATGAACCACCTTATTTACAATCATTATGGTCTGATTTTTTCCTCCCAAATTAAACTGTAATATTTCAGACAAGCATGAATCTTATTAGTAGAAAATCCAAACTTCTTAATTAACTTCCACGTCTTATAATGATTTGTGGGAATATATGAACCATCAGGAATAAGTTCCCTAAAAAAATGTAAGAATTTAATCAAATGTAGGTATTATAAATTCCATATATGGTTTCTCTATCCTATAAATGGCTAAAAAATTCAAACATTTTCTTTTTAGAACATTCTTAATATACAGGAGTTCTGGAATCATCCATTATTTTTTTCACTCTCTCAACATCATCATATCCAGTATTTTACTAAGGTGTGTTGATTTCACCACCATATTGAACTATCATACTATAGTTTTCATGATGATGCAAAAATAGAAACTGATCAAATATCAAATTCTCGATACTACTTCTTTCTTTTCATTTATGAATAGTAGAATATTCTCTTGTATCTTCATTATGATATTAAAAATAATAGTTTTTTTGAAATCATTATTTTATTATATGGTAGTAATCTTCTTACTAGATTAACCATAGTATTCCAACATAATTATAACTTGGACACTGTATACAACCTCCATTAAAGGCATCGTTAAATTTAAAATCTAAAAACAATATCCAAATGCTTTTGAAACTCGGTTGAAATCTGATTGATATGATACATCCAATTTCTATCCATTCTATTATAGGTAAAAAACTTATTTTCCAATCAAAAAAGTAAACCAAAATTAAAATGATATCCAAATTCAAAGAAAAACTAAAACTATAGTGTAGAGGAAATTAAAGAAAATTAATAGAAAACCAATCTGAATACAATTCATGATGCAAGTGAACCATAATTAATACTAATATCCATCCAAACAAAGAAGAAGTCATATCATAAGAAAAAAACCAAGGCATACTCATAGAAATCCTAACAAGGTGCATGAATTGGAATATATAACAACTATAGAATACAACCAGAAAAATGTGAATTTCTTATCCATAGAGGTCTTCTCATTTGAAAACATAATTGAGGATAACATTTACTCATGAAATGATTTTATTTAAGGTTAAAATTACATATATTATTCAAAAACAATGAAAATATATTTTATATGATATTCTATTTAAATTTAATAATTATTTAATTTTAGGAATATTCATCAAGATTAAATAATTAATCCATTCCATCCCACTTAATAAAACCCATCCATTACTTCACCACTGATGAAACCTATTAATTGATGTAATTTTTTGTTATATTTTTTTTAATTCATTTAATGTGTTGTGGAAATAAATAATTAACTAAAAAATAAATTATAAATAAAAAAAGGAATAATTAATAATAAGGAACTAAGTTATACTCAATAGTTAATAAAAATAGTTGAAACTAAGGTTCATACCATTAATGTTTTCTTAAAGAACTAAATTATTATATAAAATTTTTCAATGGAAACCTTTTTTCATAAAATGAATATGATACAAAAAGATTGAAATTATAACTTATATAATTATTTCATGACATTTACCAAAGCCTTATTTAAATATTTTTACATATTAATGGTTTCAAAATTATAAAACATTGGAAAAATAAATATTCAATTATTTGAAAGAATCATTTATCATTCATTCATGTATAAATAGTAATAATAAATTCTAAGAAACATTCCTATAATGTACTATAAATACAATAGTGAATTTATAAAGAACCAACCTTCATAGATAAAGAAATATTCCATATTTACTTATAATATTATAATCATGTAAATCATTATACATTTATTTATTTTTTGGGTTAAAAAAATCCAATAAATAGTTTAAACGTGCATCATGATATAAAAAATTAAATTTCAATAATTGAATCCACTAACTCAAGAATAATAAAAAATCATTAAACCCTTCAGTTAACTTAAATATGATTCCCAACAATTATTATATAAACATGTTAAAAAGATTCAACTAAAATAATCTCAAATCTAAGTTAAATTCAAAAGAAACCCTAGGATAGTTTTCAAAATGATGAAATTATAATTAAAAATAGAACTTTTAGGAATTTAATATAATATATTTTATCTCCATTAGAATATAAATTTAAAGACACACTGATAAAATTGATTTCAACACACTCCAGTAGAATCACATCTATAGATAAAAATTAAAACAATAGCTAGCAGTAGAGAAGATAGATTCAGAACTCACCAATATGATGTTGAATATGACCAGAATCAAAAAATACTTTAAATAGTGTATAATTTTATAGAATAAAATCTTCCATCACCCAGGTAAGGGGAAAAGAAATAATACGAGGGATAAAAATATTAACTCTTAATGACCACAAAACAAAAACTAGAAATAGAGGAAGAACCCTTGGCCAATGGGGGCAGTGTTATATGAGGAGGGTAGGGGGGAGGTCGAGGATCTTAGGAGGGGATGGGAGTTTAGGGATTCTAATGAGGAAAAAAGGTGGAGCCTGAGGGGAAGACAAATTTTTGAAGGATCTATACCCATATATTTTGAAAAATCATTGGTATAACACAACCTAGACCAAAGGTTTTTTTCAAACCGTGGGTGTAGATTTGGGTATATTATCTATATACATAGATTCTCAAAACTAAGGGTATAAATGCATAGTTAAAACTCAATTTTATAATAGTTCAAATTAGTTATCACAATATATGATTAACTAATTACACCTTAACCAAATATCAGACTCACTAAAGAATATTAGGGTAGAGTTCATTGAGTGTTTTGGTTATGGAGACCATGGAGGAAAAAATATTCGGTTTCCTACATGTCAAAAATGTGGGAAGAAGCACTCCAAGGAATGGATTAAAGGATGATAATATGTTTTGAGTGTGAAAAATAAGGACACAATGTAAGTAATTGAAGAGGAAAAATGAAAATTTATGTTGACAAATTGATGAAAATAATGGTCTCCCTAAGATATCATTGATGGTTGGATGTTTCAAATGTAGAAAGTAAGGGAATAATGAAAATCTATTTCCTTAAAGAAAAATATCATGAATTGAATAATAATGTTTGTATAAGTAATGGTTATTTTGCAGATGATGTAGAGACTAAAAATGGAATATGAAAAGAAAGAAATGTTAAAGAATAAGATGTCGAAGCTTGATTAATGATGAATGAAAAAAGTAGATTGATTGATGTATTTATTTATTGGGATTCAAAGAATTATATTTTTATCAGTGGTATTTTAGTTATTAGAATCATGAAACATAAATTTATTATTCCACATTAATTTTTCATTAAGTAGGTTCTAGAATATATTAAATGGTACTGATGGCCTATAAAAGTGATTTAATGGTAAGGTGATATTTTTATTAAGGGAAGGTAACCATTAATATGTTTTTGATATTGAAAAAATGGAGTTTAGTTTTTTTAAAGAGATGATTGGTATTTATAAAGTAAATTTGATAGTATTGATGGCCTTGGAAATGATTAATTACTTTCCTAAAAAGTTTTTTATGTTATCATTGATTTAGTTTACAACATTATTGGATTTATGGAATATATTCAATAATCTGTGGTTTTATTTATTGAATGAGGAAGAATTTATGTTTTCATTGAGGTTTTATGGTATTTCTAGTTGTTACTATGATTTAGGAGAATATAAAAGCAAGGTATTCAAATATTTTTTATGTTACCATTAATATCTACTTATTTATATTTGTGGGATTAATCTTAATTTTATTTTGGAAAACTTAGTGACTTTCTTTATAATTTTTTAATTTTATAAGGGTCATAAGATTTACCATTTATGGTATGTTTTATGTTAAAATTTAGATGAGGTGTTAGATATTAATGTATTTATCCACCATATGAATATTTATCTAAACTAGTCAACTAATTCTAACTATTGTTTATGATTATATCTATAGATAAACAGAATGTAATATCATTGTATTATGGATCTTGTGAACCATTAGTGCTTCAGGCATAACAAATTCATCTTTATTTCTTGGAGTAAAAGATTAAGTGAAAACTTATCAAGTAAAAACCAATGGATGTGATTGTACTTATGAAATGGAATGAAATCAAGTAAGTTTATGTTGTCATGAAAATTCTTAAACTTAATGAAAATAATCCTAAAATAATAGTTTTTCTTATTAACATCATTTATGATGATATTAATGACCCTTTTCACTCCTCTTTGGTTTATTGTTTTGTTGTTTTTGATTTTCACATAATCATTCACTTTCTTGTGATAAATTATCTCTATAACCCTCCATTATTATTTTGACATTATACTTTTCTTCCATGTCCAAATATTTAATTCCTACCTATGTCTCCTAAATGGAAACCTAACATTTTTTTTATAGATGAGATTCATGAGTCCCTTCCTCTCTTTTAAATTGGAAATTTTATTGACCCTTTTTATGATGTGGGTTTCCCATAAAGTTATTTTAAAATTTTAAACCATTATTTACCAGAACAATTTCAAATTGCAAGGATGCAATTTATTTGGGAGTAGAATACAACACTCTAAGATTTTGTGAAATATTTTTTCTAATAGAGTCAATATTTTCTATATTTTTTTGTTACTCATTAAACTTATTTTATCATTTATTATATTAAACAAAATGTTTTTCTGTCATTACATGAAACTCTGAGTTTAGCTTGCATTACATGCAACATCAAGTTTGAAAGAAGACACGCTACTAAAATATTATTATATTAGTTATCACCTAGATGTTGGAATGGTGGGTATGAATTGGATTAGATAAATTATGAAAATATATGGTTTAAACATGTTATACAAGAAATTCCTTGATGAAAACAAAAATTTTAAATGAAAATAAAAACTATTTGAAAATAATGGAAATATTTTTTTTGAAAAACTATTTTTATGCAAAAAAACACATTGACATCAATAAATTAAACAAATAACTTTTTTAAATAATATTAAAAAAATCATATTATATATTGAGTCTAAATTTTAAGATTCATTTTATTTATTTTCTATACAAGATATAAGAATAAATCGAATTTTACGATTAAAAATTATATTTTTCTATAAAGCAGTTTTGTCACCCTTCACACATATTTTAATTTTTTTTTAAAATTTAATTTTTTTTAAAAATAAAATAAAATTTTGAATTAATAATTTCAAAATTATCTACGAGTTAAATTTTGTTAATTTTTTGAAAAAATAATTTTTTTGATGAATAATGAAAACTACTGTTTTTTATTAAAAATGATCATTTATTTTAAAACATTTAAAAACTTCCAAATTGTTTTAATAATTTTTTAAATTTAATCTTAATTTAACTATATATCTATAAATCCAATTTATTAATTTTAATCAATATTAAATTTTATTTTTAAAATAAAAACATTTAAAACATTTTAACATTTTTTTCTTTGGAAAACTGATTTATCGTCACGTCTATTAGAATAAATTTAAATTAAAATTTTCCAATTCTTTGAATGGAATTTGAAAAAATTAACTAAATATTTTCAATCATCATAATTTATATTATCTAATAAGTTCAAGTTAATTTTTTTTACCATAATTAATAGTAAAAATAGTAAAACTTAATTTCCATGGTTAAGGTAAAAATGAGTTTAACGGGGGTTAAACTGAGAGTATAAGGGTTAAGAATGACCATAAACTTGTAAAACACCCATTATATGTAAATATTAATACTTTATCACTTATATATTATATAATGAACCATTTTGGAACATTTTTCATGTGGAAAATGTGGGCACACCATTTTGTTTTAAAAAAATACAACTTTTCCACTCAAATCACTTATAAAAGGCCACCCCATCTTCTTTCCTATTAAAACATAAAAAACCCATTGTTTTATGAAATAAATACCAAAATAAATTTGATAATTACCTTATATAATCTTATAATCTTTAGTTAGGTTATAAATCCCACATAAGAAGGATTTTGGTGCAAACCAAAAGAAGTTGTCTGAAGAAGGGGCAATGTCCATAACCGAGCAATTTATTTTATTTATTCCTCTACTTAATTAAATTATTATTAAAGTTTTTTGATATAATAACCTATGTATATTACATATACTGAGATTTTTTTATGTTAAGGTAATGAACTATAACCATATCTACTTCCATTAAATGGGATACAAAATCATCACTCATGTGTACACCATTCTACTTCCTCATGAACTAATATTATTTGTTTTCCATCACAACCTTTCATGGATAGATATAATGATAGATTAAATTTTTATATATTATATTTGTGATATTTTTATTATAATTTTGTAACTATTATATCACATATATCTTCTTACTATTCATTTTTTGGGAATATGATAACGTTGCTCATGTGTACAGTAGACTACCACCATACGAAGCGGTGTGTTTGTTAATGATTTGAATGGAAGGTAATAATGATGGGTTTACTGAACATATGTGATATATATGAAATAAAATTGATTCTGGAATGAAAATATATTATTTACCTTTCTTTCTTTTTTTCTATCAGGAAAATGGAAACAATGTTCAAGTGTACGTACGACCTACCATCACTATGAACAGTGTATTTCATTATATACATATAAATTTTATAGACCATTATAAATACATAAATATTGAATATATATGATATTTATATCATTTAAATTTTTTTGGATATGATGAAACCATAATTAAAGTAATAGTACCTAATATAACCAATCAAGACATACAAAAAAAGCAGTTATTGCCCGAAACATGACTTTAACCTAGAATTATTAATATACGGGTATTAAAAGGTCATAATTATAACGACACACACTTTACATACATTGTCAATACTTCAAAATTGAAGCACACTTATTACAACATATGACAAAACCACAAAGGACCGTATAGGTATAGTGTCTTTAGAAACTGGGAAACATAAACAACTGGTTCATAAATCTTCTACAGTGTCTCCCATTTATTTCATCATATCTAGGGTCCCTTTTAGCATATTCTACTTAATATCCATCTTCCTGACCTGGGGAAAAGAAAACATAAATGGGTGAGCTCAAATGCTCAGCAAGGGCAAATAAAGAAAATAAAAATCATATCATATCTTTATGAAAATCAAAACCTGCAAAAGAGATCATAATATCTTAACATGGAATAAATCATAGAAGTGAAAATGAGATCCCCATAATCATAACATAAAACTTGAAACTTTTTGGAATGCACACATAATCATGGAAAATCATTTCTTGTTAGTCAAGACTCATTGCCAAGACTATCTTAGTGGACAAAGTCCCTTTCTGAATCGAGTAACCCTCGTTTCAGTCCTGTTTCACAGAACCGGTATAACCTACCGTTCCAGCCCTGTCTATCTCATGAGATATAAAATCTTTACCCAATGCATTGGAGGGAGATATAGGTCCCACCCATCTTATAATGAATCCTTTCTTATGTGTGTCACATAATCATAAACCATACATCATAGCGTAACCCATGTAATAAAAATGGGATTCTTAAACAACATGACATCATAAAACAATTCATATAAGATAAAGGAATTCATAAAAATATTTCCATCACAACATAATCAAATCCATGTAATAATAGGGATAAAAACAGAACCCTTTTATTATCTTAGATGGAAAATAATTTTGATAAAATACTTGAACTCCATTCTTGAGGAAAATATCCTTTCTACTTCAAAAACATTTTTCCTTTCATAACATGTCATACGACTTTAAAATAAAAGAAGTTGATTAAAAATAAACTTGAAAACTTGTAAATTAAGTTTCTTGGAAATAATGTTTTAAAAATCCATTCATTCCGTATAAGTTAAACAAACATTCTTCTCGTACTTTTGTCGGAAAAGTCAAAAAGTACCTCGTACGAAAAACGACAAAAGATTCCTTTCATTTATTTTACTAAAAACTCACCGAAGGGTAAAAATGGATTTAAACAATTGTAGGTGGATGGAAATAATATTACATATTGATGAAACATGGATGTGGATGATAAAATACACCCCAGTAAATACTTACGAATAAACAATCTCGGATAAAAATGAGATTGTGATATTTCCCTTACCTTAGGTCCGATTTTCTTTGTTCGTGTCCGAAGCTCCTGTATAATGGTTTAAATAATGTTATTGACTTATTACAGAATCATAAATATTGATATGACATCATATATGGTCATATTATTAGCTTCTTGTTAGTAATATTTCATTGTTACTTGTTACTCGGGTCTTTATAACTTTTTGTTCTTATGCGTGTTTTGTTGAATAAATTCTTATTCTTATCTTTAGGTTATAGATAATTCATTTCTAGAATGGTATTAGTGTAGTATATACCATATTCATTCATTCAATTCATTTATATAATCATTATGGAATGAAGATCATGTAGAACGAGTCGCATCACATCGTGGAGACGGTATTCCGTACGTACGCACGAGTGATGATATCGTTCCTATGATCGTGGAATTGTATTGGAGTATATATATATATTATTTCAGTATCAATATTACTTAATAATAATCATATATAGTTACTCATTACACCATTATACCCATCCTTGTAAGGTGATGGTGGAAAATAGATTACACCACGGCGTGGAGACGGTATTCCGTACGTACGCACGCGCGGTGATTTCATTTTTCCGTAGGATGGATAGAAGGTGAATTAGGGTTGTTTCATATTTATAATAACATATCAGTATGTAAGTAATACTGATGTTATTACTTTGTCATGAAACAACTAAAGAAGAAGAAATTTGAAGAAGAAAGAAATTGAAAAGATCGGTAATGGATATTACCTCTTCTTTGGAACGCCTCCTTGAATCCTCCACTTAAGGAACTAAGATTGGTCTTTGGAGAAGACCAGGACCTCTAGGATTATTCTAGGGAAGTGGAGAAGAGAAAATGTCAGGGGTTGGCCGAGCTTGAGTGCTCAAATTGGTGTGAGGAGGAGGGGGAGGAGGTGCCCTTTTATAAGGGAGGAGAGGGGCACCTTAGGAATATCTCAAAATATTATTTTATATTAAAGTCAAAATCGGTTTATAATGGTTATAAAGGGTCTTATTTCGAAGTTAAAGTGGGGATGGGTCTAAATCCTATCAACCAATAGGATTTAGGCAAGTTTAGGGTATTATTTTAACCTTATCAATTAGATTTTAACTCTAAGTTAATTAATTTAACTTTTACCGTGTCTTTTTGTTTTCTTTCACTATATGGTTAATACACTTACTATAACATGCCAAACGAACCCCAAATTGTTTATTATTAATATATATATCCTTATCTATGTCATTTGGCCGAACCTTATATTTTTAGGAATAAAATAACAATTAATAATATAATATTTGATTTAAAAACTATTTTGTGTCAATTTTGACACTATTTGATATATGATTTTTGTGAAAGTCATAACAGAATTATATGTTCGAACCAAGTTGATTAAATCAACATTAATATATCATAGTAACCTAGAAAATTAGTGTAATTCATAAAAAGTCTCAAATTACATTTATTTTGGTATTTATATTATCAATTTTGTCAATATTTCATTAATAAGATAATTACTGCATCATCTTTGTGTCATAAATAAATTAAATTATTTGATGTCTAAAAATTACAAATAAAATACCATCATGTAGGAAATCTTTTTATCTTTCTAATGAATATTTACAATCGAATTTATCTTATGTATAACCCCATATTAAAAATGATTTACTTATTAAACTTTGATTTTAACTATTTTAACCCTTCTTTAAATAAATTAATAATAAATGTCCTAATCTAATCCAAGTGGGCCTAAATGGTCATATTTTATTCCTAAGTTTGTTTTTGGTCGAATTACACTTGTCCAATAGAATTAGGACATGTGTTAGGGTAATATACATATCATATTTACCCTTAGTTACCCTATTTACTATTAACCGCGGTAAAAATAGTAAAAAGTTACTATTCACCAAAAAATTATTTTTATCTCATTGAACCACATTTTACTTACTGACATCAACCGTGTCTGTCGGATTTTTGAAATTCCATTCACAGAAGCGGTAAAATTAAGTTTTATGCAAAATTCAGTTTTTAACCTACCACTTAGTGGTTTCACTATTCATCAAAAATTGAAAGTTTTCAGAAAAATACCAAAATTTCACCCTAGGCTAATTTCGATATTCTGAGTCCAAAAATGAAGTCCATTTTGAAAAATAAAATTTATAAATTTTCAAAAAGTGGTTATTACTATTCATAACGGCTAGTTTTAATAGCATATTGTTGTTTAGTGAAACTCGGTATTGCGTACGACACAAGCTATCGAGGAAGGTCGCGATTGCGTGTAAAGCAAGCCAAGCAAGTGTTGTGTAGAAAAAGATTCCTTTGATGATTTATATAACATAAAAGTCTCGGGTGTTACATTCTACCCCCCTTAAAAAGAATTTCGCCCTCGAAATTCGTCACTTTGTAACAAACAAATGAGGATACTTCTCCCTCATCATATCCTCAAGCTCCCATGTAGCTTCTTCAAGTTGGTGGTTCCTCCATAAAACTTTCACCAAGCGAGTGGTCTTGTTTCGTAGGACTTTTTCGCTACGATCCAGAATCTCTATCGGCTGTTCTTCATAAGAAAGATCTTGCTCCAGCGGTACAACTTCTGAGCTGAGTACATGTGAAGGATCTGGTATGTACTTTCTCAGGAGAGATACGTGGAACACATCGTGAACTTGAGAGAGATTCGGTGGAAGCGCCAATCGGTAAGCTACCTTCCCAACAAGATCCAGTATTTCAAAAGGACTGATATATCTAGGGCTCAACTTCCCCTTCTTTCCAAATCTCATAACCCTCTTCCTGGGAGATATTCGTAAGAACACTTTATCGCCCACTTCAAACTCTAGGTCTTTTCTTCGGTTGTTGGCATAACTTTTCTGTCGACTCTGAGCTGCTCTTATGTGTTGTTGAATAGATCTAACCTTTTCTGCCATTTCATCAACGAGATCAGGTCCTAATAGCTTTCTTTCCCCAACTTCATCCCAGCAAGTTGGAGTCCTGCATTTCTTTCCATAGAGAGCTTCATAAGGAGCCATCTGAATACTGGAGTGAAAGCTATTATTATAAGAAAATTCCACCAAAGGTAGGTGTTGATCCCAACCTCCTTTGAAATCCATAGAGCAAGCTCTCAACATATCTTCTAGGGTTTGAATTGTTCTCTCAGACTGACCGTCTGTCTGGGGATGATAAGCAGTGCTGAAACTCAACTCTGTATCCAGAGTATGCTGAAGACTTCGCCAGAACTTTGAGGTAAATCTCGGATCTCGATCAGATATAATAGAAAGTGGTACTCCATGCAATCTTACCACTTCCTTTATATATATCCTGGCAAGCTGATCTAGAGAGAAATCCTCTCTAATAGCAATGAAGTGTGCAGACTTTGTAAGACGATCAACTATGACCCAGATAGCATTATTGCCTTTTGATGTTTTAGGAAGTCCTGTGACAAAGTCCATAGTGATGTTTTCCCATTTCCATTCGGGTATGGGTAATGGTTGTAACATCCCCTTAGACTTCTGTCTCTCAGCTTTAACTTGTTGACAAACCAAGCATCGAGAGACATATTCAGCAACATCTCTTTTCATGCCATCCCACCAGAAGTACTCTTTCAGGTCCCTATACATCTTCGTGCTTTCAGGATGAATAGAGAATGAAGAACTATGAGCCTCATCCAGCAGCTCTTTCTTTAATTCGGGGATGGGAGGAACACAAACCCGATTCCTGAACTTTATTATCCCATCACAATCAAGGTTGAATTCAGGAACATTTCTCACCTTCTTTTGTAACTCGACATCTTTTTTCTGTTCCTCTTTAATCTTCACATGTATATATGGTTGAACATTCATTTGAGAAAGATAAGATTTTTCCCCTTCCATTATAATTCCAAGATCCATCCTTTGTAAATCCATAAATATTGGATCTTTTGTGATCCTCATCATGGATAAACTAGCATGGTCTTGTCGACTTAATGCATCTGCCACCTTGTTTGCTTTCCCAGGGTGGTAATGGATTGAGCAGTCATAATCCTTAATCAGCTCCAACCATCTTCTTTGGCGCATATTCAGCTCCTTTTGTGTGAAAATATACTTTAAACTTTTATGATCAGTATAAATATCACACCTTTCACCATAAAGGTAATGCCTCCAAATCTTTAATGCAATGATTACCGCAGCCAACTCCAAATCATGTGTTGGGTAATTTTGCTCATGGATTTTCAACTGTCGTGAGGCATAAGCTATCACCATATCATTTTGCATAAGAACACAACCCAATCCATTCTTGGATGCATCACTGTAGATCACAAACCTTTCTCCACTACAAGGCAGTGTGAGCACAGGTGCACTGGATAACCTTCTTTTAAACTCCTTGAAATTCTCTTCACATTCCTCTGTCCAGACAAACTTAACTCCTTTCCGAGTCAACATGGTGAGTGGATTAGATAATCGTGAAAAATCTTTTACAAAACGTCGATAATATCCAGCAAAACCAAGAAAACTTCGGATCTCAGTTACTGTTGTTGGTCTTGACCATCTTTCGATAACCTCTGTTTTTGCTGGATCCACAGATATCCCCTCTTTTGAGATTATGTGACCCAAAAATGCAACTTTTTGAAGCCAAAATTCACACTTGGTAAATTTGGCATAAAGCTTCTCCTTTCTCAGGGTCTTCAATATAATTCTCAAGTGATCTTCATGCTCTTCCTTGCTCTTTGAATAGACAAGAATATCGTCTATAAAGACTACCACAAATTGATCAAGATAGTCTCTAAAGACTCTATTCATTAGATCCATGAAGATAGCAGGGGAATTAGTAAGACCAAATGGCATCACTATAAATTCATAGTGTCCATACCTTGTACGGAAAGCCGTCTTTGGTATATCCTCCCTTTTGACCCTTAATTGATGATACCCTGAATGAAGATCAATCTTGGAAAAGTATTGAGCTCCGCGTAGTTGGTCAAATAAGTCATCAATGCGTGGGAGAGGATATTTGTTCTTGATAGTGATCTTGTTAAGTTCTCGATAATCAATGCAAAGTCTCATTGATCCATCTTTCTTCTTAACAAATAGAACAGGTGCTCCCCAAGGTGACGCACTAGGGCGTATGAATCCCTTATCAAGATTCTCTTGGAGTTGCTTCTTCAATTCCTGCAACTCAATTGGGGCCATTCTATAAGGTGTCTTTGAAATAGGAAAAGCACCCGGTACGAGTTCTATTGAAAACTCAACTTCACGATTTGGTGGAAGACCCGACAATTCCTCCGGAAAGACATCATCAAACTCCCGTACAATGGTCATATTCTTAATCGTGAGTTTCTCACCAACCATTTGAGATAAATAACCTTCATTTAGTGGAATCAATACCCATAAGATGGAAGAAATTTCCACTAGAAGGTTATGTTCATCCTTGCATTGATAGACGATCGTAGATTGATCTGGAATATGAAATGTGACTTCCCTTCTTTGGCAATCGATATGAGCTCCATGTAGAGAAAGCCAATCCATGCCAAGAATCACATCAAATTCCACTAAGGGAAGGATCACAAGATTTGCATGAAGCACTTTCCCACAAACTTCGATCGGAGAAGAATTATAAACTTTTGATGCGATTGATGTGCCATTAGGTGTTGTCACATCTAACTCAACATCTAATTGTTGAGGTAATACGGTGATACCCTTAGAAATTTTTTCAGAAATAAAAGAGTGGGTGGATCCAGAATCAAATAAAACATTTGCTACTTTAGAGTGGATGGTAAGTGTACCTTTCACCACATCGTTATCGTACTCCACATCGCTGATAGAAATTGCATGTGACTTTCCTTTGTCTTTAGCCTTAAGATTTTGTTGACGTCGACCATCATCATCAACCCTTGGATTTGGGCATTGATTGGCATAATGCCCCATCTCCTTGCACTTGAAACATTGAAGTGTAGTAGGTTCATTCTGTGTATCCCTTCCTTTGTTTGCGTCATTAGACATCTTCTTCCCATTATCACGGCATTCAAATGCCCGATGACCTTCTTTTCCACATTTAAAACATTTACTTGTCCCTTTAAGACAACTCCCTCCATGTTTCTTTCCACACTTTGAGCATAAGGAAAAGCTCATCTTCTTTTCCGTGTGCTCTTTAGATTTTTCTTTGAATTCCATCTTCCTCTTCTTATCAAACCCATGTGACTGATGGGTTACTCCAATCTCCATCTCGACTTTGAGAGCACATCGAACGATTTCCTCGTAGCTATTGAAGTCCCTTATGGCTAACGCCCTTCGAAGACTTGGTTTTAAGCCACTAAAGAATCGATCGATCTTACTCTCAGGTTGGATAATAATACCAGAAGCGTACCTTGCAAGTCTGGTAAAATTTGCTTCATAGGTACCAACAGATTCATCATCCCTTTGCTTCAGTTCAAGGAACTCTTTCTCCATCTTTGTTCGGAGAATACGAGGGAAGTACTTATTGAAAAATAAGTTCTTGAACTCGTCCCATTCCATAGACTCAATTTCATCCCTTTGCCTCGTATTCTTAACAAGATTCCACCATTGATCTGCATCTCCTTCCAAACGATACACTGCTAGGATGACATTATCATGCTCAGAACATTGAAGAACTGAAAATATCTTTTCAGTAGTACTAATCCATTGTTCAGCAACTAATGGATCAGTAGACCCGCTGAAAGATGGTGGACGCTGCCTCATGAAGGATTCAACAGAATGTTGCTCCCTCCTTTGTTCGTTTGGAAATCCTGCATGATTCATAGCTTGAGAAAGTTGTGTGAGCATGGCTACAAGATTTTGCATTCCAGCTCCCATATCATTTGGTTGCTCAGGGGGGAAATCATTGCATTTCCCATCGCATTCCGCATTAACACGGTTCCTTCGGGTTCCAGCCATTGACTAAAACCAAGAAGAATAGTGTGAGCAACACTAATTATAATAGGAAACCACATAAATCAAGAAAAAAAATTTTCATGCTTATGGTCTTATCCTAGGTTATTCATGGCCATTTCTAAGATTGTGTTCTATGCTTAGACTTATCCTTAGGGTTCTTACTAAGGTTTTCACATCCTAGTTTCCAAAGGTTGACTATACCTTTCCTCTGATACCAACTATAACGACCCACACTTTACATACATTGTTAATACTTCAAAATTGAAGCACACTTATTACAACATATGACAAAACCACAAAGGACCGTATAGGTATAGTGTCTTTAGAAACTGGGAAACATAAACAACTGGTTCATAAATCTTCTACAGTGTCTCCCATTTATTTCATCATATCTAGGGTCCCTTTTAGCATATTCTACTTAATATCCATCTTCCTGACCTGGGGAAAAGAAAACATAAAAGGGTGAGCTCAAATGCTCAGCAAGGGCAAATAAAGGAAATAAAAATCATATCATATCTTTATGAAAATCAAAACCTGCAAAAGAGATCATAATATCTTAACATGGAATAAATCATAGAAGTGAAAATGAGATCCCCATAATCATAAAATAAAACTTGAAACTTTGTGGAATGCACACATAATCATGGAAAATCATTTCTTGTTAGTCAAGACTCATTGCCAAGACTATCTTAGTGGACAAAGTCCCTTTCTGAATCGAGTAACCCTCGTTTCAGTCCTGTTTCACTGAACCGGTATAACCTTCCGTTCCAGCCCTGTCTATCTCATGAGATATAAAATCATTACCCAATACATTGGAGGGAGATATAGGTCCCACCCATCTTATAATGAATCCTTTCTTATGTGTGCCACATAATCATAAACCATACATCATAGCGTAACCCATGTAATAAAAATGGGATTCTTAAACAACATGACATCATAAAACAATTCATATAAGATAAAGGAATTCATAAAAATATTTCCATCACAACATAATCAAATCCATGTAATAATAGGGATAAAAACAGAACCCTTTTATTATCTTAGATGGAAAATAATTATGATAAAATACTTGAACTCCATTCTTGAGGAAAATATCCTTTCTACTTCAAAAACATTTTTCCTTTCATAACATGTCATACGACTTTAAAATAAAAGAAGTTGATTAAAAATAAACTTGAAAACTTGTAAATGAAGTTTCTTGGAAATAATGTTTTAAAAATCCATTCATGCCGTATAAGTTAAACAAACATTCTTCTCGTACTTTTGTCGGAAAAGTCAAAAAGTACCTCGTACGAAAAACGACAAAAGATTCCTTTCATTTCTTTTACTAAAAACTCACCGAAGGGTAAAAATGGATTTAAACAATTGTAGTTGGATGGAAATAATATTAAATATTGATGAAACATGGATGTGGATGATAAAATACACCCCAGTAAATACTTACGAATAAACAATCTCGGATAAAAATGAGATTGTGATATTTCCCTTACCTTAGGTCCGATTTGCTTTGTTCGTGTCCGAAGCTCCTGTATAATGGTTTAAATAATGTTATTGACTTATTAAAGAATCATACATATTGATATGATATCATATATGGTCATATTATTAGCTTCTTGTTAGTAATATTTCATTGTTACTTGTTACTCGGGTCTTTATAACTTTTTGTTCTTATGCGTGTTTTGTTGAATAAATTCTTATTCTTATCTTTAGGTTATAGATAATTCATTTCCAGAATGGTATTCGTGTAGTATATACCATATTCATTCATTCAATTCATTTATATAATCATTATGAAATGAAGATCATGTAGAACGAGTCGCATCACATCGTGGAGACGGTATTTCGTACGTACGCACGAGTGATGATATCGTTCCTATGATCGTGGAATTGTATTGGAGTATATATATATATTATTTCATTATCAATATTACTTAATAATAATCATATATAGTTACTCATTACACCATTATACCCATCCTTGTAAGGTGATGGTGGAAAATAGATTACACCACGGCGTGGAGACGGTATTCCGTACGTATGCACGCGCGGTGATTTCATTTTTCCGTAGGATAGATAGAAGGTGAATTAGGGTTGTTTCATATTTATAATAACATATCAGTATGTAAGTAATACTTATGTTATTACTTTGTCATGAAAAAACTAAAGAAGAATAAATTTGAAGAAGAAAGAAATTGAAAAGATCGGTAATGGATAATACCTCTTCTTTGGAACGCCTCTTTGAATCCTCCACTTAAGGAACTAAGATTGGTCTTTGGAGAAGACCAGGACCTCTAGGATTATTCTAGGGAAGTGGAGAAGAGAAAATGGCAGGGGTTGGCCGAGATTGAGTGCTCAAATTGGTGTGAGGAGGAGGGGGAGGAGGTGCCCTTTTATAAGGGAGGAGAGGGGCACCTTAGGAATATCTCAAAATATTATTTTATATTAAAGTCAAAATCGGTTTATAATGGTTCCAAAGGGACTTATTTCGAATCTAAAGTGGGTATGGGTCGAAATCCTATCAAACAATAGGATTTAGACAAGTTTAGGGTATTATTTTAACCTTATCAATTAGATTTTAACTCTAAGTTAATTAATTTAACTTTTACCGTGTCTTTTTGTTTTCTTTCACTATATGGTTAATACACTTACTATAACATGCCAAACGAACCCCAAATTGTTTATTATTAATATATATATCCTTATCTAAGTCATTTGGCCGAACCGTAGATTTTTAGGAATAAAATAACAATTAATAATATAATATTTGATTTAAAAACTATTTTGTGTCAATTTTGATACTATTTGATATATGATTTTTGTGAAAGTCATAACAGAATTATATGTTCGAACCAAGTTGATTAAATCAACATTAAGATATCATAGTAACCTATAAAATTAGTGGAATTCATAAAAAGTCTCAAATTACATTTATTTTGGTATTTATATTATCAATTTTGTCAATATTTCATTAATAAGATAATTACTGCATCATCTTTGTGTCATAAATAAATTAAATTATTTGATGTCTAAAAATTACAAATAAAATACCATCATGTAGGAAATCGTTTTAGCTTTCTAATGAATATTTACAATCGAATTTATCTTATGTATAACCCCATATTAAAAATGATTTACTTATTAAACTTTGATTTTAACTATTTTATCCCTTCTTTAAATAAATTAATAATAAATGTCCTAATCTAATCCAAGTGGGCCTAAATGGTCATATTTTATTCCTAAGTTTGTTTTTGGTCGAATTACACTTGTCCAATAGAATTAGGACATGTGTTAGGGTAATATTTATATCATATTTACCCTTAGTTACCCTATTTACTATTAACCGCGGAAAAAATAGTAAAAAGTTACTATTCACCAAAAAATTATTTTTATCTCATTGAACCACATTTTACTTACTGACATCAACCGTGTCTGTCGGATTTTTGAAATTCCATTCATAGAAGCGGTAAAATTAAGTTTTATGCAAAATTCAGTTTTTAACCTACCACTTAGTGGTTTCACTATTCATCAAAAATTGAAAGTTTTCCGAAAAATACCAAAATTTTACCCTAGGCTAATTTCGATATTCTGAGTCCAAAAATGAAGTCCATTTTGAAAAATAAAATTTATAAATTTTCAAAAAGTGGTTATTACTATTCATAACGGCTTGTTTTAATAGCATATTGTTGTTTAGTGAAACTCGGTATTGCGTACGACGCAAGCTATCGAGGAAGGTCGCGATTGCGTGTAAAGCAAGCCAAGCAAGTGTTGTGTAGAAAAAGATTCCTTTGATGATTTATATAACATAAAAGTCTCGGGTGTTACAATAAGTAAATAATATATGGTATGTTATATACAATTATGGTTATTTAATAGATTTATAACAAACTTAGATTTACTATATATGATTTTTGAACACGTTGGAAGGAAGTTGAGACTTAAGGTAAGGGATTTCCTTCTCACTTTTATTTTTTGTGAGAAATAAGACATACTCACCACATGTTTATTTATGTTATGTTTATAATTAACAAGAATATATTTTATGATATTTATCCTTAAAATTATAGGGATTTAAATATCCCTTTTATTATCTATATTTCATGGGGTTTATGGTTCACATGTTAGCAAAATAGTAATAGTTTTTTGTCTTAAATTATCTTCTTGGGGACCTAAGTTATATTATGAGACTATATTCTTATATGAGGTGTATATAAATCCTCTTATAAATGTTATATATTTAATATCTTTATTTTCATTATATTATATGTTTAATTTAATGTTATTATTTCAGGGGGATTATGATTCAATGTTACCAAAGTTGTAAGTGTTTCATGTTACAATCTATTTGTTTATCGGGATTGTTTAGAATTATACTTAAAATGATGAAATAATATGATATATCTCTCAATAAACTCATTTATTTTCTTCTCCTACGGTTATTTATTGAGAATACATATTTTCCCTTCATTTTGTACTATTTATTTACTCAAGGTTAAAAATAATGTTTTCTAAAGTAAGATGACTTTATATCTATCTTCAGTCGAAAAAACCATTTTATTCCATATAAAAAGTTTATAAAAATGTTTTAAAATGTTTTTTTAAAATTTTAAACATTATAAAATGGATTTATAAAATACATTTTTACCCATGTTTTACTTTTTACAATGTTTTTAAAAAGGAATCCTCATGTCTTTTAAAAAAATGCTCGATTGAATTTTACTGAAAATGTGAAAATAATATTTGTTTTAATTCATATGAAATGAATAATATTTTCCACCATCATGACCAGTATTTTATTTTAAGATTCAATTATAAGTTTTCAAGGTTATTTTTAATGAAAATTATTTTGAAAATGTTTTATGTTTTAATTTTTTTTAAATCGAAAAATATATTTTTCTGAAGAAATGATTTAAATTATTTTAAAGATTTATTTTTATGCTTTCAATGTTATTTTAAAAGAAAAAGAGTTCAAATTTGTTTTATTAATTTTTAGTTTTAATTTTTTTTCAATGAAATGTTATTTTCCTTAAGAAATGTTACAAGTGATCTTTTAAAATTATCTTCCATATTTGAAGAAATCCTTTGAAATTACTTATGATGTACTAGGGTTATGATTCAAGGATACTACACTTATTCTTTAACTAGATGCTTTATGTTTATTATGAAAATATATTTACAAACACGTTTTATCTTCCACAGTTTATACCATGAATAAATTCCTATGAAACCCCCTTCTTTTTTCGATAGGTTATGCTTTGATGAAATGATGAAATGTTTATGAAACCTATCTATTTTCTATGGGTTATGTTATGATGAAATGTTTATAAAACCGAATTATTTTCACGGGTTATGATATGGGGAATGTTTTATGATCTTGTGAAACACACATGTATGATTTTCATTATGCGATATAGGTTATGTTATAACTAAAGATGGGTGAGACATATATGTCTGTTAAATTAATTGGGTAAATATTGATATATGATGTGATAAATAAGATTGGAATGGTAAGTGAAACTAGTTTAGTAAGGTAATATATCCACTATGATAGTCTTTGGAGTGAACCTTGACTACTATGATGGTTTGGGGAGGAAACCCATTCAACTATGATAGTTTTGACAATGGGACATCACTACTAAGAAAATGATTTTTATGCTTATGTGTATGATAAAATTCAATGTCTTATGTCAATGTTATGATCTCATGGCTCATGTTATTTGATTTATTTATGATTCATGTCTTACGAACTACTAATATTTATTCAATGACTCACGATTTTGATCTTTGAGATGAAGGTTATGTTTTTCATATGTTATAATCATGTTATAACACCCTTATACTCATATTATGATTATTTATTTTCCTTGTTTACCCATACAGAGTATATGAGATCACCCTGTATTATGTATCATTTCCATAGTTTATGGAGAAAGGTTTTAAGTAGGGTATGTCTATGAAGATCACTAAAAGGTAATATCTTTGTGAGAAACATTGAAGATCATTCATTAAATAAGTAGAATGTGTACCTAGTTCCAAAGGCACTAATCTATTATGATCCTCAAACATGTGTTTGTGAAATGTAATGAATATTCATCTAAAATATGTAATATATATGTATGAGAATCCTGGGTCAAAAAAATATACCTAACAACAATTTAAGATCCATGAGTAGAACTACCCAAAAAATGATATGGAGTTAGTAGTTTTGATATCCATCTTGAAGATTTGGCAGTACTAACTCTATGGTGAGAAGTGTGGAATATATACTAATCATAATATTCTAATGTATATATTCACACAAAAAGATATTAACATGAATAAAATAATATGGTTAGAGATAATCATGGTCTATGACTTCACTATTAAATACCACTTGGGAAAGAAGAACAAGGTAGCTAATTCCTTTAGAAGAAAAAAAACATGCTACTCTATCCATGTTGTGGATTAAGAAAGAATTTATCTTCATTGATATGAAAAGGATGAATTTAGAAATCATAATGGCATGGAAAACATTATTCCTTTCCTAAATGACATCCTAATAATCTATCCAAGATAAGATCAAGGGGGAACAAAGTGAAAATATGGAGTTTCAAAAGAAGATGAAAACACTTAAGGAAGGGAATATTCATGAATTCCATATCAATTACAATGGTGTGATTTTGTTTGGAACTAGGATTTTTTCCCTTAATAACCTAATATAAAGAATAATCTATTATATATTAAACATATATCATCTTTTTCTATTCATCATAGGAGTACCAAGATGTACTATGATCCTATGAAGCACTTATGGTAGGAAAACATAAAGAAGTGGATTGATGAGTATATATCAAGGTTCTTGGTATATCAATAAGTTAAATTAGAGTAATATATGTCCAAGGGGATGATGAAAATATTTTTTATACCCTTGTGGAAATGGGAAAATATCACTATGCACTTTTTTTAGTCTCCTAAAGACATCTAAAGGAAACAATGTGATATGGGTTATGGTAGATTGACTCCTCAAGACTGACCACTTAATTTCTATTTAAGAAGATTTATCACATGATAAAATTTCCAAGATAATTCTAAAGTAAGTGGTGATGTTTCATGAGGAACTAATTTAAATAATATCTGATCATGAATCGAAGTTGAAAACTAATTTTTGGAGACATATTCAACATGATTTGAATACCGAATTGAATTTTATCACAACCTATCATCTCCAAAATGATACCCAATCTAAAATGACCATTCAGAAACTTTAGGACATGATGATATTCAATTCAATGAAATTTAAAGGAGGATGAGATCAACATATCCTATTAGTTGAGTGATCAAACAAAAAAATCTTGTACTTGATTATTGAAATGGATCCATATGAAGATATATATGCGAAGTAATGTAGAAATCCTACTTATTGGGATGATGTTGGTGGAAATAATCTACTTGGACATGGTTTGGTGCAAGAGATTTTAGGGAAGGTTCAAGTCATCTAGAACCATATAAATGCATCTTAGAGTTAGAAAAAGAGCTATATTGAAAACCCTTTATGGTACTTAGAGTTTGATGTTGGAGAAAAATATTTCCTTAGAATATCACCCTAGAAGAGATTCATGTAGTCTAGAAAGAAAGGGAATCTTATCCCTATGTACATTTCCCCATTTGAGATCCATGATCACATAGGAGTAGTGTCCTATCATATTTTACCTCCACAAATAATGGCTCAATTTCATGTTTCATTCTGCATATCTCTCTTGAGAAAGTATATATCCGACCCATTACATGTACTGAATCTGATGGTGGTACAACAGGAGAATGACCTCTTATATGAGGAGCATTCAATAAATATATTGAACCAAAGAGACAAAGTTCTATACAACAAGACAAATCATCCTGTAAAAGTGTTATCAAAGAACCATAAGTATGGAGAGGTGATATGGGAACCAGAGAAAATAATGAAAAAAATGTACCCTCACCTAATCTCAAACAAGAATATGAGTTGAAATTTTGGATATGAAATTTATAAAGGGGGAAATAATGTGACAACCCAGAATTTATAAATGATATTTTTCCCTAAAATAAGTGTTTATTATATTTTATTATAAATTATTATACACATAAAACACATAGAGAGAAACGAATAAAACTTTATTCCATTAATGAAAATTATTTTATTAGTTAGAAATAAAACCCATTAAAATTACAAAATATTACATGAGGATAAAAAATAAAAAATATAAAATCTATAATGGTAAAATATGTATTTCTCTAATATTCTAGAATCATCCCTCCCACAAACAACACTATAAAAAAGAAACAAAATATTAGTAAACCAATCAACATTATAGAAAATGGAAATGTAGAACATTTAGAGGAATTTATTTAAATAATAAATTAATGAATTAATAGGTATTTATAGGAGGTAATGTGACTATTTCAATATTAATGTGGCCATTGGAGTTTATATGTGACCATTGAAATAATATTTTGACCATTGGGAATAGTAACATGAGCGTTTGAAAAGTAATTTAACATCTAAATAAAAAATTGGGATATAAATAATATTTTTCATGAGTAATTTATGTAAATATAAATATTATAATTTAAAAAAATAATCATCATGATTAAAAAACTCATTGAAAATATAAGCACATTTTTAATAAACTATATTGTACAGTATTTCATAAAAATTGTAATTTTCATGTTAAAAAATAAAATTTCTTATATTGGAAAATTATTTTGATAAAATTAATATAATTTTCTAAATAATCACATTTATATTTTCCAAGGGGGTTTTTTTTAAAATTTTTCTGAAATACTTTAATTTTCAGGTGAACCGTAAAAATACAGTTTTTTTCGTAACTAGTGTATTTTAAATTACATAATTTATTATGTAATAATGAAATAACAATTTCTATAACATGGATATATAATAAAATAAAAATAATTTGAAAAATGAGTCATTAAAATAAAATAAATATTATTTAAAAAACTAAAAATTACTTTCTAATGTTTAAAATCCAAAGTATTACATTTAAATAATACATTCTAATTTTGGCACATTTCCTTTTGATTAAACTAATGAATTAAAACTATAAAGTGATTTATTGTCTTAGAAAATTTTTATTTAATTTAAATAGGGTTTATAATGTCAAATGTTTCACTATTAAAAGGTTTACTTTTTATATATTAATTTATTCAATAATTTTACTCAAAAATACCCCTCTCCTAAATTAAAAATTACCCCTCTACCTACCCTTGAAAAACCACTCCTCCCACTATTTCACAGCCAAAAATATACGAAATACTATTTATAAAGTCACTTACCATCCTTATGGATGTTATTAATTAATATAACTCCAGTCTTTTAAAAAATTTAAGGGCCATAGAAAAGGAACCAGTTCAAGAAATAGGTAATATCATTTCATCTTTTTTTCTTGTTTTGATTTTGTAATTTCATATCCCAATAATCTTTTATATTTCAAAACTTCTTAAAAAATGTATTTTATAAATATATTTATGTTGTTAATATACTATAAAAAATTTCTTTTTAATATAATCATATATTATACATCTTGTGCCTCCACTTCAAAAAATGCCTCTTTTAAGGTAAGTTAACCTTTAACAAGGATATTTGTAATTATTTTCTTATCAACAATATATTAATTTTTTTAATAAATTATTTATGATATATACATGTATAAATATATTTATCTTAATATTATGTAATTAATTATACTTATTTATAAATGACCTTGAACAAAAAATGTGAAATCAAAGAAAAACATGAATATTTTAAGGAAAACATGATATCAATTTCTTTTCCATTTTACAAAGGGAATTAAGATATATAACCCAATTATTATATATTATAAATATTAAAAAATGAGAATAATTCAATTCTACTTCCATTTTTTAATAAACCTTACTTTATAATTCAGGAGATGGAAAAGTGATGAAATAAAGTAGGAATTAAGGTAAGGGGATTCTCAAACCCAACTCCCCCTCTTTGGGTTATCCGTATTTTTCATAATATTTAGTATGTATATTCCCTTAATATCAATTAAAAAACCTTTCACTATTCTTCCAGTTTATTTTCAGGGATATAATTTTTTTTTCTCCTTTCAAATTTTTTTAAATCCAAATAAAAATATTTTTCAGAAATAAATTTGTTCACAAAACACATATTTGAATAATGTTGAATTGTTTCTTCTTCACTCTAGAATGACGTTCTTTATTATAGATATGTTTTCCATTATTCATTTGGTAACATGAAAGTTAATTCATGAAATTATTCTTTATAAGACCCATATGAAACCCATTCCCTTCACTAGGTTATTTCATGATTATGATTATTATATGGTCTATGTGGAATGTATGATTTTAAGTATTTATGATGAGACATGTGGGGATCAAATTATATATTCCTTCAATTCATTGAGTAATGTGATGTATATCATGATATTATTATTATTATTTAAAAAATTATGATAGCTTTGTTCAAAATAATGATGTTATGATTTATTCACATATGTTATGCATGGACATGATGCTAACTTTGTTCACAACTACATGTTACATTTGACCATTATGACATGAAATTTAATTTTTATACTTGTGATGCATTCCATGTACTATAATATGATTACCTCATGAATTTTATATTGATACTATGATTATGATATGATGATGTTGATTATGATCACCCATGTACTATTGATTCATGTCCCTTATTCCTCAATTTAATGGGATTTTAGATCACCCCTTTAATTTATATATACAAAGGTGTGTACATTTACTAAGGATATTGTGATAGATTTATAAGGACAAATAATAAGAATTTAAATAATGTTTATTTTTTATTATGTACAACTCATTTATGAGCCTAATTTTACCAAAACAATAAACCTTTGGATCCTGGATTGTATCACTATTATGTTTCTTATTTTTAAAATGATGTAATAGTCATGTTATAAAATTCTAGATCGCTATATTGTACCATATGAAGTATACATCTTTTGAAATAGGTTGAATCCATTACTTTATAATCCCAATATAACATTACATGGATCAATTAAAAAAGATGGATGTTCCCTATTAGATTTATGCCATGATAATACATCTATAGGATGAACTATTTCATCATTATTCTCATTCCTCTCATATTCATGCCATCACATTTCTATTTCCAACTATTCTGACAGAAATAGTTTTTTAATTCTTGGAATTAGTGGAAGGTGTAACATTAACTTTTATTTTATATGATATTTAGTCCTAGATTTATTATTCTTCCATATTAATGAACCAAAATGTTGACACACATTCACATTTACACTTTACTTACAAAGAAAATGAAAATTATTATCGAAATCATACAACTTATTAGATGAAAATCTAAAATTATCAATTAACTTCGATTCCATGTAACCATTTTCTTGAATACCTGCATCATCAGGTTGTGAGTCCTTAAAAAATTAATGGTGATAATAATTTATTACATTAGTAATTCTATTCATTGTTTTTTAATTATAAAACTAAATCAAACACTCTAATATATTTATTTTTAAGACAAACTTGATATACCATGGTCTTTGAAACTTCCATTAGCTTTCTACATTATTTGTCCTCCTCATTAAGATAGAAAACTATAAATTATACACCTATATTCCTTTCATCTTCCACTTAATTTCCAGAAGTGATGTCCTAATAAATAAAGGGGAATAAATCTAGTATTAAATAGTCCATACCAACCATTTCAACTAATCCATTAGCTTCCTTTGTTTGAGTAGTTTCTCCATTACGATACAACACATTATATATACTTTTAAAACCATTTTTCTTAATATGGTATGTAACGCCCCGACCCCAGTTACCCAGAGTCGGTGCATTACTTCGTAACATTGGCATGATCACAAGAAGGATCAAATCTCGAAAGACCGATTGGTTTAGTAGCCTTGGAAACACTAGATATATTCATAATTTTTACATTACATCATAAAATGAAAAACTAATACAACAACATAATGTTTCCACAGTCCACACTATAATCCCCTCATAATATCCCTGCAGGTCATTCATAATTTACTTCTTCACTTCCTGGGAAAAATAAAACATACAAAAGGGGTGAGCTCAAATGCCCAGTAAGGATAACAATATAGCGGAAACTTTCATAAATAAGAATAAACTTTTAAGGCAATGTATAACTAAAACAAAAGCCTTTCAAACATGAACTTTCAACATAGTATGGCATAAATAAAATGAAATAATGCCATTTACTTACTCACATGGATATTCTACTAATCGAATAATCACATGCAAAAATCAATAACCACTTTCATAATGTTGGAATGCATAATGCCAGACTATCATAACCACATAGTCGAGGCCTCGTGCCAGGACTACAAATAATATTTTGTCAAGGCCTTGTGACAAGACACTAGTTTGTCTCATGAGACCTACCGATGCATCGAGGAGCTATAGCAGGCTCCACCCGTCACATATTAAGTCCAATGCATTCCCATATGAAAAGGTTTAATCATAACATAAACATTCGTATTAAAACTAGCATACGAAATGTCAATACTTTCACCATAAACTATGAATGGTATAAAAATAGCACATCCACAGTCAAACATATCACAAAACCTTCAATACAATATAGAAGTTTTGTATCATAATAAATCAACTTCAAATAATCTTAAAATCCATCAAAGGATGTTGAAATAGATGAAATCAAAATTCTTTTTAAAGAAATATCTCCTTTTATTTTGAAATAATTTAAGATCCATATAAAATAAAACATTTTCTTTGAAAATATTCTTATAAGCTTTTAAGGAAAGCTTTGAAGATTTTATAACGGCGTAAAATAACCGCACCCGCCGTATAAGTTAAAAAAAACATTCTTACCTCAATTCTGTCGAAAAGGTTAAAAAGGACCTTGTTTTGAAAACGACGGAAAGATTCCTTTATAAACCTCTTATAAAAAGTCAAACAAGGGTATAAATGACATTAACCCATATTCTTGTAAATATTAAAAATGTTTTGAAATACATTTTTAAGAAACATGGATGTGGATGATAAAGATATCCCAGTAGATTATTACGTATAAACAACCTCGGATAATGAAGAGATTGTGAAATAACCCTTACCTTGTACTTTTCCTTGGTTGGGGTATGTTAACCTCCTGTATATTGGTGAAATAGTTGTTATTAAATTATACAAGAATCATATATAATAATATGATATCATATATGATCTTTTAACATTGATTTGTTAATAATATCTTAGAATTATCGTCGTTTCGGGAGTTAACTTACTCATTTTCTTTTATATGTTTTGTTACATAAGCCATGGTTGTTGTATCTTATTCATATCCAGAATGATATCTAGTCCTTAAACATTATTTTTAAATCATCAAATGATAATTATACTTGAATGGATACGATGGAGAATGAATCTCATCGCGTTCGTGGAGACGGTAGTCCGTACGTACGCACGAGCGACATTATCATTCTTTTGATATTAAAATAATATATAAATGGATGGTATATCATATATACAGAATCATTAACATGTTATTTTTATTATTTACATGAGTTACACATCATTATTATACCCATCCAAATAATATTATATTGAATAACAATTACACCACGACGTGGAGACGGTAAGCCGTACGTACGCACGTATGGTGACATGTTATTCAAAGGGTGGATAGAATACTGAATATGGTTGTACCATATTTATAATAACATCACAGTATATGTAAGATACTGGAGTTATTATTTTAGAATGGTAAGAACAAAGGAAGAAGAAGTGGAAGAAGAAATGAACTTAGAAAAGGGTGGTGAAATCATTACCTCTTCTTCGGGTTCTTCCTTTTGATTTGATCAAAAGGGCTCCTTAGGTTGGATTTATGATCAAACTAAGGCCTCTAGGTTGTAGTGAGGGATGTTGGGAGAGTATTTGGGCAGAGTTTGGCTGAACCAAAAGGCTTTAGATGTGTGATGAAATGAGAAGGACGAGTGCCCTTTTATAAGAGGGGTGAGGGGAACCTTTGGAAAAGCTAGAAATATTATTTTATAATAAATTAATATTCGGTTTCTAATGGCTCCAAAGCTTATTATTAAAAGTTTAAGGTGGGGATAGGTCGAAAACCACTCAACCAATAGAATTTAGACAGGCTTGGGTACTTATATTAACCTTATCTTTAAGTATTAACTCTAAGTTAATTAGTTTCACTTTTACAATGTCTCTTTGTATTTTTATATAATATGGTTAATAAACTTACTATATATATCCAAGCGACCCCCAAGTGGTACATTAATGATGAACCTATCATGATATAAGTCTCTTGGCCGAACCTTAGATTTTTAGGAATTTATTATCAATTAATAATATAATATTTGTTTTAAGAACTCTTTTATGTCAATTTTGACACTATTCAATAGTTGATTTTTGTGAAACTCATAACAGATTGATTACTTCTAAAAAAGTCAATTAAATCAATCCTAATATATCATATTATCCTAGAAAATTAGTTTAATTCATTAAAAGTTTCATATTATATTTATTTGGGTATTTATAATATCAATTATTTTAATTTTTCACTATTATAGTAATTACTGCATCATCATTGTGTCATTAATAAAATAAATTATTTAATGTCTAAAAATTATAAATAAAATATCATTATGTAGGAAATCTTTTTATCTTTCTAATGAATATTTATAATCTAAACTCCAACATATATAACCCTATGTAACAATTGTGTTTCTAAAAGATATATGCTTGTGTCATTTTTGTATTCATTTTAACTTAATTAAAATAAAGTGTCATTATCACTTACAAGTGGATCCATGGGGTCCCAAAATTGACAAAAAGATGACCATGGTCGACCATGTATCAACCAATAGGGTTAAGACACGTTTTAGGGTAATTTAGTATTATTATAATATTATTTTTTAACCCTTATTTACCAGATTTACCCTTAACCATGGTAAATAAAATATTTACCGCAATAATTATTCAAAATGTCTAAAAATAAAAGTTACCTATTTACAAAATTTGAACATCCTGATTCCAAATATGGAATCCATTTTCCTAAATTCAAAACACAGAAGTGGCAGAAATTAATTTAAAATTAATTCCCGCTGTCAAAACAAAAAGCGTGTTTTTAAGAGATAATAACTATCAAAAGATTGACACTTGTTTATGTTCGGTTTAATTGTAAAATTATGTCCAATGACCAAAATTATATTAAATAGTAAAAATATATTCTAAATATACTTTAAAACCACTCAAATTCATAGTTTATCACTATTAATTATTTTGATTAAAAAAGTTGTTTTTAATTAAAATTTAGTAATTTTCACTATTCATCAAAATATGAAAGTTATCCGAAAAGTACCAAAATTTCACCTTAGGCTAAATTTGATATTCCGAATCCAAAAATGAAGTTCATTTTAAAATATAAAATATATATAACTTCAAAAAGTAGGTATTACTATTCATAACAGCTAGTTTGATTGGTTACGGTGTGTTAGAACTCGAAGTTGCGTACAACACACGCTACTGTTTTATTCAAAGGAAAGCGTACCGTGGAAGCTTGGGATGTTTCATTTTAAATTTTTTGATGTCTCCATTTAGTCAAAAAGTTTAAAATATTGTATTTAAAAAGTTTTCACTATCAAAAGTTGATAAAAGTGCAATACTGAAAATGAATCTGTTCTTGCATTATGACTAAGAAACTCATAATATGGATTCTAAAATTATAAGGATTATATAAAGTTTAAAATTTAGTTAACACTATTCATAACCTCTTTTAATGGCTTTTTTTTTGGTAAGTCATGGTGCAATTTAACTCAGTGTTGCGTGTAGTGCAAGTTATTGAATTATTTTGAAGAAATAACACACTATGAAATCCTGGGGTGTTACATTCTCCCCTCCTTCAATAAATTGCGTCCTCGCAATTTGAAATTGTTCTTCGAAAATAAAAGGTTGAAAGTAGAAAATATATTTGTGGGAAAACCCACATTGGAAATTGGGTTACTAAAATTTAGTCTTAATATGAGGAAAAGAGAAATTAAAGGGTCCCCACCAAATTATGATCTCGATTAGGAGAACATTGGTGGCAATTAGAGACATATAATTGGAGGAAAAACGTAAATATTTATAGGTAGTGATTGAGGTCATCAATCACAAACAAGTATAAAATTGAGGTCCTTAAATACATCAATCTATGATGATTTGAAATACCATCGGTTCAACAAAACATAGGGTATTAGGATAACACATTTTTGACTTTTCAAAATATCTTAGTTGAAATCCCACATCGAAAAATGAATTAATGAGGCCTCTATTTAAAATAAAGAGTCGAAAGTATAAAGATTACCGAAAATAACACATACTAGGGTTCCATGTAGTAAAATATGGATATGGAAGAAAAATATAACCATCAATTTCCTAATGGATAGTGGTAGAGAACATGGCTATGAAAAGGCCAACAATACCAAAGCCATAAATTAGTGATGATTTAAGGTACTATCTAGGAAAACATTTTTGTTCTAAGTTGCTTTTCTTAATGTTGAGGAATTTATTTATGAGATTGGATAAGATAATAAGGAGATATACTTACTTTATAATTATAGTTTTATCCATTAATAAATTTCTACCACAAACTCATCTTTCACTCTAAAAGATAATAGAATGTAAAAAAAATTCTATTTACACTATTCGTATAGGGTTCCAAAATAAACGAATTTATAATTAATCTAAAAAATCTTTTAATAAAAACTACATTATTTAATCCAGGACATCTCGTGGGCCAGTGGTAGGTGATACACCCTTGTCGCCCTTCGGTTGCGGGTTCAAGTCTCGCAGCCTTGCCGGACGCGACGGGTTGCCGCCCGACCTCCGGGTTTTCCTTTTATGGCAATCCAAAATAATCCAAACTAGAACTATCCAAAATACTTCTATCCAAACTCACAGTCCAACATTTATAAGTAAGGTAAACATAATGTAGAACCTTTTTACCCCGTAATAGCATATGAATACCTTCATCATGTATTCTTTTAATACACCGAAACATCCTGAATTACCATATTCCTTATTGATTACATTCATGCTCCCTTATTCCATATAGAAAGCTGGATATACTCCATTAATCCAAAAATGTTTTAAACCCCAACAATGATGGAATATCATTAATCAGTTCCAGGGTAGTCAAGAATATCCAATATAATTTATCCAAAACAATCACATATTATTCCAAAATCACTATCTCAGTATCAGAACTATATTATGATTTATCATTCTCTCAACCATATATTTTCCAAAAATTTATCCTGCTATTGAGTCACTTTTCTTTGTTCCACACAATCTCAAGTCCTTAATGAAATACTACTGCAGTACAATCATTATATAATCCATAATTATTATAACAAGTACATTGTTGATACAACACTCAATTGACATAATCAACATAAGAACTCTAACTATTCTTCTTCATCTGTGGTAGTATCATAACTTGATTATTATCCAATAGCATCATTTGTGGCATAGTCTGATGACTGGGACATAGGTTCGCGTAGTGTCCAAACTCCTTGCAAATGAAGCATTGTACATTTGAAACCATTTTCTTACCCTTGCAGTCATGTACTTTGTGCCCTTTTCCTCCACACTTATAACAAACTCCCATTCCTTTCAGGCAATTTCCAGGGTGTTTCTTTCCACAGTTACCAAATATGGGAAAAATCTTCTTTTCCCTCTTCCCTTTATCCATTTTTCTCTCTTCCATCCTTTTCTTCTCTTGCTTCCCTTCAAAGACATAGGACTCAGTAAACTCTTTACTTATCTTATCAACACATGATATTATTTCTTCATATGATGATAATACATGGGAGACTATTTCTCTTATCAATTATAGCTTAAAACCATGAAAGATATGATCCTTCCTTCTCTTTGGATCATGTGCATTTCGGGAGTTCTCATTCCTTCTACTGGGCGCCATTTCTAAACAATGGCATAAACTAGATCAGTTTATGAATCAAAATACATAATCCCATACTTATAAAACACTTAACATAAATTGAACTATTTATGGATATAATCCATAATCATAAAAATGTTTTCTTTGAGGAAGTATATACTCATAAACCCTTCATAATGATTTGTAAAGAAAATGAGAGTTATCCTAAGCATATCCCCCGGGAGTGTCGTAACCAAGAGTGCAGCAAGGCCCGTTGTCGTGCACCAGTTCCCGTTCGAGTCTAGCTCAAAGCGGTGTTTTCGGGTTTTACCGCTAGGTACATCTGTGTCAGAGCCGCCTCTACCTGCTCGTATCCAGACAGGGATGTATTGCTCGGAAAACTCACAAAATCTCTACAATACCAAAATTCTAGGAAGTTCTTCTATACTAATCCTCAAAGTTCATCTTAGGTCTACGTGCTCTAATCAGAGTTTATCTAAATCTAGCTTCCAAGGTTTGTACTAAACTTCCTCTGATACCAACTGTAACGCCCCGACCCCAGTTACCCAGAGTCGGTGCATTACTTCGTAACATTGGCATGATCACAAGAAGGATCAAATCTCGAAAGACCGATTGGTTTAGTAGCCTTGGAAACACTAGATATATTCATAAGTTTTACATTACATCATAAAATGAAAAACAACTACAACAACATAATGTTTCCACAGTCCACACTATAATCCCCTCATAATATCCCTGCAGGTCATTCATAATTTACTTCTTCACTTCCTGGGAAAAATAAAACATAGAAAAGGGGTGAGCTCAAATGCCCAGTAAGGATAACAATATAGCGGAAACTTTCATAAATAAGAATAAACTTTTAAGGCAATGTATAACTAAAACAAAAGCCTTTCAAACATGAACTTTCAACATGGTATGGCATAAATAAAATGAAATAATGCCATTTACTTACTCACATGGATATTCTACTAATCGAATAATCACATGCAAAAATCAATAACCACTTTCATAATGTTGGAATGCATAATGCCAGACTATCATAACCACATAGTCAAGGCCTCGTGCCAAGACTACAAATAATATTTTGTCAAGGCCTTGTGCCAAGACACTAGTTTGTCTCATGAGACCTACCGATGCATCGAGGAGCTATAGCGGGCTCCACCCGTCACATATTAAGTCCAATGCATTCCCATATGAAAAGGTTTAAACATAACATAAACATTCGTATTAAAACTAGCATACGAAATGTCAATACTTTCACCATAAACTATGAATGGTATAAAAATAGCACATCCACAGTCAAACATATCACAAAACCTTCAATACAATATAAAAGTTTTGTATCATAATAAATCAACTTCAAATAATCTTAAAATCCATCAAAGGATGTTGACATAGATGAAATCAAAATTCTTTTTAAAGAAATATCTCCTTTTATTTTGAAATCATTTAAGATCCATATAAAATAAAACATTTTCTTTGAAAATATTCTTATAATCTTGTAAGGAAAGCTTTGAAGATTTTATAACGGCGTAAAATAACCGCACCCGCCGTATATGTTAAAAAAAACATTCTTACCTCAATTCTGTCGAAAAGGTTAAAAAGAACCTTGTTTTGAAAACGACGGAAAGATTCCTTTATAAACCTCTTATAAAAAGTCAAACAAGGGTATAAATGACTTTAACCCATATTCTTGTAAATAGTAAAAATGTTTTGAAATACATTTTTAAGAAACATGGATGTGGATGATAAAGATATCCCAGTATATTATTACGTATAAACAACCTCGGATAATGAAGAGATTGTGAAATAACCCTTACCTTGTACTTTTACTTGGTTGGGGTAGGTTAACCTCCTGTATAATGGTGAAATAGTTGTTATTAAATTATACAAGAATCATATATAATAATATGATATCATATATGATCTTTTAACATTGATTTGTTAATAATATCTTAGAATTATCGTCGTTTCGGGAGTTAACTTACTCATTTTCTTTTATATGTTTTGTTACATAAGCCATGGTTGTTGTATCTTATTCATATCCAGAATGATATCTAGTCCTTAAACATCATTTTTAAATCATCAAATGATAATTATACTTGAATGGATACGATGGAGAATGAATCTCATCGCGTTCGTGGAGACGGTAGTCCGTACGTACGCACGAGCGACATTATCATTCTTTTGATATTAAAATAATATATAAATGGATGGTATATCATATATACAGAATCATTAACATGTTATTTTTATTATTTACATGAGTTACACATCATTATTATACCCTTCCAAATAATATTATATTGAATAACAATTACACCACGACGTGGAGACGGTAAGCCGTACGTACGCACGTATGGTGACATGTTATTCAAAGGGTGGATAGAATACTGAATATGGTTGTACCATATTTATAATAACAACACAGTATATGTAAGATACTGGAGTTATTATTTTAGAATGGTAAGAACAAAGGAAGAAGAAGTGGAAGAAGAAATGAACTTAGAAAAGGGTGGTGAAATCATTACCTCTTCTTCGGGTTCTTCCTTTTGATTTGATCAAAAGGGCTCCTTAGGTTGGCTTTCTGATCAAAATAAGGCCTCTAGGTTTTAGTGAGGGATGTTGGGAGAGTATTTGGGCAGAGTTTGGCCGAACCAAAAGGCTTTAGAGGTGTGATGAAATGAGAAGGAGGAGTGCCCTTTTATAAGAGGGGTGAGGGGCACCTTTGGAAATGCTAGAAATATTAATTTATAATAAATTCATATTCGGTTTCTAATGGCTCCAAAGCTTATTATTCAAAGGTTAAGGTGGGGATAGGTCTAAAACCACTGAACCAATATAATTTAGACAGGTTTGGGTACTTATATTAACCTTATCTTTAAGTATTAACTCTAAGTTAATTAGTTTCACTTTTACAATGTCTCTTTGTATTTTTATATAATATGGTTAATAAACGTACTATATACATCCAAGAGACCCCCAAGTGGTACATTAATGATGAACCTATCATGATATAAGTCTCTTTGACGAACCTTATATTTTTAGGAATTTAATATCAATTAATAATATAATATTTGTTTTAAGAACTCTTTTATGTCAATTTTGACACTATTCAATAGTTGATTTTTGTGAAACTCATAACAGATTGATTACTTCGAACAAAGTCAATTAAATCAATCCTAATATATCATATTATCCTAGAAAATTAGTTTAATTCATTAAAAGTTTCATATTATATTTATTTGGATATTTATAATATCAATTATTTTAATTTTTCACTATTATAGTAATTACTGCATCATCATTGTGTCATAAATAAAATAAATTATTTAATGTCTAAAAATTATAAATAAAATATAATTATGTAGGAAATATTTTTAGCTTTCTAATGAATATTTATAATCTAAAATCCAACATATATAACCCTATGTAACAATTGTTTTTCTAAAAGATATATGCTTGTGTCATTTTTGTATTCATTTTAACTTAATTAAAATAAAGTGTCATTATCACTTACAAGTGGATCCATGGGGTCCCAAAATTGACACAAATATGCCCATGGTCGACCATGTATCAACCAATAGGGTTAAGACACGTTTTAGGGTAATTTAGTATTATTATAATATTATTTGTTAACCCTTATTTACAGGATTTACCCTTAACCGTGGTAAATAAAATATTTACCGCAGTAATTATTCAAAATGTCTAAAAATAAAATTTACCTATTTACAAAATTTTAACATCCTGATTCCAAATATGGAATCCATTTTCCTAAATTCAAAACACAGAAGTGGCAGAAATTAATTTAAAATTAATTCCGCTGTCAAAACAAAAAGCGTGTTTTTAAGAGATAATAACTATCAAAAGATTGACACTTGTTTATGTTCGGTTTAATTGTAAAATTATGTCCAATGACCAACATTATATTAAATAGTAAAAATATATTCTAAATATACTTTAAAACCACTCAAATTCATAATTTATCACTCTTAATTATTTTGATTAAAAAAGTTGTTTTTAATTAAAATTTAGTAATTTTCACTATTCATCAAAATATGAAAGTTATCCGAAAAGTACCAAAATTTCACCTTAGGCTAAATTTGATATTCCGAATCCAAAAATGAAGTTCATTTTAAAATATAAAATATATATAACTTCAAAAAGTAGGTATTACTATTCATAACAGCTAGTTTGATTGGTTACGGTGTGTCAGAACTCGAAGTTGCGTACAACACACGCTACTATTTTATTCAAAGGAAAGCGTACCGTGGAAGCTTGGGATGTTTCATTTTATATTTTTTGATGTCTCCATTTGGTCAAAAAGTTTAAAATATTGTATTTAAAATGGTTTCACTATCAAAAGTTGATAAAAGTGCAATACTGAAAATGAATCTGTTCTTGCATTATGACTAAGAAACTCATAATATGGATTCTAAAATTATAAGGATTATATAAAGTTTAAAATTTAGTAAACACTATTCATAACCTCTTTTAATGGCTTTTTTTTGGTAAGTCATGGTGCAATTGAACTCAGTGTTGCGTGTAGTGCAAGTTATTGAATTATTTTGAAGAAATAACACACTATGAAATCCTGGGGTGTTACATGGTAATTTACTTCTTCACAAATTAACCAAGGTGTTACAATGAAATAATATCAAGGGAATAAAAAAATCCTCCATTTAAAGCATGGATGAAGGAAAAATATAATAATAATTACAACTATTTTTGAAAATCAAGTGAGATGCGCTCAGTGTGGTACAACCAACTTATTTCCATTATAATATAAAAAGGTAGATTGTTAATAATATAAAAAACATTAAAAATAATAAATAATTTAAATAAAAATTATTCAAATAAAAATTAGTCTTCAATTTGATTTTAATAAAATTTTACATGAATGAAATATTACTCTTAAATATTTAAAGGATTTCCCTTAGTTACATTTTAAAACATATGATATCAAACATGTATTCTTAGGAAACTATAGTATCACTAACAATATTTACTATCACATATCAAATATTAAACAAATTTATCAAGTTAAAAATAAAATTATAAACATATATTTTAAGTAAATAAATGTTTTTTAAAAATAAAAATGTGAATTTTTAGGGTCATACTATAAGGACCTGAGATTTTAATTTGTGATTTCCTCAAATTAGTTAAAATACGTTCGAGAAATTTCTCCACATTAAAAATTGAACCAAAATGAAAAAATGATATGTTTATACCTTTACCACCCACCACTTAATTAATAAGTACAAATTAGAGAAACCGAATAAAAAAAATATTAATACATATGTTTATATAAAGTTTTTTTAGACAAATTTATTTGATTCGTTAATGTCTTTAAGAATCTATCCTTTTATGTGACATAATTTTCGTCAATGAAAAATATGTATATTTTTGTTAAAATATTATTTTAAAAAAATATAATATTTATTGATTAATTATATAGTTTTTAGTGTTTTATAGAAATTTATAATAAAAATAAGTAGCATTTTAAAAAATTATTTTCCTATAAAAATAGTTTTTATTATATTTTTTAATTTTAATTAAAAGTTTAAAAATAAATTTATAGAAATTTAAATTCATAAAATAAACATCATTTTTGGATTTTTAATTTTAATATTAGTTTAAAATGAATTTTTGGTTTCTTCTAGAAGGATTGATTTTTAGATGAATAGTGAAAAAATATATTTTTTCCAAAACGATGACTTTTATTACCTTATGAAAATATATGTAAGACATAGAATTTTATAAAACCAATTAATTGATTAAATATATATTTAATTAATAATTTTAGTCATTTTAAATCTATTTTTAAACTTACAAAACCTGTGAAACATAAGAAACATTTTAATTCAAATAAAAAATCATTTTTAGACTTTTCATTTAATTAAATAGTTTTTTGAAAAAATTGTGCTTTTTTGATTGGAATGGAACATAAAATTTATTTTATATAATAAAATATTTTATATCTTTAAAATACAAAATTTTCAAAAATCTTATCCCCAACTTAAATTTTATGTTTAAAATTAACTTTTTCTAAGAAACAGTTTTTACACGTTATGTGTGCTAATACTAAACTTAATTTCTATAAATCTTAGGAATATTATTTTATAAAATTTTTCACATAATTAAAAAAATAATTTTTAAATTATTACATAATTTTAATTTCAATTTTACCCATTAAAATTATTTTCCAAGGGTGAAAGTGGAGTTACCACGGCATGGGTAAATTAGGGTAAAAGTGGTTTAACATTGTGAAAAAGGTTAAAAAATTAAGTAAAACATGTTTTAAATTGGATGGTAGAGTATTTATAAACCTCATATATTTTTAAAATCCATTATTTTACATTTTGAGCCTTTTTCTATGAATAATGGAGTGATGGTATTGATAAATAATGAGTTTTTACAAAAGTTTCATTTTCTTCACTTATAAAAGGAAACCACCTTCAACCCATTTATCTACCCATTAAAAAGCCTTGGATCCACAAAAATTATTACCTATTATATACTAAAGAACATAAATATACATTTTAATCCTTGGAATCACCAAAATTACAAGATAATGATTCTTAAAGAGTTGCTGATGGGAGAACTTCTAAGGGAGAAGTATTACTCTCAACCCAACTTCTCTAGATTTTTTTCCTCTTCAACACCCCTAAAATAGAATATCTATAAAAATTTATGATAAAATCAACATTTTTTATATGATTAAGTCTTATTATGCTAATGTAATATTCATTTTACACCTTCCTCCAAAATCATTTAGAAAAATAGAAATGTCATCATGAGTGTGTGCATATTACCGCTTCTATAAACAATATGTTTGTTTTCTATGAATTCTTAAAATGAACAAATTTAAAAATATGTTTATTATGTAAAAAAATAATTTTGACATTATTAGTATCTTGGAATTATAATAAATGAATATATATTACTAATAAGATAAATTTACAGTTATAGTAACTTTAACCATAGTAAATGGACTTATCAAGAAACCTTTCCTAATTTTCATCTATCTTGGGATAAAATTTGAAAATATATAATTATTATCCTACTAGAATAATAAAGTACATAAAAATAGAAATTCTAGATATCATGGAGTTATTTTATATAAACTTTTACCATGGTCAACAAACCTAAAGAGTTACAAAGAAATTAATTGAACAACCCAGAGTAATCGATGTAATCAGAAACTATTTTAAAAATAAATACCATAAGATAACAGATGGAACTTCTAAAATTAAATATAGATGAATAAGGTTCTTATTTATATGTTTAATGAACCTACTTTTATTATTCATGATTTTAAGTGCAAGTGAAAAGCGTATTTAAACATGTGGTAAGGGTTTCATCACAAAACTTCTTTCTTTGAGAATCATGTTATTTTATGAACCTAGTTTAATTGAAATGGTGTATATACTACCAACTGGATATATAATATCATGAATTATATTTATTCATGATATTTTAACCTCAAATTCAACATTTATCTCTTTTAAGGGGTTAAATTAAAACTTATCTTAAGTCGTAAGGGTTTCAATCTCAATCACTCTTCATTGAGGAATTATTTGATTTTATGATCAAATATTCATGAGTACAGTTTAACGACTACCTCCATGATTTTTAATATGATGAATTATTATTTAAAAATTAAAACATTCTTCAATTCATGCTTTTCCTTAGTATGGTCTATGATTGATTTATTCCCTAAAATATAAGGCCTTTTATAACACAACACATTTTATTGAGTCATAATGTTTCTCTATGATTTTTTCATTTCATTACATATATTAAAACATCTTTATATCTTTAGAGATCACATATGTTACAAATATTCTTTTTATGAGCTCTAGTGCTTATTGAAAATGCAATTATGTTTTGAATAATTCCCACAATCTTAAGCAAGTTTTTCCCTCCATGTCTATAATATCCCTTCCCTCCAATGTCTTATTTTTTATTATAGGCCTAATTAACTGAAATATCAAGTGAAATTAATTGTTACCCTACTATTTTTAAACTAATGTTTTATTATTATTTTTATGATATGGTATTTCAAAAAAGTTTTTTTAAGACATAAAATTAATGGATCTTCTAGAACTCCTTTATGAATTCCCCGTTACACATTCTCTTTATTTTTATCCATTTTATAAAACATTATTCTCATGAACATATTCATTTTTTATATATTTTTATTACATATATACATAGTTAAATATACTTATCACTTATATGATTATACATGATTTTAGTTCCCTTTAAAAATCCAATTTTAAGTAAACCTAATTTATGATAATTTTCCTATTTATGGTCTCATATAACGAATCACCCCATTAAATGATTTTAAACTAAAAATAGATTATAAAAACCTCATTATTTTATGGATAAACCTATTGGTTCAATTATGGTTTCACAGAAAACAATATTCTATTTCCTTAATTAAAAATATCATATAATTATTTCAAAGACTTCACTAGTACGTTTTTTAATATTTCTTCTCCTAGACCATTCCATTGAAATATATATATTGTAACTCAATGATAAAGACCTATTATTCATTCTAAAATATGAAAATACAGATGATTTAATTCTATATTTTCATAGTAATACTTATTATTTTTCTTTCAGTTGTCTAATGAATTAAAATTATGAATCCTACTTCATTTTCATGAGTTTGATCTTTCTTAGGGTTTATGTATGATTTTTTTCTATAGGGAATGCATAAATATGATTTTAAATATGTGATAGGTGGGACCAAAATTATATAGCCCTCCAATGCATTAGGTAAATATTTATATCTTATGAGATGTTATGTATGAGATTAGGGAGTGAACCTAATCCACTATGGGACTTTTTCCACCATGTATGGTTCATAAGAAGTTAGATTAAGCATGCTCTGTTATGTGATGAGTGGGGATGAAATTATATAGCCTTAAAATTCATTGGTTAATGATTTATATCTCATGATATGATATGTAAGGGATTAGGGATTAAACCTAATCCACCATGGGCCTTTTTTCACTATGTTTATGGGAATGAGGCGTGAACTCAATCGACTTTGGGAATTTATACACTTTATGATGAAAGTATTGGGAGTGACCCTTGACTTATGTTTATGTTTTATTATCTTATGTTATTTCTACATATTCCATGATTCCATGATCTAATGATAATTTACTTATTCCATGTTTCAATGCTTATGATTATTCTATTTATGATATCATGTTATACATCTTGATACTCATGCTATTATTTATTACCATATTTATTCCCTTATCGGGATTACTAGCTCAACCATTTACTTGTGTATTTTTCTAGGGTATCCAATTTAGTTTTTAATATATATGGAAGTTATGAGAACTATGTGGAGTTTTAAATAAACATTATATTTCTATGTTTATTATGATTTATTTATGTATATAATATTATGAAGAAATTAGACCTTAAGATCCTCAGTTTGAATGTGGTAGAAATATATGTGAAAATTTAAGAAATAAAGTATGTTTAAGGTTGTGCCGCTACAATTGGTATCAACATAAGGTATTTTTTGGACATTAGGATGAAATTATCTTAGTGAAATTTCTCGGGATATGTCTAAGGGATAAGACTAAGTATAAGATAACATTCTAAAATTTTGGTAAAGTTGAGAATATGTGGTTTTACTTGCAATTAAATCCCTATATGGTACTAGAAAGTTGATACAGGCTCTAGTACATTTGTACATAGGGGTAATAAACCTAAAGAGGGTGTATTGGGAAATAACTCAACTATGACCTAGTGCATGAAAAAGATCCCTAACTACACACCTATCTAGACACTCCTAGGGGATATAATTTGGTTAAGCATGTAATCTTTATGAACCACTCTGAAGGATTGATTTTCTAGTTGCTTTTAGGGATTAGGATTAGAAGCATAATATTTCCCAACTCAATGTAACCTTGGTTTAACTAATATTTGAATAGGTTGAACCATGGATGGTATAAGTTGATCTAAAAATGATATATGTTAAAATGTGAATGATATAGGTTAAAAAAAGAGTGACATAGCTTGAACTAAAATAATTATATGCTAACATGATAGTATTATAAAGTGGTACTTCTTTTGGTTAAATTTCAATTTTGTTATCTAGTATACTTATTTTAGGATGATAATGGTTTGTCAATAATCCTAACCCATTATGGTTTTAGTAATTGATAGAACCATAAGAAACTAAGATAAAAATGGGTGAAAGGGTGTGGCGTCCTGGACCAGGCTGCCACATAACTCGTGCCCCCAGCCCAGTTGAACACATGACGCCTTGCATGTATCCCCATAAGCTTGGGGCTCATGTGGTCAACCAAGATCGGGGCATGTGTTACATGTAAGCTGGGTCTGGGACGTCACATGTTCATATTAGTGAGGGTTACATTCTGGATTTACTATTTGGAGATGATATATTGGATACTCAGAATGCCTGAGACTTGGTCATAAGCCATTATTGGGTGTTTTGAACCCATGTACATGGTAAGAACCAAGTAACAAGGACTATTGATGTTATTTATTCTACTATTATTGCTTATATCATTTCACCATTAGGTGATTCATGAGTTTTGTGTTGTTATTGACATTGTTGAGTTTCAGAAATTTGATTTCATTATTTATCCTGATGAAATGAGGGTTACATGTAGAACATTCATCACAATAGGCAGCATATGAATAGGCTATGTATCTTTCCATGTTGCATTTAAATTTTCAACAAGAATTGCCTATTTTATATTGTTGTGACTTGTGATATATATATATATATATAATTGTGTTGATGCTTTCTACACGATTTAGATCATTTTATGGTGTGAGTTGGTGGGTGCCACTCTTTGATTCCTAAGGTTTATGGGCCCTTATGGATCAAAAAATGGCATTCTAACTAGCTCAACCTTATGGGAAATGATATAATCATAGGTTAAGAACAATTTAAAATGGAAATGACATCCAAGTGAGTTTCATTTTTTGACTCATATGGTGTATGATCCCTTATGGTCTGAAAAATGACATATAATTGGATTAAACTATTTTAAGTGACTTTTAACTTGAGAACAACCTTTTTACACATGTATAATATATAATCTTGACCTGAACCTGGCCTTATTAGTTGGTAGGTGGTTTTCTTCGTTCTTTTGTCCTCTTAGGGTCTGTTATATCATATAGTACTAGATTTAGTAGCAGGAAGATAGTCATTTTAGTTCTTAATGGAAGGATTGAGTACCTATCATTGTTTCTTAAATTCAATCATTTGAATTGATTAATTATATTCTGAGAAATTTTTTTAGCATTGTAGCATTATGCCTCCACAAAATCCTCCAGTCATGCACCCTGAAGGAGGTGATGACCATGTTTCTGAGGTAGCAGTCCCTATGACTCCAGTGTTTCTTCCAGTCCAACCACCAATGGTTCCTCCTCCAATACCTAAATTGGGCACTGAAGCCCATTTTATAGAGGTATTCTTGCGTATGATTTAGTATATCCAAGGAAGAGTGCAACATACCCCGAGCATGGTAGAGTTGACTCATGAGTTTCAACAGCAGCATCCTCCCACTTTCTCAGGGGATGAAAGACCTTTTGCTGCAGGTTCCTAGATTGAGGAGATCTTTTCTATCTTTGAGAACCTAGAGATGCCTCCAGAGTAGAGGGTAAAGTTAGCGACCTACCAACTACATGACTCAGTCAAGAGATGATGGGATGTTATCACCCAGGTAGGCCAATATGGAGAGATGGTTTGGGCTGACTTCTAGACTATGTTATGTGACTACTACTTTCCCTAGACTCTGAGGGTTGATCGAGCTAGAGAGTTTAGGAATTTGCAGTAGGGGACCATGTCATTCATGGAGTACTTGTCTCATTTCATTAAGATATAGAATTTTTATCCTTCTCTATCTTCTGATGAACTTATGACTGCTTTAATATTTTAGGATGAGCTGTGTTAAACCGTTTGGTCGTAGGTCAACATTTTCAAGCTAGAAACTGTTTCTGATATCGTCAACTAGGCCCTAATTACAAATTAGAATCCAATAGATGATAATGTTGAAATACAGGGAGTTTTGACATCGAAAGCGTCTATTAGATCTTCATTGAGGAAAAAGAAATGTTTCATAGAGTCTCGTGGGAGTAGTGGTGCTCATGATCCTTTCTCTAGTGGTTCTCTTACTTGTCACCAGTGTGTCATACCATGACCCTTTAAGAGCCAGTTCACATGGAATCCAATGGAGTGTAGAGGTTACAGTAGTTTGGGTCATATCTACCAGTTCTATAGAACTTTCACTCCAGTGCCTAGTGAGAAGAGATCTTCTCCTACTCCTCGATCAAGAGTGGGGTTAGAAGGATCACGATAGTCAGGAAGATGGAATATCTCTAGTCGATCATGCTGAGGTGGTGGTCAAGGCAGAGGAAATCATGCATATGATTCACAACGCTAGTATATTAGGCCTACTCAGGGCATTCAGGTTGTGACACAAGGCCATGGTACATTCTAGTTACATGTAGTCCAGCCTACGCCGCCAGAGTAGGGTTCCTAACCTTATACTTCTTGAGGTATGATTCTAGTAGCCTCTACTTTAGTATCTACCTTTTTTGATAGAGGCTCTTCTCACACATTATTATATGAGATTATTACTAAACGTTTGGTCCTAGATGTTGAGTATTATCATGGAATCATGATTCTAGATACACCGTTAGGTATCCACTCAAAGGGAATTCAAAATTTTCAGAACTGTCCCCTTGAGATATGTGACTAATTTTTCGAATAGAACCTGTACGTACTTGATATGAAAGGTTTCAACATAATCATTAAAATGGACTAGTTAGTTCCATATAGAGCCAATATTGACTTCTATCATTAAAGTATGATGTTTACATAACCATAGGGTGTTACAGATGTGCATAAGGGAGAATGGGATGTCTTTCTAACATGAGTAGGACTTGAGAAGTAGAGGTTAGGCAATGTTATGACATAGGTTTCCAGTACTCACTTCGATGATCAGAGGTTAAAACTTGATGTTTTTTTCATGTATTAGAGTGTTTCAGAGAAATTTTTTCTAAAAAATTCTTTGGTATACCCCAATGTGAAAGTCAGATTTCACTATTGAGCTTGTTTCAGGAGTAGCACTAGTGACTCTTCCTCAGTATAGGATGGAACCTAATGAGCTTCTATAACTAAAACATTAGTTACAGGATATGAATGTTAACTATTTTATATCCCCCATAACTTCTCCTTGGGGTTCACCTATAATATTTTCCAATAATATGGACGGTACCCTTAGGCCTTTCATGGATTAATATCAGTTGAATCAGCTAACAATCTAGAACCAGTATCCTTTTCCATGAATAGAAAAAATATTTGATCATCTTCAAGGAGAGAATGTGTTTTAAAAGATAGATATGAGTTCGGGATACAATTAGGTATGTGTATGGAATTCATTCATACCTCACAAAACTTTAAAAAGTTGGTATGGTCTCTACGAGTACCTGGTTATGCCGTTTATACTCACAAACACCCCTATTATTTTCATTGATCTTATGAATCGGGTCTTCCACCCATATCTTGATTCATCTGTGGTTATCTTCATAGATGATATCTTGGTGTATTTTCTCTTCATACATGACCATGAAACCCATCTTGATATTGTGATGAATACGCAAAGAGAGCATCAGATCTATGATAATATTATTAAATGCCACATCTAGATCGATAAATTCCACTTCCTAGGTCATATCATCTCAGAGACATGAGTTTATGTTGACCTAGAGAAAGTGAGGGTGGTGGTTTCTTGGTAGGATACCAAAAATTGCATTGATATCTAGAGTTTCTTGGGGATTTTAGGATACTATAGATACTTCATTCAGGATTTCTCATGCCTTACAGCACCACCTATAGGTTTGACGAAAAATGGTGTGAGATTTGAATGGTTGGAATATTATGAAGAATCTTTTCATGAATTGAAGGGTAGACTTACTTCAATGCCATTATTGATTCTACCAGATCCAGGTAGAGCCTACCTTGTCTATTGAGACACATTTGGTATAGGGTTAGGAAATGTTCTGATGCCGGATGAGTGAGTCGTTGCATATGGTTGTCATCAGTTGAGACCTCACGAGCAGAATTGCCTGATGAACGACTTAGAGCTTGCTGTAGTTTCCCATCCCTTACATTGTTGGAGACACTATTAATTATGAGAGATATATGTGGTGTTTAAAGACCAAAATATCCTAAAATACATCTTCACACAACAATATATGAATCTCAGATAGCGTAGGTGGGTCAAGTACGTGCAATACTTCGATTTAGAACATTCCTACACTCTATGTAAAGGGAGTTCATTAGCCAATGCTCTGAGATGGAAGACTTAAAAGCATGCAGTTTCGGATTCCAGTGATGAATGAAATTTTATGAACTTATTCTCAGATATTCACATTGAGGTTTAGGAGGATCATGGTTAGAATATTATCTCATCCTTGGTGGTGAAATCTTCTCTTATGGAATGGCTTTGGTCGAGGAAACTATTAGATCATATAGTCCTTTTCCTTCATGAGAGTGTATCTGATAATGATACATCTTCTAGATGGATGGTTGATAGAGATCATACTCTTCTATTATGTGGGTGTGTATGGGTCCTAGTAGACATCAGAGAGGAACTGATGAGGGTTTTCCATGCCTCATTTTGGGTGGTTCACCCTGGTGTCACCAAAATGTACCAAGATCTATGATGTAAATACTGGTGGCCTAGTAAGAAGTGTGAGATAGTCAGTTTCATTATGCGATGCTCCAACTGTCAGCAGGTGAAGGAAGAGCATCAAAGACTATCATAACTTCTTTAGCTGTTGTCCATTCTTGATTGGAAATGGGACGATGTTTTGATGGACTTCATAACTGGTTTACCTAGATCACCTCATGTAAATGATGCAGTGTGGGTTGTTATTGATCATTTGACTAAGGTCATGCATTTATTTCCTATGATTGATACCTTTTCTGTGGATGATCTAGGAAGAATTTATGTTAAGGAGGTGGTATATCTTCATGGAACACCTAATTCTACTGTTTTTGATAGAGATTCTCATTTTACGTCATGGTTCTGGTAGGGTTTTCAGAAGACCTTGGGTACACATGAACTTTTGAGGATGACCTATCACCCTCAGAACAATGGTCAGACGGAGCATACAATTTAAGTTATTAAGGATATGCTCTGTGTGTGCATTCTTGACTTTGGGGGTTCTTGGGAGAAACACATTCCTCGCATCGATTTTTCTTATAACAATAGCTTCTAGGAAACCATTGATATGGATACCTATGAAGCATTGTATGGTCGGCCTTGTCTCTATCCTATCTGTTAGTTGGAGGCAGGGGAAGTAGATGTCCTTGGGCCTCATCTCATACAGAAAACTTTAGAGAAGGTCTAAATGATTCAGAAGCGTATGTTGATTTATCAGTATCAGTAGTAGTCTTATGCCAATAGACACTAGAGACCTCTTTAGTTTGAGGTTAGAGACAAAGTTTTTTTGAGAGTCTTACCTAGGATGGGGCATAGATGTATTCATGAGCATGGTAAGCTATCACTGAGATTCTTCGGACTCTTCGATGTCATGTAGTAGATTAGACCAGTGGATTACCAATTGACACTTCCTCCAAGATATTAGTCAATGCATGAAGTCATTCATATATCTCAACTTTGTTAATATTATCCAGACCCATCTCATGTATTTTAGCCTAATGAGGTCGATCTAGATATAGATTCTTCCATCGTAGAGTATCCAATTTGTATAGTTGATCATAACAAGAAGGCACTACATGGTAGATCCATCCCTCTTGTAAAAGAGTTATGGAAGCACGATAGGGTACAATAAGAGACCTAGGAGTGGGAATCTGATGTACGTTTGCAGTGGCCAAAGTTCATTGCTGACAGTACCTCATTACCCACAAAAGGGAAACTCGGGGATGAGTTTCTTTAAGGAGGGGAGGTTGAAACGACCAGAATTTTATCCAAGTTATGGAACATTGGTTTTTCATTTTTAATCCTTTATTTAATCATGATAGATTGTGATACATCCTAGGAAATTCATGAGGAGTGTCATAGGTTGGTTCGGTGCCCATAGGTTCAGAAAAGTGTGCTGCAAGCTGGGATGCACACTTAGTGTAAACCATGAGACCTAGGCCACATGGTTTGGGTAAACAATGCGGTTGTAGACAGGGGATCCTAAAAGTACATACATTTTTTCTGCAATCATGCGGGCTTAGGTACACAGCCATGCAAATGGTTGTAGAGATTGCAGAGCCATTCCACATGGTTTGCAAACAGCTTGGGAAACTGTGTGCATAAACCATGCGAGATCACTAGAAGTGGGAAGAGGCTTGCACACGGTTTCCCAATCCGTGCATAGAAACTGTGCAAGACTTTTTTAAGGGAAAAATTACCAAAATTACCTTACTCTCTTTAAGTTATTACTTCCCATTTTTTCTCCCTTTTGTGCATATTAGGTCCATCACCACCTCCTTCAGTTCCCATGGTCTCATATCCTTTAATCATCAATTGCACCTCCATTCGATGTCCAATCTTTAGTTCATCGGTGGAGTTGTATTCCTCGAGGGAGTTGAATTGAAACATATATCTACTCCAAAATACTCAAAATATGATTCCAATACTCAACGAGTCATCTTTTACTACCCTATGTTAGGTGGTCAAATCATTTTCCCTTTGGGTTTCAGCTGTTTCTTATTTAATCACATTGTGTTGTGGGCCGAGATTTGCCGAGATCCTATTTTGTGTTGAATGTTTCATGTCTAATTGACCATATTGTGTTGAATTAGGGTTATTGAATCTTTATTAGGGTTTTTGTTAAAACTATTTCTTGTTATGGATGCCCAAGGTGTGTTCCATCCAAATTGGCCCTTTTCGGCCAATTTGACCAAAATGTAAATTATGGTTTGTGGCTTCCAAGGTTGTCTTAAATTGAATTGTCTATTGTATCTTTTGTGTTTTGAACAATCCAAGACACCTCATGAGTGTTTGGAACTCTTAGTCTTGAAATTTACAATTGGAACCTATGACTTTTTGATGTGGGGTTTTCCATTAGCTTGTGACCTTTTAGATGAATTACCATGTTAAGCTAATGGATTGGATAGGTTGAATATGTTGGCTAGGATGACATATCCCTAAACTTGTTTAAAAGTTTTAGATTGAAATAAAATGCAATGAAGGGATGGAATGACCTCACCCTTGAAATGATTTGTTTATTTGGCATAACATGAAATGGATATTTTGCATCAAATTAAATAACAATATAAGACATTATTACCTTATATCTTACGACGTGGTGTTTTTACACATCAATATAATATTTATATATGGGAGTAATTATTACCTCATTCCATATCTATATAATATTCATAGACGAGATTCATTCTTACCTTGTGACATTAATTAAAAAATCTTCATATATGGGAGGCATTCTTACCCCCATTCCAGTTATAAATTCTGTTTAGATGAGAGTATTTCTTACCCCATGCTAGTATCTTCTATGGGTGGGTGGCATTCTTACCCCACACAAGAAATTATATATATTTATATATGTTACTATATGATAGGAATTCATACCTCATTCCAGTGATAACCTCTATATATATACATAAGTACCTAGTGATCCGTTCACGCATTCCAGTATTGAGTTAAAGAAGATAGACCTATCAGGTGTCCCCTCAAACCTAAGTGGGTGGGTAATTGTTTAATTATGTATTGTTTTACTTTCCTTATATTAGTGCACAATGTTTAGTTATTATTTCCACTCATATTACACATAGACAACGTTGGTGGGGGCCTAATGAGATTTATCTCACATATTATTCGGTCCGCAATTGGAACCTGAGAAGATTGTTTACTCAAAAATATGGATAGAGGAAAACAACACTCTTCTGGTCATTGATATTTTCTGTTTGGAGGGAGGTCAGGACCAGAGGAGTGATATTAAGATTTAATGATATGGAGAAACTTCTATATTTTCTCTCACATTTTTAATAATGTACTATGTATGCATGTTTCGAGCATTTGTTCCCATTTTTTATTAGGATTCCATGCATGCATATTTGTATCAGACACTTCCTATGAGGCATGTTGATATATTATCAGTTTTCTGATGTATCTGTTATTATTCCATTGTTTAATTTATATGTTTGTTGTTTATGCTTCCACTATTGTATGTTGTTGTTACATCCGCTGTGTACTCTAACATGGAGAGTAAAATCTCCTCTACTGATTTTACCATTTAAAACCCACACTGCTAGTCGGTAGCCCCTAGTTTATGGGAAGCTGTGCTAGGGGTCATGTGGTCAACCAATATCAAAGCACAAGTTATGTGGAATCTGGGTCTAGGTTGTCATAAAGGGAAAATGTAGTGATTGTTTAAACGATCAACCCATTAAAGTGGGGGATGGATTGATAAGTCTAGTGATTATTCCAAAACAACTATCGTGAAATACGATTAAAGATGTGAGCATATTGAAATCCTAAACCCACCAAATAATAAAATTTTATAGTCTCATGGAAAATTGGGTGATGAAGGTGATGGGGGAAATAATATTCAACATTCTATATATCAACAATGTGGGTAGAAGATCCAAGGGAATTTCATCAAGGGGAATAGAATATTCTTTAGTTGTGGAAAAGGAGGGAATTGAACAATAAGCTATCAAAAAAATAAGGATATAATGAAGTAATATAATTTTCTTCCTAGGATCCAGTAATAATTTTTTGTTTTAGATATGAGTAATTAGAGAACTATGAAACCCATTACATTAATCCAAGGGTTAAAGAAGACAATCGACACCAACTACCTCCTAGATCATTGGATTAATGAAAATCCTATGCAACGACTTCTGTTAAGGTAGAGTGATTTTCACTCTATATTTTTCGATGTATTAGTACATGTAATATTTCAACTATTAGGTATTGAGTGATAAATAAAAAATGTTTGGTGATATAATTATCATATCCATGGAATATGAAACATATTCAAGGTTTTACTAGAGTTACACCTTTTGAATTTATCTCTCCTTCACTTATTCGGATCATATTTGGAATGGACTATCACTTTTTATAAAGGTCTCATATAAAATTTCATATAGGAAAATATCACTTCATATCCTAAATCAACCCATGATAAACTACTAGTGTATTGTTAATTAGGATTTACATATGGAAATTACTCCCATCGTATGATTTTTTAAAATTGTGAGGTTGCAATTTATTTAAGGGGGAGTGAATGTAATGACGTGAGATTTTAATATATTTTTCCCTTTAACTAAGTCATGTTTTTTCATAGATTTCTCCACACAAAACATGAAACCAAAACAAAATAGTGATATGTTTATACCATTAAAACCTAGACATTTAATTATTAGTTTTGTAAATGAGTAACAAAATTAAGAAATATTTTAATATATATGTTTATATAAATGTTATTTTACATAAATTTAATTAATTATTGTGTTTAAGGATCTATATTTTTACAAAATAGAATTTTTATTGAAGAAATAAATATATTATTATTAAATTATGATTTTTTAAAAATAAAATATTTATTGACTAATTCTATCTTTATTAGCCCCAACATTAGTGGTGGAGTGGTAAGGGTTGGGGGGGGGTAGGCTATAGGTTCATGTCCCCAGGATTGCATGATTACTACAATTTTATTCCTTACATTGTGTTCTGTAGTGGAATATTTAATCAAACTATTATTAATTCTTTCTTTATTAGTGGTTTAAAGAAACTATTAATAAGAACAAATAGTATTTTAAAAGTTTATTTTCCAATAAAAACAAATTTTCATTGTATTTTACAATTTAAATTAAATGGTAAAATATTAAATCCTAGAAATTAAATTTGACAAAATAAAAATATTTTTTGGATTTATAATATGAATACTATTTAAAAATTAATTTTTTAATTTTTTCTTAAAATATTTCTTTATAGGTGAATAATGAAAAATACAATTTTATAAATAAAATGACTTTTATGTCATTATTAGTATATTAGTATGAATAAAAATTTCAAAAAACATTTGTATAAGACCTAATATTTATTTTATATGTGAATTAATAATTTCAAAAAATATTGGGTTTAATTTAAAAACATATATTTTACATTTTAAAACTTATGTTATATTTTTAAAAGAATTTTTTAATACATTATACATTATTTTATTTTTCAAATTAATTTTAATCACCCATAAAACTTAAATATAATAAAATTAAATCTCTTTTTAAATTCACCATGTGAAAATGAACATAGTATAAATTTTTGGGATTTTTTGTAAACAAATTTTTAGATGAATGGTGAAAATATAGTTTATTTCTAAAATAATGACTTTAATTACCTTATCTGAATATTAGTGAGGCTTAGAATTTTAAAAAAAAATTTAATAAATCAATTATTTATTTAAGGAATATTTTAATTCATTTAAAAACATTTTTTTAAACTTATATAACACATGAAAAAAGTAATATTTTAATTCTAATAAAAAACTATTTTTTGGTAATTTCATTTTATTAAAAATTATTTTAATAAAATTAAATTTTGGATTGATTTGAAATATATATAAAATTTATCTATTTTATAAAAAACCAATTTATGTATTGAAAATAAAAAACATTGAAAATATTATCGCACACTTAAAATTTGGGGTTAAAATGAACATTTTCCAAGAAATGGTTTTTACATATCATGTGAACTGATACTAAATTTAATTTCTATAAGACATTGAAATGTTATTTTATAAAATTATTTACATATTTAAAATCCTAATGTTAAATTTATTAAATAATTTAAAATTTAAATATTTATATTAAAATTAGTTTCCAAGGGTGAAAGTGGAGTTACCATAGAAAGGGAAACTTAGGGTAAATGTGGTTTAACATAGAAAAAAGCATAATTATGTGTGTTTCCCAAAAAATCCTGAATGGTTATAGCTTGATTCTTTGTTGAGGGTGATTTAGGGTGGTTTTACAATCATTTGAATCAGGTTTAGCATATTTTTCTTGAACAAAAACTACAAATGGTTCCCACATCTGTAACTGGGTATATACCTTCTTTCCAAAGGTATGTGGTCAATTGGGGTTTTAAACACAATTATTCTTAGAAACTCACATTTATTGAGAAGATGGGAGGTTGGGATCACCACACCCTTTTGAAGGGAATTATTTCCTATTCTGAGACTCGCTTATAGATTTAAGATATGTTTGTGAAATCCAACCCAAGCCTCAATATGGGATTGGTTACCCTTGTGCCAATGACTTGATTAAGACCATGTGTTGATGGGAATAAATATGTATTCCACATGTTCTCCATCATTCTTTTATTTATTTATGATGCTTTAGTTTATATCCATGTTCATGTGCTATAAAGTTTATTTTTGTCCAGTTAGGAGGTCAGTGTCATGAAAATGGGATTGAACCTCTATGAGGCATATTATGTATCCTAAAAATATAGTAATCAAAACCCACATAGTTCATTTTAAAAAATTTAATGTCATATGAAAAGAATATAGAATGATGCTTAACATTATATGATAGGGATGCAAATATTGGGCATGATCCTTGAGGTGGATTCCTATGTATCCTATTAAGAAATGAATTATAGTCTATTTAGTTCGTGTTACGAGCATTTTCATTGCAAAATATGCGACAATAGAGGCCTTGTGTACAAATTATGCATAAAAGGCTTCCCTAAATTTTCTCATCAATAGTATGTCCCTTTGAGCGAATATGGGATATAATTGAGATTACATACCATTGAAGGGCCCATTCTAGGGGCATCATTTCTATGATATTGGTATAATCATAACTAGTGTCTAGTACAACATGATTCATTATCGGTGTTAGAAACAACAGATAGTAGAGGAGTAGACACATCGCATGAGAGAATATTTGTGTGCGGTTACACATTAATGTTTTCATTTGAGAGGTATTATGACTAGTCTCATTGATGATATGGTATGGATCTCAAGATATAAGAAGGAATTTTAACACCCCAAGCTTCCATGGTACGCTTCTCTTTGAATAATAGAGCAGCGTGTGTTGTACGCAACCTCGAGTTCTAACATACCACGACCAATAAAATAAGCCGTAATGAATAGTAATACCCACTTTTGGAAATTATAGAAATTTTATATTTCAAAATGGACTTCATTTTTGTATTCGGTATATCGAAATTATCCTAAGTTGAATTTTTTGTAATTTTCTGAGAACTTCCAATTTTTTATGAATAGTAAAAAATACTTAAATTTTTTTTAATCAAAATAATAGTGATAAATTATACTATTGGGTGGTTTTAAAGTATAATTAGAATATATTTTTACCATTTTATCCAATGGTGGTCATTAGAATTAAATTCACTTTGAAATTGGACATAAACAATTGTCATTTTTTTGATATATATTGTTTTTAAAAACACGTTATTTGTTGTCACAGTGGGAATTAATTATAAAATTAATTAATGAAAATTATATGTTTGGAATTTTTTAAAATATAAATCATTTTTTAATTCGGAATACCAATTATATCTTAGGGTGAAATTTTGGCAATGTTCTGAAAAACTTCAATTTTTGATGAATAGTGAAACCACTAAGTGGTAGTTAAAATACTGATTTTTCATTTAAATTAAAATTTACCACTTCTATGAATTGAATTTAAAAAATCCGACATACATGGTTTTCATTAGTATGTAAAATGTGGTTCAATGGGATTAAAATAATTTTTTGGTGAATAGTAACTTTTATGTTTTGTTAATCGCGATTAAATGTAATTAGTGAAATTTAAGGTAAAAATGATATTATAAAAATATGAAAATACCTTTAAACATGCCCTACACATATTTTATGAGTCATGGACGACCAAGGAGATCCATGGGTCAACTTGGGGACCCAGGGAGCCACTTGGGTAAGAAAATGTGATTAATAACTTTTTATTTAAAGTAAAAATAAAATTGTCACAAACATGTGTAGTTATACTAAAACAATTATTACATGAGGTTATATAAGTTAATTTTTTGACTATAAATATTAATTGGAAAGCTAAAACGATTTCCTACATCATGGTAATTTTTTTATAATTTTTAGACATTAAATAAATTAAATTTTTTATGACACAATGATGATGCAGCGATTTCCTCATTAATTAACGATTAAATAAAATAAAAAGATAATGTAAAATATAAGACTTACACTTTTAAAAAACATATTTGATGAGAATAATTAGAACCATTATCACCTTATACTAGAAATATATCATTGTGGGACCTTTGAAATCCGAAAATCATTTCATAATAATGTAACATTTCATGACTTTCCAAGAGTACCCCTCCTCTCCTATTGTAAAAGCCCCCACCTATACCACCTTATTTACACCATCAAAGCCATTTGGCTCGCCCAAAATCTGCCCAAATAATCTCTAAACCTCCCTCTCTTACTCCTATAAGCCTCACTTTGGGCAGAAGTCTTTCCAAGGAATCCTTTGGATAAAATCAAAAAGAGTTATCCGATTTTAAGGTAATGTCTTCTCTTGTGTTCTTTTGTTTTATTTTGATTCTCCAACCCCCTAAAATCTTTTTTATTAATTTATTTTGTAACAAAACCAGTATCTTCAATATACTAGGATGTTGTTATGATAATTATTTTATTTACACTTACACACACCTTCGTCTAACGGTTAATGAACATACTGTTTCTGTGGGTGGGGAAATACTGCCTCACGAAACGATGATTGTTCAATATTCTTTTAACACCTCTCATGGTGGCCATTAATATGTAAATATATTTATATATTATATATATTATGTTTATGTTTTCCTTATTCTTCTGTATTTCTCATTTATTCCATACCTTTATGATTTCCATTATGGGTAAATGCGATAATTTCATTTTAGGAAGTGCGGACTACCGCCCCCTCAAAGTGATTTGAATCCTTAATGCCATATATGGGATGTATAAAGTATGGAGTAAATGATATTATATATGATATTATACTGGAATTATAATATAACTTTATATCATTATGATTTAATTCCATTAAATACGAAATAGGAATGAAAGTAGCGGTCATTTGAACGTACGGCTTACCGTCTCCATGAACGGTGAATTTCATTTATTACCTCTAAATGTTATGTAATATTATAAATGAATGTATCTACTGGATATATATGATATATATGATATCTAAATCTTGAATATAATTCTGGATATAATGGATATTTTACCACAAGAACAAGTTGTAATTATAAGAAGTTTATTTTTGACTCAAGTACCAAAGATCGACAAAACAAACGTTATTAACATAAATAATTACTTAATGTTAATAACATGGTAATAAGTGATATAAAAGGAATAATAAACTTGAAAAATGTTCTTAAGAAATTATAAATTAACTCTAGTTTATTATTCATGAGGTCAAAGAATGGTCGAGTCAAGTCGGACAAGAGGTAAGGGAACTTCTTAACCCAATTTCTCTTCTTTGGGTTAATCTCCTACTTTAAAATTATGTCATGATATTATTATGTAATATCTTGTATTTGTACTTTATTTTTGTGTACTTATAGTGAATACAAATAACAGATATATTTTATTTAAAAAAATGATCTTTTTAAGGGACTTCGTCTCAATCTCCATTCATTGAGGCATATTTTGTTTTATACACAAATTTATTTTATACGGTGTATAAACCCCTTTGACTTTTAAGTTTACTCAAAAGGAATCTTTTATATGAATCATTTTACTAAACGACAAAAAGGAATGTATTTTTGTCGTACGTATGTGGCCACAACTACTTCTCCGCTTCCGTGACCATTATTTGTGTTTCGGCTTCCTCTATAAGCCATAACATTCTTTAAATGAAAAATAAATACCAAGTTTTAATTTTCTTTTATTTTGGTATTGAAAATAGTTTTTACAATTTTTTTATTAGATCAATGTGTTGTATTGATATCTTGTGATTAAAATGTGGAAATGTTATGTTTCCTTTATGCACGTTTTATGAGATACGATTATGTTATGGTTTAGGATATGTTTAAACCTGTTCATATGAGGAATGCATTGGACTTAATAAGTGACGGGTGGAGCCCGCTATAGTTCCTCGATGCAGCAGTAGGTCTCATGAGACAAACTGGTGTCTTGGAATGAGGCCTTGACAAAAATCTTATTTGTAGTCTTGGCACGAGGCCTTGGCTACGTTGTTATGATTGTCTTGTATTATGAATTCCATCATTATGAAAGTGGTTATTGATATTGCATGTGATTATTCAACTAGTAGAATATCCATGTGAACAAGTAAATGTCATTATTTCATTTTATTTTTTCCATATTATGCTGAAGTTAAAGTTTAAAAGGCTTTTGTTTTAGTTATGCATTGCCTTAAATGTTAATGTTTATTTATGAAAGCTTCCGCTATATTGTTATCCTTACTGCGCATCTGAGCTCACCCCTTCCAATTTTTTAATTTTTACAGGATGTGAAGAAGTATATTATGAATGACATGTAGGGATAGTATGAGGGGATATGAAGACAATACATTGTTGTAGTTTTGTTTTACTTTATGATGTAATGTAACTTTTATGAATGTATCTAGTGTTTCCAATGATACTAAACTAATCGGTCTTTCAAGACTTGATCTTTTGTGATCATGCCAATGTTACGTAATAATGCACTGACTCTGGGTAACTGGGGTCTGGGCGTTACAGTTGGTATCAGAGGAATTTTAGTACTAACCTTGGAAGATAGATTTAGATAAACTCTGATTAGAGCACATAGCCCTAAGATATAATTTGAGGATTAGTATAGAAGAACTTCCTATAATTTTGGTATTATGGGGATTTTGTGAGTTTTCCGAGCAATACATCCCTGTCTGGATACGAGATGGTAGAGGCAGCTCTGGTACAAATGTACCTAGGGGTAAAACCCAAAAACACCGCTTTGAGCTAGACTCAAACGGGAACTGGTTCACGACAACGGGCCTTTCTAAACTCTTGGTTACGACACTCCCGGGGGATATTCTTAGGATAATTCTCATTTTTGTTACAAACCATTATGAAGGGTTTATGAGTATATAATTCTTCAAAGAATTTTTTTTATGATTATGGATTATATCCATAAATTGTTCAATTTATGTTAAGTGTTTTACAAGTATGGAATTATGTATTTTGATTTATAAACTGATCTAGTTTATGCCATTGTTTAGAAATGGCGCCTAGTGGAAGGAATAGAAACCGTATCAATGCCGTAATCCATGTAGGTATTTCCCTCCTACTCAAGATAATTATAGTGGAGCTGGAGATACAACTGGTGCTGATCAACTTATCACCATACTGGGACAACTCACTCAGGTTATGAATAATAACCTTACTCGTATGGAGCACCCTGATCCGGAACGTGGAGGATCAATGTTAGACCGCTTTATGAGGTAACAACCACCAACATTTAATGGGGGTACAAATCCATTAGTAGCTGAGAAATGGATACACTCCTTAGAGAAAATATTCCACACCTTGGGGAGAAGCGAAAGGGAGAAGGTTGTCATGGAAGGTTACCGCCTCACTCGAGATGCCGATCAATGGTGGTCGCTGATTCAAAACACAATGGAAGATGAAGAAGTATAAAGTATGGAATGGAGGGAGTTTAAGGAAATTTTCATAGAAAAATACTTTCCACATGACCATCGAGCCGATATGGAAAGGAAATTTCTAAGTCTGAGACAAAAAAAGGATGAGAATGTCCCAAAGTCTGAGTCTAACTTTACAAGGTTAGCGAGGCATGCTGTAGATTATATACGTAACCCAAGAAGTAAGATTGATCATTTCTTTGATGGGTTAAAACCGTTTCTCCGTCGAGCCTTAGTCTCACAATCTTTCTCGTCGTATGATGATATAGTCTCATGTGCCACCAAGACAGAAAAGGAATTCTCTAAATCATATGGAAATAAAGTAAAGCAAGGGAAGAAGAGAACGGTGGAATAAGAGAGAGATAAAGGGAAAAAGGGAAAGAAGTATTTTCCATTATGCGATAATTGTGGGAAGAATCACCCCGGTACTTGCCTAAAAGGAATGAGAGTTTGTTATAAATGTGGAGAAAAAGGTCACCAGGCTCGTGATTTCAAGGAAAAGAAAAAGGCTATCAATGTTGAATGCTACAATTGTAAGGAAATGGGGCATTATGCAAATGAATGTACTAAGCGCCAGGGAAACTTACCTCAGAAAAGGCAAAGGGTTCAAGGAAAATATTATGCTGTTACTACAGTTGAAGTGGAATAATTAATGTATTTTTGCTTTTGGACTCAGGGATTATATTCTGTTTATAAGAATAATGTGATATATATAAGGATTGTACTGCAGTACTTGTTTTTTTCATTAAGGTTTTAATATGATGAAGGTAATAATATTTTTGTATGTGAGAATAAGAGAAAATTTACTTTGTTTGAAGAATTTGATGATACAATTGATTTTAGAATTTAGAGACCTTTTAGAGAATGTCTGGACAAAGGTATTTTGGATAACTATAAAGGTTGGAATGGATTAAGTTGAACTTTGGATAGTATTATGTAAGGTTAGAACATTTATGAAGATTATTTTTGGAATATTATAATACTATTGTTTTAGGAAAAGGACAAACTGGAGGTTGGGGGATAACCCGTCACGTCGGAAAAAGCTGTAGGAATCGAACCCACAACCATAGTGCGACATGCCTTTATTACCTACCACTAGCCTACAAAAAGTCCCTTGTTATTAAAAAATAGTTATCCTAATCTAAATGGTATGTCTTAATATTTGGAACCATATAACATTATGATAAATATAATATTTTTGAGTTCTATTTTATTTTTGAGTGAAAGATTGGTTTTTGGTGAAAATTTATTAAAGAATGAAAGTCTACATGACAAGTATGTATATTTCCTTACGTTCTTAGTAAATCTCCTAAATAAATTCCTCAACATTATGAAAGGTAACTTAAAACAAAAATGTTGTTGGTTAACTTTTCCTACTGGGGAATCAATGATCGTTTAACCAATCACAAGTTTGTGATTTTCTTGTAGTTAAAATTTCTCCTAATCCTGTTTTATACAACTCTCCATCAGACCTTGATGGTTTTTTCCTCCATATCCCCGTTTTCATAGAATCCTAGTATTGACTATCTCAGGTGACCTTTGTACATCTATTTCTTTCTTTTAATGTTATATTTTTATTAACCTTATTTTCGATGTGGGTTTTACACAATGGTATTTTCTATTTTCAAATGTTTATATTCAATGAAAATTTTCAAATTGCGAGAACGCAATTTATTGAAGGAGGGGAGAATGTAACACCCCAAACTTCTATGGTATGCTTCTCTTTGAATAATAGAGCAGCGTGTGTTGTACGCAACCTCAAGTTCTAACACACCATGACCAATAAAAGTAGCCATTATGAATAGTAATACCCACTTTTTGAAATTATATAAAATTTATATTTCAAAATGGACTTCATTTTTTTATTCGGAATATCGAAATTATCCTAAGCTGAATTTTTTTGTAATTTTCTGAGAACTACCATTTTTTTATGAATAGTGAAAAATACTTAAAAACAAACTTTCTAATCAAAATAATAGTGATAAATTATACTATTGGGTTGTTTTAAAGTATAATTAGAATATATTTTTACCATTTTATCCAATGGTGGTCATTAGAATTAAATTCACTTTGAAATTGGACATAAACAATTGTCAATCTTTTGATATATATTGTTTCTTAAAAGCACGCTATTTGTTGTGACAACGGGAATTAATTAATGAAACTGATATGTTTGGAATTTTTTAAAATAGAAATCATTTTTGAATTCGGAATATCAATTATAGCTTAGGGTAAAATTTTGGCATTGTTCTGAAAAACTTCAATTTTTGATGAATAGTGAAACCACTAAGTGGTAGTTAAAAAACCGATTTTTCATTTAAATGAATCTTTACCACTTCTATGAATTGAATTTAAAAACACCTATATACATGGTTTTCATTAGTATGTAAAATTTGGTTCACTGGGATTAAAATAATTTTTTGGTGAATAATAACATTTAAGTTTTGTTAATCGCGATTAAAGGTAATTAGTGAAATTTAAGGTAAAAATGGTATTGTAAAAAGATGAAAATACCTTTACACTTGTCCTAAAATTATTGGATGAGTCATGGCCGACCAGGACAATCCATGGGTCAACTTGGGGACCCCATGGAGCCACTTGGGTAAGAAAATGACATTAATAACTTTTTATTTAAAGTAAAAATAAAATTGTCACAAACATGTGTTGTTATACTAAAACAATTATTACATGGGGTTATATAAGTTAACATTTTGACTATAAATATTCATTGGAAAGATAAATAGATTTCCTACATCATGGTAAATGTTTTATAATTTTTAGACATTAAATAAATTAAATTTTTTATGACACAATGATGATGCAGCGATTACCTCATTAATTAAAGATTTAAATAAAATGAAACGATAATGTAAAATCTAAGACCTAAACTTGTCAAAAACATATTGGATGAGTATATTTTGAACCCTTATCACCTTATCCTGAAAATATATCATTTTGGTACCTTTAAAATCCGAAAACCATTTCATAATAATGTAACATCTCATGACTTTCCAAGAGTTCCCCTCCTCTCCTCTTATAAAAGGCCCCCACCTCACACCATCAAAGCCATTTGGCTCGGCCAAACTCTGCCAAAATACTCTCTCAAATTACCTCTCTTACTCCTAGAAGCCTCACTTTGGGCAGAAGTTTTTCCAAGGAATCCTTTGGCTCAAATCAAAAAGAGTTACCCGATTTTAAGGTAATGTCTTATCTTGTGTTCTTTTGTATTATTTTGCTTCTCCAACCCCCTAAAATCTTTTTATAAATTTATTTTGTAACATAAAAAGTATATTCAATAAACTTTGATGTTTTTATGAGAAGGATTTGATTTACACTTACACACACCTTCGTCTAATGTTTAATGAACATACTGTTTCTGTGGGTGGTGAAATACTGCCTCACGAAATGATGATTGTTCAATCTTATTTTAACACCTCTCATGGTGGAAATTAAGATGTAAATATATTTATATATGATATATATTATGTTTATTTTTTCCTTATGCTTATTTATTTCTCATTTATTGCATACCTTTATGATTTCCATTATGGGTAAATGCGATAATTTCATTTTAGGAAGTGCGTACTACCGCCCCCTCAAAGTGATTTGAATCGTTAATGCCATATAGGGGATGTATAAAGTATGGAGTAAATGATATTATATATGATATTATACTAGAATTATAATATAACTTTATATAATTATTATTTAATTCCATTAAATACGAAATATAAATGAAAGTAGCGTTCATGCGTACGTATGGCTTACCCTCTCCATAAACGGTGCATTTCATTTCTTACCTCTAAATGTTATGTAATATTATAAATGAATGTATATACTATATATATATATATGATATATATGATATCTAAATCATGAATATAATTCTATATATAATGGATATTTTACCACAAGAACAACTTGTAATTATAAGAAGTTTATTTTTGACTCAAGTACCAAAGATCGACAAACCACCATTATTAACATAAATAATTACATAATGTTCATAACATGGTAATAAGTGATATAAAAGGAATAATAAACTTGAAAAGTTTTCTTAAGAAATTATAAATTAACTCTAGTTTATTATTCCGGAGGTTAAATAACGGTCGATTCATGTCGGACACGAGGTAAGGGAACTTCTTAACCCAATATCCGTTCTTTGGGTTAATCTCATACTTTCAAATTATGTCATGATATTATTATGTACTATCTTTAATTTGTAATTTCATTATGTTTACTTATAGTGAATACAAATAATAGATATATTTTATTTAAAAAAATGATCTTTGTAAGGGACTTCGTCTCAATCTCCATTCATTGAGGCATATTTTGTTTTATAACCATAAATTTTTTTATACGGTGTATAAACCCCTTTGACTTTTAAGTTCATTAAAAATTAATCTTTTATACGAAGCGTTTTACTAAACGAAAAAAGGAATGTTTTTTGTCGTACGTATGTGGCCACAATGACTTCTCCACCACCGTGACCATTATTTGAGTTTCGTCTTCCTCTACAAGCCGTAACTTTCTTTAAATGAAAAATAAATCCCGAGTTTTAATTTTCTTTTATTTTGGTATTGAAAATGGTTTGTATAATGTTTTTATTATATCAATGTGTTGTATTGATATCTTGTGATTGAAATGTGGAAATGTTATGTTTCCTTTATGCATGTTTTATGAGATACGATTATCTTATAGTTTATGATATGTTTAAACCTGTTCATATGAGGAATGCATTGGAATTAATAAGTGATGGGTGGAGCCTGTTATAGCTCCTTGATGCATTGGTAGGTCTCATGAGACAAACTAGTGTCTTGGAACGAGTCATTGACAAAATATTATTTGTAGTCTTGGCACGAGGCCTTGGATATGTGGTTATGATAGTCTGGCATTATGCATTCCATCATTATGAAAGTGGTTATTGATATTGCATGTGATTATTCGACTAGTATAATATCCATGTGAATAATTAAATGTCATTATTTCAATTTATTTTTTCCATATTATGCTGAAGTTCAAGTTTAAAAGGCTTTTGTTTTAGTTATGCATTTCCTTAAATGTTAATGTTTATTTATGAAAGCTTCTGCTATATTTTTATCCTTACTGAGCATCTGAGCTCACCCCTTCCAATGTTTTAATTTTTCTAGGATGTGAAGAAGTATATTATGAATAAAATACAGGGATAGTATGAGGGGATATGAAGACAAGAGGTTGTTGTAGTTTTGTTTTACATTATGATGTAATGTAACATTTTTGAATGTATCTAGTGTTTCCAAGGCTACTAAACTAATCGGTCTTTCGAGACTTGATATTTTGTGATCATTCCAATGTTACGCAATAATGCACTGACTCTGGGTAACTGGGGTCTGGGCATTACAGGAATCCTACGTATCAAGCTTTTTACATGAATTAGATTCCTCATAGTTCATTTCATCCCTAACCCATTGATGGGTTTTAGGCACTTGATGGAATGGTATGGACTTGCACTAAAAATGATTCCCATGTACAATCTATCTTCTCATTCAGTAATGGCCGATGAAAGATAATAGACTCATAAAAATAATTAAATATCATGTGTTGAGAATATTTGGAATATGAAAGGCTATACACCAAGGTGGACTCCCATTTAAGGTTGGACATTAGGAAGACATCCAATGTATCTTGTTTGGATAGGAATTAGAGTCCACATAGTTCATTTATCCCCTAACCCATTAATGGGTTTGGATTGGTGATTACAATCAGAGATGTCATTGTTATCCTCATGTTTTAGGAAGTCTAGGGGATTATACCAGGATGGATGACCATGTTGCAGATTCATTCTCTATCTTTTGAAAGATAAAGAGTGATGATAACAATGAAAGGACTTCTAAATATTCTTGGCATGACATAGAGGTCTCATACGAGAACATGAAACAACTAGGGTCACATGAGTGTATAACCCTAACCCATTGAGGAAACTGCCCTTATAAAGGGGGGAATTCAGTTGATGGTTCCTAGCTAAGGGTTCACATGGTGAAATTCCATGTGGGTATTTCAGTTGAGGTTGACATGTCTGCCTGACATGTATTGATCATCTTTCTAAAATGTTCAGGATGTCAGCTTGATATGGAAGACACATCAAAGGATTCCTAACTGGAATATTCGATATACTTTTCATGATCAAAGTTTACATGTCCACGATCTTTTCCATGATCAAATGACTTGTCCAAGTTATCTTCACATGACCAAAGTGACTTGTCCAGGACGTCTTCGCATGATTAAAGAGGACATGTATAGGAAATTTCTCATGATCAATTGACATGTCCAGGATGTCTTCATATTATCATAGTGAATTATCTTGGATGTATTCACATGATCAAAGTGAACAAGTCTATGTTATTTCGTAAGATCTACTGACTTTTCTGAGATGTTTTCTCATGATCAAAGTGAATTTTCCATAGGTAATCACATGATCATACTGACTTATTTTGGAAGTTTTGACTTGATCAAATGACTTATTGAGGATGTATTATCATAATAAATTATGACATATACTAGGTCTTTCTTATGATCATCCAAAATTATCCATAGGCCATTGTATGATCAAAGTGACTTGTCTAAGACCAGTCACGTGATTAAAGTGACTTTTCCACAGTTTTCCTCGCAATCAAAGTGACACATCAAAGGATATACAAGGGAATCACAAGACAAATTATGAGTCTTGAAATCACATGCCATTTATAGAGTTATGTATAGGGGTCTAACAAACATATCTAGGATCGTAAACACATCCAAGTGTTGAAGTATCATGTCCAAATGGATCATTCCTCAAGGAAGAATGAAAAAATTTCATAGGAGTAGTACATGGATTAATGTTCATGTTAAAGGTGAACATCTTAGGGTTTTCATGGAAATATGAGGACCTATCCATTTTTATAAAGAATCCTCATATATGTGGAGGGGTTCCTGTATGATGGAATCACATGATTCTAAATAGTTCATGTGATTACCTATCCAAAATGATGTCTGGAGAAGGGTTCTCTAAATATGCAAAGGGGATTAACATTTATGCCACATGGATGGATGAGGGAAAATGGAACGTGGGGTATATGACTGAGGATATTTAAATCATGCCCATACAAGTTAGTGTATACATGGAGGAGTGAATGTATGTGGGTTTATGTCCATGGGAATCAGTAAGGGTGTCCTACAGGTCTGAGGGCTTGTACCTCATGACCGAACAGAAGAAACATGGGATCATAGGGTTTTTTTGTTAACTATGTATAGAAAATATGTGCGCATATGAGACTCACAAAAAGATCTAATAACTGATGTTTCATGATCATCATGTGATTGCATGATATATTAATGGACCATACGAAGGGATCTATGAACTTGAATTGGGTCTTCACATTGGTGGAACATACATGGATTAGGACTTACACAATGAATTTTTGAAACCAATGATTTATCAAACGATCAATTTAATACCTTGTATGAACTAGAGTTTTCCTAGTGGAATTATAGGATGTTTAATTTATCATGAAATCATTTGATCACCAAGAGAACACATGATGGGTTCCCTTGATCACCTGAAGAAATTATTATGAAAGTGGAAGCACAAATGTTTCTCGCCATTGTTTTTCCACTTCTCTGTTTTCCTACTCTCTATTCTCCCTTCCAATTGTGTGTGTATTTTTTATAGGTAGGCAAGGCTTATATATACAGAGGCTAGCTAAAGATATAACCACCTTCCATGGTGTGAATTTATGTGTGCTGAATTTAGGTGGTGGATATCCTCACACAAGTTTCATATGATGTTCATGTGATTCTATGAAGGATTCATGTAATTGTTACACGGAACACTCTGACTATCTATGGCCCCATAATTTCATCACCATTTATTAATATGAAAACAATTTTGTGGGATTTTCATGATCTAATTTTTGTGATCATGACCTAACATGAAAGGTGTTTCAGTGGTGGACCTTCACATTATTCATAGACAGGAGGCTATCATAATAGGTATTTATGTTCTTCTTCATGTGAATCTTATGATGCCCACATGGATTCATCTGATCATTATCGTTTTTATACATGGACCCTAGTTTTTCCTGGAATGTCTTATTATGATAACATGATCATCTTCAGTCGATCGTCCCTAGGTTATATCAAAGACTTGGATGATCCCATGGCATTGCAAGCTCATTTTAAGTGACCTCCATGAAGTTAGATATTTGAAGGTGACAACCAACTTGAAATTATGATTTCATGGTGTAAATTTTTGTGATAATTTTCTTAATCACATGAAATCACAATGACCCTCAACATACCCTCATGTGATGTTTCAGGCAAATACTATGTTCAAGTGGTTGTTTCCATTTGATCATGTAATGCATTTCACATCTTGTGATGTATTCATATGATCTGATGTTGTATGAATGGTTCTGATATGTTGGGGAAGACTTGACAATATTACTATTGATCATTGGAGAAGGTATTCATGGATCCATTTAGTAGTGGAGTCATGCAAGCATCGGGTGGCTCATTGCATTGAACAAGTGGTGTCTAGAGTGTGGCAGGTGAGAAAAATGAGAGAGGCTGACGATGACATGGGATATGGATTTAATGGATGAGATAGGTTTGATCGGGTGGATATTTTTTTTTCATATGCATTTTATAGAGGAATAGTTACACAAAAGAATATCATCTGTCATTGAATTGGAGATCAGTCAGAGATTGCTTAATAAATGATGTTTTGGTAAAAATTCATCAAGACAAAAGTGGGGTTGGCACAAAAAATACATGTACCAATCCCTCACCGACAATTCTCTCCCGTTGTGTGACCTTCCTAGGAAAACAGGCACACTCCCCATGCACACACCGTGTGAGATTTTTTCTACCACACTCACAACTCAATTGGTTTGTAGGGTGGATCCTAGGGAGTGGTTTAACCAACTCCTACAAGTTCCCATGATTGAGTTGGCTAGCTGATTGTCTTGGATGGCCATTTTTTTGGAAAAGGGGAACCTATAAAACATTAAAAAAATATTCTAATTAAAATGAATATAACAAGGGCCATTATATTCCCTTATAAAGAAAATCCTATGAATAACCATCCTTCCTCAAGAATTCTACCACCAAGTCCATCATAAAAAAATATGAGCTGTATTTTCACAGGATTCATTATTCTCAAATCATTTATGGAAAAGTGTATGGTGCACAATGATGGGTGCATACAAAATTCTCTCCCTCCAAATTAGAATCTTCTATGGGGAAAACAATCTAATTATAAGGTAAAATTTGATCAATTTTTCATACATTTGAACATATGATAAGCATTGACATTGATCCATATGAGAGGATTTTCCTAGAGTGTGTTGACTAAAGGATTTTAGTTGATATTAAGAGAAAACTCTTAAACATGAGTTCTTGGATGAATACAAGATACGAAGTAGTCTTGGATTGGGGGATGAATAACCTAAAACCATAATTTTTAAAAATTAAATGATGGATAAGGTATTTTGTGGGAAAAAACCTACAGTTAGATATAAGATAAGAGGAATGCATGTTTCTACGTATCCTAAGAAAATATGAATCATGTTGTATGTAGTTTTGAGATAAAATCATATTAATATAAAGCTTATGAATAGGTAAAATAGGTTAATGGATGAATAAATCTACTATTAATGTACTTACATAGATATATATTGTATTTAGGTATGGGAATTTCACCATTTGTTGGAAAAAACATGGTAAAAAACCTATGCATTGGTGGAGATGTTTCTTAGATTTGGACCTCATACCACATTTCAAGACACACAAATTAGGATGATCTGATTAGTATAAGATCCTATTGGATGAGAAAATTCGATTGTATTTTTAATGGATGAGAGGACTAGGTACCCTTAGACGGGTCTCAAGAAATAGAGGTGTGCTCTAACTGTTTCCTATATCAATGGATCTAGAGAGCATGGCCTCATTTTCTCTAGGGATAAATAATGGTTCCAAAAATATTTTTATCTCTTTCGTTTCATCACTAAATTTTTCCTAATAATTATATAGGGAAAGATTAATGAGCATGGAATCAAATTTTACTCAGGATTCCATTCTTTATATTTTCAGTCTGACATGTTTTGTGCCTTTTCCATTTTATGAGAGCTCAATATTTTCTAAATCACATGAAGTGCATGTCCAATGAGCAGAGACCCGAATTTTCCCTGGGGTACCCTTTTTCAGTTTTTATCCTAGTGAAAATCATGTCACTTTTAGATGGATATTTTATGGTATTTCCAGATAAAAAATTTTCTATGTTGTATTTTAAGGTCTTCCAGATCATACCTTCTATTACTGGTAGTTTATAGTCTTCCCGCTCAGAAATTCTATTGACAGTAATTTAGAGTCCTCTAGATCGGACTTTCTGCTACATTTATTTTAGAGTCTTCTATATCGACCCTTCCAATGCTAGTAGTTTAGAATCATGTAGCTCAGATTTTGAGATTCCATGCAGTTTAAAGTCTTTACACTTTTACTTAATTAATGAATATGGAATGATGAAGACATATTGGGGATGACCTGAAATACCCTAAGATACTTTGTTGTTCTACAGTGATGTCGGGGATGATGAGGATTAGAGATACATTCTTATAAGGAGGATATACCTATAATTAGTAGGTCACAAGCCCTTATGTATGGTCCTATACATATTACATATGTGGTCAAGTAAAGGGAATTCCTACTATTTTCCAAGGGCCATGGGAAATTTTTAGGAAATGGTATTGGTGGTTGGTAAAAAAATATTAGGGAAGCCGAATTTTCTAGGATTGTTGAAATTTCTGTTGGGTAAATCACATGTCCATGATTTTGAACTGATGAATATGGAATAGTGTATATATACATAGGAATAACCATAACACCCTAAGGTGTTGGGTTCTTCCATAGTGTTATCAGGGCTCATGAGGATTGTAGTTCCATTATTACAAGGAATAGATTCCTCTAGTAAGTATGTTATAATACCTTATGTATGAGATCTTTGGGATTAAATACATAGTCAAGTAGAGATTTCTCCACTATTTTACAAGGTCTATAAATGATTTGTGAAGACATAAACATCTGGATGACGATGTTGGGTATAGATAAAATAGATATCTGGGGGCAGTTTTGTCAGTAAGCGGAAGTTTAGCTTTTGGTTGGGAGGCTCAAGCCGTATTCCATGTGTTTTCGAGTCACATGGCATGAGCCATAAAAAGTATTAAGAATGGAGTGTTGAATTACTACTTTTAGAAAGGGTATAATACAAATGACGTATTGTTGAGGCTATCAAATCAACTAGAATAGTCTAGTTATGGGGATTGTAAATCATGGTCTAGGAATATCTGAGTTAACTGTATGTGGGAAACAATGGGTATAGGTCTACCAGTGGTAATGGATAGAGCCTATAATCTTCCACATGGCTAGGATAATAAATTTTGGATTTAAGGGGGCCCTTCATGGTATCTGATGGATTTTTTGGATTAACCAGTACTTATTACTAGTTTTATATAGTGAAGATCCAAGAGAAATAAAGAATAAGGTCCATGGGGTTCCATGATAAGGATATCTACTTAAGTAAATGGTTGTGTTATCTCAGACTCTCAAGAAACAAAGGTGGTTTATGAAAAGGGTTATGTTCAATAAGGGTTAAATAACCCTAACTGTTGTGTTTCTGCCTAGTGAATAAGTTATCATAGTGATGGGATGGGAAAAATAATTTTGCTAACTTTTTTTTGGACAAGGTGGTCCAATGAGCATGGAAAGTCTTTTACTAATTCCACAAAGTGGGTACTATGAACTTTATGACTCATTTATTTACACTCTAAATTTTTCTTAAACTCTAGAGAAAAATATTTTAGCGGGAGGTTACTTAAATTTTTCTCAGGTCACCCTTTGTGGAGTTTTAACATGATAAGTATTGTGTCTATTTCACTAGAAGTTTATGGTATTCTAATTTAGACTATCAAAGGATAATGTTTAAGTATGTACAACATTGACCAAAGTGAATTTATTTTATGATCATGTGAAAGTGGACCCAGTATGAGTGAAATGTTACAAAATAACCTAATTAAGACACTGATGCTCCAGATTACTCTAAAAACCTTTTGATCTTGAGATGAAAATGTTGTAAATCATGGGTTAAGGATCTCAGGTCCAGAGTAATGGTAGGGGAAATCATGCTGGAATGATCGAAAACACCATATGGTGTTGTGTTTTTCAACAATTATGTTAGGATAAAAAAGATAATAAATTACTTCATACAGGGCTAGGATGTCTCTAGTTGGTTGGTTAAAGCCCTTACACATCAATATAATGGTAAAAAAAGATATATATTCTCCTTTACAAGTTCCATGAAAGGTTTTCGGAGAACCCAATGAACTCTATAAATGAAGTGTGATTTATGGATTGAGAGGCTTAAAGGATAATAGAAGAAATCCTTACTCTATTTGAGTGGGGTAAGGCTCTTATGGTCCTTTGATAAGGAATGTTGATGAGTGATGGCGTGTACATTTTAACATCATGAAATGGGGATGTGTCTATCATGTAGTTTAACATAATGTGACATGGATATTTTCTTTATGATTCAGCCTCATGTGGTACGGATGAGGGAACTAATATAAAAACCATGAAAGATATTATTGTGTACACTTAGCACTAATTTGGGTCATTTAGATGTATGTACTCTCTTTTATCTACACAAAAATTTATTTGCGGGTATCCATAATCCATATCCCTTCTTGTTCAGATTTATCAGGTTCACAAGCAAGATGTACATAGATCCAAATTGTATATAGGGGATATGATCAATAGTGATAGAGACACATGGATGGGCTTGAAATGAAAGATACAGGGGACACTATGTATCCTATTATGGTAGGAATCAAGACACACATAACTCTTAGAAGAAATTTCCCTATGTAGGTCTAACCCATACATAGAGAGGGGGGATTTTTTAATGTTTTTACAGGGCCTAGGGCTGGAGACCCAGGAATCACTACATATCCTATATTGAAAATCATCAAGAAATATGTAGTTATTGAATGGGAGACTCCCCACACCGGTCTGACCCATATGTTAACAAGGTAATTGTTCCCTTTTATTTTTTTAGTTAGACCCAGGAATGGAAATCTGGGCATCACTATGTATCCATTAGTGATAGGAATCAATCCATTCTTAGTTCTTGAATGGGAAACTCTCCACGCATTTCTGAACCACACAAAGAGGGGTGATTTATTGCTATTGATCCTTGTATATGGACCATTGATTGGAGATCCGAGTGTCACTATGTATCATATGATGGAAGGAATCAATCCATACATAGTTCTTGAATATGAAACTATTGATGTAGTTCTGATCTATATGTAGAGTGGGGAATTTTTACCATTGATAATTTTGTTTGGAACTGGTATTGGAGATCCGGGTGTCACTATATATACTATAATGGTAGGAATTAAGACACAGAAAATTATTGAATGGATGTCATTACATATCCTCTATTGGATGTACATAAGACACACAAAAATATTGAATGGGGAGATTATCCATGTGTATGTGACTCACCCACATTAATGGGGGAACTTCATTCTACCTTTTCATAGATTTAGCTCATGGGTAGCGAGTCATCTATGAAGTAACATTTTCTTTGAAATTTAATAAAATGCGGTAAGGATGAATGAATGTTGTAGTTTTAGGCCATATAACTAGAAAAATAAATGTATTTTAGAATAATTCAACAAGGAAGTCTTACTTGTAGTTTAACATCATGCAGTCAGAATTTTGGGACACTATTCAGTTTAAAGTCTTATATCCAAGACTTGATAACATGAGATGGGCCATTCTCCTTGAAATTTTCTTGAAAACTAGATGGTCATCTGGTAAGCCTAGGTGATGCACACTCACATCAGGGTTTAGATATTTAATTTATATATAATTACACATGAACACGTATCAGTGATACTTTTATAAATGTAATATACACCTCTATCTCTTTGAGTAGCATGGAGGCACTAATCAATGTTGGTCGCAAGTCTTCTTCTATTCCCAGATTCACCCGTCTGAGCTCATCAATGGTGGAAGAGACACCTTCATCTTCTTATTCAATATTTGATCCCGTGGATACATTTTCTGACATAGTGGATAATCCAATGACATCGCTATCACTATCATGGAAATAGAGTCCATGAGAAGAGATATTGTCATTACAAACTTTTGGAGTCGTCACAAATGAAATTCCAAAGATGATTGTTTTCAATTATGCTATCACTAGGGAGAGGATAAGCCTAACCATTTGGGATCCAATTAATTTATTCCCCATATCAAGATATAATCATCTATTGAAACATTTCTAATCAATCAGGGTGTTGTCATGATGTAGAGACAACATGTTATAGGCATTTGTTATGCTCTTCTGATCCTTGGTCTCTGGCCACAAGGAACATGGACATTTCTAGATAACAATGGAGTATATTAATAATATATAGGTAAGACTTATATAATTTATAATGGATATTTATATCCATTCATATTTTATAATTCACCATCATATTTAGGTAAATGTAAATCATGAACTCCCTTCAGACCCTTCTAGTATATCCTAATTGGAGGTGAGAATAGGTCTAAAATTGTATGGGGGTTATTACTAGATTAATCTCCCCATATATTTATGTAAAACTCTTATTCATCAGGTTTATATGTATTCACCTAGTTAGACAATAGATGTTTCCTCTCTAGGTCACCTGCTAACCATGATGAAGTGATGCTGATGGTTGATGAGGAACTATATATGGTTAGCCCTTGTGTATCGATAATATTTCTATACAAAGGTGCTGTAATTTTGAGAACCTCCCTATAAATAGGTTTTTGGGAAAGGAATGGATTTATTTTTTAGATAGATATATCACCATGGTGAGGATGACCATGGTGGATGTTAGGAGTAGAGTCCCCTATGATCCATCTCTATACTACCATGAGGATGACTATCAAGGTAATGCCCACCATCTTCTTTGATTGAAGAGTAGATTGACCCATGAGGTGTTATGAATAAGCATCTAATATTATCAAGGAAACTTTAATTGATATGACCAAGTATTTGATCCCCATTCTACATTATGGTCAAAATATGATGAACTTCATTTTAGGGTTGAACAAGGATATGAGTATGCACCACAATGGCTACCAGAATATGTTAAAAACTATCTAGTGATCTAAGTATATGAGAACATGGATGAAAATATACTGCAGTATTTTGATGAGATTATATATAGTCAAACCGGATATGATCCAAACTATAGGTGGTTGTTGGAATATAATGGAAAATCCTGGATGATTTTGGGATATGATCCCATGTTGAATATCCCATCCCCACCATGATATTCCAAAGGATATTTGTAATGGGAGAAGGTATATGAGACCCCCTTAAAAGCTATTTTATTATTTTACGTAGCTTCATTGATAGGAATATGAACCTGTCCCGAGGCATGTACTACTCTCACTTGGTGAGCCTCAGTTTGAATTGGGATATGAGCATACTTCAATGCATATGAAGTATGCAACCAAACTTTTTTGATAGGAATATGACACTTTCCTAAGGAATGTTCCACTCTCACTTGGGGAGAACCGGTTGGAATGGGGGTATGAATTCGGTCCTATGCCTTTGGAGTACATTGAAAGTCTTTTTTCATAGGAATATGAGCCTATCCCGAGGCATGTGCTGCACTCACTTGGTGATCACTAGTTGGAATGAGGATACAAGCCTGGTCCTATGGATCATCCTTTACTATAATATGATGATAATCTTCCTGGATGGGAGAAAGGATTTCAGCTTACTTCGAAGTAGTTACCAGTTCATGTTAACCATGTTAGTGTGTTGCTCTTGATATTGGGATAGGAATGTATTCATATCCCTACATCATCACCAGAAGATACCAGTGGAGATCCTCTATTGCTATCAAGAAGTATCAAAACATGAATAGGGTATGTAAATGAATGTATTATTTCATGCCCTTATTTTCTAGGATATGCTAGTCGATTTCTTTGATTGAAGTGGGGATGTATTCTTACTCATGTCCTCCTCATGCCATTGGAATATGCTGATGGTCTTTCTACATGGGGGTATGGATCTATGCCTAACACATTCTTAATGTCCAGATATGATTGATGATTTTTTGAGCTAGCAGGGATATGAGTCTATCCCTTAGGTTTTAAACATTCTACATTCGATAAGGTTTCATTGATGCCTTGATTTTGAGTGTTTGAGGAGATGGCCCGTCGAATAGAACCTTCAATAGGAGAATGAGTGGTATTGGTGATTTAGTAATATTGTTGGGATAAATATTGTAGTATATCAGTGATACTTAGGGAAAACTTAATTTCCACATTATGTTGATGATGTATCCTAGAGGTTGATATGTCTCATAGTTTACCATCCTATAACCTGGGCGTTTTCTGTGTAGTTTCATATCATGCTATAGGGACGTTGTCATATAGTTTAGCATCATGCGACTGGGATGTCATCTTTCAATTTAACATCATGTGAATAGGATATTGTCATGTAGTTTAACATCATGTGAATTGGAAATATAATTTAGTTTAACATCATGTGACCATGACATATTGTGCAATTTAATGTTATGTGACCAGGGAATATCATGTAGTTTAACATCATGAGACTAGGACATATCATTCAGTTTAACATTATATGACTATAACATATCATGTAGTTTAATAACATGATACTAGGAAATATTATGCTGAAAACTATCATGAGGTAGCCATTTTTGATGGAGCATGGATGAATCTTATGAATATTTCATGAGTTTTGGGATCCTTAAATCTATCAAGACTTCATTTACTTGTCTCTATATCCAATCTCTAGAGACAAAGAAGGTATCTGTTGTGTGTCTGAGACATCAGTGCTAGGGGAAATAGTTGTCATGGACTGTCAACCATGCCTCACTTGTCTTCCTTATTTTTGTGAGATTAATCAAAACATTTTCTATGGAATAGTCAAAATACCTAGGGATGTGTTTTGTTTGGAAGGAGTATTCTTTGTTAAATATCGTGTTGAAAGATGGTTACCTATCACTATGAGATATGTGTAACATGATCTAATGCACGAATTTTATGTTCTATTTAGAGTGATCACATAACTAGAGTGGGGATTTATGTGTCAGTGGTTCCAATATCCCATTTTCCATATGCTTCTGAAGCCAATATTTAAAGACAATACACCAACCTATTGTGTGCCCGAGACATTGGTGGTAGGGGAAGTGGTTTTCATGGCCTATCAACACTACCTCACTCATCTTTATTATTGTTGGTAGTTCTATTAAATCATTCTCCATTAAATAATTAATGTGCCTAGGGGAATTTTTTTATTGGAACAAATATACCCTTCGTTGTCTATCTTCCAGAGATGGGTGACTATGCTTCTCTATCATGTGCTACCCATGCCTCTATTTGCATGGGACACTAGATGAATTTGGATTCCAAGGAGTATAACCCCCTTACTTATTGGTTATGGGGTAGATTATGAATCATTGGGATCATTGGATGATGTATAATCTTTATTTTGATTAAAAAAACCCAAATCTCTTCGAGTCTTTTTGGTGAAGGCTAAGGTTGGATGGTTTCCAATGTACCCTCAATGAGGGGGGTGAAAAATATGGAAATTCTCTTATCCCTATGGTATAGTGGTATTTAAAATATGAAAATTCCCCTATCCATGTGGGATGGGTGATGTGGTATAATAGTTTGATTTCACCAGATAAGGGAATGGAAAATATAAAAATTCCCCCATTCCTGTGATTTAGGGAACTTTACTGAAAGGAGGGCTTCCATAGGAAGGTGCTATTACGTCATTCTAGGGTAGATATCCCAATACTATTCCCACAATTATTTCCCAAATATCCTTATTCTCTCATTGTATTTGAGTGATTTGTTCCTCAACTTAAATTTCCTTGACATCCTTAAAGGGATGACTGCAAGAATCCATGACAATACCCTTTCCCCTATCAATGGTTGGGTGAGTGTATGATGATCAGAGTCTCAACGTGGACCCTAGAGACTGAATATAATATAGAAAATTACCACATTCTACATTAACATTGCAATATTATATTCACACATAGCTGGTAATACTTTCTATATATGCCTCAAAGATACCACCGTGCCCTTTTTTCCAATACCAGAGGCAAAAGGTAGGTAGAACTGATGTGACACAGATGACTACAGGAGGGTATGGTTATAATTTTCTAAAGTAATCTCATATTTATATGAAGGGAATCTATCATATTCTATTTATATCATATTGAAAAATACATAAGTGGAATGGTTATCCTCTTCAAGGAAATATCCCATTCGACAGTTTGGTGCCTGGTATTCAATTTGGTGGGATGGTTCCCATAGTACTATTTGGTCGGACGACACTCATTGTATAATTTGATATATCAAAACCCATTTTACTATTTGATGGTACATTTCCCATAAAACTATTTGATGGGTTGGAAGCCATATTATTTCTTGGTGGCTTGACACCCATAGTGAAAATGAACCCTTGGTGAAATATGATAAAACTTCCCCAAGCACTATGGGCTGGCATTCTCTGTAGGATTCCATAGTCACGAAGGCTAGTTGATATGAAGTTAGAGGCTCCAAGCTAGTGACGATCTAGTATTGATTCTATTCCACTTTTAGGATACATTGGTGGGACTCAGAGATATTTGTGGTAATAGAGATATAATCCAACTCAGGGGTTCCATTATTTGGAACCCCTATTAGGCTCTTCTACTGTATTCCCTAATTTGGATAGTCAGGGTGGTCAAAAATTTCTTTATGTCTCCTAGTGGAACTTCAATAAAATGTTAATGATGATGACCAGAGTAGTTGAGATCCCTCTTATATAGGTCTTGAGTTATTTATTTGACTTGGTGATTGTACTCATCCACCTCCCTTAGGCTAGGAAGGTATGTGTTGTTATGCTCTAGGGATAATATCCCAAACAGGATGAATGTGAAAAAAAGGAAACTTACTCTTAAGAGGCCTATTATAAGAATTAAAGATTGTCAGGATTCACCCCTAAAGGATTCAGTGGCATGATTCCATGTTCTGGATTGATCCATTGGTGTGATACTCTCAGACCAAGAGGTTCACCAAATGGCATAGGAAATTATGTGTCAGAGAAAGCGTACATCAGGGCCTTGGGGCCAAATCATCTTGTCTAGCAGTCTTGAAATCCATTTATTCCATTTAGGTGTAAGGAATATAAAAGTCTTGAAGAAGTAACAAGACATCTTATTAGTTCAACATCATATATAATTGTACATGTTCAATTAATTACTTTCACTGCTAAAGGATAAAAGGTGGGACAATCTTTTATTCAATGTTCATAGCAACCAATTCATGTTGGGTTCACCATTTTGATTCATAAAAAATTATTAGAAAAAATGTCTTGATGGGTTATGGAAAATATATCATTTTTAACCCATGAAATTGATGACATAGTTAAAATATTTCACAATAGGTTCACAGTTATATTTCTTAAAAAATACAGAATAGTTTTATCCTGATGCTCGGTTATGGATGAATGAGGGTAGTTGAAAAATAATTCTCATTGGGTTTACCGTATTTTTATTTAATGGAAAATACCAAAGGCTACCACATGTATAGTTTTTTATAGACCTTCCTTCTAAAGGTAGGGTGTAAATTGGGGTTTCAAACCAAATGATGCTTAGGTACCCACATTAATCAAGAGGGTGGGGGCAAGGTTATCATAAAATTATGGGGGAATTATTTCCTATTCTCAAACTAACTTATAGAGTTATGACATGTTCATTAAATCCTTCCCAGGCCTCGATAAGGGACTGGTTACCCATGTTCCAATGACTTGATTAAGACCTTGTATTTATGGGAACAACAGTGTGTGCCACATGTTCTCCATCATTATCTTATTCATTTATGATAGATTTTTTATGTAAATGATTGAGTTCTCTATATTTTATTTGATATCTAGGCAGGAGGTTGGTGTCTTGAATATGGTATTGAACATCTATGAGGTATCCTATATATCCTATGAAAATAGGAATTAAAACCTACATAGTTTGTTTGAAATTGTTTAAAGTTGTATGGAAATAATATACAATTCAAGTTAACTTAATGTGTTAAGGATGTAAATGTTGGTCTTGGGAGATAATGTGGCATCCTATGTAACCTATTTAGATAAGAATTAGAGTCCATGCAGTTTGTGTTATAGGAATCTCTATTCTAAAAGGTGTAATAGAAGAGTCCATCAACGAGACTTATACTTGTAAGGATACCCGAAATTGCCTCCTCAGGAGTATATAACCATGAGTAAAGATGATATATAATCAATATCACATCCCATTGAAGGTACCATACTAGGGTAATCCTCACCATACTAATTTTATAATAATATCTATTATCTAATCCCACTTGAGTTATTCTCGGTGTGAGAAACAAGTTATAAGGGAAGATTGGACACATCCCATTACAGCATATTTTTTTGGGACATACATGTTAAGGTTTACCTTTGAGAGGTATGATGAAAGATTTACAGAGGATATCGTATGGAGATTAGGATTTAAGAAGGAATCCTATATATCCTATTTTTAATAGTAAATAGAGTCCTCATTGTTCATTTTTTCCCTATCCCGTTGATGGGTTTGTGGTACTTGAGGGAATGGTCGAGACGCACACATAAAATTATTCCCATGTAAAAGTTCTCTTCTCATCCACTAATGGTTGAGGATGGGTGATAGGCTCATAAGAAGAATTTAGTCCCATGTTTTTAGAATGTTTGGGATATGGAGATACTTACATCAAAGTGGATTCCCATTGGAGATATAGCCTTAGGAAGGTACCCTAATTATCCTATTCAGAAAAGAATCAGAGACCTCATAGTTTATTTACCCCTAACCCAATGATGGGTTGGGATAAGTTATTACACATAGATATTTCATTATTATCCATAATGTTTAGTTATGTCAGGGATATATAATAGGATGGATTTCCATGTTGCATATTCATTCTCTATATTCTGACAAATTATGAGGGATGATGAAAATGAAAGGTCTGATAAATATTCTTGGCATGACATGAAGGTCTCATCCAAGAACATGACATAAATAGTGTTGTATGAGTTCATAACCCTAACCCACTGAGGAAACTACCCTTATAATTGGGGAATTCAGATAGAGGTTCTTGGATAAGGGTTCACATGGGGTAAGTCGAAGTGTGTTTGTTGGATCAGGTTGACATGTCTGCCCAAAATGTCTTGATTATCTTCCTGAAATGTTTAGGATGTCAGCTTGACATGGAAAACCTATCCAACTATAAATGTCAGACATGTACAAGATGCATCACATGATTGAAGATGACATGTCTAGGATATTTTTTATTATCAAATGAATTTTGTTAGATGTCTTCACAAGATCAAAGTGACTTGTCCATGAAGTCTTCACATGATTAACACTGACATTACCATGACCTTTCGCATGACAAAATGACTTGTTTGGGACGTCATCATAGGATCAAAGTTTCTTTTTCAGGACGTATTCACATGATCAAAGTGGAAATTTCTAGGTCCTTTCACATGATAATATGACTTGTCTGGGATGTATTCACATGATCAAAGTGACCTGTTAATAGGCTATCACACGATCTATGTAAATTGTCTTGGAAGTCTTATAACGATCAACTAATATGTCCAGGATGTCTACAAATAATCAAAGAAGATATGTATATGGTCTCTTTCATGATTACCCAGGATTATCCATAGGCTACCAAATGATCAAAGTGATCTATACAAGGCTTGTTTTATGATCAATGTGACCTATAAAAGGCATATCTCACAATCAAAGTGACATGTCCCAGGCTGTATAAGGGAATCGTGAGACTAGAGAGGTGTCTTGTGATCATATGATTTTAAGAGAGTTACGTGTTGGGGTCTTGTGAACATATATAGGATCTTGCACACATCAAAGTGTCGAAGTCTCATGTCCAAATGGATCATTCCTCAAGGCCGCATGGACCAAAAATTTTATAATAGAAGTGCATAGATGAGGTATCAGATTGATGGAACAAATATTAGGATCTTCGTAGAAATATGAGTTCTATATGTGGGTTTATATGTATAAAAGGCCATATATATGTATAGGGGTGACCATATGATGGAATCACATAATTATATATTGTTCAAGAGATTTATTATCCTTAATGAAGTCTTGTGGAGGGATTTTTGAATATGTGCAAGGGCTTTACATTGATTTCATGTGCATGGATGAGGGTGCATGGTGCATGTTGAATATGGATGAGGGTCTTTACAACATTCCCACACACCCTAGGGAATTCATGGAGGAGTGAATTTCCATGGGTGTATGTTAATGGGAATTATCATGGGTGTGTCACATGTCCAAGGGCTTGGACCACACAGGTTAACAAAGGGATCACAAGATCAAAGGGTTCTTACGGTTAACTCTTTATGGAAAATAGGTGCACGTCCGAGCCTCATACACGTATATCATAAATGAGTTCTCATTATCATTCTGCAATCACATGATCGATTAAGGTATCATGAGAAGGTATATGTTAACTTACGTTGGGGATTCATATTGGTTCCACATACGTGGATGATGACATACATGGTGGATTCACGAAACTAGTGAGGTATCACGTGATCATGTAAATACCCCGCATGAACCAAAGTTCTCTTGGTGGAATCACGTTATATTTAATTTATCATGTGATCATGTGATATTAAAGGGATCATATGATGGGTTATCATGATAACCTGGAGAAATTATTCTGAAGGTGAAAGCCTACTACTTGTTGATATCTGTTTCTCCGCTTCACGCTCTTCTTTATCTCCTTTATCCCTTCCTCTCTTATGTGTACTTATTTATGGGGAGGCATGTTTTATATAGTAAATTGATAACCAAATATGGCGAATCTTTCATGGTTTTCATGTTGTGTGTGCTGTCTTGAGGTGGTGAATTTCCTCACATGAGCATCATATGATGTTCATATGATCATATAAAGGTTTCACAAAATATTCTGTTTGTGACACCTTTTTTCAACATTGATCATTCATGGGATGGAAATTCAGTGGGATTCACATGATTGACTTCATGTGATCAGGACCTGACATGCAGGGAGTTGATGTGGTGGAGCTTTGCATGGTCCATTGATGGGAGGATATTGTGATATGGAATTACATTGTTCTTCATGTGAAGAATGTGATTTCTACATGGTCTCATCTAATATTAACTATATTGACACATGAATCATGGTGATTCTTGTTAAGAACTGTTGAGATCACATGATTAGATTCAGTTGATCGTCCATGTTGAAAGCACCTTTGAAATGACCTCCTCTAAAGTAGAGGTTTGAAGGTGAGCTCGCACTTGAAATCACAATGGATTGGTGGAAATTTTCATGATCAATCACTTAGTCAGAAAATAACATAATTTCCATTGGTGTGCCCCCATATATTGTTTTACACTAATAAAATGGAATAGAGATTGTCTCAATCTGATCACATGATCCACTGTGCATTTTGTGATGGATTTATAAAAATATAATCCATATAAATGGATTTGAGATGTCAATTATGGATCGACTGTCTCAAGACGAATCATTGGAGAAGGCTGACCTGGCAGTTGTCAATCAGTGGAGTAATGAAGTCATCGGTTTGCTCGCTATATCAAACTAGTGGGGTCTAGAGTGCAGTAAAAAAGTGGGGGAGAGAGAGATAGGTTGAAGACAATGTGGGAGAATGATCAAATGACTGAGATCAGCTTGATCAAGCAGCTACTATTTTGTCGATATGTTTTTTATAGAGGAATAGTGATGTGCAAGAATCTTTCCCCACATTAAATTTTTGGTCAGTTGAAAAGTTCTTAATAAATGATGTTGTAACAAACATTCCTCAAGATGGTAGTATGTTTGGCACCCACAAAAATTGTACCACACCCTCAATAAACACTCCCACCAATTTAACAATACCTGTAGGAAATATTTCTTGTTTCCTATGAATGCATCATGTGATCTATGATATTCCTCACTCGCTACTTGAAAAGTTGTTTAGCTAGCCCCCAAGGTGCGGTTGAGGTGACTTCTTGAAGTTCCCTGGGTTGATCTAGCTGATTGGTCATCCTACCTGGCAATTTTTTAGTAAAAGGAACACATAAAACTGAGAAAAATATTCTAAGCAAAATAAATACAATAAGGACCATTATATTTCCTTATAAAGTAATTAATGAATATTAAAAAATCCAAAATTATATGACCTTATAATGAAAATCTAAATCCCAACCATTATTCCTCAATAATTCCACCTTTAATTCCTTATTACAAAATATATAAACTATATTTTCTTGGGCTTCACACTTCTAAAATGATTGATGAAAAAGTGTATAATGCACAATTATGGGTTTCTATAATGTAAAAACATGATTTATATTTGATAGTTGAGGATGGATCATCCTTATATCTATCCCCAAACCATTAATTTATATTTTGGAGCCATTTTTATTGAACAATGTAGTGATATTATTGAGAAATAATGTGTTTTTACAAAAGTTATATTTTATTCACTTATAAAAGGAGAGAACCTCCTCCTAATTTATACACCCATTCCAAATTATTTTCTCAACATTTTTTTTCTATAATATCTCCTAAATACCCTCCCCATTCTTTTAAATATCTATCCTCACAAAAAGACTAATCTAAGGAGTCTTATGAAGTTACGCATTGGAGAACTTCTAAGTGAGAGGTAATACTCTAATCCCATATTATATTACTATTTTCTTATTATATACTCATAAAATTACCTCTATCCATGAAGGTATGATAACAATATAATATTACTATGTTTTAGTGTTATTCTACTAAGTAAATATTCATTTTATACATTTTTCCAATATTATTTAGAAAAACGAAGAGGTCTTCATGCATATGTTCACACTATCACCTCTATTATAAACATGTTCTCTAAATGACCACCTACCATGACTAAATTTAACAATGTATTTAGTATGTAAAAATTAAATTTCTGACACTATTAGTATTCTTAAATGTTAATATGTGAAAATATATAATTAATTAGAATAACAAATGGTTATAGTTACCTTAACCGCCTTAAATGGGCTCGTCAAGGAACCTTTATTAATTTAGATCTATTTTGGGATAACCATTGAAATTTTATGAGTATTATACAAATATAATAATAAAGTACATAGAAATCTATAATTATAGATATCATGAAGTTATTTTACAACACCTTTAACCATGGTCAATATCCTGGAAGTGTTACAAAGAAATTAACTGAACAACCACGAGTAACCGACATAACTAGAAAATATATCAAAAATAAATACAAAAAGATAATAGATAGACCTTATAAAATTAAATATATATTAATAAGGTTCATGGGTATATATTTAAATCTACTTAATTTTATTATTCAGAATGTTAAGTGCAAGTGCAGAGTGCATTTCACATAAGGTAAGGGTTTCATATCAAAATGTCCTTCTTTGAGACACAAGTTATTTTATGAACCTAATTATATTTAAATAGTGTATATAATACCAATAATATATATAATATAATATATTATGTTTATTCATTTTATTTTAACTTAAAATTAAATATTTTTCTCTTTCAAAGTAATTTTATTAGAATGTATCCAAAGCTGTAAGGGTTTTTGCCTCAATCACCCATAATTGAGGTAAGCTGTAATTTTATTCCCAAATATTATTTTTTATAGTGAAAAAACTACCTAAATGATTTATATTATTATAAAAATGTATTTAAAAAATAAAATTCACTTCAATTCATGTTCTTCCTTAATGTGGGATATGATTGATGTCATCCCTAAAATATATGGGTCTTTCATAACTCAACATGATTTCTCGAGTTATAATGTTTATCATTGAGTTGAAACTTTAATTCTATATGGTATACCATATTTATATCATGAGAGATAACATAAAATTAAATTATTCTTTATTTATGAATTATAATGCTTCTTGAAAATGAAATTATGTTAAGAATAATTTCCACCCTCTTAAATGAAGGTTTCCCCTCATTGTCTATAATTTCCATTCTTGAAAATTTCATCCTTTTTAATTAGAAACATAAAAAAGTTTTATCAAATGTGAAATTCATATTTTATTTCTTATATTTTCTAAATAAATTTTTATTATTAATTCTTAAGATATGGGATTTCAAAAAATGCGTTTAAACAGAAACGTAAGGGGTTTTCCAGACTACCTTCACAACATATAGATTATACATTCTCTTTCATTCTATCGATTTTATGTTATATTATTATCATGAAATTATTATATTTTTTATATATGTATTTTAAAAATATACCTAGTTAAATATCCTTATCATTTTTAGAATAATACATGATTTTTCCCTTCAAATTTTCCACTTTTAAGTACACCTAGTTTAGGGGGATTATTCTTTTTTTGGTCTCATGTTAAGAATAACCTCCTAATATTATTTTAAACAATTAATAAATTATAAAAATCTTATAATTATATATATAATCCTCTTGGTTAAATTTTTATTTTAGTTAAAATAATATTCTATTTCCTTATTTAAAAATATTGTTTACTTATTTCATTGAGCTTCACCCAAGTGGTAATTTTTTATACATTTTCCCCTAGACCCTTCTTAAGAAATCTATATATTATATATCCATGATCAAGATGTATGTTTCAATATCAAATATGAACCTAAAAATTATTTAATTACATCCTATTCTGGGAATCCTTCTGATTAAAATTTCTGTTATGCCTTGAATTAAATTTATTAACCAACTTTCTTCTCATGAGTTTAACCATTTTTATGATTTATGTAAGATTTATTTTCTTAAAGTGGCTCAAATAAGTATGTTTTTTATTATTTATGGGATTAATTGAAATTTTATATCAATAAAATGAATTGGGTAAAGATTATATATCATGATATGTTATTTATAAGAGAAGGGAGTGAGCCAAATCTACTTTGGGACTTTGTCCACCAGGTATGGTACACAGGTGATTAGACTAAACACACTATGTTATATGATGGGTAGGCCTAGAATTATATATCCCTCAAATTAAATGTGTACATTTTTCAATCTCATGGTATTTTATTTATAGGATTTGGTAGTGAACCTAATCCACCATGGGACTTTGTCCACTATTTATATGGGATTGGCGAGTAAAACTAATCCACCATGGGACCTTTTTTACATTATATTGATGGTATTTTTACTGAACATTGAATTATGTTTATGATGACATGTATTATGTTGTTTTAAAATATTCCATGATTCCATGATCAAATGATTTTATTTATTTATGCTCTGTTTTCATGATTCTATTTCTTCTAGTTATGATATATTGTTATGCCTTTTGACATTCATGTTATGATTTATTACCATGTTTATTACCATAATGAGATTTATAGCTCACCCTATTACTTATGTATTTCCCCAGGGTATCCTATGTAGTTTTAGAAGATCTATAGATGTTAGTATCACTATTTAAATTTTTAAATAATGATGATCTATTTATGTATTTAATCTTCCAAATACACTAGACCTCAAGATACACGGTTTGTATGTGTTGGAAATCTCTATGAAAAAATATGAAAAATATATTGTTCAAATATTTGGTTTCTATACATACACACAATCTATTATATGATGTCTCTTTATGAATCACTATCCCATTAGCCATCCAATTTTATAATTGTCCACTCTTAGAAAACCAAAATTATATCCTCATATTATAAAATCCATTCCAAAATATAGTCTCAAATTATTATAAATTTCAAATATGAAGTATTATAATTCAATAAAAATCCATTTAGTATCTCATACATTATAAAAAAAACACATTTGATCATTTTTTATATAAAAAATTATAATATATCACTAAATTGAAATTAGAACCCTTAATGGATAATAACATTCCGTATCTCTCTCATATCAAACCATTATCTCCAAAGGTTTATAAAGTAGTAATTTTAAATTAAAAATTCATTTGGATAAAAATTATCCCATTTTAAATAAAATGATAATAATTAAATTAATGAATATATAATCCATGAAATCATTTTTAACTATAACCAGAACACTAAAAAAATAAAAACACACTAATAATATATTTTCCAAATATTTACCTGTTGGATTGACTCACCAATAGATTAAAAATTTAACATAAATTACAAGATAAATTACTAACATTTAATTGATAAAAATCAATTTCAAATAATTATATGCTAATGTGATGGAAATATAATAAAAAATTAACAAAAAATATTACAAAAACCAAATTAACAATTTCATATCGGTATAAATTTTTTTATAAAACCAATGAATGTAAAAAGATCAGTAAAAATAAACCTTTAATATTTGAATTAATATTTTTTTGGTTCATGAATTACCTGAAATGATCTATAAATTAGAAGGGAGTAGGTTAGATTGTAGAGTTACGATTTCTAGTTTGGGCGACCGATGTCAGGCAGTGAAAAATATAGTGGAGGAAGGGCATCCGAGTTAGAGGGGTGTGAATGTGGTTAACATCATCTTCTAGTGAGTTAGTATTAGTGTGTAGGAGGGTAATTATGGGTTGGGGGATCCATATATATTTTGGAAAATTCCTTGGGGGGGGGGGTCGGGAGAGGAGTAGTGCAAGGAGGTAGAAACGAGGGATAACGTGTGGGGATCTATAGACACTCTTCAATTAAAACTATAGAAATAGGTGGGTCTAGGAACATATCCCAATGGAACATGGATATAAATTTATGGCTATAGTACCAAATTCTAGTAGTGATACTAGATGATGAAACCCTCCCTAAATTCTGGAGAACAGGGGATGAGTTTCAGATGTTCTACACATGGAGGAGGCTATAAGGGTATCTTTATCCAGTTAGGATATCCTTGAACAACATATATCACAGAAAAAAATCATTAAATAATTAATTTTTTATTTAATTTTAATATTAGGTTTTATAGGTTCTATAATTATATTTTCATTTTTTTTAAATTTTTAAACTCTCCTTTCTATTTCACATTTTAGTCGAAAAATTGGCTAAACCATGCAGAAAAAATATGGGTGAGACTATTTTTTACCAAATAGGATTTATATATTTTTAATCATGGTTTTATAAACAATTTAGACCAACCTTATGGGTATCTCATCTAACTATTTCAATTCATACGGTCAAATCATAGTTTAACCAGCGGTATGGAAAAACTGTGTGACTCACCATGTACTTAAAAAACATATAAGATTAGAAAAATTACCTTAAATGCTTTTAGTACCCAATTTCATATACCTTACCACTAATATCATGAAACACACCCATTCCATACATCCATCCCCCTCATGACTGAACTCCAATGTCTCAACCTCTATTATTCATCGTTTTTTCCTAACGATTTGATATTTGATCATTCTAGGTCAATGTTTCTTCCTCTTAAACTTATTCTTATTCTTATTCTTATTTCATTTTATTCCCTCCTCTTTCATTACACATGGTGTTTTTCATGTGTTCCAAATAATAGGGAATATGTTTGGGAAATTTTTGATGTTTTTGTTATGGGTTTCATTTCTAGGTCTTGTGGATTGATCCCAGGACCTTATTCTTACCATTATTGAAGGAATTACACTATCTGTTCCTGTTCCAGTTAGGTTTTCCTTATACTAAAAACTTTAATTTTGGATTATTTTATTTATTTTACTTCAAATTATTATTCGAGATATCTTATAATTTTATTATAAATTTTAATAATATTTATAAGGATGAAATTATGTTCCAACTTGGTTTTATATAGATTCAACCTTTGGTTTCCACTTCTTTTGAAAAACGTGTTTTGTTTTTCCTAGAAATATATTTTTTATGTTTTATAAAATGAAATTATGAATTTTAAATTTATTTTAAGTTATTTATAATTTTTATATGAACTATTAAATTAAATTAATTCGTATCACATACTTTATTCCAATTTTGTTCATTTGTAATTCATTTTTAAAATTATTTATATTATTTTCTTATAATCCTTATACATATACATATACGTATATATTTAATTATAGATACATTAGTTTAAATATTCTTACACAATGATTTTTGAATATGTTCATTCCGATAATAATATCTATGTAAGTATATATATAGTTCTGTGTTTCTAAAAAGTATTACAAGAATTTTTTCAATTTAAATAAATGCAGGGTTATGGAAATTTATATTAGGTATCTAATGGTTATGTGTATATACATGGTTAATAATATATATATATATATATAAGTGTACAAATTCACGTGGAAGAATATGAATTTGGGAAGTTAGATAAATATATAATTTATGTTCAATTGCATATGTGGAAAATAAGAGGAAACCTTAATAATTAAAATTGGTTTTCAAAATGGTTTTCAAACACATATTTAAGTGGATTTCAAAATACATTTTATAGGTTAGTTGGATTATTCTTTTTTTCTTGTTATGTATTAAGAAGTGTATCTTAATTTAATCAAATCTATTCCACTAAATTTTAAATTAAAAAGTGTAAAATCATTATGGTTATTTGAAAATATTTTACTTGGATTTTATGTAAAAATGGATTAATGTTTTATAAGTTTATTGTTGACATGGTTTGTTTAAAATGGTAATGGAACATGGGAACCTCCACCACTTATGTGGGATAACTAGGAAAATAATGCTAGACAAGGTATATCCTCTATATCTTTTGGAATATGCTACAACACTAACTAAACTATATTATGTGATATAGATGTTTGTTGTATGGGATGGAGGTCATCGTAGATATCAAATTTTCATTTATATACTAAAACTCAAAACTAGACAGTAGTGAGAAGGATCAATCTATATTTAAGTCTAGTAAGATGTTCTAAGGACTTATTTTATTCTATTATACTAAAAACATGAGAATGAAATTGAGTTAGAATATTTGTTAATATTTTCAATTAAAGGAAAACCAAAGAAGGAAATAGTGATTTGAAATGATAGATATAACTAAAAACTAAATTAAGATAGTGAAATAAAAATTTCAACTATTTGGTTTAAAATAATTTCTTCTTTTATATTAAATTTAATATTTAAAAATCCAAAAAAGTTATCCTAGTCAATGACATTTTCCAAGTGAGTAACCTAAATTTGGATGATTCTTAAAAATACCCACTTCCAAGACTCATCCAATAATAAAATGAATTAAATAAATTTCATGAGAATAAATATAAAAAAAAGATTCTAATATTTTAATATTAAATTACAATAAGAGAAAATAATTTTTTAGAATATTGAAGTGAAGATATATGAATGAAACCAATAACTTTTATTCCCCAAGAAAACGTTTATCCAATATTTTTTTATTTAAAAAACTCCCAAAAGAAAATTGAAATAGAGATACAAAAAAAGTAAAGAGAGTAATCAAGATATTTCTCTATTAAGTTGAAAAATTTCTCTCCTTATTTTAACTTCAACTTTAACCTTTTGAGGAAGTCATGATCATGATTTCTAACATATCACATACCCTCAGCTCCAGAGAATTTATTAGCACCAACCTAGAATGTGTGAATCAATAAAATGATAGATTCCATATTTTTTATGTCTATTCCTTTTATTTTTTTATGGTAACTTTTTAGTCATTACCAAAAATATATTTTTTTCTTTTTTCTTTTGTTACTGCACCATCACTTTAATAAAATCTCTCCCAACAATTTTTGTCACTTAAAGAGGATAATTAATTTCTCAAGATGATTTCCACATATCAATAATATATCCTGACAGAAATAATTATTCATTTATTCAATTACTTCTTCAACATATAATGTTTCAATCTATAAATCATGGCTCTATTTTCTTATTCAAGAGGATAGGTCAAGGAAAGATTCAACATTCTCATTCTAGTGATACATGGCCCTAACCTAGTTTTGGAACCAATAGAATCTCATAATATTTATATTGAGTTCCTTGTTCAGATCAACTAAAACCTTGATAGATGTAGTATTTCATCCCTCATCATCCCTACATCAATGCTATATAGAAAAAAATTATAACCTAATCTCAATGAATTTTTTTTATCCCTTATCATTTGAAATACACACCTTAATCATCTCCCTCATTAAGATCAATTAGAAATTAGGTCAACTTCCTCTTTTTGTGTAGGAAGAAGATTCTTCATGAAGATTCTATCTTTATTAAATGTAATTCGGCTAAACCTTCAGTTTTCAGAAAATCTTTAATCGATATTTCCTGGTTGGCCAAATTTGTCTCTAATAAGCTTATATTTAGGGTCATTATCTTAACTTGATGCTATAAAACTCTCACATCCATAGATACCAATCTTTATCTTGCATCAAAAAAAATCTCTATAGATATTTCTTATGATCTTGAGTAATAAAGTTTCATCATTTCTTTGAATTTGGTTTTAACTTGGGTGGATTTCTGCTATTAGCAGCTTCTCATTGTCTTTGACATTTTCCTCTTCAAACATGGGAATTATCAACCTAGTTTAGGTGAAACTAATTAGCCATCTTCATACAAGATCTTGAATCATCATTTAAATAATAATCTTCAATTATCTCCTACTTTGGTTTAATGGTGGATCAATTTAACTTCATATCAATGCTTTCAGTAAACTCTCAATTTATTGAACATAATTGAACCTTCATCCTTACTTGAATCTCCTTCAGCCGAGCTTAGCTTCAACTAGTGTTTTGGGTTTTTTAATTTCTTTATTTACTTTATTAAAAAAGATCAGGTATGATAAATTCTATTACTTGGGATAGTTTTATCATACACAGAGGACTTAAATGAGCTTCTTCTATTATTTTATTTGGATTAGTAGGTGAGAACACATTATGTTACATGATTTTATCTTATCGTCACAATAGAGGAAATTAATCTTATAGATATGATTCAATTTATCTTATGTGTATGGGAACATGAATCATATTTTTTATGTGATAGATGGGAAAATCTGATTACTCAGTCTTCATAAATCCTCTTATAGAACGAGACTTCCCAAATTCCTAAAATTATCTTATACTAAATTTATATTATGTGCACCGCACAATTCTCTTAAAAATACATTGAATTATATCTTCAAAAATAAACATTTGACGACTTTAAAATAAAATAAATAAATTCAAGATTAATAAAATAAAACATAAAATAAAAAATTCAAATTAATTAAATGAATTAAATTAAAATAAACACCAATTAAAAAAATATAAATCTAAAAATCAAAATATAACACTTAATAATCACCTAGAATAAATTAAAAAACACTTAAAATTATCATTATAAATAAAATTCAAAACTAAATATTCAAATAATATTTTTTTTATAATTTACACAAAAAATTAAACATAAAAACATGGAATTCAAAGATCATAATATTTGAAAAATAATATAAAAAAATCATTAAAATCAACCAATTTATTTCATAATTTAGCATTAAATACATTTAAATCCCCAAAAGTGATTTGAAAAAATGCATCAAATGAAATCCACATTTTTTATCCTTGGGAATTTGGCTTAAACCTCCGTAACAGATTTTGTATAAGAATAATTATACATAGTTTGATCACTAAGAGTATGAGGATCCTTGTATGACTGTTCCTAACCTTAGTTTCATAAGGGGTTCACATAGTTCTTGGTATGGATTCGTTTTAACTCTTTATTTATCTATTTAAATTACCAAAATCAGGTTTTCTTCAAAATATGTTTTTTCTAGAATGTCAAAATTTCTCAATTCTCTTATTGAATATCTAAACATTTAATGTTTGTAAATAATATTTAACAAATATAGATGATTTTTATTTGTTATAAATTTGATTAAAAAATAAAAACCTTTTTGTATTTGTATTTTAAAACTAGCATGATAATGCATCTCTAATTAATGGGTAAGTATGTTGAAAGGTGGGTGGTGTCCTACTATTAATTTTTATATTCATTCATATATAAATATATAAATATATATTTAATTTTAATTCCATCTATTAATTACCCTGATAGTGATTTATGTTTCGGTTTGGAAAAAGAGTGACCTCAGTTTAAAGGGTATATTCTATTTAGCTATGTCAGTTGTTGTTTTTAGTTTCTCTTTTCATATCATCCATGTAGGTTTTTTACTTCTTTCTAAATATGGAGGGTAGATATATTCATGGTAGGCTGGGAGGGAACTGGAGGCGACTTTATATTTATTTATAGGGGAGGGAGATCAATGGTTAGTGGATAGATTAACATGGATTTTTATTTTCTATTTTTCTTTACTACATTTATATATTCTTTTTCCTATTATTTAGATTTTTGATTGATGTTTTACTTATGAATGGGTCCTTCTGAAATTTTATTATAATTTACACCACTAATGTATAAGATTTTTATGAGAGATATCATTCCCACATGATTATCCCTTGATTCCCATACACCTGTGCTGGCTAACGGGGATCAGTAATTCCCTTTCATCATAGTTTTCAGCTAGCTCTAGCATTCAATATAGGGATGGATCTGGTTGGAGCATGAAAAAATTCTGTCAGATCACTGGGTTTTTAAGTGGACGAAGGTTCTTAATTTAACATCCTCAAATATTATGAAATATATTCTTTCAAATTAATATAAATTATTTAATTTCTTGCATTAAATGAAAAATATTGTTTGGATGGAATTATATTATACACCAATTTTATCTTTGTTTCATGCAACATCGAGTTCCTCTGATAACTTGTGTTACACACAAGGCCGAGCCTTACCCATATAACAATAAATTATTATTATTATTATTATTATTATTATTATTATTATTATTATTTAATATGATAGTTATCACCTAGTCATTGGGATAAAGGGATTAAATGAGATTAAGTCATTTATGATAATATATTTTACACATTTTTATAAAATTAATTTTTTCCAAATAATTATAAATAAAAATAAAAACCAATTGAATATAAAGAATGAGCTTTTATAATTTTTTTTGATTAGAGTGTAATATTATCTGAATAAATTAAACTAATAACTATTTATAAAATATATTTATAATTTTTTAATCTTATATATTAAATAAAATATTTTTCAATAAATTCAATACGTTGTATAGGTATAAAATAAAAATAAATTCAATTGTAAGTATAAAAGATTTATTATTCTAAAAGGTAGTTTTTCCATGTTTTAGTGGTATACTTGTTTTAAAAATAAATTTTGACACTTTTATAAATTTTCTTTGAAAATATAATTATTTTTTTAAAATTAAAATAACAAAAAATACTTTGGGTGAATTTTTTTTCTCAGAACTGTCATATTTTTATGAATAGTGAATGACACAGAATTTTATTTAAAAAACTCTTTTTCATCTAAATAATTTATACTGTTAAATTATTTTTTAAATTTGGTTTAAAGTATAATTAGTTCAATTATAAATCAATAAATACAATTTAGTTCGTCAAATTCAATTTCAATTTTAAATTTGATATAAAAACATTTCAAAATTTTAAAAATTTCTCTTTGAAATCTGCCATGTCATCCCATTCACGGGATTAATTTTAAATGATGTTTTTCCACTTATGTGATTGGAATTTTTAAAAATGGATTTCATATTTAGAATGAGAATAATTTTTAATGTATATTATAGTAAACATTGTTTTTTACAAAAACTTTATGTGAAAGCATTTAAAATTAATTACAACAATTAAGGTAAAAATGAGTTTACTTAGTGGTCAAACTGTAATATTAATGGGGAAAATGACCAAAAAAATTCAGAAAAAAACATGGATGGAAATATTGATACCATATACCAACCTGGATCTAATTTGGTTCATTATTGGAGGCACATTATGTAAAGAGACATCCCAATAGCGTTTCCCTTTTTATATTTACAAGCATGCCACTCCTCCACTATAAAAAGGCACACACCCCCTCACTTATTCAGACCTGTCAAGAAATTTATATCATCCAAAACCTATAAAAAAAATATCCCAACATACCTAATTTAATAATAGAATCCTAAAATTTTATATAAAGACAACCAAAGAAGTAATTTTGTGTCAACCAAAATGAGATACCCGAAGAAGAGGTAACATTCTTCAATGAGAACTTTTTTGTTTTATTTATTTCTCCACCCCTTCAGTTGTTGTTATTCCATTATTATATTATAACCTAAGTATGATAAATACACCAATTTTTTTTTTATTTTAAAGGTTATACCTACACCTACACACACTTCCATCAAATGGGTTACGAAATCACCGTCCATGTGTATGGTGAACTATCACTCTGCAAAATGATGTCGTTCATTTTTTTACCACCTTTAATGCTTGGGAATTATGATGAATGTACTATTTTTTATGATATATATGATATTTATTATTTATATATAATTATTTAATTATTATATAACACATAAATTTGGGAATACAATAACATCGTTTGTTAATGTGTGGACTACCACATCCTCAAAGCGATGTGACTCGTTCACACTTTACATGGAATGTATCAATGATGTATTTAATATAAATATATGAGTTAAATGAAATATTTTTATATTAATTACATTAATAAAAATATATAAATATAAAATATTGTTTTATTCTTTCTGTTTCACACACCTAGAAATTGATAACGTCGTTCGTGGATGTGTGGAATTCTGCCTCCTCAAAGTGATCTAATTCCTTCTTTTTCATAACTATAAAACAATAATGATATATATATATATAACTATATATAATTAAATAATAAGGTATATATGGTATATATTATATAATTTTCATTCTTTAATGATGAAAATTACTTAACTTCTTTCCATAATGATCATTTAAAAATGGGGGTGTTACTTATGCGTATATACAACATATTGTCTCCATGATCATAACATTGGTTCATTTTTCATAACCAACTTTCCTGTTTTATTTTAAAATTATAATTTATATAAAAAATTAATAACTATTTAATGGTTTTATTATATATATGTTTAAATAATGGCCTAATTTACCTTAGTTAACCGATCAAATTCAGTTTTGACACATAAGCCGAATATAGTAAAAAAATCCGACTTGAACATTATTGATTAAGTAATTGTATATAAACTGTTTATAAGTGAAATAAAAGTAATAATAATCTTGGAAAATGTTATTTAGAAATTAAATATTTAACATAATTTTATTATTCAGGATGACATAAGACAATAATGAAAAATCAGACTCAAGGTAAGGGATTTCTTAACTCAATTTCCATTCATTGGGTTAAACTCCTATGACATTGGTTATGATATTTGAACAATATGTGTGAAATATCCTCTTATTTTTTTATACTGTATTTAAAATTTTCGTTTTTGGATTTAAAACTTTCACACATAATTAATTCATTGATTTATTCTCACTCTAATAATACAATCTTTGTAAGGTATTAATTATCTCAATTTCCATTAATTAGGTTAAACATCTATGTCATTGGTTATGTTATGACAAGAATATGTTTGAAATTACCTATAATTATTTTATAATATATTTAAAATTTTATTGTGTGTATTTAAATTTTTTACACATAATTACTTCATTGGTTTATTATTGCTCCAATGATATGATATTTGTAAGGGATTTCTTAACTGAATTTCCATTCATTGGGATAAACTTCTATGTCATTGGGTATGTTATTCCAAGAATATATGTGAAGTGACCTATGATTATTTTATAAATTATTTAAACTTTTATCTTATGGACTTAATTTTTTCACACATAATTAATTCATTGATTTATTCTCACTCTAATGATACAATCTTTGTAAGGGACTTTGTCTCCATCTCCTTTAAATTGAGGCATATTTTGATATTATACACCTTTATTGTTTTATAAGGTTTATATATAATAAATTTGACATGTTATATCAGGAATTTAATTTATTTCATGATATATATTTTTTCAATTGATGTTATTATTTAATGGATCTCATGATTCAGAAGTTACTCCTACAATATGGGTTTTTTCTCATCTTACATTTATTTCTATGAGATATATTCCACATTCACCACTTATTTTTGATTTGTGGTGTATATAATTCCCATGAATGTATTTATTAATTATCATCATTAAAGTTTTTGGTTTTTACAAATACATTTGAGTATTTATATTTCACGGGGTTTATGATTTCAATGTTACCACAACGGTAATGTATATTTTTCACAATTTTCTTTCTTTGAGTTTTTTGATATTTTATACACCAAAATTGTTTTATGAGGTGTATATAAATATATTTTAACAAGATATATCATGAATTTACTTATTATCACGATATTTTAAGTTTCATTTAATGTTATTCCTTCATAGGTTTTATGATTCCAATGTTTCAAAGTGTTATGAAAAACCGTTGAATGTTTAAAGATTATTTTCCCTAAGAATATTTTTAATGATATTTTAATGGAATTTTAATACATAAATGTCAGAAACCCTTATTGTTACCTATTCTACACTAGGGATATTATGTGTCGATACCATCCTCATTCTTTCTCTAGATGTATTATAATTGTTTCTAAGAGATTGTAACGAACTTGTTCCTTTTCCACGAGTTAAACATGTTTTAAATAGATTGTTATGGAACCCATTTATTTTTCATGGGTTAATCATGTTTCAAAGATATTGTTTGGGAACCCATTTATTTTTAATGGGATAACCATGATTCAAAGTGATTTTTATGGAACCCATTTCTTTTTCACGGGTTAATCATGTTTAAATGTGATTGTTTGGGAACCCATTTATTTTCCCAAGATAATCATGGTTCAATGAAATATTCAGGAAACCCTTTTCTTTTCAATGGGTTAAATGTTATATAAATATATTTAAATAATTATTGTGTATTTTCCATTATTTAATCAGATTTTTAAAGGAATAATGAATATTTCTATGAATTTTATTTATCTTGTGGTTGTTTCACATCTTACATGATGGGGTGGTCCAGATATAATTGAGTAAGCCCATTACTGATTAACATGGGGTGTCCTAGATAGTACCGGGTAAGCCTCTTATAGATTAACATGGGGTGGTCTAGATAGCTCTGGGAAAGCCCATTAAATCTTAACATGGGGTGTCCTATATAACTCCAGGTGAGCCTGTTATATCCCTCCAAAAATTGTGTATTGATAATTTTAGAATCCTACTATATAGTTATTCCAATTAAAATAGATTTGAAAGGGTTTTATTAAATTGATGTTCTAAGTTAAAAAACAATTTTGAAATTTTTTGGAGTATGTAATGTTTTTAATGATCAAGATTTATATCACATTGATTTTTATTATTGATTTTTATAACTCTTTCCTTTTATATGTTTTTATATTTTATGATCTAGGTATTGATGGGTTTGAGTTCACTTATTATTTTATCATGCACTTTGATTATGTCATCATACCCTTATTCACTCTTATGGTAATTGTTCACATTTAATTATTATTATTTACCCTTATATAGTTTTTGAGATCACCCTTATTAAGTTTCATCCTCCCCATGTTTTATATAAATGATATTGAATGAGTTATGTCTATAAGGGATTTCATATGGATTATGATGTTGTATTAATGTGATAAAAAATATGGGTTAAGTTGGGTGGGAGAAATGATAATTTGAATTCATTTGAATTGTTTATATAGGAGATTTTTGTAATTCTCTAAACCACTAAACCAAAAAGGTCCACCCGTATGTAAGAAATTCATGTTTTACTTTTGATAATGCAAGGTTTGATGGAACAAAATTTGGGTCACAATTATCAACATCAAAGCAGGGAATTTAATGTTATGGATTTTAGCACAGGATATGGGAGTACATGTCATGGGTTGTTATATTTAACATGCCCTTATTTTTTGGGATGGTTGTTAGACGAGAGATATGAATTTTAGATATTACGAGGTAGGTCATGGGTTTTTTTCTAATCACCACCACTCATGAAAATACCTGAATTACCATGGGATGTTAGGATTTGAATTTTTATTTTGTAGTGTTCTTTGACTATTTTAGTGGTTTTTGATTTTGAATTGACTTATATATGATTTATTTGGATGTTTCATGGGGTTTGTCAGGTGTTTTGAAAATTTGGGGTGAGAATTAAGTGTAATAGAAGGAAAATAGATTTCATATCCTAATAAACAATGTGGATCCTATGATGATTGTTCTAAGAAACTATTTTTAGTAGTTTCATGTGGCCCGATAAATATTGTGGTCTAAACACATATAAAAACTATCCCCTAAAAGACTTTATTTTTGGGTTATTTTGGACTTGGAATTATTAACAATAGTATTTTTTATATTATTTGGTTTGATTTCAATAATGTTTTAATATGGAATTCTATATTAAATAGTAAAATTGAGTTTTAAAAAAAATTATAAGGATTATATTGAAAATTAAATAAAATTGGTTTTTTATTTTGAGACTCTTGAAGAAATTTCAAAAAATAACTCGTGATGTTTTAAAGTTATTTTAAATGAGTTTTTCATGTTTTAAGAAAGGATGTGTGGAGTTTTAAATTGTTTTAGTGGGAACCAATGGTTTTGAAATTGAAAATTAAGGATCAAAATAGTTTTTTGATAAGGTTTTATGGTTTTTAAATTATAATTTAAGGGTTTTAAATGATTTTAAAGGATAAACTCATGAATTTTTTTTTAAATTATTTTAGTATGTTATTATGATTTTCATTCTTGATTGTTTTTTGAAATTATAGATTATTATGGTTTTGGTATTTTAAATTGTTTCATGATTATTTAAAGTGGTATGAAATGATAATTTTTATGTGAAAAATTATTTTAATGAAATGATAATTTTTTTTGGTTGGGATTTCTTTTAAAAGAGAGTTTTTAATTTGTTTTATCATTAATATTTTGGTATTATGTTTGGTTTTTTAATTCATTTTGTTTTAATATGACTCCTTGAAATGTATCAAGTGTTTTCTAGCCTTGATTATTTCTTATTATGGGTTCTATATCGATCAAGTTCATTAAGTAATTCTTTATTGAGTTTGTTTATTTGAGTCCGCCTTAGATTATTCATGTTGTTTGGAATGATTTTGGTTTATGTCCTTGATTCTTAAATGTGGAATATGCTTCTTGAGAATCTTATGTTAAATTGATATAGTGGGGTATTCTTTGTGTTGAATAGACATGTGAAGACCTCATTGTGTGTCTTGGGTTACTAGGAAGATCTCCAAAAACAATTGATTTTATTCTTGGATGGTGTTGGTTTGATTATTGTTGATATCTCCTTGGTCGGTTATTTGGATTTGAGGTCTTTGGTTACTCATATTTTACCCTTAACCCGGATTTAGAGCCCATTGTGTTGAAAGGGCATGATTTGGATTTATTCCTCGTTAAATTTGTTCATTGATTAAAAATTTCGGTCTTGAGTGTGTTATTGGTCGTTTTTTCTAGAAATAATTAGAGTGTTCCTTTGGTCATGCTATTCTTTATAAGTGGTTTGGTGGGACTTTTTGGGTGTTGTCTATCATTCTGTCTTCATTTTTTCCAATATATTTCTTTTTATTATTCCTTTGTTGTTTCTAGTTTTTATCCTATGGCCAATACATTGATGAAATAATGTTTGTTTCAGTGTGGTTTTGGTTGAGATTCATTTCATAAGTTCATCTTGAGTCCTCTTGGTTGGAAACTTGGTTTGTAATTTATTGTAATTATCTGAGTGTGTCCTTGCATTATTGATCCATTATTCTTGAATAAATATTAAATGGAAAGGATATATAATGTGGGTCTCTATTAATTTTTTTTATTTGATCAAATAATCAAGTGTGAACAATGAATTTAAGTACATGGTGCTTTTTTTGTTTATGTTAGAGGTAGAGTTAATTATTTGTGTGGATCCTCCATCTCTTTTAAAATTTTGTTTCTTTGGTGGTGTGTCTTCCTTCATAGATTTGATGGATTTATAAGGGTATAAAGGGTCATGGTGGGGATAATTTTCACACATATACCATCATTTAATAATTAGTTTATATATTTATTTATTAGAATTTTTTTAGTGGTTCAGGTCTTTTAATTTTTATTTTTTTAGTTTTCAAAATTTTTTGTGTGTCATACATTTTGGTTGTATGATTGGATAAACTGCGTGACAACTATACAAGAATTCTTTTTTGTTACCAGAGATATTTTTAATGGTTAATTCATGGTTTCCTAAACCATGTGTCCCACCTATGTAGGTGTCCCAACTGACTAAAGCTAATCAAATGGTCGGTGCCTGGTTTGTCCAATCAGGCAGTTAAACTGTGAGACTCTACACGAACGTAAAAATAATTTAAAATTTTAAAAATTCCTTTACATTTATTTAACACCCTTCCCACTCCACTCACAATACACCCCTACCATCGGGAAAACTCTCTCATACATGACCCATTGTATTGAACTTCATTCTTTATTGCTTTTCTTTTTGATTTATTGTGTAGTCTTGCTGGGTCAATGTTTATTTCCATCCAACATATTTTTATTTATTTTCTTCCCCTAATTTCTTTACCCTTGGTGCATCACATATAGGATGAACCCAATGTTATAGGGTTTATAAGGACCTGAAATTAAACTTTATATAATCGATTAATTTCATTTATAATTCACTTCCTTAAATTACCAAAGACCTTTTTGTTTTATATTTATAGAAAATTAAAAAATAATTAATACATATCAATCAAAAAGAATACAAAGTGGGTGCCACTAAAATAGTATGCATTTATCCCATAATAAAAATGTTTTTAATAAAATATTAATTCTTCACAACATTCAAATTTTCTGCTTCTTTTCTCTTACCCGTCCTTAATCATTGTGAAAATCATTTTCAAAAACATAGGATGAGCACAAAATGATCAGTAAGGGGCATAAAAGAAAAATTAACCATTAGTATGTGAATAGTTTTAAACATATGAAATCATTTTCCCAATATATACTTCTCACCATTAAAGTATCATATACTTACTTTTTGAAAACTTGAGATTTCACTGAAACATAGAAAACATGAATTAAAACATATAGGTAACTTGGGGAATTAAATAATTAAGATTTTAATCCTAATGGATACCATATGATTTTTCACCCTCACGACTACTTTACAATGTAACCCTCACAGCTACCTTACATTGTAACACTCGTGACTACATTATGTTGTAACCATTATAGTAACACTTGGGAGTAACCATACCATCAACCTCCAACATAAGAATAGCCAATACATTGGAGAGAGATATAGGTCCTAAAATTCATCATAAAAAATTCCCAGGAACTAGAACATAATAAAAAATAAGATTAATTACATCATATAAATAATTCATTTAAAAAACATAAATTAAAAGGGGATTTTTAAAGAAAATTACATTACAAATATCATATTTTTGACGTTAGAATTGATAAAAATAATGGAATATGTGTATAAACATTAAATAAACATAATTAAAAATAATACCAAAAAAATTAATTTCACAAATAATTTTAGTACCACATAATCAATTAACTTGAAGGTTAACCCAAAGAATGGAAATTGGGTTATGAATTCCCTTACCTTGGGTTCGTCTTACTTAAAATGTGCTCAAACCTCTTCAATAGTGGTTTAATGAGTTATTAATATATTAAAGAACCATATTAATATTTGTAATTACTTATATCAAATTATTATAACATCTTTCCACCCATTTATTAATTATATTTTATTATTTTCATTGTTTTTGGTGCATTTATTTCATGGTTTCCAAGGTTAGTTCATTATGGAATTTCTTTTTGAATAGAAGAAAAACTCCAGAAGTGGAATGAAATGGTGTTAATATGTTTCTATATTATTAAATGATACCACATATATATATATATATTTTCTGATATGAGGAAGAATCATTAGATAAAACATTAATGAAAATGATTTAATTTATTTTGGCGATTTTTACGATCATCATGAACTTATATCATTTTTTTCAATATCATGTTTATATATTGTATCCAGAACATTAAATATCATATAATAATTATAATAAAATATTATTTAACCATAATAATTGTTTTATGAATATCCTTTAATGTGCTACTGAAAAATGAATGTGTATCATCCACAATAGCGGAAAATCGACACATCACATACAATGTTCTCATTTATAGAATAAACAGGATATGAGAAGGAGTTTGATGAATAATTTTTCCATAAAAATTATATAATTCTACTATATATAATATATTGGATTTTTTATTCCACTTTTATGGGGTCAGGCGAGGAGATAAAAATAAATTAAAAGAAATTAAAAGGGAAATAAAAGAAAAATAAAGAGGCTTTTACCTCTTGAAGTCTTCTTATTGAGAACCTCATTAAGACCCTTGTTTTTGGATTTTTGGTGAGACTAAAAGATCTTAGACATGGGGAATAGGCTTGGTTAGGAAATTATGAAGAAATTAAATAATCTATAAGGCTTTGAGGTGTGAGGAAGATAGGTGGTGGAGGGTGGTATTTATAGGGGAGGAGAGAGGTGTTTTCTCATTATAATTTTCATTAGTTTATTTTTGACTCATGACTATGATTAGTTTTAGATTTATCACTAAATTTATTAAAATAATTATGGTATGTTATAGATTATGGTGGTTACATAATTCATGACTCATTGAATAGTGTATTTATCTTATAATGTATATATAATGTAAATTACAATACTTTACTATTAACAAAAAATTCAAGTATTTTAGAAAAATCTAAAAATATCTCCACAACCATTATTTGATTTTTATAATTTAAAAATGACCTCAATTTTTTTGAAAATAATTTTCTACATATGAGAAATTTAATTTTAATTTAAATCATAATTTTTTTAAAAAATACAAGTTTTAAATCATTAACTAATTTTATATCACTTTGAAATAATAATTAAAGTCTCGTAAAATTATCATATATTCATAAGACAACAAAATAATAATTTATGAATCTATTTTATGAAAATATATTTTATTTTAAATCATTATGTTAATTATAAATTATAATTAAATTTGTATGAGTCCCAAGAATACCAACACTAAATTTATAATTCTCAAAACAATTATTTACTTATTAAATGGTATAAATATATCATATTTTCACATATAAGATGGTTAAATATCATTTAAAATTTATTAGGTGATGTTACTATTCTATTGACCATATTACTATTCTTAATTTTCCTGTTACTATTCTTAAGGTCAAGTTACTATTCCACCTATTTAAATTCTATAATTTCTATAAATGTCCGTTATTTCATTATAATTTTATAATGAATTTTACTATTTAATTTAAAACTGAAAATAATTTATTATATAATTAAGTTAGTTGTTACATTCTTTCCACCTTTTGGATATTTTATATTCACAATTTTTATTTACTTATTAAATAAGTGGCGATACCTTTCCCTCATATAATTTTTTGGATTCCCATGTTGTTTCTTTAACAACTTGGGTTCTGAAAAAAATCGTAACATGGTGAATTACCTTATTTTACCATAATTTCTTCCTACAATCAATAATCTACACAGGTTTCTCTTTACAATAATGTTTCTCTTATAGCTGAACTACTTATGGGATAAAAACATGAGATGAATTTGGCACATACTTAATAAACATCAAAATAAGAAAAAAATTATATACCTAAGATAAAGCCAAAGTAAGAGATACTTAGTAAGAGACTAGTGGAACTTTCTCCAAGATTTTATAAGGTCTAATGAACCCTAGAATTAGCTATTCATTTATTTCCAAAGTGCATAACACATTTTCCCTGGTGACATTCTAAGAAAAACATGATCACCTACCTCGAAAGAATATTCTTTCATCTTATTACCTTCATAACATTTCTACATTCTCTAAGCTATCATCATGTGTTGTTGGCTCATCTTCATTTTATCATCCACTTCCTATACTAATTCTAGTCCCATAAACATCATTTCCATGAATTCATCCCAAAATTCTATTGCCTGAACCCACTTTAAATATAAATCCCTAGAATGAAAACTCTTATTATAAGAAAAATCAACTACAAAAATATGTTGATCCCAAATTCCCTAGTAATCCATTGAACAAGCTCGAATCATTTATTCCAATTCCTAAATTGTTCAATAGACCTGTCCGTCATATTGAGGATGAAAGGAACTGATGAAATTTAATTTAGTTCCCAATGACTTCTTAAAGAATTTCCAAAAGTTAGAAGTGAACATGGGATCTTAGTAAGATAAAATGGATAGAGGAACCCCATGTAAACTTCCAATCTATTTGAGGTATAATCGAGAAGCATGATCCAAAGGAATAATATCTGAAATAGAAATGAAATAAGTATAATTAGTCATTCAATCAAGAGTAACCCAAATCACATTGCAACATTGATAGGTCTTTGGTATTCCCAACATGAATTCATAGGTACAATTTCACATTTCAACTATAGAACTGGAAAAGGCTGAAGCATCCCCTTTAGTAGTTGTTGGTCTGCTTTAACCTATTTACATGTCAAACATTACATTGTAAAATCTATATCAACTAATTTAATTCCATCCCACAAGTAATACTTATAAAGCTCTGTTTACATCTTATTATTTCCTATATAAACTGAAAATAGAGAACAATGAGCTTCACATAACAATTATTTCTTGATATGGGAATCACAAGGCACACATAATCTCTTTCTAAATATTAAAACATAATCATTATCATTGTAAAATTCTGAAAACTTACCACTTTTAAATAATTATACATTATTCTGTAACTCATAGTCTTCCTTCTACACTTTCTTAATTCTGTCTAATAGAGATGACTGTACTAACACCTTAATGAAAATAGAAGAATTTCCTACACCAAAAACGTCCAAAACAAAATTCATCAAATCATTAATCAAGGAGTCATGTTCCAATCATAACATGGTTAATGTAGTATGATGTTTTTGACTCAAGGAATCCTCCAATTTGTTTTCTTTTATAGAATGGTATTTGATTCTACAATCACAATCCTTTATCAGTTCTATCTACCTCATCTTCCCCATGTTCAATTCCTTTTGAGTAAATGTATACTTGGAACTTTTATAGTGAGTATATATTTTACATTTGGCACCATAAAAATGATTTATCCAAAATTTTTAAATCAAAAAACCATATATTCTAATTCCAAAACATGTGTGGGATAATTTAACTCACAAGGCTTCATTTTTCTTAAATCATAAGAAATAACCCGATCATTCTGTATCAGAATACATCCAAGTCCCTTTAATGAAGCATCACTATAGATGAAAAAATTACAATTTTTGGAAGGCAGGGCCAAAACTAGAGAATTCACTAACCTCTTCTTTAGTTATTGAAAACAAACATCATATTCCTCTATCTGAATAATTTTTAATCATCTTTTTGTTAACTTAGTTAGCAGCCTAGATAAAAATTTTAGGTTTTTAACAAATCGTCAGTAATATCCTTCTAATCCAACAAAACTATGATTATCTATAACATTTTTAGGTCTTGTCCATTCATCAACCAATTTCTTTTAGAGGGATCAATTGTTATGCCATCGTTATTCACAAGGTTCCCAAGAAAAGAAATCGGTTGCAATGAAAAATAACATTTGATAAATTTTCTATATAACTTATTTTCGTTGAGAATTTATAAGAAAATCTTTACATGTTTTTCAATATGCTCATAAATTTTTAAAAAGTAAAAAATATAATCAATAAAATAAAAAAAACTTATCTAAATATTCATGAAATATTATATTCATAAGATACATGAATACAATAAGGTAATTTTTCAAACCAATGGAAAAAAACTCATAATTCCCATATCTAGTATAAAAAGATGTTTTTGGGATGTCATCCCTCTTAACCTTTAGCTGATGGTGCCCAGATCTCAAGTCAATCAGATAAAAACACTGAGCTCCCAAGAGATAATCAAACAAGTCATCGATATTAGGAAATGAATACTTATTCTTAACATTAATGTTATTCAATGATCTATAATCAATGAAAAGTTTAATGGAACCAAATTTCTTTTTAACGAACAAAGTAGAAGAACCCCATGGTGACATGCTAGGATGAATGAATCCTTTATCAAGAAACTCTAATAACTATTTTTTTTAATTTTAAAAGTTCCACTTAATCCATTTCATAAGGGGATTTTGAAATTATCTTAGCATCAAGAACTAAGTCAATAGTAAATTCAACCTTTCGATTAGGTACAACACCAAGAAAATCTTCATAAAAAAGATCTTGGTCTAAATTTACCAGTGGAACATAATTTTTCTAACCATTTCCCTTATTTTAAACAATATGAGAAATATAACTTTCATTTCCATATTTTAATAGTTTCTCAGCTTCATGATATGTTATCAATGATTTGGGTTCATTCTTCTATAAAAAGTGATACTCTTTTTGAAAAAAAATTCTTTTACTATCTAATCAATCTTAGAATGATAAATATAAAGCCAATATGTACCCTAGATTAACATAACACTATAATAATAGTTAAATTACATGGTTTTTAGGTAGTGTATTTCCATATACAAAAAATAAGATTCTTATAAATCACGTTTTCTATAATATTTCCCCATAGTTTTTTAACCATAAATTACAGTCTCATTTATTGAGGTGAAATTTTGAATTTACTAGAAAATTTATCAAGAATAATGGAATGTGTAAACCCAGTATCAAAAAATAAATTAGAAAAATATAACTGAAAAAATTCCCCAATACCACTTAATTGGATGTTCTAAAATATACTGATGTAGTTAAAAAGTATATCACCACAACTTTATTCTAATAATCTATATTCTTTCCATAATTTGGATCTTTCTTTGAGTAGATACTTGCATAATTCCCCATCTCATCACATTTAATGCACTTTAATGTTTTCTTCTCAGAATTAACCATAACATCACTAATTTAATTTTAATTATAATCTCCAGAAATATTTCCGAACTTATCACATAAAAAACACTTCCTGGTTATTTTAAGTAATTCAGCAAGGTATTTTTTACCACACTTCCCACAAAATAGAAACTAAATTTTCTTATATCTTGTTTTTCTTTATTGATTATTACCCATAAATTTAAATATAGACCTCTTATTTTTCTAGTTTTCAAAGTAAATGTGGTCATTAAAAAAAATTCATTTCTACCCTCTTAGAAAATTGAACAATATTTTCATAACTTTTGAATTAATAGGAGGCCAAATCCCTTCAGTATCATGGCTTCAATGATGAGTAAAAACGATGGATTTTTCTATCAAGATCTAGAATAATATTTAGATCATAACTTTCCAATAGGGTGAAGTTTTATCCATACATAACCACTAATTCTTCCTCATTTTTCTTTAATTCTAGGAATTTATTTTCCATCCAAAGTCGAAACACATTAGAAAAATATTTTTAAAGGAAATTAATTTTTAAATTCATCCCATTCTAAGGCATAAATCTCCTCACAATCCCTGATATTCATGGACATTGAACAATACTGGTGAACATCACCTTCAAAATGATAAATATTAATATTGAACTTTTTATTATCCTATCACCCCATGACATCAAATATATTTTAATGTAATTTAATCCACCCTTCAGTCAGAACTGGGTCAGAAGAACCATTGAAATGAAGAGGGAGTTTCCTTATAAAATGTTCATTTATCAGCATGTTACTTTATAATATATATGTTTTTTCCCTTTCATGGTTTACAACACCTTTTGTATCCTACTTAAACTGATCCATTCTTATCAAAAACTTTTAAATTCCAATTCCCACCATTCCAAGTTGCAGATTCAGAAAGATATCATCCTCTCAGTGCCTTCCTACATCAGCTTCCCTGTTTCTTTTATAGAAAACCACTATGAAAATACATACCTTAGATAAAGAAACATGGTAATATTGAAATTATATATATAATAAAATTTAACATTATGTAAAAATCATTTATTTTATTCTAATAAAATCTTCATAACCCCTAATGTTATCTAAACCATGAAATGATACAAACGATAAGGACCCAGCCTTAATCATTACATAATTTAGTAAATTCTTTTAGCATTCAATTCCTTACATTCCAAAATATATTTTTGGTTTAGAGTTTTATGATATCAAGACATAATTCATCCATATCATCCCACAAGAATAGTGGGTACAACTAAAATAGTATACATTTATTCCAAAATAATTTTTTAATAAAACATGAATTCTTGAAAAAATTTAAGTTTCTTTATTCTTTTCTCTTACCCATCCATAATTTCTCTGAGAATCATTTTAAAAACATGGGATGAGTGAAAAAATATCATTAAGGAACATATAAGAAAAAGGAACTTATAGAATATTATTACTTTAAAACATATGAAATCATTTTCAATATATATACTTATCACCCTTAAAGTATCATATACTTACTTGGTGAAAACATGATATTTCACTAAAACATCGAAAAAATAAATAAAATATTATAAAAAACATTGGGAATTCATTACTTAATATTGTAACCCTTGCAGATACCATATGATTTTAACCCTCATGCTACATTAAAATGTAACCCTCATGGTTACCTTACAATGTAACCCTCACAGCTACCTTTCAGTGTAACCATTAGAGTTACATTTGGAGTAATCATACAGTAAAACTCCAACATAAACATACCCAATGCATTGGAAGGTGATATAGTTACCTCCATTAATTATAAATAACTATTAAGAATCAGAAAAATAATCATAAAACAAGAATACTTACATCATATAAATAATTTCTTAAAAAAAATAAATTAAATATTTTTTTAAAAGAAACTTACATTAAATATATCATATATTTGAAGTGATAATTTATAAAAATAATGTAATATTTTTATACAATATAAATATAAATAATAAATTATAATATAATGTAAATTTATTTCAGAAATAATTTTTGATCCACATAATTATTTAATTAAAAGATTAAACCAAAGAATGATAAGAGGGTTAAGACTTCAATTACCTTGGGTTTGTCTTACTTAAAATATGTTCAAACCTCTTGTATAATGGTATAAGTAGTTTTATTAATATAATAATATTAATATTTATAGTTACTTTTATGATATTCTTAACACATATTTCCACCCATTTTTTAATAATATTTTTTTATTTTCATTGTTTCGGGTGCATTTATTTTATGGTCTCCATGGTTGGTTCATTATGAACTTTCTTGTTGAATGGAAGAAAAACTGTAGACGTGGAAGGAATTGGGGTTAATAAGTTTTAATAATTTTAAATTATATAATATATCATTTTGTTTTCTGATATGAGGATGGATCATTATAAAAAACATCAATGAAAATGATTTAATTTATTTTGGTGAGTATTACTATCATCATGACCACATATCATTATATTTAATATCATGCCTATATATTAGTTATAGAGAATTAAATAACTTATAAAATTTATAATAAAATATTATTTAAGAGTAATAACGGTTTTATGACAACCCTTGAAGGTGCTAATGAATAATTAAAGTGTATTGTCCACGATGGTGGTAAGTCCACACATCATGACCGATGTTCTCATTTTTAGAATAAAAGGCAGAGGAGAAGGGGTTTGTTTAATAATATTTCCATAAACATGATAAAATTACAGTATATATATATATATAAGATAATGTATTTTTCATGCCACTTTTATGAGGGGATGTGAGGAAGAAAAAATAAATTAAAATAAATTTAAAGGAAATTAAAACAAAAAGAAAGAGGATTTTACCTCATGAATTCTTCTTAGTGAGAACCTCTTTAAGGCCATTGGTTTTGGTCTTTTTGTGAGACCAGAAGCTCTTGGAAATGGGTAGAGTCTTGGGAAGTGAATTTGGAATCAATTAAAAAATATACAAGGATTTGAGGTGTGAGTAGAAGTGGTGGAGAGGGGTGGTATTTATAGTGGAGGAGATGAGTGTTTTCTAATTATTATTTCAATAGTTTATTAGTTTGGATCAAGACTATGAATAGTTTTAGAATTATCACAAAATATATTAAAATAGCGACGTTGTGTTCTAAATTATGGTTCTTACATCATTCATGATTCAAGGAATATTTTATTTATCTTATAATGTATATATAAGGTAAATTACCATACTTGACTATTCCCAAAAAATTCATGTATTTTAGAAAAATCACAAAAAATCACCCAATCAATTTTTCAATGAGTAAAAACAAGAAAATGACCTCCATTTTATGAAAATAATTTTATAAATATGATAAATTTAAATTTTAATTAAAATCATAATTTATAAGAAAAATACTAGTTTTAAAACTATATTTTATTTTATAACACATTATAAAATTAATTAAACTCTCATAAAACAATATTATAATCATAAGACAACAAATAATAATTTATGAATTTAATTTATGAAAATATATTTTATTTTAAATCATTTTATTAATTATAAAATTATAATTAAAATTTAATGACTCACAAAAATACCAACAATTAATTTATTGTTTTCAAAAAAATTATTTACTTTTTCAATGATAAAAATACATTTTATTTTCAATTTTATGATGGATAAATCTTATTTATAATTTCTGAGATGAGGTTACTATTCTATTGAATAGATTACTATTCCTAATAGTCATGTTACTATTCCTAAGGCCATGTTACAATTCCATCAGTTTAAATTTGATAATTTCTATAAATGCCACTTATGTCATTATACATCTATAATGAATTTTACTATTTAATTTTGAAATGAAATTTTTTTTATATATGTACCTAGGTTGTTATAGGGTTGGATTAGTTTTTATGTTTTTATTATTGGCTAGGTTCTTAGGGTATATGGCTTTCTCTTATGACCTTCTTCCAATAATTATTGAAGGATTTAGACTATCCATGCTTCTTCTAGGTAGGTTTTCTCCATTCTAAACTCTTAAATTTTAGAACATTTGATTTATTTTCCTTTAAATTATTATTCTTGATATCTAATAACATTATTTGGGATTTTTAAAAAATTTATAAGGATGAAATTATATTCCTACTTAGTTTTCCATAGATTCTCCCTTTGACTGACTATCCTTTCAAGAAATATGCTCTTCCTTTTCCCATAAAAATATTCATGATGGTTTTAAAAATGAAATTGTATAATTTAGCTATCTTATAAGTTGTTTATAAATTTCATATTAATTATAAAAAAAATTAATTGAGTTCACATGCTTTATTGTAATTTGGTTCATTTAAAATTCATCTTTATAACACTTTGTGTCATTTTCCTGTAATAAGTATTCACATACATATGGATATTTATATTTATATATTATTGTATATATTCACAAAATGATATGATAATATGTTCATTCAGATAAGAGTATTAATTTATTTACGTATATATATATATATATATATATATATATATCTAGGTGTTTTCTAAAAATTATTACCAGAATGGTTTCAAATGAAATAAATGTGGGGTTCTGCAAATTAATATTACATATTTTATGGTTATATGTATGCACATGGGTAAGAACAGACATACACAAACAAACATATATATGTGTAAAAATTCACATGGTAGTATGTTAATATTTTTAGTTAGAGAAATATATATATGTTTTTAATTTTATATGGGAATAACCATAGGAAACCATAAGAATTAAATTTGGCTTCTAAATATGGTTATAAAAAAGTATTTACGTGGATTTCTAAATAAATTGTGTAGGCAAGTTGGCATGTTATATTTTTCTAGTTATATGTTACAAAGGGAATATTAATTCGATGAAAACTATGGAAATAAGGCTTGAATGAAAAAGTGTACATGCATCATGGGTATTCTCAAATTTCATCCTCAATTTTGATGTAAGAATGTTTTAAAATGGAATAAGTATCATGGTATCATGGTTTGATTGAAATGGGAATTACACATGGGAATAATATGTACTTATGTGGGACGACTAAGACAAGTACACCAGGAAAGGTATATTATCCCAATCCTTTGGAGTACACTACAACACTAACTAAACTATATGATGTTATCCATGATGATAATAACTAACCATAGTTTTATTAGGGTTGAAAATGGTAATTGTTATGCCTTACTCATGAATCTTTCATTGTTAATTCAAATATTCAAATGCATATTTTAATTAACATTTATTTTAGTTAGAATGTCACATTTTATCACTACTCTTATTTTTCTTTAAAAGATTTAAGGATTTTTAAAATATATTTAATAAATTTAAATAAAGTGTTATTTATTTTATATATCATTAAAAATAAAAAACTTATTTTTTTTTCAAACTAGCTTGATAATGGATATTTAATAAATGGGTAAGCATATAACAAGGCGGGTCATGGGATATTGTCCATTTTTATGATCATTCCTATATATATATTTTAAATTTTATATATGAAACTTAATCTATCTCATATTGATTCATGTTTCAGTTTAAATGGATAGTGACATTATGCAATAGGGTATAGTCTATTCAGTCTTGTTAGTTGCCTTATTTGTAGATTATTTTTTTCACATTTTCCACGTAGTCCTTTTTATTTCTTTTTATAGTTGGAGGGTCGAAATATTTATGGGAGGTCGATAGGGAATTGAAGGTGGATTTGGTTTTATTTTCAAGGGAGGGAGACCTAGAGTGAGTATAGATATTGGTATAGATGTTTATTTATTGTTTTAATTTCTTACTATAAAATCCCTTTAGTTTTAATTTATCATGGATGTATGAATTATGGATGGGTCATGTTGAAATTTAATTATAGTTTCCAATTTTTATTTAATAAATATTTATGGTCAAAATAATTCCCAATTGATGATTTATTGATTCTCATTAACTTATGCTAGCCTATGGGGATTAGGAACACCCTTCAAGCACTATTGTTGGCCAACTTAGGCATCCAACATAGGGACATATTAGTTTTATCAGTTAAAAAATTATTTCAAAGCAATATGTTATTAATTTGATCTAGATTATCGAACTACTCTTATTATTTAGGATGTCTGGTAGATTTCATATATGATCATCGGAGCCTATGAGGTAGGTCATGGGATAGATCCAAATCACCACCTTTTATGGTAAATCTTGAGTTACCAGGGGATGTCATGATTTTTATTATGAATATGAGAATTAAATTGACTCCTATGATGGAATTTTATTTTGAATTTATGTTTTTATTATTTATTTAGATGTTTAATGGGTTAATTTGAGGTGTTTTTAAAATTTGGGGTGAAAAAGGAGTGGTACAAAAGAAACCTGTAGCCCGCATGGCCTAGAAAACCATAAAAATCTCATGTAGATGGTTCCAAGAAACTCTTAACGGTAGTTTCAATATTGACCCATGGACTAACAAACCATGTGGTCCAACCACTTATGATGACAAACCTTTTCAAGATTTTATTTTTGTGTTCTTCTGGATTTTGAATTATTCCAAGTAGAATGCTAATCTGATTAAGTTTTAACTCAATGATTTTTTAAAATCGAATTTTTTTTTAAATGGTAAAATTGAGTTTTGATATAATTTAAAAGGATTATATTTAAAATGAAATAAAATATGGATTTTAATACAATAAATTAATTTTCAAAAATAACTCATGAATTATTAAAATTATTTCAATTGGGTGTTTTATGTTTTATAAAATGAGATGTGAAGTATTAACGTGATTTTAATTTTAACCAAAGGTTTTAAAAATGGAAATTAAGGATCTAAATGGTTTTTTTGATAAGTTTTCAATGTTTTGAAAATTTAATGTGGGGTTTTTTAAATGATTTTAAATGAGAAACCCATGATTTTTTTATTTTTAATGAATCTGGGATGTTATTGTGATTATCGTTCTTGAATTTTTCTTTTTTAAAGTATGTATTATTGTGGATGTGGATTTTGAATTGAATTTCAATTATGTAAAGGGGTTTAAGAGGTTTATTTTTACAAAAAAACACTTTTAATAAAAAGTTAATGATTTTAAATTTGGTGTTTTGGGTTTTTAGAGAGTTTTTTTAATTTTTATCATGATTTGTTAGTATTATTTTAGGATTAATTCTTAATGTTTTTTGAATATTCCTCCTAGAAATATATTTAGTGTTGTTGGGACATGGATATATTCTATTATAGATTCTTGATCAATGAAGTTATTAGGAAAATCCTCTATGGGGTTTGTTACTTTGGCTCCCCCTTTGATTTTTCATGTGGTTTGGAATGGTTTTGGGTCATGTTAATGACTAATCAGTGGGGAATGTGATTATTTAGAATATTTGGTGATAAAGGATGTGGTGAGGTCTTATTTAGATTTACTATTCATGGAAAAACCTTGTTGTGTTATTTTGATCACTAATATGGACTCCACACTAGTTGATTTTATGCTCGACTGGTGTCAGTTTGACTATTACAAAGATCTGTATGGTTAGTTATTTGGATTTGAGGTCCCTAGTTACCATTATTTTACCCCTAACCTCAATCTAGTTCCCATGTAATTTTAAGGGGCATGATCATGATTTATTCTTAATTACTTTAGTTCATATTTTAAAAAATCTGGGGATGACCGTGTTGGTGATCATTATTTCTTGAAATCATTAGAGTGTTCCTTAGTCAATGATATTCTTTAAGAGTGGTTTAATGGGAATTTTTGGTGAATTATTTTATATCCCTATTCCTTTATTTTTCATATTTATTTATATTTTTTTATTCCTTTGGTGTTTCTAGTTTTGATCTGAGGGCAGATACTATGAATAAATATTGTTTGTTTCAATGGGGTTTTAATTGAGCTTCTAGTCATAAGTTCTTCATGAGTCCCCTCAGTTAGAAGCATGGGTTGTAACTTTTAGTAATTGTCTTAGAGTGTCCTTACTTTATTAATCCAATATTATAGTAGAACTCTTAAATTATGGGGATATCCAATGTCGTTCTCTATTCAATTTCTTCTGTGATCAAATACATGAGGTGTTACTTGGGAATTTTAGGAAATTTTGAGTTTTGAGGTTTACTGATGCGCTCATTTTTTATGGAATGTTTTAAACAAATTTTAGTGATTTAAAATGTATTTTAATCAATATTCACATATAAGGAAATATATATTTTTAAAATATATTGAATTACATTTTAAGAAATAATAAGGATAAAAATGAATAAAAATGTGATATTTTAATTTGTAATCCTATTTGTGAATTTTTTGTGGAATTTTACTATGTGTTTAGAGTGATTTTTAGGTAAAAATGTTTTTACATCTCTAGAATAATGCTCCATGGTTTTAAGCCACATATCTAACCCATGGAGGTCCAAATAGCTCCAAAACCCTATAAGGAAGGCCTATACAAGAGATAGAAGGAAGTACGATCCACACACAGGTGAGAGTGAAGATGTTAGCCCAAAGCCCGTGGTCCTATGAGGGTCAGCACAAACCTTATGGCATGTGAGAAGTGTAACAAGATACCATACTTGAAATAGTGTTCTAAGACAATTATTCCATGAATTTTAATATGTGATAGTGTTCAACTACTTCTATTTATGATGGGGGATAAGAAAATATGCAGTACTATTCACTCCATACCAAAATGGAACAAATTCACACCTCAGCCACTCGAAACGGCACTCAAACACACCATCAAACCACCTTCACCATTTGTCATCACTGAACTACCAACTGCACTCCCCATATAATTCCATTACCGATTCTTGTAAAGCTTGAGCTCAAGGAAAATTACCATTTTCGGGGCCAAGGATGACCATGGATGACATATGGGACCTCAGACAACTTCGGTGAATGCCATTTCGAAGGAGAATGAATCAATTCACAGAATACAGCTTTATCCTACCAATGTGAATACCAAATGAAATTAATGAGGAAGAATACACCATTGCACCACCACTACACAGCAGGCTCGCCAAGGAGATAGAGGATGCATCTTGTATATAATGCTTTGTTGTAAATGTGTCCATATCAGTAGTGGCTAGGGTCTTTTTTGAAAATATAGATCCAATGTTGTGGGCTATGTCACTATACCATATTGTTATAATAGAAAATGTATATGAAGAGGCCGCACTATAGTGTCATCATGGTTACATGGAGGTGATCACACAGATAGTGGTCATATTTTTTATGAAATATTGGGAGAATAAGATACAAACATCGAGGAATTTTTCGCACAATATCCATGAAAATCCATGCACATGCGAGGAATGTGTTTCACCATAATTAGTCTCTCTACGCCGCAAAATGGGTCTATGATGAAATATTATAAGTCCTCATATCTTAGGAGATATCCAAAAACCAAGACACAAATTTTGAAATGTAAACTTTTAGCAAGATAATAAATATTCGAATAAGGAAGTTAAAAAATTAATCGCTTAATAAATAAGAGGGTATTGTATCACTGAAGAGGAATTAACGATCATTCAACTAGAAGGGTACTATTGATCTAGTTTTTTCTTTGATACTACATAATAGTTTATTTTATTTTTTAACTCATGCATTGTTTTTAATTCAAGTATTACATCTATTTCAATATCCCTCTCTATCCCTCCCTCCCTCACCTACTCTCCATATATCTTCCATCTATTGTGACCTCATAAACTTGAAAATGAGTGATTGACCCGAGTATTGACCACAGGGGAGGGTCTCAGTGATATTGAATTCTACACTTTAAATTATTCAATGTATTGATTCTATTTGTGTTGAATGAGAGTGAAATTTATGTGTGCATAGATATTTTACCATGACATGAATCTCAAGTTCACTTCTATTCTTTAATTTATAACTTTTACCTCCCTTATATTGAATGTAAAATCATTACATTACGGGGTTGAGTTTTTCAACATATGAAACAACATATGATGGAGTTGGGTCTTGGAAGGTGCCACACTCTCAATTGAGGTGCTTCATCAACCATGTTTATAGAAGGATGTGTAATTTAGTTTTCCTAGGAATTCATGTTTTCACACCCAATAAAATTAATAATTGTATTTTATGCATGATTTTTTATATTTGAAATATCGAAACGAATTTTAATATAAAGTTGAATTCTTAATGGAACCCAAAACCAAACCCTTGGTTCAATTATGTTTTTTATAACACCATTCTAATTTTATTTCATATTAAATATATTTTCATTATCATTATTCATTCACATATAATTTGTTTATTTTTAGAAAATAATAAAAACATAAAAAAGTATAATAGTTGAATTAGAATTTGTGAGCGAACAACTTTGAATCTCCTCAAGAGAGATTACCCTAACCAGCCATTACACTACACTAGGAAAATAAATAGTAGCTTTTAAAATAACCTACGAGAGGTAAATTCAAAACATGGTGTTATTTCTAGGTATCCAATCAGTTGTTTCTTACTTTTTATTTTTTACATTGTAAATTGTTTTAATTTTTTATAAAAAAATCATAAATATTTTTTCCCATGTTGTTTTCAAATGATTACTATTCTACAAGGAATAATTATTCTAAGGTGCAAGAACCAGTGGTTGAAATTACTGAGGATGACCTCCAATAAAGGGATAATGATCTTATGGTACTGGTCAATGAGATTTATAATGTACAAGAGATATGTTTCCCACCTCAAGAATTTGTGGGCATGGTCGATCATCTTCCAACTGACCTGAATAGATTAACGACCAAGGATAAAGTACTATTATATATGTCTAATTTTTCTAATGACATCTAGGAGGCTGAGGGCACACTTAATGAATAAAAAAACTCAACCATATGGATATCTTGATCAAAACCTACAATGAAGGTCAAGAGAATAAAGATGAAGACTCACTTGCTGATGTACATATGAGAGATCAATAAGGATTAGATCAATTTTGGAGTGAGTGGAAAAGTTATGAAATGAAACTTTATCTCCCAATATACAATATATAAGCCTCAACAACTCTATACCCATATATACCCATAGAATAAATAAACAACTAAGTGTTGGAGTTCAACAATAGGGAAGAGGAGCCCAACTTTCTACCTTTATCTAATAATAGTCAACTCTAAGAGGTGATTACCACTGAAAAAGATATTGAAGCTGATCCAACTATAAAAGTTGATCCTTTCTAGAACTATTTTCATATAATTTCATTTAATATGAATTTAATATCACTCCCTACTATTTTTAATTTTTATATTTTTCCAATCATTTCATTTTATTTAAGGTAGATGAATAAATAGAATAGTAACTTATTAAGGAATATATATATCTCCCTAAAAGGAAAACCAAGATAGAACATTTATAAGAAGCCCATGAAGAGTTCCAATTTACCTTTCCTGAAAGAAACCAAGATCAAAGGTTGTTATATTAAAATGTAATATTTTTATATTGGACTTTAATTTTAAAATTTTATTCAAATTAACTACACTCTAAAATTCATTTTTTAGTATTTAATTGATTCATCATATCTAGAGAAAGAAGTTGAGGGTGAAAATAGGTTTCATAAGTAGAGAACAGAAATGAAGTAGAAACATACTTCCTACTTCCTTTACTATGCAGGTACTACCACATTAGAAAGGGGGGGATCTATTGTAATATATCCAAATAGTCATCCTAAATAATGAAAAAATGATTGTAAGCTATAAAAAAACATGTAGTGGTTCAAATATAAGAAACTCTACCAAACAACTTACTATGGATAAGAGATGGTACTACCATTCTAGAGGTAGTAAAGGTATAGGTCAAACTGGGGGTATCATAACAAGAGTTAGCTTTATATTTTATTTTTAGTACCTTTAAAATTCATTCTTCGGAATTTGTTTAGAATTCCTTGCAATCCATATAGCCTTTTGAGATTTAATGACACAATCCTTATATTTTAAATGATTTATTTTATTTTGTAGGGCCATGATGGCATAAGGAATTCTCTAATGAGTGCAAAAAGTGACTAATAAATATTTATGTAATCAGGGAGTTCATTATTACATTTTTTATCCTTTAACTCCCAATTTTTTTTATGAAATTATATTTTGGGTCTTAAACTAAAAATTAAATGCCACACTTAATATTTATTTATTAACTTGACATTTCTTGGAGAAAATAATTTATTAAAAACCCTCTGATTTCATGTTTTATATATTAGTGATGATGATATTAAATGCGTAAGATAAGTAATTGAATGATTGAAGTGAATCTTGGATTTTAAATTGATGAAACAAGATTTAAGGAATTGGTTGATTAATGTATATGAAATTTACATACCATTTTTTTATACATTAAATTTCATGAATTCATGTCTATTGATTTTTTATTATCATTTATGCCATGAGTGATTATTTAAATTATATAAATCATTTTTGAGAGAATTTATAGACCTAATACATTTTATACTATCTTAATTAAACTTCTTGAGTGATCTTGGGGCATGTCACATTCTAGAATATGAATTAGAACTTATAAATTATTTTATTGAACAAAAACACATTTAATATGAATGTTTAGTTTTTATTGATAATATCATATCCTTTAAAACACATTTTACATTGATTCTTGTTTATCCCATAGAGACCATGAATGAACATATTTGGAATGAGACATATTTCAAGCCATTTATATCCATTTAAACACTTCTATTGGTATTTTCCTGATATTTTAATGTTTAAGTTTGTGGTTGAGCTAATTCATGGTGAGAGGGATGCACTACATTATAAGGAAAAATTTTGGGGGTTATAATTTGGGTATTGTGAAAGGTTTTTGATTTATTAAATGTACTTTTTCTTGTTTTCACTTCATGAATAAAACAAATAAATAATGTAAATTAAAATAGAATAAAAATTAAATTAGTTTTGACTTGGGAAAATAAAAAATAACCATTTCCATATCGATTATTTTTATCATATATTTTTTGGAGGTGGATATGAGGTTTATTCCATGAATTAATTTCAAAAAAGTAAAAAGATATTTCCAAAACCATATTTTGAAAAAGAGAAAAAAGTAAAAAAGTAGATAAAATTAGAGAAGTTAAATTTATGTAATTATGATTACATTGTACATGACTTTTTTATTTAAGATTTGGGAAATTGGATTAGTCATTTTTATGGGGAGAATTGATTTGATCATTTAATTTTGATATTATGAATTATGGTTTATAGTTAACCTCCGATTGTTAGCCTTAATTTTGTTTCACATCAATCCCTACCAACCCTAATACTAAAAGTCATTAGGTCTTTAATTGAAAAGTCCTCATGATTTCATGTGATTTATATATTTAAAAAGTGGAGAAAGTGGTGCTTTTAAATCTTATGTAAATGTTCATGTATTCAAGGTATGAGCATAACTCTACTTCAATTTGTACCTTGAGTAATGAGAGAAAATGATTTAAAGTGCAGTAGATCATTAATTGAAATGTTTAATAATGGTTTGATAAACTTGAATGAATGAAATAAGAAGATATATATTTTTAAATATGAAAATTTAAAATCTTGGATTGATTGCTTATTTGAAAAATGTAAAGTTGAGTTGATATTTTTTGTGGAACATGTAATTTTGGTTTAATAATGATGACCATTTTATTATATTTCTGTGAGATATAAATATTGTAAGCATTGGTGTACTCTTTAAATTAATTATTGAGATTAAATTCTTGGGTAAAATCATAGTTCAATAATGGGGGGTATTTGATGCACTCATTTTTCATTAAAATTACTAATCATGTTTAATGATTTTAAATTGATTTTAATAAATATTACCATTTAATTTAATTTTTTTATTAAATATTAGGAATTAAATTTGAAAAAATAATATGGATTAAAATGAATAATATTTTTTATTTTTAATGTTTAATTTTACTATAATTTTTGTGTGTGTGATTTTACTAAGTGTTTGAAATGTTTTAGGTAAAACCTAGCCATCCCATTTGAGACATTATCATAAGGTTTGAAAAAAATAACAATCCCAAGGAGGGAAAACTAGAAAAGAAACACCACAGGGAAGACCTTCATGAAAAAAAGGGATTACATGTTATACATAGGTTATCAATTAGAGGTTAGACCAAATCCAATGGGCCTGTGCAGGATGGTATGAGCCATGTGGTGTGTGAGTAGTGTAGTGGTATACAATCCCTATAGTAGGCTTCTGAGCCGATTCTTCCCTGAATTGTAGTATATGAAAGATCTCAACCATTCCCACTTATGATATGGGAAAAAACATATTTATTACTATTAAACAAATAAAAAAATATTCAACTTCATGCCTCATTCACTTTACCTCGTGCTTAGACACACCATCGATGCTATCACCACCATTTGACATCACCAAAATACCACCTACACTAACCAAATAACACCATTTTGGATGCATATGAAACTTTATCTCAAACTGAAATACAAATTTTGAGGCCATGGATCACCATGTATTACCTTTGAGATATCATGTGACTTTATTAATTCCATTTCTAAGGATAATGAATCCATACATGGAATATAACTTTATGCAGTCACTGTGAAGACCGAATGACATTGATGAGGAAACCTACACCATTTCACTTCTGTTACAACATAGGTTCACCAAGGAGATGAAGGATACATTATTTAGATAATTTTATTTCATGGAGGTTTCCATATCATCAATATAAAGTGGTTTATGAAAAGATGGAGCTTTCACTATGGGATATGCTAATCCACTATAGAGAGTGAATATAAAGTCAAGAAGGGGATGCAATTCCTTAGTGTTATCATGGTGTTTTTGGAGGTATTCATATAGAGAGTGGGGATATTTTTGAATAAATATATGGATAAGAAGATAAGATCATGGAGGAATTTTTTTCACCATAGCCATGAAAATCCACACACAAGTGAAGAATACGTTTCACTATAATTAACATATACACAGCATAATATGGATGTACGAGGAAATATTAGAAATCCCAATATCTTAAGAAGTATTTATGAACTGAGATCCAAATTTTAAAAATAAATATTTCAATGAGATACTAAAGAGTTGAATAATGAATATGGGATGTATTTCTCCCAATACAAAGAGGAAGATGCTTCAGCAATGAAGAGGAATCATAGATCACTCAATTTGAAGGGTGATACTCCTTTTTTTCTTTACTCTTTTAGAATATTTTATTTAAATTTTTAACTCATGATTTATTTTTAATAAAATAGATCCATATTGTAACGACCCAATCTTTTTGAGTGGAATATTAACTTGCTATTAATGATTTAATAGAGATGTTGTTGGTTAATGCAGAAAGAGGAGTCGATGGCTTCATCCAGTAGACTCGAACCTTATGAAGCCCACTTATCAGAGCTTGGGAATGAGGTGGCATCTTTGGGCTTTGCTTTGGACCAAGCCCAAGCCGAACTCCAGCGTGTCAAGCTTGAACAAAAACGCCTATGGGAGAAGTTCAAGTTAGTATAGATTACTACTAGGGAAATGTTATCTGAGCCTCCCTCAGATTCTCTCCCCATAGCACACCTTACACTTAGGTCATATGTCGTTGTTATAAGGGGCTATGTGACGAGACCCTAGCTTCCATGTGTGATCCTTTGGGATGAATAAATTGATAATTCTTCCTTTAGTGATGTTTGTGAAATTTCAATTGTTCAGATAGTTTTAGGATATATTTTATTGATGAATTTTGAAAAAGGGATATTTTAAAATATTTATGTAAACCCTAAATAATTAATGATGTGTAATGATTTTCAAAAAATGGTCTTCTACAAAAGTGTTCAGTAAAGAATTTGGAGTCTAATAAGATCAACATAATTTTTGATGAATAGTAAATTATGAATAGTGATTTTACGCTTAGGATTAGTAATGTGACCAAATGGATTAGTAATTTCACTCAAAGAATGTTTTAATATAATATAGACACCTAGATTAAGTAATGTGATTCAATAAAATGGGTAAATAACGGTTTCATAAATTATTAATCAAGTATTAGTTTTTAGGGGTGAATAGTGTTTTTTAATTAAAAATTAAATTTAAAATATTTAGAAAAATATTTTTATAAAATGGACTTTATTTTTGAACTCATTGCACCGATATTATGTTATGGTAATTTTTGGGGTTTTTTCTAAAGAAATGAATTTTCGGTGAATAGTGTTTTTATTTAAAAATTAAATTAAAAATATTTAGAAAATTATTTTTATAAAATGGAGTTCATATTTGTAATCAGAGCGTCGATATTTGGTTAAGGTGAAATTTTTGGATTTTTCTGAGAAAGATGAATTTTCAGTGAATAGTAAAAAAAGCAGTTTTAGGGTTTCAGTATGTCTAATGACATTATAGTTGTTTCATGGTGATTTCATGAGATATTTTAAGGGTTGGCCGACCTTAGGTGATGAATTATTGTTTTGGGGGCCCCATGTGGCCTAACTCCATGGTAAATTCCATGGGAGAGCACATGGTTTTGAGAAAAGCACTTGTGAGGTGTCCCTTGGCCATTAATGCCTTGTCCCCTCACTTTCCCTATAAATACCAAGCCCTACTCTCATCCTTTCGACTCAAAAACTATCCTCAACGAAGTTCTGGTCTCCTTACCTCCCAAGGAGTCCTCCCATGTTTCCCCCAAGCCCTCAAGGTCAAAACCTTTGAGTTTTAAGAGTTACATTTTAAGGTAAGGGATCTGACCTCTCTCTTTCATTTCATGTAATCTCTTTTATGTAATTATTTTTATGCTCCATGTTCTTATGTGAGATGATGTTACTTTATATTCCTCTTACTACCATTTTCATGTTTATATGATGAGAGATCCTCTCTTACTCTCATCATTTCTTTTTATGAAAGTTTAAGTGACGCCGTTAGGCTGGCGAATTTTTAAGGGATTCTTTCACCCTTCTCATTTTTCAAGTTCGATTTTCATGTCAAGTCTTTAATGTTCCTTTTTATTATGTTGGGGTATTATCTCTATATAAATCATACTGATCTATTATGATCATATGATGAGAGACCCTATTTGATCTGGTAAAATCATTTTTATTGAAGTTTAAGTGACGTCGTTAGGCTGCCGAATTTTTATAAGAGAAATCTTATTTTTGTCTTACTTCCATGTTTTTCATTTCAAATAGTATTTCCTTAAAATTTCATTAACATGTTCGTATATCCTTATTATTCTGTCCCTCTACTGTTTTATGGGTCATTTATGAATGTTTGACCCATGTCCCCTCTCTTTTCAATGTTTTCTAAAACCCCAAAACATAGCCGTTATGCGGCAGAATTTTCGTCTCAAAATGCCTCTCTCTTTTCTCAAAATTATTTTATGTTATAAAGTGAATACTCAAAGCTCTTATTTATACAGGGGTATTAACATATATATCAAAATTTTCTATTTTAAATTCTGGTATTTACATACATGAAACCCGCTTTCCCTTTCCGTGGGTTTAAAGTGACATAAAGATCATGTCTTTAAAGCAGTTTTTAAAACGTTATGATTATGAAATGAAACCCATTTCTTTTATGATATATGGGTTGTTTATGAAATGATTAATGATGATATATGTAGCCCACATGATAATGAAGACATTTCAAGGGTGCACCCAAATAGCTCTCCAATGCATTGGGTAAAGACTTAATCTCTAGAGACGACTTTTTAGACTCATACCTTGGTGAATAACCTTGGTAATTTTTAATGACACCTTGGGGATGGACCTTGGTGAAATGAAATGATTGTCAATATTAAATTTTTCAGCCACATCTTCAATTTAGGAAAAATTTTATTTTTATTATGATATATCTAATGATTTCTTTCTTATGCCTTAAGGTTCTTTTCATGTCCTTATTGAAGTATCCCAAGTTCACATGTAAAATGTTTCTCTTGTTTCCCTTACTGGGCCTTCTGCTCACCCTTTATTTTGATTATGTCCCCAGGTTATGAGACGAAGTAATGAACCTAGGATGAACTTAAGGAGAAGCCTTTAATGTTTTTAAGAATAATGTTTTATGTTGTTTTCATGTATTATGTTCCTTGTTTCCAATACACTAAACCTTAAAGATCCTCAGTTCTATGTAATGAAATTAAAGTTTATGTTATAAAAAGATGGGATGCTATAGTTGGTAACAAAGGGAGGTTTAGTTATTTGTGGAAATTAGGATATAAAAACATTAGGAAGAACCCTATAGAAAAGATTAAATATAGGAAAACTTCCTGGTATTTTGGTACGTATGGAGTAAGTGGTTTATCAAACAAATACATCCCTGTCTGGATACGAGCAGGTAGAGGTGGCTCTAGCACAGATGTACATAGGGGTAAAACCCGAAAACACCGCTTTGAGCTAGACTCAAACAGGAACTAGTGCACGATAACAGGTCTTGCTGCACTCTTGGTTACGACACTCCTGGGGGATATGTTTGGTTAATCACAAGCTTTTTATGAATCATTATGAAGGAATTATAGAGAAGTGTAATTGTCTAAGAATGAAGTCTTAGTTAAAAGATTCATAATTTAAATATGTTTCTTACTAAGGTTTTATTCTATTAGAAAATGGTGGGAAATAGGAGGAACCGTGTCGATGGTGACTGCAATGCACCATGTGCTGACGGCCCTCCGATGGATGCCAGAATGGAAAAATTCATGCGAATGATGAACCAACTGACTCAAGTTATGAGTAATAACTTGAATCAAGCTGAGGGCCCAATCTCACCATGAAGGGAACAACACTCTATTGAGTCGTTCATGCGTCAAAGACCACCATCATTCAGTAGATCTATGGACCCTTTGGTTGTGGAACAATGGATAAGCTCCATTGAAAAGATCTTTTCTGTACTCCTTTGTTCGGAACAAGAAAAAGTCACCCCTGCTGTTTATCGCCTAGAGGGAGAAGCTGATCAGTGGTGGTCGCTGGTCAAAAACACGAAGCCTAGAGGAGAGATGGAAGCTATAGAGTGGGAAGAATTCTGGGGAATATTCTTTAACAAGTATTTCCCTCATTCCATGAGAACGCGAATGGAGAAAGAGTTTCTTGAGATGAAGCAGAAGGAGAATGAATCTGTCGGAAGCTATGAGATGAACTTCACCTGACTTTCATGATATACCTCTAGATTTGTCATGGATCCAAGTGGGAAGGTTGATAGATTTTTTGGTGGGCTGAGACCTCATCTGTGGAAGTATTTAGCCAATTGGGACTATGATAGCTACGAGGAGATCTTGCGGAGTGCAGTGAAAGTCGACCTAGAGTTTGGTGAGATGCAGCGGTCTCATAAATCAAATGAAAAGAATAGATCATTGGAGCCCATTATAGGGAAGAATTTTGATCAGGGAAGAGGTGGAAAGCAAATGCAACTTACCACATGCAAAAAATGTGGGATGAAGCATCCGGAGAACTGCTTGGTCGGAAGTGGAAAGTGCTACAAGTGTGGAAGAGGAGGCCATATTGCTCGGAATTGTCATAGTGAGGTGAAGCCTCAACTCCCCAACACTAACGACAGAGGAAATATGGTTATGGCCTTACCCGAAGTCCATTTCTTCAAGTGTGGACAACTTGGGCACTATGCTAATCTCTGTCCAAATCCAAGGTAAGTGGAGGGGAATCACCATCAACCTCAGCAAAGGCCAGGGGAGCATGGTCGTGCTTTTGATATCACAACAACTGAAGTTGAAGCTCCGAATGACGTGGTAGCAGGTACTCTTGTTTTCCTCTCAAAACTAGCAACTACTTTGTTTGATTCTGGTTCTACGCATTCCTTTATTTCTTCCTAGTTTGCCTAGAATATAGAATCAATCCCCGAATTGCTTGAGGTAGAGTTGTCAGTCAAGACACTAAGTGGGATTATCCATGCATCAACAGTGTTTAGAGACTCTAGTGTTTACTTTAGTGAGGACAATCTTATCGCAAATCTAGTAGTCATTCCCATGTTGGAATTCGACGTTATACTAGGGATGGACTGGCTCTCAATGTATAATGCTAAGATCAAATTCAGAAGTAAGGAAATCTCAATAGTCTTGAATAAACAAACTACGGTTATCTTCCAAGGAGAGATATCCCGAACTGATCCCTATCTAGAAGCACCTCCTATAGATTTCATTATGGAGTTAATCGGTGATGATGAAGAAGGAAAAGGTAGAATACCAAAAGAAGATGTTCCAATTGTTTAGGAATACATGGATGTATTTCCTGAGGAGTTACCTGGACCACCCCCAGAAAGAGAGGTAGAGTACTCCATTGAACTCGTACCTGGATCTCAACCGATATCAAAGACCCCGTATAGAATGGAAAATGTGGAGCTAGATGAGTTAAAGAAACAACTCCAAGACTTGTTGGAGAAGGGGTTTATCCGACTGAGTGCGTCTCCTTGGGGAGCACCAGTTCTCTTTGTGAAGAAGAAGGATGGATCAATGCGGCTATGCATTGATTATAGAGAACTGAATGGGATCACAGTGAAGAACAAATACCCTCTTCCAAGAATTGATGATTTATTTGACCAGCTTCGTGGGGCTCAATTCTTCTCTAAGATTGAACTTCGATCTAGTTATCATCAACTAAGGGTGAAGAAGGAAGATATTCCAAAGACCGCCTTCTGATCAATATACGTGCATTATGAGTTTACTGTTATGCCCTTCGTCTTGACTAATGCTCCTGCTATTTTCATGGATTTGATAAATAGAGTCTTTAAGGACTACCTTGATAACTTTGTGGTAGTTTTTATTGATGATATTTTGATATATTCAAAAAGTCGTGAGGAGCATGAAGATCATCTAAGGGTTATTTTGAAAACTCTGCAGAAGGAGAGGCTGTTTGGAAAGTTCAGCAAGTGTGAGTTTTGGTTACAACAAGTGGCTTTCTTGGGGCACATCGTAACCAATGAAGGAATCTCGGTTGACCCTGCAAAGACAATGGTTGTGGAGGAGTGGCCTCAACCCACAATAGTAACTGAGATTCGTAGTTTCCTTGGTTTAGCGGATATTATAGGAGGTTTGTGAAAAACTTTTCACGGCTTTCTAATCCACTAACCATGTTGACTCGAAAAGGGGTTAAGTTCATCTGGACAAAGGAATGTGAGGAAAGTTTCCAAGAGCTAAAGAAGAGATTGCTTAGTGCGCCTGTGTTAACACTACCCTCTATCGAAGAAGGATTCGTTATTTTTAGCGATGCATCTCTGAAAGGGCTTGGGTGCGTCCTCATGAAAAATGACAAGGTAATTGATTATGCATCTCGACAGTTGAAGATTCATGAGCAGAATTATCCTACGCGTGATCTAGAGCTAGCGGCAGTTGTTTTTGCTCTAAAGATATGGAGGCACTATCTTTATGGGGAGAAATGTGATATATACACTGACCACCAAAGTCTAAAGTATATTTTCACACAGAAATAATTGAACATGAGGCAAAGAAGATGGTTGGAGCATATTAAAGACTATGATTATTCAATTCATTATCACCCTGGAAGAGAAAACAAAGTCGCGAATGCATTAAGCAGGAATGACCCTGTTGTTCTGGCAATAATGAGGATCTTAGGAGATCCCTTGATTAAAGATCTAGTAAAACTAGACATTGGAATTATAAGGAAAGGGACATCATCAACCCTATCCCAAATGATTTCTCAACCTTCATTACTAGATAAGATCAAGAAGGCTAAAAAAGAAGATCCTTTGCTGCAGGAGAAGTTGGAGGTTGTAAAAGATGGGAAGTTCACTGATTTCAATATTGATTAAGAAGGTGTATTGAAATTTCGTACAAGACTATGTGTTCCATCTATTCCGGAGATAAAGAAAGAACTGATGGATGAAGCTCATAGCTCTACTTTCTCTATACATCCGGGAAGCACTAAGATGTATAGAGACCTTCGTGATCATTATTGGTGGGATAACATAAAGAGGGAGATTGCTGATTACACTACAAGGTGCCTGGTGTGTCAGCAAGTAAAGGAAGAAAGACAACTTCTTAATGGGGTATTACCACCGCTACCCATACCAGTATGGAAGTGAGATAATATCACTATGGACTTTTTAACTGGTCTCCCAAAAACATCCAAAGGAAATAATGCGATATGGGTTATTGTGGATCATCTCACCAAGACAGCCCATTTTATCTCTATTCGGGATGATTTCTCTCTGGATCAGCTTGCCAAGATATACGTCAAGGAAGTGGTGAGGCTGCATGGGGTACCACTATCCATCATGTCTGATCGTGACCCAAGATTCACATCAAAATTCTGGAGAAGTCTTCAACATGCTCTGAATACTGAATTGAATTTTAGTGCGGCCTATCATCCTCACACTGATGGCCAATCTGAAAGGACTATTCATACACTCGAAGACATGCTGAGATTATGCTCAATGGAATTTAATGGTGGATGGGATCAACACCTCCCATTAGTTGAGTTATCCTATAACAACAACTTCCATTCGAGTATTCAGATGGCACCCTATGAAGCTCTGTATGGAAAGCGATGTAGAACTCCTACTTGTTGGGATGAAACTGATGAGAGGAAGCTTCTTGGGCCTGATCTCGTGCAAGAGATGATGAAACAGGTTCATGCCATCCAAAAACACATAAAGGCTACTCAGAGTCGGCAGAAGAGATATGCTGACAATCGTCGAAGGGACTTGGAGTTTGGTGTTGGCAACAAAGTCTTCCTTAGAATTTCTCCATGGAAGAGAGTCATGCGGTTTGGGAAGAAAGGGAAGCTCAGCCCTAGGTACATTGGCCCCTATGAAATCCTTGATTGCAAAAGAGCAGTGGCCTATCGTCTAGCACTTCCACCAAACCTAGCTCAAGTTCACAATGTCTTCCATGTATCTCTCTTGAGGAAGTACATACCCGACCCTTCGCATGTACTGAACCCAGAGGTGGTACAACTGGAACATGAACTCTCTTATGAGGAGAGACCAGTGGAGATGTTAGACCATAGAGACAAGGTTTTACGAAACAAGACTACCCACCTTGTGAAAGTTTTGTGGAGGAATCATAAATTTGAAGCAGTGACTTCGGAGCCTGAGGAAACGATGAAGCAAAAGTACCCTCACCTTTTTTACTAGGCCTCAAGTATAAATTTCGGGGATGAAATTTCTTAAGGGGGAAAGAATGTAAGGACCCAATCTTTTTGAGTGGAATATTAACTTACTATTAATGATTTAATAGATATGTTGTTGGTTAATGCAGAAAGAGGAGTCGATGGCTTCATCCAGTAGACTCAAACCTTATGAAGCCCACTTATCAGAGCTTGGGAAGGAGGTGGCATCTTTGGGCTTCACTTTGGACCAAGCCCAAGCCGAACTCCAGCGTGTCAAGCTTGAACGGAAATGCCTACGGGAGAAGTTCAAGTTAGTAGAGATTACTACTAGGGTAATCTTATCTGAGCCTCCCTCAGATTCTCTCACCATAGCACACCTTACACTTAGTTCATATTCCGGTGTTATAAGGGGCTATGTGACGAGACCCTAGCTTCCTTGTGTGATCCTTTGGGATGAATAAATTGAGATTTCTTCCTTTAGTGATGTTTTTGAAATTTCAATTGTTCGGATAATTTTAGGATATATTTTATTGATGAATTTTGAAAAAGGGATATTTTAAAATATTTATGTAAACCCTAAATAATTAATGATGTGTAATGATTTTCAAAAAATGATCTTCTACAAAAGTGTTCAGTAAGGAATTTGGAGTCTAATAAGATCAACGTAATTTTTGATGAATAGTAAATTATGAATAGTGATTTTAAGCTTAGGATTAGTAATTTGACCAAATGGATTAGTAATTTCACTCAAAGAAATTTTTAATATAATTTAGACACCTAGATTAAGTAATGTGATTCAATAAAATGGGTAAATAACGGTTTCATAAATTATTAATCAAGTATTAGTATTTTGGGGTGAATAGTGTTTTTTAATTAAAAATTTAATTAAAAATATTTATAAAAATATTTTTATAAAATGGAATTTATTTTTGAACTCAGAGCACCGATATTATGTTATGGTAATTTTTGGGGTTTTTTCTAAAGAAATGAATTTTTGGTGAATAGTGTTTTTATTTAAAAATTAATTTAAAAATATTTAGAAAATTATTTTTATAAAATGGAGTTCATATTTGTAATCAGAGTGTCGATATTTGGTTAAGGTGAAATTTTGGGATTTTTCTGAGAAAGATGAATTTTCAGTGAATAGTAAAAAAAAGCAGTTTTAGGTTTTCAGTATGTCTAATGACATCATAGTTGTGTCATGGTGATTTCATGAGATATTTTAAGGGTTGGCCGACCTTAGGTGACGAATTATTGTTTTGGGGGCCTAATGTGGCCAAACTCCATGGTAAATGCCATGTGAGAGCACATGGTTTTGAGAAAAGCACTTGTGAGGTGTCCCTTGGCCATTAATGCCTTGTCCCCTCACTTTCCCTATAAATACCAAGACCTCCTCTCATCCTTTAGACTCAAAAACCATCCTCAACGAAGTTATAGTCTCATTAACTCCCAATGAGTCCTCCCAAGGTGCCCCCAATCCCTCAAGGTCCAAACCTTTGAGTTTTAAGAGTTACGTTTTAAGGTAAGGGATCTGACCTCTCTCTTTCTTTTCATGTAATCTCTTTTATGTCATTTCTTTTATGCTCCATGTTCGTATGTGAGAGGATGTTCCTTTATATTACTATTAATTCCCTTTTCATGTTAATATGGTGATAGATCCCCGCTTACTCTCATCATTTCGTTTTATGAAAGTTTAAGTGACGCCGTTAGGCTGCCGAATTTTTAAGGGATTCTTTCACCCTTCTCATTTTTCAAGTTTGATTTTCATGTCAAGTCTTTCAAGTTCCTTTTTATTATGTTGGGGTATGATCTCTATATCTATCATACTGATCTCTTATTATCATATGATGAGAGACCCTATTTGATCTGGTCAAATCATTTTTATTGAAGTTTAAGTGACGCCGTTTGGCTGCCGAATTTTTATAAGAGAAATCTTATTTTTGTCTTACTTCCATGTTTTTCATTTCAAATGGTATGTACTTGAAATTTCATTACCATGTTCTTATATCCTTATTATTCTGTCCCTATAATATTTTATGGTTCATTTATGAATGTTTGACCCATGTCCCCTCTCTTTTCAATGTTTTCTAAAACCCCGAAACATAGCCGTTAGGCTGCAGAATTTTCGTCTCAAAATGCCTCTCTCTTTTCTCAAAATTATTTTATATTATAAAGTGAATACTCAAAGATCTTATTTCTATATGGGTATTCACATATATATCAAAATTTTCTATTTTAAATTCTGGGATTTACATTCATGAAACCCGCATTCCCTTTCCGTGGATTTAAAGTGACATAAAGATCATGTCTTTAAAGCAGTTTTTAAAACGTTATGATTATGAAATGAAACCCATTTCTTTTATGCTATATGGGTTGTTTATGAAATTATTTATGATGATATATGTGGCTGGCATGATTATAAAGACATGTCAAGGGTGCACCTAGATTGCGCTCCAATGCATTGGGTAAAGACTTAATCTCTAGAGATGACTTTTTAGACTGATACCTTTGTAATTTTTAATGACACCTTGGGGATAGACCATGGTGAAACGAAATGACTGTCAATATTAAATGTTGCAGCCACATCTTCAAGTTATGAAAAATGTTATTTTTATTATGATATATCTCATGATTTCTTTCTCATGCCTTAAAGTTATTTTCATGTCCTTATTGAAGTATCTCAAGTTCACATGTAAAATGTTTCTCTTGTTTCCCTTACTGGGCCTTCTGCTCACCCTTTCTTTTGATGTATGTCCCCAGGTTATGACATGCAGTAATGAACCTAGGATGAACTTAAGGATAATACTTTAAAGTGTTTAAGAAGAATTTTTTATGTTGTTTTCATGTATTATGTTCCTTGTTTCCAAGACACTAAACCTTAAAGATCCTTAGTTCCGTGTAATGAAATGAATGTTTATGTTATAAAAAGACGGGATGCTATAGTTGGTATCAAAGGGAGGTTTAGTTATTTGTGGAAATTAGAATATAAAAACATTAATAAGAACCCTATAGAAATGATTAAATATAGGAAAACTTCCTTGTATTTTGGTAAGTATTGAGTAAGTGGTTTATCAAACAAATACATCCCTGTCTGGATACGAGCAGGTAGAGGCGGCTCTGGCACAGATGTACATAGGGATAAAACCTGAAAACACCGCTTTGAGCTAGACTCGAATGGGAACTGGTGCATGATAACGGGCCTTAATGCACTCTTGGTTACGACACTCTTGGGGGATATGTTTGGTTAATCACAAGCTTTTTATGAATCATTATGAAGGAATTATAGAGAAGTGTAATTGTCTAAGAATGAAGTCTTAGTTAAAAGATTCATAAATGAAATAAGTTTCTTACTAAGGTTTTATTCTTTTATAAAATGGTGGGAAATAGGAGGAACCGTGCCGATGGTGACCGCAATGCACCATGTGCTGACGACCCTACGATGGAAGCCAGAATGGAAACATTCATGCGAAAGATGAACCAACTGACTCAAGTTATGAGTAATAACTTGAATCAAGCCAAGGGGCCGATCTCACCACGAAGGGAACAACACTCTGTTGAGTCCTTCAAGCGTTAACGAACACCATCATTTAGTGGATCTATGGACCCTTTGGTTTCAGAACAATGGATAAGCTCCATTGAGAAGATCTTTTCTGTACTCCTTAGTTCGGAACAAGAAAAAGTCACCCTTGCTGTTTATCGCCTAGAGGGAGAAGCTGATCAGTGGTGGTCACTGGTCAAAAACATGAAGCCTAAAGGAGAGATGGAAGCTATAGAGTGGGAAGAATTCTGGGGAATATTCTTTAACCATTATTTCCCTTGTTCCATGAGAACGAGAATGGAGAAAGAGTTTCTCGAGATGAAGCAGAAGGAGAATGAATCTGTCGGATGCTATGATATGAACTTCACCTAACTTTCACGATATACATCTAGCTTTGTCATGGATCTAAGTGGGAAGGTTCATAGATTTTTCGGTGGGCTGAGACCTCATCTGCGGAAGAATTTAGCCAACCAAGACTATGATAGCTACAAGGAGATCGTGCAGAGTGCAGTGAAAGTCGACCTGGAGTTTGGTGAGACACAGTGGTCTCATAAATCAAATGAAAAGAAGAGATCGTTGGAGCCCAGTTTAGGGAAGACTTTTGATCTGGGAAGAGGTGGAAAGCAAATGCAACTTACCACATGCAAAAAATGTTTGAAGAAGCATCTGGGGAACTGCTTGGTCGGAAGTGGAAAGTGCTACAAGTGTGGAAGAGGAGGCCATATTGCTCGGAATTGTTGTAGTGAGGTGAAGCCTCAAGTCCCCAACACTAACGACAGAGGAAAGATGGTTATAGACTTACCTGAAGTCCATTTCTTCAAGTGTGGAAAACTTGGGCACTATGCTAATCTCTGTCCAAATCCAAGGGCAGTGGAGGGGAATCACCATCAACCTCAGCAAAGGCCATGGGAGCAAGGTTGTTCTTTTTCTATCACAACAACTGTAGTTGAAGCTCCGAATGATGTTATAGCAGGTACTCTTGTTGTCCTCTCAAAACTAGCAACTACTTTGTTTGATTCTGGTTCTAAATATTCCTTTATTTCTTCCAAGTTTGCATAGAATATAGAATCAATCCCCGAATTTCTTGAGGTAGAGTTGTCAGTCAAGACTCCAAGTGGTATTATCCATGTATCAACAGTGTTTAGAGACTCTAGTTTTTACTTTAGTGAGAACAATCTTATCGCAAATCTAGTAGTCATTCCCATGTTGGAATTCGACGTTATACTAGGGATGGACTGGCTCTCAATGTATAATGCTAAGATCAAATGCAGAAGTAAGGAAATTTCAATAGTCTTGAATAAACAACCTACGGTTATCTTCCAAGGAGAGATATCCCAATCTGATCCCTATCTAGAAGCACCTCCTATAGCTTTCATTATGGATTTAATCGGTGATGATGAAGAAGGAAAAGAGAGCATACCAAAAGAATATGTTCCAATTGTTCAGGAATACATGGATGTATTTCCTGAGGAGTTACCTGGACCTCCCCCAGAAAGAGAGGTAGAGTTCTCCATTGAACTCGTACCTGGATCTCAACTGATATAAAAGACCCTGTATAGAATGGCAAATGTGGAGCTAGATGATTTAAAGAAACAACTCCAAGACTTGTTGGAGATGGGGTTTATCCGACCGAGTGTGTCTCCTTGGGGAGAACCAGTTCTCTTTGTGAAGAAGAAGGATGGATCAATGCGGCTATGCATTGATTATAGAGAACTAAACGGGATCACAGTGAAGAACAAATACCCTCTTCCAAGAATTGATGATTTATTTGACCAGCTTCGTGGGGCTCAATTCTTCTCTAAGATTGAACTTCGATCTGGTTATCATCAACTGAGGGTGAAGAAGGAAGATATTCCAAATACCGCCTTCCAATCAAGATATGGGCATTATGATTTTACTGTTATGCCCTTCGTCTTGACTAATGCTCCTGCTATTTTCATGGATTTGATGAATAGAGTCTTTAAGGACTACCTTGATAACTTTGTGGTAGTTTTTATTGATGATATTTTCATATATTCAAAAAGTCGTGAGGAGCATGAAGATCGTCTAAGGGTTATTTTGAAAACTCTGCGGAAGGAGAGGCTCTTTGGAATGTTCATCAAGTGTGAGTTTTGGTTACAACAAGTGGCTTTCTTGTGGCACATTGTAACCAATGAAGAAATCTCGGTTGACCCTGCAAAGACAATGGTTGTGGAGGAGTGGCCTCAACCCACAATAGTAACTGAGATTCGTAGTTTCCTTGGTTTAGCGGATATTATAGGATGTCTGTGAAAAACGTTTCACGGCTTTCTAATCCACTAACCAAGTTTACTCGAAAAGGGGTTAAGTTCATCTGGACAAAGGAATGTGAAGAAAGTTTCCAAGATCTAAAGAAGAGATTGGTTAGTGCACCTGTGTTAACACTACCCTCTATCGGAGAAGGATTCGTTATTTTTAGCGATGCATCTCTGAAAGGGCTTGGGTGCGTCCTCATGAAAAATGACAAAGTAATTGATTATGCATCCCGACAGTTGAAGATTCATGAGAAGAATTATCCTACGCATGATCTAGAGCTAGCGGCAGTTGTTTTTGCTCTAAAGATATGGAGGTACTATCTTTATGGGGAGAAATGTGATATATACACTGACCACCAAAGTCTAAAGTATATTTTCACACAGAAAGAATTGAACATGAGACAAAGGATATGGTTGGAGCTTATTAAAGACTATGATTGTTCAATTCATTATCACCCTGGAAGAGAAAACAAAGTCGCGGATGCGTTAAGCAGGAAAGACCCTGTTGTTCTGGCAACAATGAGGATCTTAGGAGATCCCTTGATTAAAGATCTAGTAAAACTAGACATGGAAATTATAAGTAAAGGGAAATCATCAACCCTATCCCAAATGATTTCTCAACCTTCATTACTAGATAAGATCAAGAAGGCTCAAAAAGAAGATCCTTTGCTGCAGGAGAAGTTGGAGGTTGTAAAAGATGGGAAGTTCCCTGATTTGAATATTGATCAAGAAGGTGTATTGAAATTTCGTACAAGACTATGTGTTCCCTCTATTCTAGATATAAAGAAAGAAATGATGGATGAAGCTCATAACTCTACTTTCTCTATACATCTGGGAAGCACTAAGATGTATAGAGACCTTCATGATCATTATTGGTGGGATAACATGAAGAGGGAGATTGCTGATTACACTACAAGGTGCCTGGTGTGTCAGCAAGTAAAGGTAGAAAGACAACTTCTTAAGGGGGGTATTACCACCGCTATCCATACCAGTATGGAAGTGGGATAATATCACTATGGACTTTATAACTGGTCTCCCAAAAACATCCAAAGGAAATAATGCGATATTGGTTATTGTGGACCGTCTCACCAAGACAGCAAATTTTATCTCTATTCAGGAAGATTTCTCTCTGGATCAGCTTGCCAAGATATACGTAAAGGATGTGGTGAGGCTGCATATGGTACCACTAACCATCGTGTCTGATCGTGACCCAAGATTCACATCAAAATTCTGGAGAAGCCTTCAACATGCTCTGAATACTGAATTGAATTTTATTACGACCTATCATCCTCAAACTGATGGCCAATCTGAAAGGACTATTCAGACACTCTAAGACATGCTGAGATTATGCTCAATGGAATTTAAAGGTGGATGGGATCAACACCTCCCATTAGTTGAGTTCTCATATAACAACAGCTTCCATTCGAGTATTCAGATGGCACCCTATGAAGCTCTGTATGGAAAGCGATGTAGAACTCCTACTTGTTGGGATGAAATTGATGAGAGGAAGCTTCTTGGGCCTGATCTCGTGCAAGAGATGATGAAACAGGTTCATGCCATCCAAAAACACATAAAGGCTCCTTAGAGTCGGTAGAAGTGCTATGCTGACAATCGTCGAAGGGACTTGGAGTTTGGTGTTGGCGACAAAGTCTTCCTTCAAATTTCTCCATGGAAGAGAGTCATGCGGTTTGGGAAGAAAGGGAAGCTCAGCCCTAGGTACATTGGCCCCTATGGGATCCTTGATCACATAAGAGCAGTGGACTATCGTCTAGAACTTCCACCGAACCTAGCTCAAGTTCACAATTTCTTCCATGTATCTCTCTTGAGGAAGTACATACCCGGCCCTTCGCATGTACTGAACCCAGAGGTGGTACAACTGGAACATGGCCTCTCTTATGAGGAGCGACCAGTGGAGATCTTAGACCATAGAGACAGGGTTTTACGAAACAAGACTACCCACCTTGTGAAAGTGTTGTGGAGGAATCATAAATTTGAAGAAGCGACTTGGGAGCCTAAGGAAACGATGAAGCAAAAGTACCCTCACCTTTTCGACTAGGCCTCAAGTATAAATTTCGGGGATGAAATTTCTTAAGGGGGGAAGAATGTAACGACCCAATCTTTTTGAGTGGAATATTAACTTACTATTAATGATTTAATAGATATGTTGTTGGTTAATGCAGAAAGAGGAGTCCATGGCTTCATCCAGTAGACTCGAACCTTATGAATCCCACTTATCAGAACTTGGGAAGGAGGTGGCATCTTTGGGCTTCACTTTGGACCAAGCCCAAGACGAACTCCAGCATGTCAAGCTTGAACAGAAATGCCTACGGGAGAAGTTCAAGTTAGTAGAGATTACTACTAGGACAATGTTATCTGAGCCTCTCTCAGATTCTCTCACCATAGCACACCTTACACTTAGGTCATATTCTGGTGTTATAAGGGGCTATGTGACGAGACCCTAGCTTCCTTGTGTGATCCTTTGGGATGAATAAATTGAGATTTCTTCCTTTAGTGATGTTTGTGAAATTTTAATTGTTCGGATAATTTTAGGATATATTTTATTGATGAATTTTGAAAAAGGGATATTTTAAAATATTTATGTAAACCCTAAATAATTAATGATGTGTAATGATTTTCAAAAAATGGTCTTCTACAAAAGTGTTCAGTAAGGAATTTGGAGTCTAATAAGATCAACTTAATTTTTGATGAATAGTAAATTATGAATAGTGATTTTAAGCTTAGGATTAGTAATGTGACCAAATGGATTAGTAATTTCATTCAAAGAAAGTTTTAATATAATTTTGACACCTAGATTAAGTAATGTGATTCAATAAAATGGGTAAATAACAGTTTCATAAATTATTAATCAAGTATTAGTATTTTGGGGTGAATAGTGTTTTTAATTAAAAATTAAATTAAAAATATTTATAAAAATATTTTTATAAAATGGACTTTATTTTTGAACTCAGAGCACCGATATTATGTTATGGTAATTTTTGGGGTTTTTTCTAAAGAAATGAATTTTTGGTGAATAGTGTTTTTATTTAAAAATTAAATTAAAAATATTTAGAAAATTATTTTTATAAAATGGAGTTCATATTTTAATCAGAGTGTCGATATTTGGTTAAGGTGAAATTTTGGGATTTTTCTGAGAAAGATGAATTTTCAGTGAATAGTAAAAAAAACAGTTTTAGGGTTTCAGTATGTCTAATGACATCATAGTTGTGTCATGGTGATTTCATGAGATATTTTAAGGTTTGGCCGACCTTAGGTGATGAATTATTGTTTTGGGGGCCCCATGTGGCCTAATTCCATGGTAAATGCCATGGGAGAGCACATGGTTTTGAGAAAAGCACTTGTGAGGTGTCCCTTGGCCATTAATGCCTTCTCCCCTCACTTTCCCTATAAATACCAATCCCTCCTCTCATCCTTTTGACTCAAAAACCATCCTCAACGAAGTTCTGGTCTCTTTACCTCCCAAGGAGTCCTCCCAAGGTGCCCCCAAGCCCTCAAGGTCCAAACCATTGAGTTTTAAGAGTTACGTTTTAAGGTAAGGGATCTGACCTCTCTCTTTCTTTTCATGTAATCTCTTTTATGTCATTTCTTTTATTCTCTATGTTCTTATGTGAGAGGATGTTCCTTTATATTCCTATTACTTCCCTTTTCATGTTTATATGGTGAGAGATCCCCTCTTACTCTCATCATTTCGTTTTATGAAAGTTTAAGTGACGCCTTTAGGCTGCTGAATTTTTAAGGGATTCTTTCACCCTTCTCATTTTTCAAGTTTGATTTTCATGTCAAGTCTTTAAAGTTCCTTTTTATTATGATGGGGTATGATCTCTATATCTATCATACTGATCTCTTATTATCATATGATGAGATACCCTATTTTATCTGGTCAAATCAATTTTATGGAAGTTTAAGTGACGCCGTTTGGCTGCCGAATTTTTATAAGAGAAATCTTATTTTTGTCTTACTTCCATGTTTTTCATTTCAAATGGTATGTCCTTAAAATTTCATTACCATGTTCTTATATCCTTATTATTATGTCCCTTTACTTTTTTATGGGTCATTTATGAATGTTTGACCCATGTCCCCTCTCTTTTCAATGTTTTCTAAAACCCCGAAACATAGCCGTTATGCTGCAGAATTTTCGTCTCAAAATGCCTCTCTCTTTTCTCAAAATTATTTTATGTTATAAAGTGAATACTCAAAGCTCTTATTTCCACAGGGGTATTCACATATATATCAAAATTTTATATTTTAAATTCTGGGATTTACATATATGAAACCCGCATTCCCTTTCCGTGGGTTTAAAGTTACATAAAGATCATGTCATTAAAGCAGTTTTTAAAACGTTATGATTATGAAATGAAACCCATTTCTTTTAAGCTATATGGGTTGTTTATGAAATTATTTATGATGATATATGTGGATCACATGATAATAAATACATGTCAAGGGTGCGCCCAGATAGCTCTCCAATGCATTGGGTAAAGACTTAATCTCTAGAGATGACTTTTTAGACTGATACCTTGGTGAATAACCTTGGTAATTTTTAATGACACCTTGGGGATGGACCTTGGTGAAATGAAATGATTGTCAATATTAAATGTTGCAGCCACATCTTCAAGTTATGAAAAATGTTATTTTTATTGTGTTATATCTCATGATTTCATTCTCATGCCTTAATGTTATTTTCATGTCCTTATTGAAGTATCTCAAGTTCACATGTAAAATGTTTCTCTTGTTTCCCTTACTGGGCCTTATGCTCACCCTTTCTTTTGATGTATGTCCCCAAGTTATGAGATGCAGTAATGAACCTAGGTTGAACTTAAGTATAATCCTTTAATGTGTTTAAGAATAATGTTTTATGTTGTTTTCATGTATTATGTTCCTTGTTTCCAAGAAACTAAACCTTAAAGATCCTCAGTTCCGTGTAATGAAATGAAAGTTTATGTTATAAAAAGACGGGATGCTATACATATGTTTCAACATATCTCTATCCCTCTCTACCAATATCTCTATTCTTTCCACCATGGCTATTTACAATTGACAATGAGGGACTAACCTGAGGATTTTCCATGGGGGGGATCTTAGTGTTCCTCAATCACGAACATTAAATTATCCAATGTTTTGATTCTATATATGGTTAATGAGGGTGAATTGTATTGGTGTGGAAATAATACACCCTAAAATTAATCTCAAGTTAACTTCTATTCTTTAATATACAACTTTTCCCTCCCTTACATTAAACTATTTTTTTTCATAGGACGATATTGAGTTATTCGACGAATGAAATGCCATAAAATGGAGTTGGGTCTAAGAAGATTCCACAATCTCTATTGAGGTGTGTCATCAACATTGATTTCATGAGGATATATAATTTAGTTTTCCAATTAATTCCATATGTCAAACCCAAAAAATTTAATAATAGTTTTTTATTCATGGGATTTCATAATTGAACTATCAAACTAAATTTAAACAACAAAAATGAATAATGAAGGAACTGAATACCAAACCTTTTGGAAAGTGTTATTTATTTTCTAACCCTATTATTTTTTAATTTCATGTTAGGTTGTTTTTCATTATGGTTTCTATTTCCTGTCCCTTTTCCATGTTTTCAGAAAAAATTAAAAAAACCCAGAATAGGTGAATTAGTATTATTGAGTAAAAAACTGTGAAGATTCTCAAGTAAGATGAACCTAGATAACAATTGTGCTCCACTAAAAAAAATAAATTTTAGCCTTTTAACCACCCTAGGGTAGGTGAGTTAATTTATGTTGGAGGTGGAATTTTTTTTGGATGACTCCCCTCTCGCTTTTAAACTTTAGTTCCTTTGGTAGTGTATCTTCCTTTGCTAGTTCGATGGATTTAGATGGGTATAAAAGGGTATGGTGTAGAGAATTGTTACACACCCACCCTTATTTTATAATTAATTTATTTATTTATATTTTTGTGTTAATTTTTTTGAGTCTTTCAATGTGGATGTTTTTTAATTTTAAAACATTCATATGTGTCGCATGGTTGAATAAACTGTGCAAAAATGTTGTGGGTGGTCTATTTATGTAGCGACCCAGACTCAAGTAGCTCAGAGCTGGTGTCTACATTATTAAATTGGAATAAGATACAAGGAATAAAATTCCAAAAGACAAAATAGTTTATTAGTATTGGTAAACTGGATTCATACTATAAATTCACATCCCATTTTAAAAACATAAAATACAAAAATAACTTTCTGTGAGAATTCCATTATTACCCTTAGTGTATCCTTGTATATCAATCACAAAATACATTCTCATATCATGGGGAAAATAAAACACAAGAAATGTGTGATCTCAAATACTCATTAAGGGTAACTGTGTAGTATAATCTTTAAATATTTAAGGAATTCTGAAAATGTAATTTTAAATAACTTAAACAAATTTCATTTAACAAATAAAATGATCACAACATGTAAGGTAAAAATGATGTTCAAATAATTTTATATAAATAATCACCTAATCATGAAACATAAGAATGGATATTTTAACAAATCGAATAATCACAGGGAATATCCATAACTGAATTTATAATAATAGAATGAAAAATGTTTGAAATCTAAAAAATACTATCAGGTCCTTGTTCCATGAAATATAATACCATCGAGGCCTTGTTCCAAGACATCTATACAAATTGTTAAGGACTTGACAAAACACATTCTCATTTAAAAACAAACGTATGGAATTATAACAATTACTCTAATCAACAAACATGATCAAAAACCATATTGACTAATATGAATAGTATCAAAATATTATATCCCTATTGGAACTAATGATAAACCATCCATACAAATAAAAAGTAGGATATCAATATAACATATCCCTAGTGTATCTTAACTACAATGAATGGTTTATGTCATTGATGAATAGAAATATCATAAAAGATACTTAAAATATTTTTGAGTAAGATAACATTTACATTTTGAAAAAAACATTAAATAAAATTGAAAAATAATTTTTAAAATAATTTTCATTTAAAATAACCATGAAATATTGTAATTTTTTTTTAAATTCTATGGTCTTGATGGTGGAAAATCCAGTTCATTCCATACACCTTAAAAAAATATTCCTTTCACATTTTCGGTAAAATACAAATGAGAATTGTTTTGAAAAAAACATGAATATTCATTTCAAAATATTTTGTAAAATATACAAATGGGTAAACATTTATTGAATAAATCATTCTAAAAAGGTTTAAAAACATTTTTGAATTTTTTTTTAGAAAACACGGTTTCGAAAAAAGGATTTTCGAATGAAGATAGAAATGAAGTTGGATTGTATTAAAACATTTTCCCAATCATTTTATGTACCAAAGAGTTGAAAATGGTATTATTACTTGAAAAATTTAATTAATAAAAAAATGAGAATAATATTAAATGGTTTATTAAACAGTGATAAAATATTATCCTTCAATGAAAATTCATGTATAAACAATCCTAATTAAAATGAGATTGTGAAATAAACCCTTGCAAAGATCACAACATTGAGGTGATAATTAATAAATGGATTTATTATGTGTATCAAATGTAAATACAAATGAAAAAGTGTAAATATTGCATAATATAATCATAATTCATTACAAAAATAATCTTAGAATATCAAATACAGTGAAGACATTGTATAACATAAGGAAATGAAATTGAGTTATGAAGTTAATTACCAATTAGTAACTTTTAAAATCCATAGAAATGAAATAATTTAAATTGAAAATGAAAATACCATGAATTACTAAGTAATAATGATATTAAATTTCAAAATGGAATTATATACACAATAAAATATACATTTGGTGCATAACACTACAATATTCATTAATGAATGGAAATTGAGACGAATTCCCTTTTTTATTGCATCATTTTGGTTGAACATGATTTATCCTCCTTTATAGTGGTTATAAAATAATTATTAACTTATAAAAGGACTATATTAATAATTATAATATCATATGTTTGAATTTTATAACATCATATCACCTGTTCATTAATAATATTTCATTCTATTCAATGTTTTGATTGGTAATTACCTTGTTTTCTCATTCATGCGTGTAATGAAAGTTTTGGTTCTTATGAATATTATATAGTTACTCCAAATCGAAAATAATAATTATGTCATAATTATCATATTTATACATAATATATACTTTTAATACTAATAATGAAATATGGTTATGAAAAAAGAACAATGTTACAATCATAGGGACGGTCGGCCGTACACACGCATGAGTCACATTTATATTTTTCAACAATCATTATGTAATGAAGTTAAGTAATATTTAATATTCCAATAATGATAATAATATCATGTATTCTATATTATTTATCTAAATATACTTATATATATCATCAATTTGGGGTGGTGATGATAATAGAGTCACATCATTTTGTGAAGGCGGTAGTCCACACACACATGAATGACATTATCATATTTCAGTGAGTGAAAAGGTAAGAATTAAAATGATATATTATATTTTATGAATGGTAAATAATTTATTAATATAATAATTATGTCATTTATATCACATATATTCATTAAATTTATCCTTATTATCTTCCATAATAATTGTTAGTGAAAAACGAATCACATTGCTTCGCGAGGAGGTAGTCCACTGTACAAAAGAGCAATGTTATCGTATCCCCTACGGAATGGAAATTAAAAGGTATACATGATATAATGAATTATATCACATCCAATACTTATTTTAATGGAATTTTGCATTTAATTACTATTATTTATTTTTTGTGGGGGTTTCCCATGTAGTTTTGGAGGAAAGGGTGTGTTTTCATGATTTGGGCCAAACCGTGAGTCAATTTCATGTATTAAAAACGAATTTTGGTTTTTATAACTCCTTATTTTTTCAAAATTTTACACCCATTCAACTTTCTAATTGTCATAACCTCGTATATTGAAACCACGATATCCTTTTCGACCTCATAGAAATCCATAATCATGACGGATTTGAGTTTTTTATTAAGGTATTGGGCCAGCTCATAAGACCATTTCCTGCTTTTAAAAAAATTAATTCTTTAATATCTCATCCAATTTATAGGTTTTTTAGGTGATTCCAACTCTAACACAAGACCAAATACCCATGGTGTGCCCCCATGATCTTTTCCTCCTTTTTGGAGCTAATATTCTTCACAAATTAAAGAAAAAAATATCTAAATTTCTCATATCATCTAGATTTTAAGAGATAACTTGTTTCTTTCATAACACCTTCAATTTTTACTCTTTTACATCCATTTCGGTTCTCACTTGACCAATGCAGCCTTATTATAACCTCACGTTCATTTTTGGTTCTTTGTAAATTCCGATACTGGTGTATTTGGGGAGTTTTATTCAAGATATCACAAGTAAGTGGGTTTCCTTCCTTCCTTCTCCCATTTGCTTAGGGTTTCTTCTCTTTCCTTAGGGTTTAATCCATATTTTCTTAATGTTACAAATTTCCAAAAAATTAGGTATTCGAACCTACTGTTTTTACTTGGTTTTATTGGTCTAATATTGTGGTTTTAAGTTTAATTTAACTCCCTTTTGGTGCGGCAGTGGTGCGGGTGAACGTTCGCACACAGATTTGGTGTTTTTGACATTTGTGGTAGGTGATTCCATGTGTAAGAATTTATTGATGATTTGTATTTCTTGATTTATTTATTTAAGAATGTTTGTAATATGTTGTGTGTGGTGGAAAACTATTTTGGTAGCATTAGTTTAGCGGTTAATTTTAAAGTAGCATTTTTGTGTAAAAATGTGTGTTTGTCTTGTGTATTTCATGTCGAACAACTTGGGGATATTTTATAGTTCATGAAATTGTTTTATTAAATGGTTATAGGGATGAAAATTCCAGATTTTTGTTATATTATAATTCATTGGGTTTTTAAACAGGGTTTTTAGAAGGATTTTTTTTACAAAGCTTGGATACAATCCTTAGAATTTTATTATGAAGGTTTTAAATGGTTTCTTTATTTATGTAAGAGGTGCAACTATGATTGAAAACTATTTTGGTATGAGGGTACTTTTGAAATGGTCCATTTTAACATGATAGGGATATTATTTGACGTGTACTATCTTGGAAATGTTTTATAAAATTGTTTAAATTATTTATTGAAGTGTGAAGGATATGTGAAACGTGTTGTGGGATGTTTTGGGGTGAGTATAGTTTCAAAATGAATTTGAATGAAAAAGGAAATTATATGACATGTGTGTAGTCTGTTTTGTGTGTGTGTGTGATTTGTAAATGGTATTTGAATTTGAAAATGGTATTTCATGGCTTTTGGAACTTTTTTGAGCATAGGAGGGAAAACCCAGGTATCTAGGTGGGTGGACGTGTACTATTATGCTAGTAATCCCATGGATGATGCCCCCTTTTTTCACGTAGAAAGTTTGAAGATGAAACAAAGAACTAAAACATCATGATGATGATGTTAGTGGACCACTATTTTATGTTTATGATCCCTACTAGTGGATAATGTCCACGATAATGGATATTTATATGGTTATTTTCGCTCAGATACGAGCTACCTGGGACCTACAATGAGCTTGTGTCTAGGGGTGTCCCCGTTGCTAGTGACCATTGGACATTTTACACTCATCGTCGGAATACAGTGTGTTTGGATAGAAAAATTCACTATCTTGTGCATTTTATTTAAAAGTGTTGATTCATTAAAATAGCCCACTTTAAAACCAATTTTATTTAATGTTTCATTTCCAAAATATTATTACTAGAAATTCTTGTTTACAAAACATTCATGCATTTTTCCTTATACTGATTATCACATGGAATATTTTTTTAGTGGAATCTTATTGGGATTTGTATCACACCCTACTTACACCTTTGGGTGTAAGTAGACTTGGTGATGTTTGATGTAGGTTTGGGTAAAGATCTTAGAACTGGTAGTCTAAGTTTCTAGTGGTCCTTCGTGCTGTGGTATTGTGGGGTGGCTTGAGGGTGATTCCCCCTTTCCTTGAGGTGGTTCTTGGGCTGTCCATTTTGTCTTTCTTCTTATGTTGTAATCTTTGGGATATGTATAAACCTTGTTTCCCAATTATGAATTTTATTAAAGGATTTTTTGGGAAAAAATTTAAGATTCACTTTATTTATTTTATTTGGTTGTCTTATGTTCTTGAACATGGGTCAATTGTTCCCAAACAGTCATATATGATACCCAGGAACTTATTCCCACCCGTGGGGATCGGGAACGCCATTCGGGTCTTGCCACAGACCGAGTCGGGTGCCAATTTTGAAGGTGACTAGATCTGGTTCATGACAAATCCATAGGTATAATTCTATTTTAAATATAATATATATTATTTATGTCCATCACCATACCCAACTTTGAGAGGTTGTAATGGAAAAATTAATGAAATCAGTTCGTGAGGTGGTAGTATATCGCATAGACGAATGATGATTTCATAACCCATTTGATGGAAGTGGGGATGGTCATAGGTAATTAATTTAACATTACAAAATAATGTTTTGTGGAAGAAAATGATGTTATTTTATTATTATGATTTAATAATAATTGAAGTAGTTGGAGGAAGAAGTAAAATAAAAATGATTGTTGATGAATGTTATATCTTCTCTGGGTATCCTCCTTAAGTTTGCACCCAAATCATTCCAAGGTTGATTTTTTGCGAATAAAATAAGGATTATAAGATTATAATATGGAATTTACAACGTTATTTGGGTAGATATTATCCAATATAAATTTTTTTTAATGTGTGAAGAATAGAGGAGAGTGGAGACCTTTCATATGTGAGGTGAGTGGTATACTTGTAATTTATGGAAAGAAAAAGATGTACCCACATTTTTCACAAGTCAAAAGCATCCAAAATTGACTATTATTAATAATTAGACATTATAAGGTGTATATATATCCATAAAATATATTTTATTCATCTTTATTTCGTTTTGACCCTTATCATTTTAGTTGGTCTCCCAGTAAATCCATTTTTACCTTAACCGTGGTAAATATTTTTTATTTTTTTAATATTAATTATGATAAAACATTAAGTTGAAATTTTTATATAATATAAATTATAATGATTCCAAATATGGAATCAAAATTTCTTCATTAAATTCAAATAAATGGAAAAATGTAATTTAAAATTAATCATGCAGACGTGACAAGAAAGCGAGTTTTGAAAGAGAAAATGTTCAAAGGTTTAGAAAGTTTATATATCAAAATTTAAAACATAAGTGATTTAAATTACATGAATTAAATTAATAGATATATAATTGAACTAATTTCGCTTTAATACTAATTTAAAATATAATTTTACTATATAAATGATTTAATAAAAAATGTAATTTTTTATTAAAATGTAGTATTTTTCACTATTTATCTAAAAATTAAACTTTTCATAAAAGAAAAAAAATTCAACCTAAGTTAATTTTAAAACATAGATTTAAATTTTTTTTATTTATTCAAATAAATGTAGTAAAATTGGTAAAAATTAATTATAAATTAAATAGGAAAAGTGCGACTAAAATGCCATTTTAAAAAATATTGTTTTTTAGAAAACATTTCTTTTTCTTTAAAATGGATCTAATTTTATCTCCAATCAATAAATATGAATTTTATTTATTTTATAAATTTTTAATACATATAATTTTTAATAATTTAGTTAAAACTATTCATACCCACCAATTTCACAGTTAGGTTAAAATGGTAATGTTTTAATAATAATATTTTAATACAATATCACATTTTCGTTCAAACCTAGTGCTGTGTGCATTAAAAACTATCGAAGAGATTGAATTTACTTAAAAATAAATATTTCATAATGTGTTTTTATTTTATATTCTTTGTTATTCGATTCATATACACTATCAAATATGATGTTCATTTTTTAAAATATTAGGGTGTTACATTCTACCTCTTATATAAATTGCATGCTCGTAATTTAATATTGATATCAGAAAACAAGGGTTTTCATTTAAAATACCATTCATGAAATAACACATCATGGGAATGGTTAACAAAACATCCTCTTGAGTAGATATAATATAAATACAAAGGTCATATGAAATAATAGATAAATAGGATTCTAAGAAGAAGAACATTGGTTGCAAGTAAAGATATATAAATGAAAGAAAGTCATAAATAATTATAGAGAGTGATAGTGTTCAATGATCATAATAGATAGAATAATCAATGGAAACTGAAGGACCTAAAAACCATAAACCCATGATGATTTAGAAGACCATCGGTTCAACATAAATAAAGGTATTATGTTATCATTTTTTTCAGTGTCCTTTTCCTAGAGACAAGGAATTACTTTACCATCTAGACGTAGAATATATGAAAAATATACTTGCTTTATATATCTTTATATTGTAGGAAAAATTTTATATTTTGGTTATGCTTAAATCATTTTCAAATTATTTTCTTACTATAATAAATGAATATCCATGATTAAATTTTTATGCTTAAAGCATTAAAATTAACTTTTAAAGGATCATAAGTTCCATAAAATAATGAAAAGTCATTCTTTGAAAATTTAGTTATTATTATAAAAAAATATTTAGTATTGGTTATCCAAGATGAATAAATATTCATATCGTGAATTAATACATTAATATTTAAAACCTCATCTAAAGTTCAACCTAAACCATTTCATAAATGGTTAGCCATTTTACCCTTCTAAAATATTAAGATGAAAATGTTTAAAAAGAAGTTCACTAAATTTATAAAATAAAATTATCATTAATCACCCCCAAAAAAGTATATCTTAATCATCACATACCAAACAAGAAAACACCTTCATCATGTATTCTCCTGAAATATTTAAATAACTTAAATTACTATAAAACCACATAGAAAACATTCATGATTCCTTATTCCTTAAATATAACATATATTATTAAATGTATTTTTTAAATCAAAAACTTTTATTAACTCCATCAATGATAGAATAAACCACTTTTTCAATAAATCTTTAATGATTTAAAAGGTAGTTAGTAATATCCATTTTACTTTATCCATATCAATCATATTTGTTGGTCAGAGTAGAGTACTAAAGAGGGCGGGGGGGGGGGGGGGTGCATTGAGTATCCATATAAATTTATATAAAAAAGGAATTATTTAAAATTCCCCCAATATCTAAAATCAATTTCCCAGTTAAGAAGTATTGAATTTATAAGATATTGACTGTTTGATTAATTTCTCAAAATATTGATTAGTTATTTGTTGTGTTAATTTGATAATTAATATAGATTTTGAAACTAATCTAAAAAGGAAATATAGTAATAAACACTTGCTAATACTAACTATCAAAGTTCAATTTAGTTTAATGAAATGTGTGTTAAAACAGAGTAAAACTAAAATGTAAAAACATAGTAGAAATAAAACAAGAGGTTCAGTCTAAAGAAAAGACTTAATCCTCTCCACTTACAGATCACCTTACACTAAGCAGTTGAAATCAATAAACAGATTGATCCACACCCATGATCAGGGTTCACAACAGCACAAAAGGATGTCCAAGTCACCCTTAACCTATAACACTATTATTCCTGGGAAAAACAAAAAACATGTCACACATGAACTCTTACACAGTTCTACATGGGATACAGATGGATTAAAATAGTGTGAGATTGAGGATATCATGTATCCTCCAGTTATGCACAGGATTCAGTGTGTCTATAACAGACAGATACACAGACTTCTCAGAAATGTAACTAAATGAAAAAACCAAGATAGAGACGTGGATTTAGGTTTAGAAGGATCTATGTGTTATGTAGTGCAACTCTGGACTCATTTGATGAAGTGGATTTGAAGTTCAAGTCCTCTTATGGAAGTTGACTCCAAAAAAGAGTGTCATAGCCTCTATGTTCTAGCTTCCTAGAGTGAGTATGGTTTTGCATGTATATTCTTCTCCATATTTTATATGATAAAGTAATTTTTAAATTAGATATTCAGATCAATTGAGATTCCCTCATGTGTTCTTCTGTTCTTGAGTTCATGGTCGTTTCATGAGAGTTTTATACATTCTTCAGTATCTCTCACAGGAATGCACCACACGACTATCTTGTTCTAACTATCTTCTTTCTTTTTAAAATACTAATTATTTTTGAGAGCCAACAAAGAGAATGTAAATTCCACGTGCATCAGATCATCTTAAGTCGTAATATCTGCTAAAAGTCCTACAAAGGATTATAAAATATGTTAGTATCATTAAATGACACAAATATGACCGTTAGAAATAATATTCATAAATGTAGATTTAAACAGTCTATTGGTGACTCTTCTATCGATGTATCCTTCTATCGGCAACTCAACCCATTGGTATAAAATTCTTTAGGTCTTTCCATACATCAGTGAATCATTAAATCATTGGATTGATCCTTCTATCAGTGATACATTTGAACTAACAGTGACTTATTTCAATAGAGAGTCCTTGCATCGGTAGCACCATGCAACGGTAGGTCACTTGGACTGACAGTTGGTCATCTACATCGGTGAGTCATATGAAATGGTGTGTTGTCTATGTTGGTGATTCATATGCAATAGTGATTCGCTCCAATGGTGTCATATTCCCATAATTAGAACATAGTCCTGTTTGAGATGTCTGTCAGTGAGTCGCATGTCTCTCGGTGAGTCATAGGTCTGTCGGTGTTAGTGACTCCTAGAAGTTCTATCATTCTTACAGTTTAGAAAAGTCAAAGTGTGTTAATACTCATAATTAAACATAGATAAATAGTTATAACCTTGTTTACACTTAAACACACATAAATATTTATATGATAGAGATTGTGGCCAATAGTATCTATGGGCCAACAATATCTTTATCCCAAAATAATTATCTCAACATCATGAACATATTTAGGGTCATATTTCCATGAATCATGTGTCTTTCAAGAAGTTCAACTTTCCACTGAATCATTTTCCTTGTCATCAGTACTGTGCAACATATGATTCAAATCCTTAATGAGAAAATACTACAATAAAATCCTTTATAACTAAGCTATCATTAATAAAATACTCAAGTTACATAAATCATGAATCAATATATACGAACATTAATCATTACACATTTTCTATGGTAATAACACAAGCCTAACTATGATCTATTGGATACTTTTTAGATATATATAATTGACTCCTAGGGAATTAATTTGCATAGTGAACTATATCCTTATAGTAGAATCATTTAATATTGGAAACCATTTTCTTTCAATTTCAATCATGATCATGATGGACATTCTCTATAAACTTATAAAAAACTCCCATTCCCTTTAGACATGTACCAAATGTTTCTCTCCATAATTATCACTTGTGGGAAAATACTACTTTTCTTTATTCCCTTTATCCATATTTTTCTCTTTCTTGCTCTTATTATCTTTCTTCCCTTTGAATGCATAATATATAGATAATTCCTTCTTTTTATTTTTAGAATATGATACTATGTACTCATATGATGAGAATGTTTTGGAGAATAGTTCACTTGAAATATTATCTTAATACCATCAATGAAATGATCATTCTTACTTTTGGTAGTACATGCATTAATGTGGTTCCCATTCCTTCAGTTTGGTTCCATTTATAAATAATGGAATACACTATATTATATCATAGCATTAAGAAATATAATGTATAATACAAAACCAAGTGAAACACTTAAGAAACAAATTTTTTTCACAGCTAATCTCATAATCATAAACATGGTTTATTTGAGGATATCATTATTTTTAAATCCCAAATAATGTTTTGTAATGAAAATGAGAATTATCCTAAGAATATCCCCCAGGAGTCTCAGACTAGGTGTGAATTAAGGATCATTTTCATGCACTAGGTAATGATCATGTCAATCCCAATGCACAATTTTCAGAGATATTATCCCTAGTTGCATCGGTTGCAGAACCAAGTTCACTTATAGTTTCCAAAAAGAGATATATTTTCTAGGAAAACCCATATAATATATTCCTTAAAAAACATTAGGATGTTCTTGTATTCTTATCCTAAAATTATATCATATTTTTATGTTCTTTAATCTATGTTTTCATAAATCTAGTTTCCAGGGTTTCTACTAAACATCCTTTGATACAACTATAGTGAACTCTACCCCTATAACATAGATCCAATGTCTACTTTATTATATTTTCATAATATACAAATAATCACATCCCGAAGGACCGCATAGTTTAGTATCCTTGTTAGAATAGATACATACTTCATATTAACGTTACATTTTAAGATATAAAATTCACAAAGAATTTTATTTAAGAATTCCATTATTACCCTTACTTTACCCCTATATATCAATCGAAAAATACTTTCTTGTTTTCTATAAAAAATAAAAAGTAAACAAGGGGTGAGATCAAATGATAAGTAAGGGTATGTGTATAGCAGAAACAATGAAAAATTAAATCTTAATAAATATGGTAATTTAAATAAATGAAAAAAATACCATTTAATCAACAACATGTGCATAATATCGAAGGAATGAATGAAGATGAAATAATTCAATATATATTATCACATGATCATGAAACTTAACCTTGGATATTATAACTAATAGAATAATCACATGGACTATCAATAATAAAATTCATAAATATGGAATGCATAATTCTGGACATCTAAAACCTTCCATCGAGGCCTTATGATAAGATATCTAATAACATCAGGGCTCTGTGCCATGTCATTTATACATATGGGTAAGGCCTCATTCAAAACTCAAACTAGTTTAACTCTTGATACCTACAGATTGATCAAGGGGATATAGATAGTCCCACCCATCACCTACTATGTCCAATGAATTCCTATGAAATTGGTGAAACATAATCAACACAAACATTTATATTGAAAAACTATCATACAAAATGTTAATAATTACCATAACCAATAAACACAATCACAAACCATATAGAGTAATATTAATGGTATCCAAATGGTACCCCCAATTGAAACTGATTTTAAACTATGCAAATAAAAAAATAATGATATCAATATAACAAATCCCTTGTGTATCATAAGAAAAATGAAGGTTTTATGTCATTGATGAATTAAAATACCATAAAAAATCCGTGATTTTCTTTTGAAGAAGATAAAACTTTCATTTTGAAAAAAACATTTTAGAAAAAAAATAACAAATTTTTTTAAATATAGTTTTATTAGAAAATAACCTTGAAATATTGTAAAATAAATTCTAAAAAATTGAGTAGTCATGGCGGTATAAAATTCTATTCATACCATACACATTATGAAAACGATTACTTTTACATTGTTGATGAAATCCAAATAGGAATTGTTTTCAAAATGACATGAAGATTCCATTAATATTTTTTAAAATAAAAAAAATCGATAGAAATCTCTTGAATAAGTAATTTAGAGAATGTTTAAAAATATTTCTGAAAATGGTTTTAGAAAACAGGGTTTGGGAAGAAAAATGATTTGCGATTGAAGATGGAAATGATGTTAGATTTTATTAAATCATTTTAAGTAATAAAGAGGGAAAAAATGTCACTATTACTTGAAAAATTACATGAATAACCTTAGGATAATAAAATAAAACGTTTCAATAAACAACGATAAAATAATTTCCTTCAATGGAAATTCAATTATAAATAGTCCCGATTAAAATGAGATTGTGAAATAGACCCTTAAAAAGAGAATAACATTGAAGTGAGAATTAGTTAATTAATCAATTATGTGTATCAAATTTAAATAAACATAAAATAATTTAAAAATAAAATATAAAATAACCATAAGTCTTTACACACATAATCTTATAATATCAAAGTCAGCAAAGACGTAATATAACCTAATGATAAGAAATTGAGTTGTGCAATTCTTTACAACATAGTAAATTTTAATTAAAATACCAATGGATGAAATAATTTAAATTGAAACTAAAAATAAAATGAATTATTAATTAATGATGATATTATATTTCAAATGTCATGTATATACAATACAAAAAATAAATTCAATGCATAACATTATAATATGCCGCAATGAAGGGAAATTGAGACAAAGTCCCTTACCTCACACTTACTTTTGGTTAAGCATACTTTTTACTCCTATAAAGTGGTTATAAATTTTTTATTAACATATAAAAGAACCATATTTATTTTATAATATCATATATTATTCTTTTATAACATCTTAATACTTTTTCATTAATAATATTTCACCATTTTTGTTGTTTAGGGTGTTAATTTCCTTGTTTTTTCATTTGTGATTTATCCTGAAAGTTATGGTTCTATTAAATATAAAGTAGTTCCATAATATATAGAATAATAACCATGAAATAATTATAATATTTATACATGAATATTAATTTTAGAATTAATCATGAAATATGTTTTTGAAAAATGAACTACATTACAAAAATGGACACAATAAGTCATTTGTACAAATGCGCAATGTTTCCATTTTTTAATGTTCATTATGAAAATAAGTTAAGTAATTTTTTATCATTAAATAATGATAATAATATCATATATCCCATATTATTTATTTAAATATACTCATACATATCATCCATGTTGTTTGTTCATGAAATGGGAGGCACATCGTTTCGTGAAGGCAATAGTCCACACGTACACAAACAACATTATCATCTTTTAGAGAGTGAAAAAGTAATAAAGAAAATGATATATTATATTTAAATAATGGTAAATATGTAATTAATATAATAATATTTTCATATATATCACATATATTCATTATATTTGTACTTACTACCCTTTATGTAATGCGTTAGTGAAAAACGAATCACATCGCTTTGCGAGGCGGTAGTTCACTATACATATGAGTGATTTTATCGTATCCCTTATGAAATGGAATCCTAAAATTTATATATGATATAATGACTATATTGGTATAATTATATTATGAATATCATATATATAATCTATATCCACCATCATACCCTACCATGAGAGTTGGTAATAGAAATATGAATGTCATCTATTCACGAGAGAATAGTCTGCCGTACACACAAATAACAATTTCGTATACCATTTAATGGAAGTGTGGATTATTTTAGGTCGTAAAATAAAATAAAAATATCTAATTATATTTAATATATATTTTTTATTTTATATTTAAGTTTTAATAAGAATTTGAGGAGGTGGATAAGAAAATAAAATAAAAATTCTCTTCGCAGAACGTTTCCTCTTCTTAAAGTATTCTCTTTAGGATTGCACACCAAGCCATCCTAGGTTATAATAAAGAAAAAAAATAAGTCTTATAGGAGGATATTATGGAATTTGGAAAGTGAATTTGTCAGGTATTTTTGGGGAATTTTTTTTATTGTGTGAAGAAGAGAGGTGAAAGGTGGCCTTTTATAAGTGAGGTGAGTGGAAAACTTTTAATTTTTGAAATGGAAAAGATGTAAAAATATTTATTGCGTGAAAAAGGGTCAAACATAGAGTATTATTGATCTTGATACATTATAAGGTTGGAATGTGTCAATAAAATTTATTTTAAAAAAGATTATAGGTAATTTTAAACTATATCTTTTAAGTTTAACCCCTGATAAATCCATTTTTACTATAACCATGATAAATAATTTTTATTGTTTTTACTATTCACTATGGTAAAAAACTAAGATAAATTTTTTATATCATATAAATTATGATGATTAAAAATATGGAATCCATTTTTACAAATTATATTAATATAATTAATAAATTTTAATTTAAATATTTCTCAGAGATACGATGCTAAAGCGAGTTTTCAAAGATAAAATGTTCAAATGTTTAAAATGTTTTTATATAAAAATTCAATTTGAAAATGATTCCAATGAACAAAATTAGATTAATATATATATATATATATTAACTAATTTTACTTTAAATAAAATTTGAAATATCATATAATTTTATAACTAATTTAAACATAAAGACCGTTTTCAATTAAAATTCAGTATTTTTCAATACTTATCAAAAAATGAACATTTTTGGAAATATAAAAAATATATACCAAAATTTAGTTATTGAATTTATATTTACTAAAGTAATTTTTTTTTCAAATAAATTTTCTAGTCGTGGTAAAAATTAGTTACATGCGCAAATCACAACTAAACCTCCTTTAAAAAAAATACAGTTTTTAGAAAACAATTCTTTTTCAATAAAATGGTTCTAATTTTATTTCTTGTAAATATATATACATTTTAATTATTTTACACATGTTTAAACAATTTAATTTTCATAATTTATTTAGTAATATTGATACCCACCAATTTAAAAGTTTTCTTATAATGGTAATATTTAAAAAATAATAATTTAATAGTGTATTGTGTTTCATTAAAACTGGGTATTATGTATACTACAAGATATCAAAGAGATTTAATTTATTAAAAAATAATTACATCATAAATTCATGGTGTGTTATATTCCATTATAATATTGGTGTTATGCTTCATGCATTCTATCAAATATCATGTTCATATTTTAATATCTTTTTGTGTTACAATTTATTACTAGAGATGTTTTTCATAGTTTTTTCATGTTTTAATAAACCATGTGACCTGAATATGTAGGTGTCCCAGGTGACCAGTGCAGATCACATTTTCACTACACAATTTCTCCAAGACTGAATCGAAGCCATGTGACTATCCCTAGGCTTAAAAGAATTGTAAATTTTGAAAAATTTCCTTAAATGTTTCAATACCCTTTCTCGTCCCCATTTACACTCTACTCGCACATCACCCCCTCCCTGATGTCCAACCCTCTCATAAAAAAACTCTTTTCACAACCTCCATTCTCTATCATTTTCTTTCCAATTTTGTGTGTGATCATCCTAGGTCAGTGTTTCTTCCTCTTTAGATTCTTTTTATTCCCTTTTCAACCCTCATATTACTTTCCCCTGGGTGTATCACGTGTGGACCAAACACCTGGGAATAGGATTGTTTGGTTTATGATTTTTTTCTTATGGGATCCATTGCAAGGGCATGTGTCTTTATACCGGGACCTTCTTATTGTCATTCATGATGGATTTTCACCATCTATTCTTGCTTCTAGTAGGTTTTCCTCATACATAGATCTGTAATTTTAGAACATTTTATTACATAGAATTTGAATTATTATTATAGATACATAATATTTTTTCTAGGCAGGTTTATAAAATTTATATGGATGAAATTATGTTTCAAATTGGTTTTACATAGTTTCTCACTTTCATTTCCTTTACTTTTGAAAAATCTATTCTGCCTTTTCTCAGAAAAATAATTGTGATGGTTTTTAAAATAGAATTGGTTATTTTAAATATATTTTGAATATTTTCTTGTTTTTATATGAATTATTAAATTATTTTAATTAAAATCAAATAATTTATTTCAATTTTCTTGATTTCAAATTAATTTTTAAAACTCTTCAGGTTATTTCATTATAATATTTGTATACATACATATAGATATATATACATATACATATATAGATACATTATTGAACATATTAACACAACTATGTGTGAATATATGCATTTATATAATAGGACCAATGTAAGTATATATATAAATATATATAGTTAAGTATTTCTAAAATGTATTACAATAATGGTTTCAAATGAAATAAATGTGTGGTTATAAAAATTTGTATTAGGTATCCGATGTTTTTCATATATATAAGGGTAAGAATATATATATATATATATACTATTTTACAAATTCACATTGAATCATGTGAATTTTTTCATTGAGTGAAATATATATATGTGTAATTGTATATAGGCATAACAAGAGCAAACCATAAGAATTAAAGTTGGTTTTCAAACTCGATTTCAAATAAGTCAGTATATGTATTTGGAAATAAATTTTATAAACAAGTTTCCAAGTTCTATTTTTCTTGTTATGTTTTAGAAAAAGTTTACTAATTTAATGAATGCTACACCACTAATTATTAAATAAAAAAGTGTAAATTCATCATGGTTATTCTAAAATGTTTTCATTAGTTTTGATGTAAAATTGGATTAATCTAGTATAAGTGTTTTGCTGACATGGTTTGTTTGAAATGGGAGTGGCACATGTGAAGCTCAGGTACTTAGGTGTGATGACTAGGAAAAGTTTTCTAGGCAAGGTATGTCCTCCCTATCTCATGGAATAAATTACAACACTAACTAAAATATATGATGTGATATGGTTGGTTATTATTGTGAATTTGGATTTGAACACCCCAATAACTCATGAAAATAAATAATTATACATGGTTTGATAATAAATAATGTTAGGGTCCTAGGATGACATTCCCTAACCTGAGATTCCTTAAGATAGGACATGATTCTTGGTATGTCTTACTTTTGTGTCTTTCATTGTTTATTGAAATTATCAAAATCATATTTTATTTAAAATATTTTATAGCTATAATATGATAGTTGATCATTTCCCTTCTTGTTTATTTAAAAGTTTAAAGTATTTTTAAAAGATATTTAATAAAATTTGATGATGTTTTATACTGTTTAAATGTAATTTAAAACAAAAAACCTATTTATATTTATATTTCTAAATTAACATGATAATGAATTTTTAATTAATGAGTAAGAATATGTAAAGATGGGTGGTGTCCTACATAAAATTTTTATTCTCACCCATATATATATCATTTTATTTTTAGGTCTAAATATTAATCACTTTTGAAGTTATTCGTGTTTTGGTTTGGATAGAGAGTGACCTAGGGTTAGAGAGGTTAGTTTGTTCAGGTATTCTAGTTGTTTTATTTTTAGTTTCTTTTCTAAAATCGTCCATATATGAATTTTTATTGATTTCATCAAATGGAGGGTAGAAATATCTATAGTAGGACAATATGGCACTCGATACGGCTTAGGTTTTTTAAAGGGGAGGGTGTTTAGGAGTGAATTTGGAGATTAATATTTATATATATATACAACTTTTATACCTAATTTCCTTACTATTTTGATTTGTAATGGGAACATGACTTATATATGGGATATTAAAAAAATTTATTAAAATTTATACTAATTATTTAATAAACTTTTCTGGTTGAAATCATTCCCAAGTGGTGATTCCTTGATTATAGGCTCTTGTTCCAATTTGAGGGGATCAAGAAAACCATTCAAGATCTATTGTGGTATATCTTTGGAATCTGAGAGAGGGATGGATCGAGATGGTTTGTGACAAAATTAGGGGATTTCAGGGACATGTTAGGTTTATATTTAATGGAAATATAGGACTACATCGATGAGATGGGGGTGTTAGTGTACTCTTATGGCCATGTGGATGTATTCACCGACTGATAGTTGATGATTCTCAATGTCCATCTAATGATAAATCAAATGATATTGGGATATATTGGGATACATAGAAGTCGGAGTCTAGTGATGAATTCCCCTAGGGAAGAAATGTGGGATAATTATAATCTTGTATGGAAGGTGAGGAGATCATATCTAATTGGGATTCTGAAGTGATCTCACCAGACTGGGTTACTCATAGATCTTGAAACTACGATAATCCCATTATTGATATATGTATGAAATTGTATTATTTTCTCTTAGTAATATATCATTTATCAAGTAAGGAAAATTTTTATTAGACCCTCCTCCATCATTCATGGAGGATGGGTTACATGCGGTTCCTAAGAGGCCAGGTTGTAGGGATAGAATCACATGACTCTATGTCATTTCTCATGGTTGGGGGGGGGTGTTTCATCTTAACAGTTTGGGAGTGACCTTTAATATTGAATATGTGAAAAAATCATAGTGCATGGTGTTTCTAATGATTTAACCACTAAAATGCTTGAAAGGAACACTCAAAACCATCTTTTTCCCTCTTGAATGTTCTTGGGAACTATTTATTGAATAACTTTTATTTATCACAATAAAGACAACATGTTAGGTTCAGGATTATATTGTGGTGTAATATGCATTTATGTTTGATTTTTACGGGTCTCCAATAATGGATTTTACAACAATGGCCTTGGGCCTAAATATTTTGTCCGGTGTGGTAGCTAAACTCAAATAAGTTTCAAAGACCATTGGTTCTTTAGTAGAGGATGAGAATGAGATTAATGATACTATTGAAGTAGGTAAGACTTTATTCCATATCTCTATATTATTCTTATTTCCATTTGAAAAGATAACACTAGATTTTTCATGGATGTTTTTTAATAATCATAGGAGAAGTAATCCAAGAAGGCAACGAGCTAGGAAGATCCCATCATTGACTAAAGGGGTACCAAGGTAGAGCATGAACCCAAAGTTTCCACTAATTACAAATAGGAACCTGTGTGATTTCCCTTAGTGGAATAGATCCCTGAGTTTTTATTTAAGCATGAGGAACTAACCATGACCATAGAGATAGATCCATCACCTATGGTGTCTTTGGAGCCTAATATCCCGTCCATTGAAGCAGAACCAAGGCAATAAATGCTTCCAGTAGAGCACCCATCACCAATTCATGATAAAATCTTAAATTTATAATTTTCCTTAGAAGATAAATTTTCGTAAGGTTTATAAATGATTGAGGAAAATTATGTTATATTACAATAGTCATCGAATAACATATATCTCATTTTCACCCACACAATCCAGGCCTTGAACCATGAATTATTGGTCAAGAGGGATTATATGGAGTCATGGAAATCTTAATTTATGGGGATCAAGGATGGGTCCCATGCTATGGATCCTCCCTTGACAATTAAATAGAATATTTCATGAAAGGAGGAGGATGAGAATGAGTGATGGCTATAGGTCCACACCTTAATGATGGAGGAGGTGGATAGCATCCCAAGGACTTAGAGAGAAGATATTTAGGTTGATCTGGCCCAAGTCATGACCCATGTGGAGAAGTTCAGGGATCAAGAATATCAATTTCAAGTGCAAGAAACCCATATGCGCCATTAAGTGGATGCTGAGATGGAGGAGCTAATTAGGCTATGAGAGTCTATCGAATCCTCCCATAAATAGTTTACTAAGACTGACTAGCCAAATAATCAAGTGCTTTTATAGGATAATTTTTTACTAAAGGATCATATCAAAATAGGGTATGACCATACTTATTTTTTTCATGTAATAAAACTGTATTTGTTTTAATTCTTTCCTTAAATTTTGATACAACTTGATCATGATAATAAAACAATTAACTAAAATATCAAACACATGTGAGTCATTCTTAGTGTGATAAATAAGAGATAACAAAATATAATTTATATTAAAAATAGAGTACATAATATGGGTGGATGATTCAGATTCCAAATTTTGTATTAACTACTATGAGTAAACCCATTAACATAGGGGAAAATGGATGGATGTGATTCTAAAAGACATCTTCTCCATACTAAAATACAAATATTCATAAGAGAAAAACACCAAGGGTGTTAAAACATTACCTGATCAAATTTAGGTTATAGAAAGATAATTTAATACTTCAATACTTTGAATTGAGAGAGTGAAAAGTAGGTTGAGGATTACCACTAGAAAACTATTTGAAAGGTATTTCACCTAATTTAACATCATAAATGGGGAAAAATTGAAGATAGCTATTGGGAATTTATCCAAAACATGAGTTCCATAAAATTGTTACTAAGGATGTTTTCTTTTGGGATGTATCCCCTGGATGGGTAGTGACGGATAAAGACTGGGGCACTAGTACTGTCATTGAAAACTAAGGGGATTCCATTTGAAAATGAAGCATTGGATATATAATTCAAATTTATAGGAAAATTTGTTTTGGTATAAGAAAGAGAGATTCTCAAGTGGAGTTAAGGAAATTTGGGGATACACTATCATGCATTGAGAATATTTACTTGGAACATTGTAATAAATGAATGGTATATAGGACAATATTATATCATAATATATGAAAATGATAGCCCTATGAGAGATAAAAAATGGATTACAGTATTTCTTTAATGAGGGGATAGTCAAGATCCTTGGGTCTATAAAGTTTAATATCATGTATCTTAGATCAAATGAAATTGGAGTTTATAGTAATATAGATTTGACTTAATGTTTATATAATTTTAGGTAATATAACTTTGACTAAAGTATAATACAATATATATAGATATATAGAAAACATAAAAATTTTGTAAGTTGGGATCCTGATGCTAATATAGAAAACCTTAAGGATGGATTCATTGAGTCTAAGGTCATTCTTCCTAGAAAAATTAGGGGCTAATTTTTTAATTCCATCAAACTGAAATCTGATGGGGATGAAGTTTAATGCTACAAAACATTGTCTGAATGGATTTTCCCTCGTTTAAGGATATATCACTCAAACCATATCATTAGATAATAACAACCTCCATATGTATGTGGGTAACACTAACCCGATTGAGGGTAACTATACACTAAGATGTGATGGGTAAATAAGATATTTTTTGTTTTGAACTAAGATAGAAGATCCTTGTTTCACTATGTATGAAATGAAATATGAATCAATCCAAAAATAGTTCTTATAAGGTAAGCCTCGATACATATCTAGATTCTACACAAGAGACAATAGGAGGAAAATATGGGATCCATGGTTAGAGAAGGAAGAATAAAAACAAGACATGAATGGGTAAAAGTATCTTCACTAGGGGAAGAATGGGGAATGAAATCTGAATAGATTTGGATTGTACACATAAGAAATTTGAATGGGGGAATCATCTGAGTTTTGGGATGTTAAAGGGGGATTGATGTATGTCAAATAAGTGGAGAAAACACTGAGAAGGAATGTGGTTGGAACTTACATATGGGTCTAGGATAAGAGATCTAATAATCACTACATATCTTGTGAAACAAGAATCTAGTCACTTTTGATTTAGGGGGGATGTGTGGTAGGTAACCGATAATAATAATGGAGGCTTGGTAGAATACCAAAACCATTATAAAGGAAGAACCATCTTAAAGTAGGACTCATTTTTATAGTTTAAGCATTATATAGGAATTCATGAACCATATATTTTAGGTCTATCCAATGAGGACCAAATACAATTCCATTTAGCATAATGTAGTCATGAAATGAGGTTCTTTAGCTTAATGTAATTTTGCAAGGATATATACCATAGGTTTTAATGTTATATAGTGATCATAAAGGGCTATTATGTCCTATACATGGTATTTATTGAGAAATATTGTGTTAGTGGGATGAGTGATGCACTCCATATCCACGATAATTAATGAATATGCACCATTGGAGTAAAACTTGTGAATGATAAAGGGACATTTCCACTTGGGTTAGAAATTTGAAGGATTTTTTTCTAGTATCATTAAAATTCTCAATTACAGAACCAAGTCACACTAGGGGAATGAGAAAAGGTAAACCTTCTTGTTGAATGCTTAAGACACTCGAATCTGATAGAATTTAGGTTATGTAGTGCCTGAAGCCTATTTTCATTGAGGTATTCCAACATATATAGTCAGACTCATGAAAAAAATCTTACGTTATATGGTTATAGATGGTTTTTTGAGTGATTAATTCTGAACCATGATGGGAAACACTAATTTAATTCAATACACTTGGGATTAAGGGGTCTCCTTGGTAGAGGTTTGATTAATATTATGATATTCCCACAATTCACTGGAGAGAATTTCATTCCAGTCCTTCTTGATTTGATCCACCATATCCTATGGAATATTAGAGAGGAAATTATTGAATGTGTTAATCTATCAATTCACTAGTTCATGATAGTGGTAAGTGTGGTTGGATCAGATATAATACTTAGTGTATAACTTTTTCATCTCGAAGGCTCAAAAATATGAAATTCCTGGTATTTACCATCGACATGGAGATGAATTTAGTCCATTTAAAATTAAATTGATAACAATAAGAATAATCTTACACATCCATGTTATTATTGATGGGCATGGACCCATGAATTTGATTCCCTACACAGTGAATGTATAAGAGTACCTAGTGGTGTAGAGAATATTTGTATAATGATGTACTAATTTGGAATAGACATGGAATTCAAGACACCTCTTAGTGAACTTAATACAATCCTAAATCATGGTGGGATAAAAATATCCCAACCATTGGATCTTGTGGGAGGGTTTCAATCCTTTTTGATGAGATCCATAGGATCCAACATGAAACTTTTGGAAGACCTAATAAATTTACTTTTCCTTGATGAAGGGAAGAAGGATTCCATAAAATCAATGATTATAGAGGAATTTCTATGAACTAGGGTCTCCCTATAGGACAAAATTTAATGTCTGCTTATGGATCTGTTCTCATCTAACTAATTTTACGGTAACTTCCCATGTTGGAGGTACTCTATAAATGGGGTCATCCAATAAAAACCTCTACCATAGGATATTTTGAGGGTCCTGACTAGGAGGATCCAGTGCAGATATAGTTCATCTCTTAGTATTCCCTATCTAGAAAAATGAGGTAAATTACCCAGTGGCGTGCCACTCACATGACCATGTCACCCTAGCTCGGGTCAAAAAGGGAAACTACTATGTTGAAAAAATCATTCAACTAATCATTTTGAGAACATGGGACAAGAGACACATTTGGTTCAAATAGAAATTGCACTATCAAATTATGAGTGAGTTTAAGAAAATATGAACGCTTTTTCTTCTTAATAACCTATTCACCATTAAATTTATGGATGAATAGTTCAAAGTCCCCCTCACATGTAACCGGGGAACTTATATCTCGAGGTACAATTAAATGCTAGTAATGAAGGATTTATATTGAACCTCATTATTGGTTAATCCCTCCAAAATTAAGAATGAGTTCGACATGGTGGTCTTTTAAGGAGAAACCAAGATGAATCCAAGGATGAATCTATTGATGTTAGGGATATCAATCCTCTTTTTAGTGATGTTATAAGAGGTACAATCAATGTTCATCTCTCAACATGATGGCACCTCATCGACAAATACAATGGTCTCACTAGGAAAATTAGTATCTAGGGGACACTCCACAGGGTTTAGGTGTGTGATTAGGGAATCTAATAGTGATAACCCCTTAATAGACTTTTTTGGAATTAATCTGATGTATAATTGCGGGTGAATCTTTATCCATTAAACTAATCATCTAGTTAGCATTGTATGATTAAGGATATACTTCAGAGGGTTAATATAAGAGATCAAATGGTAATTCTATAGATAGTAACATGGCTTCTGGACTACAAATACCAAAGAAATGTAATTATTCTCAATAAGTGAATACTTGACCTCAGTGCATACCATCATTCAAAATAGGTAGTAAAAACTATTCTCATTAGCCTCAATGTTCTTATAAGCTAATATGGTGCAAATAGATAGCTCTAATACTGAAAAATAATAGTCCATGTTTTTCCTTTAGATATGAAACATCAGAAATGGATGGTGCAAAAAGTATTGATTGATATCATTTAATGTTTTTTGGAATTATTGATCCCATTAGTAGGATGTACCATTAATTATTGAACTTGATAAGGAGTTAAACATTCATTAAAAATGTGAAAAAATATTGTATGTAATCCATAATCCCTTAAAAACCTCTCAACTCTTATAAATTTTGTGAAGAGGGAATTTTAATGATGGACTTCATCGTATTCAGGTTGATATTTATAATGGCCAAACCCTAGAAATCCTAGATATAGAGTATACTACTATTACATTGTCATAATATATAATTAAATTTCATTCCAAAGGACCAAATAGTTTTTTAGTCTTGGTAAACTAGATATAAACATGAGTCCTGTGTTACAAATGAATACATTAATTCCAAAATATTTTTTTTCTTTGAGGATAATAACATTATTAAATATAGGATATCCTTGAATATCATTCATAGTAAACTTCATGGATTCCTAGGAAATGGAATATAAATAAAGGTGAGCTCAAATTCTCAATAAGGGTAAAGTAAAATGGAAGCAATAATGAATAAATGAAAATAATAAATATTGAAAGTTAATAACCGAATCACATGCCATTTAATCAAGGAAAGAAAAATTAAATGCATCCATAGATATGTCGTTGAAAAATCTCATGGATAAATAGTAACAAAATAAAAATGAATGAAATGATTAATTATCAGAGGTCATATTTTCCAGGCACATGATTCCTTAACTATAAATATTATTTAAAACATATAGGGTAAATAACCATTAGCTTAGGATATCCAACTAATTTCATCCCATGAGACTAATGATGCATCATGGGGCTTGAATTAACCAGTCCCTAACCCATAGAGCTTGAATTAACCAGTCTCAAACCTATAAGGATTTCATTAACTGGTCCCCAACCCTATAGTGCATGTACAAATAACTTAAATAAACAATGTTCCATGTCAAATATTCTTATTGAGTAAAGGATACAAATTTATCAATATTTCCATAGTTAATTAAATAACTATTAATGTGAACATTGTATGTAGAAATGGTATATGGTCTAGGAATTAATAATGTCGATTTTAAATGATATGGATAACTAGGGGATATTCAATGTTCAATGATCATAGGAAATTTAATATTTCAAGGGTAATAAAAGTAATCAAGGTAGTGAAATTCAAAAATATCCTTAGAAAAATCAATCAAAAAATTTCTAAAGGAATAATAAAGATGGTATCAATACTAAATACATAATAGGATTAAAAATAAAGTATTGTTTTCATTAATGAATAGAAATACTACAAAAATATAATTTAAAAAACATTGTTGATGAAAATATTCTATTATTTTGGAAAAAAAGTTTTTTAAAATCACGTTTAAAAAAATTTTCATTAAAATGTAACCTATTAACATCAAAAGTAATCTTCAATGAAATTACAGTGGTTAAATACATACATTCCTTATGAGTATAAAAGAACATTCATTTTTTATGGTAAAAGGGTTAGAAAAATGATACGATTGGAAAGAGAAAATAAGATTCCTTTAAGAGATTTGGTAAAATAAAGATAGGGTAATTTTTTTAATAAATCATTTATATAGGTTAATTTTTTTAAAACCATTTTACAAAATAGTGTAAGAAAATAGGTTCTCTGACTAAAGATAGAAATGATGTTTGGTTTTTTTAAAAAAAATTCTAAAAAATATTTAGTACTGAAGATTGAAAAAAATGAACGAATACCTGAAGAAGGTGATGAATAAATAAAGTAGTGGAAAATGAAAGGGTTTATTGAACAATGTTCAGATAATTTCTTTGAATGAAAGTAACATTGAAAGGTCATTAAAATTATTTATGAGGAAAATAATCTTTAATAATTCCAAAGTGTCCCATACCAATTTGAAACATTTTAAATCATAAGCCTTATGAATGAATAACATTAAATTAAAGTTATAAATACCCTGAAGATAAAATTATTAATGATATAATGAATAAAAAGGGGTATTAGAGACAAGAAATAAAATAAATAAGCGGTGAATATTAAATTTATCTCTCAGATGTAAAATGTGATATGAAAATCCTTTACATTGAGTCTGAATCATCTCGTGTGTCTTTATATTACTGAATAATAAACTTATTATAATTATTTAATTTATTCAGAACAATTTTAATGTTTATAATTACTTTTATTTTACTTATTTCATTGTTTTATATGACTACATAAAAAATTATGTTCATGCCAGGTGTTTTGACCAAATTCGGATTATGTGTCAAAAACTATTTGTTAGGTCAAGTATGGTCAAAGGGTTCATTATATAAAATCTACAGAATAATAATATTGATATAAGTATCATATTTATACATCAATTATACTTTTAAAACCAATAATTATATATTTTTATGAGATATGAACTAATGTTACAATCATGGAGATGGCAGGTCATACATATGCATTAGTAACGTTATCATTCCTAAATAATCATTTTGGAAAGAAAGAATGTAACATTAATCATTACATAATGATAATTATGTAATAATTAACATATTAGTTAATCATATATAATTATATATAGAGTTATTTTTATGTAAAATTAATCACATCATGTTGAGGAGGCGGTTGTCCACACATCGACGAACGACGTTATCAATTTTTATGCGTGTGAAAAGATAATAAAGAAAATAATATATATTATATTTAAAGAATGTTAATTATACCATTAATATCATATACATGTTTTTATGTCACATATGTTTATGTAAAATAATCCTTTATTCTTTCCATGCATCATGCGAACGAATCACATCTCCTTTATGAGGCGGTAGTACACACTTCCACAAACAATGTTATTGTATTTACACAAAATAGAATTTATAAAGGTATATTATTTATAAAAAATTTTAAATAATAATTAAATTAAAAATATAATATATATAATATATAAAAATAGTTTCCATCATAATTCCCAATCATGAATGGTGGTAAATGAAAAATGAACAATCATTATTTCGTGTTGCGGTAGTTCACCACACACAAAAAATATATGATAGTTACCCCATAGATGGATGTGTGTGTAATTTTCACTAAAAACATTAAAATAATGAAATATAATTATATTTAGGACATTTGTTTATATAGGAATGTAATAAGGATAGTTTAGGGGGTTTAAAATGGAAATAAAACTAAAGATCTTGAGGAAATATGTTACATATTCATTGGGTAACTCATTTTGGTTTGCTCCAAAGGGATTCCTTGGATGAATTTATAATCAATTTGTAAAATTAGAGGATTAATTTAGGGAGGTTTATTATATAATTTTTTAGATATTGTTCCATTAAAAGTATCTTTAGAGGTGTGATGATGTGGGAGGAGAGGAGGCCTTTTTATAGTGGGGAAGGAGTGACATTCTTGTAAATTTTGGAAAAGGGAATTCTGCTGAAGTGTTTCCCATTGAATGTGGATCCAATAATAGTAAATATTATATCCATGGTAATATAGTTTCTAAATATGGCCATATTATGTATTTTGGGAAAGTATCTTGGTCATTTTAGTCCTCAATTCTATGGTTTAGTCCCTTGTTTAGCTTAATTTTTTCTTAATCGTTGTAATTAATTTTAATCACATTCACTAATATTTTTGGTCAAAAACTAAGTTAGATGAATGAGAAATAATAAATTTTTATTATTCAAAATATGGAATCCATTTTTCCAAATTCAAATAACAAAAGTGTAAGAAATTAATTTAAATTTAACCGCATAGACATGATGACAATGTAGGTTTTTGAAGTAAAAATGTTCAAACATTTTCTATTTTTTATATCCAACTTCATTTTGAATTTGATTCAAATGAAATAAGTTGGATTAATTAATACAAAATTATGAAATTAATCTTTTAAGACCAATAAAAAAACAAAATTCTACCTTATAAATCAATTATACAAAAAAGTAATTTTGAATTAAAATTCAACATTTTTCACTATTCATCAAAAAATGAAATATTTTGAAAAAATATCAAAAATAAACCATAAAATAATTTTTTCTTTAAAATATGAAGTTTATTTTGACACATAAAATCTATAAAAGTTATAAAAAATATATTTAAAATAGGTTCACCAAAAAAAGGTGATAAGAGTGACTTAATAAATATATAGGCTTTTAAGTGTAATATTAGGTTTGTTCCAATCTTGTGCATATACAATCTATTAGATGAATATAAAAAATATTTTACTGAATAATATATATATATATATTAAATGAATATTAGTCAATAATTTTAATTAAATTAATTTTTAGGATAAAAAATCTTTGAGAGTATAATTTTTTTTCTATATAAATATTCCCTTTATATTAAATTGGTTCTTATATCAATTTATAATTAATTTGGACCTAATGAATTAATTTAATATTTTTATAAAAAATAATTTTTTATAATTTAGTTAATAATATTTATAAACACTCATTTAATGGATAGGTTAAATCATATTATTATAAATAATAATATTTTAATCATATATTGTTTTTCGGTAAAACTCAATCCTAAAAGTATTGTAGGCTTTCAAAGAAAGTTGTTGTTACATGTGACACAAGATATCTTAGTATCATGTGAATTGTAATCTATATCAAGGATTAATGTAAGACAATAAATATATTATAATTTTTCAATATATTATATTCCCCAATGTGCTTGGTGTTACGTGTCATACACGCTATTGAATATTATCTTCTTACTTAAAATTTTAGTGGTGTTACACTCTATACACTTTAATTAAATTGAATCCTCACAATTTAAAATATATCTTGTAGATATATTATTTTATATTTCCTATTTTTTAAGTCCCACATCATGAGAATGGTTTGTACAACATCCTCTAGAAAATATTGAATGAGAATGACAATGGTCAAATGGATAAACATGTAACCAGGTCTCCAAATAAGATGACCTTAGTGGAAAGTAGAGATACATAATTAAAGTAAAATCATAAATATTTATATAGATTTACTGAGGTCATAAAAAAACATGTGAATGATCAATGGAAATATGAGGCCCTCAAATCAATACATCTAGGATGATTTAGAAGGCTATCTATTCGATAAAAGTTAAGTTATTATGGAAACATTTTTTTTTATATTTGATCATTTTCTTAATGTGGATTAATTATTTTACTACATAAGAATATAAGAAAATATAATTACATGATATATTTCTATAAACACAATTTCATCCTTTGGTTTTGCTTCAATCTATTTCAAATGTATGCATTACTTCATGAAATGGATATCAAAAAATTAACTTTGAATGTTTAAAGCACCAAAAAACACTTTCAATTGATCTACAGACCCATAAAAGAGTAAAAAATATAACTATTTTCCAAAAATAATATGGTTAAGACATTAATCTATAAACCTCAAAAATGATACCATTGATTTATCATTAAGATTTATTTCTCAAATTTTTCAACTAAAAACAATGACATATTAACCAGTAAATTGTGTAGGTCGGTTGTAGGATTCAAAAACTTATCATCCTTCAGTCATGGGATCAAGTACCACAAAATTTTCAAATTTGATGGGATGTCATCTGGAATATAGGTTTTATTTTTTATATAACCATATTGATATAATTTACAAAATAAATATGATGTACATCATTGAAACAAGGCTAATAATTAAAAATATTTTTTACAAAGGTTTTCAATACAACCCTAATACATAAATAAATCATACACTTATTTCCACATAGATACTTACTTTTTCTAGAGTTTATCCTAAAGAATAAGGCATTAAATATGGTAATATCCAGGTTCCCCACACTTAAGGTAATGAACTTTAAAGAATTCCTTAGGATGAGTTTCATTTCTTTCCATTGTAATCCTTATTTTTCCTTGGCAATTATTTGTATTATATCATTCTTTCCCACAGATAAAGCATTTTTAAATTCTGTTGAGAAACTTTATTGGGTGTATCATTCAATATTTCTTTCTTGATGGAAATCAAGCCTTATTTTCTCTATGGTCTCCACCACTAGAGCTCTTAGAAAACTCCATCATTATCTTCTTTGGTGAGTTCGAGAGTTGGTTCAGGTATATGTGGTTAATCATATTTCAGTAAAAATGATTAGGAATAAATAATATATCTTTCACTCATACCAAGATCTCATTTGTATTCTCATTGTGACCATATTGTCCTTTATGTTCAATGACAACTTGAATACTTCAGGTTACATACATTGACTAAAACTAGAATGCATAGTGTGAGTAACAATAGTCACAGTGAGAAAAAAAATTAATCATATATAGGATATCTAAATCCTGATACCTTACTCTCAATCTAAAACACAATAGGTTTAACCTAGATTATTTAATTTCATTATCTATTTAAATAATTTATAATGTATTGTAAATAAAATGTGAGTTATCCTAAAAATATCCCCCAGGAGTGTCAAACCAGGTGTGTAGTAAGAATCATTCACATGTACCTGGTTGTGTCGAATCAAGCCCGACACACCTTTTCAGAGTTGTTATACCAAGGTAAATCAATGATATAACCACATCCACTTATTGTATCCAGATATGTATGTATTTTATGGAATACCCACATAATCTATACCTTAACAAAATTATTTGACAATATTTTATACATATCCTGAAATTATGCCTTAGGTTTATGTTAACTAATCTAAGGTTTCTAAATCTAGATCCTAAGGTTTCTACTAAACATCCAATAATTCCAACTATAGACACCCAAACCCATAAATCCTAGATCCAGTGTTGACTACCGTTAAATGGGCATAAGATAAAAGTAAATAATGTCTCAAAGGACCTAATTGTTTAGTAGTCTTAGTAAACCAGATACATATATGTGTCTTTTATTATAAATGAATACACTAATTACAATATATTTTTTTCCATTACAGATAATAAATTTATTATACGCAACGTATACTTGCATATCTTTCTTAATAAACATCATGGATTCCTGGGGAAAGGAACAAAAATTAGCGTGACCTAAAATTCTCAGTAACAATAAAGTAATGCGGAAGAAATAATGAATCAATGAAAATAATCTATATGGAAGGGTAATAAATGAATTAAATTCCATTAAGTCAATGGTCTAAGAATGAAAATAATCCATATATATGTAAATGTAAAATATCATGTATAAATAGAAACTAAATTAGAATGAAGGAAATGTTAATTATTGGATGTCATGTTTCTTAGACACATGATACCTTTATTGTAAAGAAGATTTAAAATGTAGAGGGTAAAAACTCATTAGCTTAGGATAAAAAACTAATGTCATCCCATGATACTAATGATGAATCACATTGATTGCATTAACCAGTCCCCAACCAATAGAGATTTTACTAACCAGTCTCCAACTTATAGATATTTCATTAACCGGTCCCCAACACGTATAGTGCAAGTCCAAAGTATTTAAATAAACAATGTGCCATATCAAATATATGTATTGAGTAAAGGATACTGAATTATCAGTATTTCCCCAGTCAAATAAATAACTATCAAAGTGAACACCATATGATAAAATGGTATATGGTTTAGGTAATAATAATATACATTGTAAATGATATGGATAATTATGGTAAATTCAATCTTTAATGGTCATAGAAAATTTTATATTTTAAGGGGACTAAAAGGAATCAATGAAGAGAATGTCAATGATATCCTTAGAAAAATCAATTCAAAAACATCTAGAGGAATAATAATGGTTCGTCAATACAAAATAACTTAATAGGAGTAAAAATGAAGGTTTTTTATTTATGAATAAAAATACTTCAAAAATATCTTTTAAAAATCATTTTAAGAAGAAAATATAATTTTCTTGAAAAATATTTTTAACTTTTTTGAAAATGATTTTTGAAAACAATTTCTGCAAAAATTTACCTTTTAAATCATCAATGGAAGCTTCAAAAAAATGATAATTGGTAAATCTATACATTCCATATGAGGTAAAAAAGATCATTCCTTTTTCACTATAAAAAGGTTAGAAACAATACATTATTTGGAAGGCGACAAGAATATTACTTTGAAAAAATTGTTAAAAAAAGGGTAAAAATTTCTGTAATAAATCATTTCAATAGGTTAAAAACGAATTTTTAAAAGAATTTTATAAAAAATTGTTTTTAGAAGAAAATAGGTTCTCCGGCTATGGAGAGAAATGAAGTGTGGTTTTCTTAAAAATATTTTCTAAAAAATTTTGGTTTCCAATGAGTTGGAAAATTGTAATAAAATTTTAAAAATGTAATGAATAACTAAAAGATAGGAAAATTAATGGGTTTATTGAAAAAATAGTCATAAAATTTCCTTTAATTTAAATACCCATTAAAGATCGTTAAAATTATTCTTGAGGAAAATAATATTTAAACAATCAAAAGTTTTCCATATCACTTTGAAATATTTTAAATCATAAGACTCATAAAGGAATAAAAATAAGTGAAAGTTTTAAATATCATGAAGATAAAATGATTAATGATATAACAAATTAAATTGGGTAGTAGATACACTACAAAAAATATGTATGTAGTGAATATGACATTTATCTCACAGATGTAAAATGTGAGATGAAATTCCCTTAACTTGAGAACAACATATCTCGTGTGTATTTATATTCTTTAATAACAAACTTATGTTAATTATTTACTTGATTTAGAACCTTTTTCATGTTTTTCATTACTTTTATTTCCGATTAGGGTATTTTATGCATACATTTTATGATATTTTAATGTATAATTATTTTTATTTAATTGATCAATATTTTTAATTTTGGAACTATTTGATTTGATTTATGTTTTAATGAAGGAAAAAATATATTTATGGAAAAGGAATGAAAATAGAAGAAATTTGGAACATAAAGTTGCGGCGAAGCAACATATTCTTTAGAACGAAGTGGGGCTATAAACCATGAGCAGAACATTTTCACACCGTATAATGAAATTGTACGCTGTGAGTTTTTAAATAAAGATATCCATGTAGGAACATCATTGACTCAATTTCCCAATTTTAAAATAATTTACATTTAGTTTAACTACATTACACAATGTGAAAATTTTCGAGACATGTTTTTGGAGAAGATTACGCTGAGATTTGTGACACTAAAAGATCAAAGGATTATATGATGTGTAAGTCCATTACATGTCATGATGACGATGAGATGTAGAGAAATAAATGCGACGTGACTAAGGGTTTTTATTTATTTTCCAATAAATACACCATACGACCACCCTTCCAAGATATCGTGGTACTAGAGGGGGTTGTAGAAACACATATGGACAACTACTAGATGATAAAGTGATGATCCAAAACCCCAATTGATAACCATTATTCTTCGAGTACCCATGCTTCTCATTCTAATCATTCATATCTTGAGTAATTAGCTCTATTTGTGACAGGTGATGCGATTTTATTATGAGTGATTCTTAGGGATTATTTATATTTTCTATTTCAATTCTGGATTGTCGCATACCATTTTATCAATTCCAATTCATCTTCTTTTTGTATTGTCTGACCATTACTGCATTTTGAGGTTTTTATTTTAGTGCATCAATTAATCACCTTAGTTTTTATATGAAAATAATGATATATCGGTAAGTTATGTTTAAATATGGCTTCAGGATGCCTATTCATTTTATTAGACCTAGTTGATGACCATTCCAACAGTGCAATCATAGAATTATTGCAGGGTACCTAGATCAATGATCGTAGCTGACCCAATTCTGAAACAAAAAATGAATGAATAAAATATTAATCAAATCCATAGAGAAAAAACCTGAAAATACCTGAATCTATAATTTCTATCCCCTAATATCAAAAACAATATATTATTCAACTATTTATCTTTTCATTTAAAAAAATAAAACAATTTTACTTTGGATTTCTTTAATTAATTTAGAACATACAATCTGTCCTTAGGGGTTCGACACTCAGAATTGATAGATACTACATTTTTAGTTAGGTTATAATATTTTAATAAAAAATTAAATGTGTTTATCCCCATAGGAATTAATGACACTATAAGGGATGTCAATTTCATTAATTACCATATTATATTTGACTGGTTTATCAATTATGTTTACATAAGGTGTTTTCACAGAATTCGGTTTATGTGTCAAGGAAAACATTAGTTTGTCAACTATGGTCAAAGAGGTCATTATATAACATATAAATAATAATAATCATGAAATAATTATTATATTTATGCATCAATTATACTTTTAAACCCAATCATTAAATATGGTTATGATAAATGAACCAACATTACAATCCTAGAGATTGTAGGCTATACGTACGCATGAGAAATGTTCCAAATTTTCAAGAATCATTATGAAAAAAAGATAAGTAAAATTAATATTTCCATAATGATAATTATATCATAAATATCATATTATTTAATAATATAAACTTTTACAAATAATTATTTTTATGTAAAAGGAATGACATCACATTAAGGAGGCAGTAGTTCACACATCCATGAATATCATTATCACTATTTAAGTTTTTTAAAGGATAATAAAGAAAATGATATATATTATATTTATAGAATGTATAATGTTTTATAAATATCATATATATATTTTTATTTCACTTATTTTTATTTAAAACTATCCTATATATGAGCCATGTATCGCATGAATGAATCACATCACTTTTAGGAGGCCGTAGTCCACACTTCCACAAACGATGTATTTATATTTACACAAAATGGAAAGCATAAAGTTATGTTCTATATAAAAATAATATAATATTAATTATATTATAAATATAATATATATCATATATAAATATAGTTTTCTTCATAATTCCCAACCATTAAGGGTTGTAAAGGAAAAATGAACAATCATCATTTCGTGAGGTGGTAGTTCACCGTAAACATAAATTGTATGTTCATTACCAATTAGATGGAAGTGTGTGGAGGTGTAGGTCAAAACCTTAAAATAAAAACATATAATTATATTAATGATGATTTTTTATAAAATAACGTAATACATAGAGTTTAGGTGGAAGAGAATGGAAATAAAAATAAAGAGCTTGAAGAAAGACGTTACCACTTCTTGGGGAAACTCCTTTTGGTTTACACAAACGGGATTCGTTGGATAGATTTATACCCAATGGGAGGATTATAGGATGAAGGGAGTAATTTTTAGAAGCTATTTAGGAAGATATTGATAATTATAATGTATATTTAGAGGTGTGAGTAAGTGGGTGAAGATGAGGCCTTTTTATAGTGGAGGAGGAGTGACACCCTTGTAAATTTTGGAAAAGCGAATTCCACCAATGTTTTACCATTAAATTTGAATCCACACATGATTAAAATTTAATCAAAGGGAATATAGGGCCAAAATATGGACATGAAATTGATTTGGACAAGATTCTATGTCATTTTAGGTCTTAAGTTTTAGGTTTAGTCCCTTGTTCAGTTAAATTTTCTTTTAATTGTTGTAATTAAATCTAATCACTTTCAGTAATATTTTTTGGTAAAAAAATAATTTTGAATTATTAGAAATTATAAATTATGATGATTCAAAATATTGAATCCATTTTTTTAGTTTTCAATTATAGAAGTGGCAGTAATTAATTTGAAATTAATCTTCTAGGTGGGACACCAATGCCTGCTTTTAAAGTAAAAATGTTCAAAACGTTTCTACTTTTGTATATCCAATTTCAAATCTAAATTGATTACAATTATCTAAATTGGATTAATTAACTATAAAATTATCTAATTAAACTATTAAAAGTATCAAAAATATAAAATAACCTTATAAATAAATTAGAAGAAAAGAAGTTTTGAATTAAAATTCAATATTTTTCACTATTCATCAAAAAATGAAATATTTTAGAAAAATATAAAAGATTCACCCTGAACTAATTTATATATTTTTCCTTCAAATATAAATTTCATTTTTACAAATAAAATATATAAATGTTTTAAAATATGGATTTAAAATATGTTCCCCTTTAAAAGGTGGTAAAAGTGTCTTAATAAAAATATAGGTTTTATATGTAATATTGGGTTTGTTCCTATCTTGTTCCTATCAAATATATTGGATTAATATTAAAAAAATTATATAATATAATACATATATATATATATATTAAATTAATATAAATCATTAATTATAATTAATTTAATTTATTATGTTAAAACTGATTTTTGTGTATAAATATAGTATTCGATAAAAATATTCACTTTATATTCAATTGGTTATTATATTCATTCCTAATTAATTTAAAACCAATGAATTACTTTTATATTTTATTAAATCATATATTTTCATAACTTATTTTACACTATTCATAAATACTAATTCAACCACTAGGTTAAGTCTTATTAAATTAAATAATAATATTTTAATAATATATTTTTGTTTTGTAAAACTTAGACTTGTGTGTAATGTATGTTTTTGAAGAAATTCATTGTTCCATGAAACATAGGCTAACCCAACATCACATGAATTTTAAGCTATATCATGGGTTAATTTAAAATAGTAAATATATTATAAAGTCTTGAGATATTTTATTACCTTATGTTTTTGGTGTTGTGTTTCATACAAGCTATTGAATACAACGTTCTTACTTTATATTTTTAGGGCATTATATATAGATGCCTCAATATTGGAAAATGAATTTTGGGAATTTACCAGAGGTGACCTTGAGTGAACACATCAAGGGGTTCATCTTAAAATTGTGATTATGGATCATGGTGAACACTTTATCTAAGTCACCAATATGATCATATAATTGGATGAATTTGACACCAAGTCTTCCATATAGCACTTCACTGTCTTTCATATAATAGTATTGAAGATTTAGAGCATACCTTGTTGGTAGGTTTTCCCTAAAAATTTTCAAGACAAAGGGGATCACAATATAACAATATGTTCCTTAGGATTCCTTGAATATAGTGGCAAATTCATCTTTTGGATCCATCTATATTTTATTTTATCAAGAGTATCCATCCATGAAAGAGGTGCACTAAAAGATAGTAGTCGTGTTGATAGAGAACATTATGACCAGAACATGGATGTTTTTCTTCAAGAAGTGGCAATTTATATCTTATAAGTTGATATAGACCTTGATTCTTCTTGACTTGGACAAAATTGGCCATCCACATAGGGTATTTGACATCCCTAATGAAATTTGAATAGATTATATTATTTAATTTAGACTCAACCAAGGCATCATGGGAGAGGTGAATCCTTTGGATGCTAGTTTATATATATGGATGTTTTGGGGAGAACTAGACATTGAAAAAACATATAATGATTGATCCCCTACATCTCAATTAAATTTCAAGTGAACATATCAAAATGTTGCTTCCAGAAAAGAATATATAACTCATGTTCATTAGGAGGCATTTTGATATTTAAAAACGTTGGTCATAGGTCTCCCTCGGTACCAAGGTTCAAAAATATCATCTCATAAATAGTGGTGGAAAATCCATATTGAAAGTTAAAATGGGATTCATCTAAATAATCCCCATTAGATGCAAGAGGGAATAATTAGGAACTGAACATCTGAAGAACATGTGGTTGATCTTTGGTATCACATTTCCGTATAAGGGATGAATCTATAAAACTAGCTATCTATCTTTTTGGATATTCATAAACTATATTAGTGTATTCTAAAGATCCCAATCCATATAATATTTTCCTACGAAATTAACCAAGAATTTTGAATCACAATAGATCAATTGATTTCCAAATGGTGAATATTTCCATCAGCTAAAAAAAACATAGACACCTATTAATAGGAATTGGGCGGACCCTTTGAGGTAGCTTATAAGTATACACCTATAGACTTAGATTCACCTGCCCCTTATATGAGAAGTAGAAAATCATATAATATCCATTTGTCGCTAGAATATTGAATTGATTCATAATATTAGTAGTTTCTTCTTTTAGATTGTGTATTGGTAGTAGAAAAGTGTTCTTCATGTTGTCCGAGGGAGCTGTTGATTTATATATAAGCTAATTATGGTTGTAGATGATATCGTTTCCCTCTATATGGATCAATTTACACCCCTTTTATAATACCAAAAAATAATATAACAAGTATCACATGAGTAAAAAGGGGAAACATCACATTTTAGTACCCTTACTCAACCATTGAGGGTGTATTTAAGGAACTGGTGATATGACAAAGGGATGAATGCATTCATGCAGGTGTAGCCATGGCATCCCTAGTAAAGCATTAAAAGTTGTGTCTTATGAGGATACTATGAGTTTAGTATTATATACTAAATCACCAAATAGGGTCTTTAATTAGATCTTTTCAAGTGTATTTTATTCATTCTTATCATATAATTGAATTATTAGGTTGGATGAGGCTAGATCAAACTCTGTATATCCCAGATGGTGGAGCATTCGGGTTAGGATGAGACTGACCATAGATCCATTTTCAACATAGATTTGATCCACATCAATACTATTGAACTTTCTAGAGAAACAAATAGCGAATATATGGACCTATATTACCATACCCACATCCTCTCGAGGGAAGGATAGTATACCATGGATTTTTTTGTGTTATAATTCTTCTATATGGCATGCTTCAATGATAGCTACATCAGTCTCAAACTCCAAAGAGATCTTCTAGGCCTTATGAGGGCCTCAAGAATTACTCTGAAAAAATGTATCACATCATGTATTAAGACCTGATTTAGGATATTGGTGAGGTTATTGATGTAAAACCCCAAGCTTCTACGGTATGCTTCTCTTTGAATAATGTGATAGCGTGTGTTGTACGCAACATCGAGTTCTAACATACCACATCTAATCAAACTAGACATTATGAATAGTAATACCTAATTTTTGAAATTATATATATTTTATATTTCAAAATGGACTTAATTTTTGGATTCAGAATATCAAAGTTATCCTATGTTGAATTTTTGGTATTTTTCTGAGAACTTCCAATTTTTATGAATAGTGAAAAATACTTAAAAACTAATTTTTTAATAAAAATAATTTATAGTGATAAATTATACTATTGAGTGGTTTTAAAGTATATTTAGAATATATTTTTACAATTTTATCCAATGGTGTTCATTAGAATTAATTTTACTTTGAAATTGGACATAAACAATTGTCAATCTTTTGATATATATTGTTTCTTAAAAACATGCTATTTGTTGTGACAACGAGAATTAATTTTAAATTAATTTCTGCCACTTCTGTGTTTTGAATTTGGAAAAATGGATTCCATATTTGGAATCAGGATGTTAATATTTTGTAAATAGGTAACTTTTATTTTTTAGAAATTTTGAATAATTACTTCGGTAAATATTTTATTTACCATGGTTAAGGGTAAATCAGGTAAATAAGGGTTAAAAAATATATTATAATAATAACAAATTACCCTAAAAAGTGTCCTAACCATATTGGTTGACACATTTCCGTCGATGGGCTTATTTGGGTCGATTTCTTGACCCCATGGAGCCACTTGTAAGTGATAATGACACTTTATATTAATTAAGTTAAAATAAATACAAAAATTACATAAGCATATATCTTTTAGAAAAACAATTTTTACATAGGGTTATATATGTTGTATTTTTGACTATAAATATTAATTATAAATATAAAAATATTTCCTACATAATGATATTTTATTTATAATTTTTATACATTAAATAATTTAATTTATTTATGACACAATGATGATGGAGTAATTACCTAATTAATGAAAAATTATAATAATTGATATTATAAATACAAAAATAAATATAATTTGAGCCTTTTTATGAATTACACCAATTTTATAGGTTAATATGACATGTTAGGATTGATTTAATTAACTTTGTTCGAAGTAATAATTCTGTTATGAGTTTTAAAAAAATCAATTATTGAATAGTGTCAAAATTGACATAAAAGAGTTTTTAAAACAAATATTATATAATTAATTGATATTAAATTCTTAAAAATCTATATTTCGGCCAAGAGACTTATATCATGATAGGTGTATAATTAATGGACCAATTGAAGGTCTCTTGGATGTATATAGTATGTTTATTAACCATATAATATAAAAAGTCAAAGAGACATTGTAAAAGTGAAACTAATTAACTAAGAGTTACTACTTAAAGATAAGGTTAATATAGTGACCCAAATCCGTCTAAATTATATTGGTTGAGTGGTGTTCGACCCATCCACACCATAACCTTTAAAGAATATACTTTGGAGCCATTAGAAACCGAATATGAATTTATTATAAAATAATATTTCAAGCTTTTCCAAAGGTTCCCCTCACCCCTCTTATAAAAGGGCACTCTCTCTTCTCATTAAATCACACCTTGAAAGCATTTTTCATTGGCCAAACTCTACCAAAATACTCTCTAAACTTCCCTCACTTCATTCTAGAGGCCTTACTTTAGTCATAAAGAAACATTAAGGAGCACTTTTGATCAAATCAAAAGGAAGAACTCGAAGAAGAGAAAATGATTTCACCACCCTTTTTCAAGTTCCTTTCTTCTTCCACTTCTTCTTTATTTGTTATTATCATTATAGAATAATAAATACAGTATATTAAATATACTTTTATGTTATTATAAACATTTTACAACCATATTTCATTATTCTATCCATCCTTTCAATAACATGTCACCATACGTGCGTACGTACGGCTTACCGTCTCCACGTCGTGGTGTAATTGTTATTTAATAAATTATTATTTGGATGTGTATAATAATGATGTTTAATTCATGTAAAGAATAAATATAACATGATAATGATTCTATATATATGATATACCATCCAATTATATATTATTTTAATATCAGAAGAATGATATTGTCGCTCGTGCGTACGTACGGTCTACCATCTCCACAAACGCGAGGAGATTCATTCTCCATCATATCCATTCAAGTATAAATCTCATTTTATGATTAATAATAGTATCTAAGGACTTTATATCATTATGAATATGAATAATATACAACCTATCCATGACAAACATGTCTTACGTAACAAAACATATAAAAGAAAACGAGTAAGTTAACCCCCAAAACAATGATAGTACTAAGATATTATTAAAAAATCAATGTTAAAAGATCATATATGATATCATATTGTTGTATATGATTCTTGTATAATTTAATAACAATTATTTCACCATTATACAGGAGTTTAACCTACCCCCAACCAAGGAAAAGTACAAGGTAAGGGTTTATTTCGCAATCTCTTCATTATCCGAGGTTGTTTATACGTAATAATCTACTCAGATTTCTTTATCATCCACATCCATGTTTCTTAAAAATGTATTTCAAAACCTTTTTACCATTTACAAGAATATGGGTTAAAGTCATTTATACCCTTTTTTGACTTTTAATAAGAGGTTTATAAAGGAATCTTTCCGTCATTTTCCAAACAAGGTGCTTTTTAACCTTTTCGACAGAATAAAGGTAAGAATGTTTTTTTTATCTTATACGGTGGGTGCGGCTATTTTCTGCCATTATAAAATCTTCGAAGCTTCCCTTACAACTTTATAGGAATATTTTCAAAGAAAATGTTATATTTTATAAATATATGACTCTTAAATGATTTCAAAATAATACGAGATATTACTCTAAAAAGAGTTTTGATTTCATCTTTGTCAACATCCTTTGATGGATTTTACGCTTATTTGAAGTTGATTTATTATGATACAAAACTTCTATATTTTATTGAAGGTTTTGTGATATGTTTGACTATGGATGTTATATTTTTATACCATTCATGGTTTATGGATGAAGTATTTACATTTCGTATGATAGTTTTAAAACGAATGTTTATGTTATGTTTAAACCTGTTCATATGAGGAATTAATTGGACTTAATATGTGATGGGTGGAGCCCGCTATAGCTCCTCGATGCATCTGTAGGTCTCATGAGACAAACTAGTGTCTTGGCACAAGTCCTTGACAAAATCTTATTTGTAGTCTTGGCACGAGGCCTTGGCTATGTGGTTATGATAGTCTGACATTAGCATTCCATCATTATGAAAGTGGTTATTGATATTGAATGTGATTATTCGATTAGTAGAATATACATGTGAATAAGTAAATGGAATTATTTCATTTTATATTTTCCATACTATGTTGAAGTTCAAGTTTAAAAGGATTTTGTTTTAGTTATACATTGCCTTAAATGTTTATTCTTATTTATGAAAGTTTCCGCTATATTGTTATCCTTACTGGGAATTTGAGCTCACCCCTTTCAATGTTTTTTTTCCGCAGGATGTAAAGAAGTAATTTATGAATGACTTGAAGGGATAGTATGTGGGGATATGAGTGTGGACTATGAAGAAAATATGTTGTCGTAGTTTTCATTTTTATGATGTAATGTAAGACTTATGAATATATCTAGTGTTTCCAAGGCTACTAAACTAATCGGTCTTTTGAGACTTGATTTTTCTTGTGATCATGCCAATGTTATGTAATAATGCACCGACTCTGGGTAACTGGGGTCGGGGAGTTACAGTTGGTATCAGTGGAAGTTTAGTACAAACCTTGGAAGCTAGATTTAGATAAACTCTGATTATAGAACATAGATTTAAGATGGACTTTGAGGATTAGTATAGAAGAACTTCCTAGAATTTTGGTATTGTAGAGATTTTGTGAGTTTTCCGAGCAATACATCTCTGTCTGGATATGAGCTGGTAGAGTTGGCTCTGGCACATATGTACCTAGGGAAAAAACCCGAAAACACCGCTTTGAGATAGACTCGAATGGGAACTAGTGCACGACAACAGGCCTTGCTACACTCTTGGTAACGACACTCCTGGGGGATATGCTTAGGAAAAATCTCATTTTCATTACAAATCATTTTTAAGGGTTTATGAGTATATACTTCCTCAGAGAAAACATTTTTATGATTATGGATTATATCCATAAATAGTTCAATTTATGTTAAGTGTTTTATAAGTGTGGGATTATGTATTTTGATTCATAAACTGATCTAGTTTATGCCATTGTTTAGAAATGGTGCCTAGTGGAAGAAATGGAAACCGTATAAATGCACGAAATCTTTGTAAAGATTTCCCTACTACTCAAGATAATTATAGTGGAGCTGGTGATGCAACTGGTGCCGATCAGATAATCACCATACTAGGACAACTAACTCAGGTTAGGAATAATAACCTTACCCGTATGGAGCACCATGATCCGCAGCGTGGAGGATCAATGTTAGATCGATTCATGAGGCAACAACCACCAATGATCAATGGGAGTACAAATCCCTTAGTAGCTGAGCAAAGGATAAATTCCCTAGAGAAAATATTTCAGGCTTTGGGGAGTAGTGAAAGGGAAAAAGTTATCATGGCAGTTTACCGCCTCACTGGAGATGCCGATCAATGATGGTCATTGATTCAAAACACAAAGGAAGATGATGAAGTATCAAATATGGAATGGAGGGAGTTCAAAGATCTGTTTTTAGAAAAATACTTTCATCGTGACCATTGAGCAGATATGGAAAGACAATTTCTAAGTCTGAGACAAATAGAGGATGAGAATGTCGCAAAGTATGAGGCTAACTTTACAAGGTTAGTAAGGTATGCTTGAGATTATATACATAATCCCAGAAGTAAGATTGATCGTTTCTTTGATGGGTTAAAACCATTTCTCCATCGAGCATTAGTCTCACAATCCTTTTCATCTTACGAAGACATTGTCTCATGTGCTATCAAGATTGGAAAGGAATTCTCTAAGACTTTTGACTTTAAAGAAACACAAGAGAAGAAGAGATCTGCTGATCAATCTTGGAATGGAAATAAGGGGAAGAAGGGAAAGGTTGAATATCCATCCTGTGGTAAATGTGGGAAGAAATACCCTAATACTTTCTTAAAGGGAATGGGTGTCTGTTACAAGTGTGGTGAAAAAGGCCACCAAGCTCGGGATTGCAAAGTGAAGAAGGAAGCAACCAATGTTCAGTGCTACAACTGCAGAGAGATGGGACATTATGCAAATGAATGTCCTAGGCGTCAAGAGAAATTACCTTAGAAAAGGCCAAGGGATCAAGGCCATGCTTATGCTATCACTACTACTGAGGTAGAAGCTCCGAAAGATGTGGTGGCAGGTAATTTAATTGTTTCCTCAAGTTTAGCAAATGCATTATTTGATTCTGGATCATCACATTGTTTCATATCTTCCCAGTTTGCTAAGAAAATTAGATATTTCCAATTTGATTTAATAAGGGAGTTGTCAGTTAAAACTCATAAGGGAAGTATCATTGCAATAATGTTTTTTGAATCAGTCCCCATTAGAGCACATAAATGTTCATTATATGATGATCTCATCGTCATACATATGATTGAGTTTGATATAATCCTTAGTATGGATTGGCTTTCGGACTATGATGCAAAGATTTATTATAAGAAGAAGGAGGTTAAGATTTTTGAGGATTATGATAAGGGAGACCTTATCTTTAGAGTAGAATCATCACCACCTAATTCTTTTCTATATCCACCCCCAGTAGCTCAACTAAATTCAATTATTGGGGATGAATAGAATGAAATGACTATGGGTGAGGAAAGGAATGTTCAAATAGAGGATGTACTTGATGTGAAAGAATATGTAGATGTATTTTCGGAAGATTTACCTGGACATCCTCCAGAACGAGAAGTTGAGTTTCCCATTGATTTAATTCCTGGATCAAGGCCTATATCGAAGACGCCTTATAGACTGGCCACTGTGGAATTAGTCGAACTAAAGAAACAACTAGAGGAATTGAGTAATAAGGGATTTATTCGCCCTAGTGTTTCTCCATGGGGAGCCCTTATTCTTTTTGTTAAAAAGTAAGATGGATCTATGAGGTTATGTATTGACTACATGGAGATCAATGCTATAACAATAAAGAACAAGTATCCCCTACCTCGCATTGATGATTTATTTGACCAACTACATGGATTTCAAAGATTGACCTTTGATCTGGATACTATCAGTTGTGTGTGAAGAAGGAAGACATTTCAAAGACAGCATTTCGAACCAGGTACGGGCATTACGAGTTTACAGTAATGTCTTTTGGATTGAATAATGCACCCTCTGTATTCATGGATCTGATGAATAGAGTTTTCAAGGAATATCTCGATGAACTTGTGGTGGTATTTATTGATGATATCTTGGTATACTCCAAAAGCTAAGAAGATCATGAAAATCACTTGTGCATTATCCTGGAGACTTTGAGAAGACATGAATTATATGGGAAGTTTAGTAAGTGTGAATTCTGGCTTCAGGAGATTTCTTTTCTTGGCCATATTATCTCTAAAGATGGAATCTCTATTGATACTTCTAAGACCAAGGCAATCCAAGAATGGCCTGCACCGGCGAGTATAATTGAGGTACGTAGTTTTATTGGTTTAGCAGGTTATTATCGACATTTCATCCAGAATTTTGCCCGATTGGCTAACCCATTAACAAAGCTCAGATGTAAAGGGGTTAAATTTATTTGGACAAAAGAGTGTGAAGAATTTTTCGAAGAACTAAAGAGAAGATTAGTCAATTCTCCTATATTGACTCTACCATCGAGGAATGATGGGTTCGTTATTTTTAGTGATGCATCGAATAAAGGACATGGTTGTGTCCTTATACAGAATGATAGGGTTATTGCCTATGCATCACGACAGTTGGAAACTCTTGAACAAAACTATCATACTCCTGATCTCGAGTTATCAGCTGTGATCTTTGCTTTGAAGATATGGAGGCACTACCTCTATGGTGAAAAAATTTGAGACTTATACTAATCACAAGAGTTTGAAGTATATTTTCTCACAAAAAGAACTAAACATGAGGCAAAGGAGATGGCTTGAATTAATCAAGGATTATGATTGTACGATACACTACCACCCAGGGAAAGAAAACAAGGTGGAGGATGCTTTGAGTAGAGAAGATCATGGAGTTTTGAAAAATATTAGAATTGAAAGGGATCCAATTTTCATGGATCTAGTGAAGATGGACATGGGAATAACCATGTAAGGTGAAACATCAATTCTTTTTCAAATGTTTTCCTAACCATCCTTACTATAAAGTATTAAGAGTTCTCAGACTGATGATGAAGAATTTCAAAAGAAGATTAATGTGGTGAATGATGAGAGATTGAGAGACCTTGTCTATGAAGAAGGAATTTTGAAATTCGGGAAGAGACTTTGTGTTCCTGATATACCTGATCTAAAAAGAGAATTGCTGGATGAAGCTCATAGTTAAAATTTCTCTATATGACCTAGGAGCACAAAAATGTATAGAGATTTGAAGGAACATTTTTTTTGGGACAACATGAAGAGGGAAATTGCTGATTTTGTGTCAAGATGTATGGTTTGTCAACAAGTGAAAGCTGGAAGGCAACAGCCTGGAGGTGTCATGCAACCTCTTCCCATACCGGAGTGGAAATGGGACAATATCACGATGGAATTTTTCATGGGACTACTAAAGAATCATAGAAGGAATGATGCAATATGGGTTATTGTTGATCGTCTTACCAAGTCAACACATTTTCTTGCTATAAGGGAGGATTTACCACTGAAATGTCTAGCAAGACTATATATTGATGAAGTTGTGAGACTTCATGGAGTACCCCTATCGATTGTTTCTGATCGTGATTCCCATTTTACTTCAAGATTCTGGAAAAGTCTTCAGAAAGCTTTGGATACTGAACTTCATTTGAGAACTTCCTACCACCCTCAAACAGATGGAAAATCAGAATGAACTATTCAAGCCTTAGAAGAAATGTTGAGATCATGCTCACTTGACTTTCAGGGTATTTGGGATCAATATTTACCTCTGGTAGAATTTTCCTATAACAATAGCTTCCATTCGAGTATTACGATGGCACCATATAAAGCGTTATACGGAAAGAGATGTCGCACACCAACCTGTTGGGATGACGTTGGTGGAAGAAAACTTGTAGGCCCAGAACTGGTGGAGGAAATGATGGAAAAGGTGAAGGTAATCCAAAACCATATCAAAGCAGCTCAAAGTAGGCACAAGAGCTATGATGATAATCGAAGGAAAGATTTGGAATTTCAAGTCGCTGATCATGTTTTCCTGAAGGTATGTCTATGTAAGGGAGTCATACGTTTTGGTAAGAACGGTATATTGAGTCCCAGGTACATCGGATCTTTTGAAATTCTATAATGAATTGGGGTTGTAGCTTACCAATTGGCAATGCCGCCAAGTCTCTCCAAAGTTCACGATGTGTTCCACGTATCTCTGTTGACGAAATACATGCCTGACCCAACGCATGTACTCACCTATGAGGAATTAGAACTTGAACCCGATCTGTATTATTGGAAAGAGCCCTTCAGGATTCTTGATATGAGAGAACAAGTACTGAGAAACCGGATGACGCATCTGGTAAAAGTCTTGTGGAGAAACCATAAGATGGAAGAGGCAACGTGGGAACCCGAGGAACTTATGATGAAGAACCACCCGAGTCTTTTCATGCGGTAGTATTATAGAAATTTAGAGGACGAAATAATTTGAAGGAGGGGAGAATGTAACACCCCATGCTTCTATGGTATGCTTCTCTTTGAATAATGTGATAGCGTGTGTTGTACGCAACATCGAGTTCTAACACACCACAACCAATCAAACTAGCCATGATGAATAGTAATACATAAATTTTGAAATTATATATATTTTATATTTCAAAATGGAATTCATTTGTGGATTCAGAATATCAAAATTATCCTAATTTGAATTTTTGGTATTTTTCTGAGAACTTCCAATTTTTATGAATAGTGAAATATACTTAAAAACAACTTTTTTAGTCAAAATAATTTATAGTGATAAATTATACTATTGAGTTGTTTTAAAGTATAATTATAATATATTTTTACTATTTTATACAATGGTGTTCATTAGAATTAATTTCACTTTGAAATTGGACATAAACAATTGTCAATCATTTGATATATATTGTTTCTTAAAAACACGCTATTTGTTGTGACAACGAGAATTAATTTTAAATTAATTTCTGACACTTCTGTGTTTTGAATTTGGAAAAATGGATTCCATATTTGGAATCAGGATGTTCATATTGTGTAAATAGGTAACTTTTATTTTTAGACATTTTGAATAATTACTTCGGTAAATATTTTATTTACCATGGTTAAGGATAAATCCGGTAAATAAGGGTTAAAAAAATATTATAATAATAACAAATTACTCTAAAACGTGTCCTAACCTTATTGGTTGATACATGTCCAACCATGGTCTTCTTTGGGTCGATTTTTGGACCCCATGGAGCCACTTGTAAGTGATAATGACACTTTATATTAATTAAGTTAAAATAAATACAAAAATGACATAAGCATATATCTTTTAGGAAAACAATTTTTACATAGAGTTATATATGTTTTATTTTAAACTATAAATTTTAATTAGAAATAAAAAAAGATTTCATACATAATGATATTTTATTTATAATTTTTAGACATTAAATAATTTAATTTATTTATGACACAATGATGATGCAGTAATTACCTAATTAATGAACAATTAGAATAATCGATATTATAAATACCCAAATAAATATAATTTGAAACTTTCTATGAATTAAACTAATTTTCTAGGTTAATATGACATGTTAGGATTGATTTAATTAACTCTTTTCGAAGTAATGATTATATTATGATTTTTACAAAAATCAATTATTGAATAGTGTCAAAATTGACATAAAAGTGTTTTTAAAACAAATATTATATTATTAATTGATATTAAATTCATAAAAATATAAGGTTCGTCCAAGTGACTTATATCATGATAGGTGTATCATTAATGGACCAATTGGGGGTCTATTTGATGTATATAGTACCTTTATTAACTATATAATATAAAAATACAAAGAGACGTTGTAAAAGTAAAACTAATTAACTAAGAGTAAATACTCAAAGATAAGGTTAATATAGTAACCCAAACCTGTCTAAATTCTATTGGTTGAGTGGGTTTAGACCCATAAACACCTTAAACTTTAAATAATCCCCTTTTGAGCCATTAGAATATAACGACCCATACTTTACATACATTTTTAATACTTCAAAAATTGAAGCACACTTATTACAACATATGATAAAACTACAAAGGACCGTATAGGTATAGTGCCTTTAGAAACTGGGAAACATAAACAACTGGTTCATAAATCTTCTACAGTGTCTCCCATTTATTTCATCATATCTAGGGTCCCTTTTAGCATATTCTACTTAATATCCATCTTCCTGACCTGGGGAAAAGAAAACATAAAAGGGTGAGCTCAAATGCTCAGCAAGGCAAATAAAGGAAATAAAAATCATATCATATCTTTTTGAAAATCATAACCTGCAAAAGAGATCATAATATCTTAACATGGAACAAATCATAGGAGTGAAAATGAGATCCCCATAATCATAACATAAAACTTGAAACTTTGTGGCATGCACACATAATCATGGAAAATCATTTCTTGTTAGTCATGACTCATCGCCAAGACTATCTTAGTGGACAAAGTCCCTTTCTGAACCGAGTTCACTCCTCGTTTCAGTCCTGTATCACTGAACCGAAATAACCTTCCATTCCAGCCATGTCTATCTCATGAGATATAAAATCTTTACCCAATGCATTGGAGGGAGATATAGGTCCCACCCATCTTATAATGAATCCTTTCTTATGTGTGCCACATAATCATAAAACATACATCATCGCATAACACATGTAACAAAGATGGGATTCTTGAAACATCATGACATCATAAATCAATTCATATAAGATAAAGGAATTCATAAAAATAATTCCATCACAACATGATCAAATCAATTTAATAATAGGGATAAAAACAGAACCCTTTATTATCTTAGATGGAAAATAATTTTGATAAAACACTTGAACTCCATTCTTGAGGAAAATATCCTTTCTTCTTCAAAAAACATTTTTCCTTTCATAACATGTCATATAACTTTAAAATAAAAGAAGTTGATTAAAAATAAACTTGAGAACTTGTAAAGGAAGCTTCTTGGAAATAATGTTTTAAAAATCTATTCATGCCGTATAAGTTAAAAAAAACATTCTTCGTACTTTTGTCGGAAAAGTCAAAAAGTACCTCGTATGAAAAACGACAAAAGATTCCTTTCATACATATTACTAAAAACTCACCGAAGGGTAAAAATGGATTTAAACAATTGTAGGTGGATGGAAATAATATTACATATTGATGAAACATGGATGTGGATGATAAAATACACCCCAGTAAGTACTTACGAATAAACAATCTCGGATAAAAATGAGATTGTGATATTTCCCTTACCTTAGGTCCGATTAGCTTTGTACGTGTCCGAAGCTCCTGTATAATGGTTTAAATAATGTTATTGACTTATTCCAGAATCATACATATTTATATGATATCATATATGGTCATATTATTAGCTTCTTGTTAGAAATATTTCATTGTTACTTGTTACTCGGGTCTTTATAACTTTTTGTTCTTATGCGTGTTTTGTCGAATAAATTCTTATTCTTATCTTTAGGTTATAGATAATTCATTTCCATAATGGTATTAGTGTATTATATACCATATTCATTCATTCAATTCATTTATATAATCATTATGAAATGAAGATCATGTAGAACGAGTCGCATCACATCGTGGAGACGGTATTCCGTACGTACGCACGAGTGATGATATCATTCCTATGATCGTGGAATTGTATTGGAGTATATATATATTATTTCAGTATCAATATTACTTCATAATAATCATATTTAGTTACTCATTACACCATTATAACCATCCTTGTAAGGTGATGGTGGAAAATAGATTACACCACGGCGTGGAGACGGTATTCCGTACGTACGCACGCGTGGTGATTTCATTTTTCCGTAGGATGGATAGAAGGTGAAATAGGGTTGTTTCATATTTATAATAACATATCAGTATGTAAGTAATACTGATGTTATTACTTTATCATGAAACAACTAAAGAAGAAGAAGTTGGAGAAGAAAGAAATTGAAAAGATCGGTAATGGATATTACCTCTTCTTTGGAACGCCTCTTTGAATCCTCCACTTAAGGAACTAAGATTGGTCTTTGGAGAAGACCAGGACCTCTAGGATTATTCTAGAGAAGTGGAGAGGAGAAAATGGCAGGGGTTGGCCGAGCTTGAGTGCTCAAATTGGTGTGAGGAGGAGGGGGAGGAGGTGCCCTTTTATAAGGGAGGAGAGGGGCACCTTAGGAATATCTCAAAATATTATTTTATATTAAAGTCAAAATCGGTTTATAATGGTTCCAAAGGGTCTTATTTCGAAGATAAAGTGGGTAAGGGTCGAAATACTATCAACCAATAGGATTTAGACAAGTTTAGGGTATTATTTTAACCTTATGAATTAGATTTAACTCTAAGTTAAATAATTTAACTTTTACCATGTCTTTTTGTTTTCTTTCACTATATGGTTAATACACTTACTATAACATGCCAAACGAACCCCAAATTGTTTATTATTAAAATATATATCCTTATCTAAGTCATTTGGCCGAACCTTAGATTTTTAGGAATAAAATAACAATTAATAATATAATATTTGATTTAAAAACTATTTTGTGTCAATTTTGACACTATTTGATATATGATTTTTGTGAAAGTCATAAAAGAATTATATGTTCGAACCAAGTTGATTAAAGCAACATTAATATATCATAGTAACCTATAAAATTAGTTGAATTCATAAAAAGTCTCAAATTACATTTATTTTGGTGTTTATAACATCAATTATGTCAATATTTCATTAATAAGATAATTACTGCATCATCTTTGTGTCATAAATAAATTACATTATTTGATGTCTAAAAATTACAAATAAAATATCATCATGTAGGAAATCGTTTTAGCTTTCTAATGAATATTTACAATTGAATTTATCTTATGTATAACCCCATATTAAAAATGATTTACTTATTAAACTTTGATTTTAACTATTTTAACCCTTCTTTAAATAAATTAATAATAAATGTCCTAATCTAATCCAAGTGGGCCTAAATGGTCATATTTTATTCCTAAATTTGTTTTTGGTCGAATTACACTTGTCCAATAGAATTAGGACATGTGTTAGGGTAATATTAATATCATATTTACCCTTAGTTACCCTATTTACTATTAACCGCGGTAAAAAAAAGTAAAAAGTTACTATTCACCAAAAAATTATTTTCATCTCATTGAACCACATTTTAGTCCTTGATATTAACCGTGTCTCTCGGATTTTCGAAATTGCAATCACAGAAGCGGTAAAATTAAGTTTTATGCAAAATTCAGTTTTTAACCTACCACTTAGTGGTTTCACTATTCATCAAAAATTGAAAGTTTTCAGAAAAATACCAAAATTTCACCCTAGGCTAATTTCGATATTCTGAGTCCAAAAATGAAGTCCATTTTGAAAAATAAAATTTATAAAATTCCAAAAAGTGGTTATTACTATTCATAACGGCTAGTTTTAATAGCATAATGTTGTTTAGTGAAACTCGGTATTGCGTACGACGCAAGCTATCGAGGAAGGTCGCGATTGCGTGTAAAGCAAGCCAAGCAAGTGTTGTATAGAAAAAGATTCCTTTGATGATTTATATAACATAAAAGTATCGGGTGTTACATTCTACCCCCCTTAAAAAGAATTTCTCCCTCGAAATTCGTCACTTTGCAACAAACAGATGAGGATACTTCTCCCTCATCATATCCTCAAGCTCCCATGTAGCTTCTTCAAGTTGGTGGTTTCTCCATAAAACTTTCACCAAGCGAGTGGTCTTGTTTCGTAGGAATTTTTCGCTACGATCCAGAATCTCTATCGGCTGTTCTTCATAAGAAAGATCTTGCTCCAGCGGTACAACTTCTGAGCTGAGTACATGTGAAGGATCTGGTATGTACTTTCTCAGGAGAGATACATGGAACACATCGTGAACTTGAGAGAGATTCGGTGGAAGCGCCAATCGGTAAGCTACCTTCCCAACACGATCCAATATTTCGAAAGGACCGATATATCTAGGGCTCAACTTCCCCTTCTTTCCAAATCTCATAACCCTCTTCCAGGGAGATATTCGTAAGAACACTTTATCACCCACTTCAAACTCTAGGTCTTTTCTTCGGTTGTCGGCATAGCTTTTCTGTCGACTCTGAGCTGCTCTTATGTGTTGTTGAATAGATCTGACATTTTCTGCCATTTGATCAACGAGATCAGGTCCTAATAGCTTTCTTTCCCCAACTTCATCCCAGCAAGTTGGAGTCCTGCATTTCTTTCCATAGAGAGCTTCATAAGGAGCCATTTGAATACTGGAGTGAAAGCTATTATTATAAGAAAATTCCACCAAAGGTAGGTGTTGATCCAAACCTCCTTTGAAATCCATAGAGCAAGCTCTCAACATATCTTCTAGGGTTTGAATTGTTCTCTCAGACTGACCGTCTGTCTGGGGATGATAAGCAGTGCTGAAACTCAACTCTGTATCCAGAGTATGCTGAAGACTTCGCCAGAACTTCGAGGTAAATCTCGGATCTCGATCAGATATAATAGAAAGTGGTACTCCATGCAATCTTACCACTTCCTTTACATATATCCTGGCAAGCTGATCTAGAGAGAAATCCTCTCTAATAGGAATGAAGTGTGCAGACTTTGTGAGACGATCAACTATGACCCAGATAGCATTATTGCCTTTGGATGTTTTAGGAAGTCCTGTGACAAAGTCCATAGTGATGTTTTCCCATTTCCATTCGGGTATGGGTAATGGTTGTAACATCCCCTTAGACTTCTGTCTCTCAGCTTTAACTTGTTGACAAACCAAGCATCGAGAGACATATTCAGCAACATCTCTTTTCATGCCATCCCACCAGAAGTACTCTTTCAGGTCCCTATACATCTTCGTGCTTCCAGGATGAATAGAGAATGAAGAACTATGAGCCTCATCCAGCAGCTCTTTCTTTAATTCGGGGATGGGAGGAACACAAACCCGATTCCTGAACCTTATTATCCCATCACAATCAAGGTTGAATTCAGGAACATTTCTCACCTTCTTTTGTAACTCGACATCTTCTTTCTGTGCCTCTTTAATCTTCACATGTATAGATGGTTGAACATTCATTTGAGAAAGATAAGATTTTTCCCCTTCCATTATAATTCCAAGATCCATCCTTTGTAAATCCATAAATATTGGATCTTTTGTGATCCTCATCATGGATAAACTAGCATGGTCTTGTCGACTTAATGCATCTGCCACCTTGTTTGCTTTCCCAGGGTGGTAATGGATTGAGCAGTCATAATCCTTAATCAGCTCCAACCATCTTCTTTGACGCATATTCAACTCCTTTTGTGTGAAAATATACTTTAAACTTTTATGATCAGTATAAATATCACACCTTTCACCATAAAGGTAATGCCTCCAAATCTTTAATGCAAAGATTACCACAGCCAAATCCAAATCATGTGTTGGGTAATTTTGTTCATGGATTTTCAACTGTCGTGAGGCATAAGCTATCACCATATCATTTTGCATAAGAACACACCCCAATCCCTTCTTGGATGCATCACTGTAGATCACAAACCTTTCTCCACTACAAGGCAGTGTGAGCACAGGTGCACTGGATAACCTTTTTTTCAACTCCTTGAAATTCTCTTCACATTCCTCTGTCCAGACAAACTTAACTCCTTTCCGAGTCAACTTGGTGAGTGGATTAGATAATCGTGAAAAATCTTTTACAAAACGTCGATAATATCCAGCCAAACCAAGAAAACTTCGGATCTCAGTTACTGTGGTTGGTCTCGACCATCTTTCGATAACCTCTGTTTTTGCTGGATCCACAGATATCCCCTCTTTTGAGATTATATGACCCAAAAATGCAACTTTTTGAAGCCAAAATTCACACTTGGTAAATTTGGCATAAAGCTTCTCCTTTCTCAGGGTCTTCAATATAATTCTCAAGTGATCTTCATTCTCTTCCTTTCTCTTTGAATAGACAAGAATATCGTCTATAAAGACTACCACAAATTGACCAAGATAGTCTCTAAAGACTCTATTCATTAGATCCATGAAGATAGCAGGGGCATTAGTAAGACCAAATGGCATCACTATAAATTCATAGTGTCCATACCTTGTACGGAAAGCCGTCTTTGGTATATCCTCCCTTTTGACCCTTAATTGATGATACCCTGAACGAAGATCAATCTTGGAAAAGTATTGAGCTCCGCGTAGTTGGTCAAATAAGTCATCAATGCGTGGGAGAGGATATTTGTTCTTGATAGTGATCTTGTTAAGTTCTCGATAATCAATGCAGAGTCTCATTGATCCATCTTTCTTCTTAACAAATAGAACAGGTGCTCCCCAAGGTGACGCACTAGGGCGTATGAATCCCTTATCAAGATTCTCTTGGAGTTGCTTCTTCAATTCCTGCAACTCAATTGGGGCCATTCTATAAGGTGTCTTTGAAATAGGCAAAGCACCCGGTACGAGTTCTATTGAAAACTCAACTTCACGATTTGGTGGAAGACCCGGTAATTCCTCCGGAAAGACATCATCAAACTCCCTTACAATGGGCATATTCTTAATCGTGAGTTTCTCACCAACCATTTGAGATAAATAACCTTCATTTAGTGGAATCAATACCCATAAGATGGAAGAAATTTCCACTGGAAGGTTATGTTCATCCTTGCATTGGTATACGATCTTAGATTGATCTGGAATATGAAATGTGACTTCCCTTCTTTGGCAATTGATATGAGCTCCATGTAGAGAAAGCCAATCCATGCCAAGAATCACATCAAATTCCACTAAAGGAAGGATCACAAGATTTGCAGGAAGAACTTTCCCACAAACTTCGATCGAAGAAGAATTATAAACTTTTGATGCGATTGATGTGCCATTAGGTGTTGTCACAACTAACTCAACATCTAATTGTTGAGGTAGTACGATGATACCCTTAGAAAAGTCTTCAGAAATAAAAGAGTGGGTGGATCCAGAATCAAATAAAACATTTGCTACTTTAGAGTGGATGGTAAGTGTACCTTTCACCACATCGTTATCGTACTCCACATCGCTGATAGAAATTGCATGTGACTTTCCTTTGTCTTTAGCTTTAAGAGTTTGTTGACGTCGACCATCATCATCAACCCTTGGATTTGGGCATTGATTGGCATAATGCCCCATCTCCTTGCACTTGAAACATTGAAGTGTTGTAGGTTCATTCTGTGTATCCCTTCCTTTGTTTGCGTCATTAGACATCTTCTTCCCATTATCACGGCATTCAAATGCCCGATGACCTTCCTTTCCACATTTAAAACATTTACTTGTCCCTTTAAGACAACTCCCTCCATGTTTCTTTCCACACTTTGAGCATAAGGAAAATCTCATCTTCTTTTCTGTGTGCTCTTTAGATTTTTCTTTGAATTCCATCTTCCTCTTCTTATCAAACCCATGTGACTGATGGGTTACTCCAATCTCCATCTCGACTTTGAGAGCACATCGAACGATTTCCTCGTAGCTATTGAAGTCTCTTATGGATAACGCCCTTCGAAGACTTGGTTTTAAGCCACTAAAGAATCGATCGATCTTACTCTCAGGTTGGATAATAATACCAGAAGCGTACCTTGCCAGTCTTGTAAAATTTGCTTCATAGGTACCAACAGATTCATCATCCCTTTGCTTCAGTTCAAGAAACTCTTTCTCCATCTTTGTTCGGAGAATACGAGGGAAGTACTTATTGAAAAATAAGTTCTTGAACTCGTCCCATTCCATAGACTCAATTTCATCCCTTTGCCTCGTATTCTTAACAAGATTCCACCATTGATCAGCATCTCCTTCCAAACGATACACTGCTAGGATGACTTTATCATGTTCAGAACATTGAAGAACTGAAAATATCTTTTCAGTAGTACTAATCCATTGTTCAGCAACTAATGGATCAGTAGACCCGCTGAAAGAAGGTGGACGCTGCCTCATGAAGGATTCAACAGAATGTTGCTCCCTCCTTTGTTCGTTTGGAAATCCTACATGATTCATAGCTTGAGAAAGTTGTGTGAGCATGGCTACAAGATTTTGCATTCCAGCTCCCATATCGTTTGGTTGCTCAGGGGGACAATCATTGCATTGCCCATCGCATTCCGCATTAACACGGTTCCTTCGGGTTCCAGCCATTGACTAAAACCAAGAAGAATAGTGTGAGCAACACTAATTATAATAGGAAACCACATAATTCAAGAATAAAATTTTCATACTTAAGGTCTTATCCTAGGTTATTCAAGGCCATTTCTAAAACACTAAGATTGTGTTCTATGCTTAGACTTATCCTTAGGGTTCTTACTAAGGCTTTCACATCCTAGTTTCCAAAGGTTGACTATACCTTTCCTTTGATACCAACTATAACGACCCATACTTTACATACATTTTTAATACTTCAAAAATTGAAGCACACTTATTACAACATATGATAAAACTACAAAGGACCATATAGGTATAGTGCCTTTAGAAACTGGGAAACATAAACAACTGGTTCATAAATCTTCTACAGTGTCTCCCATTTATTTCATCATATCTAGGGTCCCTTTTAGCATATTCTACTTAATATCCATCTTCCTGACCTGGGGAAAAGAAAACATAAAAGGGTGAGCTCAAATGCTCAGCAAGGCAAATAAAGGAAATAAAAATCATATCATATCTTTTTGAAAATCATAACCTGCAAAAGAGATCACAATATCTTAACATGGAACAAATCATAGGAGTGAAAATGATATCCCCATAATCATAACATAAAACTTGAAACTTTGTGGCATGCACACATAATCATGGAAAATCATTTCTTGTTAGTCATGACTCATCGCCAAGACTATCTTAGTGGACAAAGTCCCTTTCTGAACCGAGTTCACTCCTCGTTTCAGTCCTGTATCACTGAACCGAAATAACCTTCCGTTCCAGCCATGTCTATCTCATGAGATATAAAATCTTTACCCAATGCATTGGAGGGAGATATAGGTCCCACCCATCTTATAATGAATCCTTTCTTATGTGTGCCACATAATCATAAAACATACATCATCGCATAACACATGTAACAAAGATGGGATTCTTGAAACATCATGACATCATAAATCAATTCATATAAGATAAAGGAATTCATAAAAATAATTCCATCACAACATGATCAAATCAATTTAATAATAGGGATAAAAACAGAACCCTTTATTATCTTAGATGGAAAATAATTTTGATAAAACACTTGAACTCCATTCTTGAGGAAAATATCCTTTCTTCTTCAAAAAACATTTTTCCTTTCATAACATGTCATATAACTTTAAAATAAAAGAAGTTGATTAAAAATAAACTTGAGAACTTGTAAAGGAAGCTTCTTGGAAATAATGTTTTAAAAATCTATTCATGCCGTATAAGTTAAAAAAAACATTCTTCATACTTTTGTCGGAAAAGTCAAAAAGTACCTCGTACGAAAAACGACAAAAGATTCCTTTCATACATATTACTAAAAACTCACCGAAGGGTAAAAATGGATTTAAACAATTGTAGGTGGATGGAAATAATATTACATATTGATGAAACATGGATGTGGATGATAAAATACACCCCAGTAAGTACTTACGAATAAACAATCTCGGATAAAAATGAGATTGTGATATTTCCCTTACCTTAGGTCCGATTAGCTTTGTACGTGTCCGAAGCTCCTGTATAATGGTTTAAATAATGTTATTGACTTATTCCAGAATCATACATATTTATATGATATCATATATGGTCATATTATTAGCTTCTTGTTAGTAATATTTCATTGTTACTTGTTACTCGTGTCTTTATAACTTTTTGTTCTTATGCGTGTTTTGTCGAATAAATTCTTATTCTTATCATTAGGTTATAGATAATTCATTTCCAGAATGGTATTAGTGTATTATATACCATATTCATTCATTCAATTCATTTATATAATCATTATGAAATGAAGATCATGTAGAACGAGTCGCATCACATCGTGGAGACGGTATTCCGTACGTACGCACGAGTGATGATATCATTCCTATGATCGTGGAATTGTATTGGAGTATATATATATTATTTCAGTATCAATATTACTTCATAATAATCATATTTAGTTACTCATTACACCATTATAACCATCCTTGTAAGGTTATGGTGGAAAATAGATTACACCACGGCGTGGAGACGGTATTCCGTACGTACGCACGCGTGGTGATTTCATTTTTCCGTAGGATGGATAGAAGGTGAAATAGGGTTGTTTCATATTTATAATAACATATCAGTATGTAAGTAATACTGATGTTATTACTTTATCATGAAACAACTAAAGAAGAAGAAGTTGAAGAAGAAAGAAATTGAAAAGATCGGTAATGGATATTACCTCTTCTTTGGAACGCCTCTTTGAATCCTCCACTTAAGGAACTAAGATTGGTCTTTGGAGAATACCAGGACCTCTAGGATTATTCTAGGGAAGTGGAGAGGAGAAAATGGCAGGGTTTGGCCGAGCTTGAGTGCTCAAATTGGTGTGAGGAGGAGGGGGAGGAGGTGCCCTTTTATAAGGGAGGAGAGGGGCACCTTAGGAATATCTCAAAATATTATTTTATATTAAAGTCAAAATCGGTTTATAATGGTTCCAAAGGGTATTATTTCGAAGATAAAGTGGGGAAGGGTCGAAATCCTATCAACCGATAGGATTTAGACAAGTTTAGGGTATTATTTTAACCTTATCAATTAGATTTAACTCTAAGTTAAATAATTTAACTTTTACCATGTCTTTTTGTTTTCTTTCACTATATGGTTAATACAGTTACTATAACATGCCAAAAGAACCCCAAATTGTTTATTATTAAAATATATATCCTTATCTAAGTTATTTGGCCGAACCTTAGATTTTTAGGAATAAAATAACAATTAATAATATAATATTTGATTTAAAAACTATTTTGTGTCAATTTTGACACTATTTGATATATGATTTTTGTGAAAGTCATAAAAGAATTATATGTTCGAACCAAGTTGATTAAAGAAACATTAATATATCATAGTAACCTATAAAATTAGTTGAATTCATAAAAAGTCTCAAATTACATTTATTTTGGTGTTTATAACATCAATTATGTCAATATTTCATTAATAAGATAATTACTGCATCATCTTTGTGTCATAAATAAATTACATTATTTGATGTCTAAAAATTACAAATAAAATATCATCATGTAGGAAATCTTTTTAGCTTTCTAATGAATATTTACAATTGAATTTATCTTATGTATAACCCCATATTAAAAATGATTTACTTATTAAACTTTGATTTTAACTATTTTAACCCTTCTTTAAATAAATTAATAATAAATGTCCTAATCTAATCCAAGTGGGCCTAAATGGCCATATTTTATTCCTAAATTTGTTTTTGGTCGAATTACACTTGTCCAATAGAATTAGGACATGTGTTAGGGTAATATTAATATCATATTTACCGTTAGTTACCCTATTTACTATTAACCGCGGTAAAAAAAGTAAAAAGTTACTATTCACCAAAAAATTATTTTCATCTCATTGAACCACATTTTAGTCCTTGATATTAACCGTGTCTCTCGGATTTTCGAAATTCCAATCACAGAAGCGGTAAAATTAAGTTTTATGAAAAATTCAGTTTTTAACCTACCACTTAGTGGTTTCACTATTCATCAAAAATTGAAAGTTTTCAGAAAAATACCAAAATTTCACCCTAGGCTAATTTCGATATTCTGAGTCCAAAAATGAAGTCCATTTTGAAAAATAAAATTTATAAAATTCCAAAAAGTGGTTATTACTATTCATAACGGCTAGTTTTAATAGCATAATGTTGTTTAGTGAAACTCGGTATTGCGTACGACGCAAGCTATCGAGGAAGGTCGCGATTGCGTGTAAAGCAAGCCAAGCAAGTGTTGTATAGAAAAAGATTCCTTTGATGATTTATATAACATCAAAGTCTCGGGTGTTACAAGAAACTGCATATTAATTTATTATAAAATAATATTTCTAGCTTTTCCAAAGGTTCCCCTCACCCCTCTTATAAAAGGGCACTCCCCTTTCTCATTAACTCACACCTTAAAAGCCTTTTGGTTCGACCAAACTCTACCCAAATACTCTCTAAACTTCCCTCACTTCATCCTAGAGTCCTTCCTTTAGTCAGAAGGCCAACTTAAGGAGCCCTTTATGAACAATCAAAAGGAAGAACCCGCAGAAGAGGTAATGATTTCACCACCCTTTTTCAAGTTCCTTTCTTCTTACTCTTCTTCTTTCTTTGTTATTAACATTATAAAATAGTAAATACAGTACATTATATATACTTTGATTTTATTATAAACATTTTAAAACCATATTTCAGTATTCTATCCATCCTTTGAATAACATGTCACCATACGTGCGTACGTACGGCTTACCGTCTCCACGTCGTGGTGTAATTGTTATTCAATAAATTATTATTTGGATGGGTATAATAATGATGTGTAATTCATGTAAATAATAAATATAACATGATAATGATTTTTTATATATGATATAACATCCAATTATATATTATTTTAATATCAAAATAATGATATTGTTGCTCGTGCGAACATAAGGACTACCGTCTCCACGAACGCGATGAGATTCATTCTCCATCGTATCCATTCAAGTATAAATATCATTTGATGATTAATAATAGTATCTAAGGACTTTATATCATTCTGGATATGAATAAGATACAACCTATCCATGACAAACATGTCTTACGTAACAAAACATATAAAAGAAAACGAGTAAGTTAACACCCGAAACAATGATAATACTAAGATATTATTAACAAATCAATGTTAAAAGATCATATATGATATCATATTGATGTATATTATTCTTTTATAATTTAATAACAATTATTTCACCATCATACATGAGTTTAACCTACCCCCAACCAAGGAAAATTACAAGGTAAAGGTTTATTTCACAATCTCTTCATTATCCGAGGTTGTTTATACGTAATAATCTACTGGGATTTCTTTATCATCCACATCCATGTTTCTTAAAAATGTATTTCAAAACATTTTTACCATATACAAGAATATGGGTTAAAGTAATTTATAACCTTGTTTGACTTTTAATAAGAGGTTTATAAAGGAATCTTTCTGTCATTTTCCAAACAAGGTGCTTTTTAACCTTTTCGACAGAATTAAGGTAAGAATGTTTTTTTAACTTATACGGCAGGTGCAGCTATTTTCCACCATTATAAAATCTTCGAAGCATACCATACAAGATTATAAGAATATTTTGAAATAAAATGTTATATTTTATAAATATATGACTCTTAAA